>OX326960.1:21567149-22998507 GCA_946800325.1 Luzula sylvatica | reverse complement strand
ACCCCCCCTTGCGAGATTTTTACCCCCTACCCCCCCTTTAGAGATTTTTACCCCCTACCCACCCCCCCCCCCCCCCATTTGGAGATTTTTAACCCCTACCCCCCATTTGGAGATTTTTACCCCCTACCCCCCATTTGGAGATTTTTACCCCCTACCCCCCCTTTTGGAGATTTTTACCCCCTACCCCACCTTGCGAGATTTTTACCCCCTACCCCCCCTTTAGAGATTTTTACCCCTACCCCCCTTTGGATATTTTTACCCCCTACCCCCCCATTGGAGATTTTTACCCCCTACCCCCCCCCCCCCCTTTGAAGATTTTTACCCCCTACCCCCCCCCCCCCCCCCCTTTGGAGATTTTTACCCCCTACCCGCCCTTTAGAGATTTTTACCCCCTACCCCCCATTGGATATTTTTACCCCCTACCCCCCCTTTGGAGATTTTTACCCCCTACCCCCCCTTTGAAGATTTTTACCCCCTACCCCCCCTTTGGAGATTTTTACCCCTTACCCCCCCTTTGGAGATTTTTACCCCCTACCCCCCCTTGGGAGATTTTTACCCCCTACCCCCCCCTTTAGAGATTTTTACCCCTACCCCCCTTTGGATATTTTTACCCCCTACCCCCCCTTTGGAGATTTTTACCCCCTACCCCCCCCCTTGGGAGATTTTTACCCCCTACCCCCCCCCCTTTAGAGATTTTTACCCTGTACCCCCATTTGGATATTTTTACCCCCTACCCCCCCTTTGCAGATTTTTACCCCCTACCACCACCCCTTTGGAGATTTTTACCCCCTACCCCCCCCCCCCCCCCCCCACCATCGGAGATTTTTTCTCCCTACCCCCCCTTCCGAGATTTTTACCCCCTACCCCCCCTTTGGAGATTTTTACCCCTACCCCCCCCCCCCCTTTGGAGATTTTTACCCCCTACCCCCCCTTTGGAGATTTTTACCCCCTACCCCCCCTTGGGAGATTTTTACCCCCTACCCTCTCTTTAGAGATTTTTACCACCTACCTCCCTTTGGATATTTTTACCCACTACCCCCCATTTTGAGATTTTTACCCCTACCCCCCCTTTGAAGATTTTTACCCCCTACCCCCCCTATGGAGACTTTTACCCCCTACCCCACTTTGGAGATTTTTACCACCTACCCCCCCCCCCTTTTAGAGATTTTTACCCCCTACCCCCCCTTTGAAGATTTTTACCCCCTACCCCCCCTTTGGAGATTTTTACCCCCTACCCCCCCTTGAGAGATTTTTACCCCCTACCCCCCCCTTTAGAGATTTTTACCCCCTACCCCCCCTTTGGAGATTTTTACACCCTACCCCCCCTTTGGAGATTTTTACCCCCTACCCCCCCCCCCCCCTTTGAAGATTTTTATTCCCTACCCCCCCTTTGGAGATTTTTACCCCCTACCCCCCCTTTGGAGATATTTACCCCCTACCCCCCCTTGGGAGATTTTTACCCCCTACCCCCCTTTAGAGATTTTTACCCCCTACCCCCCTTTGGATATTTTTACCCCCTACCCTCCCCTTTGGAGATTTTTACCCCCTACCCCCCCTTTGGAGATTATTACCCCATACCCCACTTTGGAGATTTTTACCACCTACCCCCCCCCCCTTTAGAGATTTTTACCCCCTACCCCCCCCCCCCCCCCCCCCCCCCCCCCCCGTTGAAGATTTTTACCCCCTACCCCCTATTTGGAGATTTTTACCCCCTACCCCCCTTTTGGAGATTTTTACCCCCTACCCCCCCTTGCGAGATTTTTACCCCCTACCCCCCCTTTAGAGAATTTTACCCCTACCCCCCTTTGGATATTTTTACCCCCTACCCCCCCTTGGGAGATTTTTACCCCCTACCCCCCCTTTAGAGATTTTTACCCCTACCCCCCTTTGGAGATTTTTACCCCCTACCCCCCTTTGGATATTTTTACCCCCTACCCCCCCTTTGGAGATTTTTACCCCCTACCCCCCCCCCCCCCCCTTGGGAGATTTTTACCCCCTACCTCCCCCCCCCCCCCTTTAGAGATTTTTACCCTGTACCCCCATTTGGATATTTTTACCCCCTACCCCCCCTTTGCAGATTTTTACCCCCTACCACCACCCCTTTGGAGATTTTTACCCCCTACCCCCCCCCCCCCCACCTTCGGAGATTTTTTCTCCCTACCCCCCCTTCCGAGATTTTTACCCCCTACCCCCCCTTTGGAGATTTTTACCCCTACCCCCCCCCCCCTTTGGAGATTTTTACCCCCTACCCCCCCTTTGGAGATTTTTACCCCCTACCCCCCCTTGGGAGATTTTTACCCCCTACCCTCTCTTTAGAGATTTTTACCCCCTACCTCCCTTTGGATATTTTTACCCACTACCCCCCATTTGGAGATTTTTACCCCTACCCCCCCTTTGAAGATTTTTACCCCCTACCCCCCTATGGAGATTTTTACCCCCTACCCCACTTTGGAGATTTTTACCACCTACCCCCCCCCCCCCCTTTTAGAGATTTTTACCCCCTACCCCCCCTTTGAAGATTTTTACCCCCTACCCCCCCTTTGGAGATTTTTACCCCCTACCCCCCCTTGAGAGATTTTTACCCCCTACCCCCCCTTTAGAGATTTTTACCCCCTACCCCCCCTTTGGATATTTTTACACCCTACCCCCCCTTTGGAGATTTTTACCCCCTACCCCCCCCCCCCCCTTTGGAGATTTTTACCCCCTACCCCCCCTTTGGAGATATTTACCCCCTACCCCCCCTTGGGAGATTTCTACCCCCTACCCCCCTTTAGAGATTTTTACCCCCTACCCCCCTTTGGATATTTTTACCCCCTACCTTCCCCTTTGGAGATTTTTACCCCCTACCCCCCCTTTGGAGATTATTACCCCATACCCCACTTTGGAGATTTTTACCACCTACCCCCCCCCCCTTTAGAGATTTTTACCCCCTACCCCCCCCCCCCCCCCCCCCCCCCCGTTGAAGATTTTTACCCCCTACCCCCTATTTGGAGATTTTTACCCCCTACCCCCCTTTTGGAGATTTTTACCCCCTACCCCCCCTTGCGAGATTTTTACCCCCTACCCCCCCTTTAGAGAATTTTACCCCTACCCCCCTTTGGATATTTTTACCCCCTACCCCCCCTTGGGAGATTTTTACCCCCTACCCCCCCTATAGAGATTTTTACCCCTACCCCCCTTTGGAGATTTTTACCCCCTACCCCCCTTTGGATATTTTTACCCCCTACCCCCCCTTTGGAGATTTTTACCCCCTACCCCCCCCCCCCCCTTGGGAGATTTTTACCCCCTACCCCCCCCCCCCCCTTTAGAGATTTTTACCCTGTACCCCCATTTGGATATTTTTACCCCCTACCCCCCCCCCCCCTTTGCAGATTTTTACCCCCTACCACCATCCCTTTGGAGATTTTTACCCCCTACCCCCCCCCCCCCACCTTCGTAGATTTTTTCTCCCTACCCCCCCTTCCGAGATTTTTACCCCCTACCCCCCCTTTGGAGATTTTTACCCCTACCCCCCCCCCCCCCCTTTGGAGATTTTTACCCCCTACCCCCCCTTTGGAGATTTTTACCCCCTACCCCCCCTTGGGAGATTTTTACCCCCTACCCTCTCTTTAGAGATTTTTACCCCCTACCTCCCTTTGGATATTTTTACCCACTACCCCCCATTTGGAGATTTTTACCCCTACCCCCCCTTTGAAGATTTTTACCCCCTACCCCCCCTATGGAGATTTTTACCCCCTACCCCACTTTGGAGATTTTTACCACCTACCCCCCCCCCCCCTTTTAGAGATTTTTACCCCCTACCCCCCCTTTGAAGATTATTACCCCCTACCCCCCCTTTGGAGATTTTTACCCCCTACCCCCCCTTGAGAGATTTTTACCCCCTACCCCCCCTTTAGAGATTTTTACCCCCTACCCCCCCTTTGGATATTTTTACACCCTACCCCCCCTTTGGAGATTTTTACCCCCTACCCCCCCCCCCCCCTTTGAAGATTTTTATTCCCTACCCCCCCTTTGGAGATTTTTACCCCCTACCCCCGCTTTGGAGATATTTACCCCCTACCCCCCCTTGGGAGATTTTTACCCCCTACCCCCCTTTAGAGATTTTTACCCCCTACCCCCCTTTGGATATTTTTACCCCCTACCCTCCCCTTTGGAGATTTTTACCCCCTACCCCCCCTTTGGAGATTATTACCCCATACCCCACTTTGGAGATTTTTACCACCTACCCCCCCCCCCCTTTAGAGATTTTTACCCCCTACCCCCCCCCCCCTTTGAAGATTTTTACCCCATACCCCCCATTTGGAGATTTTTACCCCCTACCCCCCTTTTGGAGATTTTTACCCCCTACCCCCCATTTAGAGATTTTTACCCCCTACCCCCCATTGGATATTTTTACCCCCTACCCCCCCCCCCCCTTTGAAGATTTTTACCCCCTACCCCCCATTGGATATTTTTACCCCCTACCCCCCATTTGGAGATTTTTACCCCCTACCCCCCTTTTGGAGATTTTTACCCCCTACCCCCCATTTAGAGATTTTTACCCCCTACCCCCCATTGGATATTTTTACCCCCTACCCCCCCTTTGAAGATTTTTACCCCCTACCCCCCCTTTAGAGATTTTTACCCCTACCCCCCTTTGGATATTTTTACCCCCTACCCCCCCATTGGAGATTTTTACCCCCTACCCCCCCCCCCCCCTTTGAAAATTTTTACCCCCTACCCCGCCCTTCCTAGATTTTTACCCCCTACCCCCCTTTGGAGATTATTACCCCATACCCCACTTTGGAGATTTTTACCACCTACCCCCCCCCCCCCTTTAGAGATTTTTACCCCCTACCCCCCCCCCCCCCCCTTTGAAGATTTTTACCCCCTACCCCCCAATTGGAGATTTTTACCCCCTACCCCCCTTTTGGATATTTTTACCCCCTACCCCCCCTTGCGAGATTTTTACCCCCTACCCCCCCTTTAGAGATTTTTACCCCTACCCCCCTTTGGATATTTTTACCCCCTACCCCCCCCCCCCCCTTTGAAGATTTTTACCCCCTACCCCGCCCTTTGGAGATTTTTACCCCCTACCCCCCATTTAGAGATTTTTACCCCTACCCCCCATTGGATATTTTTATCCCCTACCCCCCCTTTGAAGATTTTTACCCCCTACCCCCCCTTTGGAGATTTTTACCCCTTACCCCCCCTTTGGAGATTTTTAGCCCCTACCCCCCCTTTGGAGATTTTTACCCCCTACCCCCCTTGGGAGATTTTTACCCCCTACCCCCCCTTTAGAGAATTTTACCCCCTACCTCCCTTTGGAGATTTTTACCCCTACCCCCCTTTGGATATTTTTACCCCCTACCCCCCCTTTGGAGATTTTTACCCCCTACCCCCCCCCCCCCTTGGGAGATTTTTACCCCCTACCCCCCCCCCCCTTTAGAGATTTTTACCCTCTACCCCCATTTGGATATTTTTTACCCCCTACCCCCCTTTGGAGATTTTTACCCCCTACCCCCCACCCCTTTGGAGATTTTTACCCCCTACCCCCCACCCCTTTGGAGATTTTTACCCCCTACCCCCCCCACCCCACCTTCGGAGATTTTTTCTCCCTACCCCCCCTTCCGAGATTTTTACCACCTACCCCCCCTTTGGAGATTTTTACCCCCTACCCCCCCCCCCCTTTGGAGATTTTTACCCCTACCCCCCCTTTGGAGATTTTTACCCCCTACCCCCCCTTTGGAGATTTTTACCCCCTACCCCCCCTTGGGAGATTTTTACTCCCTACCCCCTCTTTAGAGATTTTTACCCACTACCCCCCCTTTGGAGATTTTTACCCCCTACCCCCCCCCCCCCCTTTGAAGATTTTTACCCCCTACCCCCCCTTGAGAGATTTTTACCCCCTACCCCCCCCCCCTTTGGAAATTTTTACCCCCTACCCCCCCCCCCCCCCCCCCCCCCCCCTTGGGAGATTTTTACCCCCTACCCCCCATTTAGAGATTTTTACCCCCTACCCCCACCTTTGGAGATTTTAACCCCCTACCCCCCCTTTGGAGATTTTTACCCCCTACTCCCCCTTCGGAGATTTTTACTCCCTACCCCCCCTTCCGAGATTTTTACCCCCTACCACCCCTTTGGGTACTTTTACCCCCCACCCCCTGGAGATTTTTACCCCCTACCCCCCCCCCCCCCTTTGGAGATTTTAACCCCCTCCCCCCGCCCCTATGGAGATTTTTACCCCCTACTCCCCCTTCGGACATTTTTACCCCCTATCCCACCTTTGGAGATTTTTACCCCCTACCCCCCCCCCCCCTTTGGAGATTTTTACCACCCTACCCCTCCCCCCCCCCTTCGGAGTTTTTTACCCCCTACCCGCCCATTGGAGTTTTTTACCCCCTACCCCCCCCTTTGGAGATTTTTACCCCCTACCCCCCTTGGGAGATTTTTACCCCCTACCCCCCTTTAGAGATTTTTACCACCTACCACCCTTTGGAGATTTTTACCCCCTACCCCCCCTTTGGATATTCTAACCCCCTACCCCGCCTTTGGAGATTTTTACCCCCAACCCCCCCCCCCCCCCTTTTGGAGATTTTCACCCCCTACCCCCCCTTTGGAGATTTTTACCCCCTACCCCCCCTTTGGGAGATTAATACCACCTACCCCCTCTATGGAGAATTTTACCACCTACCACCCCCCCCCCTTTAGAGATTTTTACCCCGACCCCCCCCCCCCCCCGCTTTGGAGATTTTTACCCTCCTACCCCACTTTCGAAGATTTTTACCCCCACCCCCCCCCCTTTGGAGATTTTTACCCCCTACCCCCTCTTTGGAGATTTTTACCCCTACCCCCCCTTTGGAGATTTTTACCCCCTACCCCACCTTTGGAGATTTTTACCCCCTACCACCCCTTCGGAGATTTTTACTCCCTACCCCGCCTTCCGAGATTTTTACCCCCTACCACCCCTTTGGATATTTTTACCCCCTACCCCCCCCCCCTTGGAGATTTTTACCCCCTACCCCCCCCCCCCTTGGAGATTTTTACCCCCACCCCCCCCCCCTTTGGAGATTTCTGCCCCCTACCCCCCCCCCCCCTTGGGAGATTTTTACCCCCTACCCCCCCCCCCTTTAGAGATTTTTACCCCCTACCCCCCTTTTGGAGATTTTTACCCCCTACCCCTGGAGATTTTTACCCCCTACCCCCCCTTGGAGATTTTTACCCCCTACCCCCCCCCTTGGGAGATTTTTACCCCCTACCCCCCCTTTGGAGATTATTACCCCATACCCCACTTTGGAGATTTTTACCACCTACCCCCCCCCCCCTTTAGAGATTTTTACCCCCTACCCCCCCCCCCCCCCCTTTGAAGATTTTTACCCCATACCCCCCATTTGGAGATTTTTACCCCCTACCCCCCTTTTGGAGATTTTTACCCCCTACCCCCCATTTAGAGATTTTTACCCCCTACCCCCCATTGGATATTTTTACCCCCTACCCCCCCCCCCCCCCTTTGAAGATTTTTACCCCCTACCCCCCATTGGATATTTTTACCCCCTACCCCCCATTTGGAGATTTTTACCCCCTACCCCCCTTTTGGAGATTTTTACCCCCTACCCCCCATTTAGAGATTTTTACCCCCTACCCCCCATTGGATATTTTTACCCCCTACCCCCCCTTTGAAGATTTTTACCCCCTACCCCCCCTTTAGAGATTTTTACCCCTACCCCCCTTTGGATATTTTTACCCCCTACCCCCCCATTGGAGATTTTTACCCCCTACCCCCCCCCCCCCCCCCTTTGAAGATTTTTACCCCCTACCCCGCCCTTCCTAGATTTTTACCCCCTACCCCCCTTTGGAGATTATTACCCCATACCCCACTTTGGAGATTTTTACCACCTACCCCCCCCCCCCTTTAGAGATTTTTACCCCCTACCCCCCCCCCCTCCCCCCCCCCCTTTGAAGATTTTTACCCCCTACCCCCCAATTGGAGATTTTTACCCCCTACCCCCCTTTTGGAGATTTTTACCCCCTACCCCCCCTTGCGAGATTTTTACCCCCTACCCCCCCTTTAGAGATTTTTACCCCTACCCCCCTTTGGATATTTTTACCCCCTACCCCCCATTGGAGATTTTTACCCCCTACCCCCCCCCCCCCCCTTTGAAGATTTTTACCCCCTACCCCGCCCTTTGGAGATTTTTACCCCCTACCCCCCATTTAGAGATTTTTACCCCTACCCCCCATTGGATATTTTTATCCCCTACCCCCCCTTTGAAGATTTTTACCCCCTACCCCCCCTTTGGAGATTTTTACCCCTTACCCCCCCTTTGGAGATTTTTAGCCCCTACCCCCCCCTTTGGAGATTTTTACCCCCTACCCCCCTTGGGAGATTTTTACCCCCTACCCCCCCTTTAGAGAATTTTACCCCCTACCTCCCTTTGGAGATTTTTACCCCTACCCCCCTTTGGATATTTTTACCCCCTACCCCCCCTTTGGAGATTTTTACCCCCTACCCCCCCCCCCCTTGGGAGATTTTTACCCCCTACCCCCCCCCCTTTAGAGATTTTTACCCTCTACCCCCATTTGGATATTTTTTACCCCCTACCCCCCTTTGGAGATTTTTACCCCTACCCCCCACCCCTTTGGAGATTTTTACCCCCTACCCCCCCCACCCCACCTTCGGAGATTTTTTCTCCCTACCCCCCCTTCCGAGATTTTTACCACCTACCCCCCCTTTGGAGATTTTTACCCCTACCCCCCTTTGGATATTTTTACCCCCTACCCCCCCTTTGGAGATTTTTACCCCCTACCCCCCCCCCCCCCCCTTGGGAGATTTTTACCCCCTACCCCCCCCCCCCCCCCCCCTTTAGAGATTTTTACCCTCTACCCCCATTTGGATATTTTTTACCCCCTACCCCCCTTTGGAGATTTTTACCCCCTACCCCCCACCCCTTTGGAGATTTTTACCCCCTACCCCCCCCCACCCCACCTTCGGAGATTTTTACCCCCTACCCCCCTTTGGAGATTTTTACCCCCTACCCCCCACCCCTTTGGTGATTTTTAACCCCTACCCCCCCCCCCCTTTGGATATTTTTACCCCCTACCCCCCCTTGGGAGATTTTTACCACCTACCCCCCCCCCCCCTTTAGAGATTTTTATCTCCTACCCCCCCTATGAAGATTTTTACCCCCTACCCCCCCCTTTGGAGATTTTTACCCCCTACCACCCCCCCCCCCCCCTTCGGAGATTTTTACTCCCTACCCCCCCCCCCTTCCGAGATTTTTACCCCCTACCCCCCCTTTGGATATTTTTACCCCCTACCCCCCCCCCCCTTCCGAGATTTTTACCCCCTACCCCCCCTTTGGAGAATTTTACCCCCTACCCCCCTCCCTTGGGAGATTTTTACCCCCTACCCCCCCTTTAGAGATTTTTACCCCCTACCCGCCCTTTGGATATTTTTACCCCCTACCCCCCCCTTCGGAGATTTTTACCCCGTACCCCCCCTTTGGAGATTTTTACCCCCTACCCCCCCTTGGGAGATTTTTACCCCCTACCCCTCCTATGGAGATTTTTACCACCTACCACCCCCCTTTAGATATTTTTACCCCTACCCCCCCCCCCCCCCCCCCCTTGGGAGATTTTTACCCTCCTACCCCCCTTTCGGAGATTTTTACCCTCACCCCCCCTTTGGAGATTTTTACCCCCTACCCCCCCCCCCCTTTGGAGATTTTTACCCCCGACCCCCCTTTGGAGATTTTTACCCCCTACCCCCCCTTGGGAGATTTTTACCCCCTACCCCCCCTTCGGAGATTTTTACTCCCTACCCCCCCTTCCGAGATTTTTACCCCCTACCACCCCTTTGGATATTTTTACCCCCTACCCCCCCCCCCCCCCATGGAGATGTTTACCCCCTAACCCCCCCCCCCCCTGGAGATTTTTACCCCCTACCCCCCCCCTTGGGAGATTTTTACCCCCTACCCCCCCCCCCTTTAGAGATTTTTACCCCCTACCCCCCCTTTGGATATTTTTACCCCCTACCCCCCTCCCCCCATGGAGATTTTTACCCCCTACCCCCCCCCCCCCCCCCTTGGGAGATTTGTACCCCCTACCCCCCATTTAGAGATTTTTACCCCCTACCCCCAACTTTGGAGATTTGAACCCCCTACCCCCCCTTTGGAGATTTTTACCCCCTACTCCCCCTTCGGAGATTTTTACTCCCTACCCCCCCTTCCGAGATTTTTACCCCCTACCACCCCTTTGGGTATTTTTACACCCCCACCCCCTGGAGATTTTTACCCCCTACCCTCCCTTTGGAGATTTTAACCCCCTCCCCCCCCCCCCCTATGCAGATTTTTACCCCCTACTCCCCCTTCGGACATTTTTACCCCCTATCCCACCTTTGGAGATTTTTACCCCCTACCCCCCCCCCCCTTTGGAGATTTTTACCACCCTACCCCCCCCCCCCCCCTTCGGAGTTTTTTTACCCCCTACCCGCCCATTGGAGTTTTTTACCCCCTACCCCCACTTTGGAGATTTTTACCCCCTACCCCCCTTGGGAGATTTTTACCCCCTACCTCCCTTTAGAGATTTTTACCACCTACCCCCCTTTGGAGATTTTTACCCCCTACCCCCCCCCCCCTTTGGATATTCTAACCCCCTACCCCGCCTTTGGAGATTTTCACCCCCTACCCCCCCTTTGGAGATTTTTACCCCCTACCCCCCTTTTGGGAGATTTTTACCACCTACCCCCTCTATGGAGATTTTTACCACCTACCACACCCCCCCCCCTTTAGAGATTTTTACCCCTACCCCCCCCCCCCCCCGCTTTGGAGATTTTTACCCTCCTACCCCACTTTCGAAGATTTTTACCCCCACCCCCCCCCCCCCCCCCCTTTGGAGATTTTTACCCCCTACCCACCCTTTGGAGATTTTTACCCCTACCCCCCCTTTGGAGATTTTTACCCCCTACCCCCCCTTTGGAGATTTTTACCCCCTACCACCCCTTCGGAGATTTTTACTCCCTACCCCGCCTTCCGAGATTTTTACCCCTACCCCCCCTTTGGATATTTTTACCTCCTACCCCCCTTTCGGAGATTTTTACCCCCACCCCCCCTTTGGAAATTTTTACCCCGTACCCCCACCACCCTTTGGAGATTTTTGCCCCCTACCCCCCCTTTGGAGATTTTTACCCCCTACCCCCCCTTTGGAGATTTTTACCCCCTACCCCCCCTTCGGAGATTTTTACTCCCTACCCCCCCTTCCGAGATTTTTACGCCCTACCACCCTTTTGGATATTTTTACCCCCTACCCCCCCCCCCCTTGGAGATTTTTACCCCCTACCCCCCCCTCCCTTTGGAGATTTTTACCCCTACCCCCGCCCCCCCTTGGAGATTTTTACCCCCTACCCCCCCCCCCTTGGGAGATTTTTACCCCCTACCCCCCCCCCCCCCTTTAGAGATTTTTACCCCTACCCCCCCTTTGGATATTTTTACCGCCTAACCCCCCCCTTTGTAGATTTTTACCCCTACCCCCCCCCCCCCTTTGGAGATTTTTACCCCCTACCCCCCCCCCTTCGGAGATTTTTACTCCCTACCCCCCCTTCCGAGATTTTTACCCCTTACCCCCCCCCCTTCCGAGATTTTTACCCCCTACCCCCCCTTCAGAGAATTTTACTCCCTACCCCCCCTTCCGAGATTTTTACCCCCTACTCCCCCTTTGGATATTTTTACCCCCTACCCCCCCTTTGGAGATTTTTTCCCCATACCCCACCTTTGGAGATTTTTACCCCCTACCCCCGCCCCCCCCCCCCCCCCCTTTGGAGATTTTTACCCCCTACCCCCCCTTTGGAGATTTTTACCCCCTACCACCCCTTTGGAGATTTTTACTCCCTACCCCGCCTTCCGAGATTTTTACCCCCTACCCCCCCCCTTTGGATATTTTTACCCCCTACCACCCCCCTTTGGATATTTTTACACCCTACCCCCCCCCCCCCTTTGGAGATTTTTACCCCCTACCCCCCCTTTGGAGATTTTTACCCCATACCTCCCATTTGGAGATTTTTAACCCCTACCCCCCCTTTGGAGATTTTTACCCCCTACCCCACCCTTGGGAGATTTTTACCCCCTACCCCCCCTTTAGAGATTTTTACCCCCTACCCCCCTTTGGATATTTTTTCCCCTACCCCCCCTTTGGAGATTTTTACCCCCTGCCCCCCCCCCCCCCCCTTCGGAGATTTTTACTCGCTACCCCCCCTTCCGAGATTTTTACCCCCTACCCCCCCCTTTGGAGATTTTTACCCCCTACCCTCCCTTTGGAGATTTTTACCCCTACCCCCCCTTTGGAGAATTTAACCCCCTACCCCTCCCCCCTTGGGTAATTTTTACCCCCTATCACCCCTATCGAGATTTTTACCCCTACCCCCTTTGGAGATTTTTACCCCCTACCCGCCCTTTGGAGATTTTAACCCCCTACCCCCCCTTGGGAGATTTTTACCCCCTACCCCCCATCCGAGATTTTTACCCCCTACCCCCCTTTGGAAATTTTTACCCCCTACCCCCTCATTCGAGATTTTTACCCCCTACCCCCCCTTTGGAGATTTTTACCCCATACCCCACTTTGGAGATTTTTACCACCTACCACACCCCCCCCCTTTTGAGATTTTTACCCCCTACCCCTGATGATTTTTACCCCCTACCCCCCCTTTGGAGATTTTTACCCCCTACCCCCCCCCCTTTGAAGATTTTTACACCGTACCCCCCCTTTGAAGATTTTTACCCCCTACCCCCCCTTTGGAGATTTTTACCCCCTACCCCCCCTTGGGAGATTTTTACTCCCTACCCCCCCCCCCCCCTTCCGAGATTTTTACCCCTACCACCCCTTTGGATATTTTTACCCCCTACCCCCTCATTCGAGATTTTTACCCCCTACCCCCCCTTTGGAGATTTTTACCCCATACCCCACTTTGGAGATTTTTACCACCTACCACACCCCCCCCCCCCCTTTTGAGATTTTTACCCCCTACCCCTGATGATTTTTACCCCCTACCCCCCCCTTTGGAGATTTTTACCCCCTACCCCCCCCCCCCCTTTGAAGATTTTTACACCGTACCCCCCCTTTGAAGATTTTTACCCCCTACCCCCCCTTTGGAGATTTTTACCCCCTACCCCCCCTTGGGAGATTTTTACTCCCTACCCCCCCCCCCTTGGAGATTTTTACGCCCTACCCCCCCCCCCCTTTGGAGATTTTTACCCCTACACCCCCCTTTGGAGATTTTTACCCCCTACCCCCCCCCCCCCTTGGATGATTTTTACCCCCTACCGCCCCCCCCCCCCCCTTTAGAGATTTTTACCCCATACGCCCCCTTTGGATATTTTTACCCCCCAACCCCCCCCCCCCTTGTAGATTTTTACCCCCTACCCCCCCCCCCCCCCTTCGGAGATTTTTACTCCCTACCCCCCCTTCCGAGATTTTTACCCCTTACCCCCCCCCTTCGGAGATTTTTACCCCCTACCCCCCCTTCGGAGATTTTTACTCCCTACCCCCCCCCCCCCCCCCTCTTCCGAGATTTTTACCCCCTACTCCCCCTTTGGATATTTTTCCCCCATACCCCCCCTTTGGAGATTTTTACCCCATACCCCACCTTTGGAGATTTTTACCCCCTACCCCCCCCCCTTTGGAGATTTTTACCCCCTACCCCCCCCCCCCTTTGGAGATTTTTACCCCCTACCACCCCTTCGGAGATTTTTACTCCCTACCCCGCCTTCCGAGATTTTTACCCCCTACCCCCCCTTTGGATATTTTTACGCCCTACCCCCCACCCCCTTTGGATATTTTTACACCCTACCCCCCCCCCCCTTTGGAGATTTTTACCCCCTACCCCCCCTTTGGAGATTTTTACCCCTTACCCCCCCTTTGGAGATTTTTACCCCCTACCCCCCCTTTGGAGATTTTTACCCCCTACCCCCCCTTTGGAGATTTTTACCCCTTACCCCCTACCCCCCCTTTAGAGATTTTTACACCCTACCCCCCTTTGGATATTTTTACACCCTACCCCCCCCTTTGGAGATTTTTACCCCCTACCCCCCCCCCTTCGGAGATTTTTACTCCCTACCCCCCCCTTCCGAGATTTTTACCCCCTACCCCCCCTTTGGAGATTTTTACCCCCTACCCTCCCTTTTGAGATTTTTACCCCCTACCCCCCCCCCCTCTTTGGAGATTTTAACCCCCTACCACCCCTTGGGAAATTTTTACACCCTACCACCCCTTTCGAGATTTTTACCCCCTACCCCCCTTTGGATATTTTTACCCCCTACCCCCCCATTGGAGATTTTTACCCCCTACCCCCCCTTGGGAGATTTTTACCCCCTACCCCCCTTTCAAGATTTTTACCCCCTACCCCCCTTTTGATATTTTTACCCCCTACCCCCTCCTTCGAGATTTTTACCCCCTACCCCCCCTTTGGAGATTTTTACCCCATACCCCACTTTGGAGATTTTTACCACCTATCCCACCCCCCCCCCCTTTTGAGATTTTTACCCCCTACCCCCCCTTTGAAGATTTTTACCCCCTACCCCTGAAGATTTTTACCCCCTACCCCCCCTTTGGAGATTTTTACCCCTACCCCCGCTTTGGAGATTTTTACCCCCTACCCCCCCCCCCCCCCCGCCCCCCCTTTGAAGATTTTTACACCCTACCCCCCCCCCCCCCCTTTGAAGATTTTTACCCCCTACCCCCCCTTTGGAGATTTTTACCCCCTACCCCCCCCTTTTGAGATTTTTACTCCCTACCCACCCTTCCGAGATTTTTACCCCCTACCCCCCCCCCCCCTTTGGAGATTTTTACCCCCTACCCTCCCTTTGGAGATTTTTACCCCCTACCCCCCCTTTGGAGATTTTTACCCCCTACCCCCCCCCCCCCATTGGGAGATTTTTACCCCCTACCACCCCTTTCGAGATTTTTACCCCCTACCCCTCTTTGGATATTTTTACCCCCTACCCCCCCCCCCCCATTGTAGATTTTTACGCCCTACCCCCCTATGGAGATTTTTACCCCCTACCCCCCCCCCCCCTTTGGAGATTTTAACCCCCTGCCCCCCCCTTCGGAGATTTTTACTCCCTACACCCCTTTCCGAGATTTTTACCCCCTACCCCCCCTTCGGAGAATTTTACCCCCTACCCCCCCTTCGGAGATTTTTACTCCCTACCCCCCCTTCCCAGTTTTTTACCCCCAACCCCCCCCCCCTTTGGATATTTTTACCCCCTACCCCCCCCCCTTTCGAGATTTTTACCCCCTACCCCTCTTTGGATATTTTTACCCCCTACCCCCCCCCCCATTGTAGATTTTTACGCCCTACCCCCCTATGGAGATTTTTACCCCCTACCTCCCCCCCCCCCTTTGGAGATTTTAACCCCCTGCCCCCCCTTCGGAGATTTTTACTCCCTACACCCCCTTCCGAGATTTTTACCCCCTACCCCCCCCTTCGGAGAATTTTACCCCCTACCCCCCCTTCGGAGATTTTTACTCCCTACCCCCCCTTCCCAGATTTTTACCCCCAACCCCCCCCCCCTTTGGATATTTTTACCCCCTACCCCCCCCCCTTTGGAGATTTTTACCCCCCACCCCCCCCCCCCCACCCCCTTTGGAGATTTTTACCCCCTACCCCCCCTTGGGAGATTTTTACCCCCTACCCCCCCTTTGGAGATTTTTACCCCCTACCCCCCCCCCTTTGGAGATTTTTACCCCCTACCCCCCCCCCTTCGGAGATTTTTACTCCCTACCCCCCCTTCCAAGATTTTTACCCCCTCCCCCTCCCCCCTTTCGGAGATTTTTACCCCCTACCCCCCCTTCGGAGATTTTTACTCCCTACTCCCCCTTCCCAGATTTTTACCCCCTACCCCCCCCCTGGATATTTTTACCCCCTACCCCCCCCCCCCTTTGGAGATTTTTACCCCCTACCCCCCTTTGGAGATTTTTACCCCCTACCCCCCCTTTGGAGATATTTACCCCCTACCCCCCTATGGAGATTTTTACCCCCTACCCCCCCCCCCCCCCTTTGGAGATTTTTACCCCCTACCCCCCCCCCCCCCCCCCTTCGGAGATTTTTACTCCCTACCCCCCCTTCCAAGATTTTTACCCCCTCCCCCCCCCCCTTTGGAGATTTTTACCCCCTACCCCCCCCCTTTGGAGATTTTTACCCCATACCCCCCCCCCCCTTTGCAGATTTTTGCCCCCTACCCCCCCCCCCCTATGGAGATTTTTACCCCCTACCCCCCCCCCCCCCTTGGGAGATTTTTACCCCCTACCCCCCCTTTAGAGATTTTTACCACCTACCCCCCATTGGAGATTTTTACCCCCTACCCCCCCTTTGGATATTTTTACCCCCTACCCCGCCTTTGGAGATTTTTACCCCCTACCCTCCCTTTGGAGATTTTCAACCCCTACCCCCCTTTGGATATTTTTACCCCCTACCCCCCCCCCCCCCTTTGGATATTTTTACACCCTACCCCCCCTATGGAGATTTTTACCACCTACCACCCCCCCTTTAGAGATTTTTACCCCTACACCCCCCCCCCCCCCCGCTTTGGAGATTATTACCCTCCTACCCCACTTTCGGAGATTTTTACCCCAATCCCCCCCCCCCCCATTTGGAGACTTTTACCCCTACCCCCCCTTTGGAGATATTTACCACCTACCCCCCCTTTGGAGATTTTTTCCCCCTACCCCCCCTTTGGAGATTTTTACCCCCTACCACCCCTTCGGAGATTTTTACTCCCTATCCCGCCTTCCGAGATTTTTACCCCCTACCCCCCCTTTGGATATTTTTACCCCCTACCCCCCCTTTGGATATTTTTGCACCCTACCCCCCCTTTGGAGATTTTTACCCCCCACCCCCCGTTTGGAGATTTTTACCCCCTACCCCCCCCCCCCCCTTGGGAGATTTTTACCCCCTACCCCCCTTTGAATATTTTTACCCCCTAACCCCCTTTGGAGATTTTTACCCCCTACCCCCCCTTTGGAGATTTTTACCCCCTACCCCCCCCCCCTTCGGAGATTTATACTCCCTACCCCCCCCCCCCCTTCCGAGATTTTTACCCCCTACCCCCCTTTGGAGATTTTTACCCCCTACCCCCCCCCCCCCTTCCGAGATTTTTACCCCCTACCACACCCCCCCGCATTCGGAGATTTTTACTCCCTACCCCCACCCCCCTTCCGAGATTTTTACCCCCTACCCCCCCCCCCCCTTTGGATATTTTTACCCCCTACCCCCCCCTTTGGAGATTTTTACCCCCTACCCCCCCCTTTGGAGATTTTGACCCCCTACCCCCCCTTTGTAGAATTTTACCCCCTACCCCCCTTGGGAGTTTTTTACCCCCCTACCCCCCCTTTAGAGTTTTTTACCCCCTACCGCCCCTTTGGATATTTTTACCCCCTACCCCCCCCCCCCCCTTTGGAGATTTTTAACCCCTACCCCCCCTTTGGTGATTGTTACCCCCTACCCCCCCCCCCCCCCTTTGGATATTTTTACCCCCTACCCCCCCCCCCCCCCTTTGGAGATTTTTACCCCCTACCCCCCCTTTGCAGATTTTTGCCCCCTACCCCCCCCCCCCTTTGGAGATTTTTACCCCCTACCCCCCCTTGGGAGATTTTTACCCCCTAGCCCCCCTTTAGAGATTTTTACCCCCTACCCCCCTTGGGAGATTTTTAACCCCTACCCCCCCTTTGGATATTTTTACCCCCTAACCCGCCTTTGTAGATTTTTACCCCCTACCCACCCCTTTGGAGATTTTCACCCCCTACCCCCCCCCTTTGGATATTTTTACCCCCTACCCCCCCTATGGAGATTTTTACCACCTACCACACCCCCTATAGAGATTTTTACCCCCCCCCCCCCCCCGCTTTGGAGATTATTACCATCCTACCCCACTTTCGGAGATTTTTACCCCTATCCCCCCCCCCCTTTGGAGATTTTTACCCCCTACCCCCCCTTTGGAGATATTTACCCCCTACCACCCTATGGAGATTTTTACCCCCTACCCCCCCCCCCCCCCTTTGGAGATTTTTACCCCCTACCCCCCCTTCGGAGATTTTTACTCCCTACCCCCCCTTCCGAGATTTTTACCCCCTACCCCCCCTTCGGAGATTTTTACCCCCTACCCCCCCTTCGGAGATTTTTACTCCCTACCCCTCCTTCCCAGATTTTTACCCCCTACCCCCCCCCCCCTTGGATATTTTTACCCCCTACCCCCCCCCCCCCCTTTGGAGATTTTTACCCCCTACCCCCCCTTTGCAGATTTTTGCCCCCTACCCCCCCTATGGAGATTTTTACCCCCTACCCCCCCTTGGGAGATTTTTACCCCCTACCCCCCCCTTTGGATATTTTTACCCCCTACCCCGCCTTTGGAGATTTTTACCCCCTACCCCCCCCCCCCTATGGAGATTTTTACCCCCTACCCCCCCTTGGGAGATTTTTACCCCCTACCCCCCCTTTGGATATTTTTACCCCCTACCCCGCCTTTGGAGATTTTTACCCCCTACCCCCCCCCCCCCCCTTTGGAGATTTTTACTCCCTACCCCCCTTTGGAGATTTTTACCCCCTACCCCCCCTTTGGATATTTTTACCCCCTACCCCGCCTTTGGAGATTTTTACCCCCTACCCCCCCCCCCTTTGGAGATTTTCACCCCCAACCACCCCTTTGGATATTTTTACCCCCTACCCCCCCCCCCCCCTTTGGATATTTTTACACCCTACCCCCCCTATGGAGATTTTTACCACCTACCACCCCCCCTTTAGAGATTTTTACCCCTACACCCCCCCCCCCCCCCCCGCTTTGGAGATTATTACCCTCCTACCCCACTTTCGGAGATTTTTACCCCAATCCCCCCCCCTTTGGAGACTTTTACCCCCTACCCCCCCTTTGGAGATATTTACCCCCTACCCCCCCTTTGGAGATTTTTCCCCCTACCCCCCCTTTGGAGATTTTTACCCCCTACCACCCCTTCGGAGATTTTTACTCCCTATCCCGCCTTCCGAGATTTTTACCCCCTACCCCCCCCCCCCCCTTTGGATATTTTTACCCCCTACCCCCCCTTTGGATATTTTTGCACCCTACCCCCCCTTTGGTGATTTTTACCCCCCACCCCCCGTTTGGAGATTTTTACCCCCTACCCCCCCCCCCCCCCCCCCTTGGGAGATTTTTACCCCCTACCCCCCCTTTAGAGATTTTTACCCCCTACCCCCCTTTGGATATTTTTACCCCCTAACCCCCTTTGCAGATTTTTACCCCCTACCCCCCCTTTGGAGATTTTTACCCCCTACCCCCCCCCCCCTTCCGAGATTTTTACTCCCGACCCCCCCCCCCCCTTCCGAGATTTTTACCCCCTACCCCCCTTTGGAGATTTTTACCCCCTACCCCCCCCCCTTCCGAGATTTTTACCCCCTACCACACCCCCCCCCCCATTCGGAGATTTTTACTCCCTACCCCCACCCCCCTTCCGAGATTTTTACCCCCTACCCCCCCCCCCCTTTGGATATTTTTACCCCCTACCCCCCCTTTGGAGATTTTTACCCCCTACCCCCCCCCCCCCCCTTTGGAGATTTTTACCCCCCTACCCCCCCTTTGTAGAATTTTACCCCCTACCCCCCCTTTGGATATTTTTGCACCCTACCCCCCCTTTGGTGATTTTTACCCCCCACCCCCCGTTTGGAGATTTTTACCCCCTACCCCCCCCCCCCCCTTGGGAGATTTTTACCCCCTACCCCCCCTTTAGAGATTTTTACCCCCTACCCCCCTTTGGATATTTTTACCCCCTAACCCCCTTTGCAGATTTTTACCCCCTACCCCCCCTTTGGAGATTTTTACCCCCTACCCCCCCCCCCTTCCGAGATTTTTACTCCCGACCCCCCCCCCTTCCGAGATTTTTACCCCCTACCCCCCTTTGGAGATTTTTACCCCCTACCCCCCCCTTCCGAGATTTTTACCCCCTACCACACCCCCCCCCCCCCCATTCGGAGATTTTTACTCCCTACCCCCACCCCCCTTCCGAGATTTTTACCCCCTACCCCCCCCCTTTGGATATTTTTACCCCCTACCCCCCCTTTGGAGATTTTTACCCCCTACCCCCCCCCCCCCCTTTGGAGATTTTTACCCCCTACCCCCCCTTTGTAGATTTTTACCCCCTACCCCCCCTTTGTAGAATTTTACCCCCCTACCCCCCCTTTAGAGTTTTTGACCCCCCTACCGCCCCTTTGGATATTTTTACCCCCTACCCCCCCTCCTTTGGAGATTTTTAACCCCCTACCCCCCCCCCCCCCCCTTTGGAGATTTTTACCCCCTACCCCCCCCCCCCCCCCTTTGAAGATTTTTACCCCCTACCCCCCCTTGGGAGATTTTTACCCCCTACCCCCCCTATGGACATTTTTACCACCTACCACCCCCCCTTTAGATATTTTTACCCCTCCCCCCCCCTTTGGAGATTTTTACCCTCCTACCTCCCTTTCGGAGATTTTTACCCGCACCCCCCCTTTGGAGATTTTTACCCCCTACCCCCCTTTGGATATTTTTACCCCCTACCCCCCCTTTGGAGATTTTTACCCCCTACCACCCCTTCGGAGATTTTTACTCCCTACACCGACTTCCGAGATTTTTACCCCCTACCCCCCCTTTGGATATTTTTACCCCTACCCGCCCTTTGGAGATTTTTACACCCTACCCCCCCTTTGGAGATTTTTACCCCCACCCCCCCTTTGGAGATTTTTACCCCCTACCCCCCCCCCCCCCTTTGGAGATTTTTACCCCCTACCCCCCCTTGGGAGATTTTTACCCCCTACCCCCCCTATGGAGAGTTTTACTACCTACCACCCCCCCCATTAGATATTTTTACCCCTACCCCCCCCCCTTTGGAGATTTTTACCCTCCTACCACCCTTTCGGAGATTTTTACCCCCACCCCCCTTTGGAGATTTTTACCCCCTACCCCCCCCCCCCCTTTGGAGATTTTTACCCACTACCCCCCCTTTGGAGATTTTTACTCCCTACCCCCCCCCCTTCCGAGATTTTTACCCCCTACCACCCCTTTGGATATTTTTACCCCCTACCCCCCCCCCCCCCTTGAGGATTTTTACCCCCTACCCCCCCCCCCTTTGGAGATTTTTACCCCCTACCCCCCCTTGGGAGATTTTTACCGCCAACCCCCCCCCTTTAGAGATTTTTACCCCCTACCCCCCCCCCCCCCCCCTTTGGATATTTTTATCCCCTACCCCCCCCCCCCCTTTGTAGATTTTTACCCCATACCCCCCTTTGGAGATTTTTACGCCCTACCCCCCCCCCCCTTTGGAGATTTTTACCCCCTACCCCCCCTTCAAAGATTTTTACTCCCTACCCCCCCTTCCGAGATTTTTACCCCCTACCCCCCCCCCCTTCGTAAATAATTACCCCCCTACCCCCCCTTCGGAGATTTTTACTCCATAACCCCCCTTCCCAGATTTTTACCACCTACCCCCCCCCCCCCTTTGGATATTTTTACCCCCTACCCCCTCCCCCTTTGGAGATTTTTACCCCCTACCCCCCCCCCCCTTTGGAGGTTTTTACACCCCAACCCCCCTTGGGAGATTTTTACCCCCTACCCCCCCCTTTAGAGATTTTTACCCCCTACCCCCCTTTGGAGATTTTTACCCCCTACCCCCCCCCTTTGGATATTTTTACCCCCTACCCCGCCTTTGGAGATTTTAACCCCCTACCCCCCCCCCCCCCCTTTGGAGATTTTCACCCCCCTACCCCCCTTTGGATATTTTTACCCCCTACCCCCCCTTTGGATATTTTTACACCCTACCCCCCCTATGGAGATTTTTACCACCTACCACCCCCCCCCTTTAGAGATTTTTACCCCCACACCCCCCCCCCCCCCCCCCGCTTTGGAGATTTTTACCCTCCTACCCCACTTTCGGAGATTTTTACCCCCAACCCCCCCCCCCCCCTTTGGAGATTTTTACCCCCTACCCTTCCTTTGGAGATATTTACCCCCTACCCCCCCTTTGGAGATTTTTACCCCCTACCCCCCCTTTGGAGATTTTTACCCCCTACCACCCCTTCGGAGATTTTTACTCCCTACCCCGCCTTCCGAGATTTTAACCCCCTACCCCCCCTTTGGATATTTTTACCCCCTACCCCCCCCCCCCCCTTTGGAGATTTTTACCCCCTACCCCCCCCTTTGGAGATTTTTACCCCCTACCCCCCCTTGGGAGATTTTTACCCCCTACCCCCCCTTTAGAGATTTTTACCCCCTACCCCCCCTTTGGATATTTTTAGCCCCTACCCCCCCTTTGGAGATTTTTACCCCCTACCCCCCCCCCTTTGGAGATTTTTACCCCCTACCCCCCCCCCCCCCCCCTTCGGAGATTTTTACTCCCTACCCTCCTTCCGAGATTTTTACCCCCTACCCCCCCCCCCCCCTTTGGAGATTTTTACCCCCTACCCCCCTTTGGAGATTTTTACCCCCTACACCCCCTTTGGAGATTTTTACCCTCTACCCCCCCCCATTGGGAGATTTTTACCCCCTACCCCCCCTTTCGAGATTTTTACCCCCTACCCCCCTTGGGAGATTTTTACCGCCTGCCCCCCCTTTCGAGATTTTTACCCCCAACCACCCTTTGGATATTTTTACCCCTTACCCCCCTTTGGAGATTTTTACCCCCTACCCCCCCTTTGAAGATTTTTACCCCCTACCCCCCCCCCCCTTTGGAGATTTTTACCCCCTACCCCCCCCCCCCCCCTTTGGAGATTTTTACCCCCCTACCCCACTTTGGAGATTTTTACCACCTACCCCCCCCCCTTTAGAGATTTTTACCCCCTACCCCCCCTTTGAAGATTTTTACCCCCTGCGCCTGGAGATTTTTACCCCCTACCCCCCCTTTGGAGATTTTTACCCCCTACCCCACCTTGGGAGATTTTTACCCCCTGCCCCCCCTTTAGAGATTTTTTCCCGCTACCCCCCTTTGGATATTTTTACCCCCTACCCCCCCCCCCTTTGGAGATTTTTACCCCCTACCCCCCCTGTGAAGATTTTTACCCCCTACCCCCCCTTTGGAGATTTTTACCCCCTACCCCCCCCCCCCTTTGGAGATTTTTACTCCATACCCCACTTTGGAGATTTTTACCACCTACCCCCCCCCCCCCCCTTTAGAGATTTTTACCCCCTACCCCCCCCTTTGAAGTTTTTTACCCCCTATGCCTGGAGATTTTTACCCACTACCCACCCTTTGGAGATTTTTACCCCCTACCCCCCCTTGGGAGATTTTTACCCCCTACCCCCCCTTTAGAGATTTTTACCCCCTACCCCCCTTTGGATATTTTTACCCCCTACCCCCCCTTTGGAGATTTTTACCCCCTACCCCCTCCTTTGGAGATTTTTACCCCCTACCCTCCCCCCCTTCGGAGATTTTTACTCCCTACCCCCCTTCCGAGATTTTTACCCCCTACCCCCCCCCCCTTTGGAGATTTATACCCCCTACCCCCCCTTTGGAGTTTTTTCCCCCTACCCCCCCCTTTGGAGATTTTTACCCCCTACCCCCCCCCCCCCCTTGGGAGATTTTTTACCCCCTACCCCCCCTTTCGAGATTTTTACCCCCTACCCCCCTTGGAGATTTTTACCGCCTACCCCCCCTTTCGATATTTTTACCCCCAACCACCCTTTGGATATTTTTACCCCCTACCCCCCTTTGGAGATTTTTAGCCCCTACCCCCCCTTTGAAGATTTTTACCCCCTACCCCCCCCTTTGGAGATTTTTACCCCCTCCCCCCCCTTTGGAGATTTTTACCCCCTACCCCACTTTGGAGATTTTTACCACCTACCCCCCCCCCCCTTAGAGATTTTTACCCCCTCCCCCCCCCCCCCCTTTGAAGTTTTTTACCTCCTATGCCTGGAGATTTTTATCCACTACCCCCCCTTTGGAGATTTTTACCCCCTACCCCCCCTTGGGAGATTTTTACCCCCTACCCCCCCTTTAGAGATTTTTACCCCCTACCCCCCTTTGGATATTTTTACCCCCAACCCCCCCTTTGGAGATTTTTCCCCCCTACCCCCCCCCCCCCCTTCGGAGATTTTTACTCCCTACCCCCCTTCCGAGATTTTAACCCCCTACCCCCCCCCCTTTGGAGATTTTCACCCCCTACCCTCCCTTTGGAGATTTTTAACCCCCTACCCCCCCCTTTGGAGATTTTTACCCCCTACCCCCCCCCCCCCCCCTTTGAAGATTTTTACCCCTACCCCCTCTTTGGAGATTTTTACGCCTACCCCCCCACCCTTTGGAGATTTTTACCCCATACCCCACTTTGGAGAATTTTACCACCTACCCCCCCCCCCTTTAGAGATTTTTACCCCCTACCCCCCCCTTTCCAGATTTTTACCCCCTACCCCCCCCCCCCTTTGGAGATTTTTACCCCCTACCCCCCCCTTGGGAGATTTTTACCCCCTACCCCCCCTTTAGAGATTTTTACCCCCTACCCCCCTTTGGATATTTTACCCCCTACCCCCCCCCCCCCTTTGGAGATTTTTACCCCCTACCCCCCCCCCCTTGAAGATTTGTACCCCCTACCCCCCCCTTTGGAGATTTTTACCCCCCTACGCCCCCTTTGGAGATTTTTACCCCATACCCCACTTTGGAGATTTTTACCACCTACCCCCCCCCCCCCCCTTTAGAGATTTTTACCCCATACCCCCCCTTTGAAGATTTTTACCCCATATGCCTGGAGATTTTTACCCACTACCCCCCCTTTGGAGATTTTTACCCCCTACCCCCCCCTTGGGAGATTTTTACCCCCTACCCCCCCTTTAGTGATTTTTACCCCCTACCCCCCTTGGGATATTTTTACCCCCTACCCCCCCCCCCCCTTTGGAGATTTTTACCCCTTACCCCCCCCCCCCTTTGAAGATTTTTACCCTCTACCCCCCCTTTGGAGATTTTTACCCCTACCCCCCCTTTGGAGATTTTTACCATCTACCCCCCCCCCCCTTTAGAGATTTTTACCCCCTACCCCCCGCCCCCCCCTTTGAAGATTTTTACCCCCTACCCCCCTTTGGAGATTTTTACCCCCTACCCCCCCTTGGGAGATTTTTAACTCCTACCCCCCACCCCCTTTCGAGATTTTTACCCCCTACCCCCCTTTGGATATTTTTACCCCGTACCCCCCCCTTTGGAGATTTTTACCCCCTACCCCCCCCTTTGAAGATTTTTACCCCCTACCCCCCCTTTGGAGATTTTTACCTCCTACCCCCCCCCCTTTGGCGATTTTTACCCTATACCCCACTTTTGAGATTATTACCACCTACCCCACCCCCCCCCCCCTTTAGAGATTTTTACCCCCTACCCCCCCCCCCCCCCTTTGAAGATAGTTACCCCCTACCCCTGGAGATTTTTACCCCCTACCCCCCCTTTGGAGATTTTTACCCCCAACCCCCCCTTGGGAGATTTTTACCCCCTACCCCCCCTTTGGATATTTTTACCCCCTACCCCCCATTTGGAGATTTTTACCCCCTACCCCCCCCCCCTTCGGAGATTTTTAATCCCTACCCCCCCTTCCGAGATTTTAACCCCTACCCCCCCTTTGGAGATTTTTACCCCCTACCCTCCCTTTGGAGATTTTTACCCCCTACCCCCCCCCCCCCCTTTGGAGATTTTTACCCCCTACCCCCCCTTGGGAGATTTTTACCCCCTACCCCCCCTTTCGAAATTTTTACACCCTACCCCCCTTTGGATATTTTTACCCCCTACCCCCACTTTGGAGATTTTTACCCCCTACCCCCCCCCCCCCCCCACCCCCTTTGAAGATTTTTACCCCCTACCCCCCCTTTGGAGATTTTTACCCCCTACCCCCCCTTTGGAGATTTTTACCCCATACCCCACTTTGGAGATTTTTACCACCTACCCCCCCCCCTTTAGAGATTTTTACCCCCTACCCCCCCTTTGAAGTTTTTTACCCCCTATGCCTGGAGATTTTTACCCACTACCCCCCCTTTGGAGATTTTTACCCCCTACCCCCCCTTGGGAGATTTTTACCCCCTACCCCCCCTTTAGAGATTTTTACCCCCTACCCCCCTTTGGATATTTTTTCCCCCTACCCCCCCCTTGGGAGATTTTTACCCCCTACCCCCCCCCCCCCCTTCGGAGATTTTTACTCCCTACCCCCCCTTCCGAGATTTTAACCCCCTACCCCCCCCCCCCCTTTGGAGATTTTTACCCCTACCCTCCCTTTGGAGATTTTTACCCCCTACCCCCCCCCCCCTTGGGAGATTTTTACCCCCTACCCCCCCTTTCGAGATTTTTACCCCCTGCCCCCCTTTGGATATTTTTACACTCTACCCCCACTTTGGAGATTTTTACCCCCTACCCCCCCTTGGGAGATTTTTACCCCCTACCCCCCCCCCCCTTTCGAGATTTTTACCCCTACCCCCCTTTGGATATTTTTACCCCCTACCCACCCTTTGGAGATTTTTACCCCCTACCCCCCCCCCCCCCCTTCGGAGATTTTTACTCCCTACCCCCCCCCCCATCCGTGATTTTAACCCCCTACCCCCCCTTTGGAGATTTTTACCCCCTACCCTCCCTTTGGAGATTTTTACCCCCTACCCCCCCCCCCCCCTTTGGAGATTTTTACCCCCTACCCCCCCCCCTTGGGAGATTTTTACCATCTACCCCCCCCCCCTTTCGAGATTTTTACCCCCTACCCCCCTTTGGATATTTTTACCCGCTACCCCCACTTTGGAGATTTTTACCCCCTACCCCCCCTTGGGAGATTTTTACCCCCTACCCCCCCCCCCCTTTCGAGATTTTTACCCCCTACCCCCCTTTGGATATTTTTACCCCCTACCCCCCCTTTGGATATTTTTACCCCCTACCCCCCCTTTGAAGATTTTTACCCCCTACCCCCCCTTTGGAGATTTTTACCCCCTACCCCCCCCCCCCTTTGGAGATTTTTACCCCATACCCCACTTTGGAGATTTTTACCACCTACCACCCCCCCTATAGAGATTTTTACCCCCTACCCCCCCCCCCCCCCTTAGAAGATTTTTACACCCTACCCCCCTTTGGATATTTTTACCCCCTACCCCCCCTTTGGAGATTTTTACCCCTACCCCCCCTTTGAAGATTTTTACCCCCTACCCCCCTTTGGAGATTTTTACCCCCTACCCCCACCCCTTTGGAGATTTTTACCCCATACCCCACTTTGGAGATTTTTACCAACTACCCCCCCCCCCCCCTTTAGAGATTTTTACCCCCTTCCCCCCCTTTGAAGATTTTTACCCCCTACCCCCCTTTGGAGATTTTTACCCCCTACTCCCCCCTTTGGAGATTTTTACCCCATACCCCACTTTGGAGATTTTTACCAACTACCCCCCCCCCCCCCCTTTAAAGATTTTTACCCCCTCCCCCCCCTTTGAAGATTTTTACCCCCTACCCCTGGAGATTTTTACCCCCTACCCCCCCCCCCTCCCCTTTGGAGATTTTTACCCCCTACCCCCCCCCCCCCTTGGGAGATTTTTACCCCCTACCCCCCCTTTAGAGATTTTTACCCCCTACCCCCCTTTGGATATTTTTACCCCCAGCCCCCCCTTTGGAGATTTTTACCCCCTACTCCCCCTTTGGAGATTTTTACCCCCTACCCCCCCCCCCTTTGGAGATTTTTACCCCGTACCCCACTTTGGAGATTTTTACCACCTACCCCCCCCCCCCCCCCCTTAGAGATTTTTAGCCCCTACCCCCCCTTTGAAGATTTTTACCCCCTATGCCTGGAGATTTTACCCCCTACCCCCCCTTTGGAGATTTTTACCCCCTACCCCCCCTTGGGAGATTTTTACCCCCTACCGCCCCTTTAGAGATTTTTACCCCCTACCCCCCTTTGGATATTTTTACCCCCTACCCCCCCTTTGCAGATTTTTACCCCCTACCCCCCCTTTGGAGATTTTTACCCCCTACCCCCCCTTTGGATATTTTTACCATCTACCCCCCCCCCCTTTAGATATTTTTACCCCCTACCCCCCCCCCCTTTGAAGATTTTTACCCCCTACCCCCCCTTTGGAGATTTTTACCCCCTACCCCCCCTTCGGAGATTTTTACCCCCTACCCCCCCCCCCCCCTTTCGAGATTTTTACCCCCTACCCCCCTTTGGATATTTTTACACCCTACCCCCCCCCCCTTTGGAGATTTTTACCCCCTACCCCCCCTTTGAAGATTTTTACCCCATACCCCCCCTTTGTAGATTTTTACTCCCTACCCCCCCTTTGAAGATTTTTACCCCCTACCCCCCCCCCCCTTTGGAGATTTTTACCCCCTACCCCCCCTTTGGAGATTTTTACCACCTACCCCCCCCCCCCCCTTTAGAAATTTTTAGCCCCTACCCCCCCTTTGAAGATTTTTACCCCCTATGCCTGGAGATTTTTACACCCTACCCCCCCTTTGGAGATTTTTACCCCCTACCCCCCCTTGGGAGATTTTTACCCCCTACCCCCCCTTTAGAGATTTTTACCCCCTACCCCCCTTTGGATGTTTTTACCCCCTACCCCCCATTTGCAGATTTTTACCCCCTACCCCCCCCCCCCTTTGGAGATTTTTACCCCCTACCCCCCCTTTGGAGATTTTTACCATCTACCCCCCCCCCCCCTTTAGAGATTTTTACCCCCTACCCCCCCTTTGGAGATTTTTACCCCATACCCCACTTTGGAGATTTTTACCAACTACCCCCCCCCCCCCTTTAAAGATTTTTACCCCCTCCCCCCCCTTTGAAGATTTTTACCCCCTACCCCTGGAGATTTTTACCCCCTACCCCCCCCCCTTGGGAGATTTTTACCCCCTACCCCCCCTTTTGAGATTTTTACCCCCTACCCCCCTTTGGATATTTTTAACCCCAACCCCCCCTTTGGAGATTTTTACCCCCTACTCCCCCTTTGGAGATTTTTACCCCCTACCCCCCCCCCCTTTGGAGATTTTTACCCCGTGCCCCACTTTGGAGATTTTTACCACCTACCCCCCCCCCCCCCCCTTAGTGATTTTTAGCCCCTACCCCCCCTTTGAAGATTTTTACCCCCTATGCCTGGAGATTTTACCCCCTACCCCCCCTTTGGAGATTTTTACCCCCTACCCCCCCTTGGGAGATTTTTACCCCCTACCGCCCCTTTAGAGATTTTTACCCCCTACCCCCCTTTGGATATTTTTACCCCCTACCCCCCCTTTGCAGATTTTTACCCCCTACCCCCCCTTTGGAGATTTTTACCCCCTACCCCCCCTTTGGATATTTTTACCATCTACCCCCCCCCCCTTTAGATATTTTTACCCCCTACCCCCCCCCCCCCCTTTGAAGATTTTTACCCCCTACCCCCCCTTTGGAGATTTTTACCCCCTACCCCCCCTTCGGAGATTTTTACCCCCTACCCCCCCCCCCCCTTTCGAGATTTTTACCCCCTACCCCCCTTTGGATATTTTTACACCCTACCCCCCCCCCCCCTTTGGAGATTTTTACCCCCTACCCCCCCTTTGAAGATTTTTACCCCATACCCCCCCTTTGTAGATTTTTACTCCCTACCCCCCCTTTGAAGATTTTTACCCCCTACCCCCCCCCCCCCCTTTGGAGATTTTTACCCCCTACCCCCCCTTTGGAGATTTTTACCACCTACCCCCCCCCCCCTTTAGAAAATTTTAGCCCCTACCCCCCCTTTGAAGATTTTTACCCCCTATGCCTGGAGATTTTTACACCCTACCCCCCCTTTGGAGATTTTTACCCCCTACCCCCCCTTGGGAGATTTTTACCCCCTACCCCCCCTTTAGAGATTTTTACCCCCTACCCCCCTTTGGATGTTTTTACCCCCTACCCCCCATTTGCAGATTTTTACCCCCTACCCCCCCCCCCCCCTTTGGAGATTTTTACCCCCTACCCCCCCTTTGGAGATTTTTACCATCTACCCCCCCCCCTTTAGAGATTTTTACCCCCTACCCCCCCTTTGGAGATTTTTACCCCATACCCCACTTTGGAGATTTTTACCAACTACCCCCCCCCCCCTTTAAAGATTTTTACCCCCTCCCCCCCCTTTGAAGATTTTTACCCCCTACCCCTGGAGATTTTTACCCCCTACCCCCCCCCCCCCCCCCTTGGGAGATTTTTACCCCCTACCCCCCCTTTTGAGATTTTTACCCCCTACCCCCCTTTGGATATTTTTAACCCCAACCCCCCCTTTGGAGATTTTTACCCCCTACTCCCCCTTTGGAGATTTTTACCCCCTACCCCCCCCCCCCCTTTGGAGATTTTTACCCCGTGCCCCACTTTGGAGATTTTTACCACCTACCCCCCCCCCCCCCTTAGTGATTTTTAGCCCCTACCCCCCCTTTGAAGATTTTTACCCCCTATGCCTGGAGATTTTACCCCCTACCCCCCCTTTGGAGATTTTTACCCCTACCCCCCCTTGGGAGATTTTTACCCCCTACCGCCCCTTTAGAGATTTTTACCCCCTACCCCCCTTTGGATATTTTTACCCCCTACCCCCCCTTTGCAGATTTTTACCCCCTACCCCCCCTTTGGAGATTTTTACCCCCTACCCCACCCTTTGGAGATTTTTACCATCTACCCCACCCCCTTTAGAGATTTTTACCCCCTACCCCCCCCCCCTTTGAAGATTTTTACCCCCTACCCCCCCTTTGGAGATTTTTACCCCCTACCCCCCCTTGGGAGATTTTTACCCCCTACCCCCCCCCCTTTCGAGATTTTTACCCCCTACCCCCCTTTGGATATTTTTACCCCCTACCCCCCCCTATGGAGATTTTTACCCCCTACCCCCCCTTTGAAGATTTTTACCCCCTACCCCCCCTTTGTAGATTTTTACCCCCTACCCCCCCTTTGAAGATTTTTACCCCCTACCCCCCCTTTGGAGATTTTTACCCCCTACCCCCCCTTTGGAGATTTTTACCCCATACCCCACTTTGGAGATTTTTACCACCTACCCCCCCCCCCCCCCTTTAGAGATTTTTTACCTCTACCACCCTTTGGATATTTTTACCCCCCTACCCCCCCTTTGGAGATTTTTACCCCCTACCCCCCCTTTGAAGATTTTTACCCCCTACCCCCCGTTGGAGATTTTTACCCCCTACCCCCCCCCTCCCTTAGGAGATTTTTACCCCATACCCCACTTTGGAGATTTTTACCAACTACCCCCCCCCCTTTAGAGATTTTTACCCCCTCCCCCCCCCCCTTTGAAGATTTTTACCCCCTACCCCTGGAGATTTTTACCCCCTACCCCCCCCCCCCCTTTGGAGATTTTTACCCCCTACCCCCCCCCCCCTTGGGAGATTTTTACCCCCTACCCCCCCTTTAGAGATTTTTACCCCCTACCCCCCTTTGGATATTTTTACCCCCTACCCCCCCTTTGGAGATTTTTACCCCCTACTCCCCCTTTGGAGATTTTTACCCCCTACCCCCCCCCCTTTGGAGATTTTTACCCCGTACCCCACTTTGGAGATTTTTACCCCCTACCCCCCCTTGGGAGATTTTTACCCCCTACCCCCCTTTGGATATTTTTACCCCCTACCCCCCCCCCCCTTTGGAGATTTTTACCCCCTACCCCCCCTTTGGATATTTTTACCCCCTACCCCCCCCTTTGGAGATTTTTACCCCCTACCCCCCCTTTGGAGATTTTTACCCCCTACCCCCCCTTTGGAGATTTTTACCCCCTACCCCCCCCCCCCCCCTTTGGAGATTTTTACCCCATACCCCACTTTGGAGATTTTTACCACCTACCCCCCCCCCCCTTTAGAGATTTTTACCCCCTACCCCCCCCCCTTTGAAAATTTTTACCCCCTACCCCCCCTTTGGAAATTTTTACCCCCTACCCCCCCCCCTGGAAGATTTTTACCCCCTACCCCCCCTTTCGAGATTTTTACCACCTACCCCCCCCCTTTGGATATTTTTACCCCCTACCCCCCCCCCCCCCCTTTGAAGATTTTTACCCCCTACCACCCCTTTGAAGATTTTTACCCCCTACCCCCCCCCCCCCCTTTGAAGATTTTTACCCCCTACCACCCCTTTGAAGATTTTTACCACCTACCCCCCCCCTTTGAAGATTTTTACCCCCTACCCCCCCTTTGGAGATTTTTACCACCTACCCCCCCCCCCCTTTAGAAATTTTTAGCCCCTACCCCCCCTTTGAAGATTTTTACCCCCTATGCCTGGAGATTTTTACCCCCTACCCCCCCTTTGGAGATTTTTACCCCCTACCCCCCCTTGGGAGATTTTTACCCCCTACCCCCCCTTTAGAGATTTTTACCCCCTACCCCCCTCTGGATATTTTTACCCCCAACCCCCCCTTTGGAGATTTTTACCCCCTACCCCCCCTTTGGAGATTTTTACCCCATACCCCACTTTGGAGATTTTTACCACCTACCCCCCCCCCCTTTAGAGATTTTTACCCCTACCCCCTTTGGATATTTTTACCCCCTACCCCCCCTTTGGAGATTTTTACCCCCTACCCCCCTTTGAAGATTTTTACCCCCTACCCCCCTTTGGAGATTTTTTCCCCCTACCCCCCCCTTTGGAGATTTTTACCCCATACCCCACTTTGGAGATTTTTACCAACTACCCCCCCCCCCCTTTAGAGATTTTTACCCCCTCCCCCCCCTTTGAAGATTTTTACCCCCTACCCCTGGAGATTTTTACCCCCTACCCCCCCCCCCTTTGGAGATTTTTACCCCATACCCCACTTTGGAGATTTTTACCACCTACCCCCCCCCCCCCTTTAGAGATTTTTACCTCTACCCCCCTTTGGATATTTTTACCCCCTACCCCCCCTTTGGAGATTTTTACCCCCTACCCCCCCCCCTTTGAAGATTTTTACCCCCTACCCCCCGTTGGAGATTTTTACCCCCTACCCCCCTCCCTTAGGAGATTTTTACCCCATACCCCACTTTGGAGATTTTTACCAACTACCCCCCCCCCTTTAGAGATTTTTACCCCCTCCCCCCCCCCCCCCTTTGAAGATTTTTACCCCCTACCCCTGGAGATTTTTACCCCCTACCCCCCCCCCCCCCCCTTTGGAGATTTTTACCCCCTACCCCCCCCCCCTTGGGAGATTTTTACCCCCTACCCCCCCTTTAGAGATTTTTACCCCCTACCCCCCTTTGGATATTTTTACCCCCTACCCCCCCTTTGGAGATTTTTACCCCCTACTCCCCCTTTGGAGATTTACCCCCTACCCCCCCCCTTTGGAGATTTTTACCCCGTACCCCACTTTGGAGATTTTTACCCCCTACCCCCCATTTGGAGATTTTTACCACCTACCCCCCTTTGGAGATTTTTACCCCCTACCCCCCCTTTGGAGATTTTTACCCCCTACCCCCCTTTGGATATTTTTACCCCCTACCCCCCCCCCCCCCCTTTGGAGATTTTTACCCCCTACCCCCCCTTTGGATATTTTTACCCCCTCCCCCCCTTTGGAGATTTTTACCCCCTACCCCCCCTTTGGAGATTTTTACCCCCTACCCCCCCCCCCTTTGGAGATTTTTACCCCATACCCCACTTTGGAGATTTTTACCACCTACCCCCCCCCCCTTTAGAGATTTTTACCCCCTACCCCCCCTTTGGAGATTTTTACCCCCTACCCCCCTTTGAAGATTTTTACCCCCTACCCCCCTTTGGAGATTTTTTACCCCTACCCCCCCCCCTTTGGAGATTTTTACCCCATAACCCACTTTGGAGATTTTTACCAACTACCCCCCCCCCCCCTTTAGAGATTTTTACCCCCTCCCCCCCCCCCTTTGAAGATTTTTACCCCCTACCTCTGGAGATTTGTACCCCCTACCCCCCCCCCCCCCTTTGGAGATTTTTACCCCCTACCCCCCCCCCCCCTTGGGAGATTTTTACCCCCTACCCCCCCTTTAGAGATTTTTACCCCCTACCCCCCTTTGGATATTTTTACCCCCTACCCCCCCTTTGGAGATTTTTACCCCCTACTCCCCCTTTGGAGATTTTTACCCCCTACCCCCCCCCCCTTTGGAGATTTTTACCCCCTACTCCCCCTTTGGAGATTTTTACCCCCTACCCCCCCCCCCTTTGGAGATTTTTACCCCCAACCCCCCCTTGGGAGATTTTTACCCCCTACCCCCCTTTGGATATTTTTACCCCCTACCCCCCCCCCCTTTGGAGATTTTTACCCCCTACCCCCCTTTGGATATTTTTACCCCCTACCCCCCCTTTGGAGATTTTTACCCCCTACCCCCCTTTGGAGATTTTTACCCCCTACCCCCCCCCCTTTGGAGATTTTTACCCCATACCCCACTTTGGAGATTTTTACCACCTACCCCCCCCCCCTTTAGAGATTTTTACCCCCTACCCCCCCTTTGAAAATTTTTACCCCCTACCCCCCCTTTGGAAATTTTTACCCCCTACCCCCCCCCCCCCCTGGGAGATTTTTACCCCCTACCCCCCCTTTCGAGATTTTTACCCTCTACCCCCCTTTGGATATTTTTACCCCCTACCCCCCCCCCCTTTGAAGATTTTTACCCCCTACCCCCCCTTTGGAGATTTTTACCACCTACCCCCCCCCCCCCTTTGGAGATTTTTACCCCCTACCCACCCCCTTTGAAGATTTTTACCCCCTACCACCCCTTTGAAGATTTTTACCCCCTACCCCCCCCCCCCCCTTTGAAGATTTTTACCCCCTACCACCCCTTTGAAGATTTTTACCCCCTACCCCCCCTTTGAAGATTTTTAGCCCCTACCCCCCCTTTGGAGATTTTTACCACCTACCCCCCCCCCCCTTTAGAAATTTTTAGCCCCTACCCCCCCTTTGAAGATTTTTACCCCCTATGCCTGGAGATTTTTACCCCCTACCCCCCCTTTGGAGATTTTTACCCCCTACCCCCCCTTGGGAGATTTTTACCCCCTACCCCCCCTTTAGAGATTTTTACCCCCTACCCCCCTTCGGATATTTTTACCCCCTACCCCCCCTTTGGAGATTTTTACCCCCTACCCCCCCTTTGGAGATTTTTACCCCATACCCCACTTTGGAGATTTTTACCACCTACCCCCCCCCCCCCCTTTAGAGATTTTTACCCCTACCCCCTTTGGATATTTTTACCCCCTACCCCCCCTTTGGAGATTTTTTCCCCCTACCCCCCCCCCTTTGGAGATTTTTACCCCATACCCCACTTTGGAGATTTTTACCAACTACCCCCCCCCCCCCTTTAGAGATTTTTACCCCCTCCCCTCCCTTTGAAGATTTTTACCCCCTACCCCCCCCCCCCTTTGGAGAGTTTTACCCCCTACCCCCCCCCCCTTGGGAGATTTTTACCCCCTACCCCCCCTTTAGAGATTTTTACCCCCTACCCCCCTTTGGATATTTTTACCCCCTACCCCCCCCCCCCTTTGGAGATTTTTACCCCCTACTCCCCCTTTGGAGATTTTTACCCCCTACCCCCCCCCCCATTGGAGATTTTTACCCCGTACCCCACTTTGGAGATTTTTACCACCTACCCCCCCCCCCTTTTGAGATTTTTACCCCCTACCCCACCCTTTGAAGATTTTTACCCCCTATGCCTGGAGATTTTTACCCCCTACCCCCCCTTTGGAGATTTTTACCCCCTACCCCCCCTTGGGTGATTTTTACCACCTACCCCCCCCCCTTTAGAGATTTTTACCCCCTACCCCCCTTTGGATATTTTTACCCCCTACCCCCCCTTTGGAGATTTTTACCCCCTCCCCCGCCCCCCCTTGAAGATTTGTACCCCCTACCCCCCCTTTGGAGACTTTTACCCCCAACCCCCCCCTCCCTTTGGAGATTTTTACCCCCTACCCCCCCTTTGGAGATTTTTACCCCATACCCCACTTTGGAGATTTTTACCACCTACCCCCCCCCCCTTTAGAGATTTTTACCCCCTACCCCCCCCCCTTTGAAAATTTTTACCCCCTACCCCCCCTTTGGAGATTTTTACCCCCTACCCCCCCCCCCCCCCTTGGGAGATTTTTACCCCCTACCCCCCCTTTCGAGATTTTTACCACCTACCCCCCCCCCCTTTAGAGATTTTTACCCCCTACCCCCCTTTGGATATTTTTACCCCCTACCCCCCTTGGGAGATTTTTACCCCCTACCCCCCCTTTGAAGATTTTTACCCCCTACCCCCCCCCCCTTTGGAGATTTTTACCCCCTACCCCCCCCCCCCTTTGGAGATTTTTACCCCATACCCCACTTTGAAGATTTTTACCAACTACCCCCCCCCCTTTAGATATTTTTACCCCCTCCCCCCCCCCTTTGAAGATTTTTACCCCCTACTCCCCCTTTGGAGATTTTTACCCCCTACCCCCCCTTTGGAGATTTTTACCCCATACCCCACTTTGGAGATTTTTACCACCTACCCCCCCCCCCCTTTATAGATTTTTGGCCCCTACCCCCCCTTTGAAGATTTTTACCCCCTATGCCTGGAGATTTTTACCCCCTACCCCCCCTTTGGAGATTTTTACCCCCCACCCCCCCCCCCTTGGGAGATTTTTACCCCCTACCCCCCATTTAGAGATTTTTACCCCCTACCCCCCTTTGGATATTTTTACCCCCTACCCCCCCCCCCTTTGCAGATTTTTACCCCCTACCCCCCCCCCCCCTTTGGAGATTTTTACCCCCTACCCCGCCCTTTGGAGATTTTTACCATCTACCCCCCCCCCCCTTTAGAGATTTTTACCCCATACCCCCCCTTTGAAGATTTTTACCCCCTACCCCCCCTTTGGAGATTTTTACCCCCTACCCCCCCTTGGGAGATTTTTACCCCCTAACCCCCCCCCCCCTTTCGAGATTTTTACCCCCTACCCCACCCTTTGAAGATTTTTACCCCCTATGCCTGGAGATTTTTACCCCCTACCCCCCCTTTGGAGATTTTTACCCCCTACCCCCCCTTGGGTGATTTTTACCACCTACCCCCCCCCCCCTTTAGAGATTTTTACCCCCTACCCCCCTTTGGATATTTTTACCCCCTACCCCCCCTTTGGAGATTTTTACCCCCTCCCCCGCCCCCCCTTGAAGATTTGTACCCCCTACCCCCCCTTTGGAGACTTTTACCCCCAACCCCCCCCCCCCCCCTCCCTTTGGAGATTTTTACCCCCTACCCCCCCTTTGGAGATTTTTACCCCATACCCCACTTTGGAGATTTTTACCACCTACCCCCCCCCCTTTAGAGATTTTTACCCCCTACCCCCCCCCCCCCTTTGAAAATTTTTACCCCCTACCCCCCCTTTGGAGATTTTTACCCCCTACCCCCCCCCCTTGGGAGATTTTTACCCCCTACCCCCCCTTTCGAGATTTTTACCACCTACCCCCCCCCCCTTTAGAGATTTTTACCCCCTACCCCCCTTTGGATATTTTTACCCCCTACCCCCCTTGGGAGATTTTTACCCCCTACCCCCCCTTTGAAGATTTTTACCCCCTACCCCCCCCCCCCTTTGGAGATTTTTACCCCCTACCCCCCCCCCCTTTGGAGATTTTTACCCCATACCCCACTTTGAAGATTTTTACCAACTACCCCCCCCCCCTTTAGATATTTTTACCCCCTCCCCCCCCCCTTTGAAGATTGTTACCCCCTACCCCTGGAGATTTTTACCCCCTACCCCCCCCCCCCCCTTTGGAGATTTTTACCCCCTACCCTCCTACCCCCCCTTTGGAGATTTTTACCCCCTACCACCCCTTTGAAGATTTTTACCCCCTACCCCCCCTTTGTAGATTTTTACCCCCTACCCCCCCTTTGAAGATTTTTACCCCCTACCCCCCCTTTGGTGATTTTTACCCCCTACCCCCCCTTTGGAGATTTTTACCCCATACCCCACTTTGGAGATTTTTACCACCTACCCCCCCCCCCCCCCTTTAGAGATTTTTACCCCCTACCCCCCTTTGGATATTTTTACCCCCTACCCCCCCTTTGGAGATTTTTACCCCCTACCCCCCTTTTGAAGATTTTTACCCCCTACCCCCCTTTGGAGATTTTTACCCCCTACCCCCCCCCCCTTTGGAGATTTTTACCCCATACCCCACTTTGGAGATTTTTACCAACTACCCCCCCCCCCCTTTAGAGATTTTAACCCCCTACCCCCCCCCCCCCTTTGAAGATTTTTACCCCCTACCCTTGAGATGTTTACCCCCTACCCGCCCCCTTTGGAGATTTTTACACCCTACCCCCCCCCCCCCTTGGGAGATTTTTACCCCCTACCCCCCCTTTAGAGATTTTTACCCCCTACCCCCCTTTGGATATTTTTACCCCCTACCCCCCCCCTTTGGAGATTTTTACCCCATACCCCACTTTGGATATTTTTACCAACTACCCCCCCCCCTTTAGAGATTTTTACCCCCTACCCCCCCGCCCCTTTGAAGATTTTTACCCCCTACCCTTGAGATGTTTACCCCCTACCCCCCCCCCTTTGGAGATTTTTACACCCTACCCCCCCCCCCCCCTTGGGAGATTTTTACCCCCTACCCCCCCTTTGGATATTTTTACCCCTACCCCCCCTTCGGAGATTTTTACCCCCTACCCTCCCCCCTTTGGAAATTTTTACCCCATACCCCACTTTGGAGATTTTTACCACCTACCCCCCCCCCCCTTTAGAGATTTTTACCCCCTACCCCCCCTTTGAAGATTTTTACCCCCTATGCCTGGAGATTTTTACCCCCTACCCCCTCTTTGGAAATTTCACCCCCTACCCCCCCTTGGGAGATTTTTACCCCCTACCCCCCTTTGGATATTTTTACCCCCTACCCCCCCCCCCCTTTCGAGTTTTTTACCCCCTACCTCCCCTTTGAAGATTTTTACCCCCTACCCCCCCTTTGGAGATTTTTACCCCCTACCCCCCCTTTGAAGATTTTTACCCCCTACCCCCCCTTTGGAGATTTTTACCCCCTACCCCCCCCCTTTGGAGATTTTTACCCCATACCCCACTTTGGAGATTTTTACCACCTACCCCCCCCCCCCCCTTTAGAGATTTTTACCCCCTACCCCCCCTATGAAGATTTTTACCCCCTACCCCCCCTTTGGAGATTTTTACCCCCTACCCCCCCCCCCCCTTTGAAGATTTTTACCCCCTACCACCCCTTTGAAGATTTTTACCCCCTACCCCCCCCCCCCCCTTTGAAGATTTTTACCCCCTACCACCCCTTTGAAGATTTTTACCCCCTACTCCCCCTTTGGAGATTTTTACCCCCTACCCCCCCTTTGGAGATTTTTACCCCATACCCCACTTTGGAGATTTTTACCACCTACCCCCCCCCCCCTTTAGAGATTTTTGGCCCCTACCCCCCCTTTGAAGATTTTTACCCCCTATGCCTGGAGATTTTTACCCCCTACCCCCCCTTTGGAGATTTTTACCCCCCACCCCCCCCCCCCCCCTTGGGAGATTTTTACCCCCTACCCCCAATTTAGAGATTTTTACCCCCTACCCCCCTTTGGATATTTTTACCCCCTACCCCCCCACCCTTTGCAGATTTTTACCCCCTACCCCCCCCCCCCCCTTTGGAGATTTTTACCCCCTACCCCGCCCTTTGGAGATTTTTACCATCTACCCCCCCCCTTTAGAGATTTTTACCCCATACCCCCCCTTTGAAGATTTTTACCCCCTACCCCCCCTTTGGAGATTTTTACCCCCTACCCCCCCTTGGGAGATTTTTACCCCCTACCCCCCCCCCCCTTTCGAGATTTTTACCCCTACCCCCCTTTGGATATTTTTACCCCCTACCCCCCCTTTGGATATTTTTACCCCCTACCCCCCCCCCCCCCCTTTGAAGATTTTTACCCCCTACCCCCCCTTTGTAGATTTTTACCCCCTACCCCCCCTTTGAAGATTTTTACCCCTACCCCCCCTTTGGAGATTTTTACCCCCTACCCCACCTTTGGAGATTTTTACCCCATACCCAACTTTGGAGATTTTTACAACCTACCCCCCCCCCCCCCCTTTAGAGATTTTTACCCCTACCCCCCTTTGGATATTTTTACCCCCTACCCCCCCTTTGGAGATTTTTACCCCCTACCCCCCCTTTGAAGATTTTTACCCCCTACCCCCCTTTGGAGATTTTTACCCACTACCCCCCCCCCCCCTTTGGAGATTTTTACCCCCTACCCCCCCTTGGGAGATTTTTACACCCTACCCCCCCCCCCCTTTCGAGATTTTTACCCCTACCCCCCTTTGGATATTTTTACCCCCTACCCCCCCTTAGGATATTTTTACCCCCTACCCCCCCTTTGAAGATTTTTATCCCCTACCCCCCCTTTGGAGATTTTTACCCCCTACCCCCCCCCCCCCCCTTTGAAGATTTTTACCCCCTACCCCCCTTTGGAGATTTTTACCCCCTACCCCCCCCCCTTTGGAGATTTTTACCCCATACCCCACTTTGGAGATTTTTACCAACTACCCCCCCCCCTTTAGAGATTTTTACCCCCTCCCCCCCCCCCCTTTGAAGATTTTTACCCCCTACCCCTGGAGATTTTTACCCCCTACCCCCACCCCTTTGGAGATTTTTACCCCCTACCCCCCCCCCCCTTGGGAGATTTTTACCCCCTACCCCCCCTTTAGAGATTTTTACCCCCTACCCCCCTTTGGATATTTTTACCCCCTACCCCCCCTTAGGAGATTTTTACCCCCTACCCCCCCTTGGAGATTTTTACCCCCTACTCCCCCTTTGGATATTTTTACCCCCTACCCCCCCCCCCCTTTGGAGATTTTTACCCCATACCCCACTTTGGAGATTTTTACCACCTACCCCCCCCCCCTTTAGAGATTTTTACCCCCTACCCCCCCTTTGAAGATTTTTACCCCCTATGCCTGGAGATTTTTACCCCCTACCCCCCCTTGGGAGATTTTTACCCCCTACCCCCCCTTTAGAGATTTTTACCCCCTACCCCCCTTTGGATATTTTTACCCCCTACCCCCCCTTTGGAGATTTTTACCCCCTACTCCCCCTTTGGAGATTTTTACCCCCTACCCCCCCCCCCTTTGGAGATTTTTACCCCGTACCCCACTTTGGAGATTTTTACCACCTACCCCCCCCCCCTTAGAGATTTTTACCCCCTACCCCCCCCCCCCCCCCCTTTGAAGATTTTTACCCCCTATGCCTGGAGATTTTTACCCCCTACCCCCCCCTTTGGAGATTTTTACCCCCTACCCCCCCTTCGGTGATTTTTACCACCTACCCCCCCCCCCCCTTTAGAGATTTTTACCCCCTACCCCCCTTTGGATATTTTTACCCCCTACCCCCCCTTTGGAGATTTTTACCCCCTACCCCCCCCCCCCCCCCTTGAAGATTTTTACCCCCTACCCCCCCTTTGGAGACTTTTACCCCCTACCCCCCCCCCCCCTTTGGAGATTTTTACCCCCTACCCCCCCTTTGGAGATTTTTACCCCATACCCCACTTTGGAGATTTTTACCACCTACCCCCCCCCCCCCTTTAGAGATTTTTACCCCCTACCCCCCCCCCTTTGAAAATTTTTACCCCCTACCCCCCCTTTGGAGATTTTTACCCCCTACCCCACCCCCTTGGGAGATTTTTACCCCCTACCCCCCCTTTCGAGATTTTTACCACCTACCCCCCCCCCCCCCTTGAAGATTTTTACCCCCTACCCCCCCTTTGGAGACTTTTACCCCCTACCCCCCCCCCCTTTGGAGATTTTTACCCCCTACCCCACCCCCTTGGGAGATTTTTACCCCCTACCCCCCTTTGGATATTTTTACCCCCTACCCCCCCCCCCCCTTTGGAGATTTTTACCCCCTACCCCCCCTTTGAAGATTTTTACCCCCTACCCCCCTTTGGAGATTTTTACCCCCTACCCCCCCCCCCTTTGGAGATTTTTACCCCATACCCCACTTTGGAGATTTTTACCAACTACCCCCTCCCCCTTTAGAGATTTTTACCCCCTCCCCCCCCTTTGAAGATTTTTACCCCCAACCCCTGGAGATTTTTACCCCCCACCCCCCCTCCCCTTTGGAGATTTTTACCCCCTACCCCCCTACCCCTCCTTTGGAGATTTTTACCCCCTACCCCCCCTTTGAAGATTTTTACCCCCTACCCCCCCTTTGTTGATTTTTACCCCCTACCCCCCCCCCTTTGAAGATTTTTACCCCCTACCCCCCCTTTGGAGATTTTTACACCCTACCCCCCCTTTGGAGATTTTTACCCCATACCCCACTTTGGAAATTTTTAACACCTACCCCCCCCCCCCTTTAGAGATTTTTACCCCCTACCCCCCTTTGGATATTTTTACCCCCTACACCCCCTTTGGAGATTTTTACCCCCTACCCCCCCTTTGAAGATTTCTACCCCCTACCCCCCTTTGGAGATTTTTACCCCCTACCCCCCCCCTTTAAAGATTTTTACCCCATACCCCACTTTGGAGATTTTTACCAACTACCCCCCCCCCCTTTAGAGATTTTTACCCCCTACCCCCCCTTTGAAGATTTTTACCCCCTACCCTTGAGATGTTTACCCCCTACCCCCCCCCCCTTTGGAGATTTTTACCCCCTACCCCCCCCTTGGGAGATTTTTACCCCCTACCCCCCCCCTTTAGAGATTTTTACCCCCTACCCCCCTTTGGATATTTTTACCCCCTACCCCCCCCCCCCTTTGGATATTTTTACCCCCTACCCCCCCTTTGGAGATTTTTACCCCCCATTTGGAGATTTTTACCCCCTACCCCCCCCCCTTTGGAAATTTCTACCCCATACCCCACTTTGGAGATTTTTACCACCTACCCCCCCCCCCCCTTTAGAGATTTTTACCCCCTACCCCCCCTTTGAAGATTTTTACCCCCTATGCCTTGAGATTTTTACCCCCTACCCCCCCCCCCCTTTGGAGATTTTTACCCCCTACCCCCCCCTTGGGAGATTTTTACCCCCTACCCCCCCCCCCCCTTTGGAGATTTTTACCCCCTACCCCCCCTTTGAAGATTTTTACCCCCTACCCCCCCTTTGGAGATTTTTACCCCCTACCCCCCCCCCCCTTTGGAGATTTTTACCCCATACCCCACTTTGGAGATTTTTACCACCTACCCCCCCCCCCCCCCTAGTGATTTTTACCCCCTACCCCCCCTTTGAAAATTTTTACCCCCTACCCCCCCTTTGGAAATTTTTACCCCCTACCCCCCCCCCCCCGGGAGATTTTTACCCCCTACCCCCCCTTTCGAGATTTTTACCCTCTACCCCCCTTTGGATATTTTTACCCCCCACCCCCCCTTTAGAGATTTTTACCCCCTACCCCCCCCCTTTGAATATTTTTACCCCGTACCCCCCCCTTTGGAGATTTTTACCCCCTACCCACCCCCCCTTTGAAAATTTTTATCCCCTACCACCCCTTTGAAGATTTTTACCCCCTACCCCCCCCCCCCCCTTTGAAGATTTTTACCCCCTACCCCCCCCCTTTGAAGATTTTTACCCCTTACCCCCCTTTGGAGATTTTTACCCCCTACCCCCCCCCCCCACCCCTTCGGAGATTTTTACCCCATACCCCACTTTGGAGATTTTTACCAACTACCCGCCCCCCCCTTTAGAGATTTTTACCCCCTCCCCCCCCCCTTTGAAGATTTTTACCCCCTATGCCTGGAGATTTTTACCCCCTACCCCCCCTTTGGAGATTTTTACCCCCTACCCCCCCTTGGGTGATTTTTACAACCTACCGCCCGCCCCCCCTTTAGAGATTTTTACCCCCTACCCCCCTTTGGATATTTTTACCCCCTACCCCCCCTTTGGAGATTTTTACCCCCTACCCCCCCTTTTAAGATTTTTACCCCCTACCACCCCTTTGGAGATTTTTACCCCCTACCCCCCCCCCCCCCTTTGGAGATTTTTACCCCATACCACACTTTGGAGATTTTTACCACCTACCCCCCCCCCCCCCTTTAGAGATTTTTACCACCTACCCCCCCCCCCCCCATTTGGAGATTTTTACCAACTACCCCCCCCCCCCCTTTAGAGATTTTTACCCCCTCCCCCCCTTTGAAGATTTTTACCCCCTATGCCTGGAGATTTTTACCCCCTACCCCCCCTTTGAAGATTTTTACCCCCTACCCCCCTTTGAAGATTTTTACCCCCTACCCCCCCTTTGGAGATTTTTACCCCCTACCCCCCCTTTGAAGATTTTTACCCCTTACCCCCCTTTGGAGATTTTTACCCCCTACCCCCCCACCCCTTCGGAGATTTTTACCCCATACCCCACTTTGGAGATTTTTACCAACTACCCCCCCCCCCTTTAGAGATTTTTACCCCCTCCCCCCCCCCCCCCCCCTTTGAAGATTTTTACCCCCTATGCCTGGAGATTTTTACCCCCTACCCCCCCTTTCGAGATTTTTACCACCTACCCCCCCCCTTTAGAGATTTTTACCCCCTACCCCCCTTTGGATATTTTTACCCCCTACCCCCCCCCCCCCTTTGGAGATTTTTACCCCCTACCCTCCCTTTGAAGATTTTTACCCCCTACCCCCCTTTGGAGATTTTTACCCCCTACCCCCCCCCTTTGGAGATTTTTACCCCATACCCAACTTTGGAGATTTTTACCAACTACCCCCTCCCCCTTTAGAGATTTTTACCCCCTCCCCCCCCCCTTTGAAGATTTTTACCCCCTACCCCTGGAGATTTTTACCCCCCACCCCCCCCCCCCCCCCTTTGGAGATTTTTACCCCCTACCCCCCTACCCCTCCTTTGGAGATTTTTACCCCCTACCCCCCCTTTGAAGATTTTTACCCCCTACCCCCCCTTCGTTGATTTTTACCCCCTACCCCCCCCCCTTTGAAGATTTTTACCCCCTACCCCCCCTTTGGAGATTTTTACACCCTACCCCCCCTTTGGAGATTTTTACCCCATACCCCACTTTGGAGATTTTTACCACCTACCCCCCCCCCCCCCTTTAGAGATTTTTACCCCCTACCCCCCTTTGGATATTTTTACCCCCTACCCCCCCCCCCTTTGGAGATTTTTACCCCCTACCCCCCCTTTGAAGATTTTTACCCCCTACCCCCCTTTGGAGATTTTTACCCCCTACCCCCCCCCCCCCTTTAAAGATTTTTACCCCATACCCCACTTTGGAGATTTTTACCAACTACCCCCCCCCCCCCCTTTAGAGATTTTTACCCCCTACCCCCCCCCCTTTGAAGATTTTTACTCCCTACCCTTGAGATGTTTACCCCCTACCCCCCCCCCCCCATTTGGAGATTTTTACCCCCTACCCCCCCCCCCTTGGGAGATTTTTACCCCCTACCCCCCCCCCCCTTTAGAGATTTTTACCCCCTACCCCCCTTTGGATATTTTTACCCCCTACCCCCCCCCCCCCCCTTTGGATATTTTTACCCCCTACCCCCCCTTTGGAGATTTTTACCCCCCATTTGGAGATTTTTACCCCCTACCCCCCCCCCCCCTTTGGAAATTTTTACCCCATACCCCACTTTGGAGATTTTTACCACCTACCCCCCCCCCCCTTTAGAGATTTTTACCCCCTACCCCCCCTTTGAAGATTTTTACCCCCTATGCCTGGAGATTTTTACCCCCTACCCCCCCCCCCCTTTGGAGATTTTTACCCCCTACCCCCCCACCCCCCTTTGGAGATTTTTACCCCCTACCCCCCCTTTGAAGATTTTTACCCCCTACCCCCCCCTTTGGAGATTTTTACCCCCTACCCCCCCCCCCCCTTTGGAGATTTTTACCCCATACCCCACTTTGGAGATTTTTACCACCTACCCCCCCCCCCCCTTTAGTGATTTTTACCCCCTACCCCCCCTTTGAAAATTTTTACCCCCTACCCCCCCCTTTGGAAATTTTTACCCCCTACCCCCCCCCCCCCTTGGAGATTTTTACCCCCTACCCCCCCTTTCGAGATTTTTACCCTCTACCCCCCTTAGGATATTTTTACCCCCCACCCCCCCTTTAGAGATTTTTACCCCCTTCCCCCCCTTTGAATATTTTTACCCCCTACCCCCCCCCCCCCTTTGGAGATTTTTACCCCCTACCCCCCCCCCCCCCCCTTTGAAAATTTTTACCCCCTACCACCCCTTTGAAGATTTTTACCCCCTACCCCCCCCCCCTTTGAAGATTTTTACCCCCTACCCCCCTTTGAAGATTTTTACCCCCTACCCCCCCCTTTGGAGATTTTTACCCCCTACCCCCCCTTTAAAGATTTTTACCCCTTACCCCCCTTTGGAGATTTTTACCCCCTACCCCCCCACCCCTTCGGAGATTTTTACCCCATACCCCACTTTGAAGATTTTTACCAACTACCCCCCCCCCCTTTAGAGATTTTTACCCCCTCCCCCCCCCTTTGAAGATTTTTACCCCCTATGCCTGGAGATTTTTACCCCCTACCCCCCCTTTGGAGATTTTTACCCCCTACCCCCCCTTGGGTGATTTTTACAACCTACCCCCCCCCCTTTAGAGATTTTTACCCCCTACCCCCCTTTGGATATTTTTACCCCCTACCCCCCCTTTGGAGATTTTTACCCCCTACCCTCCCTTTTAAGATTTTTACCCCCTACCACCCCTTTGGAGATTTTTACCCCCTACCCCCCCCCCCCCTTTGGAGATTTTTACCCCATACCACACTTTGGAGATTTTTACCACCTACCCCCCCCCCCCCCCTTTAGAGATTTTTACCACCTACCCCCCCCCCCCCCATTTGGAGATTTTTTCCCCCTACCCCCCCCCCCTTTGGGAGATTTTTCCCCCCTACCCCCCCCCCCCCCCTTAGAGATTTTTACCCCTACCCCCCTTTGGAGATTTTTACCCCATACCCCCCCTTTGGAGATTTTTACCCCCTACCCCCCCCCCCCCCTTTGGAGATTTTTACCCCCTACCCCCTCTTGGGAGATTTTTACCCCCTACCCCCCTTTGGAGATTTTTACCCCCTACCCCCCTTTGGATATTTTTACCCCCTACCCCCCCCCCCCCCCTTTGAAGATTTTTAACCCCTACCCCCCCCCCCCTTTGGAGATTTTTACCCCCTACCCCCCTTTGGAGATTTTTACCCTATACCCCACTTTGAAGATTTTGACCACCTACCGCCCCCCCCTTTAGAGATTTTTACCCCCTACCCCCCCCCTTTGAAGATTTTTACCCCTACCCCCCCCCCCCCATTTGGAGATTTTTACCCCCTACCCCCCCCCCTTCGGAGATTTTTACTCCCTACCCCCCCTTCCGAGATTTTTACCCCCTACCCCCCCCTTTGGATATTTTTACCCCCTACCCCCCCCCCCCCCTTTGGAGATTTTTACCCCCTACCCCCCCTTTGGAGATTTTTATCCCGTACCCCCCCCCCCTTGGAGATTTTTACCCCCCCCCCCCCCCTTGGGAGATTTTTACCCCCTACCCCCCCTTTAGAGATTTTTACCCCTACCCCCCCCCCCCTTTGGATATTTTTACCCCCTACCCCCCCCCCCCCCCTTGGGAGAGTTTTACCCCCTACCCTCCCTATGGAGATTTTTACCCCTACCCCCCCCCCCATTTGGAGATTTTTACCCTCCTACCCCCCTTTCGGAGATTTTTACACAACCCCCCCCCCCCCCCCTTTGGAGATTTTTACGCCCTAACCCACTTTGGAAATTTTTACCACCTACCCCCCCCCCCCCCTTTAGAGATTTTTACCCCCTACCTCCCCTTTGAAGATTTTTACCCCTACCCCCCCTTTGGATATTTTAACCCCCTACCCCCCCTTTTGAGATTTTTACCCCCTACCCCTCCTTCCGAGATTTTTACCCCCTACCCCCCCCCCCCCTTTGGATATTTTTACCCCCTACCCCCCCCTTTGGATATTTTTACACCCTACCCCCCCCCCCCCCCTTTGGAGATTTTTACCCCCTACCCCCCCTTTGGAGATTTTTACCCCCTACCCCCCCCCCTTTGGATATTTTTCCCCCCTACCCCCCCCTTTGGAGATTTTTACCCCCTACCCCCCCTTTGGAGATTTTTACCCCCTACCCCCCTTTGGAGATTTTTACCCCATACCCCCCCCCCTTTGATGATTTTTACCCCCTACCCCCCCCCCCCCTTTGATGATTTTTACCCCCTACCCCCCCCCCCCTTTTGGAGATTATTACCCCTACCCGCCCTTTGGAGATTTTTACCCCCTACCCACCCTTTCGAGATTTTTACCCCCTACCCCCCCTTTGGATATTTTTACCCCCTACCCCCCCCCCCTTTGGAGATTTTTACCCCCTACCCTCCCTTTGGAGATTTTTACCCCCTACCCCCCCTTTGGAGATTTTTACCCCCTACCCCCCCTTTGGAGATTTTTACCCCCTACCCCCCATATGGAGATTTTTACCACCTACCACCCCCCCTTTAGAGATTTTTACCCCTACCACCCCCCCTCCCCCACCCCCTTTGGAGATTTTTACCCTCCTACCCCCCTTTCGGAGATTTTTACCAAAAGCCCCCCTTTGGAGATTTTTACCCCCTACCCCTCCTTTGGAGATTTTTACCCCCTACCCCACTTTGGATATTTTTACCACCTACCCCCCCCCCCCCCCTTTAGAGATTTTTACCCCCTACCTCCCCTTTGAAGATTTTTACCCCTACCTCCCCTTTGTAGATTTTTACCCCCTACCCCCCCCCCCCTTGGAGATTTTTACCCCCTACCCCCCCTTGGGAGATTTTTACCCCCTACCACCCCTTCGGAGATTTTTACTCCCTACCCCCCCCCCCCCTTCCGAGATTTTTACCCCCTACCCCCCCTTTGGATATTTTTACCCCCTACCCCCCCTTTGGATTTTTTACACCCTACCCCTCCTTTGGAGATTTTTACCCCCTACCCCCCCCCCTTTGGAGATTTTTACCCCTACCCCCCCCCTTTGGAGATTTGTACCCCCTACCCCCCCCCCCCCCCTTGGAAGATTTTTACCCCCTACCGCCCCTTTAGAGATTTTTACCCCCTACCCCCCTTTGGATATTTTTAACCCCTACCCCCCCTTTGGAGATTTTTACCCCTACCCGCCCTTTGGAGATTTTTACCCCCTACCCCCCCCCCCCTTCCGAGATTTTTACTCCCTACCCCCCCTTCCGAGATTTTTACCCCCCTACCCCCCTTTGGAGATTTTTACCCCCTACCCCCCCCTTTGGAGATTTTTACCCCCTACGCCCCCTTTGGAGATTTTTACCCCCTACCCCCCCTTGGGAGATTTTTACCCCCTACCCCCCCTTTGAAGATTTTTACCCCCTACCCCCCCTTTGAAGATTTTTACCCCCTACCCCCCCTTTAGAGATTTTTACCCCCTACCTCCCCTTTGAAGATTTTTACCCCTACCCCCCCTTTGGATATTTTTACCCCCTACCCCCCCTTTGGATATTTTTACCCCCTACCCCCCCCTTTGGAGATTTTTACCCCCTACCCCCCCTTTGGAGATTTTTACCGCCTAAACCCCCCCTTCGAAGATTTTTACTCCCTACCCCCCCTTCCGAGATTTTTACCCCCTACCCCCCCTTTGGAGTTTTTTCCCCCTACCCCCCCCTTTGGAGATTTTTTCCCCATACCCCCCCTTTGGAGATTTGTACCCCCTACCCCCCCTTGGGAGATTTTTACCCCCTACCCCCCCCCCCCCCCCTTTAGAGATTTTTACCCCCTACCCCCCTTTGGAAGGGGGGGTGTTAAACCCCCCTTGCAGACTTTAAACCCACCCCCTTGTAGATTTTAACCCCCCCCCCCCTTGCAGATTTTTGACCCCCTTGCAGATTTCTAACCCTCCTCGCAAATTTTTAACCCCCCCTTGCATATTTTTAGCACCCCCCCCCCTTTGCAGATTTTTAACCTCCCCCCATGCAGATTTTTATCCCCACCCCCCTTGATAATTTTTAACACCCCCCCCCTTGCAGATTTTAACCCCCCATTGCAGATTTTTAACCCCCCTTGCAGATTTCTAACCACCCCCCTTACAGATTTTAACCTCCCCCCCCCCCCTTGCAGATTTTTAACCCCCCCCTGCAGATTTTTAACAACCACCCTTGCAGATTTTTAACCCCCCCGCCCTTTGCAGATTTTTAACACCCCCCTTTGCAGATTTTTAACCCCCCCTCTTGCATATTTTAACCCCCCCCCCCCCCCCCCCCCACTCTCAAATTTTTAATCCCCCTCATCGCAGATTTTTAACGCTCCCACCTTGCAGATTTTTAACCCCCCCCCCCTTGCAGATTTTTAACCCCCCCCCCTTGTAGATTTTAACCCCCCCCCCTTGCATATTTTTAACACCCTCCCCTTGCACCCCCCCCCTTGCATATTTTAACCCCCCCCCCCCCATTGCAGATTTTTAACACCCCCCCCCCCCTCAAATTTTTAACCCCCCCTCCTCGCAGATTTTTAACCCTCCCCCCTTGCAGATTTTTAACCCCCCCCCCCTTGTAGATTTTAACCCCCCCCCCCCCCATTGCAGATTTTTTAACCCCCCCCCCCCCCCCTTGCATATTTTTAACCATCCCCCCTTGCATATTTTTAACCCCCCTCCCCTTGCAGATTTTTAACCCCCCCCCCCCTTGCAGATTTTAACCCCCCCCCCCTTGCAGATTTTTAACCCCCCCCCCTGCTGATTTCTAACCCCCCCCCCCTGCAAATTTTAACCCCCCCCCCTTGCAGATTTTAACCCCCCCTTTGCAGATTTTTAACACCGCCCCCCCCCCCCCCTTGAAGATTTTTAACAACCCCCTTGGAGATTTTAACCCCCCCCCCCTTGCAGATTTTTAGCAACCCCCCTTGGAGATATTAACCCCCCGCCACCTTGCAGATATTAACCCCCCCCCCCCTTGCAGATTTTTAACCCCCCCCCCCCCTTGCAGATTTTTAACAGCCCCCCTTGCTGATTTTTAACCCCCCCCTTTCAGATTTTTAACCACCCCCCTTAGCAGATTTTTAACCCCTCTCTTGCATATTTTAACCCCCCCCCCCCCTTGCAGATTTTTAACCCCTCTCTTGCATATTTTAAACCCCCCCCCTTGCAGATTTTTAACACCCCCCCCCCCCCCCCTCAAATTTTTAACCCCCCCCCCCCCCTCCTTGCATATTTTTAACCCTCCCCCCTTGGAGATTTTTAACCCCCCCCTGCATATTTTTAACCCCCCCTTGCAGATTTTAACCCCCCCCCCCCATTGCAGATTTTTAACCCCACCCCCCCTTGCAGATTTCTAACCCCCCCCCCCCCCCCTTGCAGATTTTAACCCCCCCTGCAGATTTCTAACCCCCCCACCTTTGCAGATTTTAACCCCCCCTTGCAGATTTTTAACAACCCCCCTTACAGATTTCTAACACACCCTCGCAAATTTTTAACCCCCCTTGCATATTTTTAACACCCACCCCCTTGCAGATTTTTAACCTCCCCCTTGCAGATTTTTAACCCGACCCCCCTTGATGATTTTTAACACCCCCCGCCCCCCTTGCAGATTTTAGCCCCCCCCCCCCCCTTGCAGCTTTTTAACCCGCCCCCCCCCCCCCCCCCTTGCAGATTTCTAACCCCCCTCCCTTGCAGATTTTAACCCCCCCCTGCAGATTTTTAACCCTCCCCCCTTGCAGATTTTTAACAACCCCCCTTGCAGATTTTTAACCCCCCCCCCCCCCCCTTTGCAGATTTTAACCCCCCCCCCCCCCCCCCCTGCAGATTTACCCCCCCCACCCCTCTTGCATATTTTGACCCCCGCCCCTTGCAGATATTTAACACCCCCCCTGCGGATTTTATAATTCATGAGCTTCTCTACTGGTTCTGTATGAGTACAAAATTTATAATTCTCTTAATATTTTATTTTCTGATTTTTGTAGGCTGAAAGTGCGATTTCGGCTCTGAATTACAGTGGCTACATGTTTGGCCCTCTCTCTCTACTTTTTCTATGTTGTTTTCTTGAGCTATTTTAGAGATTCGAGTCTGATAGGCCGTCTTTCTATAAGAGGAACGAATGAACGAACAAGCATAATTCATATGGTTTGTTTTAAAATCAAAACCTTGTGAATCAAAAACTATGTTAATAGTATTAGTTTAGGCTCTGTACTTTTATTTTGACTTTTTTTCTTTTTACATCTTAGCAAATTATATTGGATTATCTTTCAAGGACATTGGTTTGGAAGTTTCATAATAATTCAACGACATTGCAATGCCAATTTTTGTAGTAACCCAAGGGTTAATTTGCAATTTATAGTAATGTAGGACTTGTTTGTAAATACTTAATAAGACAGGTTTATTTATGCTAAAATCCAATAATGCAGGTGGAAAGTTGGTACTATTTTGTGAGTAATTTTGTATTAATTGGATTTTTGAATTTTCAATGTCTATAAACTAGTCGAAGTAATTTTGTATTTTTCTTTATTTGGGAAATTGACATGTTTTATTAAACGACTTTGATGTTAGTTATATATATATTTTTATGCTAGTAATTTATTTGTTGTTTATAAAAACACCTTTCAATATAATTGAAATTATGACTTGAATTTTTTTGATTATGTGCATGATTCCTTCAACTATTCATTTTATTTAGCTTTAATATAAGTTAATCAATATTTTGTTCTGAATTATTAATAGGGGAAATTCTTCAAAAATCCCCAATTTTTCTGTAAATTATGAAAAATTCCCTGTCTTTTTAGAAAACCACTTATATTTTTTAGATTCTCTAAAAAACTCGCTATATTTGTTTCTTCTTCCAAAACCCCATAACTTTTTTAGATTCTCTCAAAAACCTCCTATCTTTTTGTTATATTTTTTTTAAAAAAAAAACCATTATACCCTCATAGTTTTATTTTATATATTTCTATAGTTTAATAAATAATAAATACATATTAAACTATTATAAAAAAATGTTAAAAATAAATAATACATGATATTAAAATATTATAATGAATAATACATAAATATTAAAATATTATAATAAATAATATATTGATATTAAAATATTAATTTAAACAATTATTAATATTTTAATACCTATGTATTATTTATTATAATATTTTAATATCTATGTATTACGTAATAATATTTTATATCTATGTATTACTTATTATTATATTTTATAGATTTACATAGATATTTTATATCTAGGTATTAAAATATTAATAATTGTTGAAAATGATTTTTTCCAATATATTTACAATTTGAGAATCATAATTTTATTTCCCAAGACCAATATACTAGTTTCATTGTCAAATATAACATTTTCATGATCATTGTATCATATTCACAGTCAATATATATCATTAGAGGGGCAATATATTATTTCTCCAAATAATATTCACGAACAATAATTATATTATATTATATTATACAATAATAATATAATATTATATACTATCATTTAATGTAAGGTAATATATAAATTAAAACAATATATAAAATAAAATAAAAATGGTGACGTTATTGCAAGAGCTAACATGGCTAAATTAATAGCGATTTCATTTTTTTTAATCAAATGAGCACTATATTATTATTTTAAAATAAAATTTAACTTAAATTGCAGAAAATATATGATTTTTATTATTAAAAAATAAAAATAATAACCATTGTAAAACGAACTATTAAAAAGATTATTAAATTAAACTCCAATAAATAAGGGTTCACGTGCACAACACATTCTTTGAACTAGTATACTTATATAGAAAAATAGTTGTTCGATGTCAAAAATATTTGAAGTTGTGTAACTAGTATTGGAAATGACATATTGACGTTGAAAATGTTATTACATTGATCATAAAAATGAATATCGACACTACAACATAATATTAACCATTGTGTAACTAGTATTGGAAATGCAATGCATTGACGTTGAAATCATATTTAGAATAATATAATTATATGGATGTAATATAATTATTATGTATGATAATTATTATATATTATATTGAATATTAATTATATTACAATAATAGATTAGTATAATTATTATTATATTATATTGTATATTAATATTGTAATACTATATAATATAATAATAATAATAATAATAATAATAATAATAATAATAATTTCATATAAAAATACTCTAAAGCTAACATATAAAATACGTATTAATTATATAGATATAATATAAAATTATTATATATTATTTCCATAAAATATATAATATTGTATTAATTTGGTGCATATAATAATTATGTTATAATTGTTTATTCTTATAATATGACTTTTTGTTAATTTGTCACCAAATTTATTTGAATAAATATATTATTAATTTTGAAAATATTTACCCTGTTCAAATTCCATGTTTTCAACTTTTGAAAACATTTACCAAATTTTTAAACCTAAATTTTAAAATATTTATCAAATACCTTGTTTTCAACTTTTCATTAATGAAATTATTTAGAGGCCCGCCTAAATTTTGGTCCAAAATTTGGAAAGTAAGTAAGAATACCTAACATTTCCCCTGCTCCCGCTCTTTATTTCCTCCATCTCTCTCTCTCTCCCTCTCTTATTTTCGCCCAAATTTTTCATCTCCCCCTCTTTCTTTCTCTCGTGCGCACCAAGGAGCGAAAGCCTCCGTGCGGCCACCACGACGCCGCAGAAGATACGATGCCACGCTGAAAGCAGCTACAAGACACGCCGCCATGCCACCCTAGTTATTCTCCAGTCGCTTACTCGCCATCACCCAAACTTTAAGAAGCTCCGGGGCTATGAGCTCTATCTCTCTCTTGGAACTTTCTCTGGAGTTTAGGGGTCCTCACTCCGACAATCAATCGACGAATCAAGGCTTTCTTTTCTTAAACGATTTTGCTTTTGGATTTTGTTTCGATTTCGTTGTAATTAGATGCTGAGAGGCTGAGAGAAAATTCTTGGTTGTAATTAGGGGCGAATCTGAAAGGGCTAGAGGCTGAGGGAACACTGGCCACTGTCATTGAAGGAACTTGATTCAGTTTCCTCCCTCTCTCACTGTAAGAAAACATGTAACCATTTTATTTGTTCTTGTTCTAAAATATGAAAGCATGACGGGGGCTAAAATGAGCCCCAATTACATAATTTTCTAAACGACTTCTGAATAAAGCATAGCCAAGAGAGGGACAGATTACTTGCTGGAAAGCATGTTTGGTTATATCAATCAATTGCTTTCTTTGTTTGAAGTTGACATGATTCTCAAAGTGCATATAACATGTTTGATGAAATGCTTGATTTGAGATATTTTTTATTTTCTTTTCCAGTTTTATATGTTGGATCGAGCAAAGCAGCAAGGGTGCTGATTCGATTAATTCCTCGACAGAGCAGATGGATATCCAGAGCTGGGCAACACTATTCGGGTCAAACAATTTATAGTGACGAACCATTGAAGCCAGAAAATAAGTCTTCTCATACTACTGTAATAAGTTTTATTTTTAATATTGTTTATCTTGTGCTAAGTGCTATGTGCAATCTTTCTCTATTATTCATTTAGAGTTGCAAGTTATGGAGACGTTGAACCCACTGATGAGGTATGTTATGTTAAGTTCGTGCGTTCTTTTTCTTCAACTTGGGAAAATTTCATAAGTACCCTTCTCGAAACCCAAGCATTGAGTTCAAAAAAGTTGCTAGCGTAAATATATACCTTCTAAATTCTAATTATTTTCATTCTAATTTCATAAATTCTCATCCAACTTTGCATAATCGAGAACTGTTTATATAATCTAGCTTTTAACATTCTCATCCAACTTTGCATAATTGTACATTTTTCTTTACTTTCATAAATTTTGATGTACATAGGACATCGTTGCAAAAGTAGCAGAACAAAAGAAAATCCTTTCGGGACATTGCTGCACAAGTAGCGAAGAGAGACCGAGGAAGAAGAAATGGGATATTCCATGAAACAATCAGAAAATAAGGTTTTGATATGAAAACGAGAGAATAATGTTCTTGTTCACTCAGAAATGGGCTATTGTAACAATGAAGTCCCTTCCATTTTTAATTTATAATTGATTGTCCGGTGTCCAAATTTGTCGACACAATTTGACCCGAATGAAGAAAAAAGGTGGTTTATTGTAGTCACATGATTGTTTTGGTACATATTGCTCAAAATAGGCCTTTTATATGATATTTTTCAGCATTGTTCACGTGGTTATTTTGGGGAGTAAATATCTTATTAGCTTCTATTTTAATTTAGGCAAGAAGCTGCTCGTTGCCCGGCTGGACGTGTGCATGGATGGTAGCGTCGCAGGGGAGATCCTTTTTGGTGAAGATAATGCAACTGAAGATGATTTGAAGAGGTTATTTGGCTGAAATTACCGCATGGTAACTTTTAACACTTTCGAAATGTTTATTTTAATGTCATGAAGTTTGATTTTGTTTAACTTGCCTCTTTTGGTACATGGCTGTTTTGCATAGGGTTTCAAGGGCAATTTTAAAAGTAATCTAGGGACTTATATTTTGTAATGACGGGCTGGTTTGTAAATTCTTAGCAAAGGAGGGTGTTTCGGCATTCAAGTCTTGACCCAATTTGTTTCAAGTGAAAGATAGATGCGATTTAACTATTTTTTCCATAGTGCAAGAGCTTTTTTGGAAATTTCCCATTTTTTGTAAGATGGGCGAAACTTTTGTTACATGATCGCAACTGAGGGGACTTAGGATTGATGGAATGTTACAAAATTATGTTTGTATGGATGGAGTATGTTTAGATTTGGGTTAATTTTGGTGTTAATCATATTTTTATATTTAATTTTGTAATTATTGATGAATCTTTTTGTATGATAGTAATTGAATGTAGTATTTAATATAATTCAATTCAATTATATATTTTAATAAAGAATTTCTTGGGTACAATTTTATAATTACAAATATATATGATTTGTATAAATGTCGGCAAATGATGATTGGAGGCATTTTCAAATGTCGTTGATTTATACATTGCAAGCTTTTTGATATGTCGTCAATTCATACAAAACAATGCATTTTTTCAAATGCTACCAATTCATTGCCGAAGCATTTGAAAATGCAATTATTTGTCTCTGCCCATGTTTGTTCGCATGCATTTGTAAATGATTTTATTGTCACAATTGGATGCATTTTTTAATTCTGTAATTACATATTTGTTAATGTTTTTATTTCTCATAATTCAATGCATTTGAGCATATGACAGCATTTGTAAATTCTTTATTTTTATCGTATTGACGATATTAATAAATGCCGTCATTTGATATTCCCCATCTACTTCAAAAATGCTGTCTAAACATATTGTAGCATTTGTAAATGCATTTTTTTTGAACAAATGATGGCATTAATAAATGCTCTCGATGTTGTAAGACTTCAGTTTTTGAATTTTTAAGAAAGTTTTCAAAATATTGAAATTTGTGTGTGTTAGTCTTCAATTACGGAGTATTTTGAGTACGACATGAAAATTGAGTGTTTTTCTTGTGTTACACTTCAATTTTATCATTTTTTTAATAATATCATAATTGAATTTTTTGAAGGTGTTAGACTTCAGTTTTTGCATTTCTAAGAAATTTTTGAAAAACTTGAAATATGTGTGTGTTACTCTTCAATTACGGAGTATTTTGAGCCTGACATGAAAATTGAGTATTTTGTTTGTGTTACACTTTAATTTTAACCTTTTTTAAAATAATATCATAATTGAATTTTTTTTATGGTGTTAGACTTCTGTTTTTGCATTTTTGTAACATTTTTTAAAAAATGAAATTTATGTGTGTTAGTCTTCAATTACGGAGTATTTTGAGTACGACATGAAAATTAAGTATTTTTCTTGTGTTACACTTAAATTTTAACAATATTTTATAAAATATCTTAAATGAAATTTTTTAAGGTGTTAGACTTCTGTTTTTGCATTTTTAAGAAATTTTTGAAAATCTTTGAAATTTGTGTGTTTTAGTCTTCAATTACGGAGTATTTTGAGTATGACAAGAAAATTGAGTATTTTGAATGTGTTACACTTAAATTTTAATATTTTATTAAAAAATATCTTAATTGATTTTATTGAAGGTATAAGACTTTAGTTTTTGAATTTTTAAGAAAGTTTTCATAAAATTGAAATTTGTGTGTGTTAGTCTTAAATTACGGAGTATTTTTAGTACGACATGAAAATTGAGTGTTTTTCTTGTGTTACACTTCAATTTTATCATTTTTTAAAAAATATCATAATGAATTTTTTGAAGGTGTTAGACTTCAGATTTTGCATTTTTAAGAAATTTTTGAAAAAATTGAAATTTGTGTGTGTTAGTCTTCCATTACGAAGAATTTCGAGTACGACATGAAAATTGAATATTTTGTTTGTATTACACTTCAATTTTAAAATTTTTAAAAAATATCTTAATTGAATTTTTTGAGGTGTTAGACTTCTGTTTTTGCATTTTTATGAAATTTTTGAAAAAATTGAAATTTGTGTGTTTTAGTCTTCAATTACGGAGTATTTTGAGTATGACACGAAAATTGAGTATTTTACTTGTGTTACACTTGTATTTTAATATATTTTTAAAAAATATCATAAATGAATTTATTGAAGGTGTTAGACTTCTGTTTTTACATTTTTAATAAATTTTTGAAAACATTGAAATTTGTGTGCGTTAGTCTTCAATTACGGAGTATTTTGAGTACGACACGAAACTTGAGTATTTTGCATGTGTTACACTGAAAAAAATGAAAATTGAGTATTTTACTTGTGTTACACTTCAATTTTAATATATTTTTAAAAAATATCATTAATGAATTTTTTGAAGGTGTTAGACTTCTGTTTTGACATTTTTAATAAATTTTTCAAAAAATTGAAATTTGTGTTTGTTAGTCTTCAATTACGGAGTATTTTGACTACGACACGAAACTTGAGTATTTTACTTGTGTTACACTTCAAATTTAATGTTTTTCTAAAAAATATCATAATTGAATTTTTTGAAGGTGTTAGACTTCTGTTTTTGCATTTTTTGTTACATTTTTGAAAAAATTGAAATTTTTGTGTGTTAGTCTTCAATTATGGAGTATTTTGAGTACGGCATGAAAATTCAGTATTTTGCTTGTGTTACACTTAAATTTTAACAATTTTTTGTAAAATATCTTAATTGAATTTTTTTAAGGTGTTAGACTTCTGTTTTTGCATTTTTAAGAAATTTTTGAAAAACTTTGAAATTTTTGTGTTTTAGTCTTCAATTACATAGTATTTTGAGTACGACAAGAAAATTGAGTATTTTGCATGTGTTACACTGAAATTTTAATCTTTTTTTAAAAAAATATCTTAATTGATTTTATTGAAGGTGTAAGACTTCAGTTTTTGAATTTTTAAGAAAGTTTTCAAAAATTCGAAATTTGTGTGTGTTAGTCTTCAATTACGGAGTATTTTGAGTACGACATGAAAATTGAGTGTTGTTCTTGTGTTACACTTCAATTTTATCATCTTTTAAAAAATATCATAATTGAATTTTTTGAAGGTGTTAGACTTCAGTTTTTTCATTTTTAAGAAATTTTTAAAAAAATTGAAATATGTATGTGTTAGTCTTCAATTACGGAGTGTTTTGAGTCCGATATGAAAATTGATTATTTTACTTGTGTTACACTTTAATTTTAACCTTTTTTTTAAATAATATCATAGTTGAATTTTTTTTTAAGGTGTTAGACTTCTGTTTTTGCATTTTTGTCACATTTTTGAAAAAAATGAAATTTATGTGTGTTAGTCTTCAATTACGGAGTATTTTGAGTAAGACATGAAAATTAAGTATTTTTCTTGTGTTACACTTAAATTTTAACAATTTTTTTATAAAATATCTTAATTGAATTTTTTTAAGGTGCTAGACTCCTGTTTTTGTATTTTTAAGAAATTTTTGAAAAACATTGAAATTTGTGTGTTTTATTCTTCAATTACGGAGTATTTTGGGTACGACAAGAAAATTGAGTATTTTGAATGTGTTACACTTAAATTTTAATATTTTTTTAAAAAATATCTTAATTGATTTTATTGAAGGTAAGACTTCAGTTTTTGAATTTTTAAGAAAGTTTTCCAAAAATTGAAATTTGTGTGTGTTAGTCTTCAATTACGGAGTATTTTTAGTACGACATGAAAATTGAGTGTTTTTCTTGTGTTACACTTCAATTTTATCATTTTTTAAAAAATATCATAATTGAATTTTTTGAAGGTGTTAGACTTCAGTTTTTGCATTTTTAAGAATTGTTTGAAAAAATTGAAATTTGTGTGTGTTAGTCTTCAATTACGAAGAATTTCGAGCACGACATGAAAATTGAATATTTTGTTTGTATCACACTTCAATTTTAACATTTTTAAAAACTATCTTATTTGAATTTTTTGAAGGTGTTAGACTTCTGTTTTTGCATTTTAAAGAAATTTTTGAAAAAAATTGAAATTTGTGTGTTTTAGTCTTCAATTACGGAGTATTTTGAGTATGACACGAAAATTGTGTATTTTACTTGTGTTACACTTCAATTTTAATATATTTTTAAAAAATATCATAAATGAATTTTTTGAAGGTGTTAGACTTTTGTTTTTACATTTTTAATAAATTTTTGAAAACATTGAAATTTGTGTGTGTTAGTCTTCAATTACGGAGTATTTTGAGTACGACACGAAACTTGAGTATTTTACTTGTGTTACACTTCAATTTTAATATTTTTTAAAAAAATATCATAATTGAATTTTTTAAAGGTGTTAGACTTCTGTTTTTACATTTTTGTTACATTTTTGAAAAAATTGAAATTTGTGAGTGTTAATCTTACATTACGGAGTATTTAGAGTACGACGTGAAAATTTAGTATTTTGCTTGCGTAACACGTAAGTTTCAACAATTTTTGCAACAATATCTTAATTGAATTTTTTGAAGGGCTTAGACTTCAGTTTTAGCTTTTGTAAGAAGGTTTTGAAAAAAATTGAAATTTGTGTGTGTGAGTCTTCAATTACGGAGTATTTTGAGTACGACGCGAAAATTCAGTATTTTACTTGTGTTACACTTCAATTTTAATATTTTTTTAAAAATGTCATAATTGAAATTGTTTTAAGGTGTTAGACTTCTGTTTTTGCATTTGTAATTAATTTTTGAAAAAATTGAAATTTGTGAATGTTGTTGATAACACGTAAAATAGGTCGTTTAAATGTGGTAATTCAATTTCACGAGTTAATCAAAACCATTTATAACAAATACTAAGTATAGTAATAAGTATAGGTTCGATCCAAGGAAATTTTGCGTACAATCGAATTTCAATTCTAGAATTATTTCTACTGTTCTAGAGACTATAATATTTTGTCACAATCAAGATATAAACTTTATAAGGCTCTGGTAAAAATTTCACTTTCACACACACAATTTTCGAATTTATGAAATTTATAGATCACAAGGGTATTTTAGGCACAAATCAAATTCCAAAAAAATATAGATCGAAAAACAAGATCTCAAATTTGCCACAAAGATTCACAATTTAATAGTAAGAGAGATAACAGAAGAATTTCACAGGTTTGATATTTCAGTAAAAAGTAATGAGCGAATTACAAATAGGTCCCTGGAAGATTACATAATAGTCCATGCAGTTTTGAGATTGAGTAACAGATTTCAAAAATTCAGATCAAATAGGAAATTACATGAAATTGATTGATTCCAAATGTATGTTAAACTAGAGATTCATATCTAAACAGTGATGACAAACAATGGATATTATCAGATCTAAAAGTTCCTCAAACAGATCAAACAAATCAGCACCAGAATTTGAGTATTTCACAAAGGAAAAATAGGAGAAATGCAAGAAAAATTCTACAAAAATTCCACAAACTATATTTCACAGTATATAACAAGTTCACAAAGAGATTTCGATCAGATCTAACAATTCCTAATTAAAATCCTAAACTAGAGAAAGAAGATACCGAAAAAATGATGAAATGGAGTCCAAGATTGGATCTTGGCGAGGTCCTTGCTCCGTCACGTCTTGAGAGGAATGATGGGAGTAGGAGAGAAACTTCGAGACTCGTAGAGAGTGAGGGAGGATGAAGATCCTCGAGAAGGCTTCGAAAACCGTGCTTCGACACGATCTTTTCGGCGAAAATGGCTCAAAGATGAGCAAGATGGAGCTTCGACGCTCTAACAATGGAGGGAAAGAGGCTAAGACCTTACCTTCCCCAAAAATGGAGTGAGTGACCCAAGAGGTCCAAGGGTGAGTTGAGAGAGGAGTTTTTGGGTGTCTTTTATAGGAGAAAAGAGGGGGAAACAATTTGAAAATTCCAGATCTGAGAATTCCACTTGCATGAGTAGATAGAGCCACTTGTGCTGAATCCAACGGTCTAAAAATCATCAAAATCGGTTAAGGGATGAGGGAAAAAACCCAAAAATACCCCTCCAGATATTTCTCCAAGATCCAGAATAATTCATTTTAATTCATCCGAAAATAGCAGAATTTGCTGACTCAGCCTCCATTTCGAACAGCATTGGAGAGATCTGGGCCTGGTTTTTTTCTTATAATTACTTCTTGGGCTGATAAATGGAGAAGTCAAATGTAACGGAAATGGAGAGGGTACATTTTCTGTTGGAGCCAAAATATTCAGTTCAAACAAACGTGACGGATTCTGTGTAGAAACGACGATGTGGCCGATCGTGTAGAGTATGAAGTAAAGAGCGAAAGATGTATTGCAGCGCGGGTTACACGATCGGAAATTCACAGCAAATCCTCAGTCAAATAATCATTGACTGGTCAAGCATGGAATCCGCTGCACGGTTGACTGTGTGTCATTGGCGAAACGAGTCGGTTTTGACCCGTTTGAATAAAAGCTCTATTTCTCTCTCATGCTTCCGTCAAATATCATCATATGATATAGCAAATTGATCGGCACGACGAGACGGATCCATCTACAGTTCTGATTCTGCGAGATTTTACACTTTTCACATGAAATTAACACAAAAACAAATATTAAAGTATTTAATCTCAATAAATTGGAATTATGAATATTTGATATACTTTAATAATATTTATGTGTTTAAATTCTATATTTTGTGCATGTAAAAAGTGATGAAAAATCCCCTTATCAGTTGTCTTCCATTATGGAGTATTTTGAGTACGACATGAAAATTGAGAATTTTGCTTGTGTTACACTTAAATTTTAACAATTTTTACAAAAATATCTGTTGGGAATATCCTCGACCCCGGGCCCGCGCAGCGGATATGTAGGCCCGGTTCGATTCCCCGATTCCCGAGATCACGCCACGACTTCGAGGGTACGATGCGAATAGAAGGACAGATTCATACCAGTGCCAAATTGATGGCACACGAAGGGTTGATCGCCGCCTTCTATTTTCTTCGGTGTCACGTTGGTGACTAGCCCGTACGTCCCATACCGCACGTCTCCCACCGTTTCGACACGCCTCGGGTTGTCTTCGTGCGTTCCATGCCCGCATGATTCCACAGCCCGTTACTCGATTACTTCTCCGGTTTGATCACAACGAAGAGCCACATGTGTCGCTCCTCTACCCGTATCCACCGTGAGTCGTAGCACCTCGGTCGCGGATGCACCTGCCTAGACGATGCACCGGCGAACTTGCATGATTGCGTTTCGATTCTCTAGACGGAGAAAATTCTTTTCTCCTTCTCTCTCAATCTCTTCGCACTCTTTCATCAAGTGATTAGAGTCTCTTAATTTCTGGATTAATTCTAAATTAACTCCATTAATTTTCTGGTTGAACTAATCTAATTATTCAACTGGTTGGACTGATGAGAGAGAGAGAGAAACATCATATATATACTCCATAGGATAAGGATGGGCCAAAAGGTATGTATATCTTCTATACACCTTTTCAAACAGAAAACTGCATACACCCTTTCAGTAATCTGTCAGAACGAAAATATTAAATCGTTCCAACCGACTTTGAACATTACGAAAGTTGTAGATAATCTAATTATCTTTCCAACCCAATTTGGCCCAGCCCAATTGGAGTTCGGACCCGAAAGTTACGGCCGTTTTACTGACTGTATGTCAAACTGTCGCACCCTTTCGGTATTTCATTAGAACGATACTGATACTTCGCTCAAATGAAACATATTACAACATGAAAGTTCTAGATAATCTCATTATCTAACTAACCCAATTTGAACCATTCCAATCGGAGTTTCCTACTGAAAGTTATACCAGTTTTACTAATCTGTTTCGTATGCCCACGAACGCGTACGTTCGTTTGTCCTACGTACCATTTTAGCGATGATCCAAAACTGTATTTCCTTCAGTCTCCCACTCAGTTTCAGATTACCTAAAAGGTACTTATGTATATCACATATACACTATATCAGAGAATCTGGCCCGCGTATCAAATACGCTAAAGCCATGCACATTCAATGTGCAAAAACTTGCAATCAAGCCCGACATAGTACGACTCGTTGTGTGACCGTGTAGGTTCGTTTAACGATGGCAGTAGGCCGTTTCCATGGCACTACAAGTCCATGAGCGGGATCTAGTCACTCCATCATGGCTACCCATGTTAAAACGAAAAATGATTGTGATCATTGTGCCTATCTCGAATAGCGGTTACTAGTTCTCTTGTTTGCGATATCCGTTAATCAAAAGGCATGGTAATAGTCATCCTTATAATTTGATTAACTATACTTATTCCCCGATTCCGAGTTGATTTAACAAATTTCAATCGATATTAACCATTAATATCATTGACTCTGGCCAGAGATTTCGTTAATCGACTCATCGAGCGGCGCCTAAGAGATATCTCTTCCTTTCGGAATAAACAATTCCTATCTTGGAGACTCACATTGAATTCCGTGTTTCGGACAATACCCAATGATGACCCTTTTAACTCCCTGTTACGGTGAGCGTAAGATCATATCAAAGCATTGTGTTACGCACGTAACGCAATCAATGATCCCCTCAAGTATGAAGAATCTAAAACCCCATCCGTCACAAGTCCATCTATAATGACTAAACCATGTCATGGACTCGCGGCTTTGGTCATATCCAATACATGTAACCTAACATATATCTACGTTCCCGATTCGACAAGCACCTTGTCCCATGATTAGCAAAACATAATCATCTCATCGGCAAACGTACTAGTGTACGCGTTCAGTCTATCCAATAATAGAAATGCTTCTCTCTTAAGCAAGCTGATCCGCGACTAGGGATGTTTAGAAATGACACTTTAAGTGTGACGGTTTCGCTGCACATGGTCCTCAACCATGTCAACGTCCACACAAGTTCAAATCAAGGTTCATGTAACAATCATATTACACAACCCGCACACTGTTTTCATATAAGGTGAATGCATATTTAATTTAAGTAAACAAAAATTTTAAAAGGAATGCATTCATATGGACTAAGTATTTGGGTGATACAACGTTTACCTATGGGTATCTCCATACCCATAACCTGCGAGGACTATCGTATTAGATAACTACACTCTACTCTCTTCTTCCTCCTCTAGGTATCTCCATACCCATAGTCATCGCATGAAAGTCACCGCGACTAGAGAGAGCGGTCTTGTAAACGGGTCCGCACGTTCCCGCTAGTGTTAATCATCATCAGGATTGGAACATTTCCAATACCTATGATCACATCTTTTCATAAAATTTCATGGATCAAATGAAATTTTCTGAGTATTGGCTAGAAGTGGTTGTGACCTCGGCATTTTTTTGGCTTGTACTATTGTGTCTCACACAATAAACAACCATAAATCCGATAACTCGTGACTACTAGAGTTTGGTCATGTATCCTTGATCCATACCACTTCCTTTTGCGATTAATAACCGCAATATACTCGCCTCCGTAAATATAATCATAAACTATTGGTCTTGTGGAACCTTTCCACATAACCGTGTTTTCATTTAAGCAAAACATGTACACACTTTGTGATCGAAAGTCGTGCTACATATTTGGACGTGCTTAATCTTTGGAAACTGTTGTTTGTTATAACTCTTTATAACCAACACGTCCTTCACACCATTATAGATAATAAATCCTGAATTCTTTCGCAAAGTATTCAAGGATAAACTTCACCTCTATCAATACAAATCCCGATGGGTTTTAAATATACATAACCATTATGTATATATTTGTATAACCATTATACAATCACAAGAGTTAGTCTCGTGTAATCGAATTACATTCAAACTCATGTGATTCCCATGAATTTTATTGACGGTGAACTAGACGCTTTATTTGTATGACAGATAGCCACATACATATCATAACAGATATAATAGATCCTAACATCAAATGTAAGGCATCATATTATTACTTTTCGCGCTGCAAGATGTCTCACATCGAGCCGTTGAAAATTTCTGCCATTCGACATTTCGATTTATCTCCTCCTAGGAGTTTACATGTTGAAAACCATTTTCAACAATATGTCGATATATGTGCTATAACATAGAACGAGGAACTTCTTAGATCTATCCTATAGATCTTCACGCTTAATTCATAAGCGGTCTCGTCTAAATCCTTTGTCGTTACAAGAAATATAACGCAGCTCCCACTAACCTTCATGTGTACACAAAGTTTCCATTCGTTTCGACAATTTTATAACAGTTTATAATTTTGTCAAAATGAATATTCCAATTCCGAGAAGCTTTCTCTAATCCATCATATGGATCGTTAAAGCGTGCATATCTTATCCCCGATTCTTATGAATCGACAAAACCGTAAGGTTGTGTCAAGTACACATCCTTTCATAAAATTTCTTTCAAGAAATTCGGTTTTGACATCCATTTTGCCACATCACATAGTTATAATATGCGACCATGGCAAGCAGAATTTCGAGAATGTGAAAGCATGGCAACATGCGAAAACGTTTCTTCATAGTCCGACTATGAATTGCATGAAACTCTTCGCAAAAAGCCTCGCTTTTCATATATGCGTATTCCTATCCATGTCAGTTCTTCATCTTGAAAAACCCACTCACATTTCACGGGTCTAACCCAGAAAGTAATGAAATCAAGGTCTGAACTTGATAATTTACATGGATCGAATCTCAGATTTCATGACACCATGTCATGTGGAATCAAATTTTCATAGCATCCTTGTAGGATATCGAATCATCATATGATTTCGATCTATCATCATTAGCCTCGATAAATCCGTATTTACCGGCTTATGATATAGCCTACTTGATCTACGAAAAATTCCTTTGTGTGTTCGACTTGCGTTCATCAACTCTTGATGAAGCCATGTCAACTTTCATCGGTACAATGTTCATTTTCAAATCACGAACTCTTTCGAGATTTATTCTACTCCCACTAGCCCGCATAGAGATAAATGACACCAAGTTCCAAACTTGTGCGCATCTAGTCCTCCTCCAAGAAGGCATCTCTTCGAGCCACGAAAATCTAATTTTCGTCGGGACGTTTGAACTAATACCCTTTAGTTACCTTAAGGATAAACGAACAATTTCCAGATTTGGGATTGAGTTTAACCGAAACAAATTTCGAAATACACTCACATCCTCAAATATGTACAAGTGACAACTTCGGAACCATTCTGATCCATATCTCATATGGCGTCTTTTGTACCGATTAGAAGGTTTATGGTTCATATCTTAATGCAACCATTCATTAGTGCCGCTGTCTCAAGGGCGTATCCCCAAAATATTTTTGGGAGATCCTATTGACTTATCATTTATCGAACCATGTCCAACATGCGTTCATTTCCTCTTTTCGGACACATCTCAATGTTCCGAATAAAGGCAATCGTGAAACGATTCCACAATCATAAATGATCATCAATATTCATAACTCAAATATCGCCTCTTCGATCCTATCGAAAGGTTTAGCTCAAATACTCGCTTTCTCGATCCTATCGAAAAGCTTTGATTTTCTTGCTTAGTTGATTTCGTATTTCGTTTTTGAAACTCTTTGAACCTTTCAAAAGTCTCCGTTTCGGCACGCATTAAATAGATATTTCCATATCTACTTTAACCGTCCATAAACATAACAAAATACTGATAGCCTCTTCTTGCCTCGGAACTTATCGGATCATCTACATGTGAATGTAAGTTCCCATAATTCGTTGGATCTTTCTCCAACCATTGGAGAATGATGCCCTTTGTCGTCTTGCCTAATAAATAAGTATCGCATTAATCAATCGAATCTAATTCGAATTATTCTAGCAATCCATCATATGGAATCTAGATACGCGAATCTCGTTTATATGGCCAAGACGGCAATGCCAAAAGAAGCAATCAAATACTAGGTTTAATCCTCCTCGGATTTCACCATTTTTGAGTCATTAGTTTGGACAACTCCTTGTCCGAATTTTCTGTTTGAAAAACATTTTTCCCAAAATACCCTTAGACATACATTTCTTTCGATCCCGCTTTTGAATTACAAGGACATCCACGCATCTATATGCATTGGATTCCTCGGATACTCTGAGCATCTCCAATTCAAATTTAAATCGCATCATATGCAATTTCGGGATCGACTTATCTATCGAATGCATATGATATTCGGTCACGACGATCAAATCTCGTACCATCAACACACGAGTGTTAATCCAAGACCCATAAGGCGTCTCAAAATTAACCTACTCTTTGAGCCGCATTGAATCATTCAACGCGCTCTAGCTCTTGAAACTATTTCATGAGCGCTGTGTTTTACTTTCATATACACCCGAATTCTCAAAACAATTTTGAGAATATGCATCTATACATGCCACCACAAGGCACGTAATATCGTTCGATTCCTTCTTAAAGTTTATCGAACCCGGCTTTCTCTAAATCCAATGCCTCGAGCCCCGAATCTACCATTTCCGTGTCCAACACGTTCCTTTAAGTCTAAGAACTATTCTTTGACTATCAAGGTTAATAACGGTAATTCCGGCCCAAAAGCCATCTATCTTATCGATCTCATCAATATATTTGGTGTTGCTTGAAAACATAATTATAAACGGATGATGAAGATTAACTCCTAACCGTGCGTACTTAATCTATATGCTTATATGATGAATATATGATAGTGTTATTTTATCGAATCGATAACCCTCATACCGATACGGGACTCCAAGTCCATAACACTCAAGACCCATATTTTACGATCCTCCCATAAGTGACTATGGCCGACAAATGAGATCTCGATATTTTAGGTAGGATTAAATCCAATCGTATCCAATACGACTCTCGTTCCTTTATAGAATTTCGGTGACGAATCGTATCCAATACAATCCATGTTCCGTGTGTGCATTCTATCTATGCCCCGAACTCCAATCGGATTGGCTTGGACGGTTAAGTCATAACCATATCCATCGTATCGTTCAATTGAACTACTCACGTGCCCGACTATGGCCTGAAACCACGTAAGTCCCCAATTAACGTTTACCACCCGCACCAATATATACAATAGTACGTGCCCGACTATGGCCTGAAACCACGCACTATGTCATATCAATCTCGATGGTTGTGGATATGGAAGGCATTTCCATGACTTAAATATTATGAGGGATCATGCCATTGCATGTTTCTAAATTCGTGACATAATCATATTATATCACTATCACAAGATTTGTAAATGCATATGATTTATTTAGGGAGATTAATTATTCTAAATAATTAATTATCTAATATGCTAGAATGTTTGATTCCGATCAAATCGATATAAAGAACTCAAAATTCCGAGCTTCGTAGCCAAAGTTATCACGAAAACAAAAACAGCATCCAGAGAAGGGTCCGTTATAACGGACTGCCCCATCCGTTGTAACGCAGGGGCCACGGGGCGCGAGAAAACCTCGCCCGGGACGCGTCCGGGGCGCCAAAAACTGCCCCCGGGGCGGCAGAAAAACTATTTTTCTGCACCCTTTCGTTATTTCATTAGAACGACACTAATACTTCGCTCAAATAAATTATATTACAACATGAAAGTTCTAGATAATCTAATTATTTAACTAAAACAATTTGAACCATTCAAATCGGAATTTTCTACTGAAAGTTATACCAGTTTTAGTAAAATACGAACAAACGAAAAGGTAAGTATATCCAATATACACCTTTTCAACCAGAAAACTACAGACACCTTTTCAGTATTCTGTTGAAACAAAAATATTAAATTGTTCCAACCGACTTTAAACGTGAACGAAAGTTCTAGATAATCTTATTATCTAACTAACCCAATTGGATTGGACTCAATTGGAGTTTCGATGCGACATATACGGACGTTTTAGTCTCTGTATGTCAAACAGTCGCACCCTTTCAGTATTCCATAAAAACGACACTGATAATTCGCTCAAATGAAAAAACTTTCTGTATCAAAGTCATAGATAATCTCATTATATAACTACGCCAATTTGATCCAATCAATTTGGAGTTTCCCACTGAAAATTATCTTAGTTTTACTCACTGTTTCGTATTCTAACTTTCTGCAGATTTTGCCGTTTCGTCCGTTTTCGCTCGTTTCCAAAACGATAAATCATGAAACTTTTTCATGATCATTCCTAGATACTCTCAATCAACTTTTGATCGATCTCTAGCGAATTCCACTTGTGATTTTAACGGAATTTGAGTTTCTCTATATGTAACATCATGCAAACGGGTACGAACTTTGATAACCCGTGCGTATATCTAATATACGACTATGATTCGACCCTCGAATCGATGGCGATCGCTCTGATACCACTGTTGGGAATATCCTCGACCCCGGGCCCGCGCAGCAGATATGTAGGCCCGGTTCGATTCCCCGATTCCCGAGATCACGCCACGACTTCGAGGGTACGATGCGAATAGAAGGACAGATTCATACCAGTGCCAAATTGATGGCACACGAAGGGTTGATCGCCGCCTTCTATTTCCTTCGGTGTCACGTTGGTGACTAGCCCATACGTCTCATACCACACGTCTCCCACCGTTTCGACACGCCTCGGGTTGTCTTCGTGCGTTCCATGCCCGCATGATTCCACAGCCCGTTACTCGATTACTTCTCCGGTTTGATCACAACGAAGAGCCACATGTGTAGCACCTCGGTCGCGGATGCACCTGCCTAGACGATGCACCGGCGAACTTGCATGATTGCGTTTCGATTCTCTAGACGGAGAAAATTCTTTTCTCCTTCTCTCTCAATCTCTTCGCACTCTTTCATCAAGTGATTAGAGTCTCTTAATTTCTGGATTAACTCTAAATTAACTCCATTAATTTTCTGGTTGAACTAATCTAATTATTCAACTGGTTGGACTGATGAGAGAGAGAGAAACATCCTATATATATTCCATAGGATAAGGATGGGCCAAAAGGTATGTATATCTTCTATACACCTTTTCAAACAGAAAACTGCATACACCCTTTCAGTAATCTGTCAGAACGAAAATATTAAATCGTTCCAACCGACTTTGAACATTACGAAAGTTGTAGATAATCTAATTATCTTTCCAACCCAATTTGGCCCAGCCCAATTGGAGTTCGGACCCGAAAGTTACGGCCGTTTTACTGACTGTATGTCAAACTGTCGCACCCTTTCGGTATTTCATTAGAACGATACTGATACTTCGCTCAAATGAAACATATTACAACATGAAAGTTCTAGATAATCTCATTATCTAACTAACCCAATTTGAACCATTCAAATATTAGTTTCCTACTGAAAGTTATACCAGTTTTACTAATCTGTTTCGTATGCCCACGAACGCGTACGTTCGTTTGTCCTACGTACCATTTTAGCGATGATCCAAAACTGTATTTCCTTCAATATCTTAGTTCAATTTTTTGAAGGTGTTAGACTTCGGTTTTTGTATTTTTAAGAATTTTTTGAAAAAATTGAAATTTGTGTGTGTTAGTCTCAAATTATGGAGTATTTACGGTACGACATGAAAATTGAGTATTTTGCTTGTGTTAAACTTCAGTTATAACAGTTTTTTTAAAAATATCTTAATTATAATTTTTGAAGGTCTTAGACTTCAGTTTTTGCATTTGTAAGAAAGTTTTGAAAAAAATGAAATTTGTTTGTATTAGTCTTCAATTACGGAATATTTTGAGTACGACACGAAAATTGAGTATTTTACTTGTGTTACACTTCAATTTTAATATATTTTAAAAAATATCGTAATTGACTTCTTTGAAGGTGTTAGACTTCTATTTTTACATTTTCCATAATTTTTTGAAAAAATTGAAATTTGTGTGTGTGAGTCTTCAATTACGAAGTATTTTGAGTACCACGTGAAAATTTAGTATTTTGCTTGCGTTACACATAACTTTTAACAATTTTTGAAAAAATATCTTAATTGAATTTTTTTAAGGTGTTAGACTTCAGTTTTTGCGTTTTTAAGAAAGAATTGAAAAAATTGAAATTTGTGTGTGTGAGTCTTCAATTACGGAGTATTTTGAGTACGACACGAAAATTTAGTATTTTACTTGTGTTATACTTCAATTTTAAAAAAAATTTAAAAAATATCGTAATTGAATTTTTTGAAGGTGTTAGACTTCTGTTTTTGCATTTTGAATATTTTTTTGAAAAAATTGAAATTTGTGTGTGTTAGTCTTCAATTACGGAGTATTTTGAGTATGACGTGAAATTTGAGTATTTTGCATGTGTTACACTTCAATTTTAACATTGTTTGTAAAAAATATCTTGATTGAATTTTTTGCAGTTGTTAGACTTCAATTTTTGCATTTTTAAGAAAGTTTTGGAAAAATTTAAATTGTGTGTGTGAGTCTTCAATTACGGAGTATTTTGAGTACGACAGGAAAATTCAGTATTTTATTTGTGTTACACTTCAATTTTAATATATTTTTTAAAATATCGTAATTGAATTTTTTCTTAAGGTGTTAGACTTCTGTTTTTGCATTTGTAATAAATTTTTGAAAAAAATGAAATTTGTGTGTGTTAGTCTTCAATTACGATGTATTTTGAGTACGACACGAAAATTGAGTATTTTACTTGTGTTACACTTCAATTTTAATATTGTTTTAAAAAATATCATAATTGAATTTTTTGAAGGTGTTAGCCTTCTGTTTTTCCATGTGTAAACATTGAAATTTGTGAGTGTTGTCTTCAATTACGGAGTATTTTGAGTACGACGTGTAAATTGAGAATTTAGCTTGTGTTACACTTAAATTTTAACAATTTTTACAAAAATATCTTAGTTCAATTTTTTGAAGGTGTTAAACATCAGTTTTTGTATTTTTAAGAAATTTTTGAAAAAATTGAAATTTGTGTGTGTTAGTCCCCAATTATGGAGAATTTAGAGTACGACATGAAAATTGAGTATTTTGCTTGTGTTACACTTCAATTTTAACAGTTTTTTAAAAAATATCTTGATTAAATTTTTTGAATGTCTTAGGCTTCAGTTTTTGCATTTGTAAGAAAGTTTTGAAAAAAATGAAATTTGTGTGTGTTAGTCTTCAATTACGGAGTATTTTGAGTACGACACGAAAATTGAGTATTTTACTTGTGTGTTACACTTCAATTTTAATATATATTTAAAAAATATCATAATTGACTTTTTTGAAGGTGTTAGACTTCTATTTTTGCATTTTCCATAAATTTTTGAAAAAATTGAAATTTGTGTGTGTGAGTCTTCAATTACGGAGTATTTTGAGTACGACGTGAAAATTTAGTATTTTGCTTGCGTTACACATAAGTTTTAACAATTTTTGCAAAAATATCTTAATTGAATTTTTTTAAGGTGTTAGACTTCAGTTTTTGCGTTTTTAACAAAGAATTGAAAAAATTGAAATTTGTGTGTGTGAGTCTTCAATTACGGAGTATTTTGTGTACGACACGAAAATTGAGTATTTTACTTGTGTTACACTTCAATTTTAATATTTTTTTAAAAAATATCGTAATTGAATTTTTTGAAGGTGTTGGACTTCTGTTTTTGCATTTTTAATATATTTTTGAAAAAATTGAAATTTGTGTGTGTTGTTAGTCTTCAATTACGGAGTATTTTAAGTACGACGTGAAAATTGAGTATTTTGCTTGTGTTACACTTAAAATTTAACAATTTTTACAAAAATATCTTAATTCAATTATTTTAAGGTGTTAGACTTCAGATTTTGCATTTTTACGAAGGTTTTGAAAAAATTGGAATTTCTGTGTGTTAGTCTTCAATTACGGAGTATTTTGAGTACAGAGTAAAAATTGAGTATTTTTCTTGTGTTACACTTCAATTTTAACACTTTTTTAAAAAAATATCCTAATTCAATTTTTTGAAGGTGTTATACTTCAGTTTTTGCATTTTAATGAAATTGTTGAAAATTTTGAAATTTGTGTGTGTTTGTCTTCAATTACAAATTACAAGTATTTTGAGTACGATTAGAAAATTGAGTATTTAGCTTGTGTCATACTTCGATTTTAACATTTTTTATAAATATCTTAATTGACTTTTTTGAAGGTGTTAGCATTATGTCTTTGCATTTTTATAAAAATTTGGAAAAAATTGAAATTTGTGTGTGTTAGTCTTCAATTACGGAGTATTTTGAGTACGACATGAAAATTGTGTATTTTGCATGTGTTACACTCAAGTTTTAACATTTTTTATAAACAATATCTTGATTGAATTTTTTGAAGGTGTTAGAATTCAGTTTTTGTGTTTTTAAGAAAGTTTTGAAAAAATTGAAATTTGTGTGTGTGAGTCTTCAATTACGGAGTATTTTGAGTACGACACGAAAATTGGGTATTTTACTTGTGTTACACTTCAATTTTAATATTATTTTTAAAAGTATCATAATTGAATTTTTTTTAAGGTGTTAGACTTCTATTTTTGCATTTTTAATATATTTTTGAAAAAATTGAAATTTGTGTGTGTTGTTAGTCTTCAATTACGGAGTATTTTAAGTACGACGTGAAAATTGAGTATTTTGCTTGTGTTACACTTAAATTTTAACAATTTTTACAAAAATATCTTTATTCAATTTTATGAAGGTGTCAGACTTTAGTTTTTTGCAGTTTTAAGAAGGTTTTGAAAAAATTGAAATGTGTGTGTGTTAGTCTTAAATTATGGAGTATTTAGAGTTAGACATGAAAATTGAGTATTTTGCTTGTGTTACACTTCAATTTTAACAGTTTTTTAAAAAATATATTAATTAAATTTTTGAAGGACTTAGACTTCAGTTTTTGAATTTGTTAGAAAGTTTTGAAAAAAATGAAATTTGTGTGTGTTAGTCTTCAATTACGGAGTATTTTGAGTACGACACGAAAATTGAGTATTTTACTTGTGTGACACTTCAATTTTAATATTTTTTTTAAAAATATCATAATTGACTTTTTTGAAGTTGTTTGACTTCTATTTTTGAATTTTTCATAATTTTTCCAAAAAATTGAAATTTGTGTGTGTGAGTCTTCAATTACGGAGTATTTTTTAGTACGGCACGAAAATTTAGTATTTTGCTTGCATTACACTTAAGTTTTAATATTTTTTTGCTAAAATATCTGAATTGAATTTTTTGAAGATGTTAGACTTCAGTTTTTGCGTTTTTAAGAAAGTTTTGAAAAAATTGAAATTTGTGTGTGTGAGTCTTCAATTACGGAGTATTTTGAGTACGACAAAAAAATTGAGTATTTTGCTTGTGTTACACTTCAATTTTAATATTTTTTTTTTAAAATATCGTAATTGAATTTTTTGAAGGTGTTAGATTTCTGCTTTTGCATTTTTAATAATTTTTTGAAAAAATTGAAATTTGTGTGTGATTGTCTTCAATTATGGAGTATTTTGAGTACGACATGTAAATTGAGTATTTTCTTGTTGTACACTTAAATTTTAACAATTTTTACAAAAATATCTTGATTCAATTTTTTTATGGTGTTAGACTTCAGTTTTAGTAATTTTAAGAAATTTTTTGAAAAAATTGAAATTTGTGTGTGTTAGTCTTCAATTAGGGAGTATTTAGAGTACGACATGAAAATTGAGTATTTTGCTTGTGTTACACTTCAACTTCAACATTTTTTTTAAAAATATATTAATTAAATTTTTTGAACGTCTTCAACTTCAGTTTTTGCATTTTTAAGAAAATTTTGAAAAAAAAAATGAAATTTGTCTGTGTTAGTCTTCAATTACGGAGTATTTTGAGTACGACACGAAAATTGAGTATTTTACTTGTGTTACACTTCAATTTTAATATATTTTTAAAAAATTTCGTAATTGAATTTTTTGAAGGTTACTTCTGTTTTTGCATTTTTAATAATTTTTTGAAAAAATTGAAATTTGCGTATGTTAGTCGTCAATTACGGAGTATTTTGAGTAAGCCATGTAAATTGGGTATATTGCTTGTGGTACACTTAAATTTTAACAAATTTTACAAAAATATTTTAATTCAATATTTAATAGGTGTTAGACTTCAGTTTTTGCAGTTTTATGAAATTTTTGAAAAAATTGAAATTTGTGTGTGTTAGTCTCCAATTACGAAGTATTTTGAGTGCGACGCGAATATTGAGTATTTTACATGCGTTACACTTCAATTTTAATATATTTTTAAAAAATATCATAATTTAACTTGGAAGGTGTTAGACTTCTACTTTTGCATTTGTAATAAATTTTTGAAAAAATTGAAATTTGTGAGTGTTGCCTTCAATAACGGTGTATTTTGAGTACAACAAGAAAATTGAGTATTTTGCTTGTGTTACACTTAAATTTTAACAATTTTTACAACAATAACTTTATTCAATTTTTTGAAGGTGTTAGACTTCAGTTTTTGTATTTTTAAGAAATTTTTGAAAAAATTTAAATTTGTATGTGTTAGTCTTCAATTACGAAGTATTTTGAGTACGACACGAAAATTGAGTATTTTACTTGTGTTACACTTCAATTTTAATAGTTTTTTAAAAATATCATCATTGAATTTTTTTTTAAGGTGTTAGACTTCTGTTTTTGCATTTGTAATAAATTTTGAAAAAATTGAAATTTGTGTGTGTTGTCTTCAATTACGGAGTATTTTGAGTACGACAAGAAAATTGATTATTTTGCTTGTGTTACACTTAAATTTTAACAATTTTAACAAAAATATCTTAATTCAATTTTTTGAAGGTGTTTCACTTCAGTTTTTGTATTTTTAAGAAATATTTGAAAAAATTGAAATTTGTATGTGTTAGTCTTCAATTATGTAGTATTTAGAGTACGACATGAAAATTGAGTATTTTGCTTGTGTTACACTTCAACTGTAACATTTTTTTTTAAAATATCTTAATTAAATTTGTTGAAGGTCTTAGACTTCAGTTTTTGCATTTTTAAGAAACTTTTGAAAAAAAAATGAAATTTGTGTGTGTTAGTCTTCAATTACGGAGTATTTTGAGTACGACACGAAAATTGAGTATTTTACTTGTGTTACACTTCAATTTTAATATATTTTTAAAAAATATCATAATTTACTTTTCTGAAGGTGTTAGACTTCAGTTTTTGCGTTTTTAAGGAAGTTTTGAAAAAATTGAAATTTGTGTGTGTGAGTCTTCAATTAAGGAGTATTTTGAGTAGGACGCGAAAATTGAGTATTTTACTTGTGTTACACTTCAATTTTAATATTTTTTTAAAAAATATCGTAGTTGAATTTTTTGAACGTGTTAGACTTCTGTTTTTGCATTTTTAATAAATTTTTGAAAAAATTGAAATTTGTGTGTGTTAGTCTTCAATTACGGAGTATTTTGAGTACGACATGTAAATTGAGTATTTTGGTTGTGGTACACTTAAATTTTAACAATTTTAACAAAAATATCTTGATTCAATTTTTTTAAGGTGTTAGACTTCAGTTTTTGTATTTTTTTGAAATTTTTGAAAAAATTGAAAGTGTGTGTTAGTCTTCCATTATGGAGTATTTAGAGTACGACATGAAAATTGAGTGTTTTGCTTGTGTTACACTTCAATTTGAACATTTTTTTCAAAAATATCTTCATTGAATTTTTTTAAGATGTTAGACATTAGTTTTTGGAGTTTTAAGAAAGTTTTGAAAAAATTAAAATTTGTGTGTGTTAGTCTTCAATTACGAAGTATTTTGTGTACGACACAAAAATTGAGTATTTTACTTGTGTTACACTTCAATTTTAATATTTTGTCAAAAAATATCATAGTAGAATTTTTTTTTTAAGGTGTTAGACTTTTGTGTTTGCATTTGTAATAAATTTTTTACAAAATTGAAATTTGTGAGTATTGTCTTCAATTACGGAGTATTTTGAGTACGACTTGTAAATTGAGTAGTATGCTTGTGGTACACATAAATTTGAACATTTTTTACAAAAATATCTTGATTCAATTTTCGAAGGTGTTAGACTTCAGTTTTTGCATTTTTATGAAATTTTTTAAAAAATTGAAATTTGTGTGTGTTAGTCTTCAATTATGGAGTATTTAGAGTACGACATGAAAATTGAGTGTTTTGCTTGTGTTACACTTCTATTTGATCATTTTTAACAAAAATATCTTAATTGAATTTTTTGAAGGTGTTAGACTTTAGTTTTTGCAGTTTTAAGAAAGTTTAAAAAAATTGAAATTTGTGTGTGTTAGTCTTCAATTACGAAGTATTTTGAGTATGACACAAAAATTGAGTATTTTACTTGTGTTACACTTCAATTTTAATATTTTTTTAAAAAATATCATAATTCTCTCTTTTGAAGGTGTTAGACTTCTATTTTCGCATTTTTCATAAATTTTTGAAAAAATAGAAATTTGTGTGTGTGAGTCTTCAATTACGGAGTATTTAGAGTACGACAAGAAAATTTAGTATTTTGCTTGTGTTACACTTAAGTTTTAACAATTTTTGCAAGAATATCATAATTGAATTTTTTTGAAGGTGTTAGACATCAGTTTATGCGTTTTTATGAATGTTTTGAAAAAATTTAAATTTGTGTGTGTGAGTTTTCAATTAGGGAGTATCTTGAGTACGACACAAAAATTGAGTATTTTACTTGTGTTACACTTCCATTTTAATATTTTTTTTTAAATATCGTAATTGAATTTTTTGAAGGTGTTAGACTTCTATTTTTGCATTTTTAATATTTTTTTGAAAAAATTGAAATTTGTGTGTGTTTGTGTTCAATTACGGAGTATTTTGAGTAAGACATGTAAATTGATTATTTTGCTTGTGGTACACTTAAATTTAAACAATTTTTACAAAAATATCTTGATTCTATTTTTTGAAGGTGTTATACTTCGGTTTTTGCATTTTTATGAAATTTTTGAAAAAATTGAAATTTGTGTGTGTTAGTCTTCAATTATGGAGTATGATGAGCGTGGTTTTTGGCGTGTTTAATATGTCGTTGTGGTAAAACCCCGAACAATCAACAAAATTTGTAATCTAAGTTTGTACAGTGGCAAATGTATAGATTCGTTCCACGGGGAGCAATTGCGTCAAAATTTGGATCAAAATGGATGAGAAATAACGAAGAAAATTCACAGAAGATAGTCCGTTACAACGGAGTTAAGTTCCGTTACAACGGAACTTAGGGTTATGTTTAACGTGGAGATTGAAACGAACGTCCGTTACAACGCACAGTATTCCGTTACAACGGAAAGAGGTAGTCCGTTACAACGTATAGTAGTAGCGTAACAACGGATTGGTGTATCCGTTACAACGGACGTAATACTTCGTTACAACGGACTGTTAAGAGTAATCATGAGTGCTTCACTCCACTAGTCCGTTACAACGGACATCAACTACGTTACAACGGAGTCTCAATAGACTGAAAATCAAGTACTAACCACCAAGTCCGTTACAACGCAGTATGAGTTCCGTTACAACGGAGTATTCACTGGAATTCTGTTTTGAGATTTGAATTGGGAGCAGTTTGAAAGGGAAGATTAATGATTGAATTAAGGAACAATGAACTAAGTTCTAACAGTAATTAATGGACAAAGATCATACTAAGAGCAAATTGTGAACAAGGTTTTGATTCAAACAAGAACAATTCAAACAATTAACAAGGATTCATTCAAGCAATCAAAAGATTCAAACAAGAAAAGAGATTCACACAAATCCAAGTAATTTTATGCTACAAGAAATGCAAGAAAGGAAGGAAAACACCTAGAGAGATGAAGAGAGCTCCGAGTCTCGTCTTGAGTGCCTTCCTTGTTGTTCGAGTTGCTAGAGAGCTAGTCAATGCGCCCAACAATTTCCTTTCGTACCGATCCACCCGTCAATAGAAGTGAGCTTCGTACCGGTTGGGTGGGCTCGAGATGTGCAAAGGTCGATTGAAAAGAAGCTTCCAACCAATCACGCCGAGAAAGCTCGACTCCTTGCTTGTGAAAGTTCGAATGAAATAAGTTTCACCCTAATTCCACAACTTTTCCTTAGCCGAAGTGTAAACCGATTCACCGAATGAAGTGAGCTTCTATTCGGTGATCGATCTTAGAAAATTATCGTTCGTAGTTGCAATTCTTGCGTATTCTTGAAAGTTCTTGGACTTGCTTAAGAGGGAGAGAGAAAGAGAGAGAGAATGGGCGTAAAAGAGCGTATCAAACTCGTGGCCCTTGTGGTCATATTTATAGCACTCATGGAGTCTTCTTATTGGCCACGAGTTGGTGGAGAGGATTGGGGGTAAGGAGGTAATTCCCACCAAAGGTAGGTGGGCAGGATAAGGGATAAGGATTGAGTGGTTTTCGTGTAGACTTTTGTGTAAGTTTTTATCATGATAATTATTTGCCTCCCGTCTCATTCATTAACCGAATATATCGGAGTAATATATCGTTTTCACTCCTCTTGACGTGTTGGAGACAACTACACTCTCCAAATTCCCAGAAATTCCTTCTAATTCCTGTGATTAAGCAATAAAATAAACACACTTAGTGAAGAAATATTCATGTTATCTCAAATATGATTAATAAAGTATATAGAATTGCTCTTCACAAGGGCTAAAATCCCTAAATTAAGCATCAAATTTGTGCCTTATTTGCCTCACATCAAATACCCCCACACTTAAATCCTTGATCGTCCTCGATCAATTGGAATATAAAAGTCAAGCATAAGAGAGAATTGCATATGATTTTGTTGAAATTATATTGTTGGTTCGAAAACTAATTTCACAAGGAAAATTGGTTACTCTTATTTCATAATGATTACTAATATTTAGAGAGATATAGGTCGATCAAATATAGAATCTATTTCAATAAATTGCACAAATTCGAAGAGTTTACTAGAGCAAATGATCTCAACCGAAAAAGATGATTAAACACCATCATTCAATTCTTTTCACTCCACAATTCACAAGGATCTTCATGAAAAAGTATTAATGAAAACCAATTTTTCCGTTTTGCAAAAATCGTTTCGTAAGTGTAAATTGTCACTTTTAAACCGTTCGGTACGTTAGTACTTGGTTCATCTTCGATTTCTACTAAATTTTCCCAATTTGCGCTCGAATTTTGAACTCTTTTTTTTTTTTTTCCTTTTTATTCTTTTTACTTTTCTTTTATTCTTTTTATTTCTTTTCTTTTGTTCGTTATTGCTTTCGATGGTCCCCATGTGTGTCCCTTGGGATAACAAGTGGTCATGACTCACACCACTCATTACTTAGTAAAACCCCATGGATCCGTGCAATCTTTAGCCAACAAGTGGTCATGACTCACACCACTCATTACTTAATCAATCGCACGGACTCGACAATCGAAAGCGCTTTAATCCGAGATTGTAGAAAACTTTTTCGCATCGACTCTTGATCATGACTCACACCAAGAACCGGCTACTTTGGTTTACTACGACTCATGCACCCCTTTAGCCAACAAGTGGTCATGACTCACACCACTCATTACTTAATCATGGTGCATGAGCTCATCGAATCAAGCCTTGAGCGCAAATTGGTTCCCGTTAGTTTAATTTCGAATCCCCATGAACGGTCGAGCTCTTAAAGTGCAAATTGTCAAATTTTAGATTTAAGCAAAACTTACTAAATTGGTTCAAACAAAACTTTTTAGAAATTCCAAGTTCAAAATGGGTTCATTTATTGAAAATGGTGTGTCATGTAAATCGAGGATCGATCAAATTGTCAAAAACTCATTAATTTGTGAAAAATATTGATTAGGGTTTGAATCCCCGAAAGAATCACTTAAAAGATTTCAACCATAATTCTTCAAATATTATGTAAAATTAGGGTTTAGAGAGTAGAAATGGTGGTTCGGTGAAAATTCGTTTAAAAACCAACAATTTTAATTCAATGAAGTGGAGAAAAATCTTTCTATGCATTTATTGCTTTGACTTATTTATTCTTGATGTTCAGGTTCAAAAACAATAATGTTAGATGTTCGAAAATTTCAATTAATAGAGAAAACTTGCTAGAAACTATTCTGTTACAACGCAGTTAATGTCCGTTACAACGGACATTGAAGTCCGTTACAACGTACTAACTGCATTATAACGGAGAACTAGCCGTAGCTTATTTTGAAAATTATGAGTACGTCCGTTGCAACGGACATTGAGGTCCGTTACAACGGACATAGTTCTGGCAAATTTTGGGTATTTACCGTTGCAACGCAATTTACTATGGTTTTCATGTCCGTTGCAACGCTATTTTTGGTCCGTTGTAACGAAGTTGTATTCCGTCATAACGGAGTACTAGCCGTAGAATGAGAATTGAATTTAGAGGGCTCTCCGTTACAACGCAATACCCTTCCGTTACAACGGAACTCTTGGCGCCAGTCAAATTTTTAAATTTATGTACAGTCCGTTACAACGGACATTGAGGTCCGTTACAACGGAATAGCTGGCCATATCAAAAAATTTCAATTTTCCCAGATTTTTTTTTAAACTTTTAATTGGGCTCATACGGGTCAAAGATTGTATGTTACCCCCCCACACTTAGATATTACTTGTCCTCAAGTATAAAAAATCGAAAATTTCAAAAAGAGGGATAATAGAGAGATACAACCTTTGATGCGTGGGCGTGCCTCCCTCGCTAGCGCTCTTGTTTAACGTCTTGAGCTCGACTTGGCCGAGCTCATCATTGCGAGGCGTCGTTTGGCTCTAGAGCTTGCTCCTCCATCCACCCGGTTTCGAAGTTTGCGTGGTAGTGCTTGAGTCGATGGCCGTTCACCTTGAACGTTTTGTTCGTTTCCTCGCTTCGAATTTCGACAACCCCAAATGTAGTCACATTGGTGACCACAAAAGGGCCGATCCATCGGGACCGAAGTTTCCCGGGGAAAAGTTTGAGACGAGAGTTGAATAACAACACTCTTTCTCCCACAAGGAAATCTTTCTTCTTAATCATTCGGTCATGGTACCTCTTGGCTTTTGCCTTGCACAAGCTCGAATTGTCGTAAGCCTCTTGCCGGAATTCGTCAAGCTCGAGTAATTGTAGTTTACGTGCCGATGCGTCCTTTGGGTAGTCGAGGGCCAATTGCTTGATCGCCCAAAAAGCTTTGTGCTCTAACTCGACCGGGAGATGGCACGCCTTTCCGTACACGAGTTTGAATGGGGACATACCAATTGGTGTTTTGAAGGCGGTACGGTACGCCCAAAGTGCGTCGCCGAGTCGGGTACTCCAATCCTTTCGTGTTGGGTTCACCACCTTCTCCAAAATAGACTTTATTTCACGATTCGAAACTTCCGCTTGGCCGTTTGTTTGAGGATGATAAGCGGTGGAGGTTCGATGGCTCACATGGTATTTCTCGAGGAGGCTTTGGAGATATCGATTGCAAAAATGGGAGCCTCGATCGCTTATAAGAACTCTTGGTATGCCGAATCGTTGGATGATATTTTTCTTCAAAAAGTCCACCACCGTTTTCGAATCCGCATGCTTGGTTGGTATCGCCTCCACCCATTTTGTCACGTAATCTACACACAACAAGATGTAAGTATAGCCAAAAGACGATGGAAACGGGCCCATGAAATCAATGCCCCAAACATCGAATGGTTCACATACATAGATTGAATTGAGGGGCATTTGATTTCTACGGCTCAAGTTCCCCGTCTTTTGGCAATTTCCACAACCTTTCACAAAGTTCGCAACGTCTTTATGCAAGGTTGGACAATAAAATCCACATTCTTGTACCTTGTGTGTGGTACGTGCCATACCGAAATGTCCACCACATTGTAATGTATGACAAAAAGAAAGAATAGATTGTACCTCATTTTGGTGGACACATTTTCGAATTACTTGGTCGGTGCAAATTAGAAATAAGATCGGGTCTTCCCAAACGTAGAATCGAGCGTTGCTTTTCATCTTATCGCGTTGTGCCTTGGAGAAACTCGGGGGAAAATTCTTCGTGACGATGTAGTTTGCAAGGTCGGCGTACCATGGTGCTTCGACTTGGGCCGCGAGAACGTGTTCCTCGGGGAATTCCTCGCGAATCGGAACAAGATCTTCGATCTCCAATGGAAGCCGACTCAAATGATCCGCCACGAGATTCTCGCATCCCTTTTTGTCCTTGATCTCGAGGTCGAATTGTTGAAGCAAAAGGATCCATCGAAGCAATCTCCGTTTGCACTCCTTCTTCTTCATCAAGTGCCTCAACGCGCCGTGGTCCGAGAAGACTATCACTTTCGTACCTAAAAGATAAGAACGAAATTTCTCCAATGCAAACACAATTGCGAGGAGTTCCTTTTCGGTGGTGGTGTAGTTTCGTTGGGCATTGTCAAGAGACCTCGAGGCGTATGCGATGACGTGGGGGTCTTTTCCTTCTCTTTGGCCGAGTACCGCCCCCACACTCGTGTCACTAGCATCGCACATTATTTCGAATGGTAGCTTCCAATTTGGCGACTTGATAGCCTAAAAACCGTCCCTAATCTATTTGGGGTCGGTTAGCCGTCCCTGATATACCGCCCCTGAAAGCTCGGACCCTGACAGGGTCGGGCCGTCCCTACATGTCTTCTGGGTCGGTATGCTTTGTGTCAGGCCGTCCCAAATTGCCATTTGGTCAAAAGAACACTGTCATTGCAGGAATAAAGGACATGAGCAGGTTTAGGGACGGGCAGTCCCAGTTGGATTGTAGGGACGATTTCTATTAGGGACGGGCGGTCCCAGTTTGGATTTAGGGACGGTTAAATTTAGGGACGGGCAGTCCTTATAGTTAAATAGTACATGATAGGTTCAGGGACGGGCGGTCCCAGTTTGGATTTAGGGACGGTTGAATTTAGGGACGGGCAGTCCTTATAGTTAAATAGTACACGGCAGCTTCAGGGACGGGCCGTCCCTATATTAATTAAATTATATATTATTATATATTAAATAAATTATATATTATTATATATTAAATAAATTATATATTATATATTATTATATATTAATTAAATTATATATTATATATTATATATTAATTAAATTTCGTATTATATATTAATTAAATTATATAAATATTATATATTATTATGTATTTATTAAATTATATATTAATATTATATATAATATATTAATTAAATATATATTAATATTATATATTATTATATATTAATATTATATATTATTATATATTACAAATTAAATTACATATTAATATTATATATTATATATTAATTAAATTCTATATTAATATCACATATTCTATATTAATATTCTATATTATATATTAATATTAATATTTTCTACAATACAAAATCAATCCAGCGACTATCAACGATACAAAATAAAACAAATAAGCACCACGACATAAACATAATACAAATTAAGGACCACGACAAAAAAAAAACAAAAATAAGTCACACGACATAAGCATCCCACAAATAAGTTCCACGACATAAAAAGAACACAAATAAATCACACGACCTAAAGCATACCACAAATAAGTTCACGACATAATCCGAAACAAATAAATTGTACGACATTGTCAAACAAACACATATAGATCTAAAAATTCGTCGGATCATCCGGAGGGAAAAACTGGTTCGTCGTAAGATCCTTAAATTATAACATATATTACCATTAAAATTTTTGTTGCTGCCTCATTGGAGTGCGATACATATTCTGTTGCGAAACACCTTGTTGCATCCTGTTCGGTTGAGAAAGCGGAGACCTCAATATTTGCTGCATGTCGGTGTTGATCGAATAATTCATCGGAGGAGACGGAACAATCTCGGGACGCATCATCTGAAATCCGCCGACGGTCCCTGATCCTGCCGGAGATGCACCGGATCCTTGACCTCAATATAAATACATTACAATGAGCTATTTACGATAATAATTGATAATATATTAAGTTATTTAGTATAATACTTTAAAATGTTAGTATCATACTTTAAAATTATCTATTTAATATATAATAACAGATAATATACTTTAAAACGAGTTATTTAATTATAATGAGCTTTTTAGTGTAATACTTTAAAATGAGCTATTTATTATAATACATTACAATGAGCTTTTTAGTATAATAATTGATAATATACTAAATTAATTCGTATCAATACTATATAACCTTTATTATGGTAATACTTTAAAATGAAATAGTTGAATAAATTTTCTTTTAGTATTTACGTTGAATTTAAATAATACCGTATTAAATATATTACAAATATTTTAATTATACATATAAAATAATATAAATAAAAAACAATACCGTATTAAACAAATATTTTCATTATACACAATGAGCTATTCAAACTGAGCTATTTTAATTCATACATTAAAAAAATATTACTACTTTAACTAACAATTTGTATTAAATTATGATAATAGTTTAAAACAAAATAATTGAATAAATTTTATTTTAATATTTACATTGAATTTAAATAATATAAATACATTACAAATATTTTAATTATACATATAAAATAATATTATAAATAAAAAACATTGCCACACTAAACAACTATTTAATAATTCATACATTGAAACAATTTGTATTAAATTATGATAATACTTTAAAATGAAATAATTGAATAAATTTTCTTTTATTATTTACATTTATAAAATTTTACACCCACAAAACATATATACAAATTTTCCTAAAATTCTTAGAAGTTTATATACCCTACACTCAACACTACAAACTAAATTAACCTAAACTGAAATATATCAAAACTTTGTCTATACAATGTACATCTATTATTATCTAATAATAACGAAATAAAAAATGAAGATATTAACCTTTATTCCGAACAAATGTGCCAACGCCTCTGATCTTCTAGCTCTGCCGAGACTTCGATATTGTAGTCGAGCCAAAACAAATTGTCAAGCAACCTGTCAAAAAAAATTAATTAAAATTTTGAATAAATTCGGATCTGTCAAAAAAAATAATTTCAAGAAATTAAAAAAATCAGAATACGAAAAAAGTTTTTTAAATAGAAAAAATAAAATTTCTAAAAAGAAAACAAAAACCTGTCAAAAAGAAAACAAAAAACCTGTCAAAAAAGGAAAAATAAAATTTCTGGCAGCAAATAATGACAGTAAAAAAAGAAAAAAAATCAATATAATAATTAATCCTAAAACAACAGTAAATAAAATTAATTAAGGAAAAGAAATTCAAAAAGTAAAAAACTCGAAAAAAAATCAGTGAAAACAAGAAATAAAAAAAATTTATTAAGACTGAAAAAAAAAATCAACAGAAAAATTGATAAAACCAATAGAAAAATCATAAGAAAATATCAGAGGAAAAAAAAATAGCAGCGAAAAAAATTGATAAAATTATTAAGATAAAAATCGCCAGAAAAAATACAAAATTTTACAGAAAAATACAAAAAAAAAATACAAATCAGAAAAATTACAAAAAAAAAATACAAAAACTGAAAAATTTATTAAGAAAAAAATTGATAAAATTTTTAACACAAAAATACAAAAAATACAAAATAACTGATAAAATTAATAGAAAAATATGAGGATCAGAACATGGCCGAAACACTTCATAAAAATTTATTAAGACAAAAAAAAAATCAACAGAAAAATATGACAAAACCAAATCAGAGGAAAAATTGATAAAATTATTAAGAAAAAAAATCAAACTTGATGAACAAAAATTACAAACCGAAAAATTACAAGAACCTAACAAAAAAATTAAAACAATTCATAAAAATCAAGTTAAAAAATTTACCTTCGAAAGAGGAAGAAGAAACCAAATCAGATGAACAAAAACACCAACTTCACGAATTCCTCCTTCACGATCCCAATTTCCTGCTGAAAAAAAACCAAATTAATGAACAAAAAAAATCAGTTTAAATGAAAAAAAAAATAGCAGCGAAAAAAACGTAACCCACCTAAAAACTAAGCTCCGACCTAAAAAATTAAAAGGGAGAACATGGCCGAAACACTTCAGTTTTTTTGCTCTTCATCGAAAAAATAGAACCATGGTGAAGAAAAAGAGTTAGAGAGAAGAGAGGGGAGATGGCAGAAAGAGAGAGAGAGAGGGGGAAATGAGTTATGGCAGAAAGAGAGAGAGAGGGGGAAATGAGTTATGGCAGAAAGGGGGGGAAGAAAAGAGAGAGAGAGGGGAGCGGGAAAGAATTCAAAGAAGAGAGAGAAGGAAGGTGGCGCGGGTGCGTGGAAAGAAGGGAAAGGAGGTCGTGTGGCAGAGTGTATGGCAGGGAATTAGGGGCGGCCGGTCCCAAACGTTGAATAGGGACGGTGGGACGGATAGGGACGGGCCGATGCTATCCATTTTGGGACGGTGGTCCGGACAGGGACGGGCCGATGCTCACGTTTTGGGACGGTGGGACGGACAGGGACGGGCCGACGCTCAAGTTTTGGGACGGTTCTAACGACAGGGACGGGCCGACGCTATCAATTTGGGACGGTATTTGCTTATTGGGTCGGGCCGATGCAAATAATAGGGTCGGGCAGACCCAAATTAACCGTCACTAATTATTTGGGTCGGTTTTTTAGGGACGGCCGGTCCCATTAAGCCTGATATGTTGTAGTGGTTACCCCCCCACACTTAGATATTACTTGTCCTCAAGTATAAAAAATCGAAAATTTCAAAAAGAGGGATAATAGAGAGATACAACCTTTGATGCGTGGGCGTGCCTCCCTCGCTAGCGCTCTTGTTTAACGTCTTGAGCTCGACTTGGCCGAGCTCATCATTGCGAGGCGTCGTTTGGCTCTAGAGCTTGCTCCTCCATCCACCCGGTTTCGAAGTTTGCGTGGTAGTGCTTGAGTCGATGGCCGTTCACCTTGAACGTTTTGTTCGTTTCCTCGCTTCGAATTTCGACAACCCCAAATGTAGTCACATTGGTGACCACAAAAGGGCCGATCCATCGGGACCGAAGTTTCCCGGGGAAAAGTTTGAGACGAGAGTTGAATAACAACACTCTTTCTCCCACAAGGAAATCTTTCTTCTTAATCATTCGGTCATGGTACCTCTTGGCTTTTGCCTTGCACAAGCTCGAATTGTCGTAAGCCTCTTGCCGGAATTCGTCAAGCTCGAGTAATTGTAGTTTACGTGCCGATGCGTCCTTTGGGTAGTCGAGGGCCAATTGCTTGATCGCCCAAAAAACTTTGTGCTCTAACTCGACCGGGAGATGGCACGCCTTTCCGTACACGAGTTTGAATGGGGACATACCAATTGGTGTTTTGAAGGCGGTACGGTACGCCCAAAGTGCGTCGCCGAGTCGGGTACTCCAATCCTTTCGTGTTGGGTTCACCACCTTCTCCAAAATAGACTTTATTTCACGATTCGAAACTTCCGCTTGGCCGTTTGTTTGAGGATGATAAGCGGTGGAGGTTCGATGGCTCACATGGTATTTCTCGAGGAGGCTTTGGAGATATCGATTGCAAAAATGGGAGCCTCGATCGCTTATAAGAACTCTTGGTATGCCGAATCGTTGGAAGATATTTTTCTTCAAAAAGTCCACCACCGTTTTCGAATCCGCATGCTTGGTTGGTATCGCCTCCACCCATTTTGTCACGTAATCTACACACAACAAGATGTAAGTATAGCCAAAAGACGATGGAAACGGGCCCATGAAATCAATGCCCCAAACATCGAATGGTTCACATACATAGATTGAATTGAGGGGCATTTGATTTCTACGGCTCAAGTTCCCCGTCTTTTGGCAATTTCCACAACCTTTCACAAAGTTCGCAACGTCTTTATGCAAGGTTGGACAATAAAATCCACATTCTTGTACCTTGTGTGTGGTACGTGCCATACCGAAATGTCCACCACATTGTAATGTATGACAAAAAGAAAGAATAGATTGTACCTCATTTTGGTGGACACATTTTCGAATTACTTGGTCGGTGCAAATTAGAAATAAGATCGGGTCTTCCCAAACGTAGAATCGAGCGTTGCTTTTCATCTTATCGCGTTGTGCCTTGGAGAAACTCGGGGGAAAATTCTTCGTGACGATGTAGTTTGCAAGGTCGGCGTACCATGGTGCTTCGACTTGGGCCGCGAGAACGTGTTCCTCGGGGAATTCCTCGCGAATCGGAACAAGATCTTCGATCTCCAATGGAAGCCGACTCAAATGATCCGCCACGAGATTCTCGCATCCCTTTTTGTCCTTGATCTCGAGGTCGAATTCTTGAAGCAAAAGGATCCATCGAAGCAATCTCCGTTTGCACTCCTTCTTCTTCATCAAGTGCCTCAACGCGTCGTGGTCCGAGAAGACTATCACTTTCGTACCTAAAAGATAAGAACGAAATTTCTCCAATGCAAACACAATTGCGAGGAGTTCCTTTTCGGTGGTGGTGTAGTTTCGTTGGGCATTGTCAAGAGACCTCGAGGCGTATGCGATGACGTGGGGGTCTTTTCCTTCTCTTTGGCCGAGTACCGCCCCCACACTCGTGTCACTAGCATCGCACATTATTTCGAATGGTAGCTTCCAATTTGGCGACTTGATGATTGGCGCGGAGCAAAGCTTCTCTTTCAAATCGTCGAAGGATCTCTTGCACTTTTCCCCGAACTCGAATTTCTCGTCTTTCTTCAATAGTTGGCACATTGGTTGAGCGAGCTTGGAGAAGTCTTTGATGAAGCGCCTATAGAATCCCGCATGGCCAAGAAAGGATCGCACGTCTTTCACCATCTTTGGATACGGAAGCATCTTGATTACATCGATTTTCGCCTTGTCGACTTCCATTCCTTTCTCTGAGATTAAATGACCTAAAACAATTCCTTCGCTCACCATGAAGTGGCATTTCTCAAAATTCAAAACAAGGTTAGCTTCGATGCACTTTTCGAGTATTTGTGACAAGTGGCTTAAACATGATTCGAAAGAGTCACCAAATACCGAAAAGTCATCCATAAAGACTTCTATAAATTTTGAAATATAATCGGAGAAAATAGAAAGCATACACCTTTGAAATGTGCCGGGAGCATTGCATAGCCCGAATGGCATGCGTCGGTACGCGAAGGTACCAAACGGGCACGTGAATGTGGTCTTCTCTTGATCTTCGGGTGCGACCGGTATTTGGAAATAGCCCGAAAATCCATCGAGGAAGCAATAGAATGGATTTCCCGCGAGTCTTTCTATCATTTGATCGATGAATGGAAGAGGGAAGTGGTCCTTTTTCGTCGCCTTATTGAGCTTTCGGTAATCAATGCAAACTCACCACCCGTTTTGAACTCGAGTCGGTACTTGATCGCCTTCATCGTTCTCAACAATCGTCATCCCCGTTTTCTTCGGCACCACATGTATGGGCGAGACCCATTTTGAATCGGCGATGGGGTAGATTATTCCGGCGTCGAGTAGCTTGATCACCTCTTTCTTTACAACTTCCATCATTGGCGGATTGAGCCGCCTTTGTGGTTCTCGCGATGGTTTTCCTCCGTCCTCGAGAAGGATTCGGTGTGTGCACATGGAGGGGGAGATGCCCGGAATGTCGGAGAGTGTCCACCCGAAAGCTTTCTTATTCCTTTTTAGCATTTCAATGAGTTTTTCTTCTTGTTCCTTTGCTAGATTCGAGGCGATTATCACCGGCAAAGTTTCCGCTTCATCGAGAAAAGCATACTTTAGTCCAATAGGTAATTTTTTCAATTCTAACCTTGGAGCTTGTTCGATTGAAGGTGGAGCTCTTTGCATCGGGATTTCGAGGTCTCTTAGAAAGAGTGCTTGATCCATTCCTTGTTCTTCTTTCAAATCCGGCTCGATCTCGAGTGTAGGATTGCCATATTCTTCAAATTCTTCGAATGATCTATCCATGACCTCTTGTACACAATCGTCGACCACGTCCATAGCGCTTAAGTTGAGTGTACCTACAATGGGTTCCTTTTGTTTGTCAAAAATATTGAATTTGATTACCTCATCATCGAACTCCATTGTGAGCTCTCCCGCGTGTACATCGATCTTTGTACGTGCCGTCTTCAAAAATGGTCGTCCAAGGAGAATCGGGGTTGTATCGCTACTCCCCTCATTCATGTCCAATACGTAGAAGTCCGCGGGGAAGTAAAGTCCATTCACCGTTACGATCACGTCTTCCACTACTCCCACCGGCTTCGTCGTAGATCTATCGGCCAATTGAATTACTACTTGTGTATCGTCGAGAGGACCGAGATCTAGTGTTTTGAAAACCGAGAAGGGCATTACATTGATGGATGCGCCCAAATCGAGCATGCATTTGGGTAATTCGTGTTGCCCAATTTTGCAAGGGATAGCGAACATCCCCGGATCTTTGTGCTTTTGGGGAAGTCTCAAAATCGCCGAAACACTCTCCCCCACACTAATCAACTCATCTCCCTTTGTCTTTCTTTTATTCGTGCACAATGCCTTGAGGTATTTTGCCAAACGAGGCACTTCTTTGATTGCTTCGAGTAGAGGAATGTTTACCTCCACTTTCTTTAAGATGGCAACCACGTCGTTATTCGATTCGATTGGCTTTGGAAGACGACTCGGGAAAGGTGGCTTGACTTGAGTCGATTCGGTTTCTAGTTCTTGAGTTGGTAACGCCGCGGCTTGAGTTGGACTCTTCTTCGGTACCGGTACCTCGAGCTCCTTTTCTTCTTGTACCTCCTTACTCTTCGAACTTTCGCCCACTTCTTTACCGCTTCGGAGCGATATTGCATTCACATGCCTTTGCTCGGAAGGAGCCAAAGATTGAGATTGGAGTCGAGATGTACCTTGGGATTCGATTACGTTTACTCGAGTGGCAATTTGATTGATTTGAGTTTCCAAGTTCGCCACATGGCGATTCGTGTTCGCAATTTCGCTCTTAAATTCTTGCTTCAATTCTTGCTTCATCGTTTCCATGTTTTTATTGACCCCCCCAATCTCTTGTTTGATTATAGAGGTTATACCGTCCATCATCGTCTTCATATCGAACTCTTGTCCTTGTACCGGTTTCGGTATCGATTGTGAAGCGTTCGGGTGTTGGTATGTGGCCGGCTTTGTAAACGGTTGTCGATACGGATCGGGTTGAGCGTTGTTCGTGTTTGACCATGAGAAGTTCGGGTGATTGCGAAGGTTGGGATTATACGAGTTCGAAGCATCGAATTTCTTGTAAACGGCATTTGCATCTTCGATCACACTCAGGCACTCATCGGTGTGGTGGGTATTTGCGAGGCAAACTCCACATTTTTTTGTGTCCTCCTTGCCCAAAGCCTTCATGATGATCTCGAGCTTGTCGTTAAGCATGTCGACATTGAGATCGCTACACGCATTAACTCGGTATTCGACGTTCCTTCTTGATTGAGAATTGGTTGCCATCACTTCGAGTAGCTTCTTAATCTCTTCGAGATCTTTGTTCCCGATACTTCCCCCCACGGATGCGTTGAGGAATTGGTTCTCCGAATATCCTAGCCCGTTAATGAATTGTTCGTAGAGGAATTGGACCTCGACATTGTGGCTTGGGCATTCTTCCTTCAAACGCATGAATCGATCATAGTATTCGTGGAATGTTTCGTTCGGTTTTTGCGTTATTGCCAAAAGTTCTCGCCTTATAGCCGCCAATCGAGAGGCCGAAAAGTACCTCTCCTTGAAGAGGTTTGCTACTTCGTTGAATGCGAGAGGGCCCCTAAGCATGTAGAACTAATCCTTGGGTCCCTCACCTAATGAGTAAGGAAAAAGAAGAAGAAGAATGTCACTAAAAGCTTCATAATTCGAATATATGTTTAGTTGAATCTTGAAATCTTTTAAGTGTTTATGAGGGTTTTCCGTGGCTTTCCCATGAAAAATAGGCAATGAGCCTATAATGCTCGGATCCGCTTTGAAATTCGGAATATTGGGCCTAATAAAATTATAATTATCCTCCACATTTCTAGGTGCTACTAATTCTCTCAAGGTTTTTGGCCTTGGAGCTCTTGTTTCATCACCCATATTTGAATTTAAATGAGTAGAGAGAGAAGAAAAAGTTTGAGTTTGAAGTTGAGGTTCGTCTTGATCTTCTTGTGTCGGTTCCTTGCTCTTCTTAGAGGTCTTGTTCCTTCTTTCGATTTCCTTGACAAATGGAAGTAATTCGCCTTTTCGCGATCTTGTGTTGTGCATAAAGCTTTCTTCCTTCATCTAGATTGTTACAAAAGAAACAAAGAAGTGAGTAAACAAATTTATGAATTTAAATCTCAAGTTTCGATCTATAATATTGACTTAAACACCGCTCCCCGGCAGCGGCGCCATTTGATGAGCGTGGTTTTTGGCGTGTTTAATATGTCGTTGTGGTAAAACCCCGAACAATCAACAAAATTTGTAATCTAAGTTTGTACAGTGGCAAATGTATAGATTCGTTCCACGGGGAGCAATTGCGTCAAAATTTGGATCAAAATGGATGAGAAATAACGAAGAAAATTCATAGAAGATAGTCCGTTACAACGGAGTTAAGTTCCGTTACAACGGAACTTAGGGTTATGTTTAACGTGGAGATTGAAACGAACGTCCGTTACAACGCATAGTATTCCGTTACAACGGAAAGAGGTAGTCCGTTACAACGTATAGTAGTAGCGTAACAACGGATTGGTGTATCCGTTACAACGGACGTAATACTTCGTTACAACGGACTGTTAAGAGTAATCACGAGTGCTTCACTCCACTAGTCCGTTACAACGGACATCAACTACGTTACAACGGAGTCTCAACATACTGAAAATCAAGTACTAACCACCAAGTCCGTTACAACGCAGTATGAGTTCCGTTACAACGGAGTATTCACTGGAATTCTGTTTTGAGATTTGAATTGGGAGCAGTTTGAAAGGGAAGATTAATGATTGAATTAAGGAACAATGAACTAAGTTCTAACAGTAATTAATGGACAAAGATCATACTAAGAGCAAATTGTGAACAAGGTTTTGATTCAAACAAGAACAATTCAAACAATTAACAAGGATTCATTCAAGCAATCAAAAGATTCAAACAAGAAAAGAGATTCACACAAATCCAAGTAATTTTATGCTACAAGAAATGCAAGAAAGGAAGGAAAACACCTAGAGAGATGAAGAGAGCTCCGAGTCTCGTCTTGAGTGCCTTCCTTGTTGTTCGAGTTGCTAGAGAGCTAGTCAATGCGCCCAACAATTTCCTTTCGTACCGATCCACCCGTCAATAGAAGTGAGCTTCGTACCGGTTGGGTGAGCTCGAGATGTGCAAAGGTCGATTGAAAAGAAGCTTCCAACCAATCACGCCGAGAAAGCTCGACTCCTTGCTTGTGAAAGTTCGAATGAAATAAGTTTCACCCTAATTCCACAACTTTTCCTTAGCCGAAGTGTAAACCGATTCACCGAATGAAGTGAGCTTCTATTCGGTGATCGATCTTAGAAAATTATCGTTTGTAGTTGCAATTCTTGCGTATTCTTGAAAGTTCTTGGACTTGCTTAAGAGGGAGAGAGAAAGAGAGAGAGAATGAGCGAAAAAGAGCGTATCAAACTCGTGGCCCTTGTGGTCATATTTATAGCACTCATGGAGTCTTCTTATTGGCCACGAGTTGGTGGAGAGGATTGGGGGTAAGGAGGTAATTCCCACCAAAGGTAGGTGGGCAAGATAAGGGATAAGGATTGAGTGGTTTTCGTGTAAACTTTTGTGTAAGTTTTTATCATGATAATTATTTGCCTCCCGTCTCATTCATTAACCGAATATATCGGAGTAATATATCGTTTTCACTCCTCTTGACGTGTTGGAGACAACTACACTCTCCAAATTCCCAGAAATTCCTTCTAATTCCTGTGATTAAGCAATAAAACACACTTAGTGAAGAAATATTCATGTTATCTCAAATATGATTAATAAAGTATATAGAATTGCTCTTTACAAGGGCTAAAATCCCTAAATTAAGCATCAAATTTGTGCCTTATTTGCCTCACATCAGAGTATTTATAGTACGACATGAAAATTGAATGTTTTGCTTGTGTTACACTTCAATTTGAACATTTTTTTTCAAAAATATCTGAATAGAATATTTTGAAGGTGTTAGACTTTAGTTTTTGCAGTTTTAAGAAAGTTTTGAAAAAACAAAATTTGTGTGTGTTAGTCTTCAATTACGAATTATTTTGAGTACGACACGAAAATTGAGTATTTTACTTGTTTTCCACTTCAATTTTAATATTTGTTTTAAAAATATCATAATTGAATTTTTTTTTTTTTGTAAGATGTTAGACTTCTGATTTTTGCATTTGTAATAAATTTTTGAAAAAATTGAAATTTGTGAGTGTTGTCTTCAATTATGGAGTATTTTGAGTACGACGTGAAAATTGAGTATTTTTCTTGTGTTACACTTAAATTTTTACAATAATATCTTAATTCAATTTTTTTAAGGTGCTAGAATTCAGTTTTTGTATTTTTAAGAAAGTTTAGAAAAAATTGAAATTTGTGTGTGTTAGTCTTCAATTATGGAGTATTTGGAGTACGACATGAAAATTGAGTATTTTTCTTGTGTTACACTTCAATTTGAACATTTTTTAAAATAATATCTTAACTAAATTTTTTGAAGGTCTTGGACTTCAGTTTTTGCAGTTTTAACAAAGTTTTGAAAAAATATGAAATTGTGTGTGTTAGTCTTCAATTTCGGAGTATTTTGAGTACGACACGAAAATTGGGTATTTTACTTGTGTTACACTTTAATTTTAATATATTTCTAAAAAATATCATAAGTGACTTTTTTGAAGGTGTTAGACTTCTATTTTTGCATTTCCCATAAATTTTTGAAAAAATTGAAATTTTTGTGTGTGAGTCTTCAATTACGGAGTATTTTGAGTACAACATGAAAATTGAGTGTTTTGCTTGTGTTACACTTGAATTTGAATATTTTTTTCAAAAATATCTGAATTGAATTTTTTGAAGGTGTCAGACTTTTGTTTTTGCAGTTTTAAAAAAGTTTTGAAAAAATTAAAATATGTGTGTGTTAGTCTTCAATTACGAAGTATTTTGAGTACGACACGAAAATTCAGTATTTTACTTGTGTTCCACTTCAATTTTAATATATTTTTAAAAAATATCACAATTGAATTTTTTTTTTAAGGTGTTAGACTTCTGTTTTTGCATTTGTAATAAATTTTTAAAAAAATTGAAATTTGTGAGTGTTGTCTTCAGTTACGGAGTATTTTGAGTACGACGTGAAAATTTAGTATTTTTCTTGTGTTACACTTAAATTTAAACAGTTTTTACAAAAATATCTTAATTCAATTTTTTGAAGGTGTTAGACTTCACTTTTGCATTTTTAAGAAATTTTTTGAAAAAATTTAAATTTGTGTGTGTTAGTCCTCTATTATGGAGTATTTGGAGTACGACATGAAAATTAAGTATTTTGCTTGTGTTACACTTTAATTTTAACATTTTTTTAAAAAAAATCTTCATTAAATTTTTTGAAGGTGTTATACTTCTGATTTTGCATTTTTAAGAAATTTTGGAAACAATTAAAAAATGTGTGCGTTAGTCTTCGATTACCAGTATTTTGAGTACGCCATTAAAATTGAGCATTTTGCATGTGTTAATAGATTTTTAAAAATATCTTAATAGATTTTTTTGAAGGTGTGAGACTTCAGTTTTTGTATTTTTAAGAAAGTTTTGAAAAAATTGAAATTTGTGTGTCTTTGTCTTCAATTATGGAGTATTTAGAGTACGACATGAAAACTGAGTATTTTGCTTCTTTTACACTTCAATTTGAACATTTTTTAAAGTAATATCTTAATTAAATTTTCTGAAGGTCTTAGACTTCAGTTTTTGCAGTTATAAGAAAGTTTTGAAAAAAAATGAAATTTGTGTGTGTTAGTCTTCAACTACGGAGTATTTTGAGTACGACACGAAAATTGGGTATTTTACTTATGTTACACTTCAATTTTAATATTTATTTAAAAAATATCATAATTGAATTTTTTTGAAGGAGTTAGACTTCTTTTTTGCATTTTTAATAAATTTTTGAAAAAATTGAAATTTGTTTGTGTTAGTCTTCAATTACGGAGTATTTTGAGTACGACACGAAAATTGAGTATTTTACTTGTGTTACGCTTCAATTTTAATATTTATTTAAAAAATATCATAATTGAATTTTTTTGAAGGTGTTAGACTTCTGTTTTAACATTTTTAATAAGTTTTTGAAAAAATAGAAATTTTTGTGTGTTAGTCGTCAATTACGTAGTATTTTGAGTACGGAATAAAAATTGAGTATTTTGCTTGTGTTACACTTCAATTTTATCATATATTTTAAAAATATCCTAATTCAATTTTTTGAAGGTGTTAGACTTCAGTTTTTGCATTTTAAAGAAATTTTAAAAAAAATTGAAATTTGCGTATGTTAGTCTTCAATTACAGAGTATTTGTAGTACGACATGGAAATTGAGTATTTTGCTTGTGTTATAATTCAATTTAAACTTTTTTAAAAAATATCTTAATTGAATTTTTTGAAGGTGTCAGTCTTCTGTTTTTGCTTTTGTATGGAAGTTTTTGAAAAAAATGAAATTTGAGTGTGTTAGTCTTCAATTACGGAGTATTTTAAGTACGACGTCAAAATTGAGTAACTTACTTGTGTTACACTTTAATTGTAATATATTTTTTTAAAATATCATAATTAATTTTTTTGAAGGTGTTAGACTTCTGTTTTTGCATTTTTAATATTTTTTTGAAAAAATTGAAATTTGTGTGTGTTAGTCTTCAATTACGGAGTATTTTGAGTACGACACGAAAATTGAGTATTTTACTTGTGTTACACATCAATATTAATATTTATTTAAAAAATATCATAATTGAATTTTTAGAAGGTGTTAGACTTCTGTTTTAGCATTTTTAATAAGTTTTTGAAAAAATTGAAATTTGTGTGTGTTAGTCTTCAATTACGGTGTATTTTGAATTCGACATAAAAAATTGAGTATATTGCTTGTGTTACACTTAAATTTTAACAATTTTTACAAAAATATCTTAATTCAATTTTTTGAAGGTGTTAGACTTCAGTTTTTGCATTTTTAAGAAGTTTTTGAAAAATTAAAATTTGTTTGTGTTACACTTCAATTATGGACTATTTTGAGTACGACATGATAATTGAGTACTTTGCTTGTGTTACACATCAATCTGAAAAAAATTTCAAAATATCTCAATTGAATTTTTTGAAGGTGTTAAGACTTTAGTTTCTTCATTTTGAAGACAGTTTTCAAAAAATTGAAATTTGTGTGTGCTAATCTTCAATTAGGTAGTATTTTCAGTATGACATGAAAACTGAGTATTTTGCCTGTGTTACACTTCAATTTTAACTTTTTTTAAAAAAATATCTTAAATGAATTTTTGAAGGTCTTAGACTTCTGTTTTAGCATTTTTACGAAATTTTAGAAAAAATTGAAATTTTTGTGTGTTAGTCTTCAATTACGGAGTATTTTGAGTACGGAATAGAAATTGAGTACTTTGCTTGTGTTACACTTCATTTTTAATATATTGTTAAAAAATATCATAAATGAATTTTTTGAAGGTGTTAGACTTCTGTTTTTACATTTTAAATAAATTTTTGAAAAAATTGAAATTTGTGTGTGTTAGTCTTCAATTACGGAATATTTTGAGTACGACAAGAAACTTGAGTATTTTACTTGTGTTACACTTCAATTTTAATGTTTTTTCAAAAAATATCATAAGTGAATTTATTGAAGGTGTTAGACTTATGTTTTTGCATTTTTGTTACATTTTTGAAAAAATTGAAATTTGTGTGTGTTAGTCTTCAATTACGGAGTATTTAGAGTACGGCGCGAAAATTGAGTATTTTACTTGTGTTACACATCAATTTTAATATTTATTTTAAAAAATATCATAATTGAATTTTTTTGAAGGTGTTAGACTTCTGTTTTAGCATTTTTAATAAGTTTTTGAAAAAATTTAAATTTGTGTTTGTTAGTCTTCAATTACGGAGTATTATTAATATGACATAAAAATTGAGTATTTTGTTTATGTTACACTTAAATTTTAACAATTTTTACAAAAATATCTTAATTCAATTTTTTGAATGTGTTAGACTTCAGTTTTTGCATTTTTAAGAAGTTTTTGAAAAATTGAAATTTGTTTGTGTTACTCTTCAATTATGGACTATTTTGAGTACGACATGATAATTCAGTATTTTGATTGTGTTACACATCAATCTTAACATTTTTTTCAAAAATGTCTCAATTGAATTTTTTGAAGGTGTTAGACTTCAGTTTTTGCATTTTTAAGACAGTTTTGAAAAAATTGAAATTTGTATGTGTTAGTCTTCAATTAGGTAGTATTTTTAGTACGACATGAAAACTAACTATTTTGCCTGTGTTACACTTCAATTTTAACTTTTTTTAAAAAAAATATCATAAATGAATTTTTGTAGGTCTTGGACTTCTGTTTTTGCATTTTTCCGAAATTTTAGAAAAAATTGAAATTGTTGTGTGTTAGTCTTCAATTACGGAGTATTTTGAGTACGAAATAAAAATTGAGTATTTTGCTTGTGTTACACTTCAATTTTAACACATATTTTAAAAATATCCTAATTCAATTTTTTGAAGGTGGTTAGACTTCAGTTTTTGCATTTTAAAGAAATTTTAAAAAAAAATTGAAATTTGTGTGTGTTATTCTTCAATTACAGAGTATTTGTAGTACGACATGGAAATTGAGTATTTTGCTTGTGTTATAAATCAATTTAAACTTTTTTAAAAAATATCTTAATTGAATTTTTTGAAGGTGTTAGACTTCTGTTTTAGCATTTTTAATAAGTTTTTGAAAAAATTGAAATTTGTGTGTGTTAGTCTTCAATTATGGAGTATTTTGAATTCGACATAAAAATTGAGTATTTTCCTTGTGTTACACTTAAATTTTTACAATTTCTACAAAAATATCTTAATTCAATTTTTTGAAGGTGTTAGACTTCAGTTTTTGCATTTTTAAGAAGTTTTTGAAAAAATTGATATTTGTTTGTGTTAGTCTTCAATTATGGACTATTTAGAGTACGACATCAAAATTGAGTATTTGGCTTGTGTTACACATCAATCTTAACATTTTTTTCAAAAATATCTCAAATGAATTTTATGAATGTGTTAGACTTCAGTTTTTGCATTTTTAAGACAGTTTTGAAAAAATTGAAATTTATCCTTCTTCAATTAGGGAGTATTTTGAGTACGACATGAAAACTGAGTATTTTGCCTGTGTTACACTTCAATTTTAACTTTTTTAAATAAAAATATCATAAATGAATTTTTTGAAGGTCTTAGACTTCTGTTTTTACATTTTTACGAAATTTTAGAAAAAATTGAAATTTTTGTGTATTAGTCTTCAATTACGGAGTATTTTGAGTACGGGATAAAAATTGAGTATTTTGCTTGTATTACACTTCAATTTTAACATATATTTTAAAAATATCCTAATACAATTTTTTGAAGGTGTTAGACTTCAGTTTTTGCATTTTAATGAAATTTTTTAAAAAATTGAAATTTGTGTGTGTTATTCTTCAATTATAGAGTATTTGTAGTATGACATGAAAATTGAGTATTTTACTTGTGTTAAAGTTTATTTTAATATATTTTTAGAAAATGCCATAATTGAATTTTTTTTTAATGTGTTAGACTTCTGTTTTTGCATTTTTAATAATTTTTTGATAAAATTTAAATTTGTGTGTGTTCGTCTTCAATTCCGGAGTATTTTGAGTACGACATGAAAATTCAGTATTTTGCTTGTGTTACACTTAAATTTTAACATTTTTTACAAAAATATCTTAATTCAATATTGTGAAGATGATAGACTTCAGTATTTGTATTTTTAATAAATTTTTGAAAAAATTGAAATTTGTGTGTGTTAGTCTTCAATTACAGAGTATTTGGAGTACGACATGAAAATTTTAAAATATCTTATTGAGTATTTCGCTTGTGTTATACTTCAAATTAAACTTTTTTTTAAAATATCTTAATTAAATTTTTTGAAGGTGTTAGACTTCAGTTTTTGCATTTTTATGAAATTTTGAGAAAATTGAAATTTGAGTGTGTTAGTCTTCAATTACGGAGTATTTTGAGTACGACACGAAAATTGAGTTTTTACTTGTGTTACACTTCAATTTTAATATTTTTTTAAAAAATATCATAATTGAATTTTTTTTTTTTTTTAAGGTGTTAAACTTCTGTTTTTGCAATTTTAATAATTTTTTGAAAAAAATGAAATTTGTGTGTGTTTGTCTTCAATTACGGAGTATTTTGAGTACGACACGAAAATTGAGTATTTTACTTGTGTTACACATCAATTTTAAAAATTTCATAATTGTATTTTTTGAAGGTGTTAGACTTCTGTTTTAGCATTTTTAATACGTTTTTGAAAAAATTGAAATTTGTGTGTGTTAGTTTTCAATTACAGAGTATTTTTAATATGACATAAAAATTGAGTATTTTGCTTGTGTTACACTTAAATTTTAACATTTTTTGCAAAAATATCTTAATTCAATTTTTTGAAGTTGTTAGACTTCAGTTTTTTCATTTTTTATAAATTTTTGAAAAAATTGAAATTTGTGTATGTTAGTCTTCAATTACGGAGTATTTTGAGTACGACATGAAAATTGAGTATTTTACTTGTGTTACACTTCAATTTTAAAATATTTTTAAGAAATATCATAATTGAATTTTTTTGATGGTGTTGGACTTTTGTTTTTGCATTTTTAAGAAGTGTTTGAAAAAATTGAAATTTGCTTGTGTTAGTCTTCAATTATGGAGTATTTAGAGTAGGACATGAAAATTGAGTATTTTTCTAATGTTATACTTCAATTTAATAAAAATTAAAAATATCTTAATTGAATTTTTTTAAGGTGTTAGAATTCAGTTTTTGCATTTTTACGAAAGTTTTGAATAAATTGAAATTTGAGTGTGTTAGTCTTCAATTACAGAGTATTTTGAATACGACACGAAAATTGAGTTTTTACTTGTGTTAGACTTCTGTTTTTACATTTTAAATAAATTTTTGAAAAAATTGAAATTTGTGTGTGTTAGTCTTCAATTACGGAATATTTTGAGTACGACAAGAAACTTGAGTATTTTACTTGTGTTACACTTCAATTACTTGTGTTACATAAAAATTGAGTATTTTGTTTATGTTACACTTAAATTTTAACAATTTTTACAAAAATATCTTCATTCAATTTTTTGAATGTGTTAGACTTCAGTTTTTGCATTTTTAAGAAGTTTTTGAAAAATTGAAATTTGTTTGTGTTACTCTTCAATTATGGACTATTTTGAGTACGACATGATAATTCAGTATTTTGATTGTGTTACACATCAATCTTAACATTTTTTTCAAAAATGTCTCAATTGAATTTTTTGAAGGTGTTAGACTTCAGTTTTTGCATTTTTAAGACAGTTTTGAAAAAATTGAAATTTGTATGTGTTAGTCTTCAATTAGGTAGTATTTTTAGTACGACATGAAAACTAACTATTTTGCCTGTGTTACACTTCAATTTTAACTTTTTTTAAAAAAAATATCATAAATGAATTTTTGTAGGTCTTGGACTTCTGTTTTTGCATTTTTCCGAAATTTTAGAAAAAATTGAAATTGTTGTGTGTTAGTCTTCAATTACGGAGTATTTTGAGTACGAAATAAAAATTGAGTATTTTGCTTGTGTTACACTTCAATTTTAACACATATTTTAAAAATATCCTAATTCAATTTTTTGAAGGTGGTTAGACTTCAGTTTTTGCATTTTAAAGAAATTTTAAAAAAAAATTGAAATTTGTGTGTGTTATTCTTCAATTACAGAGTATTTGTAGTACGACATGGAAATTGAGTATTTTGCTTGTGTTATAAATCAATTTAAACTTTTTTAAAAAATATCTTAATTGAATTTTTTGAAGGTGTTAGACTTCTGTTTTAGCATTTTTAATAAGTTTTTGAAAAAATTGAAATTTGTGTGTGTTAGTCTTCAATTATGGAGTATTTTGAATTCGACATAAAAATTGAGTATTTTCCTTGTGTTACACTTAAATTTTTACAATTTCTACAAAAATATCTTAATTCAATTTTTTGAAGGTGTTAGACTTCAGTTTTTGCATTTTTAAGAAGTTTTTGAAAAAATTGATATTTGTTTGTGTTAGTCTTCAATTATGGACTATTTAGAGTACGACATCAAAATTGAGTATTTGGCTTGTGTTACACATCAATCTTAACATTTTTTTCAAAAATATCTCAAATGAATTTTATGAATGTGTTAGACTTCAGTTTTTGCATTTTTAAGACAGTTTTGAAAAAATTGAAATTTATCCTTCTTCAATTAGGGAGTATTTTGAGTACGACATGAAAACTGAGTATTTTGCCTGTGTTACACTTCAATTTTAACTTTTTTAAATAAAAATATCATAAATGAATTTTTTGAAGGTCTTAGACTTCTGTTTTTACATTTTTACGAAATTTTAGAAAAAATTGAAATTTTTGTGTATTAGTCTTCAATTACGGAGTATTTTGAGTACGGGATAAAAATTGAGTATTTTGCTTGTATTACACTTCAATTTTAACATATATTTTAAAAATATCCTAATACAATTTTTTGAAGGTGTTAGACTTCAGTTTTTGCATTTTAATGAAATTTTTTAAAAAATTGAAATTTGTGTGTGTTATTCTTCAATTATAGAGTATTTGTAGTATGACATGAAAATTGAGTATTTTACTTGTGTTAAAGTTTATTTTAATATATTTTTAGAAAATGCCATAATTGAATTTTTTTTTAATGTGTTAGACTTCTGTTTTTGCATTTTTAATAATTTTTTGATAAAATTTAAATTTGTGTGTGTTCGTCTTCAATTCCGGAGTATTTTGAGTACGACATGAAAATTCAGTATTTTGCTTGTGTTACACTTAAATTTTAACATTTTTTACAAAAATATCTTAATTCAATATTGTGAAGATGATAGACTTCAGTATTTGTATTTTTAATAAATTTTTGAAAAAATTGAAATTTGTGTGTGTTAGTCTTCAATTACAGAGTATTTGGAGTACGACATGAAAATTTTAAAATATCTTATTGAGTATTTCGCTTGTGTTATACTTCAAATTAAACTTTTTTTTAAAATATCTTAATTAAATTTTTTGAAGGTGTTAGACTTCAGTTTTTGCATTTTTATGAAATTTTGAGAAAATTGAAATTTGAGTGTGTTAGTCTTCAATTACGGAGTATTTTGAGTACGACACGAAAATTGAGTTTTTACTTGTGTTACACTTCAATTTTAATATTTTTTTAAAAAATATCATAATTGAATTTTTTTTTTTTTTTAAGGTGTTAAACTTCTGTTTTTGCAATTTTAATAATTTTTTGAAAAAAATGAAATTTGTGTGTGTTTGTCTTCAATTACGGAGTATTTTGAGTACGACACGAAAATTGAGTATTTTACTTGTGTTACACATCAATTTTAAAAATTTCATAATTGTATTTTTTGAAGGTGTTAGACTTCTGTTTTAGCATTTTTAATACGTTTTTGAAAAAATTGAAATTTGTGTGTGTTAGTTTTCAATTACAGAGTATTTTTAATATGACATAAAAATTGAGTATTTTGCTTGTGTTACACTTAAATTTTAACATTTTTTGCAAAAATATCTTAATTCAATTTTTTGAAGTTGTTAGACTTCAGTTTTTTCATTTTTTATAAATTTTTGAAAAAATTGAAATTTGTGTATGTTAGTCTTCAATTACGGAGTATTTTGAGTACGACATGAAAATTGAGTATTTTACTTGTGTTACACTTCAATTTTAAAATATTTTTAAGAAATATCATAATTGAATTTTTTTGATGGTGTTGGACTTTTGTTTTTGCATTTTTAAGAAGTGTTTGAAAAAATTGAAATTTGCTTGTGTTAGTCTTCAATTATGGAGTATTTAGAGTAGGACATGAAAATTGAGTATTTTTCTAATGTTATACTTCAATTTAATAAAAATTAAAAATATCTTAATTGAATTTTTTTAAGGTGTTAGAATTCAGTTTTTGCATTTTTACGAAAGTTTTGAATAAATTGAAATTTGAGTGTGTTAGTCTTCAATTACAGAGTATTTTGAATACGACACGAAAATTGAGTTTTTACTTGTGTTACACTTCAATTTTAATATTTTTTTAAAAAATGTCATAATTAAATTTTTTTGAAGGTGTTAGACTTCTGTTTTAGTATTTTTAAGAAATTTTTGAAAAAATTGAAATTTGTGTGTGTTGGTCTTCAATTGCGGAGTATTTTGAGTACGACATGAAAATTGAGTATTTTTCTTGTGTTACACTTAAATTTTAACAATTTTGACAAAAATATCTTAATTCAATTTTGTGAAGGTGTTAGACTTCAGTTTCTGCATTTTAATGAATTTTTTTTAAAAAATGAATTTGTGTGTATTAGTCTTCAATTACAGAGTATTTGTAGTACGACATGAAAATTGAGTATTTTGCTTGTGTTATACTTCAATTTAAACTTTTTTAAAAAATATCTTAATTGAATTTTTTGAAGGTGTTACACTTCAGTTTTTGCATTTTTATGAAAGTTTTGAAAAAAATGAAATTTGTGTGTGTTAGTCTTCAATTACGGAGTATTTTGAGTACGACACGAAAATTGAGTATTTTACTTGTGTTACACTTCAATTTTCATATATTTTTAAAAAATATCATAATTGAATTTTTTTTTTTTAAGGTGTTTGACTTCTGTTTTTGCATTTTTAATAAATTTTTGAAAAAATTGAAATTTTTGTGTGTTAGTCTTCAATTACAGAGTATTTGGAGTACGACATGAAAATTTTAAAATATCTTATTGAGTATTTCGTTTGTGTTATACTTCAAATTAAACTTTTTTTTTAAATATCTTAATTAAATTTTTTGAAGGTGTTAGACTTCAGTTTTTGCATTTTTATGAAATTTTGAGAAAATTGAAATTTGAGTGTGTTAGTCTTCAATTACGGAGTATTTTGAGTACGACGCGAAAATTGAGTTTTTACTTGTGTTACACTTCAATTTTAATATTTTTTTTAAAAATATCGTAATTGAATTTTTTTTTTTTAAGGTGTTAAACTTCTGTTTTTGCAATTTTAATAATTTTTTGAAAAAAATTAAATTTGTGTGTGTTTGTCTTCAATTACGGAGTATTTTGAGTACGACACGAAAATTGAGTATTTTACTTGTGTTACACATCAATTTTAAAAATTTCATAATTTTATTTTTTGAAGGTGTTAGACTTCTGTTTTAGCATTTTTAATAAGTTTTTGAAAAAATTGAAATTTGTGTGTGTTAGTCTTCAATTACGGAGTATTTTTAATATGACATAAAAATTGAGTATTTTGCTTGTGTTACACTTAAATTTTAACATTTTTTACAAAAATATCTAAATTCAATTTTTTGAAGTTGTTAGACTTAAGTTTTTTCATTTTTAATAAATTTTTGAAAAAATTGAAATTTGTGTATGTTAGTCTTCAATTACGGAGTATTTTGAGTACGACATGAAAATTGAGTATTTTACTTGTGTTACACTTCAATTTTAAAATATTTTTAAGAAATATCATAATTGAATTTTTTTGATGGTGTTGGACTTTTGTTTTTGCATTTTTAAGAAGTTTTTGAAAAAATTGAAATTTGCTTGTGTTAGTCTTCAATTATGGAGTATTTAGAGTAGGACATGAAAATTGAGTATTTTTCTAATGTTATACTTCAATTTAATAAAAATTAAAAATATCTTAATTGAATTTTTTTAAGGTGTTAGAATTCAGTTTTTGCATTTTTACGAAAGTTTTGAATAAATTGAAATTTGAGTGTGTTAGTCTTCAATTACAGAGTATTTTGAATACGACACGAAAATTGAGTTTTTACTTGTGTTACACTTCAATTTTAATATTTTTTTAAAAAATGTCATAATTAAATTTTTTTGAAGGTGTTAGACTTCTGTTTTAGTATTTTTAATAATTTTTTGAAAAAATTGAAATTTGTGTGTGTTGGTCTTCAATTGCGGAGTATTTTGAGTACGACATGAAAATTGAGTATTTTTCTTGTGTTACACTTAAATTTTAACAATTTTGACAAAAATATCTTAATTCAATTTTGTGAAGGTTAGACTTCAGTTTCTGCATTTTAATGAATTTTTTTTTAAAAATGAATTTGTGTGTATTAGTCTTCAATTACAGAGTATTTGTAGTACGACATGAAAATTGAGTATTTTGCTTGTGTTATACTTCAATTTAAACTTTTTAAAAAATATCTTAATTGAATTTTTTGAAGGTGTTAGACTTCAGTTTTTGCATTTTTATGAAAGTTTTGAAAAAAATGAAATTTGTGTGTGTTAGTCTTCAATTACGGAGTATTTGTTTTAAGGTGTTTGACTTCTGTTTTTGCATTTTTAATAAATTTTTGAAAAAATTGAAATTTCTGTGTTTTAGTCTTCAATTACGGAGTATTTTGAGTACGGCATGAAAATTGAGTACTTTTCTTGTGTTACACTTAAATTTTAACATTTTTTACAAAAATAGCTTAATTCAATTTTTTGAAGGTGTTAGACTTCAGTTTTAGTATTTTTAATTAATTTTTGAAAAAATTGAAATTTGTGTGTGTTAATCTTCAATATGGAGTATTTAGAGTACGACATGAAAATTGAGTATTTTGCTTGTGTTACACTTCAATTTTAACATTTTTTTCAAAAATATCTTAATTGAATTTTTGAAAGTGTTAGACTTCAGTTTTTGCATTTTTAAGAAAGTTTTTAAAAAATGGAAGTTTGTGAGTGTTAGTCTTCGATTACGGAGTATTTTGAGTACGACATGAAAATTGAGTATTTTACTGGGGTTACACTTAAATTTTAATATAAAAAATATCATAATTGAATTTTTTTTAAAGTGTTAGACTTCTGTTTTTGCATTTTTAATAAATTTTTGAAAAAATTTAAATTTGTATATGTTAGTCTTCAATTACGGAGTATTTTGAGTACGACATTAAAATTGAGTACTTTGTTTGTGTTACACTTAAATTTTAACATTTTTTACAAAAATATCTTAATTCAATTTTTTATGGTATTAGACTTCCGTTTTTGCATTTTTACGAAACACCCCCCCCCCCCCCCCCCCCCCCCCACCCCCCACCCCCCACCCCACCCCCAACCCCCCGCCCCACCCACCCACCCATCAAATAAAATTACATATAACTTTTTCAACGCATGAACAGTATTAAAAAAATTTACTCTCCTCCAAAATGTACCCACCGAATTCTCCATCATTTAAATTTATGAATTCGAATAAATATTAATTATGTATTAAGTTAATGGCTAACATGTGCTAGTTATCATGTTAATTGAATATATTAATTTAGAACATAGATCATGTTATGGTAAAATTTGGGAGAAAATACCAAATTTTCAATTGAAAATTTCGGCGGAATTTCAAACTACGCCTTTTTTTTAATTAGGGATTAACACAGGCGGGCTACCATATTCCGCCAAACATAAAATAGGTGGAGTTTCAAACTCCGCAAAAGATATTTTTTGAATTATTTTACAAACTTGGTTATTTCGTTAATATACTTTAAAAACGTCAACAAAAAATTTCCTCTTTATAATATATTGTTTACATTTCAGGTTATAGTCATGCTCAGAGAAGCATGATCCAAAAAGTATTGTCTCGAAAATCAAGATTCTTGAGTATATTATGTTGCTATCTGTTCTATAACAATATATATATATATATATATTTTATTTAGATTGATCAAATCAAAAAGAAGAAACAAAACCACATTGCGATTTTTATTATGACATGCTCTCCAATGTAGCATAGTTTACCTTTGTTAATTCACCTCTTGGTAATTGATCTTGTCTTTAGTTCAAAACTAAAAAAATTCGAAATTTAATTAACTCCTAAAATGGTGTTTTTTTAATGACGCAGAAAATGAGGAATCCATTGAAAATAAAATGTCTGGAAACTGGCAGATTCAACAAATTTTTCGGAAAATATCTCAAATCCGAGCAAAAATGTAATGTCAGTGTAAGTTCAAATATATATGTGAATAATTCATTCACATATATAATAGATGACAAGGACGTTTTTATGGAGAGGAGACAAAAATTGTCTAGGGGGTCATTGTCTTGCCAACTAGGACAAAACATGTATGGCAAAGGAAAACGGAGGAATTGGATTGATAGAGCTAGAAACGCACAACAAAGCGCTATTATTGAAATGGTTGTGGAAGATCAATACCAACCCGACAGGTATGTGGGCAACCACAATTAATGAAATCTATGGAATTGGCTCGGATGAGCAGCTGCAAGATGCAAGCATGAATTACGCATCTTTCTTTTTACGAGATCTAAGGAAATTACTTCCAGAATTTAGGGCATCTTGCAAAAAGGATGAAATCACATCGGCATACTCATGGCGCTGGACGTCACACGAGCAATTCACTACAGCCTCGGCCTACGAGTTCAGGCGAAATCCGGGGATAACGGTTAGATGGAATGTGGACTTATGGAGATTAAAAGCCCCCACAAAAGTCAGATTCTTCGGATGGCTCGTGATGCACGCACGAATACTCACGGCGGACAGCCTCCAAAGAAAAAATTGGCCAAACAACCCGATATGCACCTTGTGTAAAAATCACAACAAAACCGTCGATCATCTGCTAGTTTCATGCCCATATACATCATCATTGTGGAGTGGCATTGAAAACAACCTAAGTATGACCATAGCAAGAAAGGAAAATATAATATATCTATGGCTGGACAACAGGGAAGAACTCTTTTGACACTCACATGCTGGCGGGGTTTTCGAGACTGTGGAAAGAGAGGAATAATCGTATCTTCACGAACAAAGAAGCGTCGATGGCAACGATACTAAGAAACACTCTGTACATAGCAACATGCGCCGATGGCTTGCAATATACTCTCTGTATCTCATTCTTATGCACGAATCTCCTATGTATCTCTTTTCTTCTTTCTTAAATTTGAAATGACTGATGGTTGTTACTAGCCCCATTCATGCATTCTCATGCATGAAGGCAAACAATGTATTTAACTCGCTTAAATATATTTTAAGGAAGCCTTTCGCTTCCGATTTTTAAAAAAAAAAATAATTCATTCATGTAATGTAATGTCACTATGTCACTGCAAGTTTTTTTTTCTTACAAATTCTCTATTATGTTCTTTGCTGATTCTCAGCTCGAGAAGTAAAAGTCATTATTTTGGAAGTAAAACATATTTATTTGAAAAAGTATGAAAGATCTATTTGGAACTACGAAAGATTCATTTTCCTTTTATTTGAGAATCATAAAACTAATTCGTAAAATACGAAATTGAACTTAGTTTATAAGTGATGTCACTTCTTTGCACATAAGTTATTAAATGGAAATTTTAATTAATGTATTAAATAAAATGAATACAATACAAAGTCGAGTCTTGAATTTAGAAAGGAGACCCACTGACACAGTTGTGATAATTCTCGACTTCAACGAGTAAGGATCATATACAATTTGAACCTACCGATTTCATTATAAATGTCAAATATAATTGCCAGTTAGTTAATTAGGTGGTTGGTTTAAATTCTAAATAAATTATATAAACAATACCATCATATTCATCTGAAAAGCTCATATTACAAACCCAATTAATATATAACACGTCATCTTTTCTCAACAAAAAAAAAGATAACACGTTAACTTTAAAAATTAAGGATAATTAATCTGGAGATGATTAGAGATCATTCATATCATACAGATTTGGTGATAGAATGTCTGATTATTATTTGAAATATTTGAATGTGTATTTAATAATAGAATGTCGTTAGACTTTTGAGAGTATAATATATAGTTTTGAATGCATATTTTTTTGTTGGAGGGAACCAATTAGATGAATATAATTATTTGGCTTAACAAATAATATGTGTACAAGATTTGTGGTGGGAAATTTGTTTGGCTGAGAATGTGGTGTAGAATTAAACGTGTCTTTAAGTAATCAAAACTTGCCTCGAAACATTCACCTGTCTACTGCAAAAAATTATATCTTTAAATAATTTGTTATGAATTTTCTTAAAATTAATAAAAAAATAAAAAAATATTTTTTTTTAATTATTACATATGAAAATAAAAGGCTATTTTGGTCAAAAGAAAATTAATATCATCCATTGAGGAATATTTGAAAATAAAAATTTGATAGCGAGAGTTTGTTGTAGTTTACAAAAATATAGGAGTTTTTTTTAAATATTCAAAAAAATTAGGAGGTTAAAAATATATCAAAACACATAAGTGTGAACAATTAGACAAAAAAAATAGATTCAAACTACATATTAGAAAACAAACATGACATACTCGTAGACTTCCACGTAATTATCCAAGAAAAAAACTAGTTGTAGATAAAACATAAGGTCATAGTAAAATCAATAATTTCATACAGGGGCGGACCTAGCCTTTGGCCAAACAGGCAATCGCCTAAATCCCCAACAATTTCAAGGCCCCTATATCTCTATATATCTATATATACATATAATATTGGGAAATTCCTAAAAAAAACCCTAACTTTTTTGGAATTCCTCAAAATCCCCTAACTTTTTGATTATTTGAAAAACCCCCTACAAATTGAATTTAATTCTTGAAAAACCCCCTACAAAGGTTAACTTTAACATTCCATCCAATTTTTTTTTTTTGACAAAAATACCCTTCTTGATTTTCATTTATAAATATTTTTATTCAATATAAATTAATAAATACAGAAATAAATTAAATATTTCATGATAAATATTTCACGTTATTATAATTAAAAATAATTTATGATAATATTTTACAACTCATTATTTTATTTATATATATATATATATATATATATATATATATATATAGAGAGAGAGAGAGAGAGAGAGAGAGAGAGAGAGAGAGAGAGAGAGAGAGAGAGAGAAATGCTAAATAGAATCCACAAAAAGAATCCACAAAACGAATCCAAGAACCTAAAAATTAATACAAGTACAGGCGGAGGGATTTTTTTGTAAATTTGCAAGTTCAAAAATAATTCATGTATACACGGAGGGACTTTTTCAGAAATGTACAAGCGCGAAGGACCTTAAAAAAATAAAACCACACACGGAGGAATGTTTTAACAAATTTCACATCCTCACGCACTCTTCTTTCTTCCCCATTTCTTCCCCACTCCTCGACTCTCTCTGCGCGATGAAAGGGCTTCGTCTCTCTCTCCGGCGACTCTCTCTCTCTCTCTCTGCGCGATGAAACCGTGAGGCTGGCTTGCGAAGATCTTCTTTCTCCGGCGACGGCTCAATGTCTCTCTGTAGTCCAGGTATTTCTTCTCCGGCGACTCTCTCTCTCTCTCTCTCTCTCTCTCTCTCTCTCTCTCTCTCTGCGCGATGGAATCAATGGGAGTTCGAATTATTCGAGTTTTATGCATAGTTCGAAGGATCGGCGACTCGGAAGCGGAGTCGGCCGACTCGAGCCGGAGTCGGAGGTGGCCGACCCGATTCCGTCCGATTCCGGTCGGAATAGCCCGATTCCGGTCGGAATAGCCCGATTCCGCCTGATTTTGCCTCTCGCAGTGATGGTTGGTGACTAAAAAGATTGCAATTGCACGAGAAATGGCGCCTGGAGAAAAAGAGTCGTGAAAAATTGTTCATCGGTGAAAGAAATGGTGAAAAATTGTTGAGAAATGGCGGCCTGGTGAAAAATTATTCATTCCGTTTTCATTTTTCCTGAACAAAGAATCGTGAACATCCCCTTAAAAAAAATCGTGAACAGATAGAAATGTTGAGTGGGAGAGATGGAATGGATCTTTTGTGGCATGCATTTTGTAATGCTTTATGTTTTTGTATTTTTATAATCATTTTGTTTTATTTACATTTAAAATAACCACAAAATATTCATACTTAAAATATATTTGATTATATTATTTTTATAAATTTATCATGTATGTTTATGGTTTATGTGTTTTTTATTAATTCGATATTTCTTTGTTCAAGTAATAGTATATGATTGTTAAGATAGTCAATTCCATAAATTTTTCTTCCATATATGTAAGTTCTAAACATAAATAATTAATTTTTAGTTCTTGATTTATTTTCTTGACAAAATATACGATTAAATTTAACAGAATATATGATTAAATTAACTTAATATATGATTAAATTTAACATAATATATGATTAAATTTAACAGAATATACGATTGAATTTACTAAAATATAGTTAATTATCCGATGAACACGATCATTAATTTTCATATAATCAGCAAAATATATTATTGAATTTAGCAAAATATACGATTAAATTTAATAAAATATACGATTGAATTTACTAAAATATAGTTAATTATCCGATGAATACGATCATTAATTTCATATAATTCACCAAAATATATGATTGAATTTAACAAAATATACGATTAAATTTCACAGAATATACGATTGAATTTACTAAAAGATAGTTAATTATCCGATGAATACGATCATTAATTTCATATAATTCAGCAAAATATATTATTGAATTTAGCAAAATATACGATTAAATTTAACAGAATATATGATTAAATTAACATAATATGTGATTAAATTTATCAGCAAAATATGATTAAATTTAACAGAATATATGATTAAATTTAACATAATATATGATTAAATATAACAGAATATATGATTAAATTAACAGAATATACGATTGAATTTACTAAAATATAGATAATTATCCGATGAACATGATCATTAATTTTCATATAATCAGCAAAATATATTATTGAATTTAGCAAAATATACGATTAAATTTAACAGAATATACGATTGAATTTACTAAAATATAGTTAATTATCCGATGAATACGATCATTAATTTCATATAATTCACCAAAATATATGATTGAATTTAACAAAATATACGATTAAATTTCACAGAATATACGATTGAATTTACTAAAATATAGTTAATTATCCGATGAATACGATCATTAATTTCATATAATTCAGCAAAATATATTATTGAATTTAGCAAAATATACGATTAAATTTAACATAATATATGATTAAATTAACATAATATATGATTAAATTTATCAGCAAAATATGATTAAATTTAACAAAATATATGATTAAATTTAACAGAATATACGATTGAATTTACTAAAATATAGTTAATTATCCGATAAACACGATCATTAATTTCATATAATTCAGCAAAATATATGATTGAATTTAGAAAAATGTATGATTAAATTTAACAGAATATACGATTAAATTTACTAAAATATAGTTAATTATCCGATGAATACGATCATTAATTTCATATAAATCAGCAAAATATATAATTGAATTTAGCAAAATGTATGATTAAATTTAACAAAATATACGACTTAATTAACTTTATGATTCTTTCCTTTTAATTTTTTAAATGAACTCCAATACCCAAATTTATCTCCATTTTGTTGAATTAAATATATTCTTTAATTTAATTAAATATACTTTTTATTTTATTGTGAGCCTAAAACTCAACATAAGATGTCTTTTCTTTTTTAATTAATTTAAAATAACAAATGCCAGTCTTTACTTAACATGCTTCGGTCTGTGCACTCTTAAAATTTTGCCCTCTAATTAAATGACGAAATTAACTGACCCTTTTGACTCACACCAAAATAGTTGCAGCATGAAATTAAATGGATTGGTCCTGAATAATTTCCTCAATTGCTCGCCCCAAAATAGTTCATTTATATAGTAATGAACTTGCAACATATTTACAAAATGACCCTTTTGACTTAGTATTGACAATTTTTGCCAATTTGATAATTTTTGGCTAATAAAAATGCTAAATCAACAAATAATCAATTACAAATTAAAAATAAACTCGACTTTGTGAGCGTTAATAATGGTATCATCACGAATAATTCTCTCTTGAGTTTCGTCGTGACCAAATGGTCTTCTTCCAAATAGCATTTCGTACATTATTACCTCGTCAGACCATACATCCACCTGTTCCACAACCATGTTATTTTCAAGGGCAAAATGGTCAATTTCACTTTACTTTACTTTAAAGAAAGAAGGGTATTAATGATATTTTCACTTTTGCGGGCAGTATTAGAGAAGGAAAAGTACCGCTGCAATAGTCTAGAACGGTACAGAAGGTATTATCATCGATTTCGAAAATACCAAAGTCGAACTATATTAGGGTGTACCAAAGATTAGTAGGATCAGGAAGAGTATCATGCATGCATTTGTCTTATAATTTAGTTTCTTAAATGACGAAATTAATTACACGATCATAAATAAAGTCTAAATTGATGCCAAATTAAGTAAAATAGATATAAATTGAGCCTTAATTGATGCCAAATTAAGTGAAAATACAAAATTGAAAAAATCTGAAGAAAAAGAAATCTGATTTTCCGAAATGAGTAAAATACCAGTTGAAGCAATAAGAAAACCGAAAATTCCTTCCTTCGTCGCCTTCTCCTTCCATTCGCCCTGCTTCTTCTGCGAGCCGCAAGCTTCTCCCAGAAAAAATATAAATTTATTACAATAAATAAATAGAAATTTAATTAATCAAGCAAAATTAGGTTCAAATCACAAACCAACCTCGCTTCGGCAAAATTACTATTATACCCCTCCACATTATTTTCATGTCTCGCTTCAACAGGCCTAACGGGTCGACTCGTCACACCGTAAACCGCAAACCCATTATTAAGATTAACCCGTTTCCTCTCCAAATATGGATCTCCCTCTCCTTCGATCTGAGCCATTCTTTTTTATTTTTTTAGACCGGCTCTTAGGGCTGAGTTGGCAGCCCGTTTCTTTGCCCGAATATAGTGGAAAACCCCAAATCTGCAAAACCACCAAATCAATTAATAAGTTCAAAGATCAATTTTGGCTTCCTCGAAAAAAAAATCCAGCATTCAAAATGTTTACGTAAACAGTAAAAATGACAAAATATAGGTTTTTGAAATATCGTTAGCGTCGAGATCTGGAGAAGAGGGTGCCTTCAAACAGATAGGACAATGGCTCATATGAGAGAGAAGAACAACATGATAGCGCTTGGGATCCGGTGAAATGGGTACCTCGCCGTCTTGTAGAGCAGATCCTGCCGTCGCCCAAATCAGGCATGAGGAGAAGAGGGTGCCGTCGCCCAAGAAGGAGAGTTGAGCTCTGGCTCCGGCATGAGAAGAAGAGATATGGAGCAAGAAAGGGAGGGAGCGGAGAAGAAAGAGAAAAGGGGATCGCTAACTCGGTCGCTAACTCGGAGGAGGAAGGAGAAGAAAGTAATGTTTTGGCAAAATTATAAAAAGGCCCCTCCGCTCGTGGATTCGATTTGTGGATTCTCCTTAGCACGCATGTATGTATGTATATATATATATATATATATATATATATATATATAGTATTATTATTATTATTAAATAAATACTATTTCACATTGTATTTTTTATTTTTACATTAAATAATTTTATATAAAACTCATTTAATAAATTATAGAATAATATAATAAATATCATGATATAATATTAAGAAATATTATTTATTTATTAGTTTATAGAATAAATTCAATTATAAATTGTGAGGGTATTTTGATCCAAAAAAGAATAATTTGGATGGAAAATGAAAAACAACACTAGTAGGGAGTTTTTGAAGAATTAAACTTAATTTATAGTGGGTTTTTCAAAAAATCTAAAAGTTAGGGGGTTTTTGAGAAATCCCAAAAAAGTCAGGGGGGTTTTGAAGAATTTCCCTATAATATTTGATTTTTTTTGTTTGATTGATGTATAATTTGTATCTAAAAATGTGATAAGAAACGAATTAATTTCATAATTATTATTATTGTAGTATGATATACTTTTTGTAGACTCACTTTGATTTGACAAAAAGTCATTTTGTATTTTAAAATTTATGTCTTAAAATTCGCTTAAGACCACCTAAACGTAGACCCGGGACTGATTTCATAAATTAAAATGATAAAAATGTGATTTACATAAATAGTGAATCAGCTTATAGTAAGAAAGTTACTCATTTTACTATCGAAACTATTTATTATTGCATAAGGTTAATTAATATTATTGCATTGATAATTCCAATTGAAAAGGTCTATTACAAAAAATATTACATAAATTGTAAGGATGAAACTATAAACAAAATATATACATTCATATTCTTTTTTTAGAGGAGAACATTGTTAAACACCGAAAAAAATAATAACAAAATTTAATAAATATATTTTAATAAAGTTTTTAATTAGTTAAATATATATATTTGGAAAGAATTCAAATAAAGAATTGAGAAAATAACTAAGTATTAAATAATACCAAAGTATAATTATCAAATTTTAAAATGATTAGAAAGCAAAATGAACAAATAAAAGAAAACCTAGTATTTAATGTCTCTTCTCCTCTCTGGAGGACCACCTCCATGCTGCAGAACAAAATAAATCAGAAAATATAATTGAATAACACACAAAATAAAAAGAGAGAATACGATGATATATCTTATCGAATTTTTGAAGTCAAATTTGATACAAGTAATATATATTATTGTGATCGTCTTTTCAAATCGAATGGAGTAAGTGCGACCGAAATCATACATGAATTCAATTTGTTAAATCATTCTTATATAACCGGATTTCTCTATATCTATCGATTTTATTTGTTTATTTATAATCATTTTGAATAATTGATTTTGTGATATGTATATATTTATGTTATTTTAAAGGAAGCGAAGTGTATTTTGATTAGGTGAACAAATTTTAGTGAGCAATTAGTACTTTATGACCATCCTAAATAGTGATCTTAGACAATCTATTCAGATTCACGTGGTATTCAGGTGTGTACAACATTGTAAATCTCGTGGCATGAACGCGAGAATATCAAGAGTCGACCTACAATTTAATTATAAAATGTGGACAATTAAAATGAGAAGTGGATTTTGAGATGTTAAAATAATATTTTTTTAATAATTATTATTTGTTGGGGAATTTTTCAAAAACCCCTAACTTGTTTGGAAATAATGAAAAAATTTCTTGTCATTTTAGATTTTCTCAAAAAAAAATCCTATATTTTCGGATTCCTCCAAAAGTTCCCTAACATTTTGAGATTCTTTCAATAATCCCTGTCGTTTTGTTATGATTTTGAAGATGATCATTATATCATTTTCATAATTTTATTTTATAAATATTTATTTTTTATAATCATTATATCCCTTTCCACAATTGAAATGAACTTCATAACATCTCAAAACACACTTCTCGTTATAAATGTCCATTTTTTATAATCAAAATTTAGGTCGCATGTTAATATTCTCGGATTCCCGGTACGAAATTTTCAACGTTGTACACATCTACATACCACGTGAATCCAAATGATCAAATCTTTGGTTAGGATGGTCAAAAAGTACAAGTTTTTTCCTAAAATCCGCTCATTAAATCAAAATACATTTCTTTTTTCACAAACATACGTCACGACTCATTTACGAAATAATATAAATATTTATATCACAAAATCAATCATTCAAAATCATTAATTCAAAATAAATAAATAAAATCGATAAATATAAAGAAATCCGGTCACCTTAATAATGATTTCAGCGATTCATATGTATACACGATTTTGATTTCTACACAACGGTATGAAATACTTATATCGAATTTCTCAAAGCTTTAAGAATATCTAAAATAAACGTGAAGTAAAAAATTCTATATTGATAGGAAATGACTTATTAGTATTCTTATTATCAAATCGTGATTTTAATAATGAAACCTACAATTCAAATATCGCAATGGAACACAACTACTATTCTAGATAAGAATTATTTTATCACTTGCAAAAAAAAAATCAAAATTAAAAAATATAACTAATATTTATTAGAAAATATATTAATTTAACAAGCAAACAATAAAATATATAATCGTTAACAAAAACTGATAATCATATTGTGACAATTCATCACATAAAATAAGGGTAATATGGGAGTTTTATAACTTTTTTGTTGAAATCAAAATATTTAATTTTGCTGATCTAGAAACAGGTACTTATAATGATGTATATCATACTTGATAATAATATTTCTTCACGACTCATTTTACGTTTTGTTCCAATGAAGTAAGAGAATGAAGAGAAACGTCTAATTTACATTATAATTATTTATCGTTTTTCTTTTATTTGAATATAACAACCAAAATAAATATTGCGAAAGAAATGGAACTCATGTTGGATCATTTTTGTTGCATGATTAACCTACTAATACTAGTAGTGTAAGTTGTGTGATCACTTAAAATTTGATTGATATTTAAGAGTATTTAGGGATATGAGAACTTTATGAATAATATTTCTATGGTGTGTTTGAAATTTTACAAAGAGAACAATTACAGATACACTTTATATTGGAATAAGAATTTTTTGAAGATATTGGAGAAAATTGAAATAATTATTTAGTAAAAACAATTCAGAGTCATCCTGATCCATACTCAAAAGTCAGAAAATGATATTGAAGGACATAATAGAATTTTTCATATTTTAACCGATTGGACTAAATTTTTCATATCATTATTGTTCCATATAATATGGACCAAGCAAATAAGTTACTTTTACACAGAATAATCCTAACAAAATAATAAGGAGGTCCTATGATAATATTTTTTAGAGTAGTGTTATTTATAGAGATGTTTTTCTGATCTAAAAGTCATTGACTCATTCTTAACTTTAACAAAATACCTCTATTTGATTTGAAATATATTGTGTTTAAAAATAATTAAATTATAATGTGTTCCTCATATCGTAATAAAACACTACTATACAAATAAACAAATATCAAAATTAATACTTTGAAAAAATTTCATAAACCAAAAATATTATTTTTTTTCCAAAAAAGTTACTAAAAATAATATTCATGCAAAAAAAGTAATTATTTCAAAGTATTGTCACCGATTTTTTATTTGTTTACGTAAGTAATTGTTAATATTTTTGATAAATTAATATAAGTAACATATAGTAAAGAATTATTTAATGATTATGTTTTACATACATAATATAATTATAAAAGGTATTTTGATAAATTTGGTAAAAATATGAATAACTTCTTAGATTCAAGAAAAAAATAGCTCTAGAAATCGCTATCTTATTTTTTTTATTTCAATTTTTATTCAAGTTCAAATTAAAAATGATAATTTGGATGTCTTTAATCATCTCTCAATTAGTAACTAATCCACTGATTAATTTCATTCATAAAATAAGATGACAGTAATAATATATATCCAAAATATATTTTTTAAAATATCAACCACAAAATTCTCATAATGAAATCATATAAAAATATGGACAATTCTATTATTCCTCTCAAATTCTCCTCCAACATTCTCTATATCATGAATTAATGGAATCACAATCATAATTTAAAAAAATACACTCCACTAATAATTAATTAATATTGAGTATTAATTATTAATATATATATGTATTTTAATTATATATTAATTAACTATTGGTGAAGTATTCTTTTACTAATCATCATGTTAATTAATCGTTATTTCGTGATATAGAGAATGTTGGAGGGAAATTGAGAGGCATAGACCATAGTAAATAGTCTCAAAAAATATTACTCAATTAATCTCTAAATAAAAATCATACTAACCGGGGGAGGCAAGAGTCCGTACTTCACATTTACTCAATTAATCTCTAAACATCAATCTCAACAGAATGATTAAATATACTTATTATTAAAATATTCAATAATGACGTTTTCGAACACATATGCTTCGTGTTAAACTTTCACACAACACACAATTTTTGGTACGTTCCATAATAAAATTCACTTCCTCCAAATATGCACAAAGAATTGATGTTTAGTAGGTAACATAAACATAATATAGTAGATAATTATATCATATTCTCTCATTTTCCCACCACATCTTCTATATCATCAATTAATCATTAATTGGTGAGTAATTAACATAGTAATTAACAAAAGTACATTCAATTAACAGTTAATTAATATTAATTAAGAAATGTTAATGTATATGTATTTTGATTATATATTAATTAACTATTAATGAAGTATTTTTTTTAGTTATTTCAATAATTAATCATTAATTAGGGAATAGAGGATGTTTTCAATATAGTCTGGCACGTTACGATTTTATATGTACAAGAAGTCTTCAGAACTAAGGGGCCGTTTGGGAAACGGAATTAGTAGAGTGGAATCGGATTATACGGTGGAGGAGTAAAAAGTTCTGGAATTAGTAATTTCACAGTTTGTTTGGATATCTAAATTATAAGATGCTGAAAAATATAATTTTTTGTTTGGTTGTTTACAAAATTTTGGAATTTTGTTATTGAAAATGTAAAAAAATTTATTTCATCAAATTGACAAAAAATAATAATATTTTATTTTATCCATGTAATATTATTATTGTAATAATATATAATACAATATTAATTATATATATAATATTATATTATATGAATTCAATAATTATAATATAATTATTATATATTAATATATCAGATATATAATATTATATCCATATGATTAATTTTGTATTATATATTACTAGCTTTATCCACGCGCGGGATGTTTTTTATATAATTATTTAAATAGAATTAACGCGTGTGCGAATTAACGCGCATGCGTTTGAACTAAATTAATTTAATCATGACATATTTGCAAATATCATGATGTCAATAGATGCATAAGGTTCATGAAATTAGTCTATCACGGATATTATTTTCTAATATAATTTGTATAAATATCATTTGTTCAGGTGCTTCTAAAATCGATTAATATAATCAGGACATATTCGCAAATTTTAATATGTATGTAAAATAGGAAAAAAAGGACCAAATGTAAAAAAGGACCAAATTGTAAAATAAGAAAAAAGGATCAAAATGTAAAAAAAACCGAAATGTAAATAAAAAGGACCAAAATGTAAATTAAAATTAAAAAGGACCAAAATGTAAATTAAAAAAATAGTTTTTTTATACAAAAATTCTTGATGACGTGGAGGCTTAGAATTGCAATAAATTTGTTTGATTTATATATAAGATATAATTTGTAATAATTTTAAATAATTATATTATAATAATCATAATCATAATAATATAATATTATAACATATAATATATTATTATAATTACATTATTATTATATTATTTTAATATCCAAGATTTTCTTTTTCACTAGAAAATACAATTATTTATTTTGTTGTTTACGAAATTTTGGAATTTTGTTTTTTAAAATGTAGAAATAAAGTTTCATTGAATAATATATCATTATTGCAATATATAATTATAATAATAGGATATTATATGCATATAATAAATTATAATAAAAATATAAAGATATTAAATGTACTTTTATATTATTATAACACTATTTTTATCTATTCTAATTATATATTCTAATTATTCTAATTATTTTATTAGAATAATATTAGCAACTATATAGTTATTATATTATCATAAAAATTTATTATAACCATATAATTAATATAATATTATATATTATTGTAATAATATATAATAATTATATTATAATAATAATAATAATATAATATTATAGCATATAATATATTATAATAATAATATTACTGTTATGTTATTATTATATTATTTTTATCAATATAATAATATAATAATTTTCTTTAAAAATGTATATAATATTATATTAATTATACATATCTAATATAATTAATATGTATGATAATTATTATATATTATTATATTAATTATACAAATTTAATCATTATATTATAATTATTTCTTGATTATAAGTTTTCCTCCACCTTGACACTCCTCAAATTTGGAGAATTAATATTTGCTAGTTTTGTGGAATTAGAAGATTTCTAGAAAAAATATAATTTCAATATTTTTTTGTAATCAGACAAGGAATTAGATTTAGGTTGGAACGAAAATATAATTTCATTCCATACCAAATTCCCATGCTCCCAAAGTCAAACATGCCCTAAAAAAAGTTATAATTACAATCACATTTAAAATCTTGAGCCCGTAAGGCTAATTGGGCTTATAATTACATGTTAAACTCTTCTGAGATCCACGTGTTCGGGCTTTCAACACGTATCCATGTCGGTTTACAGAGAAATACACATGTTCTCCACGTGTCAAATCCGGGTGTTCCTTCTAATATGATACATCTCCTTTGTCTTTCTATGTCTTCTCGCTGGTTCTTTATCCATTAAATACTTTCCCCCCCAAAACAAAGACACAGAAGAAAAGGGATGGCTCCAAAGCAGCAAAAGAAAGTCGTGGTTAAGAAGATGATTAAAAAGGTGGTCCAAGAAACGCTGAAGATTGTTGATATCGATGAAGAAGAAAATGGACAAGAAGCTGAGAACAGGGAAGGAACTGAGATAATGGCGGTTGAAACTTCTCCTACTGAACTCGTAGAAGTAACTGTGGAAGATGGACAAGGAGATCGGGAATACATTGAAGTTGTTCATTCTCCAAGTAAAGGCAAAGAAAGAGAGAAGGCGAAAAAGAAAGGAAAAACAAAAATGGTGGAGACGCAAACACGCACGAGAGAATCTGAAAATGGAGGTGAGCCTAAGACCCCGAAGAAGTCGGAGGCTAGGAATCAAAAGAAATATGCGGAAAGAAGGCCGCAAATGAGTAAGCGTAAGGGGAAGAAGCGAAATGCTGCAGGGGATATGGGTATGGGCGGTGTCGGAGGTTACAAGACCTACTTGTATCGGGTGCTGAAACAAGTAATGGATAAATAATTTCTTAAATTCAAATAAATTGTTTTTAGTGCGAAATCAAAATGATTAACACATCCAATTTTTATATAGGTACACCCCACACTGGGGGTGTCGTCGTGTGCAATGCAAGTGATGGATATGATGATGGCCGACATGTTCGAGCGGCTTGCTGATGAGGCTGCTCATTTATGCAAGTACACCGGGAAGCTGACGATTACCGCGAGGGAAATTCACGATGCTGTTAAACTTGTCTTGCCCGGCGAGCTCGCAATGCACGCAATTTCTGAGGGGAATAATGCGGTTTTGAGGTATTATACGAATGCCAAATAGTAGTATTGAATTTAGTAGAAGTGAAGGTATCTTGAGTAGTACTCCTTTTGTCTTGGATGGTTTTGAATATGTGGTAGGTCTTGTTACTTGTAGGAGGTTTGCATGGTGTAGTTAGTTGTGTTTTGGATGTCTGATTTTGGTTTTGTACAGAGACATCTTGACTTGGTTTAATGGATGTTTTCAGAACGTGCTCTGCACGTGTTAGTCCTGATTTATTGATGTTCTTAATTTAATTAATTAGTTAGTAGTTCATTTAATATTAATATTTTTTCTTATTTTTCTTTAAAAAAATATATTATATTTTTTATTATTGAATTTAGATTTAGTTTGAGAATAATTATATTTTGTGGTCATGATAAGAAATGTTTATATGTGTTTGTTGATTCTTGAAATTTTATTAAAATAAATGTGTTATATTCGTCATCGTATAATTTTGCAAATATATCAGAATAAATGTATTATATCTATTACTGTATAATTTTGTTTTGTTAGTGTGTCATTTACTGTCGTGAATTGTTAGTAAAGTATAGCATAAGTGTTTATAACACATACATTCAGATATCTTTATAATGTATTTATTTAATTCATATATACATTACATTTTTATTTTAGAGATACATCCATATATCTTTATAATGTATTTATTTAATTCATATATACATTACATTTTTATTTTAGAGATTAATTAAGACATTGTGGACTTATGCATCATGTATCATGTGCGTCTTTTTGAGAAAAATAGAGTAGGCTCTTGCGTCTTAGTTGGAGCTCGCAAAAAATGAATCGATCGGAAAAACGATTAGACCTCCCAAACTTGATTCAAATCGATAAATATTAAAAAGTCAACGATCTTAAATTGAATCCGAACCAAAAAATAATCCAAACCCGAAATCAGACAATAATTGATTGATCTGAATATAAAATCGAACAAAAATCGATTTGACTCGAACCTGAAATGGATTCTAAACCGAAAAATCACGACCCGATGCCCGAAAGACCCGAAACCAAACAATCCTAAAACCAAAAGGATTCGAAATTGAATGACCCTAAAACCGAAACGAACCGACACCGAACGATCCGAAAATCGAAACGACCCGAAAATCAATGACTCGCAAATCAAATGATCCGCGAACCGAAATAACCTGAACTCGAAATGACCCGAATGACCCGATTCGAAACTGACTCACCCACCTGATTGCCACCTATTTTGAGATTGTGCTACATGTTAGTCCTTATTTATTGAATTTTTTTATATAATTAATTGTTGAAAAGTTCATTTGATATTTATTTTTTCAAGTATATTGTAACTGCTTTTATTGAATTTAGATTGAATTTAAAAATAATTATATTTTGTGGTCACGATAAAAATAATTATTGAAACGTTCATTTGATATTTATTTTTAATGCCAAATATATTTCTTAAAATATTGATTCTATCATATAATTTACCAAATCAATGCAAAATCAAAATATGGATTTTTTTTCTTGCAAAATTAAAATATTCATTTTTTTAGTTCATGTAAAATTTACCAAATCAATGTAAAGCATATTATATTTAATGAATCCTTCTCAATATTTTTTTAATGTGTCTTTCGTAATATAATTTTTAATTCTATTTCTCTCTGCACAGTCTTTTTATTAAATATTTTTAATTTTTAATTATGCCAAATTTATTTCTTCAAATATCTTTTTATCAAATTTTACTTTATCTAATAATTAATTCATAAGAATTTTGGCTTTAATATAAGTCTCTCTACAATTTATCTTCATGTCTCGCTACAAAATCAAATTAACTATGAATATAAAAAAATATATTATGTATAACAATATTAAAATAGAAATTAAAGAAAATATATGTACATTTTTCTGAAATAAAAATAATATTAAAATTAAACATGATAACGTGAGGAAATTTGTAACCGCATATATATGTCATGTTTATGTATGAAATAAAATTACCATTTACATAACAAAGACCATCAGCCTAATTGAAAAAAAAAATACATTAAATAATATTAAAAAAGTATGTATCCTGAAATTGCCCAATATTTTGTTTATATTATTACATTGCATAGTATTATAGAGTTTATGCATTGTCACATGTGTTACGTTATGTATGAAAATAATTACAAAATTTGTCTATTTTTAACAAAAATTAAATAAATGTAATATATGATTAACTTTTTAGCGACATTGTAAGTGCAATGAAAAAAAATTGATCGTTAATTGTACTTAATTCAAATTCAATGAAAAAACAAATATTACATGTTGAAAAAAATACATGTTAAAAAAACGATAAAAAATTATGCCGAACCAGAGCGAGATAAACACTAGTACTTATTAAAATAATAACATATTTTCATAACTAATAACTAATAATTTAAGTATTATTAATAATAGTATAATAATTTATGTTTAACTATATTGATATTGTTGTCGTTCTTATAATTTACAAGTATGTATATTCATATTTTTTTCGTCGGGGCCTTCAAATCTACATGACCGGTTCTGTTTACAACTAGTTTCGGTACGTGCTAGACACGTGCTAATCCTATCTTATTTGGGGTTAATTCTATCTTATGTATACCCATTAGTATGTTTCTTTTTTTGTTTTTACAAACAAGAAAAACAATTATTTTTTCAAATAAAAAATTTCGTTTTTAAGATCTAGAAATCATATTTCATGTTTATTATTAATGTACCCATACTTATTTTTCATCGAACTTTGTGCAATCTTTTTCTTGCACGTCATCACAATTTGAACCGTTAGATAATAATACGTGTGGAAAATTTTAGACAATTAATTAATTATTGATTTTTATGGCCATAATATATCAATTATTTTATAATTAATTTTGAGAATTTTTATAAGGCTACATCGTTTTACTTTCATGATGTAGACTACTACCATTCGTCAAGTCTACTTTCGTTCAAGTTTATTCAATTGTTTATTTCACATTAACTTACATAATTAAACATGAAATACAAATGAAAATGAAGAGTTTATAAATAATTTACTAAAAATTAATATATAACTTTATGAAACATACATTATACATGAATATTAAGAACATTAATTCTAAAATGTCAAATATATTTGATTAAATTTTCTCTTTTTTTACATCCATATTAGCCTAGTTCATACACATTATTTTCTCTAACTTGAATTTGTAAATATATTATGTAAGCAAATGCAATGCAAAAAATATCATGTTTACATAAATTAATTTTAAATATTATTCTTATGTATAAAGTTAAGAGAAATGGAAGAAATCTGTGCGGCCACGTCATCAGGGGCCTCTTTGTAAAAAAATTACATTTTGGTCCTTTTTTATTTACATTTTGGTCCTTTTTATTTGAAAAAAATACATTTTGGTCCTTTTTATTTACATTTTGGTCCTTTTTTATTTACACTTTGGTCCTTTTTATTTACATTTTGTCCTTTCAAGTTTGAAAAATTACACTTTGGTCCAGGGGCCTCTTTGAATTATTTACATTTTGGTCCTTTTTATTTACAATTTGGTCCTTTTTAGTTGAAAAAACTACATTTTGATCCTTTCTATTTACATTTTTGTCCTTTTAAGTTTAGAAACTTACATTTTGGTCCTTCATATTTACATCTTGATCCTCTTTTATTTACATGCCGGTCCTTTTTTACATTTTTGAATTTACATTATAGTTCTTTTTATTTATATTTTGGTCCTTTTCAGTTTTAGTTCACACTTTGGTACTTTTTATTAACATTTTGGTCATTTTTAATTTAAATTTCGGTCCATTTTTACATTATTAATAATTCCTCTCATCTCATGCCTCCACATCACCACCTTATTATGCCTCCCTATCACCACTTTACTTGGAAAATTTTCAAAAGACTCCTTAAATTTGTAGATATTGTAAAAAATAATTAATTTACATATGTATTCATTTTAAAAAAATGCTTTTTAATTTTAAAAAATTCTTAAACTTTTTGTAATATATAATAATTAAAAAAAATTACTATATGTTATATGTTATATAATTTTAATATTTCATTCATTACAAATATTCGACTTATGTATTATTTTTCTTGAAAAACTAACATAAAATTATAATAAGTTGAACAATATTATTAAAAGAACATCTTGCAAATATTTAAAAATAAAATATCATAAAACTATTAAAAAATACATAAAAGAAAAACTAAAATAAAAAAATAGATGTTTAAATAGATATTTTCTATGAATATATTTGCAAGATGTTTATTTATTATTATTTAATGTAAGTTTTTTATGAATAAAGAATGGAATATTAAAATTATATAAACAAAATATGTAATAATTTAAATTTTTTTAAATCACTACATGTTAAGAAGTGTTTATGAATTTTCTTAAAATTAATAAAAAAATAACAAAAATAACTTTTAATTATTACATATGAGATTTGGAGGGTATTTTGGAAAAAAAAAATTAATATCATCCATAAGGAGTATTTTAAAATAAAAGTTTGGTAAAGAGTTTTTTTTTGGAGTTTACGAAAAGATAGAGGATTTTTTACAATATCCAAAAAAAATTAGAGGGTTAAAAATATACCAAATCACGGATGTGCGAATAATCATGACAAACTCGAGGGCTCCCGCGCAATTGCGCGGGGAAAAAGCTAGTTATTAATATTTCTACAACTATAATTGTAAGAATCATATATAATACTAAGTAGGTTTATTTATATTTTGTATGGAACAACTTTAATATTAAAAAATTTAAAAAATTATAGAATGAGAAATTATAGTTTACCACTTAGAAGATAAATAACGTTTTCAACTTAGAAACATATATCGGATACTATTGTTATTTTTGTAATTTGTAAATTTAAAGTATCATATGATGTTAATAGATCTTTTAATTATGTTTTTTTTAATTAAACTTCGATATTATTTGTTTAATTATTTTCCCCATTAAATGTGATATTATGAATAATTTGCAGTGCCTTTTGGATTGATACAAAATTTATTAGCACTATATTAAGTAATTGCATACGATGAGTACATAGGTTGTATGATTCGAGGTCCAAATACTAGAATAATATTAATTTGCTATTTGGTAAAAAATATTATTTAGTAACTATTTTTATTAATAACTATTTAACATTAAAATTAAATACTAGAATAATATTAATTTGTCAACATATTTTCAGGAATATTTTTTATATCATATTTTTATTTAATTTTAAGTTTCTATGATAAAATATATAAAAAATTAAAAATTAAAATTATGTATATGACATATAATTTTTTAAATTAGTAAATGTTAAAAAATATTTATAATGATTTTAAATTAATACAATAATACAAAAATATGTTTATTAAATTTAAAGATGAAAAATAGAGGGGTATTTTGGTCCAAAAAATTGTAATACTATGAAATATACATATAGGGAGATAATTATAGGACCTTTTATTGGAGTTTCTCAAAAATTTATTGATTTTTTTTTAAATTCAAGAAAAGAAAAAAAAAAAAAAAAAGGGAATTTGCTCTTTGCTATTGACCCCCGTCAATCAACAACACGTGTAAGATTCAAATATATTGAGGATATACGTGTCTTGGAAAGATAAAAGATGTGAATTTCATCATTAAATTAAATGGTATGATTTTTTGTGTACTTGCTCATAGTCATAAACATAATCGATGTTATTTGTGTGATGTAATTTGGAAAGGTAAATCTATACACAAATATCATAATTTCGAAGTTCACAAAATATCCAACAATATTGTTTTCGTATGCCCCAATATTTCTCCTCCTGTTTCCCCCAGTCTCTTGTTTCTCTGTCTTACATTACTTCGGCTTCTCCGGCACTGATCTTTCTCTCTCTCTCTCTCGGTAAAGTATTTTCTGTTTTGGATAACTGGGAGATGAAATTGGTAAAATTTTACACTAATGTCTGTGCGATTTGAGTTTGTAGTTTGTCTTTTTTCTCTTGAATGATCCAATTTTGCATTACTTGGTTTTTCTCAATTAATCTTTGCTACTTACTCATTAGTTTTTGTTTCAATTGAATTGTCATGTAAGCATTAAACTCCATTTTTAGACTTGTATAGGGTATCTTACACTTGAATTACAATTACTTGCTTATTTTTGTGGGTAAATTTTCAATTTCTTGTTAGTAATTTGGTTTCCTCGACTTGACGTTCATTTTTTTTCTTATAACTGCAGAGTTAAGACATGGGAACAATTAAAACAGGAGCCAGCTTAAAACAAGAAGTGGTATTGTCTCTGAGTCTCAGTCTCGAAGAGGTAACTTCTTCTAAGCATCCATTTTACATGTTACAACTTACCATCAGTCCCTCATTACAAACTTTTGTTTAAATATTTTGACACGAAACAGATTTTAAATGCGAAAAAGAGAAATGGCTTGCACCGGAAAGAAATTCAAACCCAAGAAACCGACTCGGTTACTAATAAGAACCAAACGTTGCACGATGATAAAGAACACGAGTCCGAAGTTAATAATGAAAAAAACCAGGGATCGAATCATAAATATCCAAAAAGAAGAAAATTCAAGCCCAAGGTAATACAAGATCAGGGAACAAGGAGCAACAAAACTCCAATTTCAAATTCACAACTTTCGAATCCCCGTTTCTCTCCCCAAACTCCAAAATCCACAATGTTAGAAGTCCTCGTTAACTCAAAAGGCTCCCCTAATTCAGACCCAAAACCCAACAACTCAGGAAAATCAAAAGATAGCGTTATATTGGATCTAGTTACTCCAATAAAAAATGATATTGTCTACGTGAGGAGAAACAAGAGGACTCTTAATATAACAAACAAAGAAAGGACTGATATTTTTACTAAAATTGATGTGGAGGAAACAAGAGTTGGTACGAGCACGAATTTCTGCAATATCGGTGAATCCGTACCAAAACATGTGCGAAGAAAACTTAACTTTCGAGAAGAACCGAGTACAAATGAATCTTTGATTCGTACCAATCAAAATTGTGGAAATATGGCCGAAGAAAATGAATCGGTTGGGTTTGTGAGTGAAGATATTGAAAAACTAACCCTGAACGAGATTGTAAGGCTTCTCGGGGCTGAGAAAAAGATGAAAAAAATCAAAATGAAAAACTTAAATATCGATTCGGACAATTTAGCAATTGTGCCTCACGAGGAGAAAAAATCTCCTGCAAAAGATAAGGAGAAGAAACACAAGCCAAAAGTGTTATTTGACGAGAAAACCGATGAAGAATGTGATAAAATAATTGGAAATAAAGAACAGGGTGCCAGCTCATCATCAGGGGAAAATTCAGAAAACGAGAAATTTTGGAGGACTGAGAGAGAAAAATTCAGCAAACTCGCAGATGGCTTCAATACGATAATGAAACTCGTTCAAGGTTATATCTTTGAGCACCCTACGAAACCTAAAAATATCATTTTTATCCATATCAGATAAGAAATATCTTGGCTATCCTACAATATGTTTGAAATTTATTTGTATTTTAGGCGATCGAAGATTTTCTGAATGGAACGGGTCCGTGATGGACTCGGTTGTGGGAGCTTATTTGACTCAAAATGTTTCAGATCATTTATCAAGGTTAAAATTAAATAATAAGTTTCTATTTGTTTTTATCATTTTATTGCCATCATGTATTTATATATTTATATATCAATTTATTTTGTTTATTGGATTGTAGTTCTGCATTCATATCCCTTACGTCCGCATTTCCTTCAAATAGTAGAAGCCCTTGGCCAGACAAGAAAAATGCCGGTTGAGTGTATCTCCATAAAAAAAAATTTTAACCATTTTCTTATTAATTTATACTTGACAAATATTTTGACAATTTAATTTGTTGCTGTCATGTAGATGATAAATGGGACAAGGCGAGGGCTAGTGACAAGCAAAATCAAAACCCAAAAATATTCAATAATAAAGTACTCCGAAAAGGCAAATGCGTACCAGAAATAGCGAGAAGGGGGTATCATAACGGCACAGAGAACATTGATTGGGATGCATTGAGGCGGACCGCAAGCCAAAATCATCATGAGGAAGAGAGAGAAATTAGTATTGTCAACGTGAAGAGAGATGATTTGGTGAATTGGGAAGATGTGATAAAAGCCCATGTGGATGAAGTTGCGGAGGCTATTAGTAGTCGTGGACAGGGTAATGTATTAGCCGAAAGAATTCAGGTATTTAATGCTTTTGGAGAGCTAAATGAATTATGATTCCCAAATTATGGTTCAATTGTGCATTTAATTACCCTAAATTTCAGGCTTTCTTGAAACGAGTGGCTAGAGATCACGGGAGCTTAGATCTCGAATGGCTTAGAGATGTCCCGCCAGAGCAAGCAAAGTAAACTTTAAATTCTTTTTGACTATTCCATTCCATTTATTTTGTATTATTTTGCAGATATACATATAAAAGAAGTGTTGTTAATTTTTTCAGGGAATTTTTGTTGAGTATATATGGATTAGGGCTAAAGAGCGTGGAATGCATTCGCCTTTTGGCTCTCCATCAACCTGCCTTCCCGGTAATTTCTATATTTCTTTTAAAAAATATTTACCCTTCTTTATTGATTATTAGGTTAAATATGAATGAAATCTGCCTCCTAATAATAATACGATAGTAAGAATAATTACAATGATTTTGATCTATTTATTTATTAGGTCGATACGAATGTGGGAAGGATTTGTGTAAGGCTTGGATGGGTCCCAATCGAACCTCTTCCTGAAGAGCTTCAGATCCATCTTCTCGAACTGTAAACATTTCTTTAATATATATATAGATATATATATAAATATTTTTGTTATTTTGTATTTGTAGATATCCAATGATGAATTCGATTCAGGGGTATCTGTGGCCAAGACTTCGCAAGCTTGACCAAAAGACATTGTAAGTTGTAAAATTTTCACACTAAATTACCTTATAAGCCCCTTGTACTATATTTTCTTAGGTAATAGTGGAGAGGGAAATTAAGTTGGGGTTTATAAATTATAATATATTTCCCAAACTTACAAAATAAAATTGACAGGTACGAGCTTCATTATCAGATGATAACTTGTGGCAAGGTACATTTGATTCGTTCTTTCATATTAAATTTTTTAAAGCACGGTGAAGTGTTTAATTTGATTATTTCATTACAGGTTTTCTGCACGAAAAGCAAACCAAATTGTAATGCTTGTCCTTTCAGGATTCAGTGCAGGCATTATGCTAGTGCTTTCGCCAGGTCTCTCTCTCTTTCTCTCTCTCTCTCTTTCTCTCTCTTGATCGAATATTTATATTGATGTAAGTTATAAATTTGTAGTGCTAGACTAATGCTCCCTGGAATCGACGAAAACAGTGCAGACAAAGGCACTATTCAATTGTCTGAATCCTCAAAGACCAAGGCAGAACCGATAATAGAAGAACCCTCGAGCCCAGATCGAGAAACAAATGAAGAAAATCGAGAACCCTTAACTGACGACATTGAGGATATATTTCTTGATGACCCTGATGAAATACCCACGATCAAATTGGACGTGGAGGCGTTTGTAAAACATTTAGAGGAGTTTACGAGCAAGCATAATGATCGAGTGAGAGAGATAGATATCGAGGATATTTCCAGGGCTCTTGTGATGCTACCTGTCCAGGCCTCGATGTTGAAGAATCAAGGCAGTCTTAGAACCGTTCACGATGTGTAAGTAAACTAGTACTTAAAATATCAGGTAAAATGAATTGAATAAATAAAGATACAACTGAATACATTTCTTTGATTTGGTAGGTATGAAATTCCAGATGGACACCCTGTTTTGAAATGGGTAAGACTTTTATTTTAATTCATTGCCTTTCCGTTATTTCTGAATTCACTTAAACTTCTAAGTTTAATATGGGGATTAATGAATTTAATTTTCGACAGTTGAATTTTGAAGAAAGAAATAAGAATGATCCATCTCATTATCTCTTGATAATATTTACTCCTGGTATATTTTACCAAAATTGACAAAAATGAACGTATATTTATATCATATTTTTATAAACTTAATGCTGATTAATGTATGGACAATTATAATTTATGAACAGAACCAGATGGACACAACCGTTGTGAAAATTGTGTAGATTTTGTGCCTCTTTCGGAAGAGGAGAAAAATGAATATGTCGAAGGCTCTATTCTGGTACGTTTATATTTCAAAAAAGAAAAAAAGGGGAAAACAATTTTTTTAGATATCTCTCAACCATTTAATAAATTGAAATGATCCATTTTATTTTTGTTATTGTGTGAATGAACAGATACCATGTAGAACTGCAATGAGAGGAAGTTTTCCTCTAAACGGCACGTACTTTCAAATCAATGAGGTTGGTAAATTGAACAATTATTGGCACGTACTTGTAATAATCAAAATAATAAATGTATGGAATTTTAGGTATTTGCTGATCATGGTACGTCCCGAAACCCAGTAAGGATTTCGAGAGATGAGATACGGCGGTTAACAAAACTCCGTTGCTACTGCGGAAGCAGCGTCAGTACAGTGCTTCAAGGTGAGTTAATCTTAGAAATGGACCTAGAAATATTTGGTTGTAAATAAATGGCGAGTTTATTTTTAATTTTTTATGCAGGTCTGTCTACATCTGAAATACAATTTTGCTTTTGGAGAGGTATAAAAAACAAACCCAATAAGGATATACCTTTTTCTGATTTTGTAAATTAATTATTTGTATGCTTACTAATTACAAATAATAATAATAATAATAAACTATTATATGAAGGAGTTGTATGCATAAGAGGGTTCGATAGAGAAACGAGAAGACCGAAGCCCTTGAGTTGTTGGTTACATAAAATGAACCGCAATAGGAAGACGAGTGTATAGTTACAACTATATATTTAGCATATTTTTGTGTAGTTTATTTATACTTGTAATTAGGATATGTGTTTGTGGTGCTGTGTATTTACTTTAGGGTTTCGGGTTAGTTGAGTTATATGTTTTGTGGTAACGAACTTACTTAAATTATATCTAGGTAATGATTTTAGTTGAATTTAATATCGAACACACATGGCGCAAGATAGCAAATACATGGATATGTACTTAAAAAATCATGGCTTTGTTACAACATGAGGTAAGATATGTATTTGATAGGAAAATGTTATACATGTCTATTGTATTATACTAGGACAATGCCCGCGACTTCGCCACGGATACTATTAATATTCATATCGTTAATGTTAATAAAAAGTTTACAATGAACAAAAAAAAATCTAAAGTATGACATTTTTTAGTAAACACTAGAAGGTACCCTACTAGAAGGTACCATCGTTCCGTTTCGGAAACATAAAAGAAAATTTTATGATGCGAATTATTATTTTTCTTTTATATTTTGTATTTTAGGAAATTAAAATATTATCTTCAATTTTTGTTGTGATATTATGAATAATCATGTCATGTATTTTAAATTTTGTAAGAAATATATTTTCTGTATATTTGTGATTTGTGAGGTTACAAAGAATTTTTTATTCATATTTTGTTCATAATGATAATACATGACTCATTATACTATACATGTATTATTATTATTTTATTTTGCTCGAAAATATTATAAGCACTATACTTTCGAGGATAAGAATATGTATTTTTTTTCTAATAGAACTAAGTTGTTAATTCTACGTAAATACTTTAAAATAAAAAAAATATTCAATTTTGACAACGAAATAGCAATATATGTTTTTTTTTTTCATTTCTCCTCTCATGGAATCTTAAAATAAGTATTATTGTGAATTTCTTATATATTAGTATTACATTAAAATATACTATAAATTTATTTGTATAATAGAATAAGTATTCAGATGAATTTATTTAGATATTCGAAGTATATTACTTTATTTGCACATTATTGTGACTCGTAAGAACCAATAGCATCTGACAAAATCATAATTTTTAAAAATGTACCGTAAGAACCAATATTATATTTATAAAATATTATACCTATAATTATTGTCTTATATACTGAAAATTATATTTTTTTCAAAATAAAAAAATTGTATGTCTATTTTTTTTCCTAGATTCAAAATATTTGTTTTGAAAATGAATTATATTTTTCAAAAGAAAAAAGATTGTATGTCTATAAATATTTTCTAGTTTCCAAATATTTGTTTAAAAATAATAATAAGTTGTCTGTAAATATTTTCTGGTTTCTAATTTTTTTTATTTGTTTTGAAAAAAAAAAAATTCAAACAAATATTTGTATTTCTATAAATACTTTCTAGTTCCAAATATGTTTTTTTATAGAAATGCATTCTTTAAACATAATTATAAATATATATAATGAAATATTCACATATATATTGTAGGCGCATTTTTCTTCTTTGTACCCAAGTTGTCAAATTTTATACAAAAACAATCAAAGCTTGAAGTTAATTAGAAAAAAATATTGACGGGATCAGGTATCCCGCCGTCAAATATATAAAGTTCAAGTTTGTTTTTAATCAAGTTATTAAAGTTCAATGAAATTTCATACAATTCATCATTTATACATATACATATGTACTTACAAGTTCATTTAATATTTTATTTGTATTTGATGTCGTATTCGTATCCGTATTCGAAATCAGATACCGGATATCGTATTCGTATCCATATCCGAAATCATATATCGTATTCGTATCAGATATCGGATACCGTATTTGAAATCGGATATTGTATTCGTATCAGACATCGATACTAATTTTGTATTCGGATATCGAATATCGTATTTGTATCCGTATTCGAAATCGAAAACCGAATATTGTATTAGTATCTGTATTCGAAATCGGATATCATATATCATATTCATACCCGTATCCGAAATCGGATATCGTATTTGTATCGAATATCGGATATGCTTTCGTATTCGGATACCGGATATCGTATTCGTATTCGTATTCGAAATCGATATTCCGTATTCATTATCCGATACGAATACGACATCCGGTACCCGATTTCGAATACGGATACAAATGCGATATCCGGTATCCAATTTCGAATACAATATCAAAAAAAAAAAATACAAATACAAAATCGTCGATATCTGATATCAAATACGAGTACAATATTTAAAAAGTTCACAATTATAGATGTATAAAATGACAGAATAATATGAATTTTATTAAACTTTATTAACTTGATTAAAATAAATGGGAAGTTTGATAAATTGAAATGGAAAGTTTTATTAACCCATTGATAATGTTATTAATTTGGCGGAATTGGAGGTTCCGCCAATTTTACCACGTCGTTGGTTATTTCTGTAATTAACTTCTTAATTCAACGATTGGTTATTTTTGAGATAAAATTTGAAAATTTGGATACAAAAAAATGCACCTATATTATACTATTATGTTATAAATGTAATATTTTTCTTAACAAATACATACATTTATTTAAATTGAGATTTTCATTAGACGCACAATCACGTCCGGTCCAAAGTTTTCAAGTACCCAAGTTCTATTTTGAAAGTGGAACCATATACAATAAATTTATTTGAAGAAAATGTTAACGTATTATGTCAATATTGATTGTGTGGTTTATTATTTGAGGCTCTAAATTTACTTCAATAAATTTAAGGTTCAAAAATCTTGTCTAGATCATTTTTTTGTTAATATTTTCATTGTATTTTGAAAAAATAAAAATCAAAAATAGTTTGTGGGACTTGAACTCCTGTCCCTCACGAGAGAAATAATTATTTTACCAATGAACCACAAGATTGTTTATAATTTATAACCGTGTTATTATAATTATACTTATTTTTAACTTAATAAAACATGTTTTAGAACATTTTGGATCCGAAGTCCGGACCTCTTGGGCCTATAACTGGGGCCGGACATGCGCACAATATTTAATTCTCATATTTAAAGTTTAAATATAGTACTGGATAATGTAAAATGATATTTGCTGATATGATTTTTTTGTAAAATAATATAATTATATTTTGTGTAATTGGGGTGCAAAATAAGATATAATATTAAAGTGAAAGAGATAAACGGTGTATGAGAATACGAAGATTTTGTTTTTGTAATTTCAATCTCTTTCTTGATAATTTGTAATCTCATTAACATGTCATGTCATTTTGTAATACTACACACTTAATGTCCTGTTATTGAAATGAATGCCTTTATAGAAATTGGACATGTTTTGTTTGTTCATAACTCATACGATTGATTTTGCATATCTCAATACCTTATATATTATTTTGTCAAAAATAAATAAATAAATCATATATTATGATTTCAGCTTCTATTGACCTCAAATAATAATAGATAAATCTGGGACAAAAACATTTTTTATTTAATAAAAAATAGAAAATAAAAACTTAGGTATATTTTATTATAAGTTTAAAAACCTCTGCATAGAATTATACTACATTTTATCATGGTAGATTCCCACAAAATTAAAACACGAACACCAAAGTTAAAACCTGAAATGCATCGCTAGTTTGTCAGCAATCAAATCAACGATAACTGGAGAAGACAGTTATCAAGGAACTGGAGAAGATGTGTGCGTTTTAAAGAATTAATGGATCTAGCCGTTGCGCTGTCCAGTGAATCCATTAACAGCTCTTATTCAGAATACTGGGCCTTAGTAATTGTCTGGGCTTTAGCATTTGTAATAACTGATGGGCTTTAGTAATAAATATGTAAAGTGGGTCTTTATCTCAACCGTCTGATGAAGAGATTGTTAGATCAGACGGCCGAGATTGTAACTACAGTTATTTACCTTTGGGTTTCAGCTCTTTATATATAGAGCTTGAAATGAGTTGAGTTAATTAATGAAATTAAGAGAAATTTATTCACAATAAAATACTGTTAATATTTTCTACATAGTTATCACAAGCAGTGATGAATTAGCAATTAATTATTTACGAGAATAATAGTTTCGGACCTTTCATGTGCAAAATAATTTTGTAGAATATACTCAAGAATAAAATATGTATGTGTTAGAATTTACTAAGTAAAATGTGCACCCGTTAATGATATGTACCTGAAAAAATAAGGAAAGTAATTAGGAATCGACGACTAAAATGTTTGCAATTAACGATGTTTTTCAGAAGAATTTCAAATTAACAATAAATCCAAATTATGTTTAAAATGAGGATATTTGAAACGTTTGATAACTGCAAAATCCAAAAAACAAAAAATTAGGCAGCATTACATTGTATTGTACCCAAAAAATTGGAAATTTATAGCATGTTTATTGTAGTCACAATTTAAAAATATTTTAAATGTTTCTAATTATTGGCATTTATCTGAAACTATTGCGCAAGATTTCGCAATCAACAAAAAAAATCCTAAAAGCAAATCTGGAAACTCTTCAATTACATGTGGTAATTTGAAAACCGAAAATATAGTATTTATTACTTTCTAAACTACCAGAGAAAATCTTATAAATAACAAAAAAAATCATATAATCAATTTTGAAAAATTAGGGTTACTGAAATATATTAAACTGAAAACCACATTAATTTAAAAAAATTCGTTCAAAATTCATCAAAAACTCGAAAATTTAGTGGACAGACCCAAATATGAGAAAACACTAAATCAATTAACAAGTTTAGGGCTTGTTTGATTTGAGGGATTTAGAGGGATTGTAGTCCCAAATCCGGGATTTGAAGCAAATCCCTTGTTTGATTTTATCACATCCAGGATTTGAGAGCCACTCTCCCTGTATTCTGTCGTCCAGTTCAGGAAGCGGGATAACAAAATACACGCAAGAGCCGTCGTCCCTGTATTTCGTCTAAGCACCGATTTATCCCTAATTATTCCTCTTCCTCTCGCAAAATACTGGGCGGCTGTCTGCTCCTCCACTTCCCTCCATCGTGCTCTTCGCCAAGTTTGCCCATTCGCCGGAGAAGGGCTACCTTGTTTAGCTCCGCAAAAGGACTCGCCAAGCTTTCAACCTACACGGACGAAGCTTTCAACCTTCCTCTCTCCTTTCTCTCTCCTTGGCGCCAACATGCATGTTACTCCCTCTTTCACTGTCGTCTTCTTCTCCTTTCACTTCCGCCTTCTTTATTTGGAGCCTCCACTGCTCCGCTCGAAAAAACCAGCAGGTTTGGAGCCTGCGCTGCTCCACTCGCTAAAACTAGCAGGTTTGCTCATCTCTTCTTCCACTCTCAAAAACCATCAATTGAATTCTTCCACTGCTTCTTACATGTTCATCTTAGCTCAATTATACCAAAAATTTTGAGGGCATGTTTGATTTGAGGGCAATTAAAATTGCTAATTTGGGTTAAATGAGATTCGTAAAATCTGAAATTAAGTTATGATGCCTCTACATACTAATGTTTCAAGCTCAATTTTTGAGCTTAATTGGTAATTCTAAGATAATTAGCTAATTGTTTTGGTGAATTTAGATTCATATCAAAATTTCCTGTAATTTCAATTTGTTTCTCTTTGTTTCCAATTTTAATACCTGTAATTTGGTTAATGTTTGATTAATTTGATAATGTTTTAATTAGCCCATGTAAAATTAAGGAACATATTGCATCATCAATTCTGGTTTTATTAAGGATCCTTTTATTAATTGTTTGATTAATTTGATAAATTGTTCTCATTCCTGGAGAAGTCCAAATTAAATGAAATGAAGAAGTCGAGCATCGGGGATCAACTATGCTGAGAGAACGCCGTCATGAAGCTCGAGAGCCGGTCTTGATTAGAAATGATATAACGAGACAAATGTGAAAAAATATTGAATTCATGAAATTAAATTTTATGTTAATTTATATTTATGTAATTTTTGATCATATTAGTTTTTTCGTATTAGTGGTGTGTTAAAAGAGAATCTTATTTTGTAGTAGTTGTACAAATTAAATCTTATTTGTGATAATTATTCTTAATTGTGGTAATTTTGCAAGTTAAACTTCAATTTAATTAATATTTTATTATTTTAAATATTGAAATATTATAGTGTAATTTGTTTGAGATATGTAAATATATCAAGGATTGATTTTACAATACTATTCATCATACAACTAACAAAAAGTAATTGCATTGTTTAATTATCAATTAAATCTATTATATAACTAACTAGAATCAAAGATCAAATCCATGTATTTTGCAACAAAAATCAAACAATAGATTTTCATATACATGATTTAGAATCCATCTAATCAAACAACTAGCATGTGTTCTCAAATACATGTATAGTCAAGTACATGTATTTGATCTATTCATGTATTTCAAAATTCCTCAAATCAAACAACTAGCATGTGTTCTCAAATTCCTCAAATCAAACAACTAGCATGTGTTCTCAAATACATGTATAGTCAAGTACATGTATTTGATCTATCCATGTATTTGATCTTCACACGAAAAACAGCATTCAAAATGTCTATATTAATAAATATGAGAATAAATTAAAAATTAAGTTTTTAGTAATTAGGACCATTATTATATTATACAAGTTAACTTGTTTTATGTATTAATTAATTTTCCTGGGCCGATGAAGCCTAAAGTTCTGATAAATATATGGCCCTTAATTCAACTTACCTTCTTTTTATTTCATGGACCATGTCATTGTTGAAGCTGTATTCATATTCGTGATGAAGATATATCTATTTTTTTTTTTTTTTTTTTTTATTTTTTTTTTTTGGAAAGTTGAGAGGGCTCACACGATGTGACGATGTACATTATACTAATGTTTTATCAATAATATACCTAAATCACAAACAAGAAAAAGAAATTCTAAATACATCACTAATTCAGAATTGAGAATCTTAGAACAAACCGAGAAACGAAATCCTGAATATGAATTAGAAAATGAAATCCCGGATTTGTACACAAGAAACCTTCCTCTTCGAGCCTTCATCTCTCCTCTTCAGACCTCCACCCTTCTTTTTCAGACCCCCTTTTGAGCTCCATTGATTGAAGACTCCACTCATGGAAAATCTTGTCCTCTTTATCTCGTCCAACCATGAGTAAATCACCATCAACTCCTCTCTATTTTGTTCATCCATTGCAACAAACCAGATTCGATCTTGTGGAAAAAGGAAGCGAAGGTTCTCCTAGGCGAAGGTTCATCCATTGGACCATTGAAGTCGAAAAATTGTCTTCAAACCATTTTTCTCTCTCTTTTTCAGGCAATCCTCGAGCAGAACCCTTACAATATCCTTGATTCATCTCGCATTGATTCATCCTTTTGTAAGATAAACAACATTTATTTCCTTGCATTTCTCTTCTTTCTGTGAAACCCTAGGCCTGAGCTTGCAAATCGCTATCATAGAGTGGATTTCACCAATAATTTTGTGTCTTCTCGCATCTGGTTTACAGTAAATTGAAACTCTCGCCTTTTTTGCCCCTTTGATTTATTATTTTCCTCTTTTACCTGGCTAGAAGAAGAAGAAGAAATGGAAGATGGTTTCGATGGTGCTGGCCTCGTATTTCTTGTGGTTTCTCGCTTCCGTCCTCATCCTTTCTTCAAAAACCTTTCATATTTACATCCATTGTTCAATACAAATTTTCAAAATTACATTTCAGTCCTTTCTGTCCCACAAATTTTCAAAATTTCATTTCAGTCCTTTTTGTCCTACATTTTTTCTGAAAATTACATTTCAGTCCTTTGTAATTGTGTCCTACAAATTTTCAAAATTACATTCCAGTCCTTTCTGTACTACAAATTTTTAAAATTACATTTCAGTCCTTTCTGTACTACAAATTTTCAAAACTACATTTCAGTCCTTTCTGTCCTACAAATTTCAAAATTATATTTCAGTCCTTTCTGAAAAATTACTGTCAAGAAAATTTCTCATCTCATAAAATCTCTTGTACAAAAAGTATCAACACTCTATTCTGGTACCTTTTGACATGTGACCCTGAGATTTCTAAAAAAAATATTTTTCTTAAAAATTTCATACTATGGGCCTGAGGCACTACTACCACTGATTCGGGTACATCTCAAGAGCTTAATTCTTCCCTCATCCAATTAGGCTTCAATCCATTCAAATTAAATGAATTGGTTAAATTGTTGTTGCTACCCTTTTCGAGTATATAATATCATTTACCGTCATTTTTGCCTACAAGTCCATAATCTTCAAAAAAATTAATATCGAACTAAAAATAATTTGAAAAAGTCTCATTATTTATTTTGTGGAGCTTACTGAAAATGCCGAAAACGGAGATAACTTTATCGAATCTAAATAAATCGATGTCTAAAAGGAGAAGTAAATGGGAGCTGCGAATCGCGATCTTTTCTTCACTAATCGCTCTACATTCTTTGAAATTACAAAATCACACAGAAAAAAAAAACTAAAATTAAAGAGAATATAAATATAAATTATATTATAATGTTAAAAACTTAAAAACTAATTAATATGTTAATAAATACATACTGACTTGCTAACTCAGTACATATAAACAAATATTCAAACACATACCCATCAATTCTGATGTGTGTATTACCAAGATAGCTTAATCAAATTCTAATCTTATTCTTAACGGTAAAAAAATCTAAATCCAAATCTCATTCCAACGTTAATATTTCTTCATATTAAACCAAATACACTTGGTCCACGATTTAATGACCGAAAAGAGACTTACCACTTACAGACGGTGTATACATCAAACTGGTACACCGAGTTTGGGGACGCTGTAAACTATTCTAACATCGCTAACAATAAATAGAGCACTGACAGCTCTCTTCTTCTCTGTGGTCCCCAAATATTATTCCTTCTTTCTTGTCTCTTCTCTTCTCTCTTCTCCCTTCTCCCTTGTCTATTCTCTCTCACAATGCAAAAAGTAGCAATGGAGAAACCATGGATCCGATACTACTTAACAAAGAACTTCTTCTTTCTCTTTTTTTTCGTCCGATTGTGCTTCTTGTCCCTGTTTTTTGGAGAGACGAGATTTTCCAGATTGCTTCATATGCACACACAAGGATGTAAGTGATTCTCGTCCACATTTTATTTGTATTCTCTTTGATCTTGGTTCATGGTTTTGTTAAATGACGAATCAAGCCAGTAATTGTTTCTCTTAGTTTTTGTTTTCGTTTTCTGGTTAAATGTTTTGGTATTTCTCTTGACGAGCCATACACGTAAGCATTTGTTGTCAATTTTGCATCGAATACAGATATTTGATAAAGTCCTCATGGATTATTGATAATCTGAGTTCATGCTATGATTGATTTTATAGTTTTGAACGGTTTTTATTTTTGGACGAAGTTTTTGCGGTCACTAATTTGGGGACAAGTTTTCATTCTCATTTTTTGTCTGAACTACGTATGAGTACTCAGATCTTCCTTTGATTGATTTTGTAACCATCTCTGTTTGTTTCTCATCTTGCTTTGTTTCGTTAAAACCCCTCAATAAATTGTTCTTTGGACTTTCAACCTTTGAATCATTATAACCATCTCTGTTTGTGATTAATTTTGTAGTTTGAAACACCTCTGATTGATTTTGTAGGTTCTACAAGCAGTAATTTAGGAACACCTTTGATTGATTTTGTAGTCTTAACAATTGTTTATGGCTTAAAATCAAGATTTGAAGAAATTTTTGCTTGTGCAGATGAAAGCAGTGGAGATGATTTTGTAGGTTTCCCATCATGACTTCATGTGATTTTTCCCATCATGACTAGGTAACAAATTTGAAATTAACTAATTTAATTTTGTAAGTATCCAATCTAATTTATTTTCACTCAATGTGCACAGATGAAAAAATTGGATGATCAAATCGATTTATCGAGACACAAAATTGCGACATCTCGAGACAAGAAATTTCAAAGTGTCGAGAAAGAACCAACTTGCATGTGTGCGCTTCTCTGTTTGTGTTTTTGTACATGTGCCACTGTATGTTTTTTATTTTGTGTTTGTGCATGTATGTATATCTGTGTGTGTGTGCATGTGGTCTCTGTATGTGTGTATTGTGTGTGTGTGTGTGGTGTGTGTGGTGTATGTGGTCTCTGTGTGTGTGTGTGTGTGTGTGTGTGCGCGCGCGCGCGTGTGTGTGTCGAGGGTTCCGGCTCATTTGAGGCCGGTCCGGGGGGAGAGGGGTCGGGCCCACGCGGGGGCCCGGCCCAGGAGGGAGGGGTCGGGCCCACGCAGGGCCCGGCCCGGAGGGAGGGGTCGGGCCCACGCAGGGCCCGGCCCGGAGGGAGGGGTCGGGCCCACGCGGGGCCCGGCCCGGGGGGAGGTGTCGGGCCCACGCGGGGCCCGGCCCGGGGGGAGGGGTCGGGCCCACGCGGGGCCCGGCCCGGGGGGAGGGGTCGGGCCCACGCGGGGCCCGGCCCGGGGGGAGGGGTCGGGCCCACGCGGGGCCCGGCCCGGGGGGTCGGGGCACGCGGGGCCCGGCCGGGGGGGGGGGGGGGGGGGGGGGGTCGGGCCCACGCGGGGGCCCGGCCCGGGGGGGGGGGGGGGGGGGGGGGGGTCGGGCCCATGCCGGGCCGGGGGGGGGGGGGGGGGGGGGGGGGGGGGGGGGGGGGGGGGGGGGGGGGGGGGTCGGGCCCATGCCGGGCCGGGGGGGGGGGGGGGGGGGGGGGGGGGGGCCCGGCCCGGGTGGACGGGTCGGGCCCACGCGGGGCCCGGCCCGGGTGGACGGGGTCGGGCCCACGCGGGGCTAGGCCGAGGGGGGGGGTCAGACCCACGCAGGGGCATGGACCAGGGGGGTTGTCGGGGCCCCTATGCTGGGGCCCGGGCGGGGGGAGGGTGCCGGGCCGACGTGGGGGCCCGGCCGGGGGGGGGTGGTGGACCGGCCGACACGGGGCCCGGTCCGGGGGAGGTGGTTGGGCCGACACGGTGCCCGGCCCCGGGGAGGGGGTCGGTCCCACGCTGGGCAAATGTGCTAAAATCATTTCAATTTAAAAAAAATCTTACAATGACATAAGAACTATCTTCTTTTTACTATAATATTTTGTGCGTGTATATTATTTTGTGAATGATAATATTTTGTGAATGTATATTACTGACAATACAAGCTACAACAATTTTCCATTGATCGTGAGAAAATAGTATATTTATATTATTTTGTTGTTACATTTTTCGATTTAAATTAAAGTTTATTAACGCAATTCCCGTTCATCAGTTGGAATCAAAGTCGATATTCACACACCACAGGTCGCTAGCAACCGCATTCCATCACAAAATAAACGCAGTCTGGACATAGAACATATAGTGAAAGGAACAACAAGTAATACTTCATATTTGACAAAATTTATTTGAGCGTCATAAATACAAAACAACAGAGCCCCACAACCACACAATCAAAGAATCCAACTTGTTTTCCTTGTCATGAGTTCACTGTATCTTCCGATTGAAAATTGATAGGTCATTGACTCTTCATCCTCTTCCTCTCAGAATAATCAAATTAAACTAAACTCTAATCAAATTAAAAAAATAATAAGTATCATTGATTAATTGTTTGAAACATAGTTATGATTATGGGCCATCTTATCCTCCTCTCTTCCTTTCTTGTCTCCCAATAATAGCTCTTCTTTTCTAATCACTGGGGATAAACTGATAATGGTCCACTTGGTTTTTTGTTTTGTTTTTGTGTCTCCGGTAATGGAGATAAATAAAAAGGGGTTTGGAGCATGTCCAATGCTCATGGGATAATATCACGTCCATGCACTTTTTGGACCGTACGATCTCAACAAAAAAGATCATGATGAACCCATTTAACTTCCATTTGCTTAGTCTCCGTTAGTTAAAAATGGAAACCTACTTCACGTATCTCTTGCGCAAAATATAGAAAGTTCATTTTGTTATAAGAGCTTTTCTACTGTGCCCTCATATTTTACCACCAAAATCGTAATGTCATCATCATGACATCACGATTTTGTTTTGGGAGAAATGAGTCTCCAATTTGCACCCGAACTATTCTTCCAATTAATAATCACTCTAATTAATTTCTAATTAATTACCTTCTAATTGAAGTAATTAATGGTGTAATGAATTAAATTTCAATTAAAATTATCAAATTTTGAGTACAAGATTAATTGGAGAGAAGTTGGAGTGCAAATTGGGGCACATTTCCACCCAATGATGCCATAAAAAAAAGTTGGGTGAATTTGGGGGGCACACTATAATTTTCTTTGTTCTAAATAGATAGATAGATATGAGTAAGAAAATTATTACACTAATGGAGACATTGCTTGTGGAGCATTTCTGCATGTAACCAACCCTGTATGAAAAAAAATCGAATAATAACCCGGTTTCGAAAAATATTTCAAAACTAACCTATACCGAATTTTAAAATCCCGATACCAACTGATTTTAAAAACCCGGACGATTAGTCGGATTAAACCGATTTATTAACTAAATTAAGATGTACGATAGAGACAGATAGAGACACGTGGGTACATGACACAGGGATAAAGTAAAAAAATGACCGGGTTTATAAATTTTTTGACTACAATATATCCCCAAATCGTATCCCTATGATTTTTGTGTTTTTGTTAACTTGTTTAATTAGATAATAACAAATACAAATTTTGTAATTAACAATCATTAAATATATAATACAATTTATTTGAATTAATTGATTTTAATTAACATTAATTATGTGTTTTCTCAATTTTCATAAATTTGAACTAATATTACTATTTTTTTAATCATGCATTTTTGTTATCATATTAATTAAGTTTGCTAATTCTAAAACATAAATTATGAGGGTGCAACTTGGAGTTAGGTATAACTTCTCTGTATCATTGCACGAAACCCTGCAGAAAGTTTATGATGGTAAAAAGGGAGTATCTTATTATGCCCCAAGATATCTCCACAACATTCTCCATATTTTTATTTTTATTTGACACACATAATTAACACACAAAAATTAATATTAGTTCAAATTTATGAAAATTAAGAAAACACATAATTAATGTTAATTAAAATCAATTAATTCAAATAAATTTTATTATATATTTAATGATTGTTAATTACAAATTTGTATTTGTTATTATCTAATTAAACAAGTTAACAAAAACACAAAAATCATAGGGATACGATTTGGGGATATATTATAGTAAAAAAATTTGATTCTTTAAAACCCGGTCATTTTTTTACTCTATCCCTTGATGTCAACGTAACCCACGTGTCACTATCATACATCTTAATTTAGTTAATTAACCGATTTAAGCCAACTAATTGTCCGGATTTTTAAAACTAGTTGGTACCGATATTTTAAAATCCTGTATATGTTACTTTTGGAATATTTTTTGAAACCGGATTATTTTTCGATTTTTTTTTTCATTACATGCAGAAGTGCTCCTTATCTTGTTCCTCCTTGTACGCTCTCTATCTCGCTCACTCCACTATGTTCTTTGTAACTTTGTTGTTCGTCATTTTGGTAAGTTTCTTGCTCCCTTTTCCTCAATGTTTTTTAGTCCCAATAATTCCTCTCACTGGTAACGATGTCAAGTAGTGACAGTGCCTTGCATTCTTCTTCCTCGTCTTCACCATGAACCTGATAAACAACCAAAACACGAAAAATAGATACACAAATGGACTGCGAAGCACATTTAAGTCAATTTACCAAACTTTTGTTATTCTCTTGTGTCGAATTTATAAATTATTTCAAGTCAAAATAATTACATTAATAACAAAATGAATTGAATTTTTTTTTTGGTTAAAACACTGTACACAAAATAAGAAATTCTTATACACAAACAAATTTATCTTCATCTCTTAACTGTCGAAGCTTTTATATACTTTATACACTCAAGCTCCTTGCTTATCATTTTCGATTGATTTATCAACAAAAGAAATTGGTTATTTGCTCAATAAGGTGATATATGTACCAATTTGAATTGAAACATGAAGCTTTTATGTTTGAAATATATTAGCGCAAAAGAATTTTTGGACGAATGTATTAGCGCAAATTTGAAATTAAGAACTACTTTTTAATTATAAGCAGCGACCACCCATACTTGGGCATTTACACACAAGAAGAACCAAGAACTAAAGGATCGTTCAATTAAAAAGTTGAAAACTTGAGGGGTAAATAATTACCACTACTTTTTTAAGGAAAAAAGAAAAACTGAGAACTATACAGAAGAGGCATGAGCTCCATATCTAATATCGATTTAGCCAATGAATAAGTCAATATGATTATGAAGGATCTGGAACTTATGCTGAGAGAAGCTGCAACCAAATACAAAGGTTCATGATAGACGACGATCCATGGAACATGCACGTACGGTGTTTGATCTTTGACATCTGAGAAAATGGGATGGGTGAAAGGGGACATCTTAAGCTTGAGTTTCTCAAAGAAGAGGATCACTCAGGGAGAGAGTCGCCATGATTGGAGAAAGAAATCTCTATTGATTCACTAGAGGATCTTCGGGAGAAGATTCAGGCATAGCTTCTATTTTTACTAACCGAGAGTAAACAAACGGATTTAAAATGCATCTCATCATGATCTATTCTAATGAGATCGGACGGTTAGGAATTTGCACGAATGAAATATGGTCCAATGCCCATCGGACCAAACCCGCTCCCAAATAAAAATTGACATTAATCATCCCCCAAAATATCTAATGAAACCTTCGAAATATCTAATAAAATATCCATAGACTTAACAGGTCATAATTATATTATGTTTTATTTGATTATTTAATTAAAATAATTATACTTATTGTTAAACGCAGCCTCGGTATAGAAGATAAATCGAAAGGAACGACAAATAATTTCATATCGGACAAAATTTTCGTTGCCTTCAAAGTCTATGATATTTTTCATAATTAATATTAATACATGAACAACTCTCTCTCTCTCTCTCTCTCTCTCTCTCTCTCTCTCTTCACTGACAAAACCCTACCTCTGAAGAATCAAAATTGATTAATTGCTTCTCCATGCAGCTAATCGACGCTTTAAAACGATAACTATTTGTGCCCATTTGTTATTTAAAAAGCCAAATTAAACACGGATGTTATTATATGACATAATTTATATCGTATCCGACACGATACGGATACGACGATACGACAATTTTCAAAAAAACATATGATACGATACGTCTGTTATATATAATATTTATTATTTTATTAATTTATTAGTTACTATTTATATATTTAATATTTTTATATATTAAATATTTGACATAACATATGTTAAAATTTTGTTTATAAAGAAATAACTTCATATTAAGTAAAATGTTTATTATATTTAATTATATACTTATATGTATTACCAATGTTACAGATATCGCATATCGGTTACAGATCGGTCAGTCACCGATATGAGATATGACTGACATAGCGGATTCATAACGGAAAATATCAGTGGTATAGCGGTGCTGTACTTTTTAATATTAATATATCAAATTGATTATTATAACATTAATTTATATTGAGTTCTTAAACTAATTTAAATTTTACATAATTAATATTCAAAATTCAACAATACACATAAATTTCAAGTTAAACTAAAGATACATTTAAAATTATAACATAAAATTTACAAATAATACAATAAACTAAATCACGAAATCGTGTTCATTAACCAAAGGTGTAGATACGGGTGCGCCCAATGAAAATCTAACCTCGTCCGGATCAAAATCGATTTCATTTCCGACCAAAAATATTAGATAAAGAAAGAAAGAAATGAAAATAATTGGGCCAAAAATATTAATGAAAATATTATTAAAAGATGGGCCAGCCAAAATAATATTCAAAATAAGTTATGTTTTAAATCCAAATCGGTTCAAATCGGTTCAAATATCGGCCCATATCGGCCCATATCGGTCCGTTTATCGGTCGACCGATTTACTCAACCGATACGGAATATATCGCAACGGAGGGGCACTGATTAGAGATATGAAACCGACATACCGGTCCATATCAGTGATATTTAGAACACTGTGTATTACTCATTTATTTCGATTTCAAATTTTTATTTTTATTTTTCAAGTATATTTACATATACGTTAGAAGTATCCGACAAGTATTCGGAAATATCCGAAATAAAATAAAATATTCTGATACGTCACGTGGAGTATCCGATACGTATCCGACGAGTATCGGTATCCGATACGATACAGCTTGGTTTTTGAAGTATCTGCGTACCATGGAATTTTCTCATATTCTATGTTGTGTATATTCTTGGGTGAATAGATGGTTTCAGGGTTGCCATGTGGCTTCATTATCTGATAGATTTTTTAGGGATTTAGTGTGGTCTGTTCATTCTATTATTCGTGTTGCATTGTTCTTGGCCGTGTGATGCCGTGTGATGGGTTTGGGTGATGTTTTATCTTATGGTATAAAAAAAATCTTTATTAACGAATACAAAAAAAACATTTGTAATTAACTGTTTATAACAAATATTAAGCAAATAATAAAGAATATATTAATTACATATCTGTAAATTAAACAAAAAATAAAGAATTAATTACAAATATGTAAATATCACTCATAGACTCATAGTTATAGAAAATGAGCAATTCAGTAATTAACTAATAGTACAATAAATTGTAAGGGCACTTTAGGAATAATTGAGAATAACAAATGTGAAACATATGAAAATCATCCCTAATTACTAAATCTGTACAAACCAGTCAAATTAATTATGATAAAGAAGTCCACCTATTTTTATTTATTTTTGTTTGAAAATTTGAATCCAGCAGTCCAATCCATAATTAATAGGCCTGCAAGAATGTGTATTCACACATATATTTGTACAGCCTGTTAATCCAGGTGTTTGTTAATAGCCCCAGAAAAAATATCAATATATATTATTATAATTATATAATTAATCCTACTATATTACGAGTCAAATTGCAAATCCAGTTAACAAGTCATCCAATTAATTAGATCATTAGATGATATCATGGACATGTTTTTGTTGAAATATGATGGCAAACTATAATTTGGAATTCCCCAAATGTGCCGTTTTTCTTATTATAAACTTCATGTTAAAGTTTGAAATGTTGTTTCGTCACTGTGCAAACCAGACTCGCAAATTGGGTTGGCATTTCCAAGTTTTTTTTGATTTTTTTTGTTTTTTGCTTAAATTAAATATTCTATATATATTTTTTGTCATATACTATTTTTGAGCAAATAATACTTCATATTTGACAAAATTTATTTTGACTTCTATGATGAAAATATAAGTGTGTCATATTTTCCATACTTGGGATAAATAAAAAGAATCCAACTTGTTTCCGTTGTCATCAGTTCACTGCAGGGCCGGCCCAAATACCTAGGCGAACTAGGCTTGGGCCGAGAGCCTAAAATTATCGAAAGCCCCCATATTTAGTGTATAACCTAGGTCTGAATTCTTTTTTTAAAAAAACAAGCAAAAATCTGAAATTAGAAGGAAATCTTACCAATCAATCAACTCCAAATGATCTAATTCAGTATTATTCTCTTAAATTCCATAATTTTCGCAAATATTCAAATTCTGCAGATAGAATTTAAATCATTTTATTCCAAAGTCGTTCGGCAAAACTAATGGAATAAGAAAATAGGTTTAAGAGAATAGATATTGATAATGACCAAAATACCCCAAGTATATTAATAATATTAATAACATCAAATCATATTAATAATAATATTAATATTATTATTATAATAATAATAATCATGATTATTATTCTTATTTTCGAAATAATAATATTATTAGTATTATTATTATTATTATAATTATTATTTATTAATATTAGTATTATTATTATTATTATTATAATTATTATTTATTAATATTAGTATTATTATTATTATTATAATAATTATTATTCTTATTTTTATTATAATAATAATTATTATAATTATAATAATATTAATAATAATAATAATAATTATTATTATTATTATTATAATAATTATTATAATTATTATAATTATTATTATTAAAATAATATTATGTATTATTATAATAATATTAATTATAGTAATATTATTATTATTATAATTATTATAATTATAATTATTATTATAATTATTATAATTATAATAATTATTATAATTATTATAATTAAAATAATATTAAGTATTATTATAATAATATTAATTATAGTATTATTATTATTATTATTATTATTATTATAATAATAGTAATTATTATTATTATAATAATAATAGTAATTATTATTCTTATTTTTATATTATAATAATAATCATTATTATTTTTTTAATAATAATTATTATTGTTATAATAATAATACTATTATTATTATTATTAACGAGGGCAATTTGGTCTAAATATTTCGCTAATTCGCGGAATAGAGCTATTCCATCTCAAACATGGAATAGAGATAATCCTCTTTTCCATATTTTTATTCCATGCTATTCCACTCTTGTTCGGCTGGAATAGAGTGGATTAACTCATTTATTCCTCTATTCCACTCTATTCCACCCTTGCCGAACAGGCCCTTGTGATTTTGTCTAATTAAGAAAGAGTGTCATAATTGCATTCTTCCCTAAATTTAGTATGCATTGCAAATTCTTTACCTTTAACTAATATTTTCTTTCTTATTTAAACACTATTGCTATTTGCCCTTCTATATGCTGAGCATGTTTTTTTTAGATATTATTGTCATTTATCATTCCTTCTGTGTTATGAGCATTGTCTTTTCTCTTTATTTTCTAAGTTTTGTTAAATATGTAATAACTTCAAAGATTTAAGATTGGTAGGCGCATATCTTTTATTGAATCTTATTCTTATTGATCAGTTGTTGAGACATTATATTTATCTTTTAATTGTATTCCTCAAGCTATGAAAAGAATATGAGAAATACAGTTACTTGTATCTCTTCATTTGATCTTTTGTAATATGATTTATGAATAATCTCAACTTCGAGAGGATTCTCTAGAAGTTTTTTGAGTCATTCTTCTTCACTCTTTAGTTATTTCAGCTCAAGGATTTACGTTATTTTTTTTCTTCATTTGATTGATTAATATAACATGGTTATTTTGCTAATTAAAATATAAAATAGCATACATTAATTGTTTAGTAGAAGAATGTTTTGTTGTGTTTGGAACAGTGAATATATATTTTTCTTTTTAGTTTTTTGTGTTTTTTTATATATTATTGAAGTCTTTTGAGATTTCAGTTGACTAAGTGAAATAAATTTTTTTTGAGTTTAATTGGAATAAAATTTTAATTTTCTATATTCTTCGCCGAGAGCCTCGAAAATAGTTGAGCCGCCCCTGGTTCACTGTATCTTCCAATTGAAAATTGATAGGTAATTCACTCTTCATACTCTTCCTCTCAGAATATTCAAATTAAACTAAACTCTAATAAAATTCAAAACAATAATTAAAATAAGTTAGCCAACTAGAGTTAGCCTAGTTGGTCACACCTCTTGGCTAGGGAGCGAGAGGTGTGGGGTTCGATTCCCGACGGGAAAACTGAATTATAGATTAAATGTTAAATGAGTGAATAGAGGGTGTGGCCTACGGGTTTGTAATAAAAAAAAAAAAAAAAAAGGAGATTGTGTTTGGAAGGGGGACTTTGAGCCCTCTCCGAATTTACTCAAAAAAAAAATTAAAATAAGTCTCACTGATTAATTGTTTAAAACATAGTGGGCCACTTGTAACAACTTTTATAATATCATAATGTATGGATTTTTTTTTTTCAATATAGTTTCACAAAACGAGCATGCTTTTGTTGGAGTCTTGGTCTTTGAACTTGTTTACATTAAATAGATTTGATTTATTGAAATGTGTCGGACTATATCTATTTAAAAACATATTTCATGTCACGGACCTAAATATATCAACATAAAATAATTATGTTGTTTTAGTAAAAAAAATTAATCAAAACAAACACAATATTTCATCATCAATTTTTTTTTTCATTTATCAAAGATTCAAATAGGAGAATTAAATAGCATCTGACAAAAAATATTATATTTATGAAATAATATACCTATAATTATTTTGTTTTATATACTGAATATTATATTTTGAAAAAAACAAAAACAAATTGTATGTCTATTTTTTCCTAGTTTCTAAATATATGTTTTGAAAAAAATATCATATTTTTCAATAAAAATATTGTATGTCTATAAATAGTTTACAAAAAAAAATTCATGTCTATTAATACATTTAATGTCTTTTTATTGAAATGAATGTCCTTATAAAATTGGGGATGTTTTGCCTGCATATCATAACCCTATTGGTCTCAAATAATAATAAATAAATGCGGGACAAAAATATTATTTATTTAATAAAAAATAGAAATTAAAAAGTTGGAAATATTTTATTAAAAATTTAAAAACCTCTTGCATTGCATATAATTATACTACATTTTATGATTTTATCACGGTAGAATCCAACAAAACGAAAACAAAAACACCAAAGTTAAAAACCTGAAATGCCTCGGTAGTTATCATAATTAATGATGAATTAATTATTAATTACATGTGCGAATAAAACTTTGGGGCCTTTCATGTGGAAAATAATTGTGGAATATTGTCAATAAAATATGTGTTATGAAGCTTAGCCCCTCATGGCGTAATCATGATGAAGATGAAGAAGGACGTTTGGGTGTGGTTGGTTATCGGGTTTTGGATTTATTGGGTTGATGGGTATTGGTTATCTGATTTTGGGTTTATTGAATTGAGGAATTAGTCAACTCAAATTCAATCAATTTCTGTTAAATTTCACAAGATGGTTTAATTTGAGATAAATTTGATATTGGCAGTGTTTAATAAGGATAAACATGATATTTACAATTCAAGGAACATAAATATGTTATTCTTGAATTTAGTAGGGACATAAAGAAAATTCTTCCTTAAAATTAAATTTGAGAGTGTGTAATCAAATTTTACAGAATGCGAGTAAGAAAACTAAGGTACATCACATATACTAATAACAATTCTTATTTGTGAGTTAATAACAATTCCTAAAATCCAACTTGTAATCTCATTATCCGATTAATAGTTGTATCTTCAACTCCCATCAATACCCAATGTTACAGAAATGCGTTAGTCGGGCGGACGGACACCGTCTCCATAGCGTCTAGAGAGATTAATCGGAAATTAATCGGCTCTAGGCGGATTTGTAATTTTACATAATTTTTGTCATATTTCTTAATTTTTATATATTATAATTTGTGCTACAATTTTTTATACATAAATTTAAATAAACCACAAAATAAAGTTACTGATATATCAACAACATCCAAACATCTCATAAAACACGATCACGTCAACCACGCAAAATACCTCATCTAAACATCTTGCAAAACACGATCATATCAATCGAGCAAAATACAACATAAATAATAAAACAAATAAACAAAGAGAAAGAAATTAAACATTAAAAAAAAAATAAGTGGGCTGGACCTAGACGAAATTATTCGGCGCCTAGACAGTATTTATGCGGGATTAAGCGGTAATTATTCAGCCGCCTAGTCCGATTTTTACAACAATGCCAATACCTAAACATATCTTTTACTTGACAAAAAATTACATCTACTCAAAATGTATGATTCAAAGTTAATGTTAACTCAACATTGTCTTAGAATCCACATCTATCTATTTGTATACTTTTACGTAACAAATGAGGAACGAATGATAAGATGAATACAGTTCTTGTGAGTGTACGAATTTGATACGAATTGGTGCCGAGTATCGATAGAATGATAAGATGAATACAATTCTGATGACAAGCATACTTAAGTTACAAAAAATTAGCAATTATGATAGAACTAATCTTATATTTTCGTTTTTAATACAATAATTTACGTACATTCTTTATCAAAAAATAAATTAATGTGCATTCATAATGTTATTATTACCATATTTTTCTTTATAGTAAACACTGTAATATGATAATAAAAAATGTTACAATCAGATATATAATCCACCGAAATATTTTTATTTCCATAAAATCATAATCGGTCTTGTTTCGGTGGATTAATTATGGGGCTGAATCATTGTTGATATAATAATCAATTAATTTGTATGATTTAAATTATTTAATTTTGTTTTATCATCAAATATTTGATATTTCACAAATAATAAATTATGTTAGGATAGTATATTTAAACATGAGATTTGTTTTACATAACACTGTTTATTTCAATTATTTTTATTTTTATTATTATTTGGAACATTGAAATAGGTGCATTAATAACTTGGATTGAGAAGATCTATTACAAATATTATTACGTAAATTTTATGAATGAAATGATAAAAAAAAATGTACATTCATACTCTTTGCCATTTAAACCGTTTATTTTCTACTTTCTAAATTAATAAAATAATACAAATAATAAATTTTATTTTTAATTATATAACTTGGACGACAAATTAACCGTTTATTTTCTACTTTCCAAATTAATAAAATAATACAAAAATATGCTTAATAGATTTCAATATGAAAAATAGATGGGTATTTTGGTCCAAAAAAATTGTAACACCATGAAATGTTCCTATAAAAGGATAATTGAAAATGAAACCTTGTTTGTAGGATTTTTTTTTTTAGTTTCCCAAAAGTTTGAAATTTTTGTACAAATTCAAGAAATGTTTGGAAATTATTTGAAATTTTTTCTAAATTTAAATATGAAAAATGAAAGAGTATTTTGATAAAAAAAAATTATAACATCATGAAATATCATTAATCTCAACAATTATTGTGGATCCAATTAAACATTAATGTCAACATAATGACTAAAGTATTCGATAATGACGAAATTTTGAGAATTTCCATGATGAAATTTATTTCATCTAAAATATGCACAAAAGAATTGATGTTTAGCAAGTAAAACAAAATAACAGTGGAATCTATTAAAATTGTCTGAACCTCTACAATAATCTGAAGAATTAAAAGAAACTTACAATAATCTGGGACCCATTAGATTAATTGGGCTTACATGTTCAATTTTTCTGAATCTAATAAATATGATCAAAATCTGATATTATCAAATATAACCATGAAATAGAAGTGAATTATAAATAGAGCCTAATTAGAGTATATTTGAAAAGATGATCAGACCCTGATTCCAAAAGAATTAAAAAAAAAAAAAAATTCTATTTTGAACTCTTAAATAAAACTAATACTATGATCAAAACCTGATGATTCTTATAATAATTAGAAACATATTCTAAATTGATTATCATAATTCAGTTGCAATGTATGACAATTTTACCATTATGAGATGAAATAAGAAATTACCATCTTGAGAACTATTTCATAATTTAGAGATGAAATAAGAAACTCAATACAACTCTAAATAAGAAAATACTAAATAGCCTTATTTAGTGACGAAATAAGACAAAACTTGATATGTATCTATTTTCACTTGCTAATAATATCTTCAGAAAATAAAAAGCAAACCTGCAGTGATTATGTAAAACAATTGAAATGAATTAAATGTAGAGAACTTATCAACGGGTCGAATTATTACTACAATATGACTCGTTACAAATTGATATGTTGTCTGGGCTGCAGTGAATAATTACCAATTCATGGGGTTCATTTTCTTAGGGGCCGTTTGGCAAGCGGAATTAGTAGAGTGGAATTGGATTATAAGGTGGAGGAGAAAAAAGTTCTGGAATTAGTAATTCCACAGTTTGTTTGGATGTCCGAATTACAAGATGCTGGAAAGTATAATTCTTTGTTTGGTTGGTTAGAAAAATTCTGGAATTTCATTATTGAAAATATAGAACAAATGTTTGATTAAAATTAATACAATATAATAGTATTATCATATAATATTAAATTATTATAATATTATTATTATTATGTTATTATATTATTATTCTTCTTCTTCTTCTTCTTCTTCTTCTTCTTATTATTATTATTCTTATTATTATTATTATTATTATTATTATTATTATTATTATTATTATGGTATTATAATATTATATTATTATAATGTTATAATATTATTATTATTATTATTATTATTATTATTATTATTATTATTATTATTATTATTATTGTTGTTGTTGTTGTTGTTGTTGTTGTTGTTGTTGTTATTATATTATATTATTATAATATTATTATTGTAATCAAATTAGTTTAAATAAATAAATAATATGATTATAATATAACATTATAAAAATATAAAATCATCATAATATTATTAATTGTAGTAATATTATTGTACTAATTTTAATATTATAATATTAATTATAATAATGATATAATATTAATTATAATTATAATATATAGTCATAATACCTATATTAATATTAATATTAAAATATTGTAAATAATACTAATATATTAATATTTTTATATTAATGCTATTATATTAGCAAATTCATGTAATATACTATTATAATATTAACATACTAATATTATTAATATTATTAATATATTAATATTATTAATATTAATAATACATTTATATTAATAATAATATAATATATTAAAATTACATAAATATATTAAAATAATATTAACATATTAATATTAATATTAGTAAATTATTGTATTATTAACTAATAATATATTAATATTAATATTAATATTAATAATATACTCTAATATTAATATTTTTATATAGTATATTAATATTAATATTTATATAAATATATTGAAATAATATTAACATATTGCTATTAATATATTATAATAATAATTATTATTATAATATTATTTTGATATTAATTAATAGTATATTAATAATAACAATATTAATTATTAATATATTAATAAATTATTATTATTATTATTATTTAAAATTAATACAATATAATAGTATTATCATATAATATTAAATTATTATTATTATTATTATTATTATTATTATTATTATTATAAACTCCAAACTTAATTAGCATGCATTTTATTAGCTTTAAAATTTTCCATCATCTTGGCACTCTAGATATTTGGAGAATTACAATTTGTGGGTTTTGTAAGGAAAAATATTTACCCTCATTTGCAAATTCCATATTTAAAAGATGTCCAAACAAAGAATTGCAATTTGTGGATTCTTAAGATCCTAATTCCACTTGAAATTCTTACATCCAAACACCCCCTTAGTTCTTTGTTCTTCTCCACATCCAACGCCTCGGCAGAAATTTCTTCTCCAACGGCTAATTCGAGAGATATTGAAGTTCAGCCGTTCTCTATATATTATTCCCCCAACCCCTCTCTTCTTCCCCTTCAAACTCTCTCTCTCTCTCTCTCTCTCTCTCTCTCTCTCTCTCTCTCCAAATCAAAGAGGTCCCTGAAGAAAAGCGAGAAGCTTTATTTCTGGTTCATTTGGATTTCACCTGTTTGAGGGTGGCCTACGAAAGATAAAATGGAGGAGAAGGCCACTGAATGAAGCAACGATAAATTTTAAGTTTGTCAAATCATCTTTTCAAACAGCAGAGATAAAGCACATGTGCAAACCGCCTTAAATCTGCAAATTGGGTTCACGTAAAAGCCATGTTTTTCCCGGGGGGGGGGGGGGGGGGGGGGGGGGGGGGGGGGGGGGGGGGTTCCGGGCCGAAGAGAGGCCGGGCCCCCCGGAGGGGGGGGGGGGAGGTTCCGGCCCGAATATTTTTTAAGCTATAGGTTTTTTCCCTGTAACATATATATTTTCAAGTACAAATATTTTTTTGTTTATACATCTTAAATATGTATTTGGAGAAGTACAATATACATTTTATTAGAAGTGTGAGATAATTTTTAGATCTGTGATACTTTTTTCAATTACAATATATATATTTGAATTGTAACATTATATTAGATGTGAAATATACATTTTTGAATATTAGTATACCTGTTTTGATTTTTTAGTACAAATAAACCTTAAAAAATGTCACATAGCGACTCATGAAGTTTCGATAGATCGTGCTCATTGAACCAATACCCGCGACAAATATTCGGCGTCGAGAAAATCCAATTATATAATTTATATTGATTTGCGAAATGTAGTTTTCAACATGATCCAATTATATAATACACAATTGTATTTGTTGTGTCTTGATTACATTCATAAATGTCTTTCTTTATTTTCCGCAAAATATATCAATGGACATTTTAGGGATGCGGGCCATTTAGATGGAGCCATATGTTGTGAGCACAAATAGATTGAATATTGAATTAAAACGAAGATATTTTTAGCAGGCTTGGACTCTGAAATGTAAATATAAAGACTTCCGGTTCAATTTTGAAGTTTATAATTGATTTAAGTAATTAAGTAATTAATTACCATTGATAATTTAATCATAAGAAATTAATTATCATTAATTGTGAAGTATTTCAAGTCCAATTTTTACAATGATACATTCCCATCAATTACAATGTAACAGTTCAATTACATCCCACCAAATTTACACATCAACATTAAAAATACAATATACATCATGAATAAAACAATTTAACACCCTTTATATATAAAAAAAAAAAATAACAAGGAAATATACTTCACAATCTCCCCACCTACAATTTCATCAATTATGATACATACAAAATTAACGCATAATCTACCAAACATTCATTTCAGAAGCCAATTAACACACGTCACACGTGCCAATTAACATATCATTGTACAGCCCACCAAATACACATCTACATTAATAATAAAATATGCATCATAAATAAAACTAATTAACACTCCCTTTATATAAAAAAATTAAAAAGAAAATATACATCACAATCTAAGAACCACAACTAACAGTACTTAGTATGTATCTATTAACAATATTACATAAAAAACAAAAAAATATAATAATTTTGACTATTTTAATTTACTATTGTTCCATGCATTTAAGGTGTTTGATAATATGCTTCCGAGAATAATGTTAGCTATTAAGACTATAATAATTAGAAAGATGAATGAATCAATGATGCTAATGATGTTACTTATTAACAGTGCATTGTCTGATAAAGAAATATTGTTTCAAAAGTCTGAAATGTCAAATAAACCCTCTTAGAAGTATTGTATTTACCCTTCTCAAAATTTTAAATATCATATTACTCCTATGCTAGCCTGTGAAATTTACAAAAAAGAAAATAATCGTCAGTACACATAAAAATATATTTAAAAAATAATTTTATCATGATCTTATCTCGTCGAGACTCATGTTTGCATAGTGACGCCTTGAGTTCTTCAGCATCACACCTACACAAACAAACAAACAATTTAATTACAAAACTTCATGGATCTCTTTGCATAATACCAGTGCATAACAAACAGACGAATATTTAGAAAAAGTTAGGGAATATGTACATGGAAAGCTCGACTGCGGTATGAAGATGGTATCGAGATTTCTCATATTTTGGTACCGACACTATCACTTCCCTCTGTGAAGAATTGCAGCCATAACTCGAAATATCGCATCCTAAATAACCAAAAAAATAAATCAATAATTTTGAGATTTTGCAGGGGTAAATATGAAAAATTCCCCAATAGCTATTCTTTTGGATTTCGTACTTGTCGTACCAACGCGTGTTCTTTTCTGTACCAATTTTGGGGATTGCATAGAAGGTTTTTGTTCTTTAATTTGAAAGATTTGTCCAAATTCGAAACTTTTCTTGTTCTGAGAATTGGTTATTATGCCTCAATTACAGAAATGGGACAGAAATGTGAGTAATATTACTATTACAAAAATAAAATTAAAATGAAGATTATTAATTAATACCTTCACTGTAGCGAAGGATCTTTTAGTAATAGAAGTCATGCCATTTTCTGATTGAACCCTCTTATTGTCCCTAATTGGAGCCATATCCTTTTTCAATACCCAATCTTTGATCAGGCAGTCGAAAGAATGTGCCAGTTTATTCTCCGTACCAGTCGTACCGGCAGTACCACCGGTAACTGCAGGTTGTATCGCCGCAAAATTGCTCAATACTACGGTAATTTCGACAACCTATCATACAAAACCACAATACACAATTTAGTGGTAATGCTAACTACCAAATAAGAGAATAGTGAATCAAAAATAAATCGAACTCAATATTTGCAAATGAGCCCCTGCAGTATTGGAAATTGAAGAAAAGTCCTTCCATTTTTGAGATTTTGATACTGAAAGAAGGGGGGGGGGGGGGGGGGGGGGCTTCTTTGCAACTAATTCCTGATAATGAAGGGGTATTTTTGTAAATTCTCAATGATTAATAACAAGAAGGGCTCACACATCTTGAGCCCTCTCAGCAATTACAATGGCCCGGTTATAATACGCCTAAAATAACAGGATCAAAATACAAAAAAGCTTAACAATCACGAAATTAAAGCGCAAAGTATATTATCAAAGATAATAAATTTAACTTCACAAGAATAAATTTTCACATCAAATAAATGCAAGAAAACGGTACCAGTTTATTCTCGATTTGAAAAGATATCACTTTTTCCTGTCATTCTACACCAGATCTTTTGTCTCACCTGTTTATAACATAATTAGGTTATTACAGGGATCCTTATGTACAAATTAGAAATTTTACAGGGATTGTTATGCAACTAAATCGGTACCGGTTTAATTCCAACGCAAGCCTTTCTTCAGCAGGTTTTCCAAAGATATTTAATTTAATTAACCTGATTTTGAACCATTTCGATTAGGAGGCTCAGACTCGTCGTCCAGTACCTCAATCACAGCCATTAGTGTGCTACGATTTCGGTTTAATTCCCTCTGATTTTGAATCGAAGAACTAAGCATCATGATTTTCATTCAATTGCACTGATGTACCTGAATCATGCAGAAACTAAGCATTAAATCACGAATGTACTGGAAATTCGAATAGGAATTGAAGTGAAAAAAAAGAAGTTTGAGAAACCTTTTAGCAGCAAAATGAGAATATTCTGGAGAGAGCGACACCCTTTATAATGAAATATATTGCAGTGTCTTAGTGTGCTACGAGATCCGAATTTCTGCAACGGTCGAATGAGATTCGAAAATTCGAACGTTGGGATTACGTACAGCTGGATCCGAACATTCTCGTCATTTCTGACCGTTAGACGCTTATATCCGCTCCCCTTTATAAGCATAACCAACCCCTTCCATTCTCTCGCCAATTCACTTTTTCAGATCTAATTTCTCAAGAGCTCAGAGAGAGAGAGAGAGAGAGAGAGAGAGAGAGAGAGAGAGAGTCTTGACAACAACGAGGTGGATTCAATCAAAAGCGAGAGAGATCTAATCAAGCAGCTTCTTCCTCTCTCTCGCCGTAATTTCTAATTGTGGTCCGATAATGGAGTTACCTCACGATGGATTCTCCATCAACGAAGGATGGTGATAACGAGCAGGTCCGATAATGGAGTTAACCCTCCATGGATTCAACGATGGATGATGATGACGAGCAGATTAGAATTGCCGAGACTGACTAGCAAAGCACAAACAGACAAACAGGTAAAGTTCTAGTTCTGCTCTTTGACTAGCAAAGCGCTCTTCTCTCTCTCTCTCTCTCTCGACTTTTCTCTAGGCATATGAAAGTCTGAAAAATAATAATATTTGTTATCCTTGTTGTCTGTTCTGCTTGTATCTTCTTGTTTTATTGTGGGGATATATTGCAATTTAAACATAAAATTCAGGGTGTTCATTCCAATTACCCTATTATCTGTCCCAATTTGTGTGTTTTTCGAGTAATGTTTGTAGTTTTTAGCTAAATAAACAACATTTGTTTGTTATGGCTTCTTGCTAATTACCCTGTTATCTATGCTAATTACGCTATTAGCTAAAATAGCAACATTTTCTCTAGGCATATTTGCTATCCTTGTCTCTTCATGCTAATTACCCTATTATCTATGCTAATTTTGTATATTTAGCTAAAAAAGCCCCTGAATAATGAACAACACCCAAAAAAATTCTTGATTTTTGAAAAAATTAAAAAAAAAATCCCTTTCACTTTCTGTTTCGTTAAAAGAAAAAACTTATGTTATGGCTTTTCAGTTATTGATTTAAAAGAAAAAGTACTAAGTTTTAGCATTATTGCTTTTTAATGATTAATATTTTTTTTTAGTTATGCATTTTCTGTGGCTTAATTTATTTCCACATTTGATGTACAGGTTTGTATTTAGGACTCCATGCAATGATCCAACAAATAGTTAAATGGAGAACGGCAACTACTGATTGTGGGGATGAAAAACAAACCGAGCTCTCTTGCTAGTTGGTTGCTAGATGACATATCTGATATTTACTTAATTTATGTATGTGTGTTAGTTTGTATGGTATAGTTGTGTTAGTGTGCATGGTGTAAGTGTAGGTATACATATGTGATATGTATGTGTTGCATGTTTTTTTCTGGTATTTGCAGGTACATATGGGTCCGGCCCGAAATTGGGGATGGGCCTCGAGGACGGCCCAGGGGGGGGGGGGGGGGGGGGGGTCCGGCCCGAAAGGAGGCCGGGCCTCGGCGGGGAGGGGGGGGTCTGGCCCAAAAGGGGGCCGGGCCTGGGGGGAGGGGGGTCTGGCCCAAAAGGGGGCTGGCCCTCGGGGGATCCGGCCCAAAAGGGGGCCGGGCCTCGGGGGGGAGGGGGGATCCGGCCCAAAAGGGGGTCGGCCCTCGGGGAGGGGAGGGGGGTCCGGCCCAAAAGGGGTCCGGGCCTCGGGGGGGGAGGGGGTCCGGCCCAAAAGGGGGCCGGGCCTCGGGGGGGAGGGGGGTCCGGCCCAAAGGGGGCGGGCCTGGGGGGGAAGGGGGTCCGGCCCAAAAGGGGGCCGGCCCTCGGGGGGGGGGGAGGGGGGGTCCGGCCCAAAAGGGGGCCGGACCTCGGGGGGGGGGGGGGGAGGGGGTCCGGCCCCCAAAAGGGGGCCGGCCCTCGGGGGGGGGGGTGTCCGGCCCAAAGGGGGGCCGGGCCTCGGGGGGGGGGAGGGGGGGTCCGGCAAAAGGGGGCCGGGCCTCGGGGGGGAGGGGGGTCCGGCCCGAAAGGGGGCCGGGCCTCGGGGGGGTAGGGGGGCCGGGCCTCGGGGGGGCGGGCCTCGGGGGGAGGGGGGTCCGGCCGAAAGGGGGCCGGGTCTCGGGGGGGGGGGGGGAGGGGGGCGCAGGTGGATCGCCACTACATTCCTACCTCTCCTCTCAAGTTATTTTGTTCATTATTGCGGTCCTTTTTTGTATCTAGATCCTATGCTCTTTTGCGTGAGGTCTATATTTGTTCATCGATCGGGACGTCGCTGAATATTTAATATTCTTGATTTGCAACTCTTGTTTGACCAACGTCGGCCAACAACACTTATTACACTAAATCTAAATATTATAATCGAATCTTAACCGTATAGATATGTTTTATATCATTTAGATATGATGTAGAATAAATTTTATACAATTTCGTTTTTTGTATCTAACAAAACCGATAACATATTTTCACAACCGTCCATTTCGGTAAATTTATAGATTTCCATGAAGGAAAACTCGAAACTTAGTAAAAATTCTTCTTGAGCCTATCTATATGATTTAAAATACATCCAAATCAAAAAAATCGAATTTCAAAATTTATTTAATGATGATTCATGTTGTAACTATTTCCTACCGTTCAATTTTTTAAAGTATTATGATAAGTATGATCGAAGTTTTTTATTTTTCATGAAATTGAATCTACAACATTCTCAAATGATATAAATCATATCTGTACGGTTAAAATTCGATTTTAATATTTAGATTTAGTGAAATAATTGTTGTTGGCCGACGTTGGCCAACCAAGAGTGTTGGTCATTGATCATATCCCTATATATATATATATATATATATATATATATATATATAAAGAGAGATAGAGAGAGAATAACTAAAAAACTTGTACAAGTTACTCCTATTTTTTGCTTGTGAATTTTTAACCCTCAGATCCACATCGTGATTTGTGCAAACTTTTGTCATATACGCTCACGTTAATTTTAACCTCCACTCCCGTTAATTAAAGTGGAAACCAAAACAGGAGCTCTTCTCCAGATCGTCTCAAGCTCTCAAGCGATGCAAATCTCTCGACAACTCTCTCAAAGGAAACCAAAACAGGATCTCTAGGACAAAAAGCATATTTTAGAAGCTCTCTTGGTGGCTCTATGCTTCCAGATGTGCTGAGAATGTGGTGACTATACCAAAACAGGATTTTTCGATTGCTCTGTACTTTCAGTTAAATGTGAAAGGTAATATACTAATAATTGTTTTAGTATTTCCCTGACCGCATTCAATTCAGTTGTAGTTTTTGTAGAAATTGTTCAGTTTCGACTGAATGCTGATTTGATTATTGATAAATTTTGTTTAAATTGACTGATTTTGGATTAATTGGATCTTAATTGAGGTTGTTAAATTGAAATTTAACTTATATGGTGCGGAGTGGAGCTACGGTTTAATGGTTTTGATGAATCAAGGGCTGAGGGGGGCTAATTAGGGTTTATTAAGCTGTTTTAGGGTTTATGAGGAACATTTGGGGGAAATTTAGGATTTATTAGGTTATTTTTAAGGTTTAATAGGAATGAAATGGTGATAGGATTTATTATGCTACAATTATATGTTTATTTTATTTTCTTAGGCTCTCATTGTGTTGCTTATTTATTTTTCTAGCAGTGCATTAAGGCCTTGCTACGCACACAGTAATGATAAAAGTGTTGTACCAGTATTAGTACAAGAAGCTAAAGCTAATGATGTTAGAGAGAGAGGAGGTGATTTGGGGAAAATATACATGTACATATATAAACTTGGCACCACATACATTATTGCACGACAATACCTATTTTTGACAAAACGTGTACATAGATTATGAGATTGGACACACAAGGTTCATAATTGGTATCTATTTTTTTTGTCATTCATACACATCCATTTCATTTTCAACGAATTCGATCTCATATTTTGATAAATATCCATGCAACACAAGTTTTGTACCAATACGCATTCCCTACAATCTCATATTTCAAAACACAATTACATTTAAATACACATACAAATTCAATAAATGTTTACATTTCAATACACACATTCAATGTAATACTCACACTTAATAATTTAATCTCGAATTCTTGTCACGCATCCAAACTTAAATTCGGGAAAAATAAAATAAAAATAAAGTAAACATACATGATACTATGTTGTGCGGATACTCCAAAATACCGAATTTAGCCGTATCGCCGTATCCGTATCGTATCCAAAATCATATGTTAAATTGCCGTATCGCCATATCCTAATAAAAACACTTTAATTAATTGATTACTTTGCCCAAAACTTTCACTACTACATCATCTATATCCTAATCAAAACACTTTAATTAATATTAAATAAAATATAATTAACAATTAATTAATATTAAATAAATATTTTTAATTTATATAAATGTTAATTATACTACATCATTAGTTATATGGTATGTTTAATTATCATGTTAAAGAGATGTGTTAATTATATAAGAATAGTAAGGCCAACATCCCTCGTCCCCATTGAGGACATGGAAACCAAAAAAGTCAGCATCAATTTAGTTTACAAAATATAAGAGCTATGATGGTATTTTTTTATTTTTTATTTTTGTTCCAGATTTTAAAATTATTCTTGTACCGGTAACATGTTGGTCTAGGGCAACCAAAATTACGGACCGGTCCTGCTTTCATCATATATTTAGTTCAGCAATTAACTGTATTCACAGAGGGAAATAAATTATTATTATTATTGAATGAACAACAAAATTGTATTAAAAAACAAATAAAATCCTAATCTTTTCTTTCTCATGCATATTTGAACAATCTCTTTTTTGTCACGTAATCCCAAACATTTAAATCGTTAAATTATAATACGACACAATTTGAACATGTATTGACCACACAACACATCATTTCACTTAATTATACATATTTCACATAAATATACACATTCTTTCATAAATATACAAATTAACATTTAAATCTAAGTTATTAATTTAATAATAACAACAATAATAAATAGCCACAACACCAATTCATATCTAATTACAACGAGTCCCAAACTTCGAAAAGACAATGAATTGCTTTTCAATTTTGCATATACTAGTATCAAAAGGACGCACGTGTTGTGCGATAAATAATTTTTTTTTTTTTGTTAAACGTAAATTAAAGAAAAAAAAATGCAATTTTCAATTTATAATGACATAAACATTTTGTTATTTGTATCTACACATATATCTATTTAATTAACACAAAATCTTATAATTCCAAACTATCAATTATCCTCATGTTATTACTAAATTTTTGATTAATCCAAATTACGCCAATCTTTCAAAATATTAGTCACTTGATTTTTAACAATTCAAATATATCACTGAATATTTAGTTGCCCCTATATAGTCACTAATGTTTTGGTTTGTCCAAATTATATCTTAGAAAAAATTTAGTCACTCGACATTTTACTGTAAAAATATTTCCCTTAATTTTTTTTAATTTTATCCAATTTGGGTCAAACAGTTGTCTGAATAATCATGAACTTTTATTCTCTTATGTTCTCACCAATTTTTTTATGTTATCCAAACAAAATCACTTGTGAAATTTTAGTCACTTTAAAATGTTGAATACATTTTTGGATGTATTTACTCAGTCGAATTTTGATCACACAACATATATTTGTCAATATTAGTCATTCGATTTTTAGTTGTCTCGTATTCCCTCTAAATTGTTGATTTCTTACAATTAAATACTTTATCAAATTTCAGTTACTGAACTTTTAGTTTTTAAAGTAAATCAACCGATTTTTAGTTTTCTCCATGTTGTAATTACAACAAATATAATAATTACATATAGTATGCAAAGATTTTTATGAAAAAATGAAACTGACGTGTCCATAGTAACATATCTTCAAATGCAAAAAAAAAAATATTGTTTTATAAAAATTCGTTAAATTTATTGTACTCATGCAATTGATTTCGCCCATATTATTACTTCAAAATGAACTGTTTATTATAACAAATTTCGATGTACTAACCATTGGTAGAACGTGTTCTCGCTCCGATTATTTTTTCCAGATTATTTATAACAAATTTGATAAGCATCATTTATGTGAATAAATAATAAATTACATTTTTCATGCTATTTGTAAAGTAATTTCTATTTTAAATATGTGACGTGAAATTTGATTTGAATTTTCCTCTATAAAAAAAATTTGATTTGAATTTCAGAAATAATTTGAAAATAAATTATAAAATTTTTGTTTTTACATTTCAACTTGTATGTTTTAAATTTATTTATGTTGAAAATTAATAAATTAATATTTTGAAATTTTGAAAGTGGCAATTTGACGGGCAATATCAATTCTTGTTCTAAGATTAATATTATTCCTAAATTTAGGTCTTAAATCAATAAAATGCAATGTTCCATGAATACGCAACATATACGATGATACCATAACTTTATTAAAAAATTCCGAGTACGATACAAATACGGTGATGCGACAATACGGATACAGTCGGGGATTGAAAAATCCATACAACATAGATAAAATGTGTATTCCACATGCAAATATGTGCCATAATAATATTCATGCCTTTCATAAAGATATTTATTTTATATCACATTGATTATGTCATATGTACATAGCTTATCCAATCTATGTAGCCATTTGTGTAAATATTTTCATCACTGGCTACTTGACCGGCATGTCAATAATGACAATATGACTTTGTTTGAATTTATCATTTACATTTGAGAAACTAACATCATGCACATGATAATTTATGAAAAATGTTTGCATTATTTATTGATATAATTATTTACCGTATATATAAATAGAGATGTGTAAATGGTTCGGTTTATTTGGAAATCGAATCGGACCAATTTTATTTAATGGTTTGGTTTTTAGATTTCTTTAGTTCTGTTTGACTTTTTGGTTCGGTATAGGAATTAATATTTTACGATTTGTTCGGTTCTATTTTAATATTTTGAAAATAGGTTAAACCGAACCAAACAAATTGTATCATGTATTTAATAGTTTTTTTAACTATATGAATAAAACAAATTTTTTTTATAAGAAATGGAGAGAAGGCTCGTACATCCATAGTCCATCCATTTATGTCAATAGCGATTGTATCCAGAACCTCTTATAGTATATTTAAATAAACGAACTAAAAATTTAATATTATGACAATACAAATAATATAGTTATTTTTATATGATTCGTTTATAATTTATATATATTTAATGATAAATTGAAATTGCAGTATTATTACTAAGATTGATTTTATTATTTTAAGATGTAAGGATAAATGAAGTCGGAATTTAGCTTTCGAAATTGATTTTTTTGTGTTAATTAAAAAAAATTCTGTAATATGATTCCAAATTTTATGTTATTGTAATGGACTGTTAATTGTCAGTTTATCAATTTACTTGAATTGTAATTTTATCAATTAATCGCAATCCCAACAATTTGTGTAATATTATTTCAAATTTGTAAGCGATTGTTTTCTTTTTTTAAAGCAAAATTTGTAAGCTATTGTTAATTGCCAAATAGCCTTTTGTTGGTATTATATTAATATATTAATTAATGTGTACCTATTAATTGACAGTTGATCCGCTAGTCACATTTGAATTTGAATGTATTACAATTTACAATGGGAAGATAATAAATGTAATATTATTTTATTTTTTTATGAAGTATAAACTGAATTAACATCTTAAATTTCATGCATGATAACATGTATGGAATAACATTTGAAACAAGCTCTTCATGGTACACAAAACACAACTGTATTATAATTTGAAATATCATTCGAAATATTATAATGTGACTACTAATTCGTAAATTGTAATATATAACAAATTATATCTTATGTATAAAGTTAAGAAATTTCTTGCAATTCTAAGCCTCCACGTCATCAAGGGCTTTTGTGTAAAAAAAATATTTTTTTAAGTTATATTTTAGTCCTTTCTATTAACATTTTGGTCCTTTTTAGTTTTAAAATTTTCATTTCGGTCCTTTTTATTTATATTTTGGTCCTTTTTAAATTAAATTTTTTTTTTTAATTTACATTTTGGTTTTTTTTATTAACATTTGGCCCTTTTTAGTTTTAAAATTTACATTCTGGTCCTTTTTATTTACATTTTGGTCCTTTTTAAATTACATTTCGGTCCTTTTTTACATTTTGATCATTTTTCTTATTTTACATTTTGGTCATTTTTAAATTACATTTCGGTCCTTTTTTACATTTTGATCCTTTTTACTTTTAATTTACATTTTGGTCTTTTATTTATATTTTGGTCCTTTTTTATTTACATTTCGATATTTTTTTACATTTTTATCCTTTTTTCTTATTTTACATTTTGATCCTTTTTTACATTTGGTCTTTTTTTTTTCTATTTTACATACATATTAAAATTTGCGAATAGGTCATGATTATATTAATCGATTTTAGAAGCACCTGAACAAATGTTATTTATACAAATTATATTAGAAAATAATATCCGTGATAGACTAATTTCATGAACCTTATGCATCTATTGACATCATGATATTTGCAAATATTTCATGATTAGATTAATTTAGTTCAAACGCATGCGCGTTAATTCGCACACGCGTTAATTCTATTTAAATACTTATAAAACAAACATCTCGCGCAATTGCGCGAGAATAAAGCTAGTACATAATAATACTAACGACTCTGAATTAACGCAACACACCCACTCTATTACACATTAATTGATAATAGAGAATATCTTCATCAGCAATACACGCCCACAATTACAAATTATGGTATAAAAAAATATTTATTAACGAATACAAAAAAAACATTTGTAATTAACTGTTTATAACAAATATTAAGCAAATAATAAATAATATATTAATTACATATCTGTAAATTAAACAAAAAATATAGAATTAATTACAAATATGTACATATCACTCATAATTACAGAAAATGAGCAATTCAGTAATTAACTAATAATACAATAAATTGTAAGGGCACTTTAGGAATAATTTTTTTTTTTTTTTTTGCAAAAAAGCCGCACTTTAGGAATAATTGAAAATAACAAATGTGAAACATATGAAAATCATCCCTAATTACTAAATCTGTACAAACCAGTCAAATTAATTATGATAAAGAAGTCCACCTATTTTTTTTTTGTTTTTTTTTTGAAAATTTGAATCCAGCAGTCCAATCCTTAATTAATAGGCCTGCAAGAATGTGTATTCACACAGATATTTGTACAGCCTGTTAATCCAAGTGTTTGTTAATAGGCCCAGAAAAAATATCAATATATATTATTATTATTATTATTATTATTATATAATTTATATTACGCGTCAAAATTGCAAATCCAATTAACAACTCATCCAATTAATTAGATGATATCATCGACATGTTTTTGTTGAAATATGATGGCAAACTATAATTTTGATTTCCCCAAATGTGCCGTTTTTTCTTATTATAAACTTCATGTTGAAGTTTGAAATGTTGTTTCATCACTGTGCAAAACAGACTCGCAAATTTTTTTAAATATAGTTTCATTGAAATGTGTCGGACTTGTTTACATTAAATATTAATATAATGTATGGATTTTTTTTTTTCAATATAGTTTCACAAAACGAGCATGCTTTTGTTGGAGTCTTGGTCTTTGAACTTGTTTACATTAAATAGATTTGATTTATTGAAATGTGTCGGACTATATCTATTTAAAAACATATTTCATGTCATGGACCTAAATATATCAACATAAAATAATTATGTTAGAAGCGACACTCTTTCTATCTTTCTAAGTAGCGACAAACCTTCCGACGAGCTAGGCGATTCTGGGGTGGAGGCAAACCCTAGCCGCCGCCTCCACCCCCTCCTCTCTCACACCTTCGACCCAGCTCCTTCGACCCAGCTCCTGGAGGTCCGGCGCGACGACGATAGACCGCGGTGCTGGAGGCAAAACGACGCGAGCGGCGACGGAGGGAAACCGAGGCGAGCGGCGACGGAGGCAAACCGTGGCCACCGAGGCGAACGACGCGTCGGCAGGAAGGGGAGCAAAGGAAGAAAAGGGACCCTAGCGTCGGCAGGAAGGGGAGGACAGGCAGGAAGGGGAGGAAAGAAAGGAAAGGGAGGAAAGAGGTCACTGGAAAGGGAGGAAAGGGGAGCTTGGAACCCTAGCAAGGCGACGACGAACCGAGACCACCGTGACGATGGCGAAGGCGACGGCGACAGCCCCTGGCGGAGATCCGAGGACGACAGCCCCGGCGACAACCCGAGGACGACAGCCCCTGGTGGAGATCCGAGAGCGACGGGCACAGCCCCGGCGACAATCCGAGGGCGACAGCGACAGCGAGGGCGCGACAGGCTGCGACAGCGAGGGCGACGGTGCCGCGACAAGGAAAAGGGTGACGGCTCCGACGAGGCCGATTATGGAGACGAATTGATCATCTAAGGATAGCCGAAAGCATCATCGCTAGCGAGCGGCGGCGGCTAGGGTTTCCGAAGCTAGCGAGGGCTGTCATCGGGGCGATTTTGGAGCTCCTCGAAGAGCAAAAACTCGAAAGGAAAAAGCGGGAAGGGAAAAAGGGAAATCGAAAAAACGCGAGGCTGGTGCCGAGTCTGGGGCGAGTCTGGGACGAGTCTGGGCCGAGTCTGGGGCGAGGCCGAGAGCGACGGCCGAGTCTGGGGCGAGTCTGGGGGCGAGTCCGAGAGCGACGGGCCGCGACAGCGACGGTGACAGCTTCGATGACAATCCGAGCGCGCGTGGCAAACCAAGGGCAGAGAGAGGTTGCGTTCGTCTAAGGATGGCCGAAAGAATCATCTCTCGGCATGTATCTTACTTTTGCAATTATAATTTATTTTTGCGAAACTACTTTTTTACATTTATCATGTAAAATCGCACCAATGTATTAAACTTTGCTTTAATATATTAAAAGAGGCTTCGCCCCTTTAGTTTTTCAAAAAAAAAAAAAAAAAAATAAAATAATTATGTTGTTTTAGTAAAAAAAATTAATCAAAACAAACACAATATTTCATCATCAATTTTATTTTTTCCATTTATCAAAGATTCAAATATTAACTTTCAATTTTAAATAGGAGAATTAAATAGCATCTAACAAAAAATATTATATTTATGAAATAATATACCTATAATTATTTTGTTTTATATACTGAATATTATACTTAAAAAAAAAACAAATTGTATGTTTATTTTTTCCTAGTTTCTAAATATATGTTTTGAAAAAGTATCATATTTTTCAATAAAAATATTGTATGTCTATACATAGTTTATAGTTTAAAAAAAAATCCATGTCTATTAATACATTTAATGTCTTTTTATTGAAATGAATGTCCTTATAAAACTGGGGATGTTTTGCTTGTTCATATCATAACCCTATTGGTTTCAAATAATAATAAATAAATGAAGGACAAAAATATTATTTATTTAATAAAAAATAGAAATTAAAAAGTTGGAACATATAATTGTACTACATTTTATGATTTTATCACGGTAGATTCCAACAAAACTAAGACAAAAACACCAAAGTTAAAAACCTGAAATGCCTCGGTAGTTATCATAATTAATGATGAATTAATTATTAATTACATGTGCGAATAAAACTTTGGGGCCTTTCATGTGGAAAATAATTGTGGAATATTGTCAATAAAATATGTGTTATGAATAAGTATGTGTAAGTATGTGTTATGAATAACACATTCTACTGTAGTAAAATTAGTAAAATTAGTAAAATTGATACATGAAATTATTTTATTATGTTATCAAACAATAAATATATCATTTTTCTCATAAGCCCGTGGAAATCCCACACGAATACTTTTCAGTCGACAAACATTTCTCATAATTAACAAAATTTTCCAAAAATCACGAAAGAGAATCAATTAACAGCTTCGTATCGAGTAACAAAATCAAATAAGAACAAAAATTAGGCAAATTAATTGATTTTAGTACCTTTTTGCAGTTCGTTTTTGTGTTCTTCGTAAGTTTTAATCTCGATCCACTAATTGTCTTAAAAAACGTGTCGTGTCAGGAATCAGAATATTAAATTAGTCTTGTCAGATTTTAAAAACCCGAAACCTTGAACTTGCTTAAATACCGTGTTTTAAAATCACGTTAGTTTAAACCTTAATTAATCACATCTATTTCAGTTCATATTAATTAATCTAAAATACTGGGGTTTATTAACCCGACATACAAAATGCCAAAACAGAAATCCGGGTTTGATAAACATGATCACTAAAAAACAAAAAAAATCATTACCATTGATAAGAGCTTTTTGGTGGTTATTTTTTTTCCGAGTTTGGCATGCTTTTCGTTTTTTTCCAACCCATCCATTTTTATTCTTTAAAAAAAAAAAAAATAATATTTTTTAATATTTTAATAATATGATTATAAACTAAAATAATATGATTTGTCTTTTCTGTAAAAAAAATTTCATATTAATATAATACCAAGACACGATATTTTTTAATAATTCGATATTTTATATTTTTTTTAAGAATATCGTATTTAATATATATTATTTTTAAAAAATATTTCATTTTCTTGGTTACTTTTGTTGATTATAATTTTGCCCTTGAAAAGTATTTTGCTCTGGATTGTGTTTTCGGATTAAGATTTACGATTGATGCAGGTTGGTTTATTGTATCCAAAAATATTGGTCCCGAATATGATATGTATGAATTACTGGAAATTCCAGTTTCTATATTGGCTCAATTTGATATCTAGAATTATTTTGCCATTTTATAAATGGACCGTGTGCACGGATACAAATGGCTTGTGAGGTTGTATAACCAGGCTTTCTACCATGTTTTCATATTTCACCCATCAAATCCAGATATTTTCCCGATGACATTACGATTAAATGGGAGCTCCGATTTGCACCAAAATTGTTCCCCAATTGATTTTGTAATTTTAATTTGATTATTTTAATTGAAAATTAATTTATTGGACCATCGATTAGTTCAATTAGAAATTAATTAATTGGTCTTTTAATTGCATTTTATTTAGACGTTAATAGAAAGTTTAATTAATTGACTGCAAATTGGATGGGTGAATTGGTAAACACGACAAAATGTCATGTTTATCCATCACGATTTGGTAGGTAAATTTGGGAAGAGTAGTATAATTAGGGGTGTCAGTGGTTCGGATACGGTTCGGATAGTAGTCGAACCAGATCCATATCCATATTTTTTTTCGGATACGGAATTACTCGGATCCGAATACGGTTCGGATACTAAACGGATACGGATACGGTTCAGATATTATCGGATACGGATACGGTTTATATTCGGATATTAAAACGGATACGGTTTATTTTTAAGATTACAGTGGTAATTATTAATTAGAGGAAAATAAAAAAGATTTTAATTTTTTTGCATGGTATATCTCTGACAATATGAAACAAATCCAAAGTAAAAACAAGAAACCAATTAAATAAAAAAAACATGAAAGACAACTACAATAGTTACTATTAGTACTCAAAAATTATGTCTAGTTTGATACATAACACAAAATCAACAAATAACTTCTAACTATCATTAATACATACCAAATATAGATAATTTGTAGAACATGCTAAAAACACAAAAAAATACGTTACTACCAAAATGATAATGTCACTATTTCCACTACCTACTAATTAAGTTGATCGTCAATTTCTTTTGTACCGCCATTACCAAAAAATTTTGGATAATAATATTCAATCAACCCCATCTCATATCGGGGATCCAAAAAACAAGCAATAGCTAACGCGGTATTTGATTGGTACCAATATTGTCGAATTTATTTTTCATTGTCATGGCCATTTCCTTTATGATTGGGTCCTCATTCTTGCACCATGATTCGATTTTTATTTTAATATCACAAAATGATTTGAAAAATAAATTCGAAGTTGGATACAATGTACCCGAAAGAAGTTCGGTAATGGCATAAAAATATTTTAAACAATTATATATTTTAGCCACCTCATTCCATTCTTGATTAGTAAGAAAATTTGGGTACCTTGAAGGATCAATAAAATTGATGCCATTAAATGATCACCAGACCTGAAAAAAAATAAACAAATAATTAAATAATTTATAATATAATGTGATTTTGAATAGTTACTGTGATTTTTTATTTACCAAAAAAATTACTGTGATTTCTAATATTTTCAACAACTGTATATAAAGTGGACAAATCAATTTTAATATATAAAGTGGACAAATGTATATAATTTCTAACTTTATGAAATGGATCAAATGGAGTCATCTCCAAACGTTACTCTGATTTGCCAAATCAATTTTATGAAACGAACCAAAAAAGTTACTCTGATTTGAAACACCAATATTGTGCACACATTTTGTTTGCCAAATCAATTTTATAAATGAAAACAAATCTCCCCTCCCATTAAATTTTGGACACAAAGATATGGTGAGGCCACATCATCAATTAATGTTCATCCATACTGTTCGGTACTGTTCATCCCATACTGTTCACCCGGTACTGTTCGTCTTTTTTTTTTTTTTTTTTTTTTATTCGACATATGTCTTGTATTCTAAATAAAATATTTGAATTTTTCATCGTATTAATAAATATAATTGACATATGTCTTGTGTTCTAAATAAAATATTTGAATTTTTCATCGTATTAATAAATATAATTGACATATGTCTTGTGTTCTAAATAAAATATTTGAATTTTTCATCGTATTAATAAATATAATTTGTATACTATAATTTTACTGTTAATAAAATACTATTCACACAAATACTTTTTGTTAGCCTGAGCTGGCATTATTTTTTTTTTATGTTTATTATAACATTTATGAAGATTACTTTTGTTTTTAAATTAACAGTTATGCTTATTTTTTTAGGAAGAAAAAATTTGCATTTATTGCATAATACTTGTGAGACTATTTAATATCAGCCTTTTTTTTTAAATTAACATTTATGAAGATTACTTTTGTTTTGCACTTGTAACGTTTTAGATAAAATTATTATTTTATGATCATAAAAAATTTTGAAAAATCGCAGCGAAGCGCAAGAAATATTTCTATTTTCTTATCAAATAATATATCAAATAATATATCCCGCAGCAAAATAATATATAAAATTATTACTTTTGCTTATTATATTATTTCTTATCAAATAATATATCCCGCAGCGAAGCGCGGGCTATTTTCCTAGTATATACAAAGAGTCAATGAGTCATCTCAAAAAGAATATTTGAAGACAATTCTTACAAGAAAATGGAGAGAGGGAGAAACTAAGAAAAGGAAATACTTACCGGTGACTGGCAGAACGAAATGCTTGAAGAGAGAATTTTCACAAGGATTTTTTATTTTGGGAAGAGTTTTCAGTTTTGAAAGTTTTCGTGAGAGGAAAGAAAACAAAGCTTTGGGAAAGAAGCAAAGTAGAGATGTACAATACCGACTCAATCAAGGACATATTCGGAGAGGAGAGGAGATGTACAGTACATGTACATTATACGGACATCATTAATGCCATTGTGATAATGAACTCCAATAAAATATTTGTTTTTTGTTATTCTTGTGATAATGAATTGTCCGACCATTGAATATTATTGTAAATGGATCATGATTTTGATAATACGAGTATCCATTTTCAAAATTTATTCGGATCCGGATACTATCCGGATCCGGATCCGGGTCCGACTGAAAATAACGTACCGGATCCGAATCCGGATCCGAAAATATGGATATGGTTCTGACCCAGATCCGAATATTTTTTCGGATACGGTTCGGCTCGGTTCGGGCAATATCCACACCATTGACACCCCCTAAGTATAATTTTCCTTATATAGTTATCCATTTATTTTATGGGTATTGATTCGGACAGGAACGTTTTTTATGGTCGCAGGAAATTAATTCCTGCAACAATAAAACTTGTGCCTGTCCCAATCATTCTTTCATTATTTTTGATTCGGACAGAAATATTTTTGATGGTTGCAAAAATTAATTTTCTGGAACCATCAAAATTGTTCCTGTCTGAATCATTATCTTATTTTATAATGTTTTATCTTCTCGGTGTGTGTGTGTGTGTGTGTTCGGGTCGGGGGGACCCGGACCCGCCCAATCAGGGGACTAATTTAGCGACAAATATAATAAATACAACATATTTGGTGAATGTATAAATTGATCGATCGGCAAATTATGTAATTACTACTTGTTGCCATTGATGGATGTTAAAAGACAATACAAACTACGACAATTTTCTATTGATTGTGAGAAAATAGTATATTTATATTATTTTGTTGTTACATTTTTCGATTTAAATTAAAGTTTATTAACACAATTCTCGTTCATCAGTAGGACTGTAAGTCAACATTCACGCCACGGGTCGCTAGCAATTGCATTCCATCGCAAAATAAACACAGCCTCGATATGGAACAGATATACTGCACTATCTGTTCCATCGCAAAATTTCTCGGTAATAAGTGCAGCATTTACTGCACTGTACTTTGACCCAACACAACATTACCAAAATACCCCTCGAACGTATCTTGGTCACACGCCATTTCACACAGTATAAATTACCAGGCCACTCTGCTTGGACCTCTCCACTTACATCAATTCTATTCATCTCCCATCTATTATTTTCTACTAATATTTGTGGACTGGAGATAACCAGTATATATGAAATGGATGGAATTTAAATATTGTTTTTTTGTCAAGACTCGACAAAAGCACAACACGTGAAGGTTTGTACATGTGCCATTGAAGTTCTATGTTATTACGGAATTACCAAGCAACGTGTCAACTCGCGGATTAAGGCTTTCTGCCTGTATTAATAGTGAATACCATTGAAGTTCCACAAAATTACGAAATTACCAAGAAAGAGAAAGTACCGATACTAATATTTTGTAAAATATTATATCAATAGAGTTTACAAAGAGGAATTACCAGGAAGAAATATTATTCATTTATGAAATAAAATACAAGTCGGTTAATTTTTATACCAATCTATTTCAAATTCTAACTAAATTCTCAAAAATAAAATTATAAAAAAGTTCATGAAATTTTTAAAAATACAAATAAGTCCAAAATAACTTTGAATTCCATAAAATTTCATATAAAAGTCAGGAAAATTCAACAATAAGTGTGTACCAAAATAAACTAAATTTCAGTAAAACTCATAAAAATAATATACATTCATAAGTAAAAAAAAAAAAAAGGAATCTTATTATAAAGTCACAATTAAATTGGACTACAAAATAGTACATGAAACCCATTTAGTTACCTATTATTCCCAATTAAATTAATTAAGTTATTTTGTTTGCTTTCGTAATCAAATTATCAATTAGGATAACCGTTTTTTGACCATTTAGTTACCAATTAATCCCAATTTATCAATAAGTTACTAAGACCTAACTACTCGTTCCACTACACGTGTTTTACAATTTCCCCCTCCCATTAAAAGTTGGATACTAGGAATATGGTGAGGCCACGTCACCAGTACTGTTCAATCAGTTACTGTTCACACCCGTACTGTTTATCAACCAGTTACTGTTCGTCTTTTGCTGTTCACATACGTACTGTTCATCCCGGTTACTGTTCACCGTTTTTTTTTTTTTTTTAATTTTTTTTTATTTTTACATATGCCTTGTATTCTAAATAAAATATTTGAATTTTTCGTCGTCTTAATAAATATAATTGACATATGTCTTGTGTCCTAAATAAAATATTTGAATTTTTCATCGTATTAATAAATATTATTTGTATACTATAATTTTAATGTTAATAAAATACTATTCACACAACTACTTTTTGTTAACCTGAGCTGGTATTATTTTTTTTTTATGTTTATTATAACAATTTTGATTGGTACCAAGCTGCGTTTTTTGTGCTTATTATAATATTTTTGATTGGTACCAAGCTGCGTCTTTTATGATTTTTTGTTTGTCTTTTTCAGAATTTTATTTTATTTGACATGTTTTGTATTCTAAATAAAACATTTGAATTTTCCTTTTGGAACGTATGATATGTTTTGAGGAGGAAAAAAGTTTGTATTTATTTCATAATACTTGTGAGACTATTTAATATCAGATTTTTTTTTAAATTAACATTTATGAAGATTACTTTTGTTTTGCACTTGTAACGTTTTAGATAAAATTATTATTTTATAATCATAACAAATTTTGAAAAATCCCAGCGAAGCGCGAGAAATATTTCTATTTTCTTATCAAATAATATATCAAATAATATATCCCGCAGCGAAATAATATATCAAATAATATATCAAATTATTACTTTTGCTTATTATATTATTTCTTATCAAATAATATATCCCGCAGCGAAGCGCGGGCTATTTTCCTAGTATTTATAGTAAGTTCATATATATTGTAATAAATGTTAGTTATGATATAACATTTAATCATTAAAAAATGAAATGTGTTACTCATCGTATTTTTATATTTTTTTCAGAAATGATCATATATATATAAATATTTCATGATCATTTGATTATGATAGCAAATGGCTTATTAATATGTTTATTACCTAATTGAAATTATAATAATGAAACATGTAATTTCAGTATGGAAAAATATAGCATGTCCTTAATCTCACTTAAATATTTTTGATACGTCAATCTAGGGTGTTTGAATGTATTTATTAGACCCTAAATTAAGGATTAAATTGTGTATTCAATTAAGAAATTTAATCAAACATCCTCGATTGACGCATCAATAATGACTAAGTAAGATTGGAGAACATCATATCAAATCCCTTCCGTGGTATTCATAATGTAACACGAGTACTATTCTAAACAAAACTTATTTTATAACTTGCAAAATCAAAATCAAAATTAAAAAATATAATTAATATTTCTTAGAAAATATATTAGTTTATCGCAAAACATTAAAATATGTAATTAACTAATTATTAATAAATATAATCATAATGACAATGTCAATTCATCATAAATAAGGGCCCACTTCATTTTTCTCAAAAAGAAAAAAACAGTTGTGTCAATGTCAATTCATCAAGAATGTGCTGATTTCATTATGTTCAAAACAATTCTTCTCTTCTGACGTGATATCACAGTTTTTACAATCTATTACTAAAAAAAATAAAAAGAGTAATCATGCCATAATTCAAATTTCCGAGTTTAACGAGAAAAATTGAAATAATGCTAAAATCAACAAAACAAACCTCAAATCCATGCTGAAATTTACAAAGTTATAAAATATCGATGCAATTTGTGCTAAAGATGAAGGGGCATTTTGTAGCTATGCTGAAATTTATAAAAAAATGTACAAAGAAGTGTGAAGGTTCCAAAAAACCTTCGGAATTGCTAAAATTATCAAAAAGGAAACAAATATTGCGAATTTTTTTTTGAAAAAGGCTTATAATTATCAAAAACACATTAAGATGCTGAAAATTTTATATCATGGATTTCCCTAAAAATTAACGAACCCTAAAATTCTGGAAATTTTTTTTGTATTATTTAAAGAAAAAAGAATTTTTTTGAAAAATTAACAAAAAAGAATTTTAAATTGAAAAATTAGCTTTCAGAAAGTAGAAAAATTGTTCTCATTTTGAGAGTTGAAAAAAGCAGTTTAGAGAAAGTTAAAAACAAAAAAGAGTCTAAATTGAAAAAATCATACTTAAAATTAAGAAGTAAAAAAACATTTAGCGTTTCGAAATAAATAAAATTTAATATACAAAAAACAGTTTAAGAAATTAAAAATTGGAAAAAAAAAACTATATTGAAATTAAGAAAAGAATGATTTCCCAATTAGCATGAATGGAGAAATTTGAAAAAGAACTTTTTAAATATAAAAATATCGAAAATACCCCTGTATATTCTAAAAATTTGAAAATATAAAAGAACTTTCAAATAACTTCAGATACCTACCCGTTTCTATTTCCCACACTCGTACTGTACCATCCAATGACCCTTCACTACAGAAAATATTAACTCAAGAAATTAAGCGTGCCGAAAATATAAAATCAGTAGAAAATTCCATAATAGTATGGGCTTTTTTTTAATTTTCAATGATGCAGGGACTTATTCGGAAAATTTCCAAAGAATTGAGTTTAGATAATTGGTTGTGATATGTTAAGAATCTTTGAACAACCATGTTTCCAATCTTCGGATAAGAAAAATAAATGAAAATGTGATTAGTTGTTACCTTTTCTTTATTTAGGAGAAAGATGGGGATTTTACTAATGCGGGCTCATTTAATTTAATTTGCTGATAACTTACCAGCTCTTCGAATACACTGTTTGAATATAACCCACATTTTTATTTATTTATTTTATGAAATTGTGTGTTCTTATTTGTTTTTTATGTGTCTGTTTGATTGACCTTGCCTTGTACATTCTCATTTTTGCATCTTGTTTGCAATATTTTCATTTCATTTAGAAAATTTCAGTAAATATGCATAAAAGATATTTACTAATTTTAGTCTGCTTTACATTTAGAAAAAAAAATTACCGCGTCTCTCGCAATCAATAGTATTAGTACCTGCATATACCGATTTAGGTTTTCTGTTTGGAGTCGGACCGATAGATAGAGAAGTTACAAGTTGGCCTTTCTTTCTTTTTTGTCTACAATTTTCATTTCTTTTCCCTATTTTATTTTCTAAATTACTTTTTTCATAGATTGTAAAAAGATCGTGAAGATGAGCGCGTCGAAATTTATAAAGTGCGTGATGGTAGGTGACGGGGCGGTCGGAAAGACTTGCATGCTTATTTCGTACACCAGCAATTCCTTCCCCACGGTCAGATTTAATTTAGTATGATTATTTTATTTCGTATATCTTCCAAATATATATGTTCGTTTGCTTCGTCGTTCTTCATTGGACTTCCATATATTAAATTTAGCTTGTAATTATTTTTGGTATTTCTTTTAGAGGAGATTGCTTTGTATTTTTACTAATTATTTTTTGTTAAAAGCAGGATTATGTCCCAACTGTATTTGACAACTTCAGCCCGAATGTGGTTGTCGACGGCGATACCGTAAATTTGGGTTTGTGGGATACTGCAGGTAATTTTTCTGTAATAATAATATTATATAATAATAATAATAAGGGTGTACTTGAATTGGCCCTAATTTTTGTTAAAACAATGGTTTTTTAATTGGATATTTTATGCTTATTGATATAACTGAAATTTAAACAGGGCAAGAGGATTATAACAGATTGAGACTGCTAAGTTATCGCGGAGCCGATGTTTTCCTAGTGGTGTTCTCGCTAATTAGTAAAGCGAGTTACGAAAATGTTTCGAAAAAGGCAAGAAATATTTGTTAATTGTTAATTTTTCCTATCTATTATTTACGACAAATATCACAAAATTTATTTTTATTTTTGTTTCTTATTTTATTTTCTAGTGGATTCCTGAACTAAAGCATTATGCTCCCGGCGTGCCACTTATTCTTGTCGGTACAAAACTCGGTAAGCTCCCAATTTATACGATTTGTAGATTTTTTTTACATTTCAAATTCGACTTAAAATTACACCGACTTTTCTTAATATACAGATCTCCGAGATGATAATCAATTTTTTTTGGATCATCCAGGCGCTGTTCCTATTTCTATTTCTCAGGTACTAGTTAAAATATTTTGAAGTGTTTTTTTTATTTGACATAATATTTTAAATTCTATTTTTTACAAATTTATACTAACATTTCGTTGCATGTTTTTTATAAGGGGGAGGAATTGCAAACGTTAATTGGGGCTGATTCTTACATCGAATGCAGCTCGAAAACACAACTAGTATTATCTCTTTCTTTATCTTTTTTATGATCGATGATTAATTTCATATTGAACATAATAATTATGCATTTGGTTCGAAACGTATACTTTTATTTTACAATTCTGATACTTTGCAATTGCAGAACATAAAAAGGGTATTCGATGCGGCAATCAAAGTGGTGCTTCAACCTTCCGAGTCGAAAAAGAAAAAGGCTAAAAAGGGTGGTTGCTCTATTTTGTAACTGAAGTTCAAATTCAAATTTTTTGTTCGACAAAAAAATGTTCGATCCGGTCCAACCTAACTAAATCTCTCCGAATCCAACCTGTTCAATGGGACATTTCCTAATTGTTGTTGTTCGTGTTTGAATACTAAATTTTCATTTTATGAAATAAATTATGTACACTGTTTTGTTTCTAGAACTTACTCTTCAGTGAAATTAACTTGGTAAATTATTAGCATCCTACTTTTTAAATTTTATTTGATAATACATAAGAATGTAAGAATACCCTTTTTATTTCTTTTTATTTGATAATACATAAGAATGGTATTAAATTTTTAGGTTCTGCAATTATATACTTGATAAATTAACTCGTTTTATTTGATAATACATAATAATGGTATTATGTTTTCTAGGTTAAAATATATCTTAGAATAAAACCAAATAACAGAGTCAATAAGTTTATTACTTATTAGCATCCTACTTTTTTTAACCAAATGTTTGATCTTCAATTTTAATATCTCAACTTCCATATTTTATCTAATAATATTGATATTCGTCTTTGGAGAATTTTGATGGATGCGGCGGGAGTATGCTGAATTATTTTTAATCAATCATCCAAACACGAAAAATAGTATGAATAATTAGAAAATTGATCCACAACAAATATAACAGTTCCAAAACATGTATATGTTGCATCATCTTGTATAAAATATGAGATCCAACTCTGATAATGAAAAAACTTTAATTCAATAATAATGCAAAAAAGTAATTTCTGGACAACCACCTATATAAACAAAATATCATAAAATATTTCCAGTATATAAGAAAATAATTGCAGAACCTAAAAAGAAATAAAAATATTTAATTAAATAAAAAGATGTTAAACAAATATTTAATTAAAAATATATAGTGCGAAAAAAGAAAACTGACATATGAAAAAAAAACTATTCTGGCTCATCATCGCTCGCATAGCGCATATATTTTTAACCTTATGAAGAGAAATATATCATAAATACCCGTATTAACAAACATAGGATATATCATGTTAGTCCTAAGAAAATGCCATGCATAAACCTTAATATTTTTCAGATCAAGATAAAATTTTACCAAAATCTTGAACTATCATATATACATCAATACAAAAATGTAAAACATTACTTTTTGTTAGTTATCTTCAATATTAAATTATATATTCCCGAAGCAACGCGAGGGCACGCCAAACTAAATCTTGTATACAAATAATCAAGTTATCAAGAAAACAAATCTTGTATACAAACTAAATCTTGAACTATCATTTATCATAATTATTTCTCTTAATCGCCCAAACTAAATCTTGTATCAAGAATTATCATAATTATTTCTCTTAATCGCCCAAACTAAATCTTGTATCAAGAAAACAAATAATCAATTTATCAATAGTGCTAAAATTCAGTTTGGAATAACCAATTTTTTTGCCAATCAAACATTAAACAGAGTAACATAACATATTTACTAGACTAGCATCACTCTCATATATGTAAGTTACGAAATTGGTTAACCTAACCTAACTATATGTAACACAACAATCAAGTTAGGTTAACCTCAATAAATTATTCATTCTAAAAAAACCTAGAACGTATATCCTAATTCATAAAACCTAGAACATGAATCGTGAAGACTTGGAATATGAATTCTTGATTTTTGTTATTAACATTAGGCTTTTCTGGCCCATGTGTTTCTTTGAGGAAATAATAAGAACAATAGTTATTTGTATACAAAGGAGTCCAATTTTTTATTTAATTTTTCTTCCATAATAGTCATTTTATTTTATTATTATTTTGAAATAATTTTATTATTTCCAATTATTTTTTTTAAGTTTATTGTTTTCGTTACATTTTAATAAATATGACTAATTTAAATGATAAGCTCTTTTAATGTAATTCGAAACTAATATGAAATAAGAAAGCAGGTCTGGTTAGATGATACAAAATTAAATTAATCAATGGTTTGAAAATGATAAAATCAAAAGAATAATTATACAAAATTAAAATAAGTAAATCATATCGTATCACACATAATATATATCATATCATATCATATCATCTCATATCATATCATATCATATCACATCATAAAAATGCATAACGTATCTATCATCATATCAAAAATATTGAATCATAAATAAAAAACATATCAAAATCATATGATATGAGATAATAGCGTTCAACTGAAGTAGTCGAGTACCTCCTCTTATATTTCACAATTGTCTTATCGTCATTCTCCATAAAAACATGTTGATTTACCATGACAAATCTTCGTAACCACCGCAACCTACGATTATGAACAGTCATCCCCTCAATTTAGGATTTTGGTTTTTTAACATGGAGTAATTTCTTGTATATCCCTCTAAAAACTAGAAATATCAAATGTGCCCTTTTAAAATTATAAATATCAAATTTATCCTTACAAAGCTCATTTTTTATCAAAACTGAAAAAAAATATAAAACATATCAAAATCGTTAATGCACTGTTATGTTTGTCAAATTAACTATAGTTTATTTTCTAAACTCTGATTATGTCCATAATTTAAAATTTTAATGATTAAAATGCCCTTTCAATTTCAATATAGTTTATTTAAAATATAACATCATTAGTTATTTGTGATATTGTCAATTTCAATACAACTCTAGCTATTGTGCATCTCAATCTCAATTGTGACTGAATTTCAATATAGATTCAAATTATCCAATCTCGCATTTCAGTTTCGATGTAAAACAAGGTTGAAATTTATTATTTTCTCAATTCAATACGAACAACTACAGTGAATTGTGCCTTTCAAATTTGAGCATGGGTCTAAATTTTGAAACCACATTTTAAAGCAAATAGTTACTGACATGAATTGCAATTTCGAGCATGCATTATTGCGAATTAATTTAAAGCAAATAGCTAGTGAAATGGGTCTCAATCTTAACAATTTGTGGTTTTGAATTGTGAATGAAAACTATAGACTTTGTGTGAAAATATGAACTTACTCAATTTTTGTATAATTGTAAAATATATCCGGTACAATTATTACATATTTGTCAAATTATATTTACGGTATATCTAGAAATTGAAGAAACTATAAAAACAATTCAAATCAAATAGAGGTTGTTATCAAGCCAACATAGCCGCATCGTTCAATTAAATCGAGTTCCACCGCCGCTCCTTCATGCCGCGTCGTCTTCTTTATTGCATATATTGCCCTTACAAGCATCAACAACACAAATAAGCCCAATTTAACAACTATGCTTAAATCTTCCATATATATGCAAGCTCTGCATGCACAATCCTTATATATATTGGCCTCTAATAGTCTAATGTCATCTTCAAACTAATTCAGTATAATGGATTTTTTATTAACATAATGAATTATTATTGAGTCATTTGACCATATACTACCTCAATTCAATAAATTCGGAATTCTGGATCATAAAACCTAGAACATAATTCAAGAAGACCTAAGAATATGAATTCGGAATTCTGGATCATAAAGTTTACATTACTTACGAACATGTCGGATTTTCACAAAAAAGAAAGAGAGTTTTGAAAAATGTTCTCAAACCTTCAAGAAATTTAAAAAATCATAATTAAATAGTGAACATTCAAAAAATAAAAATGAAACTTTGTTAGGGAAATATAGATGCTTACACAAAGAAGGCTCTTGACAACAATCAAGTAAATGTGTGTTCCATTCATCATAAATATTTAATTCTCTTATCACAATTCACGCCAAATTCGCTGCATTCGATTCAAAATTCAAAACATGAATCTGAATTCTATTTGAAATTACAAATAAATTAAGTATCTTACTTGTTTTTTGTGATTTTCCACCATTTTAACGCCATGAGTTACTTGGAGAAGAAGGTGAATAACTTCGCACTGAATCGTATCCAAATTAGCTTGAGATCTATGGAGTTCCACCTCAAGCTTTTCTTTCTGTCTTTAAAGCCTCTTCAAATTTCAAATCCGGGTACGATTTGGAGAGATACTTCTCGAGCATCTTAGCATGGTTTTTCCATGGATCGCGATTGAGAATTGTTTCTTCAACTTTCTTATCTTCTAAATCTAGTGTATATTCACAATGAACCTTTTCTATATACTCTAATTTATCCTGAATTTACAGGAAAGTATGTAAATCAAGAACTTTTGAGGTCCTAAAAGCAAAAATTGAACTCAACATGGATCTTCTGGTATGCACAAGGGTAGTAAGAGGGATGATCTTCAAGCATCCATCGATTGTCCTCAACACGTTGAATTCGTAAGTGATGCTCCATCCCATTGCCATCATGTACAGAAATCTTCTCTTCCCGCAACCATCTACCAACACGTAGCCTCTTCTAAACTCTCTAATGGCTCTCTAGTCTCAGGTCGATCCTCCAGATCCGGTTTGTGGAGTTGCTGTAACAGGTTAGAGATCAAGGTCAAGTGGTCTGCAGAACGCCGATTGGATGATCAGCGAGATTAACCGGACTACATTCAACCCTGTGAGTTGCGAGATCGTCGCCATTGTTATTTGGGAGAGTTTTTAGTACTGAGTACAGTGAAAGCAAGGCCACACATGGGATTGGGGAGAGGAAGAGCGCTTACTGAGAGAGAATTTCAAATCCTGGATCTTCTTAAAGAAAAGCTAAAACACAAATCCTGACCCGTACAAAACTAGAACATGAATCATGAGGACCTAGAATATAAATTCTAGATTTTTGTTTTTAAAGATTAGGGTTTCAATTGGTAGGGGTGTGCCAGCCCGAGCAGTAGTGCAACGCAAAGGCGACGCTTGAGAGTCCCAGCAGCAAGCTACCGTGATGGACCCTCCCCCAAGAAAAATAAATTTAATATCGTTGTGGACACATGGACCACATATCAGATATTAAACTGATAAGAACAGATACTACACTTGATCTTAGCCAAAAGGCCGAGAAAGGTATGAATTGCTTGTTGTACCAACCTCTTTATTTATAGTAGCTTCTCTGACGTGCATAAAATGTTTTAAACCGGTGGGATTAAAACTCCTTAATGAACTTCCGGTCTTACTTGCTTGGAGGCTTGATAGGCTTTTCTGGCCCATATGTTTCTTCGTGAAAATAATAAGAACAATAGTTATTAACTTATTTGTATATAAAGGAGTCCAATTTTTTATTTTATTTTTCTTCCATAAAAGTCATTTTTGTTTTATTATTATTTTGAAATAATTGTATTAGTGTGAATTATTTTGTTCAGATTTATTGTTTTAGTACATTGTAGTAGATATGACTGATATGAATAATAAGCTCTTTTAAATTAACTTAAAACTAATAAGAAAAAAAAAGAATAGGTCTGGTCTAGATAATACATTGTTTTAAATTTAGAATTTGAATTGGTAGGGGTGTGCCAGCCCGAGCAATAGTGCAACGCAAGGGCGACGCGTGAGAGCCCCAGCAGCAAGCTACCGTGATGGACCCTCCCCCAAGAAAAATAAATTTAATATCGTTGTGGACCCATGGACCACATATCAGATATTAAACTGATAAGAACAGATACTACACTTGATCTTAGCCAAAAGGCCGAGAAAGGTATGAATTGCTTGATGTACCAACCTCTTTATTTATAGTAGTCTCTCTGATGTGTATATAAAGTTTGAAAGTGGTGGGATTAAAACCTTTTACAAAACTTCCGGTCTTGCTTGCTTGTACACGCTGGGAGGTTTAAGTGTTTAGCATGCATTTTTGGCCCATGGCCTTTTAAAGGAAATAGTAAAGAATAAATAAGAGGTGTCCTTTGTGTACAAATGAGTCCCAAATATTTTTTATTTTTTTCCTTCAGTTTGTTATTTTTGTTGAACTAATTTTATTATTTTCAATTATTTCGTTGCAATTTATGTTGAAGTATAAGTATTCAATAAACATGCCTAATTCAAATAATTTCTTTTAAAGTAATTTGAAACTAATTTACCCATCCCCTTATTTTTCACCTATATTTGAGCCTCCTCATGAAGTCACATCATCATGGTTATTCATGATTATTGACCATTAGATTTTGTGATATTGATTCATCCTATAGACTTTTTAGTGATGTGTTTTGATCTAAACCATTGATTTATTTTTTAGATTTTTTGAAGATAATATTTTGTGTAGTCATTTATGTGTCATTATTTTACACCATGTTTTAAGCATCCTTGGGAAACCACATCATCATACATTAATGACGTGGACTAATATTATTGGTTAGGTTCGCATTAGACTAAGTCTATTCAATTGTTATCATTTCACAAAAAATTACATGATCAAATGTGAATACAATGGAAGATGAAAAGTTTATATATGAAATACTAATAACTTAATATGTAATATTATAAACATACAATATATAGTAGTATTAATTTTATAATTTTAATTTTAAAAATTCCTCAAATATTTTTTTTTTAATTTTCTCTTTATTTTGACATCCATATTAGCATAGTTCGTACATACCATTTTCGATAATTTGAATTTGTAAATATATTATGTAAAAAATACAATGCAAAAAGTGCATTTTTAGAAAATAAAATTTTAATTATTTTACTTACATAATAGAAAATGGAAGATGAAAAGTTCATATATGAAATACTAATAACTTAATATGTAATATTATAAACATACAACACATAGTAGTATTAATTTTAGAATTTTAATTTTAAAAATTCATGAAATATATTCGTTTTAACTTTCTCTTTATTTTGACATTCATATTAGCATAGTTCGTACATACCATTTTCCATAATTTGAATTTGTAAACATATTATGTTAAAAATACAATGCAAAAAGTGCATTTTTACAAAATAAAATTTTAATTATTTTAGTTACATAATAGAAATTTTAAAGATTAATATTTATTTTTAAAAAATTATAACTATACTAAATACCATATAATACAAAGTTGATTATATTTGTGTTTTCGATCAAACAAATTTAATATTAATTTTTTTGAAAAATAATAGAAATAAAAAAAAGTTTATCCATCGAAATAATTTCTTAAATTTATAAACACTTATCAAATAAAAATGTGATTTTTAAAACTATAAAATTAAAAAAAAAAATCATATGCTATAAAATAATTTATATTTATGTTTATGCTAAATTAATTTTGTATATTATTTATTAAATCACTTGCAATATTAAGTTTGGCATTATTTATAATTTTCATTGCATTTTGAATCAATAACAAATTATTAGTAATATATAATTAATAATATGTTATTACGTATGTTGTATGATTCATTATTTTTATATTTGATATTGTATGAAATATTGTGAATAACAATGATATAATATTTGTTGTTATGTTTTTTTGTAAAATCATGTTATACCTCATATATTATTATTATACAATGACATTAATACAAGTGCTATTATCTGATTAAGAAAATGAAATTTTTTGTCTTCGTGATGTAAAATAATTGTAAAACATATACATAATCATGGACAAATTAGTTCAAATAATTATATTATGAAATGATATTATCAATATTATCATATTTATATGTACTTTGTATTACAATGAAAAACATAATTAACATTCTCGCCGCGTAGCGCGAGTATTCTCCTAGTATGAAATAATAATACAAAGTGTCTAGACATTACAAAATTAATCAATAGTGACAACAATAAAATAAATACACCATCACTAACTCACTAACTCATGGAATAGTGAATTAATGGAAGAAAGAAAAACTATCTATTCCATTTTACTCCAAGTACGGAACAAATTCATGGAATAAGAATATTAGATAAAATTCCCCCTCCCATTAATTTTAGAATACAAGGGTTTTGGTGAGGCCACGTCACTGTTCACTGTTCACCCCGACAATGTTCCACTGTTCACCCGACACTGTTCATGAATTTTTTTTTTTTTTTTTTTTTTTTTTTTTTGAATTTTTTTTTATTTGACATATATCTTGTGTTCTAAAGTCACTGTTCACTGTTCACCCCGACAATGTTCCACTGTTCACCCGACACTGTTCATGAATTTTTTTTTTTTTTTTTTTTTTGAATTTTTTTTTATTTGACATATATCTTGTGTTCTAAATAAAATATTTGAATTTTTCATCGTATTAATAAAATATAATTGACATATGTCTTGTGTTCTAAATAAAATATTTGAATTTAATAAAATATTATTCACACAAATACTTTTTATTAGCCTCAGCTGGTATTATTTTATTTTTTTGCTTATTATAACAATTTTGATTGGTACCAAGCTGCGTTTTTTTGTGCTTATTATAATATTTTTGATTGGTACCAAGCTGCGTATTTTATGTTTTTTTGTTTGTCTTTTTCAGAATTTTATTTTATTTGAAATGTTTTGTATTCTAAATAAAACATTTGAATTTTTTTTTTGGAACATATGATATGTTTTGAGGAGGAAAAAAATTTGCATTTATTGCATAATACTTGTGACACTATTTAATATCAGATTTTTTTTTTTAAATTAACATTTATGAAAATTACTTTTGTTTTATACTTGTAACATTTTAGATAAAATTATTATTTTATGATCATAACACATTTTGAAAAATCGCAGCGAAGCACGAGAAATATTTCTATTTTCTTATCAAATAATATATCAAATAATATATCACGCAGCGAAATAATATATCAAATAATATATAAAATTATTATTTTTGCTAATTATATTATTTCTTATCAAATAATATATCCCGCAGCGAAGCGCGGGCTATATCCCTAGTAATATAAAAGATACAACGACCAAAATACTCTTGTTCTATTATTCAGTTCAATCAACATGTGTTGCACGATACGTATGTATATGGATATCGTATTTGACACGATACAAATACAATAATACAAGAATTTAAAAATTAAAAAAAAAGGATACGATGCGTCTTTGTGCTGGAGATGGGGGGGGGGGGGGGGGGGGGGGGGGCTCTCCCCTAAAATGAGGCGTGGTCTCTGATTGTCTCCAAATGTCGGTACGAATGGAGGACTGACGTCTCTATGATGTGGCACAGAATGGCTAGGAGGTATCTGAGATGGGGCCGGTACATGGTGGTCCCAATTTATCGGTACGAACGGAGGACTGAAGTCTCTTTGATGACAAGGGGATATGTGGATTAGTCGGCATGAATGGAGATCTCGAGTCTCTATCATGTGGTAGGGATTGGCAAGGTGGTAGGTTAGATGGGGCAGGGACCTGGTTGTCTCCCTTTGTCGGTACAAATGGAGACCTGAAAGGGGAATGGAGGCCTCTTGAAATGACATTATTGCCCCTTTCGTACCCATCACCATCATTGTTGCTTAAAGGCCTGAAATGAGGCGGGTTTCGAGTCGGATTCGTTGCGGATTGGTACGATCTGATTTTAGGTACAGGTACAGAAGAGTCACGGAACTGGAGATCTCCATTTGTGCCCCAATTCGTTTGATCGATCTAGATTGTGGAGGGTTTTTTAGCGTAAAACTAATGTGATGATTGGAGGTTTTCAATCCTGCACGAGTCATGTCAAATAGTTTTATATTTCATGCCCGTATATATTCGCTTGTTTCAAATCAAATGATTGAAACCAGGCGCAAATGGAGATCTCCTGTTGGAGAAAGGACCGAGTACGACAAAAGCATTTCTTGGTTCTTGCTTCGCTTGTATTGAAGTATTCAGACTAGAACTAACTGGAGTCTCCAGTCGTTCTCTCGCTGGGCCACCTTTCAAATTGGATATCCAATTCATTCAAATCCTTAAAATCCGAAGCAAAAGGCGCATAATGATACGGATAAAACCTGTATATCGTTACAAAAATTACATTTCAGTAAGGGCATATACGATAAATTTCGAGGTAGATATTTTGGGGGTGTATATGTGAAATTACCATGTCCAAGAACAAACGCCTTCGTATTAACCCGAATTTCTCTTCGTAGTAACGGTCCTCCCATCCTGACACTCCCAATTTCACCTTCATAAAAAACAAATAAATAAATGAAAATATGGGAAATAATTCAAAAAAAATAAAGAAGAATCATATTAAATTAATGTAATACCTTATCCTCTTCAGTATTTTCAGAGTTGATCTGGACACTGAGTCTCGAGGTCTCCATTCGTGCCGACAAATCGAGATGATCAGATCCCAGCCCCGTTCCACATATTGCCAATCCGTACCATCAAAAAGACTTCAGTCCTCCATACGTACCGACAAATCAAGACCACCGGATACCGGCCCCATCTCGGATATCTCCTAGTCGTTCCGTACCGCATCATAGAGACTTCAGTCCTCCATTCACATTTGAAGACGATCAATTTGCTACCCATCCCACGCCCTTCTCGCCGTTATCGGAGAACACCGCCTCATTTTAGGGTTTTTGACAACCCACCATCTCCAGCACAAAAGAGAAACCCTAGTTTTCCAAAATAAAAGCCTAGAACCCTGTACAACAATAGAGGAGGCGAAAGCTCAAGTACATGAAGTCCGGTAGGAGATCCGACAGGAGATCTCCAGTGAGGGGATAGAATCGCAGGGGTTTGCACCATTTTTAACTATATTATTTTTTGTCATTTTAGCTTCCGCAATTTATTTTTACAGTTTTTAACAATGTAGGGGTTTTTTTCTTTTATTATTATTACAGGGGTTTGTGACTTGTGTGACAATTTTTAAAATTGTAGGGGTTTTATTATAGTTTTTCAATAATGCAGATGCTAATTTGCAATTTAGGCAAGCTGCAGGGGCTTATGTTGTATTCAAAGAGGAACAATATGGTAATATTTCATCTCACAAATAAATGTTTTTTGGACCTTTGTTTAATTTTAGTCTAATACTAGCAAATTCCTCGCGCAAATTGCGCGAGTTGTTTTTATATTTGCAGACATATTAATTATATTTGTCAAAATATGTTTAGATCAAATCATGTGACATTTGTCGTAATATTTATTTTTATTTCATATTTTTTAAGAAGTAATTAAATCACACTTCAAATCAAAATACACTATATGAGAAACTAAAGAATATAATCATTATAACACACACGTCATATAATTTGATAATGACGTCAAGTAGCGGTTAAATAAAATTATTATCATAGACGAGATTCTCACGTTACGTGTTATATACTACATGGTTACAATACGCCATTAAACAATTGATGAGTCAAAATATGACCATGAATCAAGTCCAAAGTCGAATCATTGTATGTTATAAAAATATCAAAATATAATTTTGTTTACACAAAATATGAATGCTTGATTTATTTAGGGTAATCGGTAGACACATTAAAAAATTTACATGTATGTCTTTATAAAAATAAACTTATGTAAACATGCCACGTGGAAGGCAACGAATAGGCCACGTGTCCGATTCAGAGCAACGGTTTAAAATTAGAACTATGTAATGTAATAATAATAATAATAATAATTTATCATAATTTTTTCATATCGAAAATGAGAAACACAATAAACTATTTGCTTTCTTCCTATTCCTATGTAATACTCCAAACTTCCCATTCACAGTTTCATTATGTAATATATATCTTCCAAACTCTGAAGTCGTCACAAATTCATAAACACTTTCTATCAAATTTAGCTTACTCTTTCCACACATGTTTTATCTTTTCAAGAGGAAATTTGTGAAGAGAATCTTGCTTTAGAAAATCGAAAGGACTCGTATAATCGTATTTATGCGACTATGCGAGTAAATGAATGTTTTTGATTTTATCTCATATCTCAGTTTCAGATACAAACATTTGAAGAAAATCATACATTATTAAATTTTAAGGATTTAGAATTATTTTGTATTTGTATATTGTTATTTTATTGTGTTATCAGGATATCTTATAATTTATATAAACATTTTGTCACGCACTTTGTGAACAAAACAATTTGCATGAATTCAACATAAAATTTGCATGATATATTCACAAATTGCTCGTGATATTATAAGAGAAATATTATTGAAAAGATATTTGTATATACTTGTATAATAAACGAAAAAGTAAATATTTGTCCTTAGGATAAATATTACGTGTCAAATATTAACTAGCGCGTGATTTGGTAGTATCATGTATATGAAAATCCCAACAAAATATATCAATATACTAGGTTGATTCCCGTGCGTTGATGCGGGTGTAAGTGCGCTAATATTTTTTCTAACCTTTTTTATTCTATTTTGTTTTCTTATCGTTCTTTCTTTTTCCTATTAGTTATTCATTTTTGCACGTACATAATATTTTCATTTTGTTCAAACTGATGGTATATTAGATAATGGACAGATCTATCAGAATTCACAAGTAACTAATATGTAATTAATATTCATATGAATTTATAATTTTTTATTAATATTAATTATTTTTTAATTATGTGTATTTTATTACTTATGATGTTTACTAAGGGGGTGTTCGGCAGTGCAGTTTTTACCTACGGTTTCCATAGGAAATGAAGTTTCCCAAGAATTACAATTTGTGGTGTTCGGTTGGACTTTAAGATTAGAAGTTTTGTATTCCAAAACTCAAGAAACCAACGAAATCAAGGAAAAGTGTTGGATTTCAAACCTTATCTCCGAGTGGATTTTTGGATGGAAGTTGAGTTATAAAGTATGACCTAGTATAATTATTAAATTAATAAATGCATTGCTTTTCAAAGACAACATGCAATTAACATATAAGTTCATTGATGCATTATTTTCATGATTTTTTCATGCATTATTTTTATTTTTATTATTTAATTAATTACTAAAGTAATTTATGTAATAAGTTTATTTATAAAATTTAACTATCTAATTTTATTTATTTATTTTAATTATTTCAATTAATTATTTCATTTTATTTATTTTGTTCGATTTAATATAATTTGAAGGAATTAGTATTCGAAATCAGAAATCGAATATCGGATACCGTATTCGAAATCGGATATCGTATTCGAATTCGTATCATATACCATATTCGAAATTGGATATCGGATACCGTATATCTTATTCGTATCTATATTCGTATCGGATATCGGACACCTTATTAAAAAATCGGATATGGGATACCATGTTCGTATTCTTATTTGAAATCGGATATCGAATACTGTATTCAAAATCGGATATCGAATACCGTATACGAAATTTAATATTGTAAAAATAAAAAATTCGGTTTTTATATGATCTGTTTTTATATGATCTGTTTTTATACTGTAAAAGTAAAAATTAAAATTTAATACTGTAAAAATAAAATTAACGATAAGTATATTTTATATGATATGTTTTTATATTTTTTTTTACTAAATACCACTTGAATTTTAACATTATAAAACTTCTAATTCGGTTCAACCGAATAAATCCAATAAGAAATTCGGTTTATTCGGTTCGATTTTAAATCGGTTCAAATTTTATTCCGTTCGGTTCGGTTTGAATCTAGTCCATTTCAGTTTAATTCGGTTTGCTCTTATTCGGTTCGGTTCGGTTCGGTTCGGTTCGGTTCAACCGAATGCCCACCCCTAGGAATGGCATATAATTATATAAATGTATGTATCATTTGATTTAATGGTTATAAATAATTTAAAACGTACTTAGAAATAATAATAATAATAATAATAATAATAATAATAATAATAATAAAAATAAAATAATACTTAATAAAAATGTAGAAAAGTAATAATAATAATAATAATAATAACAACAACAACAACAACAACAACAACAACAACAACAACAACAACAATAACAACAACAATCCTAGGTTTTCATCAAACACCTTTTGAACATCCTACAATCGCAGTTTTTGTATTTTCCGGCTACCAGAATTTCCTGATATTCATATATTGGTGTCCTGCAACTATGAGTTTCCTGTTGCTACACAAAACTGACCTAGCAAACACGCCGTAAGTGTGTTAATTAGGATATAAAATATACGTGATAACATGTTTTATAGTTAGAAGATTCTACCATGTGCCTCCCCGTAGGGAAATGATATTTGTCCCAAGATTGTACCACATATGTTTTATATAGGAATTAATTGGATATCCGCGCGTTCTTGCCGATAGGAATTAATGATTTACAGGATGCGAAATAGAATATTTGGAACATGGAATGAATAAAGTTATAAGTGCAGAATCAAAAAATTATGATTGGTTTAGACATGCTCATAATGAAGATCCGCAAGTGCAAATCCAAGTATTTAATAAAACTCACATCTAAAATTATATAGTTTTACAAAATAATTAATGAAAAGATAAACCGAAAAGAAATAATATTACACCTAAAATTGAATTTAAAAACCTAAACCAATCATATATTATTGTAATTGCAAAAGAAATCCTTGGGAAAACAAACATATTCGAAAAAGAAAAAAAATTAGTAACACAAATAGGAAGTTAGGGAAATTTGCATAAAAGAATAATATGATTAAAATTAAATTCCAGAATTATTGTTGAAAAAAAAAACACTATGAAAAAATATTTGGATAAATTTGACACTATTTAGGGGGAAATTTTCGTATAACCCCCTAATTTTTCTTGAATATGGAAAAAAATTCCTAATTTTTGAGAAACTCCAAAAAAAACCCTACATACAAGGTTTATGTTTTAATTACCTCTTATAGAGGTATTTCATCGTATTACAATTTTTTTGGACCAAAATATTCCTCTATTTTTCATATTTAAATTCAATAAACATATTTTTTTGTATTATTTTATTAATTTGTTAATTTAAAATTGCCATAAATATTTCTTAACATATGCTAATTAAAAAAAAAAAGTAGTTTGGCATATACATAATTTTAATCTTTTATTTATTATGTATTTTATCATAGAAAACTAAAATTAAATAAAAAATGGTATGAAAAATATTCTTGGAAATGTCTTGACAAATTAATATTATTCGGTATTTGGTTTTAATTTTCAATAGTCGTTCATAAAAATAGTTACTAAATAATATTTCTTACCAAATTAGCAATGCACGAGTGAACATTAAAACTAGCATGAAAATAATATTGTCGTTAGTTATAATTTCAACAGCTAGTTTTTTAGTAAGTATTTTTGGTCTCTTAGCGATGACGTGTCAGAACAATAGTTACTACAAATATTATACCAAATCGCTAATTTAATTTCAATGGCTATTGTCATTTTTAGTAGCTATTTTTGGTCTCAGAGACCAAAACTAAATATTATACCAAATCGCATAGACCAAAATTTTCTAAGATTTTTTTTGTAGCAGATTGCGTCTAGCTGACAAAATTCATAAATATTATGCATTATGTATCATGATGTATATTATTAAATAGTGTCAAGAAATATCTCGTACATGAATATTCAAATATGAATCATTTTTTAGTTAATTTTGAAGTTAAATTTTAAATAATTTACTATTTTTTCAAGTGTCCGATTCAAAAATATCATCTAGAGTTTAAAAATCGCAATAAAACTACAACGTGAGACATTTAGCATCCAAACAATGCTATCTCGCACTATAGTGGTGCTACATTGAGCTATTTGCAATTGCAACCATGATCATTTGTAAAAACATTTGAATAGAATATATTACAAATATGTGATGACATTTTAATAGAATATATTACAAATATGTGATGACATTTTAATAGAATATGTGTTTTACGTCAAAACGCGACCCATTCAGAATTTGAATGGGTAGAAGAGTCGCAATGTTAATACTCTCGTGATGGAAATTGCATAAATGATGATACGTCTCCTAACATTTACAATTCTTCTTTTTATGAGTTGAAAATCCCAAAGATGAAGACATGTCTTTTGTGTATTGACGAGAATCTTTCATTCACACGATCACCATAATCCATTAGGTTTAAGTTATAATACTAAACAATAAATATGAAATTAAATCTTAACTATTTTATTTTATTTTTATTCTTATTACTAAAACATTTTTTTTTCATAATCATAGTTGGATTCTATATTTTGTACAAAGATGATGCATCATATATATACATGTTTTAAAACTGCTATATGTTTGCCATGTGTTTTTAAGTAATTTTTATTTTATTATGGATCAATTTTCTTATTATTCATATTGTGTTTCGTTTTTGGGTGAATAATTAAAAATAATTTAATGTTCTTTTGTTTTCAGTTTACTTGTTTCACATTTATTGACTTATTATTATTATTTTGGTTCATTTTAACATTTTAACTATTTTTATTTTTATTTTGCAAAAAAGTTTATTGTGATAGAAAGCAAAAAGAAGGATTTTCAACTGCAAAACAATGTCATTTGCATATGGTGGTGGATGTGGATCTGGCTTTCCTACAAGAGATTTGATGTATTTGATTTGGTATTCCTATAATTTGCGTATCTAGTTTTCGTACTTGTTTTATTTGGTTTTGCAAATTTCAACAAATAATACTAATCTATCGATAGCGTCTAGAGAAAATATCGCGTCCCACAGTTATCGCATCCTTCGACCGATACCTGCAATGACCAAATTTAGAAAAGCCAGTGGGCGGCAACAAAAATTCGATATATTTTCTGTTTTGGCTATTATAGATAGAGAACTTAGTTTTTATCTTTTCTTTTCTATTTTCGTCGTCTACAATTTTCATTTTTTTCCTCCATTTCTATTTTCTGAATCAATTTTTTTCAAACATACTGAAAATGAGCGCGACGAAATTTATAAAGTGTGTGACGGTAGGTGACGGGGCCGTCGGAAAGACCTGCATGCTTATTTCCTACACCAGCAATACTTTCCCCACGGTCAGATTTCTTTTATTTATGATTATTTTTTTATTATATCTTGGATGGGATTGAAGCGATTTTTGTTTTATAGGACAAACGGGTAATATTTAATTGGTGCTTATTTGATCATTTGTTACTTATGTTCAGAATAGAAATTGAATTCAATTTTCATAAAAACTCTTAGCAGAATTATTCTTTGTATTTTTACTGATTATTTTTTGTTTAAAACAGGATTACGTCCCGACTGTATTCGACAACTTTAGTGCAAATGTAGTGGTCGATGACCATACCATAAATTTGGGTTTGTGGGATACTGCAGGTAATAATAATAATAATAATAATAATAATAATAATAATAATAATAATAATACAGTAAATTTGGGTTTTCGAATTGAATACTTTATGCTTATTGACATAAATGAAATTTAAACAGGGCAAGAGGATTACAACAGACTGAGACCACTAAGTTATCGCGGAGCCGATGTTTTCCTAGTGTCATTTTCGCTCATTAGTAAAGCTAGTTACGAAAATATTTCAAAAAAGGCAAGCAATATTTGTTCCTTTTAATAAGTTTCTTATCTAATTTGTAAAGCAAATATCATATTAAAAATCGTATTCATTTTTCAGTGGATTCCCGAACTGAACCATTATGCCCCCGGCGTGCCACTTATTCTTGTTGGTACGAAACTCGGTAAGCTCCCAATTATTACAATTTTGTACTTTTTTTACATTTAAAAATCGATTTTTGACAAAACTATAATTATGTTGTACCTAATTAAAATTACACTGGCTTTTCTTAATTTACAGATCTCCGAGATGATAAGCAATTTTTTGTGGATCATCCTGGTGCCGTTTCTATTACTAAGGATCAGGTACTATTTAAATCATAAATATGTATTTTCTTTATCATCGGATTTTAAAGTATTATAGGTACAAATTTGTAATAACATTTTGTTGCGTAATTTCTTTTTAAGGGAGAGGAATTGAGAAAGTTAATCGGGGCTGATACTTACATCGAATGCAGCTCGAAAACACAACTAGTATTCATCTCTTTCTTTGTCCTTTTAAGATTCAATGATTTATTTCATATTAAATAAAATAACTATTAATTTTTTTCGAATTATATAATCATATTTTAACATTATGATATTTCTGAAATTGTAGAACATTAAGGGGGTATTCGATGCGGCAATCAAAGTGGTTCTTACACCTTCCAAATCGAAAAAGAAAAAGACCAAAAAAAGTGGTTGCTCTATTTTATAATTGGTGGTGGTGGTGGTGTTGTTATTGTTGTTGTTGTTGTTGTTGTTGTGAAATAAATGTTGTAATTTTTTAGTTTTGATTGTAAAACTTATTGTCAAATCAAATTAACTTGGTAAATTATGTTGGACAATTTATCTTGTTTAATTTGGTAATCAGTAAGAGTGATTTTTAGTTTTCCTATAAACTGAGCTTGTTCAATTGAAAAAGTATATATATCATAATGGATTAATTAGAACATGACAAATAAAAATAGAATTTGGTCATGGCATATAAAATACACACTTTGTTCTGTCATAAATTATTTTCACATGAATTATTCCTCTCAAAAATGTATATTATCTTTACTTTGGCAATTTAATTAATTAAATCGAAGAATAGTTTGGTTAAAAATAAATAAGCTAATAGTACATGGGCGTGTGACATGAATTTTCTGGTTGTAGTTTGCATCAAATTTAATACAAATTGTATACAAAAAATAATTTAGTTAATAAAATTGGGTGAAAAATAGATAGTAATAAAAAAGTATGATCTTATAACATGAATTTTCTTGTTGGCGTTTACATCAAATTTAAAACAACAAGTGTTAAAGAAACAATTTAATTCATAAAATTCGAAGTCAATTTGGTTAAAAATAGATGATTTAATGGAATATTGACATATAACATGAATTTTCGAGTCGTCGGTGTTGTTGTTGAAGTTAATTTCTAGTTGCCGGTGTTGTTGTTGTTGTTGTTGTTGTTGTTGTTTTCGTCGTCGCGTAGTTTGATTTGTGGATAACCTGCAAGTTCTTAGTATGCATTGTTAGATACTCGAATTTCATTTTTCGAAATAAATTTTGTACTTTTTTGTTTTGATTGTAAAACCTACTGCTGAATTAAATTAACATGATGAATTATGTTGGACACGTTATCTTGTTATATTTGGTAATCAATTATGCTGATTTATATGTTTTCTATGTTAATAAAATATACGTTAAGAACCAAACAAAATAATTAACAAATGCTAATAAATTTATTAACATTATATTTTTTAATCAAACGCCAAATCCTCATTTTTATTATCTTTATATATTTTCAGACTTTTTTTTCAGAAGTTAAAAAGAAAAATATGTGTACAATTTTTTTTAGAAAATACTTTCTACATAAATATTAACACGGCCCTTCACGGTAACTACATGATTCTTTACAGTAAATGCATGACCCTTCATGTCATTCGCATGATTTCATTATTATATATATAGAATATGTTAAAGAAAAAAACTAACATACTTAATTAAGTACCAAAGATTTAATACTTAATAATATTATCATACATCCAAATAAACCAAGGCATTAAATTTCCAATATAATTTTTTTTCTCGAAACCTTTCGTTGATATATTGGAGAAAACTATTATGCAGCGTATTAATATAAAAACAAAGAGATCCAACTTCCAACAAAAAAATGAAGGACGAAACGGAAAGTATGTGTACCAAAATGAAGGTACTATTTAAATCATAAATATGTATTTTCTTTATCATCGGATTTTAAAGTATTATAGGTACAAATTTGTAATAACATTTTGTTGCGTAATTTCTTTTTAAGGGAGAGGAATTGAGAAAGTTAATCGGGGCTGATACTTACATCGAATGCAACTCGAAAACACAACTAGTATTCATCTCTTCCTTTGTCTTTTTAAGATTCAATGATTTATTTCATATTAAATAAAATAACTATTAATTTTTTTCGAATTATATAATCATATTTTAACATTATGATATTTCTGAAATTGTAGAACATTAAGGGGGTATTCGATGCGGCAATCAAAGTGGTTCTTACACCTTCCAAATCGAAAAAGAAAAAGACCAAAAAAAGTGGTTGCTCTATTTTATAATTGGTGGTGGTGGTGGTGTTGTTGTTGTTGTTGTTGTTATGAAATAAATGTTGTAATTTTTTAGTTTTGATTGTAAAACTTATTGTCGAATCAAATTAACTTGGTAAATTATGTTGGACAAATTATCTTGTTTAATTTGGTAATCAGTAAGAGTGATTTTTAGTTTTCCTATAAACTGAGCTTGTTCAATTGAAAAAGTATATATATCATAATGGATTAATTAGAACATGACAAATAAAAATAGAATTTGGTCATGGCATATAAAATACACACTTTGTTCTGTCATAAATTATTTTCACATGAATTATTCCTCTCAAAAATGTATATTATCTTTACTTTGGCAATTTAATTAATTAAATCGAAGAATAGTTTGGTTAAAAATAAATAATCTAATAGTACATGGGCGTGTGACATGAATTTTCTGGTTGTAGTTTGCATCAAATTTAATACAAATTGTATACAAAAAATAATTTAGTTAATAAAATTGGGTGAAAAATAGATAGTAATAATAAAGTATGATCTTATAACATGAATTTTCTTGTTGGTGTTTACATCAAATTTAAAACAACAAGTGTTAAAGAAACAATTTAATTCATAAAATTCGAAGTCAATTTGGTTAAAAATAGATGATTTAATGGAATATTGACATATAACATGAATTTTCGAGTCGTCGGTGTTGTTGTTGAAGTTAATTTCTAGTTGTCGGTGTTGTTGTTGTTGTTGTTGTTGTTTTCGTCGTCGCGTAGTTTGATTTGTGGATAACCTGCAAGTTCTTAGTATGCATTGTTAGATACTCGAATTTCATTTTTCGAAATAAATTTTGTACTTTTCTGTTTTGATTGTAAAACCTACTGCTGAATTAAATTAACATGGTGAATTATGTTGGACACGTTATCTTGTTATATTTGGTAATCAATTATGCTGATTTATATGTTTTCTATGTTAATAAAATATACGTTAAGAACCAAACAAAATAATTAACAAATGCTAATAAATTTATTAACATTATATTTTTTAATCAAACGCCAAATCCTCATTTTTATTATCTTTATATATTTTCAGACTTTTTTTTCAGAAGTTAAAAAGAAAAATATGTGTACAATTTTTTTTAGAAAATATTTTCTACATAAATATTAACACGGCCCTTCACGGTAACTACATGATTCTTTACAATAAGTGCATGACCCTTCATGTCATTCGCATGATTTCATTATATATATAGAATATGTTAAAGAGATAAACTAACATACTTAATTATGTATCAAAAATTTAATACTTAATAATATTATCATACATCCAAATAAACCAACACATTAAATCTCCAATATAACTTTTTTTCTCGAAACCTTTCGTTGATATCCATAATAGACATGATATCCATTTTGTATATGTTTTAATAGTTTCCAATACGATATGCACGAGTTCATGCAATACGTGCGAAAAACTTTATGTAAAGTCTACTAGGTGGGTAAAATCATGTCCTTTAGTTTTTATCTTGAATGATAAAAACTTAATTTAGAATAGATATTTTAGTAACGGAGTGGAATTGCAACTTCTATTTTCTACCATTAATTCAGTTTGCTATATTGAATTGATACAATTATGAATTCACTTAGATGTACAATGAACATAAATATTGCAACTTAATTTGTCCAACTAAAATTATATGACTTTCTAATCCATAGTGCTGATAAATATAATTCATTAGAAATCCAACTAAAATTCAAACAACTACAAAAACTTGAACAAGCACCATCGTAGTGTTAAAAAAAAAACACTCATATAGTAAAATTATACAAATTCAGGATTTGAATTTCCTAAGAATATATTAGTTACAATAGGAATCATAGGACTTTCTAATCCTGAAATTCAATAGGTTCTAGAGAGTTTGAAAGTAAATTGTATAGAATTGTTCAGCTTCACTGAATCTAATTAAGATCATATCTCATTTTAGTTTATGTCAAGAGGAGATTAATATATGTAATTAATATCATTATCTACGATAATTGATGTCATGATAAAAATTGTATTTAGTTTCGATTAATGTGTGCATAGAACGGAGACATGTATTGTTTTTCACTTCAAAATTTGGCAGCCAATGATATTGAGTGATGCCAATTCAAAAAAATAATTATTTAAAAAAAGATGATATTGAGTGATCAGAATGATCCGTCTCCTTTACGAAACATGACATTACTAAATGATATTAACTGTTTATGGAGAGGAGTTTAAAAAGAAGAGACCTTCTATCACGTCCCCCTATTTTCTCCACACTTTCATGATGATATCACTTTGAAGATTAACCGATTAATTATCCTCTCTCAATTAACAACTAATTCATATTTATTAATTTTTGAATATTTCTAATTAATCTTTAATTGATAATGATCTTAATTACGTATTAATTTTTTACTAATTATAAATTAATTGTTAATTTATTTTGTTAATGATAGATTAATTGAAATGATGATGACATTATGAAAGTGTGGAGGAAGTGGATGGAAAAAAGTAAAATATTCCTAAAAAAAATTAAATGTGAGTCTTGAATTAGAGTTCTTAATGATATTACATATTTACCCTCAACTATTTTTGTAACGAGTTGAAAGAGAAACTGACCTGATCATCCCATTTTTAAGATTAACATGATTAATATTGATCCTAGATCTCACGGATTGGATGGTCCAAAAATAATGGCCTCTTGAAGCATTTATGATATTCTAAATAGCTAAATATATATTTGTTTGTAGATATCATTTGAAAGAATTTTTTTCTAATCCTCCAACAAATGCTAAAAAATTACAGTGATAATTTTAATTTTGTTTTGGATTTGAACTATGTTGTGTGATTTCTTAATATACAATTCTTACGTTGATATTTAATGTATGATTATAGTGAAAAATATTTTTAAAAAATAACTATTATTACATTCATAATAATTTTAACTACTTTGATATTACAACAACAAAATTTTAGAATTTTTCAAAACAAATTATATTTTTCAGCATTTTATAATTTTGACATCCAATCGAACCGTACAATTATTAATTCCAGAATTTTTTACACCTCGACCTAGGGATGTCAAATGGCCGGGTAAAACCCGAACCCGCGGGTACCCGACCCGAACGGGTCGGGTAATATCCGAAAAAAATACCGGCTCCGGGTTCGGGTTCGGGTACGGGGATAATTTTTTACCCGCGGGTATGCCCGAGACCGAAAAAATACCTGAGCCCGAACCCGAATCCGAAAAATACCCGAGAAATACCCGAAAATAACCAATGATATGAAAATTTGTGATGTTTTATAGATTAATTATTTGTAATATTTGTATTTTTAATATATTTTGTACAAGTTTCTTGTTTTATGTATATAAAATTGTTGATGATTTTACGTATTTGTATAATAATTTTTTAGATTTTTTTTTTTTAGATTTTATATAGGTGATTTTCGGATAATGGGTTCGGGTTCGGATATATCCGTTACCCGCGGGTTCGGGTTCGGGTTCGGATATGATTTTTTACCAGCGGGTATTTTGGTTTTGTGTTCGAATAATACCCGAAAATTCGGGTTCGAGTATGGAGGAGGCTTACCCGAACCCGACCCGCCCCGTTGACATCCCTAGCTCGACCTTATAATCCAATATCACTCTACAAATTCCACAATCTTGAAAATTGAGATATGCGACTCAAAGTCATTGCAAATAGAGAAGGAACAATTTGATGGTAATGTCGAAATTAAGTTTCGATATTTTACATCACTCCCCCTCAAAACAATCCTTAGTTCTCCTGAGTATTAAGAATTAAGAATTAAGAATATAAACCAAATGAGATTATAATTATTATTTTATTTTAATGTCCCTATAAGACCCAAAATTCACAATCGATAATTTCAAGCCCATCTAATAACAAATAAATAAGTAAGACAATAGGCAAGGACATCATTAATATTTTTCTTGTTCGTCCTTGATAATTATATTCGTGAGATTAAACATAGTCACCAAGGAGAGATATTAGTTTTTCATGAAATTAATATCTTCACTTATTAATTAATGTATGGATAATCAATTTAAATTTTATACAATGATTCATTAATAAACTAGTTGGTTGAGTGTGATTAAACGGTCATTGTGATGACTTTTTCGAATGGTTGAGTGTTATGTCAAAGAATACATATCTTAGTTGGCTGAGTGGAGTGTGAGGCGAAAAAATCGTATGTTTTAAGAGGTTGTGGGTTTGATTTTCATCGACATCAATGAATAAAGTACATGCGAGCATTCTCCATTTATAATCACACAAAAAAAGAGGTAATCTTAGTGTAATTATCAATATATCTTATCAAATTCTTTCATGATATTTGATATGTAAAAAATTACTTGGACGACCTAAATTAGTATAACATTATATGTTTCAATGATTTTAAAGTGAAAACAAATGGTCTATACGGCATACCTATAAATAGATTTAAGAAGAACATTATATACCCCATTATATTTTATCGCTCAATTATGTAATAAAACAAAAATCATGATTTTGAAGATCTTTTAGCGATAATTTGAAGTAAATCAGAAATAAAACATATACATATTCTTTTATCATATAATCATTTTATCATTTCTTATTTTGAAAGGCAAGTATGTTTTGAGTTTTGTAAAGACAAAATTTAAATTATATCTTTAAATTAGTACTGTACTTTTTTTTATATGAAAATTGAAAAACCCATAGACATATTTTCGTTAATTTCTTAAAAATGTACCGCAAAATCTGCACAACACAACACAACACAAAAAATATAAATTAAACAAAAAGAAAATTTTAATAAATTAATTAAAAACATTAAAAGGCAAACAATCTAATATTATGCAAACGAACATTTTTTTTTATTTAATACAAAAAAACAGGCCCCAATCCTATCTATAACCCAAAGCAAAAGACTAGCATAAAGAAAAATAAGTAAGTCACGTGTAATTAATTGTGTATAATCATAAGTAAATTTAAGTTACTATTATTTATCACATTTTTTTTTTAAATGACGCGAGCGACAAATTCACAGAATTATTTTCTAAAGAAAATTTATTCCACTTGAAACATGATAATTAGATGAAATTTTCTATAAGAAGAATTGCATGAAAACTTGAGGGGTCAAATAGGTATTTTTTGGTTATAAAGGAAAGGATAAAAACTCACTTGTTCTGTTTGATTTACTCGAATGGTACATAATGAAATCAAAATTTGTTGTTTGACGTGAAGAAAATTTGAAAAATAAAAATATATGAATTTAATATTAGTTATGTATTAATTATTAGATGTTCTCAATTAATTATTATTTGAAGTAGAGAATTGAAAAATAAATTCTACCATTTAAGCATCCTTAATAAAAATAATTTAGTATTAACTAATTATATTTAATGGTTAAAGCATATACATTTTATTAATTTGTTGGTAGAAACTAAATTAATTTAATATAAATGTAATAGAAAAGTTAACTAAAACAAATTTTTTTATATCATGGAAAAAGAAATATGGGTGAGGCTAATGCAAAAGCTAACATTGTTAAATTGAGAACAATTTTATTTTATTTTAATTAAATAACCATTATATCATTATTTATGGTGATTAATATTTATTATACTTATATATACTTTTATTTATATCTTCCATTAATAATGCAAAAAAAAAAAATTTAATATTATGAAAAACCAAATCTAACCAATATATATTAATTTTCCTATTAAATATATATGACATGTTGTAATTTAATTATTTTTTATGATGAAAAAAATTAAGAATACAAATATTTTTTATATATGAAAGACTGTATTTGCATAATTTACGAAAAGTGATAAATTAATAAATAAATGTATAAAATATCAATCACCAATTCATCATTAATAAGGGCATAACGATAATTTAATAAAACAAAATTGAAATCGTTCTTCATTTAGTCATGTTGATTCTTGGAATAGCGCCATCCAAAAATATTAAAAGAATTTATTAAGTTTTGATACCTCAAAATGGTTGCTGACTTTAACCAAATTTTCAGATTTTTACTCCCCCGTCAGTTAAAGAAAAATATGTTTATAATTTGTTTTTTTTAAATACTACCTAATGTAATATTAACATGACCCTTCATAGTAATTACATGACCCTTCATAGCATTGGCATGATATTGGTTTGTACTTTTTCCATACAATTCATGCGATTTGCATGATTTCATCCTATATATATGAATTTTTCATATACACACAGAGATAATATGTTTCAATCTAACTTCGATCATTTATCTAATAATATCCTCATTCTTCCAAATAGACTAACTCATTAAATCTCTAATATTTTTTTCGAAACATTTCCTTAATATATTGGAGAAAACTACTATGCTCGATATTTCATCCATACCGAATATACAGATCTTAGTTTGCAACGAATTTTTTTTGATAGTTTATATTTTATTTGAACTTGTATTCGAGTAACCCACAAATCTCATCCTCGTCTATATATATGAATTATTCATTATACATAGAGAATAGGTTAAAAGAGAGAGGCTAATTTATTTAATTAAGTACCAAAGATTTAATACTTAATAATATTATCATACATCCAAATAGACCGAGGCATTATATCTCCAATATAACATTTTTTTCTCGAAACCTTTCATTGATATATTGGAGAAAACTATTATGCCGCGTATTAATATAAAAACAAAGAGATCTAACTACCAACAAAAAATGAAGGACGAAACGGAAAGTATGTGTACCAGAATGTCCCAACTATATGCGGGGCAGAAATAACGCGAGTCTCAACATAATTGGCACGATATCCGTTTTGTATTTTTTTTAATAGTTTCTATACTATTAATACGATATGCACAAGCTCATGCAATATGTACGAAAAGATTTATGTAAAGTCTACTAGATGGATAAAATCATGTCCTTTAGTTTTTATCTTGAATAATAAAAATTTAACTTAGAATAGATATTTTGGTAACGGAGTAGAATTGCAACTTCTATTTTCTACCATTAATTCAGTTTGCTGTATTGAATTGATACAATTATGAATTTACTTAGTAACGGAGATGTACAATGAACATAAATATTGCAACTTAATTTGTCCAAATGACAAAAATCTTGAAAAATATAATTCATTAGAAATCCAACTAAAATTCAAACAACTACAAAAACTTGAACAAACACTGTCATAGTGTTAAATACAAAAACACTATCACAGTAAAATTATACAAATTCAGGATTTGAATTTCCTAAGAATATATTAGTTACAATAGGAATCATAGGACTTTCTAATCCTGAAATTCAATAGGTTTATGTCACAGAGAGTTTGAAACTAAATTGTATAGAATCGTTCGACTTCACTGAATCTAATTAAGACCATATCTCATTTTAGTTTATGTCAAGAGGAGATTAATATATGTAATTGATATTATTATCAACGATATTGATGTCATGATAAAATTGTATTTTAGTTTTGATTCAAAATGTGTGCATAGAACGGAGACATGTATTGTTTTTCACTTAAAAATTTGGCAACCAATGAGATTGAGTGATCAGAATGATCGTCTCCATTACGAAACATGACATTACTAAGTGATATTAACAGTTTATGGAGAACCAATGGAGATGAACTTAAAAAGAAACTACATGCGAGTTTTGAATTAGAGTTTTTTTTGTTTTGTTTTGAATTAGAGGTTTTTTTTTTTTGTTGATTGACCGGCTCGAATTTTGCATTAAATAAATTAATTTAAATGCATTACAACCAAAATCTTCAGAAAATAAAAAAGATAAAAAGAAAATAAATTTGCCCCACCTCCTATATTTCCTTATTATCATAGTGATACATCTATGTGTTTGCCTAAAAAACATGGTGTCCTAAAAGTTGATTAAAAATCAACAATTAGCACCCGATTTGATTGCATCGTCAGAAATCATTGTTGCTAGAAAAGGAGTCGAGACGACTTTGAATTAGAGTTCTTACTTAATGATATTACGTGTTTACCCTCAACTATTTTTGTAACGAGTTGAAAGAGAAATTGACCTGCTCATCCCCAATTTTAAGATTAACATGATTAATATTGATCCTAGATTTCACGGACTGGATGGTCCAAAAAAGATGGCCTCTTGAAGCATTTCTCATATTCTAAATAGCTGAATATATATTTGTTTGTAAATATCATTTGAAAGAACTTTTTTCGAATCCTCCAATAAATGATAAAGAATTACAGTGATAATTTTAATTTTGTTTTGGATTTGAACTATGTCGTGTGATTTCTTAATATACTATTCTTACGTTGATATTTAATGTATGATTAAAGTGGAAAATATTTTTTACAAAATAACTATTATTATATTCATAAAAATTTTAACTATTTTTATATTACACCATAAAAAATTTAGAATTTTTCAAAACAAATTATATTTTTCAGCATTTTATAATTTTGACATCCAATCGAACCGTACAATTATTAATTCCAGAATTTTTTACACCTCGACCTAGGGATGTCAAATGGCCGGATAAAACCCGAACCCGCGGGTACCCGACCCGAACGGGACGGGTAATACCCGAAAAAAATACCCACGGGTCGGGTTTTACCCGAAAAAAATACCGGCTCCGGGTTCGGTTTCGGGTATGGAGGTAATTTTTTACCCGCGGGTATACCCGAGACCGAAAAAATACCCGAACCCGAACCCGAAAAATATCCGAGAAATACCCGAAAATACCCAATGATATGAAAATTTGTGATGATTTATAGATTAATTATTTGTAATATTTGTATTTTTAATATATTTTTGTACAAGTTTCTTGTTTTATGTATATTAAATTGTGGATGATTTTACGTATTTGTATAATATTTTTTTAGATTTTTTTTATTTTTATTTTATATAGGTGATTTTCGGATAATGGGTTCGGGTTCGGATATACCCGTTACCCGTGGGTTCGGGTTCGGATATGATTTTTTACCAGCGGGTATTTTGATTTTGTGTTCGGATAATAACCGAAAATTCGGGTTCGAGTATGGCGGAGGCTTACCCGAACCCGACCCGTCCCGTTGACATCCCTAGCTCGACCTTATAATCCAATATCACTCTACAAATTCCACAATCTTGAAAATTGAGATATGTGACTCAAAGTTATTGCAAATAGAGAAGGAACAATTTGATGGTAATGTCGAAATTAAGTTTCGATATTTTACATCACTCCCCCTCAAAACAATCCTTAGTTCTCTTGAATATTAAGAATTAAGAATTAAGAATATATACCAAATGAGATTATAATTATAATTTTATTTTAATGTCCCTATAAGACCCAAAATTCACAATCGATAATTTCAAGCCCAGCTAATAACAAATAAATAAGTAAGACAATAGACAAGGACATCATTAATATTTTTCTTGTTCATCCTTGATAATTATATTCGTGAGATTAAACATAGTCACCAAGGAGAGATATTAGTTTTTCATGAAATTAATATCTTTCCTTATTAATTAATGTATGTATAATCAATTTCAAATTTATACAATGATTCATTAATAAACTAGTTGGTTGAGTGTGATTAAAAGGTCATTGTGATGACTTTTTCGAGTAGTTGAGTGTTATGTCAAAAAATCTATATCCTAGTTGGCTGAGCCGAGCGTGAGGTGGAAAAATCGTATGTTGTAAGAGGTTGTGGGTTCGATTTTCACTGACATCAATTAATGGAGTACATACGAGTAATTTTAGTGTAATAATCAATATATCTTATCAAATTCTTTCATGATATTTGATATGTAAAAATTACTTGGACGACCTAAATTAGTATAACATTATATGTTTCAATGATTTTAAAGCGAAAACAAATGGTCTATACGGCATACCTATAAATAGATTTAAGAAGAACATTATATACCCCATTATATTTTATCGCTCAATTATGTAATGAAACAAAAAAGATGATTTTGAAGATCTTTTAGCGATAATTTGAAGTAAATCAGAAATAAAACATATACATATTCTTTTATCATATAATCATTTATTATTTCTTATTTTGAAAGGCAAGTATATTTTGAGTTTTGTGAAGACAAAATTTAAATTTAAATTATATCTTTAAATTAGTACTGTACTTTTTTTTTATGAAAATTGAAAAACCCATAGACATATTTTCGTTAATTTCTTAAAAATATACCGCAAAATCTGCACAACACAACACAACACAAAAAATCAAAATTAAACAAAAAGAAAATTTTAATAAATTAATTAAAAACATTAAAAGGCAAACAATCTAATATTATGCAAACGAACATTTTTTTTTTATTTAATACAAAAAAACAGGCCCCAATCCTATCTATAACCCAAAGCAAAGACTAGCATAAAGAAAAATATGTAAGTCACGTGTAATTAATTGTGTATAATCATAAGTAAATTTAAGCTACTATTATTTATCACATTTTTTTTTTTAAATGACGCGAGCGACAAATTCACAGAATTATTTTCTAAAGAAAATTTATTCCACTTGAAACATGATAATTAGATGAAATTTTCTATAAGAAGAATTGCATGAAAACTTGAGGGGTCAAATAGGTATTTTTTTTGTTATAAAGGAAAGGATAAAAACTCACTTGTTCTGTTTGATTTACTAAAAAAAAAATGAGTAAATGGAGAAGGCTCGGTGGTCCTCCATCCATTGGTGCCAATGAGACTCGAACCTACAACCTCTTACAACATATGGTTTCTTGTGTCTCACACCCAACCACTGGGCCACGAGCCCATTGACTCTGTTTGATTTACTCGAATGCTAGATATTGAAATCAAAATTTGTTGTTTGACGTGAAGAAAATTGGAAAAAATAAAAATATACGAATTCAATATTAGTTATATATTAATTATTAGATGTTCTCAATTAATTATTATTTGAAGTAGAGAATTGAAAAATAAATTCTACCATTTAAGCATTCTTAATAAAAATAATTTAGTATTAACTAATTATATTTAATGGTTAAAGCATATACATTTTATTAATTTGTTGGTAGAAACTAAATTAATTTAATAGAAATGTAATAGAAAAGTTAACTAAAACAAAAAAAATTTATATCATGGAAAAAGAAATAGTAGAAAAGAAATATGGGTGAGGCTAATGCAAAAGCTAACATTGTTAAATTGAGAGCGATTTAATTTTTTTTAATTAAATAACCATTATATCCTTATTTATGATGATTAATATTTATTATACTTATATATATTTTTATTTATATTTTTCATGAATAATGCAAAAATATTTTTTCTAATATTATGAAAAACCAAATCTAACCAATATATATTAATTTTCCTATTAAATATATATGACATGTTGTAATTTAATTATTTTTTTATGATGAAAAAAATTAAGAATACAAATATTTTTTATATATGAAAGACTGTATTTGCATAATTTATGAAAAGTGATAAACTAATAAATAAATGTACAAAATATCAATCACCAATTCATCATTAATAAGGGCATAACGATAATTTAATAAAACAAAATTGAAATCGTTCTTTATTTAGTCATGTTGTCTCTTGCAATAGCGCCATCCAAAAATATTAAAAGTATTTATTAAGTTTTGATACCTCAAAATGGTTGCTGACTTTAACCAAATTTTCAGATTTTTACTCCCCCATCAGTTAAAGAAAAATATGTTTATAATTTGTTTTTTTTTAAATACTACCTAAAGTAATATTAACATGACCCTTCATAGTAATTACATGACCCTTCATAGCATTGGCATGATATTGGTTTGTACTTTTTCCATACAATTCATGCGATTTGCATGATTTCATCCTATATATATATGAATTTTTCATATACACACAGAGATAATATGTTTCAATCTAACTTCGATCATTTATCTAATAATATCCTCATTCTTCCAAATAGACTAACTCATTAAATCTCTAATATTTTTTTCGAAACCTTTCCTTAATATATTGGAGAAAACTAATATGCTCGACATTTCATCCATACCGGATATACAGATCTTACTTTGCAACGAATTTTATTTGATAGTTTATATTTTATTTGAACTTGTATTCGAGTAACCCACAAATCTCATCCTCGTATACATATATATCATGGAGGCATCCTCATTTTTATTATCTTTATATTCCATAGTAATAGTAATTACATGATCCTTCATAGCATTGGCATGATATTGGTTTGTACTTTTTTCATACAATTCATGCGATTTGCATGATTTCATCCTATATATATGAATTTTTCATTACACACAGAGATAATATGTTTCAATCTACCTTCCATAATTTATCTAATAATATTTTTCGAAACTTTTCCATGATATATTGGAGAAAACTATTACGCTCGGAATTCCATCCATACGGAATATACAGATCTTAGTTCGCAACGAATTTTATTTGATCGTTTATATCTTATTTGAATTTGCATTCAAGTAACCCACAAATCTCATCCTCAATATCTCGCAATGTTGACGTTGAGCCATTATTTGGTTTGTACTACCCGAATCAATGATCGGCATCTCTAACAGTACAGAGAGAAAGAAGGCGTGAGATGGACCCACGGAGAAATAAGATGCGAGTTGGGGTGGGTTTTTAAATGTTGACATTGATTTGATTTTTGTATTAATTTGTCTATTTTCATTTCAAAAATGTAAGGAAGAATACGAATAATTAGTATATAATTAGTATTTAAATTATCAAACGAAATCAATCTTGCATAATATCTTATTTATAGTATTCACGTAAGAGCCTCGTAGAAAAAGATAATGCACGAGATGGTTTGTTCATCCTTTAATGCCCGTATAAGATGCAAAATTTCAACTGAACACAATTGATAATTTCAAACCAAACTAATAATAGATAAATAAGACAATATACGAGGACTCGAAATTAGTACCTTTTTATATTAATATTGTTGAAATATCTTATTTTTTATTTCAATTTGCAGAAATATTATGTAAGAGATTACAATACAAAATTATATATATAATTTCATTTAAATAGTTATTATTTTTATAAAGATTATAATAATTAAAATTTTATACTACTAAGTAGGTTATAATTGTACTCTTGTTTTTGCCAACTTCAATATTGAAATTTTCAAAATTTAACGCAAATATTTTATCTATTTAAGTATAAATAATTTCTTCAACTAATAAACATGTTTCCATTGCTACTATTATTTTAAATACCATATGGTGTCAAATAATTTTTAATTATATTTTTAATAAATTAAATTTTAATATCATTTTAATTATTTAATGTAGTGTTGTGTATAATTTTTGTTTTTTGTTTATAAATAAAAAAAAATATATCAGTACTATATTATTAATTATGTGCTTTTGAGTATATTGGTTGTATTGTTTGTGTTTCTATTTTAATATTGCATTAATTATTGTGAACAACATGATATATTTTTTGTGGTTGTTTTCTTAAACTTGTATTATGCTCCAGATATTTTTATTTGCTTAAATATATGTATTGAAATTTGATTAAAAAATGAACTATTTTCTATTAGAACATAATATAATTGTGAAATATTTTTTTGGTTATAGTTAAATTAGTTATATAACGTGATGAAATTAATATAACATAAAATAATTTTATTTTAATATAATACTGTCGTTATCATCATAAAAATTACTATTCGTAATAAAATTAAAATAAAATATAATTGTGAAATAATTTTCCAACCTTGTTCGACGGAATAAAATAATTTCTTGCATTATCTTCCACTATTCCATTCTAATTTCATGTTGCACTCTAATTCCACTATTCCACTCTAATACCACTCAAATTGAACATTAAATTATGTTCAATTTGCTCCAACATTTTAGAATTAATTATTTACTCCGTTTGCAACTCATCTTTATAATGCATGCTCGTTAGTTAACGTATGATTAATGTAATGTTTACCGTTAATTTATAAAGGCATTCAAACCTTATCTGCGTGAAGAAAATCATTTTCATGCGACTAACAAATCATGCATCTATTTTTTTAGAAAATCATTTTCATGTGACACACTAATTGAATTGATTTGACATGATGATTACATTTTAGTGTTTTTCTTGGTCTCCTTTCTTTTCGATATTTTGTTTTAATTCTCTTCATGTCTATTTTTTTTTTTTTTTACTATTTGTCCATTAAAAAAAGAAAAAAATAATAATGGAATATCATGAAAAATGTTTAGCTCGCCGTGACTTCAACACTATCTCAGCCATGCAAATTCTAAAATAAACCCAAAAAAAAAATCATACGAACTTTAATGTTTTTTAGGATAATACGAGGTGGACCACGGGTGGCCCCACACTCACATACATTTTATTTTATTATTTTTTTAATTTTTTCGACATTTGACGAATACGAGTCTTAAATTCATATATAATACCATCCAGCAATCTACGATGGCTCGTGATTGACATATTTAAAAAAAATGGCAATGACTCCATGATCTAGTTGGTTGAATATTTTGACACAAAAAATCATATATTATCAGATGTTGTGAATTCAAGTCTCATAAATACTAAAAAAGATACCGTTAACGATAAACAAACGTTTGTTGGATGTCATTAAAAAAAATGATGTCGAATTTATTTTTGGTATAAACATGTGTTTATTTATTCCTTTATTTGGGATTTGAGAAACAAGGTATATTCAAGAAATCAGTTCTGGAGAAATGTAGTAATCAAATTTGTTCTTAGTTTCTTAAATTATTTAACTTCATTTCTTTGATGACTAATTCAAGCAATTTTGTTCTTAAATGCAGTAATATATGTGGAGCTTGTAATTTATAAACTGCTACATGTTCGAAGATAACCAAATAGAAAAAGTGCGTACTAACTCGATCTAATTATAAACCGTTACGTGTATGATCTCTAATTTTTTAATTACATTTCATCGCATCTAAAATCAGAACTAAAATTCCAACTCAAATTCCTTGAGTCGTGACATTTTTTTCCTTCTTTTCTTCTCTAAATAATTAGTCCTATCGCCTTCTTAGCTCACCAACCTTTCGCTCGGCGATGATGACATATTTATCCTTGGTACCAAATGGCACCGAGCTAATTAAAAAAGAAAAATATCACAAAACAAAATTCAAATACCTTGAAATCTTAAGAGTTTCATTTCAAGTTTTACAAATTTTTTTGGAAAAGGATAATCTCGCGATTTGGTTCATGTCTTGTATTAATAAAAGTATGTGATTACATAGTTTGTAAGCACCAGATTAAAGGAAATTTTTTTTTTACAAAGAATATAAAGGAGTCTATTGTGGTGGTGCCAGCCTTGTGGTTTCCTTCCTCGTCATCTTTGACCACTGTATAGCTTCTGCGTGTGCTAGTTGTGCCACCTGTACAGGTTGGAGGCTCGCTCCCTTGAAAGTTAGTCGCTGCCGACATGATTTTCCAGGGTGACTTGTCTTCGTTGTTTAGCCTAGCTCGATTAGTTAGCCATGTTTGAACCATCGTTTGTTGGGTTATTAATTTGAGTGGCGCCATTCAAATTTTTTTGATAATTCTCCATGTTGCGTACGTGTAGGAGCATTGGAGAAATAAATGGTCCACGGTTTCTTGTGCACCCTTGAATAGAGGACAAATCATGTCAGTTTGGAATCCCTTTCGGTTTAGATTTTCCGCCATGTTGAGTCTGTTGTGGAAAACTAGCCAGACGAAAAAATGTATTTTATGTGGTATTTTCATCTTCCAAAGGTCATAGTACCAAGAGACTATCATGCCCGGATCTCTAATAAAATTGTATGCCGTTCTTGAGGTATAAACACCCTTGTTGTTCCACTTCCAACTTACTTGGGCGTTTTGTGGGTTGACTTTAATGGAGGTGGTATAGATAAATAGTAGTTTCATTAGGTCTTTGAGAAAGTAGGAGAGATATGTTTCGGGGATGCTTAGCAAGTCGGAGGATTTTTGTATGCCGTATAAATCGAAGAGACACGCGGACCAAAGATTCTCGTTTGGAGCATCTATTTTTCATAGGGTTTTAAGAAGCAATGCCTTGTTTTGGTCTATGAGGTTTTATATGCCTAAACCTCCATTTTTCTTTGGCATACTAATTTTTTTCCAATTTATTAGGCAATTAATTCTGCTACATTTATCGGTTCCTTTCCATAGGAATGATCTCATTATTTTTGTTATTTCGTTTACCACCCCAATCGGTAATTGTAATGCTTGCAATTGGTATATGGGGAGGGAACCTAGCGAAGCTTTAACAAGTATTAGTCTACCTCCGAAAGATAATAACTTACTTTTTCACGAGGCCATCTGTTGTTGAATATTGTTAATTAGTGGTTGGAAGAATACTTTCTTTGGCCTAATCAAGGTCAAAGGTTTTCCTAAATATTTGAACGGTAGCTCCCTCTTTTGACACGAGAGCAATGTTGAGATACCCTAATACTTTCTTTGGTATATTTTGAAGTTTTTGAACATTTGTTAGGGTATTTAGAATTATGTAAATTTTGAATACCCTAATAGTGGTTGTAATCTATTTCATTAATGAAATATAAACAATAGACGGGGGACCTTCGAACCCTCTCTATTTTTCTCAAAAAAATAATCAAAAAAAAGAAAGAAACCCTAAATTCATTTAACTGTTTATATTTTTAATTTTAAATCCTCCAATATCTCATTCCTAATGAAACACACAATGGAAAGGCTAGCCTTCTTTCATTCCTCAACGCGACATTGCTCTGATCACGACGGAATAATTAGAAATATAAACTTTTGTTGAGAGGAAATTTCACAAGTTTCGCACCGAAAATTAGTACGACGCACATTTTCAAATCAAGACTCGGCTGTATATGGAACTAGCAGCCACCAAACAAGTGTAAGAAATTTTAACCAGAGCCAGGCTTAATTATTTGCTTAAAATGTTTACTATTTTAGTTATAATTAAAAATAAATTGCGTGTCTCCAAGTAAATATTTGTCGTAACAACTAAAAATATGAATGCAGGCTCAAACAACAAAACCGTTAGATTTTTTATTTTCTAATTATAGATAAAAACTTAAAGCATCCATTTGTTGAACAAATGTTATTTTCTCTTTCGCGTCGTTACACCCATTTTCTCAATAAAAAACGTTATATAAGATAAACGTCATATCAGATAAGATACGTAGGATAAGACAATATACTATTTTTTTTTAAATCAAGGACACGATCACAATTATATAATTATTATTTTAATATATTTATTTAATATAAAAATAAGGGTGACATTCATTTTCCCATAATTTTTGTACATTTTAGAAATATCTGCGTAACAATCGTTCATGCTCCTCCTAAGAACGACAATTAATTGTAAGATATTTTTCCGATCTATTTCTAGTGGATTCCTGAATTGGACCACTATGCCCCAGGCGTCCCGATCACTCTCGTCGGTACGAAACTCGGTACGCTCTCCGTTCCAATAGTTTCGTATTTTATTCATGTTTTTTTGTTTTGTTTAAATATATAGATCTGAGGGATGATAAGCAGTTATTTGAACTCAAAATTGAAATCAAGGGCTAAAGATCTTGTATATTCTAGCATTGTCCCATTTTTTTATAGCAAAAAATATTTGTATTTGGTCTCCTAATTTTGCTATGTAAATTAAATTACTGGAGAACTTATTCAGTAAATATATATGCAGCCAATTTCAATTTTCTCTAACTGATGATTAATTCAAAATGTTCCAAATTACGTCACGTTAACATTGTTTTTGTGACGGTAATTAAAGTTTTACGTATAATAGAGGAACTTTTCTCCAAGTAACCCTATATTATTTAAAAAATATCAGATATATTATTTTTCTGTTGCTGCCCGTATTATTGACCCGTCGGAGATCCTCAATTCCGCGCTTCGTGATTAAAAATTACTAGTTTTTTTTTGGGAAAATCACAAAAATGTACATATTTGTTAAGAAAAATAGCAAATGCGAATTTTAGTCTTTGTAAGGCAAGAATGTGAAAAATACAAAAAGAAGAAAAATAAACCATATTTCGTAATTTTATTATGAGACCGATCAACTGACGCTACTAATACTTTTTTTTATTATTTTTACGATGTTTTACTCAGTATTACTGAAAAGATATGTACGGTAAGATATACAAATATATTCAAAAAAGACATAAAACTGTATTGGAAAAAAATATATACTTAACTATTGCAGAAAAGCATAATTCTATTAGAAGTGATATATAACCATTCATATTAAATAAAATCACAAAAATAATTTTATTATTTAATATTAAATTTTTAAAATTTATTAGTATTATTTATAACCAAATAATACTTTGAAATATTGTTTTTATTAGATTTATATTCTCTCATTTTGAAACTGGTTAGACAGACAAAAAAATTTGTAAAAAAGTTGTCACGTGACAGATGAGGTTGACTCTATAAATTGCACTAAAATGAGAAGAAATTGACAGTTAAAATTCAATTGAAAGTAAAATTAGAGATGCTTATTCCAAACGGAGACAACCAAACCATACTTATTCAATTCGTCACTATAATTTACGAATAATTATGTATTATTAATAATATACGTATTAACGATTTCGTACTCAATCTGATTAATAATTTACGTATTTTATATATTTTTTTAAAAACACGAAGAATACACATATTGTCGTATAATACGTTTTTAGAAGAAAAATATATAATTTTTTAAAATAAATAAAAAAACTTAAATTTCAAAAACTGTTAAGACAATCAAAATATCAATAATAATATGTAAATTTATAATTTTGAACTAAAATAAATATTATTTAATAAAATAACTATATTTTCGAATTATTTATGAATAAAAAATATATATTTATATATTTGTATAGGCTGAATTATTTTATCTGTATTAAGTAAAATAAACATGATTATAAATGAATAGTCGAATTAACGAATTATTATCTTATTATATTCTACTTGACATAATACTCTATTATTCGCATATTACGAATGACTAATCAAGAACTTAACGAGTTCAACTAAAAAGAACTTAATTTTTTTTTAGTAATGATACGATCCATGAAAATTTCCATGAATTTTCCCATGAATGGTGACGTGGCACCTCGTGATTGGTTGCAACTTTAACTCCAACTTTAATGCAACCAATCACGAGGTGCCACGTCACCATTCATGAGAAAATTCATGAAAATTTTCATGGATCGTATCATTACTCATTTTTTTTCTTGATTACGAAAAACTTGATATTCGCAAACTAATCTTAAAATATTCTCTGTCTCATTCCAATTCGAGAATAGTGGAATAAGATATTTTGGCGTATATTGTACGTATGTGGACCCAAAGTTCTTGAGAATTGATTCTTTCTTTCTCTACCGCTGGATTCCAAGCCTAGAAAAAACAAGCTTAATAATGGCTTCTTTTCTTTCTTCGAGTTAATAATCCTTCTCGACCTCTGAACCATTTACCCAAAGTTCTCTCTTTGCAACAAACACTAGAAACTAACTCTCTCTCTCTCTCTCTCTCTCTCTCTCTCTGCTTCCCTGATTTAGGAAGTGTGAATTGACGCCGTTGCCCTTGTTTCTATTATTGCCTCGATCGAGTGGAGATTCCATGGAGGGTAACCCTAATTGGGTAATTGACGATTGCTGATCAAATTAATAATCCTTACGTTTTTCTGTTCGTCACTTCGTGTGTTTTCAGGTCTGTGCGTTGATTCTTCTAAATATCAAACTTTTCAATTATAATTGAATTTCTATTTTAAGTATTTGATCTAATTGGATCCTAATTGAGTATATATTTCAATCACGCAATCGAATGTTTTTCGAATTGAAAACAGGTTGGATCCTATCAATCTGAAACCATGGACGAAGGAGACATAGATTTCTCAAACCCCGAGGCATTTCCCGACCCGCCGAGCTCGTGCTCGATGGAGAGCTTCTTCGACGAAATTCTACAAGACAACGCGCAACAGCACGCCTGTACGCACACACACACTTGCAACCCACCAGGAAGAGACTTATCACACACTCACACTTGCTTTCACGTCCACACCAAGATCCTCTCCGCATCGCCGGATCAAACCTCAGATTCATCCCCCAAAAACCCTAACCCTAATTCCAAGAAACGGCCTTGCGGGAACAGAGAGGCGGTTCGAAAATACCGCCAGAAGAAAAAGGCGCACACGGCTTCGCTAGAAGACGAAGTGGTGCAACTCAGAGCCATGAATCAGCAATTATTGAAGAAACTTCAGGGCCAAGCCGCCTTGGAAGCTGAGGTGGCGAGGCTGAGATGCTTGTTGGTGGATATAAGAGGGAGAATCGAAGGAGAAATCGGGAGCTTTCCTTACCAAAAACCAGAATTGAATTCCAATGGGGGCGGTTTGGTAAATTCGTGTGATTTCAGGTGCGATGATCAGTTGTATTGCCCTAAACAAGGGGGTAAAATGGTAATTCCACCGAATGGATTTGGGGTTTGTGATAATGGCGAGGTCCTGCCTTTTGGTTGTTCTTCCAATTCCGAACAAAAATAAATAAAGGTTCGTTTTGATTCTTATTTAAATATATATTATATGCTTAATTTGAACCGAATTGGACTCAATTTTAGTGACTCGACGATGTTTTGGATATTTCGGAAATAATGAGGATGGAGCAAAAATAAGGAGTTATTTGGTGCTAGAATTTGTATTTTTTTTCCTTGTAGTTTATTATTCTATTTCCTTGTATCTCCATGAGAAACATTACCATCGTTTATTTGTATTGCGGTAATTATGTTATTTGGGATCCTAATATAATTGATATAATTTGGATTATTGCGATCCTAGTTTAATTTTATGCAAGGTAATTATGTTATTGAAATTCCAAACACCTATAGCATTTGAAAAAAACAAATTAAATTGATTAGAATAACATATTAGAAGGCCAAAACTAAGAATTACTGTAATTAATTTTTGATACACAACGTGTTATTTTTTATACACAACGGGTTTCTAGATCTGGTTCTAATACAAATCCGAAATTCCAAAATATGAGACCTGTGCGGCTGTGCCTAGGTTTTCCTATAATCCGAGATTTGAAATCAGGACTCCTTTTTAATCCAAGATTGTAGGATCCACTTTCCTGCAAATCAAATCCTTGATTTCAAATCCATATGTTCGAAAAAACCCGACCTCGCCATCTCTAAACCCCGAAACCTAGGTCTCTCTCTCTCTCTCTCTCTCAAAGACGCATAAAGGAGGTACTTTGGCGGAACACTGCCGGAGCTTTGCTTTCTCCTCCTCCAAACAAGCTTGAATCTTGTCACGGTTTAGTTTTCACTCTATTTACTTGTTTTTCTTATTCTATTCGTGTTTCAAATAGATTGTGATCTCTATTTTTACCTATTTTTTATCAATAATATCTCTATTTTTACTTACTTTGTATAGCGAAAATAATAATTCCATCACTGTTACCCTTTTTAGCAAATAAGCCTCAATTTTCAAGTTTTTCCTCAATTTAGCCTCAATTATGCAAATAAGCCTCACTAATAAACCCTCAAATCATAAAATCAATCCTCAATTTGACCTCGAATCATTCGATTGAAACAGTTAGAAATGGAAGACCATGTTCCGAAAGTGAAAGCTACCATACGACTCGGATCCGAATCTTTCGAGGTAAGCTCGTCGCAAACTGGTATTTTATCGGAGCAATTGAGCTCGATGAAAGAGAAAAGCATGGAAATATTCAGGGAATTTATTATCAGGCATAATGCTATTGCTGACGTGCCTGACGAGCCGCTCGAAGAAGCTTCTTCCGAAGAAGATGAAGAGAAGGATCTCGACAAGCCTCCCAAGAAATTCAAGAACTAAAATTAATGCTATGATTAAAATCTCGAATTATTAGGTTTTTTTGTTCCGATTTGAAATCGGCTTTTGCTAGTGTTTGTTTCTTATTGTAAGATCTTAAGTTACTTCCTTTAAATGTTCAATTTGAATCTTTGATTTTCATTCTCGTTAATTTATTACGGTTTCCTGGTTTATGAATTTGAAAATTACTAATATGAACAAATAATATGATATGTTGCACTAATACTAATACTCGTATTCGATGTCGATACCGCGATTAGAAAGTTTTTAAATATACATAAAAGTTATAAAAAAAATCAATATATTGTGTTATATTTATTATAAATCTCATATTTAAAAAAAAACTGCTGAGTACTAGAAAAATTGGAAATATTATGTTAGGTCAAAAAATAAAAATAATGTGTATTGAACCTATATGCTAATATGCAGTCGTATCGGATGCGTGTCATGTGGTAACGAAAATGTATATGTTGAAATTTTAATATTAAAATAATCTGATTCGGCTCATGACATGTCCGATATGTATTAATGATGTATTTTATAAGTGTCGGTGTCTGGGCAAATGGTTCGGTTTATTCGGGAACCAAACTGAACCGGTTGAATTCGACTTGATCATTTTGGTTTTCAATTTATTTGATTCAATTTGATTCCGATGATATTGTTCCGTTCATTCGAATCGGTTTGTTTTGACATTTGAAAATCAATTAAACTAAACCGACCAAAGTACATCTTATTTTTCAAAAAGATAATCTAATGTGTTAGTTATAAAATATTTTAAATAATATAATTACATTGAATATTATTTATAATTTATAATTTGTCAATTAAAATACATTACAATTTTTTTATTTGGTTTGGATTTAAATCGAATCAAAATTGAATTCGGCTCCTCGGTTCGATTCAAATCAATTTGGGGCACAACACAGATAATTTGTAGGCGAATCGAATAAAAAACGCACATAAACAGGTAAACAAAGACTTCATATAAAGCATGTAGAGTCACAAATATCTCACAATCCACAACAACAAACAATTTCCACCAAGTTTTTTCAACAAAATAGAAAACCAAGTTTTTAAACACCGAATCGTCACGAAATATAACATATATTTGGTAAAATATAACATTATGATCGAGTCGGTCACTCGAAAGCCCACTGGTTCTCCCTCCTGACCTCCTCTTCTTCCTCTGGAGTGAAGTCGTTCTTGATGTTGAAGGTTTTGCGAATTTCTTCAGGAGTTTTCCCCTTGATCATGTCCGCCACGGTTTGGCAAGTCAAATCGAGCAATCCTTTGATGTTCAGATAATTAGCAGCCTACAAATTCATGTGATTTTGAAAAATCGTGGTCAAATTTGATTTTTGACAAACAATAAGTGAAATTTACTACTAAAAGAAGTCAATAAGAGATGTTTCTAACCAGGATAAGGTCAAAGAGAGTAGCCTGATCGACTTTGATGAACTCTGCATCCCACGTCTTGAGCGCCTCTTCTGTCGCCTTCTGAGTACCCCCAGCGCCACCGTTTGCAGTATCGCCGGGCGTGGCAGTGGCGGTGGTAGTGGCAAGGGCGGTTTCGGTGGCGGAATCGACGTGCTTCCTGCAGTATTCAAGAACCTTAGCGAGGATCTTGGATGAGACGTTGGGAAGTGGGATTCCGCTCTCAGCACAGTTGTCTTCGATCATATGACGGATCGTCTGAGACTCCATGGCGACGAGTTCGTCGACCTCGAATTCCTCGCCATCGGAACTCCTCAGAGTAAGCTTTTTCGCCATGGAAGTCTTGATCGGAGAGAGAGAGAGCAGAGAAGAATAACCCTAGGAGAGAGAAGGACTAAGAAGAAAAGGATATTTCCAAGATCTTAAATGACGAACTAGAATAAAACCGGTATTTCAAGTCCGTTTATGGGATCACTTGCGACTCAGACGACCTTTCAATATTGCACCCTTTCATTTTAATTCACTCTTTCGCATTATTATGACGAAGTGTGCACACATTCACATAATCGCATACTGTGACGTACACATAAAAATTAACTTATTTTAATATTTTATTATATTTACTGAATATTAAATACAAATATTTGTATTTAAAATGATATCATATTTTTAATATAATTTACTTATATATAACATACACTCCTTCATATTAACTTACCGCATTAGATACTAATACACATGTAATAAAGTGAATGATTTATAAAGAAGTAGATAAATAAAAATTCACTAATTAAAAAAAAAAAAAAATTTCGGGTATATCCCTCCAAAAACACTAAATATCAAATTTGTCCCTCAAAAAAAACAAATATCAAATTTATCCCTTAAAACTTTAAAAACCAACATATTTGTCCTTTAAAATAAAAAAAAAGTATCAAATATATCCCTTAAAACTAACATAATATCACATATACCTGAACCGTTAATATTCCATCAAGTTAACCATGGTTGCACTTGTTCTTATTTCTAATTTGGAAGTAACTGGTCCAGTAAAATCCTTAACATAATTACTTAATTAATCCTTATTTTTGTACTTACCTATGAATAACGCGAGATTAATTATGGATTGAGAGGACAATATTCACCGAATTTGAAAAGGTTGAAAACTCGAGTCTGTGATTCTGACGCATAATAGATTTGTAATTAAATTTCTTCTTAGGAAGAGATTTGCTTTTTATTAGTGGTTAAATATTGAGATTTAATGATGAATATATGTTTCAGAAGCTAGTTAATGAGTTATGTACCAAATCTTGTATCTGGGGAAGCTTCACCATTCTTTTGGCTAAGCATAAAACCATTTCAGTGCCACTGTTGTGTGATTTAGGATTTACTCAATTGATTATTTTCTAATTCATGAGTTATTAGGAATAATTATTTGCTAACTTTTGTTATGATATTTTAATGCTTTCATTTTTGTCTGCCTAGTGTACTGAATTGGGTTAATATCAACTTGTCAACAAGCTCTCTGAAGATAAGTGAACCGAATCGGGATAACCTCAACTTCTCGACAAACTCTCTGAAGACAAGCAAATTAAGTGAATCGATTAATTAAGCATATAGAGTAGATACCTGCCAGTGCCATAAGAAGATAGCCAATATGCAGATTCACCAAGATGACAACCAAGACGACTCGGGGAAAAATCATGACTCTTGTCGCCGATGGAGCTTGTGATCGAGAGTTATAAGTTTGGGAAGGTTAGGTCGTGACGTGAAGATGGAAGGGTAAATAGGTCATTACATATGTCTCGTTAAGCTTAACAGAAAATCTAATTTGATAATAATCCATATTTAGAAGGATAAATCTGATATTAACATTTTTGGAGGGACAAATATGATATTTTTAATATTTGGAGGGACATACTTGAAATTGCCTCCTAAAAATAATTGACCAATCTATAAATGATGGTGCTAATATCTAAATAACCAGAAAAGAAAAACTAAAAAATTATAATGTACCAATACAATCGAAAATAAATAAATTCATACAAAAAAGAGAAGAATTAGAAATTGAAGTTATGAATTCGTATTGATATTGATATAATATTGAATCTTTGGATGGTCTTGTTTTAGTGTCTTCGACTCTACAAAGAATTAATTAATCTATTGCAAACTTAAATTTAAGCACTATTTAAATACTAAAAATACAACAAAAGTTTGTCTGAAATATAGCGCAATTTAAATACTAAAAAAATATAAAAATATAATGTCTGAAATATACCGCAATTTAAATTTAAGCACTTCATCTATCAATGTTGCGAGATTTACTTAATTAATCCTTATTTTTGTACTTACCTATGAATAACGCGAGATTAATTACAGATCGAGAGGAATTTGAAATTGAAAAGGTTGAAAATTGGAGTCTGTGATTCTGACGCATAATAGATTTGTAATTAAATTTCTTCTCAGGAAGAGATTGTTTTTTATTAGTGGTTAAATATTGAGATTTAATGATGAATATAAGTTTCAGAAGCCAGTTTATGAGTTATGTACCAAATCTTGTATCTGGGGAAGCTTCACCTTTCTTTTGGCTAGCTAAGCATAACACCATTTCAGTGCCACTGTTGTGTGATTTAGGATTTACTCAATTGATTATTTTCTTAAACATAATTCATGAGTTATTAGGAATAATTATTTGCTAACTTTTGTTGCCATATTTTAATGCTTTCATTTTTGTCTGCCTAGTGTACTGAATTGGGTTAATGTCAACCTGTCAACAAGCTCTCTGAAGATAAGTGAACCGAATCGGGATAACCTCAACTTCTCGACAAACTCTCTGAAGACAAGGAAATTAAGTGAAGAAATATTACGACGATCTTAGAAATTCACAAATCATGTAAAATTATTGTGTTATAATGTGGTTTCAACTTAGTGTGATTATTTTGTATTTTAATTATGTTATATAAGATCATTTTTTTTGCAATTACAACATATTTCTCGAACATTCTTTACACCACTATTGACAAAGAAAATGAACATACCGTACTAGTTCAAAACTAATATACAAAAGCAAATACAAGAAGAATGAAATAAAAATCGAGTTGGGATAGTTTTCAGCGGTACTAACTAGGGCCTATCTCGCGCATGCTTCGTTTTGCCTGAAAAAATGGCACCACATTTTCTCAATACAGCCGCACAATGCATCTTCGTTTTAACAATAATTCAAATATATTAATCATTCATCCTAGTCCCTTAAAACTAAAAATACGAACAGTAATATTCCATCTACTACAATAAAAGTGGAAGTTTCGGTTTGATGTCTGAACTCATCGTGATGAAAAACCCGCATAACAACTCCTAATATGATTAGGAAAAGACGAGTGAGAAAAGAACACTTGCATGAACTCGTAATTGACCATTATTTAGTCATAATTATTAATATTAATAATTTACTTTAATTTGCCCCGATCACCCATAATTTATTAAAACGACCTTAATAAAACCTTAAATAATCATAATTCAGCATAGTGGACTGGTATTTGATCCTAATTCAGTCATAATTAACCATAATTCATATTAATTTATATCCAATTAACCTAAATTAATTAAATTGACCTTAATTCAACCTTTAATAAGTCTAAATTGGCACATTGTATCCGTAATTGACCCAAAATTTAAAAAAAAAATCATAGTTCACTTTTATTCGTCCCCAATTTATCCAATTAAAAAAGAAAAATCAGAATATCAATTTCAACCACAAAACCATAGAATTGATTAATAAGAAGATACCTGCCATAAGAAGATAGCCAATATGCAGATTCACCAAGATGACAACCAAGACGACTCGGGGAAAAATCACGACTCTTGTCACCAATGGAGCTTGTGATCGAGAGTTAGAAGTTTGGGAAGGTTAGGTCGTGACGTGAAGATGGAAGGGTAAATAGGTCATTACATATGTCTCGTTAAGCTTAACAGAAAATCTAATTTGATAATAATCAATATTTAGAAGGATAAATCTGATATTAACATTTTTGGAGAGACAAATATGATATTTTGAATATTTGGAGGGACATACTTGAAATTGCCCCTTAAAAAAAATTGACCAATCTATAAATGATGGTGCTAATATCTAAATAACTAGAAAAGAAAATCTAAAATATTATAATGTACCAATACAATCGAAAATAAATAAATTCATACAAGTTATGAATTCGTATTGATATAATATTGAATCTTTGGATGGTTTTGTTTTAGTGTCTTCGACTCTACAAAGAATTAATTAATCGATTGCAAACTTAAATTTAAGCACTATTTAAATACTAAAAATACAACAAAAGTTTGTCTGAAATATAGCGCAATTTAAATACTAAAAAAATATAAAAATATAATGTCTGAAATATACGGCAATTTAAATACTAAAAAAATATAAAAATATAATGTCTGAAATATACGGCAATTTAAATACTAAAAAAATATAAAAATATAATGTCTGAAATATACCTCAATTTGAGCGGATTTCAATTCACTCCATTTTGAACAATGGCACAACACCACATTAAATGATAAAAAAAGGTCGCAAAATCCACACTAATTAAGAAAAAAAATACGATGTAGAAGATTACAATCAAAAAATTTAGATAAAAATATTTTTTTAATTACCATTATATTTACTTTTTAACAAAGTTTTCTTCTTACGCAACAAGTACAACAACAACAAGATGAGAACAACGAACAAACCATTAACTCATTAGATGTTCTCTACAAGTAGAAAAAAAAGAAGATAAAAAATATTTTCAAAAATATGGGTTTGCTTCGTAATCTTAAAATTGATAAAATTACTATCACCGTCACTATTATAGTTCGGATTCGGGTACATAATAATAGGCGAAAATAATTATGGTTATAGCTTAGACGTAGTTCTAAAAATCCAAAATCCTAGATAGTTTTGATTTTGTTTTTGATATGATATGATTTGATACCGATACGATATGTATTTTTATGATATGATATTATGCTATAATTTTATGATATAATATGATATAATATTTTTGACATTATATGATAAGATGTATATTATGTATGACATGATATGATTTTAATACGACATTTACTTACTTTAATTTTATATAATTATTTTGTTTGATTTTATCAATTTGAAACCATTGATTATTTCAATTGTATTATCTAGACCAGACCTATTCTTTTTTTTTCTTATTAGTTTTAAGTTAATTTAAAAGAGCTTATTATTCATATCAGTCATATCTACTACAATGTACTAAAACAATAAATCTGAACAAAATAATTCACACTAATACAATTATTTCAAAATAATAATAAAACAAAAATGACTTTTATGGAAGAAAAATAAAATAAAAAATTGGACTCCTTTATATACAAACTAGCTATAACCCCGCGCAATTGCGCGGGGCACGTTGATTTGTTTTTTTTTATGATTTGTACTTTTTCTGTATTTATTTTTCGGCAGCGTTGTATTGGCCAGTGATTCGATTTGTGTGGTGTTGTGGAATTTTCAAACCGAGAAGGACCGAAATGTAATTTTTCAAACTGAAAAGGACCAAAATGTAAATTAAAAAGGACCAAAATGTGAATTAAATTTTTTTTCGAATTAAAATGTGTAAATAAAAGAGGATCAAGATGTAAATATGAAGTACCAAAATGTAATATTTTAAACTTGAAAGGACCAAAACAAAAATAAAAAGGATCAAAATATAGTTTTTTCAACTAAAAAGGACCAAAATGTAATAAAAAAAGGACCAATATGTAAATTAAAAAATTTCTTACAAAGAGGCCCCTGGACCAAAATGTATTTTTTTAAACTTGGAGGACCAAAATGTAAATAAAAAAGGACCAAAGTGTAATTTTTCGAAATAAAAAGGACCAAAATGTAAATAAAAAAGGACCAAAATGTAAATTAATTTTTTTTTTTACAAAAAAGCCCTTGGTGACGTGGCTCAACCAGGAGCCAAGAAAAAGTATGGAATTATACTAATTCCCCCTCCCATTAATTTTAGAATGCAAGGGTTTTGGTGAGGCCACGTCACCCGACACTGTTTATACTGTTCATCGGATACTGTTCACCTGACACTGTTCAACCAAGTACTGTTCATTTTTTTTTTTTTAATTTTATTTTATTTGACATATATCTTGTGTTCTAAATAAAATATTTGAATTTTTCATCGTATTAATAAATATAATTGACATATGTCTTGTGTTCTAAATAAAATATTTGAATTTAATAAAATACTATTCACACAAATACTTTTTGTTACCCTCAGCTGCGTTTTTTTGTGCTTATTATAATATTTTTTATTGGTACCAAGCTGCGTCTTTTATGTTTTTTTGTTTGTCTTTTTCAGAATATAATATATAAAATTATTATTTTTGCTAATTATATTATTTCTTATCAAATAATATATCCCGCAGCGAAGCGCGGGCTATATTCCTAGTTATAATAAGTTAATAACTATTGTTCTTATTATTTTCACAAAGAAACATATGGGCCAGAAAAGCCTATCAAGCCTCCAAGCAAGTAAGACCGGAAGTTCATTAAGGAGTTTTAGTCCCACCGGTTTAAAACATTTTATGCACGTCAGAGAAGCTACTATAAATAAAGAGGTTGGTACATCAAGCAGTTCATACCTTTCTCGGCCTTTTGGCTAAGATCAAGTGTAGTATCTGTTCTTATCAGTTTAATATCTGATATGTGGTCCATGTGTCCACAACGATATTAAATTTATTTTTCTTGGGGGAGGGTCCATCACGGTAGCTTGCTGCTGGGACTCTCACGCGTCGTCCTTGCGTTGCACTACTGCTCGGGCTGGCACACCCCTACCAATTGAATCCCTAATCTTTTTTTTTTTTTGAAGGAGGAGGAGGTTGCCTCTCTCGATTTGTATTAGAAAAAAAGTAGAGTTATACATCACAGAATAAAAACTACAAATTACAATACCTAAATTAAATATTGCTAATTAAAGAAGTGTGGTATACGGTGGAGTTGTATATTGCATTCTGCATAAAAGGGAGACCAACTTAACAGTTGGTAATCCATCTAGATACATCATCTTCAATCGTATTCGCCGTGCACGTTGACGAGAGTGCTTTAAATGAGAAAATTCTTCTATTACGTTCTTTCCATATGTTCCAAATTGTTGCGAGCCATATGGTGTTCCATTTGTTTGTTTGCTCCTTGTTTCCTTTTGTTTTATTTCTAGTCCAGAAATCTTCGAGTTTTTCCGGATAAGTAAGGGGACCTAATTGAAAGGTAGAGGTGACATGGGCCCACACCTGCATAGAATAGACACATGAAACAAGGAGATGTTTTGTATCTTCTCGAAATTGGGCACAAAGTGCACATCCTTCGTTGTTGGGCCATCCTCTTTTTTCTAGGTTCGTTGCCGTTAAGATTCTATCGTGTAAGGCTAACCATCCAAAAAATCTAACTTTTTTGGGAGCCTTAACTTTCCACAAGTGTACGTTCCATGGCATCGTAATTCCGGGATTTCTAAGTGCTCTATAGGCGGATCTCGTTGTGAATCGTCCATTTGCCGTCCACATCCAATTGGGGTTTTGAGAGGTCGAATGTTGAGTGGTCGAGATGTGAAAAAAATGTGTTAGGGGTTGAAGGTCTTTTACGAAGAAGGATGAGAATCGGATATTGATGAGGTTGAAATCTACTAGAGATACTTGGCCGTATATTTCCATGAACACCTCGGTCCATAGTGAACTTGCTTGAAATGTAAGCTTGTCAAGTGCTTTCATTAAAAGAGCCTCATTTTGCGTTTTGATATGATGCAATCCTAATCCTCCGTTGATTTTAGGAAGACACACATTATCCCATGCCATTAGACAATGGCCTCCGTTACAAATTTTATCACCCTTCCAAAGAAAAGAACGCATGATTCTCTCTAGTTCTTTGATTAACCAAACCGGCAAATGAAATGCTTGCATAAAATAAGTCGGTGTTGCCGCTAAAACCGATTGCACTAGCGTTAGTCTTCCTCCCGAGGAAAGAAGTTTTCCTTTCCAAGAGGCTAATCTCGCATTCATTTTTTGGATCAACGGTTGGAAATGAATTCTTTTTGGTTTCCTAATCGAAAGTGGAAGGCCAAGATATTTTATAGGTAATGATTTTTTTTGGAATTGTAGGATATTGCCAATTACAAGGTGGTATTCATTTGGAATTGCAATTGGGACATAGGAACTTTTTTGCTTATTAATACCTAATCCAGTTAGAGCCGAAAATATATCCAAGGCTTTTGCCACAATCTTTAGATTTTCCGGATGCGCTTGGACAAAAATAATTGTATCGTCAGCATATTGAAGCGCCTTTGGCGCGAGTGCTGCCGAGCCCATTAAGATTATCGAAAGATTTGTGAGGATTTTTTGGAGAACATCAACTACGATGTTGAAGAGTAGGGGGGATAGCGGATCCCCTTGCCGAAGCCCTTTGCGGTGAAAGAAAGGTGGACCAATCGTCCCGTTTATTTTCAACGATGAGCTCGAGGATGAGAGGAGGCATCGGATCCAATGGTTCCATTTATCGGGGAAACCCCTAGAATGAAGTAAATTTAATAAAAAGGGCCACGAAACACTATCAAAGACTTTTGAGAAGTCTACCTTAAGCATTACCATCGGTATATTTCGCTTGTGATAATGGTTGAGTAATTCTCTCGTCGCTAGGAATGTATCTAAAATGGAACGTTCTTTTATAAACGCGGTTTGGAATTTACTAATTAGAGAAAGCATGAACGGTTGTAACCTATTGGCTAGCATTTTAGTAATTATTTTTATGGGAGCATTGATAATACTAATAGGCCTAAAATCCTCCATGTCTTGGGGAATATTTTTTTTCGGAATTAGAGAAATAATTGCTTTGTTGAAAAGGTCTAAGCGAATATTTCCCTTATGAAAATCCTCCACTAGCCGCAAAATATCAACTTTAATAATGTCCCAATAAATTTGAAAGAATTCGGCCGGCAAACCATCCGGACCGGAAGCTTTCCTTTTCTTGAGCTCGACTACGGTATTTGTAATCTCCTCTTCGAGGAAAGGTCGTGCTAGGGAAGACAAGTCACCCAATCTATTCGGGTATAAGAGATCCATATTAACCACGAGGCTTGTGGGTTCGGTCGGTGTACCAAGGAGACTTTTGTAAAATTCCGTGAAAGTCGAGATGATGATGGCGGGGTCGGTTATTACATTACCATCATGTCTAATCATGCCAATGGAATTGTACATTCGTTTAGAAGAGGCGACGGCATGAAAATAGGACGTGTTGTTGTCTCCTAATTTGAGCCACTTGCAAGAAGCTCGTTGTGACCATTTTTGCTCATTTATTTTAGTGATGTGATAGATTTTCTCTTTTAAATCTTTCCTTAATTGAGCTTCCCTTGAAGAAAGAGATCTTTCCTCCTCGAGGTGATCTAAAAGAAGGATGAATTCTTTGCAAGAAAGTAAGATAGAATTTCTAGAGTGATATGCGTTGTTTGCCCAACTTCTCATACATGAGCTAAGATTGCTAAGTTTAGAGAGATAATTTTTGGCCGCACAATTTCCGACATATGAGGATTTCCAACTCTCAATAATTAATGGCCGAGTCTCAACATTGTTTGACCAAAAAAGTTCGAATTTGAATGGTCTCTTCTTAGCCCTTACATTTTTGGAGATGGTAAATAAGATCGGTGCATGATCAGAAGTAGGCATCGGCATGTCCTTTGCTTTTGGAATTAGGTCTAGGAGTAAGATGTGATTGGAAACTAATATTCTATCTAGTTTCGAGAGAGTTGGATTTTCTCTTTTGTTGGACCAAGTGAAACGTCTACCATATAGAGGGACTTCTACTAGGTCTAGTTCATTAATGGCATGATTAAAGTTGTTCATTATAGTTGTATTATGAGAGGAGGATGTAGATTCTTCTATTCTTCTAATGATATTAAAATCTCCTACCACAAACCTAGGTAAATTCGGGTCTATTTGTATATGACGAAGTTCTTCTAAAAAATCCAATTTTAAAGATTCTTCGGAGGGACCATAGATATTAGAGATTTGGACGGTGAAACCACTCGAGGATTTTAGAGTAACATTAAGAGAGTGTGCAGTGGAGAAGGAGTCTACTAGCGAAAATGTATTTTTCCAAGCCGTAATAATGCCTCCCTTCGAGCCGATTGCACTTAGGTGGGAGTATTGGGAAAAAGAGGATGGACAAAATCGCATAATATCAAACATACAAGGATCTTCAATTTTAGATTCTTGAATACATACAATATTACAACAAGAATCTATAATCGTATCTTTAACCACATTGCATTTGTCTCTACAACCGAGTCCTCTCACATTCCATGAGAGTAGGGAGCAATAGTTGTACAAAATCATTAAAATTCAAAACCACTACAAATGGAATACACGGACATCATGTCAATCGACATAATCCTCATTCTCATCTTCATAATCTACAAGTTCCTCGTAATTATCTTCATCATCATCAAGGTTAATTGCTTTAATAATATTATTGACATTCGTGTTTATAATAAGATTGGTATTTGGAACAATAATTTCATCGGGTTTTGTTTGTACCGATTGACCCGAAGTAATATCATTAAGCCCGCATAGCGTTTGGATTTTTGCAATTGATTCTAAAGATATTTCACATGGATTATTTACTTCTGCCTCGAGGGCCTTCAATAATTGCATTCTTTTATTTTTGTGGTCAAGAGTGTTGGCCGTTCTAATAATTCTTTTGCTCGACAAAAATTTATCAGGAGCGGAAGTGCCATCTGACAAAATCTTTTTTTTTATTTTTCTAGTGGACTTTCTAGATTGAAGGCTAAAAGAACTAGTTATTTTATCAATTACGTTGCTAGGAAAATGTTTGAGCATTGGAGCAGGTCTAATTGTAATTAAAGAGAGAGATTTGGTGGAATTTTTACCCTGTATAGACCCAGTAGGTTCACATTTCGAATTTTGAGGAAATTGTTTGCCCAACGCCTCTTCTTCAATTTCCTCAAGCTCGAGTTGGCCATTAGTCTCTTCCTCCTCGTGAACCGAGGGTCCCATTATTTTCATATTTTCCTCTTCCAACTCAGGGTTATCTCCTTGAGCCGTGTGCACCACGCACCTAGATGGAATTAAAGCTTCGACATGCTGCTGAGGTGCACTTAAATCTCCAGCACTTGCCAATGCAATTGTAGGTGAATCTTGCGCGATTTTGTCAGGAAAGATTGTTGATTTGCTAGGTAGGACCACATCAAGCGTGACCACGACTGCTGGCTGCAGTGAGTCCTCAATTTTTTTCTGTCGGAGAGGGCTGCTAGACCGGTGCTGTTCTTTGCGAGAGAGGATGACCGGCTGTCGGACCTGCTGGGGCAATTTTACCGACTCTGGTAATGGACTTGTTGCCGGCATAGCAATAGTGGTCTCACTAGTATTTTTTGTCGAATGAATTCCCAACTTTTGAGCCAACATTTGACGTCCAATTGAATCTGGAACAGCCGCCCACACCCTTTTCAACCAGAGTTTGTCCACATTGATATTCGGGCTACCAGAATTGTCGCTGCTGAGGTTCGCAAATGGAGTCGATGATGGTGGCCTCTCCTCCGTACGGACATCGGCCAATTTAACGATCGGTACCCATTTAACGTTCGGTTTGTTTGATTGTTGTCGTCTCTTGGGTCCTCCGGCAAAGGTTGGATTCGGCTTTGCTTTGAGTTGTCGAGATTGCGAGCAATTTGATGAGAAGTGGCCAGATTGCATGCATTTGATGCATCTAACCGGCTCTCTACAAACATCAATTCTGTGTGTTGTCGAAAGACACTTAAAACATCGACCTTGAAAAGAGAAAGACTTGGCAGTTTTTGCGTATGTGGAGACTTGTCTTCCAATCTTGCGATTTGTTTGAAGGTTAGCATGATCGTTCATTTCAGTTTGACTCATCTTCTTCCATGTGTGTTTTGAAATGACCTGTGTCCATCCATCTTTCCCAGATTTGAACGCTTGCCCCTTCTTTTTGACAACAGTTGGGGAGGAAGAAATCGGTGGAGAAAAAATCTCCTTTTCGCTATTTTTTTCCATTAGATCAATGTTCATTCACACCAAGGTTACAGAACAATAACCCCTTTTCTCCTTTTGCTTTGACTGTGGAGCCAACTCTTTCAAAAAGCAAATCCCACAAGGATCGAGTTTTCTATCTTCTGAGAGAGAAAGAAAGAGAGAGAGAGAGAGAGAGAGAGAGAGAGAGAGAGAGATTAGGGGTTCGCAATGGAGGTTGACCGCCTGAACTTCTCCGGAGTTCTTCCCAAAAGCAAATCCACTACAGAGTTTTCTACCTGTTGTGCGCGCGCGCGCGCGAGAGAGAGAGAGAAGACGCATACGGAGAGGGAGAGGTTAGGGTTCCGCCATGAAGGAAGACCACCTGAGCTTCGCCGAAATTGTTACAAAGAAACTTCGGATTCAGACGGCGATTTCAAATTCGCTCATGTACGGAGAGGTTAGGGTTCCATATTTCTTTAAGTACATGTTTTTTAGAGATCGAATCCCTAATCTTTAAAAACAAAAATCTAGAATTTATATTCTAGGTCCTCATGATTTTATATTCTAGGTTTTATGATCCAGAATTCCGAATTTAATGAATTGAAGTGGTATATGGTCAAATGACTCAATAATAATTCATTATGTTAATAAAAAATCCATTGTACTGAATTAGTTTGAAGATGACATTAGACTATTAGAGGCCAATATATATAAGGATTGTGCATGCAGAGCTTGCATATATATGGAAGATTTAAGCATAGTTGTTAAATTGGGCTTATTTGTGTTGTTGATGTTTGTAAGGGCAATATATGCAATAAAGAAGACGACGCGGCATGAAGGAGCGGCGGTGGAACTCAATTTAATTGAACGATGCGGCTATGTTGGCTTGATAACAACCTCTGTTTGATTTGAATTGTTTTTATAGTTTCTTCAATTTCTAGATATCCCGTAAATATAATTTGACAAATATGTAATAATTGTACCGGATATATTTTACAATTATACAAAAATTGAGTAAGTTCATATTTTCACACAAAGTCTATAGTTTTCATTCACAATTCAAAACCACAAATTGTTAAGATTGAGACCCATTTCACTAGCTATTTGCTTTAAATTAATTCGCAATAATGCATGCTCGAAATTGCAATTCATGTCAGTAACTATTTGCTTTAAAATGTGTTTTCAAAATTTAGACCCATGCTCAAATTTGAAAGGCACAATTCACTGTAGTTGTTCGTATTGAATTGAGAAAATAATAAATTTCAACCTTGTTTTACATCGAAACTGAAATGCGAGATTGGATAATTTGAATCTATATTGAAATTCAGTCACAATTGAGATTGAGATGCACAATAACTAGAGTTGTATTGAAATTGACAATATCACAAATAACTAATGATGTTATCTTTTAAATAAACTATATTGAAATTGAAAGGGCATTTTAATCATTAAAATTTTAAATTATGGACATAATCAGAGTTTAGAAAATAAACTATAGTTAATTTGATAAACATAACAGTGCATTAACGATTTTGATATGTTTTATATTTTTTTTCAGTTTTGATAAAAAATGAGCTTTGTAAGGATAAATTTGATATTTATAATTTTAAAAGGGCACATTTGATATTTCTAGTTTTTAGAGGGATATACGAGAAATTACTCCATGTTAAAAAACCAAAATCCTAAATTGAGGGGATGACTGTTCATAATCATAGGTTGCGGTGGTTACGAAGATTTGTCATGGTAAATCAACATGTTTTTATGGAGAATGACGATAAGACAATTGTGAAATATAAGAGGAGGTACTCGGCTACTTCAGTTGAACGCTATCATCTCATATCATATGATTTTGATATGTTTTTTTATTTATGATTCAATATTTTTGATATGACGATAGATACGTTATGCATTTTTATGATGTGATATGATATGATATGATATGATATTTTTTTATGATATGAGATATGATATGATACGATATATATTATGTGTGAAACGATATGATTTACTTATTTTAATTTTGTATAATTATTCTTTTGATTTTATCATTTTCAAACCATTGATTAATTTAATTTTGTATCATCTAACCAGACCTGCTTTCTTATTTCATATTAGTTTCGAATTACATTAAAAGAGCTTATCATTTAAATTAGTCATATTTATTAAAATGTAACGAAAACAATAAACTTAAACAAAATAATTGGAAATAATAAAATTATTTCAAAATAATAATAAAATAAAATGACTATTATGGAAGAAAAAATTAAATAAAAAATTGGACTCCTTTGTATACAAATAACTATTGTTCTTATTATTTCCTCAAATAAACACATGGGCCAGAAAAGCCTAATGTTAATAACAAAAATCAAGAATTCATATTCCAAGTCTTCACGATTCATGTTCTAGGTTTTATGAATTAGGATATACGTTCTAGGTTTTTTTAGAATGAATAATCTTATTGAGGTTAACCTAACTTGATTGTTGTGTTACATATAGTTAGGTTAGGTTAACCAATTTCGTAACTTACATATATGAGAGTGATGCTAGTCTAGTAAATATGTTATGTTACTCTGTTTAATGTTTGATTGGCAAAAAAATTGGTTATTCCAAACTGAATTTTAGCACTATTGTAAATTTTATGATATTTGTCGTAAATAATAGGTAGGAAAAATTAACAATTAACAAATATTTCTTGCCTTTTTCGAAACATTTTCGTAACTCACTTTACTAATTAGCGAGAACGCCACTAGGAAAACATCGGTTCCGCGATAACTTAGCGGTCTCAATCTGTTATAATCCTATTGTCCTGTTTAAATTTCAGTTATATCAATAACCATAAAATATTTAATTCCAAAAACCATGTTTTGACAAAAATTGGGACAATTCAATTAAACCCGTATGAACGACATGCCGAGCGGCGAGCATAATAGTTTTCTCCAATATATCAAGGAAAGGTTTCGAAAAGAATATTGGAGATTTAATTCCAAAAACCATGTTTTGACAAAAAATTGCGACAATTCAATTACACCCATATTTAATTACACCTGTATGAACGACATGCCGAGCATAATAGTTTTCTCCAATATATCAAGGAAAGGTTTCGAAAAATATATTGGTGATTTAATTCTTTAGTCTATTTGGATGGATGAGGATATTATTATTAGATAAATTATCGAAGTTAAATTCAAACATATTCTCTGTGTATATGAAGAATTCATATATATAGGACGAAATCATGCAAATCGCATGAATGGTATTATGAAGAATTCATGCAAATCGCATGAATGGTATGGAAAAAGTACAAACGGAAATCACGCCAATGCAATAAAGGTTCATGTAATTACTGTGAAGGGTCATATTGTTAATATTACTTTAGGTAGTATTGTTTTAAAAACAAATTATTAATTATTAATATATAGTCATTTGATCTTGATCAAATGATCAAAAATATTTGTTTTTTCATTTGAATACGATTTATATAAACCAAATAATTTAAAAGTTACATTAACCTTGATCCATCGTGGACTAAGTTCAATCATATTTTTTTGTCTCAATTAAATAATTTTTTTTTTCAAAAAACACCTTAAATTGTTTAATATTGTAAAAAATCATAAAATTTACATATGTAATAATTGAAAAAAAATTATTAATTTTTATTAATTGAAAAAAAATCCTATCCTTTTTGCAGTATATAACAATATTAAAAAATAATATTTATTATATGTTATATTTATATAATTTTAATATTTCATAAATTATATATACTGGACTTTTATGTTTTTTCCTTAAAAACTAACACAAAATAATAATAAGATGAACAACAATATTACAAGAATATCTTGCAAATATTTAAAAAGACAAAAATCATGAAACTACTATAAAAATAAATGGAGAACGAAATAAAAAACTTGATGTTTAAATATATATTCTTCTATGAATATATTTTCAATGTGTTTATTTATTATTGTTTATTTTATTGTTATCTGTTGTTAGTTTTTCATGAATAATAAATGAAATATTAAAATTATATAAACACAATACGTAATAATTTCATTTTTTTAAAATCACTACATGTTAAGAAATGTTTATGAATTTTCTTAAAAATAATAATAAATTAATTAATTAATTAATCATTACATACGAAAATTGAAGGATATTTTGGTAAAAAAAAAAATTTAATTATCATCCATGGGGGGTAATTGGAAATAAAAGTTTGCTATCGGTAGCTATTTGTTAAGATTATCATTCACAATAATAAATTATCATTCACAATTCAAAACCACAAATTGTTAATATTGAGACCCATTTCACTAGCTATTTGTTTTAAATTAATTCACAATAATGCAAGCTCGAAATTGCAATTCATGTCAGTAGCTATTTGCTTTAAAATGTGTTTTCAAAATTAAGACCCATGCTCAAATTTGAAAGGCACAATTCACTGTAGTTGTTCGTACTTCGTATTGAATTGAGAAAATAATAAATTTCAACATTGTTTTACATCGAAACTGAAATGCGGGGTGGGATAATTTGAATCTATACTGAAATTGAGTCACGATTGAGATTGAGATACACAATAGCTAGAGTTGTATTGAAATTGACAATGCCACAAAAAAGTAAGGATTTTATCTTTTTCGCCTCTCACTTGTTAGGATTTAGGGTAATATTAAAAGAGGAGGAATGGACCAACAAGTGAGAAGGTTTGAGAAACGAGACGACTAAGAAGACTAGAGGAAGGAAAAACGAGATAACGAGAAAAAGAAAGAAAATGGAATAGAAGAGAATGGTTCAAAGGAGGCAAGGAGAACGGCTCGAAGGAGGCAAGGAGAAGCATTGAAGAACGTGGGTTATGGTTTAAAGGGTATTTTAGTCATTCAAATTTTAAATTATGGACATAATCAGAGTTCAGAAAATAAACTATAGTTAATTTGATAAACATAACAGTGTGGATTTTGATATATTTGATAATTTTTTAAATTTAAATGGATAAATTTGATAAAAAAAAATGAGCTTGTAAGGATAAATTTGATATTTACAATTTTAGAATGAGATATTTGATACCTCATGTTAAAAAACCAAAGTCCTAAATCGAGGGGATGATTGTTCGTAATCATAGGTTGTCGAATGTTATCATCTAATAAGATTTGATTTTGATATGTTTTTTTTTATTTATGATTCAATTTTTTTTATATGACTTGACTTGATAGATACGTTATGTAATTTTATGATGTGACATGATATGATAGTTTTTTATGATATGAGATGATATAATAGTTTTGATAATTATATGATACGATATGTTATGTATGATATGGTATTATTTACTTATTTTAATTTTGTATAATTATTTTGTTTGATTTTATCATTTTCAAACCATTGATTATTTTAATTTTGTATTATCTGACCAGACCTGCTTTTTTATTTCATACTAGTCCTTAATACCGTGCTACGCACGTGACGGACTTAAATAAATATCAAATTTTGTATTTTATTATGTGAAAATTTTAAGTCGTTTGACAACTATTTTATTTATTTATGCAAATTAAGACAATATTACAATTTCTTTACATCACATTTAATACTCTAATACTTCGAGTTAATCATTTGATTTGTTTTCAAATTATATCATTATGGCAAATTGTACTCATCCTTAATAGTCTGAATTAATTATTCACATTTATATCAAAAAAATTGCGATTTATACAAATTATATTTTTATATTGAAATATATTGAATATCAGTCACTCCATATTTAACTATCCAATTTAATTATTCGACTTTAGTTATATTGATGTTGGCACTGGATTTTAGATTTGTCCAAAGTATAACCCTCTGTCGAATTAGTCACTCAATTATTTATAATCATGTTACCGATAAAATTTAAATTATCCATTTTAATCATTTTATCAAATTTTTATTTACTCAACTATTAGTAATAAAGTTGAGTTGGGTTTTCAATTTTAAGAGCAATATTTGGGGTTGAGAGCATTTTTTTTAGAAAATTGAAACATGATTCATTTTGTCTTTAATATTTAATACATATATTCAAAAATCGTATTATAATTGGGCTAGGTTCAATGGCCAACATCCATTTTTGGCCAACTCGGCCAACAATGTTTATTTCTCAAATTATATAAATGAAAATTAAATTTTAACCGTATAGATGTAATATATATCATTTAGATATGTTGTAGAACAAATTTTGTTTCATTTGTATTTTTCTATCTAACAAAATCGATAACATATTTTCACAACCGTCTATTTCGATATTTTTTTGGATTTCGATGAAAGAAAAGTCGAAACATTGTAAAAATTAATCTTAAGTCTATCTACATAATTTAAATTAAATCCAATGAAAAAAATTCAAATTTTAAAATTGATTTCATGATGAATCATGTCGTAAATATTGTCATCCGTCAATATCTTTACGTATCATGATGAAGAAGATAAAAATATTTATTTTTCATGAAATTAAATCTATAACATTCTCAAGTGATGTATATCACATCTATGCGGTTGAATTTTTAGTTTCATGTATATATTGTGAGAAATAAACGTTGTTGGCCGAGTTGGCCAAACAAGGATGTTGGCCATTGAACCTAGCCCATTATAATTTGTTTTTAGAAGTTTTTTTTTCTTTCTCCATTTACTTGATTATTATGATTATTGTATGTTACGAAACACATAAAATATATTTTCATAATTATATACTTGTAATAAATAGAATAAAGTTATTTATATTAATAAGTTTATGAAATTAATTATTTGAAAACAACAGTTAATCATGTTTATGATATTAGAGTAAAAATAAGTCATATTAATCATACAATTTTCAAAAATATACATTAAATATTAGGAACAAAATAAATTATTTTTTAATTTTTCTTAAAAATTACGCTCAATCCCTAATATCTTTTTTAAAATATCACCACCCTTTAATTATTTACATGTCACTAAACTCTTAGTTGTCTCTGTATTGTAATTTAATATTTTGACTTATCCAAATTAAACCACTCCGTTGACATGACTCAACTTTTAATTTTCAAAATTAGTTGGTCAAATTTTATTTGTCTTTAATAGTTTCATTAAACTTTGATTATATATAAATAGTTACAGTTTTTCTTCCATACATCAAATTGTTTTTCACCGTTCGTTTCTTTTGATCCAACGATACACAACAATTTGAGAAATCGGTTAAATCTAATAAGTATGTTAAATTTGGTATTTTACCAAAATTAATTTTACTTATTGGTCTCTTGGAAATAGTACTTTTTAAAATTACTGTTAAATATACATTTCATAAACTTTATAAATAGTTCACCTAATTAATGGTATTCCATAAATATTTAATGAATTTATATAACTTCAATATGATAGAAGCCAAACAGAGTAATAAGACTCATAATTTACAAAAGAACTCAATTTAAAAATTATAAATAAATTTTCTGTATAAATTATTTTTATACATGTCAGGGTTAAAAAATCAAAGAGTTAGGATTGGGAACAACCAAATAAGTACTGAAAAAAAAAAATCATAATTGCGACTAATATATTTAAGGGAAAAACTGAAAATAATTATCAAATTATTATAATATAATATTGGTAGTTAGGAGGGGGAGGAATATAAAAATGTTGAGGGTTAAAAAAAACTATTTCTTGTTTATCAATATATAATTTTCAACGCTATCATACTAATTTTAGAATTGACATGATAATAACAATACCAATATAATATTTTTGGTTTCATTATAATTTTTTATTTGTTAATATATTATTTTAATGCTGACGTATCTTACTAAGACAGTGTCAAGTCAATCTATAATTTATATCGCAAATCTAATATTTGTAATTCTTGTACATAGCTCTTAGTTTTAATATATTTTTTAGTGTTAATATGATATTTTTTGTAAAAATAATGTCCCCGTTTGCAAATAAATCTTTTTCATGCAAAAAAATGTTTTCCGTGCTTATATATCATTTAAGTACCTTTATATTTTTTTAATATTATTATATACTGTTTTCTCAATTAATAGATCATTTTCAATAGTACTATCAATTTTAGGGTCAAATCATTATTTATTAATGATATCAATATACTATTTTTTGGAGTTTTGCATCTTTTTAGTGTGATATACCATTTTTAATGCTAACATATGTTACTAGTATTTATCATTTATATCTCCAAAATACACTATTTGCACTGCTTGCATTCGTTCTTAATTTCAATATATTATTTTTGTTGCCAACACACCATTTTAGGAGTTAATAAGACATTTGTTTTTGTAAAAATGTTATTTTCATTGCAAATTAATCATTTTACTATTTTAGTGCTTACATATACTTTTATTGTGCATGTATATTTTACTATTATTATATAATTCTCAGTGCTAGTATACCATTTTCAATATTAGTATATTATTTTCAACATGACATATTAATTTCACTGTTATTATCTCATGGACGATACATTATACTATTTTATGAGTTATTGTATTATTTTAAGTATTAGTATACTATTTTCAGTATTAGTATATCATTTTCAGCATTACATACTAATTTTACTATTAATATCTCATGGATGATATATACAATATACTATTTTATGAGACATTATAGTTATACATCCTATTTAATGCTGACATATGTTATTAGCCAGTGTTAAGTCAATCTATCATTTATATCGTCAATATACTATTTGTAATACTTGTATATCGTTCTTAGTTTTAATATACAATTTATACCGTCAATGTACTATTTTGGGTGTTAATATGATGTTATTTTTTTTTGTAAAAAACACGGTTTCATTTGCCAATAAATCATTTTCATGCAAAAAAAATGTTTTCAATGCTTATATACCATTTTAGTGCCCGTATATATTCTAATGTTATTAACTAGTGTTAAGTCAATCTATTATTTATATTGTCAATATACTTACTGGCATAATTGTATTTTTTTCAGAGTTTTAATATATTGTTTTTTATTGCAAAAAATATTTTCATGTCAAAATACTTTTTTCAAAATCTATATATCATTTTAGTGTTAATTTACGTTTTAGATTTGGACAGTGCTACAGTCACTCCCTCCCTCACTCCCAAATCCCCTCCCTTGGTCTATGACATGTGGGACCCACACAACATTTCACAAAAATTAATGTATGTGGGTCCCACATGTCATAGACCAAGGAAGGGGATATGGGAGGGAGGGAGGGAGTGGCTAGAGCATTACCCTTTAGATTTATTATACAAGTTTTGGTGCTAGTATACTATATTCGATATCAATATATCATTTTCAGCATTACTATACTAATTATACAAGCACTAATCCTTTGTGTTTTTTTTGGATGAAATGTTTTTATAGATGATTTTTTGTTTTTATGTCTCTTGATGCAGAAAGAATGAAAAAAAAATATTTAACGATTTATAAGAGAGAAAGAGAGTATGTGGGGGAAGATAAATAAGTTCATAATAATTCTGTCCCTTGACTAAATTGTTATTTGAAAATTCATTTTTTGAATCAAATATTTAAATATATTTTTCATTAATTATAATAAAATCACTTGCATTGTTATATAATTATCTAGACAATAGACATGTATTTATAATTTACTTTATTATAAAAATTTACAATTTACAATTTACTTTAAAAATTATTTACAAATAACAAATTGATTTTCCAAAATAATATCATTTTGTCAAATTTAACTTTGTCAATTTGAATTTCGAATAATTAATCAATCTGTTTCTCAAAAAAAAAAAAAAAAAAAAAAAAAAAAAATCAATGTCAAGTGTTAATTGTCTCCATATTATTACTAAATTTTGGACTGTACGAAGTGAAACTCCCGCATTTTTGAATCGACATCTAGTTATCTAAATTAATCACCCAAATTTTAATTATTCAAAATATGTGGGTAAACTTTTAATTTTTCTAACTTATAGATTATATGAAATATATTTATGTTATTGTATAAATATACGTTTAAGTAAATATAATAAAATCACACGTGTTGTTACAAATTTACGTAGACACTTATTTATAGATCATTTTCTTAAAAAAAAAAAAAAATTGCAAACTAATTAATTATTAAAATCTTTTAATGCAGAAATTATTGCCTCAACATGTAATTAATCACTCTTCAGTCTTCGATGTTAATTGTTCTCATGTGGTCAAAATTTTGAATTGTCTAATGTGAATAGATTTTGCAAATTTTGTCTCCAAACAATTAATTGTCCAATGTTAATTCATTCTAATTTAGTGATTATTTAAATTGTCTCCATATTCACGAACTCTCAACAAACTTTTATTTGTCTAAATTATAATTTATATATTATAGATTGTATAAAATTTAGTTGTTAAGACAAACATTCAATTCTATTTGTAATTACATATAAATATATCGCATGTGTTGTTAGAAATTTATATAGACACATATTTATAACTTATTTATTTGTATATTAAAATTTAAAATTTATTCAAATAAATAATGATATTTATTTCAATTAATTATTAATCACAACTACGTATTTGATTGAATTAATTATTAATCACAACTACGTATTTGATTGAATTAATTATTTGTTACTAAAATTATAATCACTAATTAATGGTGTTAATAAGCTATTATTAAAACCGGAAGTTCATTAAGAAGTTTTAGTCCCACCGGTTTAAAATCCAGAATTCATATTCTTTTGAGATTCAGGATTGTTGTTCCAGGCTTTTCTATATCTAGATATAAAATCTGTTAACCTCAAATATCTTGTTTCGTTGGAAACAGAATCTAACAATACGAGATTTCAAACTCCATTAACCTAGAAACAATTTTATTTTGTTATGAAATAAATATAGCCTGTGAGTTTGTATATGAATAAATTAGACCTAAAATAACAATATCATTTTTAATGATTTCATCATAATATTTGCATTATGAAGTAGATAAATAAAAACCCACTAATTATAAAAATGACTAAAACGTACCGATACAACCGAAAATAGATAAATTCCTACAAAAAAGTTAGAATTAAAAATTTAAAGTATATAATATAAGTTATGAATCCATATATTGAATCTCTGGAGGATTTGTTTTAGTGTCTTCAACACCTACAAATAATAAATTAATTAATTGCATAAATTAACCACAATTCGAATACTAAATACAAAATAAAAGATCTCAAACATACCGCAATTTGCGCGGATTTCAATTTCACGCCATTCTTGTACGAGGGCACAACAACAACACATTAAATGCGACAAAAAATCATCGCAAAATCCACCCTGATAATTAAAAGTATGTATTAAAACATGAATTTCAACAAATTTTTAGATTTTAATTTTAAATTACCGTTATATTTAATTTTTGACGAAGTTTTCTTCTTATGCAACAAGTATAGCAACAACAAGACAAGAACAACGAATAAGCCATTAATTCATTAAATGCCTCTCCACATGCTACAAAAACGAAAAAAATAAACAATATTACAGTTTTATATAAAAATGAATAATAATTAAAAATTAAAAAGTTCAAATCACTTACGAACATGTCGTTTTTTCACAAAGGAAGAGATTTTTGAAAATGTTCCACATGGATAGAAAAATGTTCTGAAACCTTCAAGAAAATGTAATATGCGAATTAAAAAAATCAAATTAAAACAGTGAAAATTCAAAATATAAAAATAAATTTTGATAAGGAATTATAGATGCTTACACAAAGAAGGCTCTTGACAACAATCAAGTAAATCTGTGTTCCATTCATCATATCTATTTAATTCTTTATCACAATTCACGTCAAATTCGCTGCATTCGATTCAAAATTCAAAATATGCATCTGAATTCAATTCGAAATTACAAATGAATTAAGTATTTTACCTGTTTTCGTGATTTTCCTCCATTTTAACGCCATGAGTTACTTGGAGAAGATGGTGAATAACTTCGCACTGACTCGTATCCAAATTAGCTTGAGATCGATGAAGTTCTACTTTAAGTTTTTCTTTCTCTGTCTTCAAAGCCTCTTCAAATTTCAAATCTGGGTACGATCTGGAGAGAGATTTCTCGAGCATGTTTGAATGGTTTTTCGATGGATCGCGATTCAGAATTGCTTCCTGAACTTTCTTATCTTCTTCATCTAGTGTATATTCACACTGATCCTTTTCTATATACTGTAATTTCTCCTGAATTTACAGGAAAAGTATGTAAATTCAAGAACTTTCGAGATCGCAAAAGCAGAAATTCAACTCACCATGGCTCTTCTGGTATGCACGAGGGAAATAAGAGGGATGATCTTCAAGCATCGATCAATTTCATCTTGAACACGTTTGAATTCGTAAGTGATACTCCATCCCATTGCCATCATATACAGAAAGCTTCTCTTCCCGCAACCATCTACCAACAGATATCCTCTTTTAATCGCCTCTTCTAAACTCTCCAATGGTTCTCTGATCTCAGGCCGGTCCATCAGATCCGGTATGTTGAGTTGTTGCAGCAGGTTAGAGATCAAGGTCAAGTGGTTCGCAAAACGCCTGCAGTTCCGCTTGTGCGTCCGTGCAGTGTTCGCCGATTGGACGATGAGCGCGATTAACTGGAATGCATTCAACCCTGTGAGTTGCGAGATCGTTGCTATCTCGCCCATCGCCATTGTTGTTTGGTAGAGTTTTTCGTACAGAGTAGGAGACTAGTGGTACAGTGAAAGCAAGGCACACATGAGAGTGGGAGTGGGAGAGCGCGCACTGAGAGAGAATTTCAAATTCTGGATTCACAAAGAAAACCTAGAACATAAATCGTAATTCATAAAACCTAGAACACAAATAATGAAGACCCATTTTTTATTTTTACTTTTTCTAGAGGGTTTACTCTCTCCAATTGGCCTCCTCCTTTTCCAATTAACACCGAGTAATAATATCCTTTACAATATTGTGTAAATTTTTAAATTTAATTAAACATTATTACTGTGAAAAAAACATCACACAGCATTTTTCACACACCATTTTTCTTAAACCCCTAACTAACTTCTTTACTATTTTAGAAAAAAAAAGTGACTTCTTAGTGAATGTGATGACAATTTTCATCACACTGACTAAGAAGTCAAAAAAAAATTTCTAAAATACCAATATATAAAAAAGACATTTTTATTTGCACCAATAAGAATAAGACGGCCTAGAATTACATAATGTAATTTTTGTGTATTTGAACATGAAATTGTAAATTTACAATGACAAAAAGAAAAAAATTATCATGAAATTTTTTTTGTAATCCGAAGATGAAATTCCAACTCAATCATAAAAAAAAATATTAATAAGTACTCTAATTTAATAGTTAAAAGAAAGTATATAATGTTTATGAGTGATATAATTTTGTAAGTATGTAAACATAAAAATATTAGGGGAATTCTATGTAATTGATAGGATCAATTTGAAAAGAATAATTTGGATATTTTCAATTAATTGAATTTTTTTTATATGTATGAGAAAGACTTCATATTCTGCCAAGCATTAATTGATAAAATACACTTCAAATTTATCATTAAATATTTATTAATTGACAAATATCCAAAATATATTTTTATAAAAAAGATCTACCATGAAATTTCCCAAAATATTATTCATGAAATATAATTGTAATATTTAATCTTTCCCCACTTTTTACTTAATATTACAACAATATGCATTTACTGGATGAATTGTTCTGTCCAAATAACACCATAACTGAATATTTATTGGTTTCTTCAAATAACATTGTAAATATTAAAATTCAGATAATCATATAAATTATTAGTTACCGACTTACCGTACATGTAAAATATAATTAAGAAATGGAATTTTTTTATTATATTTCTAATAAAATGAATTTAGGCGCAATAAAATTTAAATCTTTCACATTTAAAAAAATCTAAAAATCGTACACCTAAAGTAAAGAATTATTCACACTAATAAAATACTACAATATAAATTCTGAATTTTTGTTATTAAAATTAGGATTTGATATGGTGAAAGTGTGCCGGCCCGAGCAGTAGTGCAACGCAAGGGCGACGCTTGAGAGTCCCAGTAGCAAGCTACCGTGATGGACTCTCTGTTAGGAATATAAGGGAGACGTCCTTTATTGAGCTAATGAAGGTGTTACTTTAATATTAGTAATTGTAGTTGTTAGATCCAACGGTCATGATTAATGGATCGTTGGATATCAACGGTTATGAAGGATTAATTAACCCAATAAATAAGGATCATTGTAAATCATTTTCATCAATCTTAATAAAATATTATTTCCTTAATCTTTGTATATAAATTATTATAGTATATATTTCTAGATGGTATCTAGAGCTTAAGGCAAACGTCAAATATCTGCAAATTTTTTTTACTTCTTTCTCTTAAGAAAATACAAGAAAATGAACCATCTCGGATATAAATCGGGTTATAACCTCATTAGCATAACTGTACCGGCACACAAGCTGGTACCGATCTCATCTACATATCCAAGAAAGTCAAGAACACCAAACAAAAACTCTCTCCACTCAAGAAGATTGATTCTCTCGCTGAAAAGTTCAACAAAACCCTCCGACACAATCTTTCATCAGAAAATTTGCAAAAAGTTCCTATCTTTCTTTTATATTCCCATCTTTTTCTGCAAAATATCTTCAAATTTTTATTTCACAGAAAATTGTAAATTTTCTTCTTGACTCTGAAGCACTTGTATTTTTAATCATATCCCGACACTCTCATAGATTCTCAAGATTCACTTTGTATAACAAAATTACATATATCCCACAATTTTTTCAAAATTTCTGTCATATCTCTTTTTTTTTTTTGAAGGATGGCAAAAGCCAAACCTAGGATTTATATTAATAAAAGTGGCTAATTACAAGAGGAAGAAAGGGTACATCGTTAGTATAGTGTAGTTAACACACTTCTAACCTAGCCTAACTATTTGTACGCGATGCCGTCTTGGCGTCCAATTAGTTGGGAAACTTAGCCCATGTAGCGGCTAATTCCCGGGCCCGTGGGGCTAAAATCTCCGTCGTCTTGAATACACTTGAGTCATATCTCTTTTATACCCACACAATTATTCTCATAATACTCTGGAGTCTTGAATACACTTTCAAATTTCACAATACTGAACTTTTCATATATATCCAAAAATTCTGCCAAATTTACAAATCACTTTTTTTTCTCACTGAAAATTCTGTATATAACCCTAAAAAAAAAACTTCCCAATAAATCTATTTTTTATTTGTTCAAAAATCTGTAAAATTCTGATTAGCAATGGCTAAAAAACAGAAAATAACTCCAAAAAATAACTCTCTCAAAAAATTTAGAATAATTTGTATACAACCTCTTCGAGCAAACGATCAAAAATAACCTTCTCAATTAACCTCCTTTTTATCCCTAATACCCAACTCAAATAACCCCATAATTCTAGAATAAAATAATCTCTTCGAGGAAACGCTCTCAAAGAACATTCTCAATAAACCTTCTTCTCAAAATAAATTTTCTGATTAGCAAACGTTAAAAATCAGAAAAAAAAAATTCTGGTTTTTTGCAGAGTTCGAATTCCATATTTCGAATTCGAGATCGAGCTTGCTGAGGTCGAGATGCCTGGTTTGATGGCTTCGCGGACCAAGTTTGGCTCGTCTCAGCCATTTGTCGGTGCTAAGATCTCTGTATCTCTTCATATGACTATCCAGACTGCCGTTCTGATCAAGACTCTTGTTGCTCTTGGTGTTGAGGTCCGTTGGAGCTTGTGTAATATTTTCTCCACTCAAGATCATGCTGCCACTGCTATTGCTAGAGAATCTGCTTCCGTGTTTGCATGGCAGTGGTGATGTGGCTGCACCTGATTCGTAGAAGAAATAGCGCAAATGCTTGTTAATTTCGATTCGAGCAAGGAATTCAAATGAAATCGGATTTACTCGAAATCTTCGGTTCCAGTCAAGAAATCTTCGATTCCAGTCAAGCCGATCTCCTCCTAAAGCCTTCTCTAATTTTTTTGCTGAAGATGCGCAAGATGAAAAAGATCGAGGATATGATAGCGAAAACTCATTTAGACGAAGCTGATGATGTAGATGGGTCAATGGCTTTATGTCATGTGAGGTAATGTCAAGGTTACAGCAGGGTTTAGTTCGATAATTACCGCTCCGGTTAGAATGATCTATGCTAGGCAAGCTCACGGTGGTTCAGGCCCCACCTTAGCTTGAGGGGGGCTGTTAGAAATATAATGGAGACGTCCTTTATTGAACTAATGAAGGTGTTAGTTTAGTATTAGTAATTATAGTTGTTCGATCCAACGGTCATGATTAATGGACCATTGGATATCAACGGTTATGAAGGATTAATTAACCCTATAAATAACGGTCATTGTAAATAATTTTCATCAATCTTAATACAACATCATTTCCTTAATCTTTGTATATAAATTATTATCGTATATATTTCTACATGTTATCTAGAGCTTAAGGCAAACGCCAAATATCTGTAATTTTTTCGTTTGCTTCTTAGGACCGCTATGCAAACACGGAAGCAGAGTCTCTAGCAATAGCAATAGCAGTGGCAGCATGATCGATCCTGAGTGGAGAAAATATTACACAAGCACCAACGGACCTCAGCACTAAGAGCAACAAGAGTCTCGATCAGAACGGCAGTTTGGATAGTCATATGAAGAGATACAGAGATCTTAGCACCGGCAAATGGCTGAGACGAGCCAAACTCGGTCCGCGAAGACATCAAACCAGACATCTCGACCTCAGTAAGCTCGATCTCGATTTCGAAATTTGGAATTCGAAATCTGCAAAAAATCAGAATTTTTTTTTCTGATTTTTAGCGTTTGCTAATCAGAAAATTTATTTTGAGAAAGAGGCTTAATGAGAGGGTTATTTTAGAGCGTTTGCTCGAAGAGATTATAATATTCTAGAATTATGGGGTTATTTGAGAAGGTTATTAGGGATAAAAGAAGGTTAATTGAGAAGGTTATTATTGAGCGTTTGCTCGAAGAGATTATATACAAATTATTCTAGAATTTCTGAGAGTTTTTTTTTTTGGAGTTATTTTCTGTTTTTTAGCGTTTGCTAATCCGAATTTTTCAGATTTTTGAACAAAGAAAAAATAGATTTATTGGGAAGGTTTTTTTTTTAGGGTTATATACAGAATTTTCAGTGGGAAAAAAAAGCTCATTTGTAAATTTGGCAGAATTTTTGGGTATACATGAAAAGTTCGGTATTGTGGAATTTGGAAGCGTATTCAAGAGTATTATGAAAATAATTGTGTGGGTATAAAAGAGACATGACATAAATTTTGAAAAAATTGTGGGTATATATGTAATTTTGTATTTATACAGAGAGAATCTTGAGAATAGATGAGAGTGTAGGGATATGATTAAAAATGCAAATTCTTCAGAGTCAAGAAGAAAATTTGCAATTTTCTGAGATATAAAAATTTGAAGAAATTTTGCCGAAAAAGATGAGAATGTAGAAGAAAGATAGGACTTTTTTGCAAATTTTCCTGATGAAAGATTGTGCCGGAGGGTATTTGTTGAACTTTTCAGCGAGAGAATACTTGTGGAATGGTGGATTAATGGAAGATAAAAAAAAAACTATTTGTTCCATTTTATTTCAGGTGTTCGCCACAAACTCTTGTAATAATAACATTAAATAAAACGATCTAAAAGATGTGATGGCCAAAATACCCTTGTTCTATTATTGAGTTCAATCAACACTATAAAATGATTAATTAGCATAATCTAAACATATTTAGCCTACTAATTGTATAGCATGCAATACAAAATTATTTTAACAAAAATCAAGTTCTTAACACTAACTATCAAGATTTTTATCGAAAAATAGAAATTCAGACGAAGAAAACAAATACCACAACATATAAATTAAAAAATCGAATATTTTTTACGTTTCTCCCAATAACAAGTAATTACAGAATAGAGCACTTAATCCATCTAATCCAGTTTAATCCACCTGTGTCCGAACTGGTTCTAAAAGAATATCTAAAAAATCACATGCACCAACTAGATCGAAATACAAAACTGGGATTACAATTCCTGCCATGAGAATCCATCAAAACTACAAATCCAGGTTCCAATGTCGCTTTCCCACCCACACTCACAACCCACCCCAACTCGCTCTCTGGCGTGTCCTTCAAAATCACTCCCCAATTCATCAAATTGAAATTCGAATTTGATATTTGAACCTAAACCCATCCCCAAATTTCGTGTCTTCCAAAGTCAATGTCCAGAATTAACGAAACACGCCCTTTTTGACTGTGATCCGCAGATGATTGGGAATTTTGCGAGCTGATTAGGTGCGAAACGGGGCTATTTAGCCTGTTTGTTGTTTGCCAAAGCGCTGACATGGCGAATTTAGATTGGTCGGTGGGTTGGAGTGAAATTTGATTGAGGAAATTTTGTTTTATTGTCGTGTTCGAAGGCTTTCTCACTGTGGAGAGTAATTCAGCCAGAGAAAATTTGAAATTTGAATGTTTCAGTTTCATAACGAATCCCAAATTAAGGTTCTTGTTTAATAGAGGCGGTCTGAATGAAAAAATGTAGGAAGAAATTCCACTTGTTAAATGACAAAATTATCCTTTATGAGTTGATTTTTTCACGCCATTCTTGAACAAGGGAACAACACATTAAATGCGACAAAATACCGTCGAAAATCCACCCTAATTACTAAAATAGAAAGTAGAATTAAAACATGAAATTTAATTATTTTATAATCAATTTCTTAGATGAAAAAAATGTGTTTTTTATTTTAAATTACCGTTGTATTTAATTTTTGACGAAATGCAACAAGTATAACAAGAAGAAGATAAGAACAGCTAATAAGCCATTAATTAATTCAAAGCCTCTCCACATGGTAAAAAATTGAAAAATAAATAAATAATTTGATGTTTTTCTATAAAATGAAGAATAATTAAAAATTAAAAAGTTTACATCACTTACGAACATGTCGGATTTTCACAAAAAAGAAAGAGAGTTCTGAAAAATGTTCCCAAACCTTCAAGAAAATGTAATATGCGTAATTTAAAAATCATAATTAAATAGTGAACATTCAAAAAGTAAAAATGGAACTTTGTTAAGGAAATATAGATGCTTACACAAAGAAGGCTCTTGACAACAATCAAGTAAATCTGTGTTCCATTCATCATATATATTTAATTCTTTATCACAATTCACGTCAAATTCGCTGCATTCGATTCAAAATTCAAAACATGAATCTGAATTCTATTTGAAATTACAAATAAATTAAGTATCTTACTTGTTTTTTTGTGATTTTCCACCATTTTAACGCCATGAGTTACTTGGAGAAGAAGGTGAATAACTTCGCACTGAATCGTATTCAAATTAGCTTGAGATCTATGGAGTTTCACCTCAAGCTTTTCTTTCTGTCTTTAAAGCCTCTTCAAATTTCAAATCTGGGTAAGATTTGGAGAGATACTTCTCGAGCATCTTAGAATGGTTTTTCCATGGATCGCGATTGAGAATTGCTTCTTCAACTTTCTTATCTTCTAAATCTAGTGTATATTCACAATGAACCTTTTCTCTATACTCTAATTTATCCTGAATTTACAGGAAAATATGTAAATTCAAGAACTTTTGAGGTCCTAAAAGCAAAAATTGAACTCAACATGGCTCTTCTGGTATGCACAAGGGAAATAAGAGGGATGATCTTCAAGCATCCATCGATTGTCTTCAAACACGTTGAATTCGTAAGTGATGCTCCATCCCACTGCCATCATGTACAGAAAGCTTCTCTTCCCGCAACCATCTACCAACACGTAGACTCTTCTAAACTCTCTAATGGCTCTCTAGTCTCAGGCTAATCCTCCAGATCCGGTATGTTGAGTTGCTGTAACAGGTTAGAGATCAAGGTCAAGTGGTCTGCAGAACGCCGATTGGATGATCAGCGAGATTAACCGGACTACATTCAACCCTGTGAGTTGCGAGATCGTCGCCATTGTTATTTGGGAGAGTTTTTAGTACTGAGTACAGTGAAAGCAAGGCCACACATGGGATTGGGGAGAGAGAGGAAGAGCGCTTACTGAGAGAATTTCAAATCCTGGATCTTCTTAAAGAAAACCTAAAACACAAATCCTGATCCGTACAAAACTAGAACATGAATCATGAGGACCTAGAATATAAATTCTAGATTTTTGTTTTTAAAGATTAGGGTTTCAATTGGTAGGGGTGTGCCAGCCCGAGCAGTAGTGCAACGCAAAGGCGACGCTTGAGAGTCCCAGCAGCAAGCTACCGTGATGGACCTTCCCCCAAGAAAAATAAATTTAATATCGTTGTGGACACTTGGACCACATATCAGATATTAAACTGATAAGAACAGATACTACACTTGATCTTAGCCAAAAGGCCGAGAAAGGTATGAATTGCTCGAGGAACTTACCTCTTTATTTATAATAGCTTCTCTGGTATATATGTGGACTTTAATGTGGTGGGACTAAAACTTCTCCAGGAATTTCCGGACATGCTTGCTTGTACGCTTGGAAGATTCGTAGGCTTTTCTGGCCCATAGGCTCTTCAAGGAAAATAATAAAAACAGGAATTATATTTTTTTATCTTTTTCATAACAATCATTTTATTCTATTTATTTTTAACTACTTTGATTATTTCCCATTATTTTTAGTACATTGTAATAAATAAATAAGATTATAAATAATAATAAAAATTAAAAATAGTTCTAGTATAGATATTACAAATTAAAATAATCAATGGTACACTAAAGAATACAACAAAAATATCTAAATAAAACCCAAATTTTCTAAAAAATCACATGCACCAACTAGACCGAAATACAAAACTGGGATTACAATTCCTGCCACTAGAATCCATCAAGACTACAAATCCAGGTTCCAATTTCGCTTTTCCCCCCAAATCAAAGCTCAAAAACCCTTCGAATTGAACCCTTTTCAATTTCCCCTCATTTTTCCCACCCACACTCACAACCCACCCCAACTCACCCTCCGGCGTGTCCTTCAAACTCACCGCCCAGTTCATCAAATTCAAATCCGAATTTGATTTTTGAACTTCAATCCATCCCCCAAATTTCGTGTCTTCGTCAATGTCCAAAATTAACGAAACGCACCCTTTTTGATTTTGGTCTGGAGAAGATTGGGAATTCTGCGATCTGATTGGGTGCGAAACAGGGCTGTTTAGCCTGTTTGTTGTTTGCCAGAGAGCTGACATGGCGAGTTTTGATTGGTCGGTGAGTTGGAGTGAAATTTGAGAGAATGTGGTGAGCAGATTTTGTTTAATTGTTGTGTTCGAAGGCTTTCGCACTGTGGAGAGTAATTCGGCAAGAGAAAATTTGAAATCTGAATTTTTGAATTTCAAACCGAATCCCAAATTATGGTTCTTGTTTAATAAAGGCGGTCTGAATGAAGAGAATGTAGGAAGACATTGAACCTGTCAAATGGCCAAATTACCCTTTAGGAGTTGAATTTTTTTATAAGGGTAAAAACGTAAATATACCATTATTAATTTATTACGTTACCTCTGGGATATGAGAATCGATTGAGAAATCTTCGCATTTGGCACCGAATGGTACCGAAATAAACGACCAAAAATTATCTAAATTCGCCGAATATTTCGCTTTCGATAATAATAAAGGACTTCCAGTAACTTCGCTCCCGTGAAAAATATTATTCCGAGTCGATGCCAGCTCAGCGACTAAGTAATCTTTCTCTCTCAACCTCGTTTTGAACACGAATTTCGAATCTGTCCCTGTTGTGCCGATTTGCTCGCCATCTAGGGTCGTGGCAGAGTTGTGATTTGTTTGGGTGAAGGAGAGAGAAGAGGAGAAGGTCACAATTGCTTTGAGATTCGTGTTGGGGGATTGGCCGAGTTTGGCGGGATTGTTGGTGGCGTAGGATAGAAGTAAAGTTTCGACCTTGTCTTGTCTTTCTCGAATCTTCATTATGTCTGAAAAGGCTTCTCTTTGCAATCTCTTCAGAATCTCAATCTGAACAAACAATCATTGAATTTGAATTTGAATTTTGAAATGTCTATGGTTTGTTAGGAAATTGAGGGCTCCTTTTGCAAATACGTTGATTTGTACTGAAAATTGCAATTCATTTTTTCATTTGATTGATAGAAATTGAATATTTTGCACGGTGTTGAGAAGAAAAAAGAGAAAAGAAAACAAGCGAGCGAGCTTACAGGGTTTTTGCGAGGTTCTTGGATACTTTGAAGAGCGCCTTGAACGAATTGCTTGCTAGAATCGGCGAATCCTTTGAACTTATCTACTGCTGATGCTAATGGCTCCATTTCTCATCTCATAGAAATCCTTAGCAGAGAGAGAGAGAGAGAGAGAGAGAGAGAGAATGGATAGAGTAAAACCAGTGGAGAAGGAAGGTTTCGGAATGAAAAAGAATTCTGGTTACTCTCCAGTATAGTGGAGACTGGAGGCCAATGGACTCATATGCCCTAAATTCTGATTTTCAATGGCAAGAATTATATAACTTTTATAATTTTCTTTTTGTAAATTGAGGTCAATATTGATATATTGGCATTGCCGGAGATCATTTTGTAAAATTTGCTGAATATTTTTTTTTTTAAAATATGTCATGTGGTCACATTTGAGTACATCATTAAATCTAAAATATTATGAATTATCACGTCATTCAATATGACATCTCATGAATTGTCATGTCACAAGTACAACTTAACGGTACTGTCACAAGTTAATAAATTGAATGACCCAATTGAGCCAAATTAAAAAAAATAAAAATTCAAAACATTAGGAACTTAATTAAACTTTAGATGAAAGATAAGGAACCAAAAATAAATTTTTTTCAAACTATTAATACTCATACGTAAAGAACTTTAAACTACTAACAATCATGTGAGATAAAATTACGAGGAATGGGGTTAATTTGGAGAGAATGTCTTTGCAAAATATGTCGGAGAAGAAAATTGAGAGATACCGATACCGAGAAGAAGGTCGAGACGTACCGGTACCATACCAATTTTGAGAGGTATACATCAAACAGTATCGAGAGGTATCGTTACCATCATTGTAGTGGTATCTTACCGTATCAACATGAGGTGGTACGAAAAAGCGGTACCAATACGTTTTTGTGGGTCTTGTTTGTTTTTCCATGTATTGAAGGTGTTTGACAATAAGCTTTATAGAAACATGTTCATTTTAAAAAATAAATTAATTATTATTGGTGCTTTTAGGATTTGACGTATTAACTAATATTTTGTGTCGCAATTTTGTTTATATTAATTTTATTTTGTACTAGTGTTGTCAGGGACGGATATTAGTAGAGGGCGAGATAGGTCATGCCCCCGGCACCCCCGAAGAATAAATTTTTATATTTGGCCCCCACAACAAAAATTATAGTATTATTTCGGTAGTCTGTCCCCCACCCCCTCATATTGTTGTCAAGATTCGACACTGAGTGTTGTATTAAATAAGAGTCATATTTATGATACTTCTCTAGTTAAATATTATTTACGATGATCGTGCAAGTTGCATATTACTTTAATTATTTTTTATATTTAGTTAATATTTTACTAATATAAATATGGAAGTTTTATGATATTATTCATGTGAGATATTTCATAAAAAAGATTCAAACAAATTCAATCTATAACCAACTTGAAAAATTATGAATTTCAATAAAAAAAATAAAAAATATATATATTTTGTTTTGCATGTATTTGAAGATACAACAAATCAAACCACTTTGTAATTTGTAATTTGTAATTGAATATCAAAATACCCCAACTCTCACCTGTTCGCTTCCTCTTCCATCCACACTTTCTCTTCTCTTTCCTCCTCAATTTTACATTCATTTTCGTCAACTCCAATCTTCTTCAGATCCAATTCATTTCTTTCCTAATCGCCATTAACGATGCAGCACCAGCACCAGCAAGGCGGCGACTACAATTCTCCGTATTACCCCAATCCCTACACCGCCGCGTCCTCCTACCCCAATCCCAACCCTAATCCAAATCCAATGGATTTTCCGGCTACTTCGGCTCCACCCCATTCAAACCCGATCCAGTCGAGCTATGCGTCCGCTCCGCCGTACACGCCTTACCCGTCGGAGTTACCATCAGAATCCTCTTATTCTTACAACCCTCAATCAGCTCATTTCCAGCCTCCCTCGAATCAATCCCATCCCCAATCAAATCAATCCCAGCCTCCATCCAATCAATTTCAGCCCCAATCGAATCAATTCCAGCCTCCATCGACCCAATTCAGCGCTTATCCCCCCTATAATCCGAATCAATACCAGCCAGAACAAACTCCTGCACCGTCTCCAGCTCCGTACTACCCCAATTTCTCACCAAATCCATCTTCTTACCCTTCAATCGACGCTCCCTACGAAACCACTCCGTCAAATCGGTACGGTTCGAATGCACCAACTTTCGAGCCAGATCCATATAGTAATAAACCACACGAAGGCGTGTATGCCTATGAAGGCGGTAGAAACGAACCTTACGGAGCCAGGGGCATTACAGGATATACACGGTCAAGTTCGAATTCAAATTCAAATTCGAACTCGAATGCCATGTTTGATGACTACGGCAGGTCAATCAGTTTATCAAAAACCGATAGCGGTACGAGAGGAACCGGTATGAAAATCACCAAGGCCGTACCAAAAGTCGATACTCAGTCCGATGCAAAGAGCGGCGTTCAGAAATTTAGGGTTAAGCTCTTGGCCGAAGGAGCCGGAAGCAACACAGACGTGCTCTGCCAGGTCAGGCCCTAAATAAAATCAAAATAACGAATATTTTTTCGAACATTTTAATCAATTATTAATATAAAGACCATTCTTAATTTTCTTGATTTTTTGATAGGTTGGTTTGGATGGAATTAAAATGCTCGATCCGAGCACGAGCAGAACTTTGAGAATTTATCCTCTCGAAACTCTCACCAGATGGGAAGTAAGTAATTCAAAATCGATAACATTTTGCAAATCGGTCCCTGTTGAATAAATATTTACTCTCTTCATATTTTTCTTTTCTACCAGGTATTAGATTCTTCCATATTTGCATTTTGGTCCAAAACTCCTGTGGATATAGAAGCGAGAAGAATCAGACTCAAATCCAATAATTACACCACAAACACAATTCTCGACATCGTCACCGCGGCAACAGTACAAGTAAGTCCTTCGAAACTTATTCAAATTATGCAAAAAGATCCTCATATTTTTTATTATCGCAAATTCAGTTCAAGGAGATGGGAGGAGCCAATATTAGCAGATCGAAATCAATTCCCGAAGCGAGTAAAATTCAAGATAATTCGAACGATAAAAAGAAAGGACTCATCGATTGGGTTAATTTCATCAAACCCCCTAACGAGGAGAAAGAGCACTGGGTACGTAATAAAAGGTTATTTCGGTAATTTCACATGATTAGATTAATGATTAATTTATTATTTTAATTAATCAGGTTCCTGACGAAGCTGTGACCAAGTGCACTGCATGCGGATCCGATTTCGGCGCATTCATTCGCAGAGTAATTATTTATTTAAACAAGGGTCATTTTTGTAATTTTGACTAATGCATGGTTTTTTTGCAATTTTCGCAGCATCATTGCAGGAATTGTGGTGATATATTCTGCGACAAGTGTACGCAAGGAAGAACGGCTCTGACGGGAGAATCGGATGCGCAGATAGTCCGTGTCTGCGACCGCTGCATGGTACGTCAGATTAATAATCCACTGACACCTGTCCATTTAATATTAATTTACTGACACCTGTCCATTTACTTGTTTCGAAACAGGCTGAGGTCACGCAAAGGCTGAGCAATGCGAAGGAGATTGCGAGTAGACCCATCGTTCATAGCCACGAAGATCTCGCTAGAAAACTCCAGGTCTGTGTGATTTTTGCAATTAACCCCTTTTATAATTTCGAATTTGCAAAACAGTCCTTGAATTTTTATTTACTTATTGAACAGGATGAGATGGAGAGGAACCGCAAGTCGTCTTCGGTTTCGAAATCGAGTTCTGGAGGGAGAATGCGAGAAGTGGCTTGTCCCGTCTGTACCGTACATCTTCAGGTTTGTATTATTATTATTAGTATTGGTTGATTTTACTGATATGTCCCTGAAAAAATGAATTTATTATTTTTTTAATTTTTTGGCGAAGGTGCAAGTGCCAGCCTCGGGATCGGAAACGATTGAGTGCGGTGTTTGCCAGCACCCTTTTCTCGTCAGTGCTCATTAATTTCCTATATTTGTGTAATATATATATTTGAATTATTATCATGTTGTTAAAATTGAAAATTATCGGGGCTTTTTGATATTTGTTTAAATTGGTGGTTGTAAATGATTTCGTATTTTCTGCATCAAAGTTTTTTTGTGTTTTTCTTTGTTTGTTTGCTAGTTTATGTTATATAAAAAGCTATAATTATTATAAAAATTATATAAATGATATATCTAATATTTGTTTTTTTTTTTAAATTAATATATGCTGAAATAAATATTAGTAGAACTTCTTAAAAATAATAATGAAAATGCCATCAGTAGTTCAGTAAAATCAAATATGGAAAATGTCAAGTTTAAAATCATCAAATATTCAATTTACAATCTTTAGATGAATAAATGAAAATGAAATTTAATTTGTAGGACTTTTTTGGTTGTGAAAAAACCCCTCGTTTTTTAAATTCTTCTAAAAAATGTCCTAAAAGTGAACTAAAATATTTCTTGACATAATATCCCATTTAATTAATTTTATTAGGTTTAAATTGGGGACTTCTTTTTTTTGAAGCAAGGATAGCATAAATCTATACCTTAGATGTTTATATATAAGAAAGATGAGACTTACATTCACACAATTGGTAACCCTACCTAGTGACCACTATAAATATTCATTACGGCCATGGACTAAATAAATAAAATAAAAACCCTTAGTATTTCTAGTTGGGAAGCTTGACCCAATTAGCTGCGTCTTCCAGAGCTTTTGAAGCGATGAGTTTCGGAGTGCGTTTTTTGTTTTGGAAAATACGACGGTTCCGTTCTTTTCACACGTTCCAGTTTATTGAGGTGTTTGGAATGTGCCTCCCATGATTCGAGTAAGAAGGAGCCGTTGATATAAGAGGCTAGGTTCTTGTTTGATCGGTTGAGAATGCGCATGTGCCACATCACCTTGATAAAGGAACATTCCTTTATTCCTTTAGTAGGTGATTCCTCGATTCATTTTGTCAATTACACAAGACGCATGTCTCTGTGCGTTGCCAACCCTTCTTACTCATAATGTCGGCCGTGTTGAGAATCGTGTGAGGCGATCCAATGGAAGAACCTGACTTTGAGAGGAGATTTTGATTTTCAAATGCGTTTTTACCATCTATTTGTGATTCCCCGGCTTTTCTTACGAAATCCGTAACTTTTTTGCACACCCTAAAAAATCCCTCGGCATTTTGGATACTCCCGAAAACTCTTATAAATAAAATTTTATTTTCAAATATCCTCCTATAGGGAAGTTAAAACTAATTATGGATGGTGTTAAATCATTTCTAGGAACAAAATACCGTTCTTTCATATATTATATTAAAAAAAATTATAATTTAATTAAACTTAAAAATTATCATAAACATTTTTTAACGAATAATAATTAAAAATAATATGAATAGTATATACTATATTTATACAATTTTAATATTTCATTTATTATATATATATTTTTATTAAAAACTAACTTTAAATAATAATAAAAACAGGTAATTTTTTATTTTATTTCTCTTTTTATGTATTTTTTTATATTTTCATGTTCTTTTATTTTAATATATTAATTAATATGATAATTATATAGTAATTTAGCATTAATAATTATGTTAAGTTATATTAAATATTATAAAAAATAGTTGTTAGAAAGATATTTTTTTCAATATATTTTCTAGGTTTTTTTAATACCGTTGTTTATTTTATTATTATTTGATGTTAGTTTTTCCTGAAAAAAATATTATAAAAAAAGAAATATCAAAATTATATAAATATCATAAAATTATTTTTTTCAATTATTATATGGTAAAACATTTATGACATTTTAAATATGAAATTATTCTTTTCAATTATTATACCGTTCTTTCATATATTATATTAAAAAGATTATAATTTAATTAATCTTAAAAATTATCATAAACATTTTTAACGAATAATAATTAAAAATAATATGAATAGTACATACTATATTTATACAATTTTAATATTTCATTTATTATATATATATTTTTATTAAAAACTAACTTTAAATAATAATAAAAACAGGTAATTTTTTATTTTAGTTCTCTTTTTATGTATTTTTTTATATTTTCATGTTCTTTTATTTTTAATATATTAAGTAATATGATAATTATATAGTAATTTAGCATTAATAATTATGTTAAGTTATATTAAATATTATAAAAAATAGTTGTTAGAAAGATATTTTTTCAATATATTTTCTAGGTTTTTTTAATACCGTTGTTTATTTTATTATTATTTGATGTTAGTTTTTCCTGAAAAAAATATTATAAAAAAAGAAATATCATAAAATTATTTTTTTCAATTATTATATGGTAAAACATTTATGACATTTTAAATATGAAATTATTCTTTTCAATTATTATATGTTAAAACATTTATGACAATTTTTTTTTTTTTGAAGGAGGTTGGACAATGTGTCGAGACCTCGAATATATTAGATCAAAGAAGTGAAGCGAAAGAGAGAATTTGGGGAGAATATATAAGACAATATTCTTATTATTTTTTTTAAAAGAATCCTAGGCCACGAATCGTGGCCATTATAGGTTTTTTTTTTTTTTTTATATATTGATGCCGTCGGGATTCGAACCCACAACCTCTACAACATGAGGGTTTATTGTGCTGAGCACTCCACCATCTAGGCTATGTGACCATTGGCATTTATGACAATTTAAAATAAGAAATATCAAAACTATATAAATATCATAAAATTATTTTAAATATGACAATTATAATAAAAAAACACCAAAAAGTATCTTCTTAATTATTAAACATGAAAATAGAATGGAATTTTGGTCTAATTTTTTTTTTTTTTTTTTTTTTTTTTAGAAAGAGGAAGCGATTAAATATGAAAGTAGAGGGATATTTTTGGAAGTATCCCATAAGTGAGAGTTTTTTTTTTTGAAATATCCATTAATATATATATATATATATATATATATATATATATATATATATATATAGGGAGGCTAAACTACTTAATTAAGTACCAACATTTTGATACTTAATGCTTTTTCACCATTGGATTTGCATTGGGATTTGTGTTTTTCCATGATGATCATGAAAGTTTGTGCACATCATTAAATGTACAAATCTCAATGCAAATCCAATAGTGAAAAAACATTAAGTACCAAAATGTTGGTACTTAATTAAGTACTTTAGCCTCCCTCATATATATATATATATATATATATATATATATATATATATATATGGGGGATTCTATCATACACATCTTTCCTTATCATACACTCATTTTCAAGGGTATTTGGAGTAATTATCCATTTATGAATATTTAAGGTAAGATATCAAATATATTTATCAATTAATTTTTAACTGAATTTGAATTTTTTGTTGTTCATTTAAACAAAAATCTCCATAAAAAATAAATTTTATGATACACCCTTTTACAAATATTATTAATTGCTAAAATACCCAAAATACCCTTGTAAAAAACTCCCCTATATATATATATAATTCTCCAATTGAATTTGCAGGACTTGTTTTTGAAGTAATCAAAAGGCAATTTCTTTTTAGAAATATTCAGAAGATCTCTCAATAATTCCCCCAACAGGAGTAACAAGGCCAATCGTGTGTTATAATCCCACATCAAAAAAATTGTTGGGCCTTTTGTACATGTAAATAATATTTTCCCAAAATCACTGAAAAAATATTATAAACAAGTAATTTCCTTTCATTGGATGAACACCAGCAAATCCCGTAAAAAGGTATATTCATGCATGCATTTCATTTACCTGATTATTTTAGGGGAAAAAATACAAAAATTCTCATGAAAGAAGTGTGAAAGTATCACATTAATATCATGTATAGCATTAGCCTATAAAGCACAAGAAGTATTTAGCAATCAATAACAGAGATAATTAGATGAGTTACGAGTCACAAATGAAGTTCGTTAAGATATTAGAGAAAACTGTTCGAGTGAAGGAGAAATCGCCATGGCCAAAGCGTAAAAGAGAAAACACGACGACGAAATTAGAAAAAGCGTCCACAGAAGAGAGGGAAAATAATATTAGACTGATGAGCGGGATAGCGGCAATTCCCTTGGTGCCAGCAATCGACCTTGTCCATGTTCAACCAAGATGAACTGGGGTTATGTTATCTTTTTATCGGTTACCAGAATAGCTGAATAGATATATATTTGTATATATTGTTTCTTATTTATTGGACTTTTTTTATTTAATTAATTATTTAATAGTTTATTTAATAATTATTTTTATTTTTATTTGTTTCTAAAAGTATATTATATTTTTTATTATCAAATTTATATCGAATTTAAAAATAATTATATTTTGTTGTCGCAATTCCCTTGTATTAGTTTGTTACCGTATAATTTTGTAAATTTATTAGAATAAATATATTATAATTGTCAATGTATAATTTTGTAATTTTATTTGGTTAACGTGTCATGTATTGTCATGAATTGCTAATTGAGTAAGGTATAAGTCTTTATAATACATACAATGTACATATGTATATTTTTATATGAGAAAAGTTTGTTTTTGTCCCTAACAAATACAAAAATGTTCAATTTACCCCCTGAATCGAGCCTTCGGTTGAGAGCTTCTTCACGTCCATTAATCCGCATAATATCTTCTTGTCCAATTTTGTAATTTCTTCGTGCTCCTGAGATTATTCTCATAAACATTAGGGTTTGATTGCATAATTAATGCTTAATGGGGACCAAATTGAAGCTTAATAAAAGTTAATTATGGCAAAATTTGACTTAATTTGGGAAATTAAACGAAATTAGGGGAAATAGGTACCTTGAGATAAATATCAATGACGGTATATAACCCATCATGAACGGGTCGAGACTCGTCAGGTACGGCAGTAGCCAATTCGACGAAGCTCAAAATTCCCAAATTGGGATCCGAAGCGACCTCGCACAAAACCCCATCTTCCGAGATCAACTCCTCGTACCGATCCGGTACCCACCGTACCGCATAAACCCTAAGTGCCTCCCCAATCAACTCGCTAGACATTCTTCCTTCAGATTTAATCGCAATCATGACTCGTTTATACAAATCCACATCCAATTCGCATAAATCCTCGATCCACCAATCTTTTGGCGTACGGGACCGGAGAAGGGGCGAGAGAGAGAGAGCGAGCGAGAGAGAGAGAGAGAGAGAGAGAGAGAGACAGAGAAGGGGCGAGAGAGAGAGAAGGGGCTGAGAGAAGAGGCGAGAGAGAGATGAGTTTGGGGCGAGAGTGAGAGAGGGCCGAGAGAGCGATGGCGAGAGAGAGACTGAGAGAGAAGAGGCGCGAGAGAGAGAGAGAGAGAGATGTGGGTCGGGTTAAGATTAGTGGGTCGGGTTACAACTAGTGGGTCGGGTTTAAAATATATGAATAAAATATCATCACTTAACACCCATTTAACTAAGTTATTGGACGGAGGGGACACATTGAATAAAATTAAAAAGTTTGGGGGCATATTGACCAAAATTGCACGTTTGGGGGGCAAAATGACCAAAAAAAAAAAAAATTCAGGGGACAAATTGAACATTTTGGTATTTGTTAGGGACCAAAAACAGACTTTTCTCTAATTTCTTTTGTTTGTTTGTTTATTTCAGTCGGTAAGAAATTGGGAGACGAGAAGAAATCAAATTCAAGTGTAGATTTATTGGGCATAAATTGAATGTTCATGTTGTCCCTAAATATTATATGAATATTTTGTGTTCCATGATTGTAATTTAGATCATATTAAGCCCAAAAAAATATGATTTAAATTTTTATTTTTAACTTTTTAGCTCACGTGATTGATTGAATTTATACCACTAATTGGATTATCATTTTACTTTATATGGTTTAAATTGATCTGTCATGAAACTAAACGAAAAATGGTATACCATATAATGCAGCAAAAAAATGTATTAACCTACTTTTCATATATATAAATGTGTAACAATCCATGCTTGAGAATATATTTATTAGCATATTGAACTATTGTTTTTTTTTCCAAATTTTTGTTTGGTCATTATACTTATGTTTTTCATAAATTTTATTTATTTAACTTTTGATAACTTGTTTGGTTCAAAGCAAATTTCCATTTTCTTTGATGTTTCTTGTATTTATGTTATGTTCTTTATAATTATTTTCTTAAATATATATTCAATTATTCATACTCTAACGACACCTGAAGAGCACCACTTTTTTTTTTCCCACCAATATCAGCCTACCTAATTCACTTTGATTGGGGTGACTTGTGTGATGAGCATGACACTAATTAAGAGGCTTAATGGTTACAAATTGGATTTCTTGATAAATTAGTGGTGGAGATTGTTCCATGCTGGCACAAGCTATATAGGTCGGTTTGAAATTTACTTAAAACCTAGATTTAACATTGACTAAAATCTATGACCAGTCATATTCTGAATTGAATTTTCATTGATTGGTTTTATAAATAGACCGTATCTCTTTCCCCTTTGGATCTCATTCTCATTTTAAACCTTCATCCATTCCAAACATGGTTAAGGTAATTTTAATTTTAATTTAGCATTCATCTCATCACTCTCTCTCTCTCTCTCTCTCTCTCTCTCTCTCTCTCTCTCTCTCTCTCTCTCACACACACACACACGCACACACACATACATTAATAATGGGCTAATTAAATAAACATGCTGTTATTTAACATGTGTTTACATTTTTCAGCAAAAGGTAGTCGTGAGACTCGCCTCGTTGGACAACGCGAAGAACCGCACGAAAGCACTTAAAACTGCTGTCTCCTTGAATGGTAAATATATTTTGCGTAAACCTAGAGTAATTAATTAATTATCCATATTTACGATTTGTGTTTCGCAGGTGTTACATCGGTATCTCTTGACCGTGATCGGCTCACGGTGATATGTGACGGAACCGATGTGATCTCTTTGACGGTATTGTTGAGGAAGAAGTTAGGTTATGCTGATTTAATTAGCGTAACGACAGGAGATCATGAGAAAATTAAAGAAGATAGAGAAATTAAACCATCTTCGAGTACGTCTAAGAGTGCGGCTCCGTACGAATCGGGCATGTCTAAGAGTGTGGCTCCGTACGAATATGGATATCCGTATCCTTACGCATACCACGAAAATATTTATGGTACTTCAAAGTTATCTAAGATGATGTGAAGTAATATATTTATTTATTTTTTCTATACAATTATTTAGTTAGTAGTTAAGCAGTGAGATTATGAAAATTATTTGTCCTGATATTTGTAATTAAATTTGTAAACTTAGAAGGAAAAAGATTGATTAATGCATTAATTTTATCAGCTCTATTGATAATTCTTGTAACTTTGGATCCTACAGTTTCCTGTATTAAACACGTGCGTCAAAGTACAGATAGTGTGATTAAATTAGAAAAAACAAAACTCTAGTGAAATGCTGAGGTCTCATAGCTAGGCGTAGGTCACATAGCTACTGAGTAATCCTGAGGTCGACAGTTCGAACCTCTCTCACCCCAATCTTTTTTTGGAAGCTTGCAAAACTCTAGTGAAATGCCTAGGGACATTTAGATAGTTTATTTTCTTAAGGAAATGATTCTGAATTCCTATTTTGTAAATTTTATTATCGAGACTTACCATTGTAAAACCTCATTGGTATATATAAAAGTTTTTGAGCCAATAATGAACACGTTTCACGCTATAGGGTCAACTTAAAAAATAAAATAAAAATAGCAACACCTTGTTTTCAAAATATAAGACTTTATGTTTATCACAAGCAAGTCCATGGTATGTTGTGTTGAAGCCATATATGATCTAGGGTTTAGGGGGGCGTCAACGCTTCGGATACGGTTTGGATAGTGGTCATGTCAGATTCATATCCATATTCTTTTTCGGATGCGGATTCGAATACGAAACTATCCGGATACTGACATGATTCGGATAATAAACGAATACTGATACGGTTCGGATATTATTAATATAATATTTTTTTTAAAACTCAAGTATTCATTATTTTGTAATATATATATATATATATATATATATATATATATATATATATATATATATATATATATATATATATATATATATATATATGGGGGAGGATTCCTTGACATCCTATTTGGACTCCCATATTAGACTTCAGAATCTGGACCGTTAGATCTACTTTTTGAAGGCTGAGATTAATTTACACAAACAAACACTATTTTCTTAGTCCTGAATAAATTATTTAAATAAGTAAACAACTCATGCCTTTAAAAATATTCATAATGTTTACCTGAAATTTCGGATGAAACTGAAGACTTACATTGGCATTAAAGATTCGTTATTTAATTATTTTTCTCCTTCTGGGATTTTCATCCTTTAGATGCAGATGGTATGCAACGCTTCAAGCATGCTTTTAGAATCATTTGATAATAATATTGAATGATGTTTCTAGGATATCAATTCAATTTGCGACATTTGCAACATGAATATATGATTGATTTACTTCAATAGAATCAACAAATGTGTCGGGTAATTGATTCACAATAGTTTCCAAATGAATAATCTTTTTGACCTTCTAATTCACATAATGTTGACTGGATGGCAAAATGAGACAATAATATCTTTTATTCAAGATCATGCTTAAATTCCATTTTTCTTTTGTCTCTAACAAAGGAAAAAATGTCTCATCAAATCGACAATCAAGATACCGTGATGTGAATAAATCTCATGTTGAAGGTTCAAGATATCGAATCATCGATGGTGATTTGAACTCAACATATATGTTGATCTTTCTTTGTGAACCCATCTTATCATGTTGTGATTTTATAACAACCACACACCCAAAAACACTAAGATAAAAATATTTGGTTCATGACCAAAAGATGACATGGCCTCAAACATTGTTGGAAATCTTTATTTCATAAGTTGAGGCCGTATTTTCTTCTTTGTGAACCCATCTCTTTCTTAATAATAAAAGAGAAAGAATGAAATTACAAAAAAAAAGATTTCGATAAATATAAAATAATGAAAATCAAACCCGAAAACATCTTGTAAAGATCTATCTTCTTTCTTTACATAAGGTAAATCTATTTTCTCTTCTCATTTTTGTTATATTTGCCATAATGCAATCTTTGTGGGTAAGAGGAAAAAAAGTATTTTTACCTTCACGAAAATCTCGAGATTAAAGGAAATAGAGCTTCGTACTGTTAATGTATTGTAAAATTAATAACGACTAGAAAGAAAAATTAGAACCAACACTCAAGAGAATAAGGGAAGAGAGAATCATAGTAAATATTTCATTTCTCTTGAACTTATATCAACACATCATGATAAGGAGGATTTATACAGCATACAACATTCATCCACACACATACACATGCCATTCCATTTAACATGCAAGAGACACATATATATTTATGTGTCATGACACAAATACATACATGAACACATGTTATATATAATTAGTTTATACAAAATATATAAATAAATACATTCGTACTCACGAAGGATATTGACATATGCAATATTTATAACATCCATTTCTTTCTAGAAATATATACATATTTTATCTCAACAGACTATTCTGGTATGTATAATGTATACAATGTTTTTAAACGGTTGTATCCTGCAATATCGGTAGCAAAGGAAAAGTAAAGTAATGAAAAAACACGTCTCCAAATTCTATATGATTGTATTGTTTTCTATTTGTAGTGGCCAGTGGGTCTGAGTAGGAGGACTTGGTAGGTTGACTTGATTTGAACGGGTCTTTCTCGCTGTGCTTCCTGCTTCCTTCTTTCTCATCAACCACCTCATCTCCTACAAAACCCTCTCATCCATATGTGTATCTGCTTCACTTATCAAACCAGTTAACTTAACCACCTCAATTCAACTATAATCCTCATAAATTAGTTCCTTCGTTGTTGTCGATAATTCTTAATGGCTAAGGTTTGTGATCCTTCACTAATTAAGCTCTTTTCTTGTGTATTAAAAATGCTCTCTTTTCTATTTTTTTCTTTTCAAAAAAATAATGACCCCAATTAGAAATTCAAGAAATTATACATCCCAATTATAAGATAAAATGCGTGAACAAAATTATCAAATTTATATTTCTCAATACATATAATTTTCTTTGTTGGGCAAAATATTTGCAAGAATGGAATGCTGATCATTTAATTAATAATATTTCTTCATTTTTGCAGCAAAAGATGGTAGTTAAGCTGTCACTGGATGGTGCAAAAAAGCGCGCGAAAGCACTAAAAACTGCTGTCGCCATGGACGGTAATTTTTCTAAATCACAACATAAATAAAAGAGAAGGCTCCAAATTATACTAAACAAGCCTTTAATTTACGTGCATAATTATCTGATTCTGACAAGTTAATTGTAATAATTTCCTAACAGGTATTCTATCCGTGGAATTAGATGGTGATAAGCTAGTCGTGATCGGTGACGGCACGGACGCGACCAGTCTAACAACTCTTCTCAGAAGAAAATTGGGTTATGCCGATCTGATCAGCCTTGTAACATCAGGAGATGAAAAAAAAGAAAATAAAGGAGAATCCGCGAGTAATGTACAGCCGACGATTTATCCGTACCAATACTCGTACCAATTTCCGTACGTATATCACGACGGCAGTTACGACCAATTTTTTTATAGATAAGTTTGGAAATGCTGCAAATATTTCTAATATTTTGTTGAGATCAAGAGTAAGCATTTTTTTTTATTGTTGTTTAGGAATTCATTTTGTGGTTATAAGTTGTTTGAATGTGCATCTTACCTCAATTACAAAATGGTTAATGGTTTGTGATGGGTATTTTATATTTTTATAGAGAAATGTGATTATTAATTTATTATATATGAAGAATACTTTTTTGTCAATAATATTGCCTGTCTTGAATGCAACCAACAATTAAAAATTCAACTAGACTTGTAAACTACATATCAATATCAATATCAATGTATCATATATTATTTTATGATTTCTGATTTACACAGATATACTGTTTGTTACACAATATGTACATATTATTTTTTCTATCACAGATATATATATTATTTTATTATATATGGATGTAATATTTTGTAATACATATATAATAATACTTTGTTATAAATATGAACTATATTATTGTGCTAAATATTATTTTATAATACATACAAATTATTTTATTGCATTAAGGTACTATTTCCATCGAGTGACATACATATCCTCAATGGAATTATTTGGGAGGATTTTCATATGTTATTGCATAGTTTCAATTTTTTTCCCGTAGCTAGTTCTGTATAAACTTTAATTAAAAAAATACAATAATAAATCACTATTTAAATACTTGTATAATAATATATTTGATATAGGAAATCTTGACTTGGCATATGAATCATGACAATTATGAATATTTCTTAATAAATCTCTGTGTTTACAAAGCTCCACGCCACCCTTTTGTGGATGTGTCTTTGTGAAAAGTGATTGTTTGGTGTTGAAAAATATTGTTATCAATTCCTGCAAATTTTTTTGAGAAAAGTTTGTTTTTTGTCCCTAACAAATACCGAAATGTTCAACTTGCCCCCTGGCTATTTTTTTTGGTCGTTTTGCCTCCTAAACTTGCTATTTTGTTCAATGTGCCCCCCAAAGTTTTTAATTTTGTTCAATGTGCCCCCTCCGTCCAATAACCCAGTTAAATGGGTGTTACGTGATGATATTTTATTCATATATTTTAAATCCGACCCACTAATTGTAACCCGACCCACATCTCTCTCGCGCGCCCCTTCTCTCTCTCTCTCTCTCTCTCTCTCTCTCTCTCTCTCTCTCTCTCTCTCTCTCGCTCTCTCAGCCCTCTCTCACTCTCGCCTCTTCTCTCAGCCCCTTCTCTCTCTGTCTCCCTTCGTCAACTCTGTCTCCCTTTGTCGCCTCTTCTCTCAGCCCCTTCATTAGCTTCCTTTTAAGTCTTCTTCTCGCCATTGTTAACCACCATTAATCTCTTTTTATTTTGAAATCGAGTCGCCAGGGCCAATCATGTGTCTATCGAGAAGCTCTCTTGCGAGCGCTTGAAGATCACCACCGCCAGAACTGCTAGTGTGCTGACGTGGATCGTGCGGAGCCCACTGGGGAGGTCCCACATTGGATCCCATTGGGGGGTCGAAGAGAGAAGAGAGGTCGACGGGAGCGGATGGAAATGCCACGGAAGAGGCAGAAGGGAGATCAGAGATGGAGAAATGCTGAGGTGGCATGATCGGATTTGCGACGGGCGGTGCGGGGAGGGGTGGCGGAGATGGAAGCTCTAGGGTTGCGAGGTGTGCTTGGAGATAAGTTAGTTCTGCTTGGAGGTTCACCACCTGTACATATAAGAGAGAGAGAGAGAGAGAGAGAGAGAGAGAGAGAGAGAGAGAGAGAGAGAGAGAGAGAGAGAGAGAGAGAGAGAGACAGAGAGAGAAAGGGGCGAGAGAGAGCTGGCGAGAGAGAGAGAGATGGCGAGAAAGAGAGAGAGCCGGCGAGAGAGAGAGGGGCTGGAGGACGGGTCGGGTTAAATGTTTCGGGTCGGGTTAAATAATTAACGGGTCGGGTCAAATTATATGAATAAAATATCATGGTTAACAGTTATTTAACGTGGGGGGACACGAGTTTTTGGACGGAGGGGGCAAACCGAACAAAATAGCAAGTTTAGGGGGCAAAACGACCAAAAAAATAGTCAGGGGGCAAGTTGAATATTTCGGTATTTGTTAGGGACCAAAAACAAAATTTTCTCTTTTTATATTAGAAAGATGAATAAAGACACTCTGTATGCACCATGTATTGTGTGTAACGGTCTTAGTTAGAGCTGGAAAAAAATGATTTGATTCGTGTGAACTCGATTGGAACCGAACAATGTTGAAAAGTCAATGATGCTAAATCGAATAATTCGAATTCGAAATCGAAAATGACTCGAACCCGAAATCGTTCCATAATCAAAGGACTCGAAATCCGAATGATCCAAGACCCGAACTGATTAGAAATCCGAATGACATGAATATTAAAATTTCAAAAACCTATATGACCCAAACGATATATTAATAAAAATATTATATATTATTGTTTAAAAAATAGGATAATCATATTATATATTACATTATAATATTATATTAGTGAGTTTTCAAGACCCCGGATTTTTTTTTCCAGAACCCGAACGACTCGAAAAATATTTTTTTCTGAAACCTGATCAACCCAAAAACTAAATGATCCGAAACTAGAATTTATGAAGATTTTGTTAATTAATAAAATAATACATAAAAAAAGTTTAATAGAATGAAATGTGGAAAATAGAGAAATAATTTGAGAAAAAGTTAATTGCAACACCATGAAATGTTAAGTTTAACTCACATAAAAGCGTAAATGAAATTGAAAAATAAAAAATTGAAAGAGGATGTTTTCGGATTATCCAAAAAAATGAGAGGTTCTTTACAAATTCTAAAAAGATAAAAGGTTATTTGAAAAATTCTTTTGTTTAATTGTTTGTTGTGCAATTTGCCCATCCCAACATCAATCTCTTGTTTGGTTTGGGTTGAATTACCAAATTAAGGTTTAGTTCGAATTCGATGTTTGATATTAGCCTAGTATGACATTTCATTCAGCCATTCATTTTCAATGCAATATCAGGGGGTTCAAGCATTTATTTGAAGCGTACTAGTAGTTTAGTTGACAGTTCTTATTTTGAGGGTTTATTCATTTTAGCCCTTTAAATTTATTAATTTCACAATTATATATCCTTTGTTTTTACTTTTTTTTTCCTCCATGCAGTCCTTCCCTTTAAAATTGGGGCAACAATATCTAGCTATACTAAAGTTATCTATCTAAAAAATCACCTCAATTGATATGAAGATGATCATACGGGGTTGCAAATTGTGTATTATTTACTAGAGTGTAATTTTCTTTGTTTGGATTAGTAAATGTATATTTTGGTGAAATCGAAGTAGCCAAAAGGTAAAAGTGTGTATTTGAATTAGTAATGTTTTTTACAGACGGAAAAACGGTAGTTTTTTACAACAAAAATGATAGGATTTTGACTTTACTCATTTTTTTTCCGATTCGTTTCTTTCCTTCTCTCTCTAGCAGTATTGTGTATTCCATCTTTCTCGCGTGATGCTTCTCTCTCGCGCGATAGATCCTCCTTGTGGATGGTAGTGCAACATGCTATAGAGTCACAGACAGATCTCTCTCTCGAGTATCGTGTGGTGCTTGTGTGAAAATGTTCTTTCTCGTTAATTTCTCTCCGATTGATTCAATTTTTCTGGTAATAGATTCAATTTGATTTCGATTTCAATTCAATTTCTATCCGGTAATAGAATTTATTCGATTCAATTCAATTTCAATTCACTAATTCGATTCGAATCGATTCAGTTCTTCTGGTCATATCTGAATTTGATTCAATTGATTCAATCCCTTCGATTCGATTCAATTTTATGATTTAGTTTTTGTTTGAATTAGGATTTGTATTTTGATGTTACATTTATCTTCTTTAAAGTTGTTGTTATGTTTTATTAAGACTTCATATGTTATTTTTTTATTTTGGATATCCGATTATGTTTTATTTGGCTATTAAAGTTGAATTATGATATTATTCTTTTTTTGTTTTATCTTCAAATTTTAATAAAAATATTACCGTTTCGAGTGATGTTTTTTACCGTTTTACGGTCATTTTACAGATAATACACTAAAACGGTGTCCGGCCGTTCCATACGTTTTTTCGTCTTTCACAATATTGCTTCCATGGCAAATAATCATAGAGGACTATCACAGGACGTGACTAAGTTAAGGTTTGTTTTTGCTGGGTTCAGATACAAATGAAGATCTAGTGTTAGAGAGAAGGTTTAATTGAACATTAAGCACGAGAGTAATTTGGTCATTTAAATTAGTATTTGTTGATTGAATGAAATTTTAAATTTAAACTCTTGGATAACTTAACAGCAAGTTGATAGTTTGGATGTTTTTGATATTTGTAAATTTTAAACTGATAAATTTGATATAAATTGTATTTAGAACGGTTAAATATGATACTAGTGATTTAAGAAGGACAAATGTGTCAATGGACTAATAGCCTAGTTGGTCGAATGTGAAACACACAAAAAATCATATATTGTAAGAGATTGTGGGTTCGATCCTCATTGGCATAAAAAAATCAGATACCAGTAACGAAAGCGATCGCTTGTCGAATATCATTCCCATAAAAAAAATAAAAAAATGTGTTTTTTTTTTTTTTTGAATGAAAAGCTTATGTTTTTCTTTTTGAGTGCATATACTGTGCCACCAGATTTCAACAAGAAGTCCTCAATGACTCAGCAAAATACCATTTGGATTACTCATTAATCGGGCTTTGTGTTTGGCCCGCGCCCTATAAGAATTTGAAAGCCCGTTTGTAGGCTGATTAATTGGCCATTGGATTAACTGGGATATATTTTTATAAAAATCTCTGCTTTTCCGTACGGGCTCGTTAATGCGAATGAGCTTTGTGTCTCATCTGCAGGCACAAGTACAAATTATACTATTATATTGTACTATTATTATTATACTATATATTAAAGTTTAATGAATTGCACAGATTTTTGACACGTGTCCTTCGTAAATAAGATGTTAAAAATATAGTTGCTAACATATGTTGATGATAGCTCAGATGGCAAGGTCTTGCGTGCGTGATGTTGGCGACCAAGGTTCGAAACCCACTTTCAACAATATTTTATATATTTAAAGTTTAATGAGATGCACAAATTTTTGACGCGTGTCATTTGTTAATATATATGTTCAAAATAAAAATGTTACACATAAGTTGTTTGGCGCAGCTGCTGAGTCTCCTGGCTTGGAAATTTTGGGGGCTTGAGTTCGATCCCGGCCAGCTACACAATTGATTGTTTTAATGTTTTTAGTATTATATTACCATGTAAGTCATGTATAAATAAACTAAAGACAATTCTCTATCACAAAATCTCACTAGCACAGCAGGTAGATCCTTCATGCCCTCATACTTGAGGTTTCGAGTTCAATCCCGCGGGAGCTCAATTTTTTGTCGAAAATAATTTCCAGCTTTATAATAATGTTAATTAGCGTCTTTTGAGATAAATAAAATGAAAATAATATTAAGTCACATAAATTGTATAGTCTGGATGGTAAGAGCTCATGCTCAAGTTGTTGCTGACCTGGGTTCGAAACCCATTTATAGCATGTTTTATTTTTAATGTTTGAGGTGTTTTAAAATAAGAAATGATTGAGGACTTCAAAAAACACATATTTTAATCAATGTGTTATATTTCACATAATTTATTGATTGATGACTCCAACATATACATAATACTTTTTTTTTCAAAAATCTTATTAATCAATTGTTATAATTTGAAAACTATTTTTGTTATTGTCCGTGAAAATAAATAGAAACTAAAAGAAATATGAAACTATTTTTTTGCACAATGATATTAATCAAAATTATTTTTGTGTGTAGTTTATTATAAAAAAAACGTTATGGCAAATCTTATTTATTTTATATTCTAGAAAAAAATTATATATACAAAAAATATTGTTAGGCAACGGAGCAAGAAACCCCGAGTAATGATACAAACAACATCTTTCTTCCCACGAATTAATCACACCTGCCACGTGGCAGTCAGTGTTTGGCTGCAGTTTTCCACAACTTTTGCTGCAGCCAATCGCTGGCTGCCACGTGGCAGGTGTGGTTAATTCGTGGGAAGAAATGTTTGGTTTGTATCATTACTCAGAAACCCCACTAGTATCTTAAATTTTCAATCCCATCAATCTGATCGCATTAATTGCATGGTATTGTGGATGCATTAATGAGATGTCGGGCCACACTTATACCCTCGAACCCTAATTATCATCTCTCTCCTCGTTTCATGCTTAATTGGCATGTGTATTAATTGACATGCTTAATGAGAGGTTTATTGACTACATAAATTCGAGTTAATTAATGAGTTAATTTGAGTTTAATAAGAGGTTTATTGACTACATAATCAATTTGAATCAATTAACGTATAATTTATTGACAATTTAAGTGGGGGTACACGTGGATTGTATCATTTATTGACAATTTAAGTGGGGGTACATATGGATTAACTGGATGATGAAGAGTGTATAGGGGCTCTATTACATGTCAAGTGAACTTCTTCATGTAAAAATTAACTTGGTATGTTTTTTATATTCAAATTGCTAATCAACAATTCGAATTTACATAATTACATGAACAACTTCACTTGACATTGCAAACTAATAGTTATTTCAATATTAATACAAGCTCAATCAACAATTAATTATATACTTTAAAATTAAGACCTAAAATTATTACAAAATTATACAAAGTATACAGCAGAAAAAACAATAAGCAAGGCATAACAACAATTACATCTCAATTAGCAACAAAATTATAAAAAACAACTCACATATTAATTACATTAATAACATCCCCTAACTGATAAAGTAAAACTATATTTTACAACAATGAACACAGTAATTAACAACAAATATAAGTTCAAAATTACATTAATAACATCCACTAACTGATAAAGTACCCCTAAAAGACTCAAATTTCACTAATTATAAACGTAATAATTAAAATTCCAGTAATTAGAAATTTCAGATCGAAAATGATGAAATTAAAAATAAAAGTGGAAATTGAAACAAAATTACCATTTCAGTAAAAAAACGAAATTATTGACTTCAATTAAGAACATTAATTTCGAACAAAATGCACCAATTGATGAAGTAATCTGGCCCTTCTCATTTGCTTTTCCAGCCTCTCTCAAGATCCGTCTTCTAATGGCGTAAAGATTAACTTCAAACCACAAATTACAACAAGCAATGATTTATGGTTAGTCGAGTAAATCACAGATTATAAAACATGGAGTCAAGAATTAACTATAGTACAATAAATTGACGGAAATTATCAGAAAAATTCAAAACTAAGTAACCTGATTGAAAATCACTTGAAGTAAACTGGTCCAACAAAGGTAGGAAGTTGAATGTTCAAATTAAGCTCGAGTCATATGAATCGACAGAGAAGGAGCTGTTTGTCATCGCGTTTGTGGAGAGGGAGGAGAAGAGTTTGAACACGTCCGATTCGAAGGTAGATCCATGTTCGATTCGAAGGTTTATGAGTTTGACGTGGGCTATGATTTGGAAGAGAAAGAGGAGGAGAGAGATGGAAGTTGATTGGTGAAGGAGAGAGATGAAATGTACAAAATGGTAGGGGAGAGGGTACTAGCTGGGCAGGAGGCAACGTCAGGTTGACACCCTGCAATTATGACAAAGAAGACGTGATATGTTGGGCACAGGGGAAGGAACTGTTAATCGAACCAGTTGCATGGGCCAATTGACCTGCATCCAGATTGCAAACTCAAATTTAACATGGGATTAAATTAAGGAAAATTTTACTGTATAAATCAAATAAGTTTGGTATTATCAAAAATAGACCAAATAGTTTAAAAATTTGAGAAATAACACTCTCGACCTTTCAAAAGTCGAGAGATTGCTAAAATGCTCGACCTTTCAAAATTCGAGCGATTTTATACCTTAAACATCCACTTTCAGACCTTAAACACGAATTAGCTGGCAGGAGTAATTAATCCCCATATTGCTCGACTTTTCAAAAGTCGGCCAATTTGGCTCGACATTTCAAAGGTCGAAGGGTATCAAACACGGACATTTTCAACTAAGCCCCTAACTTTTCTTGAATTTGCAAAAAACCCCTAACTTTCTTGAATTTGCAATTAAACCCCTCTAGGGGTATTTCATGGAATTGCTATTTTTTTGGGACCAAAATACCCCTCTATTTAAAGATGTTTATTAAATTTATAGTGATTTTAAATTAATAAATTAATAAAATAATACAAAAATATGTTTATTAAATTTAAAGATGAAAAATAGAGGGGTATTTTGGTCCCAAAAAATAGCAATTCCATGAAATACCCTTAGAGGGGGTTAATTGCAATTCTCAAAAGTTAGGAGGTTTTTTGTAAATTCAAGAAAAGTTAGGGGGTTATTTGCAAATTTCCCTATCAAAAATCGGTGGATTTCTCAACCTTTCAAAAGTCGAACGATTTGAAAGATTTTTTGTCCCCCCTACATTTCAAAAGTCGATCAATTTATCTATTTAAACACCCCCGAATCCTCATTCACTTCTTCATCTCGGCTCTTTCTATACAAGGTGGATCTCCTTCACTTCTTCCTCTATTCTCAAAATAATTTTTTAATTAATATTATTGTTTTTTAAATAATTTTGTATTTATAGTTTGTATTGATTTTTATTTTTTATACGATGTAGCAATATGCAAAACTTAGTTGTTTATTGGAACGGGACCGTTAATTTGAATGGTCCAATTCCCCGTTACGAAGGTGGTAATCGAAAAATGATAAACGTACCAGTTTATATTACATATAACGATCTAAAATATTCAATTTCTCAAACTATTGAAATAAATCTGGAAATTTACGATTTATCAATAAAATGTAATTGGTCTTTTGGTGATGGAACCGGTGATATTATCGATATCACTGATGATCATAGTCTTTCTATGATGATGAGCAATCTTCAAAATAGAACGATTAAATTGTTTGTGAAACTCGTTCCCTCCAATTACTATCCAAATCCAACTTCCTTTCATGATGGTAATTACAATCCTTACCAAAATAATATCCAACCACACATGGCGGGTCCTTCACAATCATCGTACGAAACGGCCGAAAATCAGACTTATTCAAATGAACAAATTGTTACTCAATCTGATGATGAGTGTAATGAAGATACTGATGAAACGAGCGAAGAGTCGGAATCAGACGATGATGACGAGCAAACCGAAGGTCCAGAAGCCGATATCGATGAGGTAATGAATGCGAGAAATACTAATTTAGATGAAATGAATATGGGTGAAGGGTTGCCGGATGTTTTTGAAAATGATGAATGGGTAGAAGAAATGGTATGTGAAGAATATGGAAACGATATTAACAATCCTTGTATAGAACTTTCGGCAAATAAATCTTGGGTTGGAATGGTTTTTTCGGATAAAGAATCATTACAATTTGCGGTACAAGAATGGACGATTAAAAATTTTGTTAGTTTTTTCGTTAAAAGAAGTAGACCAAGAGAATGGGATGTCGCATGCAAAAGCAACGATTGTTCATGGAGAATGCGTGCCTTTAACCCTAAAAATAAGGATTTTTGGAAAATATCAAAATATAACGGTCCTCACACTTGTAGAAATGAGAGCGGTAGCAGTGATAGTAGACAACTAACAACCAAACACATACGTAGGATTATAATGCCTCATTTGAGAGGAACTATATCCCTATCTCCAAAAAATATTATTGATATAATTAAAAACGTGTATGTAATTGAAATTTCTTATCGAAGAGCTTGGGAAGCTCGATGCAAAGCAATGGAACTGATTTATGGAAGTTGGGAGCAATCATACGCTGAATTGCCTGTATACACACAAGCGATTGTTAATGCGGATAGAAATGCTGCTGTCGACCTTCAATTAGAAGGTTTAGGGGTAAGATCACGAAATCGTGGTTTAGGTAATAAATTCAAACGTATTTTTTGGGCGTTAGGTCCCTCAATAAGTGGTTTTCGTTATTGTAGACCGGTTGTTAGTATTGACGGTACTTCTTTGTATGGATTGTATCTCGGTACTCTTCTTATCGCAACAAGTGTAGACGAAAACAGAGGGATATTTCCGGTTGCTTTTGCTATAGTAGAGCAGGAGAATGCATCGTCATGGGAGTGGTTTCTCGAACGGTTGAAATATAATGTTACGAAAGAACGATCTGTGTGTATTATTACAGATCGTTGGTCTGGACACAAAAATGTGTTGAGTCGTGCATTGCCTAGTGAGGAAGGGCACGTGTATAGGTATTGTATACGTCACGTGCAATCAAATATCGTAGCGAAATTAGGAGGAAAAGCAATGGGAGAATTTTTTTGGACCACAGCCACTCAAAAAACAATTTACGCATTTGATAGATATTCTGAGCGGCTTAAAATAATGCATCCACAAATAGAAGAATATTTGAATACATAGGTTGAGGATAAAAGTTTGTGGGCATTATCCCACGATGGTGGTCGTAGATGGGGTGTTGCGACAACAAATATTTCAGAATGTTTTAATGGAGTTTTAAAAGAAACGCGTGCCCTATCTGTTCGAACTATAGTATCTCAAATATGCAATCGTTTGAACACGTATTTTTATAAACGTCAAATTGAAGCGGAAAGTTGGGGAACTACTCTTTGCATTAAATATGAGAGTATAATAGCAAATGCGCTCCGTGACTCTGGAAATATGACGGTTTGACCACATTCTCGAGTGTATTTCGAGGTAATTAAAGTTAACTATCAAGAAAACGAAACATATGAAGTTTGGCTTGAGGAACCAAATTGTCGTTGTACATGCAATGTTCCTCAATTAGAAGGAATTGCGTGCACACATGTATTAGCAGTGTGTGGATTGTTGCGTGAACCTAATATTTATCGTTATTGTGCGGAATATTATCGAGTTCGGATGTACAAACGTACGTACGAAGAAGTATTTCGAGTTATTCCCGATCGACAATTTTGGCCAATTATTTCGGGTGTATCGGTGTTACCTCCCAAAGTCAGGAAAAAAGTAGGTCGTCCTAGTAAAAAACGAGAAACAACGGAAATGGACCCTCAAGGTAGAAGAGCAAACAAATGTAGTTTTTGCGGTGGAGGTGGAGGTGGAGGTGGAGGCCGATAGTCGTGAGGAGACTGATAGTGTGGAGACTGAGAAGGATAAATAGGAGCCTGTGTATCGAAAACATTAGGCTCAGGCTGAGTGTCGTGAGGAGACTGATAGTGTGGAGACTGAGAAGGATAAAAAGGAGATGGAGGCGGAGGTGGAGGTGGAGGCTGAGAAGGATAAATAGGAGGCTGAGTGTCATAACACGGATCCTCATATATCTCCTCAAACTGTAACCTGCAGAATTCCATAGTATCCTTCAACATCTCTCCTATTTTGTCAATATCTCTCTCTCTCTGCACACCTCCTCCATCTGAGCCATTTGTCGCATCATCGCTCGTATGACGCCTTGCTGTAAAAAAAAAAATGAATCATATTTTTACCAAAAAAAATTATGAGAAAAACAAATAAAAAATATTTTACCAATTGACGACTACGATGTCCAGTGTCTTGAAATTCCGTAATCGGTAAAACCGGTGGTCCACAAATCCGTCTTCGAGTCTTTTGCCAGTACCAACTCATGTAGTCTCGATCTCTGTCGTATGTGTTTTCCATAATATCATCAGATTGATGAACTACATAATCGAGACGATGATTCCACCATGTCACCTCGGATTCGAACACATTCATCAAATTTTGCTTTGCCAAACATTTTTTTTATCTCGAGTCTATGTGCATTAATCGGTATGTGTTGCTTCAATCCGAACTGAGCCAATACTCGATCTGGATGATGCATCTCGATTTTATCAAAACAAATTAAAGGGACTCGTGCCTTCCACACTCGATGTCCCTCAGTAAATGCAGAGGGGAGACCGTTAACCAAATCGTCATCATACGGATCCCAATCCACCTAAATAGAAATAAACAAATTGTAACAAAAATATAAAAAATAAATACAAATAAATGCAGATGTATTAAAGAAATTGTACCTGTGTCTTTTCAAGATCGTCGAAACATCCCGCAATATAACTAATTTGTGTGGCAAAATTGTTCTTTTTGTACGAGATGTTCGCTCCAGTCCATTTCCACATAAGAGGCATCGCTTCATCAACACTTCTTTTATACGAAACAATCCGAGGTCTCCCCGGTAATAAATGATACCAAGACCACACCTATAACATTGTTTATTAACAAAAAATAATTCATTTTTTAAATTAAAAAATATATATAATTTACAAATACCTGAAGAAGAGAGAACCATCCATATGCATGATCATGATCAATCTGAGCGGCAAATGAAAGCGCTGAGTATAAATGAGCCAATGCAGCTGCTCCCCATGCGTACTCTCTACATCTATCAAAATTCTCTGAAAGCAAAATATATCTCGCGGGAATCGAAGCTGTGCTCGAGTCGTGAAACAAGACAGAACCCAAAAAATACAATATAAAAGCCCGGGTTCGTTGGTCACAATATTCTTCATCTCTGCCTTGACTCGATTGCTCGAAATTATTGAGCAACCAACTCAATTTTATTCGGGGTTTTTCTTTCGCCCATTCATTCGGACATTGTCCTAATAATCTAATTACTTCTTGTTTTAAATTAGAGGAAGAAATGTATGGAGTGATAACGGGATTACCGTCAACGCATAATCCACTAAGAAGAGCCACATCTCGAAGGGTAACGGTCATTTCACCGCATCTCATGTGAAATGTATTGGTCTCGGGACGCCATCTTTCGACTAAAGCCGTGAGTAATGATTGATTTAACTCGTTAACGGCACATTGCATTATCGGATAAAAACCCGATCGTTTTAACCGATTCACCATTCTTTGATCCGTAATTTTCCATTTTTTCCAAGAAGTAGATTTTTGCTCGAAACGTATGGCAGTTCTATCATGTCCAATTCTTTCGGAACGATGATTTTGTTGCGAAAATAATACGTCCGTTTCGATCGGACTCGATAATACTCCATCATCAAATGACATAATTAAATATTATTTAATTATTGGTGGGACCAAAGAGAGAGAGAGAGAGAGTGGTGGGACCAAAGAGAGAGAGAGAGAGTGAGTGGGGACAAGAGGGAAAGAGGGGGGAGAGATGTGGACAGAATTTTAGGAGAGTGAGAACGAGAGTGAGCGAGTGTGAGAGCGAGAGTGAGGGTGAGATGGGAACCGGGGGAGGGTTTAAATGGTGAAAACGATCGACCTTTCAAAGGCCGAACGGGTAATTAATGAGTGTGGTTCGTAGTTGGGGGGTTGGATGGTAATTAATGCGTTCGACCTTTCAAAGGTCGGTCAGTTCAGTTCCCGAGGAAGAGACAAGAAATTGCTCGACTTTTGAAAAGTCGAGGACTTTTAAGCATTTAGCCAATAATTAGGGAGATAAACCGTATGATAAACCGTTCGACTTTTGAAAAGTCGGGCGTTTTTCAAAATGCTCGACTTTTGAAAGGTCGAGAGTGTTATTTCTCAAATTTCCAAACTACTTGGTCTATTTTTGGTAATAACAAACTTATTTGGTCTATACAGTAAAATTTCCCTTAAATTAACTGGACGCTGGATTAAATAAATCATGGGTGACGTAATCTAGGACTTCTTGTAAAATATGGTGGCAAAAATCTGATGGCAAAATAGAATTTCTCTTTCTTTTTTGTATTTCACATGCAAAGTGTATACAGCGAGTTTGTAATAATTTCTACCAAGTGCTTTAGTAAGGATATACTAGCTTTCTCCCCGCGCAATTGCGCGGAGGTCTTCAGTCTGTCATGATTTTATTTTTCTCAATACGTAATTAGATTCTACATTTTTTTTATCTGATTGTACACACATAAAAAAAATCTATCTTTTTGTAAATTTCAAAAAAAACTGATCATCTACCAAACTTTTATTTCCTAATACTCTTATGAATGATCTTAAAAACAAACGGACAAAAATACCCTTCTATTTTCAAATTTAATAATTAAAAATATATTTTTATTATTTTTTATTAATTTTATTACTTTTAAGAAAATTCATAAACATTTTTAACATGCAGTGATTTACAAGAAAAATATAATAATTACAAATTTAGTTTATATAATTTTAATATTTCATTTATTATGTTTGAAAAAATAACATCGGGTACTAATAAAATAAAAAATAATAAATAAACATCTTGAAAATATATTGATAGAAAAATATCGGTTTAAACATCTGGTTTTTATTTTTTTTTATTTTCATTCTCTTTTTATTTATTTCTTTAATAGTTTCATGATATTTTATTTTTCAAATATTTGGAATGTGTTTTTGTAATATTGTTGCTCGTTTTATTATTATTTTATGTTAGTTTTGCAAAGAAAAAATGCAAAGGTCAAAATGTTAAAATTATGTAAATAAAATATATAATAACTTTTTTTAAATTATTATATGGTACCAAAATTTAGGACTTTATTAACATTATTAAAAAATAACATGTACATATGTAAATTATTAAAATTTGATGACATGGAGCAACCAAATGAGAGAAATTTTCTTAACTTTATACATATACAAAATGTAAATTAAAACTAAAAAGGACCAACATATAAACAAAAATGACCGAAATATAAATTAAAATGTAAAAAAGGACTGAAATGTAAATAAAAAAGGACCAAAATGTTAATAAAAAGGACCAAAATATAAACTTAAATTAAAAAGGACCAAAATATAAATAAAAAGGACCAAAATATAAATTCAAAAATGTAAAAAAGGACCGAAATGTAAATAAAAGAGGATCAAAATATAAATAAAAAGGACCAAAATGTAAATTTTTAAAGTAAAAAAGACCAAAATATAAATAAAAGGACCAAAATATAATTTTTTAAACTAAAAAAGACCAAAATGTAAATTTAAAAAATACTTTTTTTACAAAAAAAACCCCTGATGACGTGGCCTCATGTACAAGCTCCATTTCTTCCAACACACAAGTATAATATGTTATTTTTGTATTTAGTAAGGATATATCTGAACTTTCCCCTTTTTATAAGTATTCAAAAGATGAAGTGTCTCTCGAAATTTAGTTCATAGGAGATATTTTAAGATTCCCTCATTGTATTATAAATAAATGTATAAATATAGTAGTACTAGTTAACTTATAAATGATGAAATTGTACAAAAATGTGACATGACAGTGAGACTGAGAGGACTATGAAGAGTCTATACACTTGAAGACCTCGGTAATCAGGATTAATTTATTATGACCATTGACAGCTTTATAAATGATGAAATTCAATGTGATATGTGATATATCTCTGCCACTTTAGTATTTAACAGTAAGTATTAAAATATACATAACATTTATATCGCCTCTTTAAATGGATTCCTTCAATTTGTACATGGTAACATGATGCAAGTAATGTCCTGCTCAGTGCTCAACTCTCAACTGTCACAATATTTTTTGCTATATTATGTTATATGCTATAATTCTACTAAAATAATATTTTTTCTATACTGGAGTTCATGCATGGGGCAGCATGGAGAAACCTTTTTTTTTATATATATCTAATTTTCAAAGATTAATTGCACCATTAATTTAATTTTCTGAGAAGGACCTTCTCACACTACATATCACCCACTCAACTCACACAAACTAACAACATTGCACACACAATTCACACACCATTTCATACAAACATGGCAAGTTCTTCTCCTTGCTTGGTTTTCTTTCTTGGTTTAATGCATGTAGTATTTTTTATATATTCGAACGCGGCACCGATTGTGAACATTCCGGCTGTAATCGTGTTCGGAGATTCGATAGTGGATCCGGGTAACAATAACGGGTTACCAACCCTAACAAAGTGTAATTTTTCTCCATACGGGAGGGATTTTATGGGGCAAAGAGCCACCGGAAGGTTCAGCAATGGAAAAATCCCCACAGATTTCATTGGTAATATATTCAAATATTTTTTTTTCTTTAAAAATTTGAATTATAGGTGAATGAAATTTGAAATGTAGCATCTCAACTTGGAATAAAGGAATACTTAGCAGCCTACAAGGATCCGGAACTTAGTGACGAAGATTTACTCACGGGCGTGAGCTTCGCTTCTGGTGGAGCCGGGTTCGATAATCTAACCGCCAAAGTAGTGGTAATTAAATTTAAATCAACTACTCAACCAAAAAGATAATTTCTAATTTTTTAAAACTATAACATTTACTTACTTTTTTTGTCTTTAATTTTGCATTTTCAGTCTGTTTTCACATTGTGGGATCAGCTCGAGATGTTCAAGGAATACAAGAGGAAGATAGAGAACATAGCGGGAACCGAAAAAGCGGCACGTATTGTAAACGATAGCATTTATATAATTTTTGCGGGAAGCAATGATTTAATGGTCACGTATTTTATATCTAATCTTAGATCCTATTATGATCTTCCTTCTTATATCAATTACGTTACTCAAGCCGCCTCGAGCTTCCTCAAGGTACCCTTTATTAATTATTAAAAATCAGGTTAATCTTTTATCATAGTGAAATAATTCAAAATAATTCAAATTTTGCGTAGGATTTGTATGATTTGGGGGCTCGAAAAATCGGGTTATTAGGAGTGCCTCCGTTGGGTTGCGAACCGATGGTGAGAACCTTGAAAGGCGGCATAAATAGAGAATGCGTCGATATATATAACCAAGCTTCTATGCAGCTGAATATACAGCTCGCGGCCGAGCTTAACAGGCTAACGGGCGAACTTCCAGGATGCCAAACCCTCTATTTGGATGTGTACAATATTTTGCTAGATCTCATCATGAACCCCTCAAATCATGGTATGTGAATGTATATTATTACTTAATTTTTATTTACTATTATGATTATGATACTCGTTAATCTTTTTATTCTAGCTAAACTTTTACTGAGAGTTGATTGATTGGGGTTCTTAGGCCTATATTATAAATAAGCCCATGAATTAAAATAATTGGACCAAATTCTATGTGCATTTAGAAAATGACCTAATTTAGGCCCATATGTATAAATTCATGTATTTTGCATAATCTTGTTTCTGAAAATAGAGTTTTTATTAGAAAAATTCAATTTTTATAAGCCCTAAAAATTATAATAGAAAAATTTCAATTTTTTTAGGATTCGAGGAGGCAACGAGAGGATGTTGCGGTACCGGAGACGTAGAAGCGACATTACTATGCACTGACATCGATTCTCCATTAACATGCGAAGATACATCGAAATTTCTATTTTGGGACGCTTTTCATCCCACCGAAAGGGCCTACGAACTCCTCGTCACTCAACTCGTTCAAAACTACATGCCGATTTTATTTCATTAAATGATATATCGACATTATTCATTAATCCGAACCCTATTTCTTCGATAAGGATTTGTATTGTAAACTCCCAAGATATGATTTAAATTTTTTGCAAGATTTTATTTTAACTTGTTACTTTTTATTTCATTTTCTTTTATAAAAGAAAATAGAATAAGACATAACAAGCAACAAATAATAGAGTTGTTTAAACTTTTAATAACATATACATGACATGCTAGTAGGGGTGTCAATGGTGTGGATATTGTCCGAACCGTATCTGAAAAAATATCCGGATCCTAGTGGATCCAGATTCAGTATTCGATTTTGGTGTCGGAACCGAACCCGGATTTGTGTGTGTATATATATATATATATATATATATATGGGGAATTCTATCATACACCCTTTTACAAGGATATTTTGGGTATTTTAGCAATTAATTATATTTGTAAAAGGGTGTATCATAAAATTTATCTTTTATGGACATTTTTGTTTAAATGAACAACAAAAAATTCCAATTTAGTCAAACATTAATTGATAAATATATTTGAGATCCTACCTTAAATATTCATAAATGGATAATTACTCCAAATACCCTTGAAAATGGATGTATGATAAGGAAAATGGTGTATGATAGAAGTCCCCTATATATATATATATATATATTAGTGAAAAAATCATATATAAATTAATGATTTGCGAGTGGATTACAATCACAAACTTAAAATCACATTTCAAAATTCCCCCATTCTCTACCCCTGTAGATTCTTTTTTAGGGTCTTTTTAGCCCCTCTTACTTTACTTGCTCACCTTATCTATCCACTTGTAAATTCCCCCATTCTCAAAATATATAAAAAATTCGGAGTGGTACCTCACCGGTTCCATTTCCTTCAAAAATAAATAAAAAAATAAAAAAATTATAATATAGTTAAAAAAAAATTATATTATCACAACATAGTATCCGTTTTAATATCCGAAAAAACCGTATTTGTATCCGACCATATCCAAACCGTATCTGTATCCGTTTACTATTCGAACAGTATCCGGATCCAGTTAACCCGGATCCGAAAACATACGGATGACCCTACATGCTAGACAGCACCAACAAAACACATCACATCAGCAAAATGAGATCACATGGCCCATTCTAATTGGCTAGGTTCATGACGAACGTAAGTGCATCTATCAAAATGTTACAGCACGGTTACTACTTGTCCTTATATAGCAATCCACCCGAAAAATAATATTTCCTTTTTAGCCCAAACATAAGATAAGTCCTAGCAAAATGACATTACATATCCCCCCTCATACTTTTCACAAATATCTCAAAATAGTGCTGAAGAAGTCCTCCTCAGTTTTTTTGTAGGAACGTTAGCGGCAGCCAAGGCAGATTTTAGCTGTCACAAATAACATAGAAAATTCCTATTATAGACAAAAAAATGTTTTTTTTTTGTAAACATGCCCCTACAAATTGGGTAATTTTCCTCTTTGAGGCATAATAAGGTTAGTTCCATAATTGGTCATTAATTAACCAGATATACAGGGTGGTGATTGATTAAAAACCCAACAACAACAATTTACCTCTTCACATTGTTTCTTTAGATTCAAGTTCTCATCCTCCAATCTTTCAACTTCAACCTTCAGCTCATTCATGAAAGCCTATACAAAATCGAAAAAAGATCAAAACTTTATTCAATCCAAAATAAAGTTCTTTTTTAGGAAGAAAAGAACCTGTTTTCTCGCTCGAGATCGAACGGCAGATTCTCGATTCTTCATCAATCGTCTGATTTTCGGATCGATGTGTTCGTCAGAGTCGCCTCCATTATTGTCTGATCCTTGACCGAATAATTGTTGCTCCAAAGCTCTCTTATTGGAGCAATAATCGATTACTCCCAGTGGCAAGTGAGACCCAACACCACCCATGGACCCTAGAGAGAAAGTGGAGGTGGATGTGTTTTCGTCCCCATTTTCGGCGAGTTGGGCTGCGTTGAGGGACAGAGAACATGAAATAGAAGGGGGCTGAATTGGAATAGGAGATCTCTGAATGGGGTTTAGGGTTAGAGTGTCTCTATCATTACCTTGCATAGTGGATGATTATTTGTGTATTTTTTACAATTTTTGGTTAAAATTAAAATGGAGTGTGGAGGATAAAGGGGAGGGAGATAAGAGAGAGAGAAGAAGAGGTTTGGAGAGAGAGAGGAACGGAGAGGGGAGGAGAGTAGAATGAACGAATGTTGAATGTTGATAGGTCCTTTTCATTTCTTCTAGGTACTTGATGGAGGATGAATAAAGAAAAGAAAGATAGATTGCTTTTCGATGCATGGACATGGATTCTTTGTAATTGTAGCCCCTTAGTCGAATGGAAACATCTTTTTCTTAATACTTTTTTCAAGCTCTAGAATAAAGAGGCATGCACACATCTGCATCAAATCTCAAAATATCGTGTATACCTAGGGATGTTAATAGGATAAATATTGTCCGAACCGATCCGAATTGTATTCGAAAAAATATTCGGATCAAAATGAAACTGAATTCGAAATCGTATTCGTTTTTACGGGTATGAATTCAAATCTAGGAACTAAATTTTTAATGAATCCGAATGAATCCGGATACTATTCGGATCCGAATAAATTTTTTAAATGAATATCCGTTTTGTTGAAATCACGATCAAAATCATAATACACACACACACACATATATATATATATATATATATATATATATATATATATATATATATTAAAAAGAATTCACAAAAAAAATTCAAAAAAAAATCAAAGGACCAACATATACTATTAAAATTAACAAAATATATTTTTGTATATATCAAAATATACTGTTGAAAATATATTATTTGAATCTTAATTTTAGTCATGTTACCATTTTGGATTCAACACTATATTTTGTTTATTTAAATAATATATTTTAGTAATTTCATTAGTATATTTTGCATGCGTTAATTTTTTTTGGATTCTCCTTAACAAACTTGTGTGTGTGTGTGTGTGTGTGTGTGTGTGTATAGTTTTAAAATTACAAAATAATTAAGACTTGAATTCTAAAAATATTATTATATTATTATATCATAGTATTCGTTTTAATATCTGAATATGATCCGTATCCGACAATATCTGAATCGTATCCGTATCCGTTTAATATACGAACAATATCCGGATCCGTATTCGAAAAAAATATGTATACGGATCTGTGTGATCATTATCCGAACCGTTGACACCCTTATGTATACCCCTCAATATCAGATATTTTTGCCGAACCGAGTCATGTTTGGCAATCGGATAAGAGAGGAATAACTTGGTTTCTCCCTCGTATCCCTACCAAACAACCAAATAAAAAGTAGGGAATAAACTAGGATAACTTCAATTTTACTCCTCAAAATTTATCCCATCTCAAACGAGGGATTGCACTATTCCCTACTTATCCCTCATTTTATGGCGAAAATACCTTTTGTTTTACTCCTCAACATCTCTTCTCCCGATTTTTTTTATTTATGAAGATTTTTCTCTCTCCTCCAACTCATCTCTTCTTCTCCAAATATCTCTCATACTTTATCTTCATTCTTTTCTCTCAAACCTCAAATAAGACATTGTATATACTTTTTTTCTCTATAAATAAACCATACTAATGGATGCCTTATTTTTCTCTCTTGAATTCGAGACCACATAACAACATGTTACGTTTGGGTGCGTGTATATCGTTCTTTATTGCATTGATTTTGGCTTGGCTTCTTCCACCTCATTTTAACCTAAATAAACTATGTTTTTTGCCTTTAATAATGCCAAGTGGTTCCCACCCATCACAGGTCACGTTTTAAATAAAAAATACCATGACCTACCACATGTTCAACGAAATGTTGAAGAGAGATATATAGTTTGTTGTCATCATATAGCAATTGAAGGATTTGGGGAGATGACTAAATTTTGGCAATGTTTGGGTAACTAGAACAATACCCGCGCTACGCTGCGGATATTTTAATTTAATTATTTATGATATAATAATTCCTAATGTTACTAAAAGTATTCACAATAATATATCAATACAAAAATGAAAATATTTTTTTTTACTTTGTAACTTGGCAAACATAGTTGAATTTAACAACATTACATTCGTTGACTGTATTTTAAAATTAAACAAGTGATAATTAAATGTAATACTAATTTAATACATTAAATATAAATCAGCACACAAAAAAAACACTTTGGAATATTTAATATATCAAAAGTTCATCTCTGGTGGAAATTTGACAAACAAAAATGTCATCAAAACTATTTCTTGAACTATCGCTCGATTATACATGTCTTATTTCATTCCATTTTCTTAATGACAAGTACCAAAAATATTTAGTACTATGTACGAGTGTTTTGTCAAGACACAATAATCAATTAATATCATATTCTATAAAATTTGAAAGACATACTATTGACATATGTGAAATATTTGTTCTTTTTTTGGGTTACAAATATTTTTTCTTAATGAAACAAATTTTATAATTCAACATATGGCTAATTTTATCATTCAGATATCTATTAATATCAAATGTTATGGAGTTCGTTGATTTTTTCCATCTAAATACAACTTTTTTTTACCAAAATACCCATGGTTCAATTATTTACATATCTATTTTATTCAACATAAAACATAATTAATATATTTTTTCAACATAGAATTTTGTGTTATTATTTAACAATATATTATGAATATTTGGGAATGCATTAATTTATTTAATGATATTATTTTATACAAAAAGCGATAATTTTGTATGTAAATTATAATTTTATTTCGTGGAAAATACTATTTTTATTATTGTACTTTATGATTGTATTTATTTTTCATATTCATTTTTTATTTTATAAGCAAAATATTTTTTGTCTTTTGATTTAAAAAAAATAATAAATGAAATATGAAAGTAGCTCAATGAGTATTTAGGTAAAAAGAATATTTGATTGGAAAAACTCGAGTTTAACTTCATAGAGAGGGAGTTCAAAAAAGTTCAATGAGTTTATTTAAGAATCCATAAAAGTAAAGGATTTTTTTTTATAATTTTATGAAAAAATAGGGGCTTCTTGAAAGATTCCTCTATTTTTTCTTGTATATAAAAAGGTCACCGCGAAGAGAATGAACACTTTATTAATATTACCGTCTCCGTACTTCCATATCATATTTCTATATCTATTGAAACGTATTAACACCATTGCAGTCCTATATATAATATAACAATTATATATGCATTATAATAACAATGATAAAAATATTTCAATACAATAAGAGTTATAAATTAATTTTATCTCATTTAGTGATATAATACATACTTGCAAAATGTATCACCATGGAGCGATTCAATAGCGAAAAATCATCATTATTATACAGATTAAATAATAGATAAAGATAATATCAAGTACTAACACTTGACACAAAGTAAATAAACTGTTCTTGCCCATAAACAGTTCTGCCCTGTATATATACATACCAAGAATGATTTTTCTTTAAATTTGATTATATCATTTTGCAATTAATTAATAGAAAAATAAAATAAAAAATGACCGAGGGATTATAGTAAATGCAGGAAGGGCCAACATGTCAGGATATTACATGTAATTTTTAAAGACAAATTAACATGTCAGGACATTTCTTAAGGACTTCTAAACAAATTTAATTGGAAATTTATAATTTATAATAATATATTGTACTTACTTTTACTATCATGTCCATGATTTGTTGCATATTCTCTTTGAGTGCCGACTCGAAAGATAACTGAGTAATCCTTGAAATTAAAAAAATTACAAATTACAAATATAATAAAGATACATTAAAACAGTAACTTTGTACCTGTATATTTATATAATTGTATATTTATACAATGGGCACCAGATATTAAGACAGGGAAAATAAAACCCGCAGTACCTTCGTCGTCGTCATCTTGGTTTTTTTCATGTTGGTCCCCGACAAACTCAAAAAAATCAAATCCATCCTGATCTGTCCTCTTCGGCTCCAAACCGTAAAAACATAGATACATATTTTTAATAATCTAATATAATAAAAAAAATAATGAAAAATAAAGAAAATACCTTTGGTTGTGAGAGGGTTTCTTTGCATTTGGATCTTTACTCTGCATATAAGAGAATGAAGATATTCAAAAGGACCTCTTAAAAATAAAATTGTAAAATTGTACAAGTGAGATAAATTAAAAGTAAATATAACAAACCATATTTTTTCCTTGTCCTCTGCGAGTAAAATAAGATTTGCTATGCTTATTTGTCTTCTATCTATCTCGCCATCTGGTATTTCCAGTAAAGATGGGTTCATTGTAAAAAAAAATATATTAAATAAATGAATATAAGGAACATTTGCAAAAAAATCCCTGTATTCTGTCAAAATTGTAAAACTTGGATTATGATAAATTACTTCATGGCGTTTAATTATGTCGATTTCAGCATTGAATGCGCAATGATATGTCCCAACAAGCTATACAGAAATAATAATAATGGGAAATTAACATATTTACCGTTCCAAAATTTATTATATCATATTTTGCCCTTCCAAAAATTAAAAAAATCATATTTACTCTTTAAAAAAAAACAAAATATCCAAATGTTAACTTCCTATTACAGAATCGATGATCCTTTAGGCAAAAATATAATATTTTATATGTTCATGATAGAGTAAATATTATATATATTTATTTTTGGAAGGGTAAATATGATATTTTAGAGCATACCTGCAAAATTCCAGTGGACAACACCCTGAAGAGTTGGTCCCATGCCCTAATTCCCTAATTGGAGGCAGATCACATACCTAAATAATCAAATTTTACCTAAATAAATCAATACACAAACTAAATAGTAAATATAAAATAATATAATGATTAAGATGTAGATTAAAACTACTTGCTTTGAGGCAATAGTGAAATCAGAATGATAAAGCCAAGAATCATCGAGAACTAAACCAGAAACTACTGGAACTTCTTAGAGTAATTTATGTCTTAATAAATAATTATATAACGTACCATCATTGTTAACAAAACTGGATGAATCGGTACTCCAAAACGCAAACAAAATACCGTCAGATCCATCCCTGGTTCCAAACATTTCATAATATAAACATCAAATATATAATATTATAATAATAAGGTAGAAATGAGTATATTTATGTACCTATTTTCTATGACAAGAGATTTATTTGCGAGACGAGCAGTTTGTACTGATGCATCTGCAGTTGCCGCTTCTGGCGTTGCGCACAAAATTTCACATTGTACTTTTCGCTAAATTGTGATTCGCTCTTTATCATTGTTTCTTAAATTCAAAAAAAAAAAAAAATTGTATGCGAAATTTTCAAATTTGAAATAAATAAATACTCACAATGAATTCATCTCGAGTGGCTAAGGTAAGACAAGGCGGGAATTCATGAGAACTAATTTACGAATCCTTTTGGTTCCCGTCAATAGTACTATTTTTCGTCAGGACCATTAAGAACTGAAACAAATAAAATACAATTAAGAATATTATAAAAACTGAATTAAGGGGTAAAATAGTATAATTGACAACTTACAAATGTATGATTCAAATCAAACTTCGAGTATCGCAACCTTCGTTGAGCATGACCATGTCGTAACGGAAGCACCGATGAGTGCTCAGAGTCAGAGCCTTAGCCAAACACCACATCTAGATTTTTAGTTGAGTCGAAACTAATTTGAGGCGAGAATACCCCTGCATAAATAATGGGGCATTATAACAAACACCTTGTATGCATTATCTTAGATACTAAAACTTACTCAAATGAATTATCATGTTGAGCCATTATCACAAACACTTTATATGCACCGGATTTCTCAACTACAATAAGCTTACTCGAATGGATTATCATGTTGAGGCACTATGACAAACACTTTATATGCACCCGATTTCTCGCCTTGTAAGCACCAGATACCATATTCCTCGCGCTATCTGGCGTGTCCCTCTCCTTCTTTATCTCTCTCCGTGCCACTCTATCCACGCCACACGCCATGGCTGGCTCGATCTGTTCCCTCTTTCTCTTTAGCCTTGCTATATCGTTAGCATTGAGGTATGGTTTCCCCTCTCTCTCTTTAGCCTTGCTCTCTCTTTAGCATTGAGGTATGATTTCCCTCTCTCAAATAGGTAAAGAGATAAGGTCCCCCTCTCTGTACGGTGAAGAGGTGAAAGGTGTGAGACCATGCTTCACCTTAGCATAGGAGTACGGTACGGAGCTTATGTTCATTCACTCTTTCACTGTAGAAAAGAAGGAAGAAATGAGGAAGGATACGTGGCTGGCTGTGGATCCAGTTATTGAAGATTTAAGAAACAATGATAATTCCACAGTTTGGCAAGGGGAATTTGTAGAGTTGAGTTTACATGGTTAAATGTAAATTCAACTCTGGCATTGCACGAATCGTTTATTTAAATGTAAATTTAGATTTGTAGATAATTCCTTGCCTATTATTTCTATCTTCAGGAAATCCCGGAAGATCTACATGAGTCCTTGAGTTATCTCTGATGAAACTATTTGGTGAGCCAACAAACTCAGCCACTTGACTTGAAACTCATTCTTTGAAGACCTTGTCTGGCCCAACATCCTTTCCCAATGACAGCCTCAACAACCTCTCCAACTGGAGCTCCATTATCCCCATTCGATCATCGATTCCTTTATTCACACCATTGATCAGATCCTTAAGGGAAGAAACCACGAATTCCTTCAATTCTTTATCCAACTTCACAAACCTCTGGTTAGTTTCTTCCAGATGTTTGCTAAACTGGGATTTCATATCGTCCATGGTCTTTCTTTGAGATTTCGTCAATTTCATACACCAAACAACTCGATCAGTCATCCGCCACCGATCGGTGTTCTGATACCAATTGACAAGAACCGGATACAAAGAAATTAAACAACACACAAATTCTTCAATTTATTGCTTAATTTCAAGAATTTTCTAACCCCAGAATAGAGTCAGATCTAAACGACAAAAGAGTAAAGAAAGTAGAGAAACAAAATACCATTCAACAACTTAAAACATTATCGCTTAAGGGTATTTAAACAACCTTCTTAATTACTAAGTAAAACAATAATTAATTAAAATAAATACACCACAAAATCCTGCTGCACAGTACATCCTAACAGATCTTCTCCAGTGATATTTAATGCCACCATTACTCAGCGTACTCCTTTTCTCCAATAACAAACTAGGTCACGATTTCTCCAGAATTCTGGGGAAACTGGGTCACGGTTTGGGCAGAAACTGAAATTTCATGCGTCATAATTCAGTTTCTGGGTTTCTCCATAATCCGTTCATTTAGAGCACCAATTAAATCTCAATCCTCCATCATTCCAGAGCTTTTATAACACAAAACACATGGAATAATGTGTAGGGTTACGCACACGATTATCAAAGTGTGCATCGGAATTATTTACGCATGCGTAACCTAATTCTACCCTGGATCACACTCGAAAACCAACGAAAAAGGAAGAGTTAATTGGAGATAATTACCTCGTACAAGTTAGTACGTGTCGATTACTTCTCCAAATCCTTTTGAACCTTCTCCAAGGAATGCTCGTGCAGTCCCTCTACTCGTGTCCACCTTGATTTCGACCGATCGGAAATCGCCAACGCCGTTCTAGTCGCCGTCACGATCAATCTCTCAAGATCCTTGCTCGAATCTCCCTCTCAATCTCATCAGATCTGATCTGGAATTCTGTGGAAGAGGAAAGAGAAACGACGGCTCAAAAACCCTAGAAAACTTAGGTCAAAACGAAATCAGAATTCTATATATATAGGAATTCAGTCCGTTCGAACGCACATAAATGGTTCGTTCGAACGAACCCAAATCTGACTGTCACGAATAAGTCCGTTCGAACGCACTCATATAGTTCGTTCGAACGAACCTAATTCTGACTGCAGAATTGCCTATTTATATAAATTCTTCCAAGTTAATTCTTAAGCCATATTTTCTTTCATAATGGCCACAGGTGAAACCATAAGAGAAAGAACCGTTGGCGCTTCCTCCCTTTCACCTCTCGTCACTCGCCAACCCAAAACTCAGAGACAATGACTCAAGAGACAGTGACAAAAAAAAAGACAATGACTCGAGAGACTCAAGAGACAGTGCACACCTAAAGTGTTGTTTTTCACCCTTGATCCGCCTGAGATCTCCGCCCCTCTCTCGATTCGCCTGCGATCTGCTTCCAACCCCGATCCGACTGTGATCTCCGCCTGGGGATTTATCCACCTGAGTATCGATCGCCCGATCACCTCGTATCTCCCAGCACCTCTGAACTCCTCCGTACAAATCCGTTCCCATATTCAACCTCAGACGATACAACTCAACAGTCGTCTTCTTGATTGAAAGATTGGTTCATGCATACATTCTTTCGATTGAAAGCTCAGTGGATAAATTTGTTGATCGAAAGCTAGGTTCTTGATCGAAAACAACGCTCTTATATTTTGATTGAGGGCTGTTCTTCGAATTTTCGACACTCTTTGATCAAATGTTCGACAATCTCGGTTCTTGATCCATCATTCTCGTCATTACATTTTATCCTATCCGTTCTTAATGGATCCTCATCCGAACCGAATGGAAGAATTCACGCCACATCCAATCACTCCTGACTCGGCTAAAATTTGTTTCTTTAACGAAGAAGGAACAACACAAACCATTCAGCAACAACTTAACTCCTCGGTTTTTCTCGTTCGAAACCACTCTACTCAAATTGAACCGTCAAACAGGCTTTCCAAAGAAGGTACGAGGGACTTACCTTCGATTATATGCTATTGCATTTCATCAACGACTCATACATCCTACGACTCCCGGAAGGAGTGCAACCGATGACCATTATCGACGACACGAAGTTTTGGGAGTACACCATCAATCTCACTCCGTTGCGGTGGGACCGCTTTGTACGTACCAACGCGATCACTTGAAAGAGTTTGGAACATGTACATTGATGTGCGCACTTTTCGTTGGGTATCGGTATCACTGCCGTGCCCGGCACAGCAAAATGTCGGGCTCGGTCTGATCCAATCCCGATGACCACGCCGTCGACTTCATGATAAGAATCATGCAATAATATCTAAAACGTGTCATACCTCGTGAAATTTATCACGACGAAGGGTAGACGCGTTCTTATTATTGCTTCTGCTCTGATTCTCCGGCAATACGTGTGTCCCACGCCCGCACGATTTGACACCGTCGACGAAGCTTCGCCTTGTCATAAACAACCGGAATCGTTCCGGTTAAACTCCGACCTTGCTCGTTCTTGCTCTCCTTGGATCACAATGAAATATCTCAACTGAGATCTCTCTACCCGTATCTACCTTAAGTTATTGCCTTTCGGTTACACATAGATCTTCCTAGTAAATTCACGTGCAATCTTGCTTGATTCTTGGAGAAAACTTTTTTCTCACTCAATCTCTCTAATGGATTTCTTGCTTGAGGAAGAAGATGAATGAATCCTTGTTTTTCTCACTCCTCCAGATCTGGAGATAAATCCCCATTAATCTCAGATCAAACCATTAATTAAGGATAATTAATTGGAGAGATCTTGTAAAACAGCCAACACAAAATTCAGAATATAATCCGCTCGAACGCACCATAAGGTTCGTTCGAACGAACCGAACATTGTTACTATGGTCCAGTGTTACATAGGTTCGTTCGAACGGTAATAACCCATTCGTTTGAACGAACAATCGTAGTCCGTTGGAACGAACCGTCTTGGTCCGTTCGAACGAACTGTCTCTTGGTTCTTGAGTTTGCACAATCTTATTGTGAACTCAACCATTCCAGCAAACACGTACGTTCATCTATCCTTATTTGTAAATTCTTCTAGTTGATCCAAAACTGTATTTCCATCAATTTTCTTCTCCACTATTGGCACTACACATACATTCGCCAAGCAATCACAACATTCGGGGACTTAACTCGAGTCAATGCAGACAACTTGAATGGAGAGGATAAAATCGTGCTTAAGTTTGAGGTTCGTTGTCCTTCCCTCTCCTTCATTCCACTTCGCATCCACATAGCTCATGGGTGGACATGGTCGATCGTCCATCTTACGCTAAGAGAAGTCTTTGGTAGCACAATCCCCGACGAGACCGATGATTCCCCTCCTCCGAATCCTCAAAATTCATTCGCCATGCTCCCCCCTCAACACGAAAACAATCATCAACCCAACAACGACATGCCGCCATTCCCTCCACAAGAAAATTGCGCACATTCTTCGGGGCACTCTTCTCCAATGGGTGGACAAATGTTAGGCCACACCAAATCCAAAAATACCTTGTCCTTGGTCAAAGGAAGGTTGGAAAAAAGAAACAAACAAGAAGAAGACACCCCATCATGTACAATATTCCTTTGTAAGAATATTGACAAATCTCAACCAACGCCCATGTCCAATACAAGACTTCATATGGATCAAGGTATTGATAAAATATCATTTTTTTTATTAGTGTCTTGTGGACATGTCAATTAGCTCTTTGCCACTTGAGGCAAAGGCCCCTCAAGTTCAAACAAGGGTGTCAATATCCGATCTACAACACCGAGTCTTGGTTCACAACCCGGTCCGAACCATTTCACTTAGACCAAATTCGGTCTACACTCGGCTCACACAAACCGAAAAAGCTAGCTCTCGGTCCATAAAAACCGACCAAATTGGCTCGGTCTACAAACACAAACCATGGACCGGATCTAGTCGGTTTACACACACCGAGTTCATCCTTATATTTCCTCTCGCTTATATATACAACAAGCCATCTCCTTGGATGAGATCCAAATCCAAACGTACACACACTTCTTCTCCTAGCTCCAAGATCCAAATCATGTCTTCAAATTCTATCTCCGATGAAGAGCTAATCAACAAGTTAACGGGTATCCACATCGAGAACTAAAATCCGACTCAACGCATCTCGATCACCAAGACAAGATCCTCAATCGAAACTAGAATCTAGCCGTGCTAATCAAGAGTGTGTCCGCGAAACCGATCAACGAATCATCTCTCATCAATGCCCTCATGAGGATTTGGAAGACCGACCCCGAGACGGAGTTCCCGCCTATGGGAAACGGCAAGATCCTTGCGATCTTCAAGGAAGAAGAGGAAATGATCGTGATATTCAACAAAGGACCATGGATCTTGCATAATGACCTCATTGTTGTCAAAAAAATCGAAAACGAAGAAGAGCTCAAGAATGAAGATTTCTCTCAAGTCGTAACTTGGGTGCAACTTCATCGGGTCCCACAAGAGATAATCTCATCCGAAGGAATATTATAAATTGTCAACCATATCGAATCGGCGAGATCTAACCCGCAAACGTCTTCATTAATGGTGAAAAAGCGACAAAGATTTGCACACTCATACCTCTCTCATCTCCTCTTAAAGATTACATCAATATCTCTCTCCCAAATAATCTCGCACACACTATCTATGCGGTATATAAAAAGATACCAAAGATTTGTACGTTTTGTGGGGTCACTGGCCATGAAGACCGGCAATGCGAATACCTTTCTTGCCTTGAAAGAATGTTTGAGAATCCGCATGCGATAGCCATCTCAAAAAAAAAAAAAAGACTTGGGAAATGGATCAATAATGCCATCTTCTTACCACGAGCCCCAAATCCCTTTCTCGCGACAAACACTGGCACGCAACTCCCATCCTTCTCGGCCTATGGGAAAAGAACTTTCCATGACATTAACAATGGAACCAACATGGGTACTAGACCTCGAAATGGTTGACAACGCAACAACCTCATCAAACCCTATTCCTCGCATCCCCTCGAAGAAACCCAAAGCGGTGGCGGACCATGTTCCATCGCCAAATCAATAATGAACATCATGTCGTGGAATTATTGTGGGAGTGGAGGCCGAACAACAATGACCATGCTCAAGAGGTACCTCCATAGCACCGACTCTTCAATCGCCTTTATTTCGGAGACGCGGTGCAACCTTAATAAAGCCTCTTTTAGGTGTAGGAAATTTTCGTTTTTCAATAAAGAGATCATACCTTCCATAGGCTCGGTTCTTCGGGGGGGGGGGGGGGGGGGGGTTATGGTTACTATGGAAAATGAATGTAATAGTTGAAATTTTAATGAAATATTTTTACTATGTGTTTGCGTACGTAACACATTCAAAAACAAAAATTAAGTGCAAACTCCTTTGTGTATATGGAGATCCGCATAAGACAAATAATGTGGCAATTTGGGGAGATACATAAATTTTTCTCAATGCCTCAAACGAACCCGCTTGTGTAATTGGGGACCTCAATGCGATAGCCTCAGCCAATGAAAAAGAAGCATGCTCTTCTTCCCTCAACTCAAACAACCGAAGATTTGCAAACTTTACTATTGGGAACAGACTCATTGATTTGGGTTGTAATGGCCCCACTTATACTTGGGCAAATAATAGATTTAATGGACATTGCATTCGCCAAAGATTGGATAGAAGTTTGGTGAATGTAGAATTCTCGGAACTATACACGGATGCAAGTGTTTTCCATCTACCGAGATTCCATTGTGACCACCACCCTATTCTCCTAAAAAGGAATATGCAAACCGGCCAAGCAAAAAAACCTTTTAGAATCGAACATTGGTGGTTGCAAGAATCGGACTTCAAGAATGTGTGCATGCAAGCAATAAAAAATAACGATAGGAATTGTGTAGAAATGCATGGAGCCTTAAAAAAGATAATCGGTAATGGAGAAAAAGTCGCCCAAATCCACAAACTAAATTGCAAATACTAGAAAATCGAATGCTTGAAAATCAAAGCCTCCAACCCTCCATCCAAAATGACCAAACCCAAAAACTTATTCAATAACAACACGATTTAGCTCTCTCTCAACTCGAAACATATTGATATCAAAGATCGAGAGTAATGAAGGACGATACATGACGCTATGCAAATGTGACGTAATAAAAAAATCAAAAAGGCAAGGAGGATTATGTATTCGAAAACTAAATGTCGTGAATCAAGCACTTATACAAAAGAGCCTATGAAGGCTATTAGTCAACGAGGAAAAAATTATTGGCGAAACTACTAAAATCGATATACTACCGTTCCAACACGATTTGGCACACAAAAAGAACAACAAACTTAACGAAATTTTGGAGGAATATTATGGAACAAAGAAATTTTTTCGAAAGAAATATTCTTTGGCAAATTGGAAATGGCTTAACTTGTCCGGCCATGGGAGCACCGTGGTTCGAACATTGTCTCGCACTAAAACCACAAACAAACAACCACCGAAAATTAAAAGTGAGTGATCTTATTAACAACCAAGACCACTCATGGTACATGCATGCGTTAAAAGAAAACCTAGGGTTAGCCAACACTCTCATTATTTTGCAATCAATCCAAATGAATGAGACTATTTACCAAAATCCGGATAGACTCATTTGGAAATCCGTCAAAAATGAAAAATTCACAACAAAAAACGCCTACACAAATATTATCAATTCCACCCAAAACAATAATAACGCTTCCGCAAGTAACCCAATATGGAGGAGAATATGGAATGATAAGATCATCACACCTAGGGTCATAACTTTTCTTTGGAGAGCGGCGCATAACGCCTTACCAACAAATGCAAAGCTCCATAGAAGAATTAACCATATAAGCCCATTATATCCAAGGTGTCAAACCGAAGAAGAAGACATAATCCATATGGCATTGAGATGCCCCTCTTCAAAGGTTACATGGTTCATCTCTCCCTTAGGTATAATCGTTGAGAACTAGGGATGTCAATGGGTGGGGTTCGGGTCGGGTATAGGATCACCCATACCCTTACCCATCTTAATCGGGCAATATCCGTACCCGACCCGTCAACTAAACAGGTAATTTTACCCGTCCCGTTTAGTACCCGCGGGTTTTCGGATTACCCACGGAAAATTTTACCCACACCTAAATATATACAAAAACATTAAAATATACGAATGAAAAATATACTTTTTCAAATTAAAATAACATCATAGATTCCTATAACATAATAATATCAGAAAATCACAAAATATGCAACAAAATATTTTTAAACATAAATTATGGACCATGAATTAACATAAATTGTATAATAAAACTAAAATTGATAGAAACGTAAAATAACAGTAAAAACAAAAATAAATAAACATAAATCTAGGAAATTATTTATTTTAGTTTATTTACTAAACAAATAAAAAAATATGTTGTATAATAAATAATCAGTAGAAAACATAGATTAAAACCAATACAAAATCAACAAAAATAATAAAAAATATAAAAGTATTAATATAATGAGGGTTATTAAGGATCGGGTTCGGGTCGGGTATACTCACGGGTCGGGTACGACCTCACCCATATCCTACCCGACCCGAGCCAGGTAGTTTTTAATCGGGTCCCGCGAGTAGGCTTAATCGGGTATTACCCGACCCGTTCGGGTCGGGTACCCGTCGGGCACGGGTATTACCTAACTCATTGACATCCCTATTGAGAACGTCCAAGGCGATTTTATAGAATCTTGGGTAATTTTGCAAAAAACCTAAATGAATATCAATTTGGGCTTTTTGCGAATACCTTGTTGGTGTTTCAAAAAAAGAAATTCATATCGAGTGAAGTAAACAAAGTGGCAAATATGATAACCTCCACAAATAACTCTTTTAAAGATATATCTCTCGAAGCAAATGTAAAAAAACCGCATTGAAAATGAAAAGTTCACATCCTTGATAGATGGCTCATGGGAGAAAGAACGAGCCGGATATGACTTTGTGATTTATGAAGGGCAAACCCTAATTCATTATGAAGCGAAGCCAATCAATGCTCAATCGCCATCTCACGCCGAGACACTAGCGTGTCTACAAGCATTGCGTAAGCTTCAAGAATTTCGAATTGAATCATGTGAAATACTCTCAGACAACACCGCTCTAATCACCTCGATAAATGCAAACTCCGTGGAAGTAGATTGGTGTGCATATTACACGGCGATACATTGCAAATCCATGGCGAAATCAAGAAAAGGTTGGCGTTTCTATCACATCCTGAGAAGTAAGAACCACGAAGCCGATAAATTAGCCAAGCAAGTTCAAATTCTTCAAATCGAGATAATAAGGAAGGAGTATCCGACAAATTGGCAGGATTGGATAGGTGTTAGTTACCTTAATTTCCAAAAAACTCCTGTAATTTTGATTTAATTGTGCCCAAGGGCTTTTATGAAAAAAATAAAAATAAAAATAAAAAATGCCTTCATAGAAATTCATGATTATATACGATGACGTTATTTTCTGCACATATGACTATGAGTTATGTTTAGCAGATACTTCTAAAACTCAATTATTTTAATATTTATTTTTTACAAATGCGTCTCGAATGCTTGATAACTGGTCATATTGTTTTTGAGATATTTTTTTGAATACTGCTAAAAGAAATACTTGTTTTTAATATTCTGGTATGTTATATATTCCGACTTTAATGCATAGAATACTACAAGTTATAGGATAATTGAATTTTCAAATATAGTTTTAAAATATTTCTCGGGTAGTTTTAAGATACGTTATTTAATTTGTTTGATTTATTTTATTCACTTATCATGATATTAAATAAATTTATACAGCTCTATTTGAAAATTATCATATTCATCATATGAATAGATCTTTTATTTATGAACAAATTCAATCTTTAAAATAGATATTTAATATTTAATCAGTGGTGCAGTTCGATCCATTTATTGCCGATTCTATCTATCTATAAAATGAAGTGAATTATTGTACAAATGCTCCTAGTTGCCTAGTTGGAGCATAAATGAACCACATCAACAAATTAAAAATTAAAAAGCACATTTGACCGAATATTTTTTCAAAATTTTGTTTTTTTTCGAATTAGATTTTTTTTCTTTCACAAATGGGCTTTGTTAAAGGCAAGGGTCAATATTTCAGAGCCCACATTGGCCCAGATAATTTATAGGATTTCAATTATTCCTGTTTTGCCCCAAAAAAAAAAAAAATTGGCCCACAAAGAGTGGCTATAAATTTTTATGAAATTAACTGGTTTGTTTATTAATTTTTATGAATTTTTTTAATGAGAAAACACAACAAACTCGTAAATAAACGTTGTCCAATACGAACAGATTTTTAAAATTTATTTTCTTGGATAGAGGTAGAATTTATGTAATTGTATTTATTATATAGTGACGAATTGATTAAGACATTAAGAAGAGTAGTGTGCATCACCATCTTTTCAAGACGTATTATTATATATATATTTATTGAATTATTTGTTTTGAACACTTTTAATATGCCACTTATAAGTTGTTAACCCGTTAACCCCCACCCACACACACATCCTTTTGTGAGAATTTAAAAATGCATTACATAAATATTGGTGTATTATTGAAATTTATATAGGATAGGACGCCTAATTTTTTTTTTAATTTTTTTTTTAAGTTCAAAAAAATGAGTAAATATTTTTTGAAAGTTTGAATAGCTCAGTAAATATTTTACTTAAAATCTGTCTCTAACTATATTTATTTAAACTAACAGACGGAAAAATCAGATCGGGTCGAAAACCCGAACTGAATGACTTGAAACTCTTTATTTTCTTTCAACTATTTGCTCTTTTGAAATATTTTGTGTGTGTGTGTGTGTGTTAATTTGTTTAGAAAAGAGAACATAAGAGAAGAAAATATCTTTCCAATAATTAAATTAAATCAATTGATTACATGCTTAGTCCTTAATTTTTTTTAATTTTTTAGTCTAAAGTCTAAACCATAACTAACTCTTAACAGCACAAACACCAACAACCATCCATTCTATCCCTGTACATATAACTAACCTATTAACTCTTGACCGTTAGGTCAAATCATCATACACGATTGCTTTTCTTTCGGTTGGCTTTTCCGGACGTTCATATTCGTTTGCTTTTTTATTCTTGTGGCGGGCGTGGCATGAACGACGAGATTCTCCCAATCGATTGAGCGGAAAATACAAATCCATCGCGACCAGATAGCAGGCCCGGATTGAATTAATTATCCTAATAAACAAAGTTTATTAACTATAACCCAATAACTTCTTAACAGTATGATCGGCAAACACGACTCGTGCTCGGTCCATTTTTATATTAAATAAGAGAGAAAAGTTTACATCGAATTATTTTACAAAATATAAAGTACCTTATAATAATCTTCTCCTTATGACTAACTATACATACTAGCAATACTTCATGCATTTAGCCGCTAAGTCTTTTGTCGTTGTTTGTAATAGCATTTGCATTATACTTCATGCATTTAGTCGCTAAGTTTTTTGTCGTTGTTTGTAATAGCATTTGCATTCTCGTGTTTTTGTTTAAAATTCTCGCATTATTTTTCCATCCATATGATCCAATAGTCGCTAGCCACAAGTTATCTCATACCTTAATTTCCGAATCATTTAAAAATAACTGATTTTGTAGCCAAAATTTCTTTATGTTAGATGATCGAAAATGAATTATGTTACTAGTGGCGATCCAAAACCCCCTTGTGAAAATGTATTCATGTGCAAATAGTCCTTTTCTTGTTGTGCCAAGCATAGAAGACAATGAGGTTCTCGCGGCCAATTCATTTTCTTCAAATTACCGTCCGTTATTATCTTATTATATAAAGACAACCAATCAAATAATTTAATCTTAAGAAGAGCTTTGATAGTGAGGAGTTCCGTCGTTCAATGACACAACACATCTGGATAAAAATAAATTGTTAAACTGCAAAAATAATAAATCACGTTTCGAATGCTTGTATGCTAAGGAAAGAGCGTGGCTCTTGATCTTGCAACAATTATAAATTATGGGTCTTTTGAATTCTATCTTCGAGCGTATGAACTATAATTGCTTCTTAGCTTGTCTTCTTGAATTGTATAATTGTGAGAAAATCATTTTTCTTGTTATTCTTATGATTTAAGTGTCATGATTGGTATCTCTCTCATAATTGGAGCATGATTGATCTATAATCCGAATCCGAACCAAACACCGGTGACTGTACCGACCCCTAATTTGAATTGCGTGAACTCACAATGACCCGATTTGAGCCCGACCGGCTAGGCTTAATTGCCATGCCAAAACTGACGAGCTCAAAAGGTTAGGCACCTCATACATCAAATAAGTCATGAGATCAAAATCCGGCAAACCAGTTTCTCAGAAATAGGTGAGGGACAAAGAACACACTTTATATAAATCGAAAATAGAATATATATTGTTTATTATAAATTTATAATTTAACTAACTTTCAGTGCATAATTTATCAAAAATATTTTTATTGAAAATTATAATTGTATACTAGAATAATACCCGCACAGTGTTACATATATTTAATTATATTTTTTGTTAATATAATAAGTATGTTACTATTTACTATTACAATGACAATGTTATCTTAAAACAAAAAATATATTACTCGTCATATTTTAATTGTTCTATCAAGTATGATTACGTATATATTGGGTGATCATTTAAATTATTCTAGCAAACTTAATGATCTTTTTAACCAGATCGTAATGCATATATTAGTCACATTGCAAAACAATATTTTGAGATATAACACTTTGAGTGAATACCTTAACATATGCACCGTGAAGGTTCGTTTTTTCACTACTCCATCATGACACTATTAATTAAGTAATGCTAATACAATTCGATATAAAAAAAAAAAAAATTAAAATCACACATTATCTCAAACTTAATAGTGATGATATTTAACATTTTGTTAGTATAAATATTTAATTGATACAAAATACATTTATTTAATATCAAAGGGTACTTTTAGAAATAATGATGTACGTTTTATATGTTCGATAAGTTATTTGTGTTTTACTATGTAACTCTTATTTTTCATTTTTATTATTTTGGGGGAAAAAGTTGTTATTTTTAATTTTTATTATTTTGGGGGAAAAATAGTATTAAAACTTATGAAAAACTTAATCGATTAACGATAATTTAATATTATGCAAAATATTAAAAATTATATTCCCTAACAATAATAATGATAATACTAATAAGAATAGTAGTAATAATAATATTTGATTAAGACTAAATACTAATTTATTATTTCTTGATATATATGAACTATTTATTTCTAGTTGTATTTATATTTGATGAACTTAATGTGGAATATTCAATATAGTAAGGTGATGCGAATTTTAATAAATGCTCAAAGCTATGTAAAAAATCCTAGTCATATTTTTTTTTACTCAATTGTTAAAATCTAGCAACATATCATAATCAAATAATTGTGACAACTGTTAAAAATGAATAAAACTAAAAGAAGTTTGGATAAATTCTTGTTTCATATTATTTTTTTAGACACGTATGGTTTTTGCAAAATATTATTTGTTTTATTGTATATTGTGGACGACAATTTGGAGTGTTAGTTAAAATGTCTCGTCCTAAATTCCAAACCCAACTTACGATAGGTCCCTACGAGTACACTCGCGCATGCAAATGGACCCAAATTCAACATTGCACCATCCTAAAAGCTTAAATTCGAAGTATGATCTTATCATTCCCATGATAGTTCAGCCCTAGCTACCTATCATAAAAATAATATTATCCTTAATTCTTAAACTGGTAATAATGTATTTTCCATTTCCATTTCCAATTGAATTGAATTTAGTTTAATTTACCAAGAGGATAATTTGGATGAAGAACAATTACCTTTTCTTTTACTTCACGCATGTTGGTGGCTTTGTGGAAGTTACTTGATCAATAACGCATGCCATTTTGTAACTCTTTTAAGTTTTAAGTATGTTGATGCATAATAAGTAACTAATTAATGATGTTTACTCAGGCCCGATCCCAAATTTTGAAGTATCTGAGACATAATTTGAAAGTGGACCCCGTAATTAACATATTTTATCACAATTATTTGTGTAGTTTATTGGTTGAAACTCTAAATTTTTCTCCAATAGATTCAAGGTTTAAATTTCGTCTAGATTATTTTTTTTCATATTTTCTTTGTGTTTTGAAAAAGAAAATTAAAATTAAAATTGTAGTTTGTGAGATTTGAACTCATGATCTATCACAAGAAAGATAATTTATGATATTTAATAGTTTTATTGTAATTATAATCATTTTTAATTGGATAAATCAGTTTTTCGAAATTTTTTGAATTTTTAAAATTTTGGATCCGATGTCCGAATTTACTGGGTCTATAGTTGTAACCGGACCCATGTTTATATATGAATGAAAGTGGTTCGGATTTGCATGTGTTAGGTTAGAAATGCATATCAATGGCTAATTACATTATCGTTACTATGATATATAATCCACCATTAATGTTTTGATTGGTAACTAACTACGTACCTTGGGATGTAGGATTTGTCGTTTTACGTAAAAAGACAGCATCTTTCTTTTCGTTAGATATTAAGATTGCGTGGGATAATACCATTCTCATGTTTCATCATTTTTGCTTGTTAGTTTAATTTAATATGAATAGTTGTGTGACAATTCGATTGGACTAACTCTCAATCATTATTTTTGACTAAAGCTTCAATTGCTTTTTTTGGTCATTCGTTTGATTCATTAAATCGGATTATAGAAGTATTATTCATGACACGAGAATATAGTCCATAATGAGAATTAAGTAGAAGTTAGGATGTATAATTTCTTGTTAGCTCATGATTCTAGGAATGTATAATATTTTATTAATGAATGTAATGAACGTAAGACATAAAACCAACTTCAATAATAGTTTTTTGGAACCAATTAAAAATCAAACCTAATAAGAAACGTTCTAACGTTAAAATAAAAATAAATTACTAATAATATTCATATTTTATTTATAAAAAATAAAAAATATCTTATAATATGTAAGTATAATATTTTGTAAGATTATTATATCATATTTTAATATCTTAACATTAATATATTAAAAAATGGAATGTTATTCGGTCGATTCGGTTTAATCAGTTTTCCAAACAATAAAACAAAATCGAACCGAATAATATCATTTTTTTTCAACCGAACCTAACCAATTAGATCGAAAAACCGAACCGATTAAATTGAATTTGATCAGTTCGGTTCTCAAATAAATGATTAGCATCAACGAACGATATAGCGCCGCTGCATTATTGTAGCTCAATTACAATGATCATTTTTTACAATATTACATAATGTACATAAATACAAATTAACCTTGAATAATATATAAAATATAATACAACTAAATGGACTCGTAATATAATGGATCGGAGACACTACCATACTGTTAGTTTATTTTAAACTTCAAATCTTATTTTCTCTTATGGTCTATTTTTAATTTCTTCCCTTTTATTTGTTATCCTACAATTTATAAGATTAGGTTTATCTTCTTCAAATTTTTTTTGTTTGTTATTTTCTTTGATTGTAATGAGTATTTTCTTTTATAAGCTTTTCGAAATTTTTTCCCTACGATAATCGTGTTTCAAAAAATGAGTCAATCGAATGATGTCAACAATGCATTAACTTTTTTACGAGATAAACCATTCAGCAAATTTTGACAACGAAGTTTTTTATGATTACTTACTTTCACAAATTATTTTGTGAGAGTTGCTTTAACCGTAATATTAGGACCAGACGGGGATATGTTTATTCCACTATCTAATATTCAACGTTTCATAATCATCACCAGCCTCTGTGTGTGGGTGTGTGTGTGTGTGTGTGTGTGTGTGTGTGTGTGTGGGGGGGGGGGGGGGGGGGGGGGGGGGGGGGGGGGGGGTGGTTTGTGTGTGTGTGTGGGTGTGGGCGGGCGTGAACTAAATGTATTATTAATGTTAAAAATGTACACCATGAATTGCTTAATAATATATTGCAGAGATAAAATAATATATGTTCGATAAATATTTGATATTAGCCAAGTACAAAAATATATTGGTATTTGAAAGGAATAATTCTACACAACATGCTCTCGATACATGATTGACAGCGGGATATTAATCATACGATAGATATTGTATTCACGATATAAAATCAGTTTAAATTATTTCAATCCAAATCCTAGATCTCATCATCCTGTTGTCAATCATACAGCGAGAACATGTTGTGTGAATTACTCATTTGAAAGTGATTATTTGAGAAATGTAACTATAAACCGTATAAATAACAAATATATTGATATTAAAAAAGAAACAATAGTGGATAAACTTTCTGCACAAATAAGAAAATTGATATTAAGAGACTATATACCGTATGTTAATTATGTATTGACTGCACAGAATTCACCATCACATCTTATATATCTTAATTAACACACTTAATCAACATGATGATTAACAAAAAACACTCAATTAATAGTTAAGCAATACATAATTAACGTATATAAATTAACAATTCTTAATCAATATTAGTTAAATATTAATTGGATATTTTTTGTTAATTATCATGTTAATTAAGCGTGCTAATTAGGATATAGATTATGTGGTGATGAATTTATGTATGTCAATGGGTCGGATTCGGGTCGGGTATATGGTCACCCATATTCTTACCCAGCTTAAATTTAATCGGATAATATTTTTACTCGACCCGTCAACTAAACGGGTAATTTTACCCGCACCGTTTAGTACCCGCGGGTTTTTGGATTACTCACTGTAAATTTTATCCATATCTAAATATATACAAAAACATTAAAATATACTATCGAAAAATATATATTTTCAAATTAAAATAATATCACATAACATAATAACATGACAAAATCACTAAATACACAACAAAATAATTTTAATAGCAGAAATTAGGTGTCGTGAAATAGTACAAATTGTATAATAAAATTAAAATTGATAGAAACATGAAATAGAAGTAAAAAAAACAAAATTAAATAAACATAAATCAATGAGCTTATTTATTTGAGTTTTATTTACTAAACAAATCGAAAAAATAAAAAATAACATGTATCATACAAAAACAGTAAAAAGAATAGATTAAAATCATTAAAAAACAGCAAAAAAATAGTAAAAAAAATGTAAGATACAAAAAACAAATAAAATAAAGAGCATGTTTCGTGTTCCAAGCTCTACTTCACAAAAAGTATATATAAAAAGTAGGCGGAAAGATATATCATAAATGCAACTGTTTATGATGATTTAATGATATATATGAAATTTTGAACCGATGATGTTAGACATGGATTAAGGATTAATTGCTCGTTATTATATATTAATCAATTGATTACGTAGTGTATTTATAATTTTAGGCTTGGCTAAACTAGTTGTTACAATTCTCCATTAATCTATTCTACAATTGTTATATCTAGAATACTAAGTTATTAACTACCATATAACTACCCCTTCCTCTTAAGCCTAACGGGTAATACAAACTGTTAGCTTCTCATTATCCCATTTTTTTAAGTTAGCATCCCATTTTGTTTTGGCCATAACATATGCATAAGAATTCTAAATAAGACAGACTTTATATCGTTCGAAAGAAGAGACAAAGATCTACAAGATTGTATTTGGTCTTAATTCGAATCTCGGCGCATAAATGGTCGAGTTTAACCGTATCTATCCTCAATAGTTTCTACACAACTCGACCTGATTCGAGTTTGGCTAATCTAATATAACACCAACAAACACGAGTCACACCTTACATGGAAATTACATGCTAATGACAAGTTCTCTTCGAAGACGCCTACGATGCGATGACTCTAAATGATCTAACAAGGTTCATTGGAATGTCATTCGGAACCTCAAAATACCCTCGAAAATTAAATTATTCGCATAGATATTGGTTCGGAATATCGTTCCCACACACGATTTTCTCATAAAAAGCGGAATATCGTTTCTCGAAAATGAAATTAATAACACACGAAAGATATGAAAGTTGTGGGAAGGAAACGGGGAAGAGGATAAACAAAAAAAACTTGCTAGCATTGACTACGTCAACGCGATTCAATATTTGGATTGATATGGTGTCACTCTCAGTTAAACTTCCTTCATACGTCAATAAAAAATGTTTAAGTAAATTAATTAACACCTAAAACAATGATTAATTGAATTGTTCAATCAATGAGTTTAATCAATTCAATTAAACATTCTAGATTGACGTATCAAAAATATTTAAATGAGAGTGGGGTGCATAATATATCTTCCCATTCAAGATATTCTTTTATTTCTCATCTTCGAATTATTGAAAGAGCGATGTCTACGTTCCGAGAGTTACAACGGCCTCCTCATTTGATTGTCGATGTAGCATTGTCGGAGCTTCGACCTGGAAAAGAAGAAAAAACTCGAGAACTGAATACAAAATATATATGTACTAATTTAGAAGAATAAAAATATGTTGAAATTTAGATGTTAACAACTATTTGTAAGCGAATATATGATGGTGAAAGGTGTCTGCTCTAGGCTACCTTGTAATTATGTCGTGAATATTCCCTAATATCCTGTAAATACTCTTTTATTAATGGAAAATTTACGAGAGGCTCGCCTCTCCCTAAAAATAATCACTATTTGTAATATTTTCTATTTTCTATTTTCTGATAAGAGGGGCGATACTCATTTTCTTTATAATTTATCGAAATATTTGATGTATCGATATGTTATTAAATAATAGTAGTAAATCATAATTTTTTTTGGACCATCTAATATAAAATGAGAGGAACTTAAATGTTCATTGTTTCACATATAATTAATATATTTAATGTTTTTGTTGGGTTTGTTCACAACCATTCATAATTAATTAAATTTAAATTAACAAATTTGAAAATTAAGTTATTATACTCGATTAGTTGACATTTTTACATGTGTTAAACGGGCGTAAATGATCAATTTTCATTGTTTAGCACATGTTAAATCCATTATTTCATACATCATCAATGCATTTAATATTTTAAATAATATCGTTTACTATCATCTATATTCAATTAACTCTAATTTTTTAAATATGAAAATAAATCATTTGGTGTTGAATTAATCTATCGTTTAACGTGTTAAACGGATTCACACATAATTAATATATATATATATATATATATATATATATATATATATATATATGAATAAATAATGAAGCATGATAAAAACTAATGTATACAAGAAAATGAGTTTGATAATTTATTGTTTATCATGTGTTAAATGTAATTTAACATTAAATTATGTTAATTGAATTCATGTCAGCGCATCAAGTATTGTGGAAAAATATAAATGTGACAAATACAATTTTTCTTTCTGATAATGGTATGATATTTTAGAGATTTAGTCACTCCCCCCCTTGATTCGTATCTCAAAAAATAAATAATTTTTGTTTGGTGTTTACTCCCCAGTCCCCACCTACACAGTTACACTGCTTTTAAACACTGTAAACTCACTCCAAGTTACAACTTATCTCCTCTCGAGTTCATTCGAGTCAATTTTCGAACGAATTATTTTCGAATTATTTTTGAACCGAGTTCAAACGAACCTCCATATTCGATTTTTTTTTTTTGCCAATTCTACTCACGCTGCAAGCTACAACATATCTCCTCTCAATCTCATAATTGGTGTCGTAGAATAATTGACCTTTGACTACTATTAGGATAAGGATATGCAAACAACACTTAATTCAATGTACAAACTTGAGTGAAACTTAAATTTTCGTCGTACCAAGAATAATCACAAGGTTCAAAAATTCGTTAGCCACACATATTATTATTTTATTAAATCATAAATGAATTATTTCACCCAACAATCTCAATCAATAGGACCCAAAGTATTATTCTAAGGCAAGGTAACATACATATTCTCTTCCAATCACATAACGACATGTATAATTCCAATCCACTCAAAACACTCACAGACTACATACAAGTAAAGCCTTCAAAAAGGCAAATAAATAAATATATAAAATTTCTTTCTTAATTCTTAACAGAACTAATGCCCCAAAATGAGTTTAATTAAAACACCATTAATGACATGTTAATTAACCACCACATTGCTCTACATGTGCTTCAAGTCCCAATCATCTTTATTCTCCTCCCGTGACAAGTATATATTACATTCCTTCCTTATTCACCTTAATTTCCACATCAATCCTACAAAATCACTTCGAGATTAACGACGCCAGTGAGCGAGTGAGGGACAGCAATGGCGATGACACTCCTCATTGTATCTTTCGCCATGCTCTGTTTTCTCAATCTAGCAAGTGGACTCAGTCTCAATTATTATGACAACACGTGTCCCAACTACGAGGCAACCGTCACCGCCGCCGTGAAGCAAGCCATGGCCACCGACAAGACCATACCGGCCGCTCTCCTCCGATTGCATTTCCATGACTGCTTTGTTAGGGTTTGTCTCTCTCTCTTCTCTCTTTCTCACACACACACACACACATTCCTGAACTATTTTCATCACTAGCTAAGTTTAAGGAAACGTATCAATTAAGTAAAGTTATCCTACTAGCTACATTACTAACTATTCATGAACATGGTATGTTTTATGTGGAAATGAAGGGATGTGACGGGTCCGTGCTGCTCGATTCGACGGCCAATAACACGGCAGAGAAGGCGGGGCCGCCAAACATTTCTCTCCATGCATTCTACGTTATCGACAATGCCAAGTCAGCAATCGAGGCGGTCTGTCCTGGCGTCGTCTCCTGTGCCGACATTCTCGCTCTGGCCGCTAAAGACGCGGTTGCTCTTGTAAGTCATGAATCTCAAAATTATTATTTTCATTTTAACAGCAAAAAAAACATTATTAATCAAAATGAACATGACTTTAAAAAAGCAAAGACAGGAATCAACTTTGAAAAGGAAGATCATGAATCTGAGTAAGAGGAAAGCAAAAAAAAAGTTGGTCCATTAGCCAGTAGGCAATTTAAGCAATTATTTCCAATAATGCAAGGAACTTTTGCAATTCAATAGTGCTATTTATTTTTGCACAAATCTTCAACCATTAATACCTACTAAAATGTAATATGAATTTCTGATTAATTTTTCATAATTTGCAGACTGGGGGACCCACATGGAAAGTTCCAGTAGGGCGATTAGATGGAAGGATATCGAGAGCGAGTGAGACATCGCTATTGCCAGCGCCAACTTCCAATTTTGCTCAGTTGCAATCGAGGTTCAATCAACTCAACCTCTCTGTTAAGGACCTCGTCGTCTTATCCGGTAATTAATTAAACTTTTTCTCGTTAACTAAGTGATCAAAAAGAGTTTATAAAAGAACTTTGGTCCCAAAATGAAAATATATAGTGATAGGATTTCAAGATTTGACCTATGTTTTGTCTCCTATGAAAGCTTTAGTTAAAAGTTTTTTATTAGTTATGGAAGTCCTTGTCACAATTTGCATGCTTGTTGCTCTCTATTTCAGCATAATAATAACAATCATTATCACCTTTTCTTCTATAAATTCATGATAATAAGTGAAAATTAATCTAAGTATTGACCATGTGGTATCACAATTGACAAGTGTGAGGACAATTTAATTATTCAATAATGAAACAAGATGACAAAGAAGAGTACAGAGATATTGCATCTGGGGTATATATACGAAAATGACATATATATATAATAACACATAAGCCAAAGTTCATCATAGACAAATACAATGCATGTGAAATGCTCCCTCCAAAATAATAATAATAATAAATAATAATTATTGTTTTTTTCAGGAGGGCACACACTAGGCTTCGCGCATTGTTCGTCGTTCCAAAACAGAATCCACGGATTCAACTCTATAAACGACGTAGACCCATCCTTGAACCCGTCCTTCGCGACGAGCCTAAGAAGATCTTGCCCCGCAAATAACACGGTGCCGAATGCAGGTGCGACTATGGACGCCACCAGCGCGGTTTTCGACAACATGTACTATAAAATGCTTCTACAAGGCATGAGTCTGTTTTCTTCCGATGCGGCCCTTTTGACGCATCCTAAGACTAAGGGGTTTGTCACCACATTTGCGAGTTCACAAAAGGCTTTTAATGTGGCTTTTATTAAGTCTATGACCAGAATGAGTAGCTTGACGGGTGGTCAGGAAATTAGGCGGAATTGTCGGGTAGTAAAGTAAATTGTGTAATTTAAAATTTCTAAAGTAAAATAAGAAAGGGGGTGTTTATATTTTTATAGAAAATTTATGAATGTAATAGCGTTTCGTTATGTGAAATAAAAAAAAAGAAAAGGAGAAGCCAAAAGTTGGTTTTGTTTCTTGGTCAAGATTGTAATTACTTTTTTACCTATGTTGCGCGGATATTTCGAAAAGCCGACCGTATTGTCGTATCCGTATCGTATCTTAAATTGTATTTAAAAGTACCATATTTCCGCATCCGATACATATGTTCCTCGCAGCATATCCGTGCAACACAGCTTTTTTACTTGATTTTATCATTGAGTTGTTTTTTTTGTTCTCACTTTTCTTACGAAAATTAGCTTTTTTTTAATCTTATTTTGTGGTATTGGAGCAGAAAATTAATGAATATGGAAATAACTAATTACAAAATGTCTTTATTTTATTGACATTGATCATAGGATACCTGGGCCAATTTAATAATAGAAAAAGACAACATGCATGGCCAACTTGTTACTTGTATGTATTAAATTATTATATTACAACAATAAATACTCTAATTTTATATTATATTTTTGGGCTACAGCTCACTTCCATTGTTTTCTTAATTTGTTTTTGTTGTATTCTATTTTTAAATGAAAAAAAAGAATCTATTTTGTTTATTAGTTTGCATTAAAACTGAATTGGAGTAATAATAATAATAATAGGCTTAGGAAGTTATATTGTGACCTTAAGGGCCCAAATTATAGAAATCTAAGTTTTGGGCTTAGATAAGATAATATAAAATTGATAATACGGCCCAATTTCAGAGTGCCCAAAATATATTGGACTAGATAATATTTTATTTTATTTTGTTTAAATTCCAAACTCTCTTATTCCTTAATCCCCTAAAATTTCCAACACGTGGATAGATGAAATTGATAGATGAAAAGTAAGATATTAGTTGGACTTGGATACCAACACGTGACACTACAAATTTATCTATTTCTATATAATCATGATAAGGGAAATAATTGGAATTCCAAAAAGATTAAGGAATTAATTAAGAGTGTTGGCTTCAAAATAAATATCCTTACGTATACACATATTATACATGGCAGAAGAAAATGCTGGAATATGATAACTAGTTAGCTACACATTTTATAAAACAAAATGATAATTAATATGGTTATTATTATGAAAGCAATCAACTTTCTTTTTAAGCTCCATTTTTATTCCAAAAAAACCTTTTCCATTTCAGGTAAACACATTGAAATTACACGAACAAATACGATTCGAATTTCATCGGCACCTTCGAACAATTTCTAGAGTTTTACGGTTTCGTAAGCGACAAGTTTACGACGTCATAAAACCGTGTACGGTACTTACGCCACATAAAATCACTAAATTACAAAATCTAACGATTATATGAAATTTCAGTAAAATATATCTCCAAAATCAAGAAGACCAATCATTAACAAAAGAAAAGACAAATAAATGAAATAATTAAGAGAAGAGTGTTCAAGGGTGAAAAAGATTCATGTAGCGTATGAGGTAAAGATATAAAATGAGAAGGAAAAAATATCCGCGTGGAGCTTTAATGGCGTGTTCAATTAACTACTTCTCTCTCTAAACTTGCATGGCTATATATATCCAATGTAGCAAATCAAATAATACATAGATTTAATGTTTCCTTGATTTGCTACAAAGGCCATAGAGTTGTAAGAGCTACAAAGATTTGACTCTTTTGTGGCGGTGTATAACGTTGTTTCTCTCTCTAAAATTTCCCTTGCCTGCCTTAATATATAAGGTTGTGATCAGAGAGAAAGATAGAGAGAAGTTAGTTTCCATAATTCTATTATCATCTCAAACTTGAGTGAGATATGCTTTTGACTATCTGAAGATATATCGAATGTGGGCGAAATTGAAGTTTTATTTTGCGATCAAACCGCAAAAATCCAAGAGTTTCTCATCAAGTAAGCAATTTTTATTTTTATTTTGTTTTTGTTGATTTCGAGGCATAATGTAAATGTTTTCATGAGAATTATGTAGTATTTGTCTTGTTATTTTACCTTGCATGAATATAGGATAAACTTCATATTTATGGAAAGTAAATAAAATATAAAATCACTCTATTATAGAAATTTCTTCACAAAAGGAAGAATCATGCATGCAAGCAACCCTATCTTTAACTTCATATCTTGTCTCAATTAATAGATATTATTCAGTTTGTATCCTCTCCATTTCAAAAAATCTACATAACCCTAATCCTCTAAAATGTGTTGCATTTAGTACTACTAGGCTGTTTGATCTATCTAAGAACAATTTGCACCCTTTTGTTTTTGTTTCTTGGAGATTTTGGTGTATAATAGTAAAATTATGGTTATTTTCTGATTGTAAGAAATGGAGAGGATGAGAAACCAATTTGATAACGGTAAGCGTTTCTTGTCTCCTTGCCCTTGCATTACTTGCTGTCCAAGTAACCAAAACTCTCTGTCTCTCTCTCTCTAACCTGTTTTCATACAATGCAGCAAAAGAAATCGATTCAATCATGTTAACTGGAGGAAGAAACCAAAGCTCTGATCTTAACCTACAAGAAGAATACAACGCAACTCTGCGGACGAAATCCTTCATAGACCTCTACACCATAGTTCATCCTCAAAGGTTACAAAACGAAAACCAAAACCAGACTCAAGCCTCTCCTCTATCTTCTCACGTATATTCGAGCCTACCAGGATTCGTACTCGACCCGAGTCAAGAATCCCTCAACAGTTTGAAAATGCCACCTATTCTTTTAGAGTATTTCGATACAATGCTCGAGGCATGCATTGCATGCGGGGACATTCTCGCATCGTTGGATAGAGCGAGGCGGCATCATAAATGTGTTCGACGCTTGATGATTCGTCTGTCTAAGGTCGAAGCGGGACATTTCGGTGACCAGCCTGGACAAACCATGTTTGCCGAGTTGGAGAGGAGGGTGGACATCGATAATCCGCTTTCGTTGGAGAGCTTGTCTCTCTTCCACCGTGCTCATGCAAGGTATCTATTGACTAGTATTAAATAATTTCAAAAGTATATGCAATCTTGACTTTTGTAATATTTGTCAGGTACAATCCTTTGGTTTTTCGCCTCGCATCGGCGCATAGAAGAATTCTCCGTCGTGTCCGCTTCATCTCCATCGCAAAGAAAATATCATTCGTCCTCGTATTCAATTGCATAATGAAGGAATTCGAGAAGAACGAGACGGAAGAATCCCAGATGGACATGGCCGTAAAGGGGGCGTACATAGTAGAACGAGACTTTGACACGGTGAGTCGCATGGTTCAGAGGGCTCACGATGAGATAGAACACGGTCGTTATGTCACGAAAATGGCGCTCGAAGAGAGAGAAAGACAACTAGTGATAGAAGTGGCTAAAGAATTAGTAGAAGGGGAGGAAGATTTAATGGAGCTGTTAGAGGAGTTAGAGGAACATGTTTATCTATGCTTGATTACCATCAATAGAAGCCGGAGATTGGTCGCGCAAGAGATTATCGCTCAATCTTAGATTCATTTCGAGTGGATCGATTTTAATTTTTCTTTCTTTTTGAATGAATTCTTTGTATCGAGTGCTTGTTGTTGAGGGGGTTACTTATGATTACATTATCTGTATAGAGATTGAGAGAGATTTGTTCATTTAATTCTTTGATGAAGAGAGGTATTTGCATAAAGGCTAATTTGTTGATAATTTTTTGTATGAACGAATAACAAAAAAGTTTCAAGAACGAAATGAAAATTATATAAAGTTAAATAAAAAAATGGAGATGCGGGGTATCGATCCCCGTACCTCTCGCATGCTAAGCGAGCGCTCTACCATCTGAGCTACATCCCCTTTGTTGAAATTAATTAATTCGATAACTATATATTATTTAATAGGCCATGTTTGAAACTAACATATTAGGCCTCATAATATGTGGCTCACGCAAAAGATCACATTGGGCTAAGATTTTGGTCACCTATTTAGTTGGGACAAAAACAATTTGTTTCTTGAAGTAAACTGGTTCTGCATCATAACAATCTTTATTAATTCCATAGCAAATAATACAATCAATTTTCCTTAATATACACACTACATAATTGACTTCCATGCATCTTTTTCACTTTGCTACAATATCACCCCATAATCAATATATAATCAAATCAATTAATATATAATACATAAATAATAATTAATTAATCAGACGATGGCGGGCAACTTCTGATCGATAATAAGCATGCCTCAGCCGCACGAAACGATTCATCCACCCATAATTATTTGAACGAATAATTAATTAAGATTTTTACGAACCCTATCATTTGAACTGTAGGCTGCTTGAAAATGTTTGTCCGAATTGCCAGGATAAACCGGCGATATTTGTGAAAATCAATGTCTGGCCATCCGTGGCAACTGCTTTGAAAGTGAGAGCTAGGCCGTTGAGTTTGTTGCCACACTGCCAATTTGCGCCCCAATTGCGTGTCATGATGATATATTTTTGAAGCAACACTCTCACGGCCATGTACTTGATCGATCCCGCTCCTCCCACGTTCGTCACCAAGACTAGTTGCCAGTACGGGAACCCGTTTATCGTGAATCGTACTCCACCTTGCTTAGCACACGGAACCCTATATATTTTTTACTTCACATGGTTATTGAAGAGACTATAGAATTTCAATTGTACACAGTTTTTATTTTTATAAAAAGATAACCTTCGATACACCACGGGTATGATACCGGCTCGAAAGATACCGATTTGCTCCCAAGCAGGTTGAGCCAAGTCGAAGTGTTTACGCGGCGGGTTGCACCACCCTCCGGCATTGTTGGGGAATTGATAATTCGGTGGACACAAATTCGTAGCGGTGATAGTCACAATTACGCCTTTTTTACACCACTGAGGAACCAAGTCATCACGACACTGTAATTGATAGCACTCCCCGCAACTCGCTCCGTTATTGAATAATTGCGTGCTTAGAGCAGCGGTGTTGGTGTTGTATCCTTGCGTGTATAGATTTCCATATCCACACGCTCCACCTATTCGATTGATTAAGATTCAAAACTCTAATTTGAGTAAAATAACCTAATATTTTGCAAATAGTAAATAGCGTTTATACCCATAGTGCCCGAGGCGTCGCTTCCGCCATAGAAAGTCGCGTAAGCCTTTAACCATCTAGAAGGTGTTAGTCCCGTGACTTCGTTCGACATGTAGCTCATCGCTAGTAGTATTATCGAACACAATAATGAGCGATCCATGATTTGTTGTCCTTGTCCTTGATTTCTTTCTCAATGAATGAATATATTAGTAACTCAGAATTGCTAGATATGAAGACTAATGGCTATTCATTGATTATTTGCATATATATAGAGGGAGAAATATTTAATGTGATAGATTGATAAGAAGTCTAAACTTGAAGCAGCATATACATGTGACTTGTGAGAAGAACCATATTTTTTTTTCTTCCTTGCTTAGGTTATTTGAAAGACAACCATGTTCAGCAAAATTTTATAAACATTCCTTCAAAAACCATTTATCACTTTTTATGATTAAAGGGAGGATATCATGCCGTATTTATTGCATTATTCCAAGATTAGGATTTAGGTATGTTTGTTAGCTATATATTCCAGGCTATTAGTTTGTGTATGCCATACAACTCTCATATCCATATGCATATGCATATACTATTTAATTTTATATTTGGCCAATTTATATAACTATATTTTAAGATATTAGTATACTTTTTTTTTTTTAATTGTCCCTTATTTATGATATTGAAAATAAAAATCCATGACAATTGAGTCATTGACATATTGCTCAATCATTTGAGTTGTGATGCCATTATCAATCAGTATAATTAACTGAAACATAATTTATATTTTCGTAGCACACCAAAAGAAAATAGCTCATTATACTAGTGGCAACATTGACACACATCACAAACAAACTGAATTATCACAAAGATAGCTTGAATCGTACTTCCATGACAGTACAGCAAAAGTAAGACTTTAAATGTACATTCAAATCTTAAATCAAAAAGTCAAATATGAATCCAGTTTCTAATTGAAGAGATATATTATATATTTAAGGAATGATGTCAATAATGACTCAGATATTTAATTCGAAGTTTATCTGTCCCTAAGTTTCTTTAGATACAGAAGTATGTACTGAATTGTTCCGCGAAACCCGATAAATATATGATATTATAATTTTTGTTTGAATTAATATGATATCCTTTGTTAATTTTCTACTGAATTGTCGGGGACGTATAAATGTATAATTGCTTAAAGCTCACAAAAATAAATGATTACATAAACCTATGAGAAGTAAGAGAACGTCTAATTTGTAGCTAATTAAGTTACCTCAACAAGAAGGAAAATAAAAATATATAGCAGTTCCAGAAGAATGCTTCTTAATTCAATTAATTACGTATCTTATCATAATTATTGCTTCGAAACTCGCGAAAATTTCGATCACAAAGACAAATCCGGTACAGATTAATTATTGCTTACAAAAACTTTATACATACGGATTAGTTAAGGACTAACCAAAATGCAAAACAATTGGAAAAAGGAAAATCATAACAAGAAAATACAACAAAGAATTCAATATGGTACTCGGACTGACATGTGGGGCCCACGATTTCTTCATGGTTGGACCTGGTGCGGCGGGTGCGGGTGCGGGGGTAGGAGATGAAGAATTCTTGTTATTTGGCATGGGGCGGTTCGTAAACGCACCATAACCTATAATGATACGTCATATATTTCTCGCAATTTATTGAAATTGAACAATTTATATAGTTTGTGGCGCTCCCCATTTTCTTTAAATAAAAAAAGAGTTTTGCGGGTAGTAAATATACTTACAGTTTGCCTCTTGCCAACCCAAAACCAGCTTCTCTCGGTTGAACACGATATTTAGGCCGTATAGAAATACCTCTGCATAACGAAATTGAACAAAAAAAATAAAAATTAGAAATCTCAAAGTATCCTTCCAACTAAATCAGGACAACAAAATTTATTAAATTTTCTTCTCAATTTATTGAGAAATAAATCTCGACTTTTAAAGCGTAAACGAAAATGAACATATAATTCAACTCACCTCCGAATATGTTGAAGTCATCGCTCTTATAAATGGCCAAACAGTAACCAATTGGATCCTGAGATTTCTATTCAATAGATATAACAAAAAAGGTTGTTATGTATGTTAAATGTATAATAATCTATGATAACTTATTATTGTAATTTATTTTACCTTAGTATAGAGAAAAACAATAGGTTGGATTATAGGAAATGGACTCCCCCCTTTTGTTATAAAATTTAGTTCAGGCCAAGTTAGATTATCCGGATCAGTACTGTATGAAAAAGAAGAAGAAATAAATTAATAATATGTTGGATAAGAAATGAAAATTAATTAATCTGGAAGTGGAATTACCTAAGTTCATAACAGTATTCAAGTGGCAGTCCAGATAAAGATAATCTCTTATCTTCAATCTGTTCAGAGAACTAAAAATAAAAAAGCAAGCAAATTAGTTAAAATTATTAATATATATAATCAATCAAATTATGAAAAACTTACTGCGTGCGCAAATTGCGTGTAGAACGGATCTAATAGATACGCAAAAGACGTACCCGAGTCCACCAATGCCGTAAACTCTGATTTTACAGTTTTATTTCCCACTGATATTGTTGTTATCTTGATGTTGTAATATGGACTGCCCAAAAGAGGATAATTAACTTTAATGTACAAAAGAAGCTACATATTACAAGAAATTAGCTTACTAAGGTTTTATAACAAATAGAGGAGTTTCATATTGACCGGTGTTGCCTTTATCGCCGAAATTGATTCTTCCGGTTCCATCAGGCCCGAAACACATGGAAAATGAGTCTGAAATGGCACCGCTCTTCGCCAACATTGTCGGCACCGATAAACTATCTATTCCGAGCCCCATTAGTCCATTCGGCAGAATAGTTAATGCATGACCCGTTTGTTTTTCTCCGCATCTGCATAATTGACATATTGATGAACTTCTAAAAGTAGATTTTTAGATCATTAATATTAATATGATGTAGCATAATTGATAGAGAACTTAATGATGACCCCATATGTCATGAGTTAAAAAACTGCAATTTATTTTTTGAGTATTTATAGTTTTGAAGATTTTTTTTTATGGTTTATTTGTACTTCTTATTTAATAAAATAATAATTATAATACAACAATAAAATATTTTGTAGTCCTTGAAATATCGAATATTTTATGTAAATAATTTAAATCTATTGTCCAATCATTGCTAGATATTTTATATCTATCATCAACAAATACTTTTTTCATTGTCCGTAAGATGTTTGCTTATTTTCAAGAAAATATTGTAATATTGATGAATGAAAAAATAATTTCGTCTAGATGGTTGTTAAATTATTTTATTGGTAGTTTTCTTATTTTTAATTTTTATATGGGAATATTTTTTGTAATTTGGGCAGAGGGTACAAACTTAGGCCGGGAAACCCAAAATATCAGGGTCGGTCCTGCTTATTAATATGTCATAAAGATGGTGTTATTACGTCCATACCCAAACACGACGGGGAGTTTGTTGAGTTCGTTCGTCGTATCTTCTTTCGAAAAATACAAAACATCCTCCATTAAAATGCCCGAACTGGAAGTATTGGGGGATCCGTAACGGATCGAGTAGGCACAATCTCCAGTTTTATTAACACATATATTCTTGAATCGAGCATCGCAAAGATCACTTTTACAAGTGATTTTCTTGCTTGTCGAAGACGCATTAGGCATGTATTCTGTAAACTCTACATTCTGCAAAATAAACCAAACAAAACCATTTTTAAATGAAAGAAAATATTAAACACTAAGAAGAGGGAAATTTTTTGACATACTCCATATTCAGAGGATTTACTCGGAGCGCAATGCTCGCAATTGCACGGTAACCAGAAAAGATGGCTCCCCGTGTCGAGTGCAACCAAAAAGGTCTGATTTGGTGTCCCGAGTTTGACATAAGCATAGTGCAAGCTTGAATAAGTTTTTAAAAAGTTTAAATTATCGATATTTTATTACTTTTTCCATTTCGAAAGGTACAAACACTAGAATCTACTTACTACGCAAGATATTGAATCGTCTCATTTCCATCTGCGAATGCATAAAGATCGCCCTCAGAAAGATAACGACCACGGTGGTGATGGAGATCGTGTCTAATAAGCATTTGATAGTACTCCACGGAACCACGTGGCGCTTCCTCCGGACGCCATGTAGCAGGCAAACCGTGAGACTCGGCCCATCGTTGCACCTTATCGGAGAACCTGTGGTGGAACTCTAGGCCTAGATTGCCATTCACCGAAGTACAAAATAACAATGATATGGATATTAATAAGAAGCGAAACGAACGAGGAAACGAACGAGAAGAAGAGAAGGAACTCATGATTTTGCGAAAAGTGATCTAATCCGATGGCCATTTTGTCAGAGATGACTTGGAACTTGTCAGAAAGGGATTGACACAGTGAGACGTGCTTGAGTTCCTCGGATTGAGGTGGGTCAACTATGTTGTGGGCCACAGACTTCAGTTTTATATGATTAGTTGGAGTTATTTATTCTGCAGTCTGGCTCGATACATGGAATGCTACACTATCAAAGAAAAAAGTTTATTTGAATAACTGATGATTGAAATTGTCAAATATAAGACGAGGCAAGTTGACAATTGACATGTACAGAATTTAAAAGTTCACAAATAAAGTCAACCAAAAAAGGTATCGATTAGAATTCACTAGCGTTGTAGCCGCGTTGTATTAAAATTAATGTTTTAATATTTATTTAATAATATTATTTGTATTTTGAAATAGGATATTATAAATAATTATGTGTGAAAATACGAGAAATGCATATTAAATTAAGGAACCTCGATTAACATCAATATGTGTATATTAAATATAATAAAAATATTTAAGAATAAATGTGGATGTTTAGAGGATACATATAGAATCCTATTTAAATTGTACTGTAGCGAACTATTTAGAGAGAGAAATAATAATAATTAAAAAGAAAACAATTGTCTCTGACTCTTTCTCTCTGCTGATATCCAATTTTCCAATCATTTCTTTATTCCTTGGCTATCAAGCATTAAATTCTATCCCCATTTAACATCAACTTTTTGTCATATTACTTTTTGTTTGTTGGTCGATTTTCTTTTTGTTTCTATATAAATGTTGTGTTTGGGAACATATTTTATTGTTTGATAACTCGTGCAGTTGTTTTTGCTATGCTATCGAATTGTTTGTTCTAATCAACGTATAATCAATCCTGAAATATATCGGTTATCAAAATTGGTACATATTGAAATGTCCTCTTTTTTATGCGATTCAATTAAGTTTGAACGTAAATGAACACGTTATTTGAACTCCCGAAATCGTAAACAGATTGCTATGAATAATAAAAAAATTATTATTGTTTGTATAATTTGGTGAAAAATTATGTAGTAAAAGATACGAAACACATGACCTAAAAGCACGTTAATTGAACTCCTCAAACCGTAAAAATATTGTTATGAATCGAAAACAATTTTTTTTTAGTGTTTGTATAATTTCGTGAAAAGTTATGTAGTAAAACATACGATACAAATGATCTGAAAACACATTATTTGAACTCCTCAAAACGTAAAAAGATAGCTATGGATCGAAAAGACAATTTTCTTAGTGTTTGTACAATTTGGTGAAAAATTATATAGTAAAAGATACGATACACATGATCTAAAAAAAATATATTTTGAACTCCTCAAAGCGTAAAAAGATTGTTATGAATCGAAAAAAAATCTTTCTCAGTGTTTGTACAATTTGGTGAAAAATTACGTAGCAAAATATTCGATCCAAACCATCACAAAAAACACATTTTTTGGACTCCTCGAAGCGTTAAAACATTGTTATCAATCGAAAACAAACTTTTTTAGTGTTTGTAAAATTTGGTGATATGTTATGTAGCAAAAGATACGATACAAATGATCCAAAAACACGTTATATGATCTACTCAAAGCATAAAAAGATTGTTATGAATCGGAAAAAAATTCATAGTACTTGCACAATTTGGTGAAAAGTTACGTAAACCATCTCAAAAATACGTTATTTGTGATCTTCAGAGTGTTAAAAGATTGCTATGAATCGAGCTTTAGTTATTTCACAAGTGTTTTGCATCAATTGTGAAAATTTATATGCCGGGATCAAGAGTACGGAAATAATATATTTTAACAACATTAAATATTATAGCTGTTATCGTTATCGTCGTTTAACATATTTAATGGCTACAAAAGAAATTGCAATATGAGATAACAAAGTTTTAAAGTCTTTACAAAAAGAGATCACATAGGTAGTGCATTAATACATATGTATTTCTCTAAGATCGTTTTGCCAATTAGCACAAAACAACACATAAAGAAATTAATTATAATAATCACAACAATAAAAAAGTTGTAATTAATTCAATTATTAAGAAATTATGCAATGAGATACATTAAAAAGAGCACACACTTTAATTTCGACATGAAATATGTATGGACGGTGCGTTCGCGACAAAAACTGCCTGAAATTGTTCAAGAGCCGATTTTTTTGACCAATTCAAACGGTTCTTGTTTTCAAATTTGTTTATTCTTTTATACATCAACGGCAAAATTAATCATGATTAAATAAAATTTGAAAATGCAAATAAAGTTTAATTAAAATTTGAAAATTACACTAATATAGCATAAGTCTTGACTGATATATCGTTTACATAACAACTATTGTTTTAGATAACTGCAATCCAACTTTCTCTTGTAGGTATCTTAAACTTATAGTTCTTGCATGACGATCATGAAAGAGGTTTAGTAAATGGATCCGCTACATTCTCGTCATTATCAATCTTTGAAATAATCAATCCTTCATTTGTAAAATCTCACGAATCAAGTGAAATTTTCGAAGTATATGGTTGGAGCGATGATGCGACCTCGGTTCCTTGGCATGTGCTATTGCGCCCGTATTTTTCGCAATGCACAACAACAAGTTCCGATATACACGAAACTATACCAAGTTCGGTCACAAACTTCTTGATCCAAACCGCCTCCTTTACGGCTTCCGAAACCGCAATGTACTCCGCTTCTGTTGTAGAGTCAGCTGAAGGGAATTCACCCAACCCCGAGCCCGAGCAGCGGATATGAAGGCCCGGTCCGGTTTCCAAAATCCAAGATCACGTCATGACTTCGAGGGTACGATGCAATAGAAGGATAGATTCATACCGGTGCAAAATTGATTGGACTCGAAGGGTTGATCGCTTTTCCTTCTTTCTTCCGTCACGTTGGTGACTATTCGCGCGTCCCATACCATGCGTCTCCCACCGCTTCGTTGACGTTCCTTGTTCCTCCGGTTCGATCACAATCGTAGAGCCACACGTGTCGCTCCTCTAAGTGTATCCACCTTGAGTCGGAAGACGTCGGTCGCGGATGCAACTGCCATTGTTTGGATCGAATCTTCTACTACGTAAATTTTCACAAAATTGTACAAACACTCAAAAAGTTTTCTTTTCGAATCATAGTAATCTTTTTACACTTTGAGGAGTTCAAATAATGTGTTCTTAGATCATTTGTATCGTATCTTATACTGCATAACTTTTCATCAAATTTTACAAACACTAAGAAAGTTTGTATAACAATCATTAAACGTAGTGAGGAGCCCAAATAGCGTGATTTTTAGATAGTTTGGATCGAATCTTTTACTACGTAAATTTTCATCAAAATTGTACAAACACTAAGAAAGTTTTATTTTCGATTCATAGCAATCTTTTTACGCTTTGAGGAGTTCCAATAACGTGTTTTTAGATCATTTGTACCGTATATTTTACGACATAACTGTTCACCAAATTTTACGAACACTAAGAAAGTTTGTTTTTCGATTCATAACAATCTTGTAACGCTTTGAGGAGTCCAAATAACGTGTTTTGAGATGGTTTGGATCGAATATTTTACTTCGTAACTTTTCACCAAATTAAATTGTACTAACACGAAGAAAGTTTTCTTTTTAATTCATAACAATCTTTTTACGCTTTAAGGAATTCAAATAATGTGTTTTGAGATCATTTGTATCGTATCGTTTACTATATAACTTTTCACCAAATTGTACAAACACTAAGAAAGTTTTCTTTCCGATTCATAACAATCTTTTTACGCTTTGAGGAGTTAAAATAGCGTGTTTTTCGATCATTTGTATCGTATATTTTACTCCATAACTTTTCACCAAATTTTACAAACAACAAGAAAGTTTGTTATTCGATTCATAACAATCGTTTTAATGCTGCGAGGATCCCAAATTACGTGTTTTGAGATGGTTTGGATCGAATCTTTTACTACGTATTTTTCCGCCAAATTGTATAAAACACTAAAAAAGTTTTCTTTTCGATTAATAGCAATCTTTTTACGCTTAGAGAAGTTTAAATAATGTGTTATTAGATCATTTGCATCGTATCTTTTACTACATAACTTTTACCCAATTTTACTAACAATAAGAAAGTTTGTTATTCGATTCTTAACAATCTTTTAACGCAGTGAAGAGCCCAAATAACATGCATGTATGGATGCATGGGATTTAATAATTAGAATTAATTCATTTGGGAAAATGAAAGATTTGGAAGATCTAGGGTTTTTCAAATCTGATTATAAATGCCTACCTATCTCTTCATAGATGGTAAGCTTGTGAATGACTCTTCAGAGAAAGAGAGAAATCCTAGTCGTCAACCTAATTCTATAAGATAGAAAAGAGACAGGTGACAACAGATTTTCTGAAGAGATGAAGGATCCGACTAGTATCGGAGGTCTTCACATCCAGTCTAAGCGAGTCACGTGTCGATACCGATAGATGATGGTGTCGGTTCGTGCATACCTACCGTGATCTCTTCAAGCTACCTTCATCCAGATTTGAACTAAATCTGAGGTAAAATTTTTGAAACTCTTCCTTCGTATCTAACTAGCTATACACATATACATGGCTTTAGAGGTTCGGGTGAGTTCCGATGTGCAATAAAATTTTCCGAAATCTTAACACTACCTCCCGCTCATAAGCTTGTAAGGCTTAGGCATAAGCTTACGGCCATCGTTAATCAAACCTACACGGTCACACAACGAGTTATACTATGTTGGGTTTGATTTATAAGATTATGGTTAATGTGATGTGCAAAGTTTGCGCATATATGATATGCAAAGCTCAATTCTCTAATATAGTGTATATGAGATATACATGAGTACCTTTTTGTTAGATCTGAGACCGAGTGGGATACTGAAGGAAATACAGTTTTGGATCAACGGTAAAAATGTACATGTTAGGACAAACGAACATACTCATGCGTCAGATCAAAATATGCATAATAAGATTATGCAAATATCACTTCCAGAGGGTATTCCATTGTGACTGTAGCTAGGCTCCGTTACAACGGAAGGTAATGAAGTTAATGAACAAAAGTTCCATAGATTATTCGGTTGTGACGGAAGCTGGGCTCTGTCACAACGGAAGACTGTGTGATGAGTTTATACTAGATAAACTCGGAATCACTAAAGCTTCCGTTACAATGGACATATAGCTCTGTTGTAACAGAACACTCCCTGACTTTCAGTTGTGTATAATTTGTTATACACGTTTTTGTATATATGATATGCAACATTTATGTGTCCTTATGATGTTTCTCTCTTCTGTGACGGTTCGTATCAATGTAGTTCAGACTAAACCTAGAGAACGAGAAAAAAGGAAAAATGTTTTCTCCACTAGAGGAGAAAGGGAAAAGAGGACAAAAAGTGTTTTCTCCATTAGAGAACGTAATAAACGAATCAAGCAAGTTTGCACACGCCTCGTCTATGGAGTTGTGTATGTGATAGAGATACTACAACTCACTGTGGATACGAGTAGAACAGTTCACATTTGTAACTCTTTGTTTGTGATCAAATTGGAGAAGTAATCAACTAGTAGGGTCGTGGATGAAGGAAATACAGTCTTGGATCAACGGTAAAAGAGTACGTTCAAGGACACACGAACGTACGCGTCCGAGAAAACGGATAGATGCATAATTAGAGTGTGCAAATTTCAACTCCAGTACATAATCCGTCGTGACGGACCATATGGTTCGTCATGACAAAGCTAGTGTACAAAGTCTGCAACAGTTGTGGACTTAGCCGATTTTCAGCATACACAGTGATCCGTCATGACGGACCACAAGTTGCGTCATGCCGGACATGTCCGTTGCAACGGACAATGATGACGGAAGTGTGCGTGAAAGTTTCAAGGGCTATTTGGCATTGGTCCGTTGTGACGGAGCTTATGGTGCATCATGACGGACCTTAACTGAAAGCTGTTTTTTGACAGTTTTTGGTACACACAAGTTGGTATATCTAATGTGTGCATTTTGAGTGTCATTATTCCTTGAAATGTAAACAGGATAATTCTCTTTTTCCTAGAGAGACAACTCTAAGCTAATCATTCGAAATCATACCATCAATATATTGAGTGAGTGCAAAGAGAAAGAGAGAAAAAGAAACGGTATTTTCTTGCTTTAGAGAATCGAACACGATCAAGCAAGTTCGCCGGTGCATCGTCTAGGCAATTGCACCCGCAACCAAGGTGCTATGACTCATGGTGGATACGAGTAGGGGAGCGCGATATTTGTGGATCTTCGTTGTGATCCAACCGGAGACGTGTTTATCGTCAACGAAACGGTGGAAGACGTGTGGGCGTGGGACGCACGGCTAGTCACCAACATGACCAACAAAAACGAAGGATTCGCGATCAACCCTTCGTGTGTAATTTATTTCACACCGGTAATTGATTATCCTTATATGTTTCGTACCCTCGAAGTCATTGCGAGATCTCGGATTTTGGAAACCGGACCGGACCTTCATATTCGTTGCGCGGGTCCGGGGTCGGGACAATTTCGAACAGTGAAAGTGTGTGGGCGTAGGACACACAAAAACGACCTAAATTGTATCAACACGTGTAGGCGTGGGACGCACGACTAGTCGCCTGCGTGAAGACACAAAGGAAACACTAAGTAGACGAAAACAACCAACCCTTCAAACATGACAAATTTCACATGGTATGATTATATCTTCTACCACATCAACGATGATGTGGTCCTGGAATTAAGGAACCGGATCGGGCTCATCATTACGTTAGGAGAGATGGTGTGGTTCTATCTTCTAGAGTACAGGATCGGCTTTTCCCAACAAAGGCATCAATGCCGTGTGCTGGTTTGCAAAATTTTACATATACCTCTTAAAATTTTAAAATATCATCTATTCTCCACCAAAATAATAAATGTATTTCAATACTAAAGTTGTGTTAACGGTGCAGAAATGTGCGCCAAGAAGTTTAGTGGGCCCCACCATTATTCAGGGGGGTACATTTCTGCCACCTAACATTGTTAACAAATTTAATCTCTAAATTCCGAAATAGTCAGGGAGTTCATAGTGTGTCAGAATTTGAAAGCCCCGATTAGTCGATATTCTTCGCTCGGTGAAAATTATCTCTCTCTCCCGAATTACTGGAGACTCCAGTAAAATTGAATCCAATTGATCAGGTAAAAGATTGTTGGTTTTTTTGGCATATATGCACTTATGAAATCTTCAAAGGAGAACTTTTTGATACTCCAAATATCATATTTACCCTTCAAAGGTCATCTTGCGCAAATTTGATATTTTTGATGTATTAGATGGGGAGATATGATATATTTAGAATTTTAAAAGGTAAATATACAATTCCTTCATCTCCAAAGTCAAAATATCAAATTTAGTCTTCTAGGCTGCCTATTTAAAAATTTATCCGAATCGAGTTGTTAGTTTGAATTTGATGGGAACATTTTTGTGTTGCAAAAGGATAAATTTGATATTTTGAGTTTTTGGAAGAGTATTTGTGATAATTTTATATAATTATGATAATAATGATGATGATTTTTTTTTAATTATTTTAATGCAGTTTGAAAATTGGTTCGAAGAAGCAATTGGAGCACCAAATGCAATGGTCTTATCCACTTGTGGCCAAAATGGCAAACCGTAAACTATTTTATTATTTATGGGATATTTGTACAAAGGTCCCTGCATTATCGATAAATTACAAAAATCTCTTCTTCAAAATTAAAAAAAACATAATTGACATTTTATTCCTTAATGTTAGTTGTAATTTTCGGCAAGGCATGTATTTTCATGCGATTTGCGAATAACGCAGGGTCTATTTTGCAAATTTGTTATACTAATATATTTATTATTTATTTAGTGTTGTCCCTTTCGTCCATAATCATGCTGCTTAAAATCCTTGATAGAGAAGGATTTGTTTGGTATAAACACTACATTTCTTTATAATGTAACATAATTATTATTTTGATTCACTATATTAATAATATGATGATGTGTAATTATTTTAGGTATAACAGGGATGTAACGTAATTGCCAAGTAATATTTAAAAAATAAACCCTGCATTTTGAAAAATAAAAATAATTCCTATGTTATTTATACTACCAATTATAATATAGGCTTTCTTTGTGCAAATTTCCTTCAAATTTTCAATTTTATACCTAGTTTTATAATTTCCTTTTTTTAGTTTTACTATTATAGAGTTTGTTGATATTTGGCAATTATGTGCAAATTTCCTATGGGATATTTGTACGGTTGAAAAAAGTTTCACACCAGGAATCTGAGAAATAATAGGGTAGTAAGATAACTAGGCTTGCATTGAGATTAAAAAATTCAAGTTCCTATTTTATTTTATTGAGGGACAATTTCCTATTTTGTTATTAGTGAAATTGATTTAATCTAATTATTTTCTTCCTATTTATTTATTGATTTTTTTTTTGCAATATTTTGGAATTGAGTGTTGAATCTGAAATTGTTTAGATTTGTTTTGTAATATCCAAATGGAATGAATGTTAATTTTCAATTTGGAATTTCTGTCTTGTAATAATTTGTAGTTTATATAATCTTACAAGATAAATATGTTTCAATATATGCAATTTCTTAGGAATATGGATGATGTTACTGATTTTTATATAGGGGTACAAAAATAGATGGAGGAAAAAGTAAAGCAAAATGAAAAAAAAAAAAAAAAAAAAAATTCTTACAATTAGATATTCTCATATTTGCTTGAATTATTTTCGATTTTACAACAAATATTTTATTTTTCATAGAATAACAATTGCCTAAATACATCTTGTTTCTAATTTATAAAATCAATGTTTTAAATAGCGTGTAGCGACACGCAGCGTTTTGACGTTTAATTTAGCGATTAGCGTTAGCGGGCGATATAGCGTCGCTTCACCATCGCAGCGGATTTTGATCAAAATTATTATTTTTATAATACTACAATATGCATATAAATATAAATTAGCTGCCCAATATTATAAATAAAATTATATGAATGCTTATTTATATCAACCTCACAAACTAACATAAATTAAAAATTCATCTCTAAGAAAAATACATTATTATTATTATTATTATTATTATTATTATTATTATTATTATTATTACATTATTGTAATTATAATAACGCTATTAATAGTTGTTGTTGTTGTTGTTGTTGTTGTTATTATCTTATGCTTCCTATAATAATAATAATATTATTATTATTATTATTATTATTATTATTATTATTATTATTATTATTATTATTATTATTATTATTTAATAACAATAATTACTATTTTTATACTAATAATATTTATTATTATTATTATTATTGTTGTTATTATTATTTAGTATCAATAATAATAATAATAATAATAATAATAATAATAATAATACTTATTATTATTATTATTATTATTCCTATTATTTAATAACAATTATTATTATTCTGTAATGATAATAGTGATTATTATTATTCTTATTATTTAATTACAATAATTATAATTATTATTATTATTTGCACTATTATTATTAGTATTATTATTATTATTATTATTATCATTATTTTATTATTATTGTTATTATTACTATTGTTATTATTATTTTAACATTATTATGATTTTTATTATAATAATAATAATAATAATAATAATAATAATAATAATAATAATAATAATCACGCTATAGCACCGCTACGGCCGCTATATTTGAACGCTTCATGCTATAGCAGTCCGCTATAGCGTTGCAGTGGAACAAAATGCTACAGAGCTAAATTCTGAAGCGATGCAGCGTTTACCTTCAAAAATCCGCTATAACGGCGCTACAGCGGCGCTATTTAAAACACTGTATAAAATACATATGATATATGAAATTTTTTATTTTATGATGTTTTATAGACAGAGCCGGCCTTGTACTTTAACCCAGTTGAACTGTGGCCTCCACAAAAAATAAACCTCCCTTTTTATGTTTTAACATGTTATATACATACCAATATCAATTCAAACCCAATACCAAAACCCACACCATCCACATACCCGTACCCGTAAAGCCTCTCTCTCTCCTCCCACACACTGTGAGTCTGTGACCCACACTCCTATGAGCTAGCTCTCCTCTCCCTCTCCATCCCTCTCAAGTCTCAAGTCTGAAGTTCTCCTCGTAGCTGGGCCTCTCACCTCGACGACGATGCGATCAAACTAGAGACGAGACGTGATGACCATACCATGACAGCCAGCCGTTGTCATCTCTTTTTCACCCTCGCTGCCTTGTTGATTTCTCCAGGCCCAGACGGCACTAGTTTAATCTTCATTCAATTTTTCGTGGCTGTATGATCTGTAGGAAAATTAAAGTCGTAATTACATGGATTTTTGTTGCAGGTTTGTTCTTTTTTCCTGATTTTCACCTATTCAATCAAAATTGTTCCATTTTTCCATATTTTGGGAGTCCCTTTTTTGAAATGGCTTATTTTCTCCAAGTTTGTTCTTTCAATTAATATTTCTATTGCCTCATGTCTTCGCTAGTGAGCTCGATTCGACTCTCTACTCGCCAATAGTGAGCTCGATTCGACTGAAATCATTCATTTTTGTCAATTTCAGATACCATTACACCATTTGCCAGTAACTTTGACGCTTTTCAGTTTTCTTAGTCAATTTCAGGTTCAATTTTGCCAGTCTCCAGTCAAAGGTCAGGTTCAGGTTCACTTTCTGTCAATTTCAAGTTCAATTTCACTATTTTCCAATCAATGTCAACAACTTATGTCAATTTCAGGTTCAATTTCTAGTATGTTCAATTTGTATTTAGTTTCGTGATGAGTGCCATGAATTAAATACGATTTTTTTTTGTAGTTAAGCAAATCTGGCATTCTCTCAACTAGGAAGCAAACCAATGCTATCCTCAGCTCGCCTTGTCATCAAATTAATTAAGGTGTAATTTCTTTGTCAATTTTTCCTCTTGTTCATCTTATCAATTTTGATATAAGGTGTTTTTTTTCATGTGATTATATTATCAAATAAAGTAAGGTTCAATTTATATTGCTTTAGATTATTGGTGATCATCGATAATTAATCCAAAATTATTTCTTGATTAACCTCTTAATATTATCTTTGCAATTATAGTAATAATCATGTCGTGTAAAAGATTTTTTTTTATTTCATGACTTCGTGACCTTATTCGCCATGGGCCTCTAAAATGGCCTGTTTATAGGGGTACAAAAGAATAACATTCTTTCTATAATATCGCATTATGTGTGATACAAGAAAATGAATAATGTTCTTTGTATGATATATTCCATATTTTATGTGGTCTGTTCATAGTATTGATGTATTTTTCAGACATAATTTTTTGTATGATAAACAATAATATTAATCTTATCAATTAACACACATTTTCCTTTTTTAAGGATACAAATGTTGTTGTGAGATATCTTTCACATGGTTCATTCCGTTACTGATGACGTGGAAAGGCCAATTAATCTTCTATAATATTTTTCATTTTAAAGCAAGGTTATAAGATGATTTTTTATTCAGATTTTTATGGGTATATGTAACAGCTAAAAGAATAATAAGCAATTGGCAAATCTAAAAGTATGTAGGAAATTAATAAAAAGAAAAAGGTCACGCTAGAGCTAGTATGACTTAGTAAAAAACCATTTAATACAAAACCAAACAAATTATTATTTTACCCTCGTTTATTATTTCTAATATATTTGATTTAATAATAATCGTATAAGTTGTTTTGTAAAGATTGTATAGTTAGCAACTGAAGAAATTATGATTTTTTATATATTAAAGATTATGTTTGGACAATTTATTGAAGATGATAATATTGATAAATAAGAACACTAAATAACATAAATGAGAGAAAATAAAAAGAGAGAATTCATGTCTCACAAGTTAAGGTACATTAATATTAGCGAAGCTGATTTCGTTTGTAAAATAATTTGAAATAAATTTTCCAAAATATGAGACAAGCTTAGATTTTTTATTATTATTATTACTAGGAAAATAGCCCGCGCTTTGCTGCGGGATATATTATTTGATAAGAAATAATATAGTAAGCAAAAGTAATAATTTTATATATTATTTGATATATTATTTCGTTGCGGGATATATTATTTGATATATTATTTGATAAGAAAATAGAAATATTTCTCGCGTTTCGCTGCGATTTTTCAAAATCTGTTATGATCATAAAATAATAATTTTATCTAAAACGTTACAAGTGCAAAACAAAAGTAATCTTCATAAATGTTAATTTAAAAAAAAAATCTGATATTAAATAGTGTCACAAGTATTATGCAATAAATGCAAATTTTTTTCCTCTTCAAAACATATCATATGTTCGAAAAGAAAAATTCAAATGTTTTATTTAGAATACAAAATATGTCAAATAAAATAAAATTCTGAAAAAGACAAACAAAAAAACATAAAAGACGCAGTTTGGTACCAATCAAAAATATTATAATAAGCACAAAAAAATGCTGCTTGGTACCAATCAAAACTGTTATAATAAGCACAAAAAAAAATTATGTGAATAGTATTTTATTAACAAAAAGTATTTGTGTGAATAGCAGTAAAATTATAGTATACAAATTATATTTATTAATATGATGAAAAATTCAAATATTTTATTTATAACACAAGACATATGTCAATTATATTTATTAATACGATGAAAAATTCAAAAAAAAAACTATGAACAGTAACAGGGATGAACAGTATATATATATATATATATATATATATATATATATATATAATTATTGTTATTTCGCAACTGTAATTTCGCAACTGTGTTCAACTATTTAGAACACAAGACATATGTCAATTTTATTTAGAACCCAAAGATCTGGATTTTCCACCCATTCCTCTTGTAATTTCGCAACTGTGTTCAACTATTAAATAATAATAATAATTAATTGAAATATATATATATATATATATATATATATATATATATATATATATATATATATATATATATATATATATATATATATATATATATATATATATATATATATATATATATGTGTGATTATTATGCATATAAACCAGTGTTTTAAAAAGCGTGCTATAGCGTGCTATAGCGGGTTTTGGGAGGTAAACGATGCATCGCTTCGGAATTTAGTTTTGTAGCATTTTGTTCCGCTGCAACGCTATAGCGGACCGCTATAGCATGAAGCGTTCAATTATAGCAGCCGTAGCGGTGCTATAGCGTGATGATGATGATGATTATTATTATTATTATTGTTGTTGTTGTTGTTATTAAATAATAATAACTATAATAATAATCACTATTATCATTACACAATAATAATAATTGTTATTAAATAATGGTAATAATATTAATAATAATAATTATTATTATTATTATTGGTACTAAATAATAATAACAATAATTATAATAATTATAATTAATATTATTAGTATAAAATAATAATTATTGTTATTAAATAATAATAATAATAATAATAATAATAATAATGACAACGATACCAATAATAATAATAATAATAATAATAGTAATAATAATAATAATAATAATAAGCATACTTACTATTATTATTATTATTATAGGAAAAATAAGATAATAACAACATCAACAACAACTATTAATAGCCTTATTATAATTACAATAATATAATAATAAAAATAAAAACAAAATTAATAATAATAATAATAATAATAATAATAATAATAATAATAATATATTTTTCTTAGATATGAATTTTAATTTATGTTAGTTTGCGAGATTGATATAAATATGCATTCAACATAATTTTATTTATAATATTGGACCGCTAATTTATATATATATTTATATTGCAGTATTATAAAAATAATAATTTCGATCAAAAATCCGTTGTGATGGTGAAGCGGCGCTATATCGCCCGCTAACGCTAAACGCTAAATTAAACGTCAAAACGCTGCATGCCGCTGCACGCTATTTAAAACATTGATATAAACCCAAATTTTATGAAAAGTTACTCTCTCTCTCTCTCTCTCTCTCTCTCTCTCTCTCTCTCTCTCTCTCTCTCGTTGTTGTCGTCAGGCCCGTAATCATCATGATTCCCTTCTTCTGATAATATGAAATATTTTATATTTCAATTAAGTTTACACATTATTATTTTTTTTGACAAATTCTTCTCATCCTTTTGAAAACCTCAAACCTGGCATACTTGAGCTCCTCGCTGAAATACACACCCACAAATTGATGCCCCTCATCTTCACTGTATCATTGTCGACCTAACCAAACAACAAATAATTATAAAAAGGTCCTCTTATTCTTAAAAAATTAAAAAATCCAGCAAACTCGTGTAACCGCGAGGAGATTAACGACGGTACAGATACCGCTATAGATGGCGCATCCCTAAGCTCCTTCATCTCGAGCATCTCGTAAGGTTATAAATGAAATTTAAGACATACAGAAGATTGGACCATGCGAAGAGTCGTGGTGGTACGACCCAGCTGGGAAGCAAGGCGCCCATGTGCTGCATCATGATTCCTGTCGTCATCGCTTCGTCCTGAATCGAGTGCCTCGCTGACGTGCTAGTGGAACCTGCTTTCTCCTACATATCTCTGCCTCAAATTGTGCACTGAAAATTTAATATTAAATAAATTAAACCATATGTAAAAAAAATGTAATAAATTGAAGGTGAGAGAATGTACTCGGACGGTAGATGCGAAAGTGCCGGTCGTGAGCTGGCGAGCTTGTTGTAAAAGCAAGAGTTAGGCTTGAGGCGCAAAGACACTCCTCTATGGTTTAGAGAAATCGAATTCTTCTCTTGCTGGTTGATTCGCAATGACTTCGAAACCTGATGTAAATTCCCTTAATTGCGGTGCTGAATATAATAATAGTTTTAAGGCCATCAATAGCAAAATTGGGAAATTATATTTTCGATGTGATTGAGCAGCAATAATTAACACGAAATGAAGATTCATTCCTTGAAACTGAATCCAAAACAAAATGCACAAAGATACCATATAATCGAAAAAGTAGAGATGAATTTACAGTTACGGACGTACCAAGAGAAACTTTGGGCTGACTTGATTACAACCTTGAAGAGATCACTCAGCTGATTCTTATTTTTAACATTACAAGAAACGCAGAAAAATCAATACCCCAAAAACCCTAGAAACGAAATTGGTACATGAACTAAAATATTGCTTCAAAATGCATCGAATCATGCAGAAATTCAACACGAATCAAAGGACAACCAAAGGTACAACAAACCAAAGCGAAAAAATCGAAGGAAAAAATAATTACCTTGAGCCGAGCCGAAATCTGAGGAAACCCTATAAATCGTAGAAAGTGTTAGGGTTTTGAGCAGCTCGAAAGAGAGAGGTGGAGTGAGACGCGCTCCTTCCATGGAAATCGTCGTCCTCCACCCACGTCGTTACTGGCGTCCGTTTTGCCTCCATTTTCGCCTCTAGGCTTACTGTCGGCTCTCTCTGCTTTTTTTTCTTTTCTTTCTTGTCGAATGAAGATAGAGAGAGGAAAAGAGGGTGTAAGTGTTTGACCCTGTTACATGACTGGATAGACTTGGTTCATATGAACCACAACATAGTAACATAGTGTGGACCATGTATGTCGTGTCCATTCAATTTTCGACCGTTCGATCTTGATCGAACGGCCCAGAATATCAGAATATAAGGGCGACGTGGCCGAACCAATGAAAAGCAGGGGGAGTTGCATTATAGTAATTAAATTAAAATTAAAATTAATTAAAATTACTAGTATAAATGCGAATATACGTGATGTGCAGCATGAAATAGTTCATCTGAAGAATTCAAAACTAAAAAAACATTGGGAATGCGTCTTGTCTTTGTTCAGCCAGGTCAGATGGATGACCAAGAACTGGTTTAGTATATCAATAATATAGTTTTTGTACAGCTGAATATGATACAAAAGCAGAATTTTATTATGATTTAAAAGATTGACTTTGAGTATGTTATTTAACTATTAAGTTCTATACAGGCATATAAAAAATATATGATGACTTTAGATACAGAGAAGTGACAATTGGACGTATTGGGTCGGGTTGGCACCCGGATCAGTATATTTCATGTTCGTGTAGATTAAGTCATTGTCGTAATTATTATTCAACCATGACAATAAAAATATATAGAAAACATTATTATCTCCTCAAAAATTTCATTTTCCAATTTCATAATTTCTCGGATTTTCAAAATCTTCATACCATAACAATCTCTCATTTGGAGAATTTAGCATCAATCTTCTTTTATCGCGGATATACCGAGGCTTCCTTGAGGCCCGCAACATGCTTCCACTGGCTCACTTGACCAGCCCCACTGAGGTAACGCACAACCTCGATTTGTCGGTACGGATTTCCTTGATCAACATGTTGCCAGTTTTTGGCACCTTGGATCCTCTCTAACGATATGACCCCGTCATTTACAAGTTCTCAGATGTAATGATACTTCCGTTGGATGTACTTAGTCCTCGAATGGAACATCAGATTCTTTGCGATACATAAGTCACTTTGTCTGTGGGTCAAGAGCCACATCTCTTTTTTGGTTCCTGAGATTGTCACATACTCCGCTTTCGTTGTTGATAGTGACACTTACTTCTGCAATCTCGACATCCATCTCACCGACGTACCTCCCATCGTGAAGTCGTACTTTCCTTGCATCCAAACTTATCCCGTCACAATCATATCAAACTTGGGTATGCATAAGCATAGCGAGATTGGACCATTCTTGAATGATAAGAAGCGGAAAACCGTGATTCTCGATTTTTTAAAATGATTATGTTTAACCATAGTAGGCAAAGCGTTTGCATTATAGACACAAGATAGGAGCATACACTAGGCATAAGATGTTTGTCCTATAAATAAACGAGAGTTGCATTGAGATGTAATTGAGACTACTTTGAAGTTCCTACCTAAATAGCATACGTGGTAATTTAAGCCCGAGCTTTATTAATTGCATGTGTAAAATATGGATCTTCTTTCACTAGGAAACACAAGTTTTTGATTCAATATTTGAGGGTTGTTGACTTGTTAGAAAATAGGAGCTTTGAGAAACAGAAATAACACAAAAAAATAATCATTGTCTTAATTTTCATTCAATCATAGTAATAAGAATATATAGAGAACTTTTTTATCTCCTCTAAAGTTTTATTTTCCAATTTTATAATTTTTCGGGTTTCCAAAAGTCTCCAATATACCATAACATTTGGAACATCATATTATTCGAGTTGCGGGTCTATTTGATTTCCGGATCATATGGTTTTGATTCGTTTTGTTGGTTTCGGATCATTTCTTTCTTCGAGTCGTTCGGGTTTTGAAATTTTTTATTTTCAAGACTTTCGGATTTTTAAAAATTTGATCTTCCGGTTTAATACCATGCGGATTGCATGACAATTCATTTCCGGGTTAATCGTGTTCCGTAATATTTGGTCTTCAAATTACTCTGATTTCAGAACATTTTGTTTTCGAATTATTTTAGTACGAATAAATTCAAGATTTGAATATATATATATATATATATATATATATAGCTTTGATAATTTGTGTCATGTAAGTTTTTATTTCGAGTAATCTTTCAAGGTATATGTTTAATATATATTTTGTAGGGTTAATTTGTACATTCATTACTAACATATGTCATTTTAGTTTGATTATACGTTTGTATTAATATATACATTTTTTTACAATAATGTATTTATTTTTACAATAATGTATTATTCATGAGATATTAATAATGCTAAAATACTTAAGTGAGAATGGAGGGAATCATACTCAGAATTTTTTAATCATTGGATGTGCATCAAGTTTAGTATTGTATAATAAGAATTAATTATTTTTTCCAAATTTGTGTAATATTAAAATTTATTACACAGCTAATCTTTATTACACATTCAATGGTTAAAAAGTTTTGAGTATGATGTCATCGACACTCACTTGAGTTTTTTAGATTATCTAAATGGATGATTCTATGGTAGAACCTTTTGAAAAAGATATTTTGAAAATTTATAATTAATTAGATGTTCTCAATCAAATTAGTTTCCTATTCGAATATTGCATTAATTATTACTAAATTAGAATATTGAAAAATATCCAAAATACCCTTGTTAATTTGTATAAGAATTGAAAAAAATATTCTACCATAGAATCATCCTATATAAATTATAAATCTTTCATGTTACAAGTTAATTAAATAGCAGATCACTTGGGTCACGAGTGGTTCGAATAACGGGTCTTTCGATCATTTTGTTTCAAATTGTCCAAGTTTCGGGTCGGTTTCAGTTCGATGCTGATTTCACATCATTGGTTTTGATTTCAAATTTATTGATTTTAAAAAAAATTATTCGGATCTTGTTCGGGCCGGGTTGGATTTTCTGGTGGGACCACATTTTGCAAGGCTATATCCGATGGATAAATATATGGCACCTCCGTGAACACAAAAGATATCATTCATGCATCAATCCAGGAGTTAAGTGTATTGATTAAACTCTACAATTGAATCAATTCATCTAAACATTAATTCGATTGTTAATCAATTCAATTATCCTCAATTAATCTTCATTAGTTATTTTCGATTGACGCATCAATACTAATCTTTGGGGTTTTTGGTGTTCGAAGAATACCATATGTAACCCATATCCGATCATTCTTCTCTAAATTTTTTTAATGGTAATATATATTCAATTAATAAAATAACACAATAATTATATTCGTGGTAATATATATTAATAATAATATAAAAGTACATTTAATATTTTTATGTTACTTTATATAATTTATAATATTATATTAATTATATTAAAATAATTATATTTATTCCGATATATATTACATATAATAATATAATAATATAAAAGTACATCTAATATTTTAATATTATTACTATATAATTTATAATATTATATAAATTATAATAAAATAATTATATTGTTTTTATTTATATTAATATATAATAATATAATAATATAAAAGTACATTTAATATTTTAATATTATTATTATATAGTTTCTGATATTATTAAATTATTTATGTGAAAATAATAACATAATAGAATAATTATATTAGTTTTATTATATATTAAAATATAATATTATAACAATATAAAAGTACATTTAATATTTTTATTTTATTATTATAATATATTTTTTGCATATAATATAATATTATTTTATACAATAATATTATTATAATTTGATATTGCAATAATGCTCTATTATAATAATATTTTTTGTCAAAATAATATTATAATATTAATACAATCATATAATAATAATAATATTATAATAATATTATTACAATAATATAATATTACTATAATACTAATTTTTTTTATCAGTTTTAACGAAATATTATTTTTATATTTTAAATAACAAAATTCCAGAAACTTCTAAACCATCAAACAAAAAATTATATTTTCCAGCATCTCATAATTTGGACATCCAAACAAACTCTGAAATTACTAATTTCCATAATTTTTTACTCCTTCACCTTATAATTCAATTCCACTCTACTAATTCCTAATTCCGCTTGCCAAACGAATCCTAAAAGAAAAAGATCGATCCAATCTTCATTTGCTGACATAAGCCAAATAATAATGCATTAAATTTAATTCCTCCATTTGACTAATAGCTCAAATCCAAACCATCCTTTATTTCTGTAAAAAATATCATCAATAGTTAATTTCTGTTTTTTCAAAGGATTTGTGTACTCATGTACTATAATTTAGGTATTGAAGAGAGGAGACCAAGTCAATTAATTCTCGAGGCCTGCACGTCTCCTCTCCATCTCTCCACTTCCCTTCTTATATGTGCCAATGGCTAATTCTCAACATTCCATATGGTCATGGCATCTCTTTCTTCTCTCCTCCTCTTCCTCTTAACCGTGGTAGCCATAACATGTTGCCACGTGGATGCCGACGATGACAACACATTTGGTCTAGATTTCCATCACAGGTTATCCGACAAAGTACGTGAATGGGCCCGGTCAAACGGCTCGCCTGCCACGTGGCAGGCTGATGATATTAAACCTGGCACACCAGAGTACTACAAGGCACTTGTTCGCAACGACTTACATCGCCACCGTGGCCGCTTCCTTGCTTCGGGCGATCTCTACTCCTTCGCTGCTGGCAACGAGACTGCTTTATATCTCGGAAAGTATGTCAACTTTTTTTCGGGTCTTATGTTTCACGATAACTTGAGGAGTTTGTAATCTTTCTTCAACCATAATTTAATCCTAACTTGTTTAAAAATTCTTGATCATTTTCATGTAAATAAAAGCATTCACTATGCTTTCGTGGAACTAGGGACACCGAAACAGACGTTTCTGGTAGCGCTAGGCACAGGAAGTCATGTCTTCTGGCTGCCTTGCAACTGCAAGAGTTGCGCTCCGCATAGTTCGCCTTCATACGGGGTACATTCAAAACCTAATTTTTTTCTTTTGAGTTTTCTAGTTTCGAAAAAAAATTAAATTATATTTTATATGTAACGTAATATTGGAACATAAACAACAGAATATCGTGTTCAGCGACTACAAGCCTGAGGAATCAACAACGAGTAAATCCATACCATGCAGTAGCACCAATTGTGACTCGCGCTTTAAGAAACTTTGTACTGGCATAACCACGGATTGTGCCTATCAACTCAACTATGGAGACAATTCTTCATCGTCGAGCGGAGTCATGGTACAGGATGTTCTGCTTTTACAGAAAGAGATCACTCCTACCAAGCTCGTCCAACTCCCTATCACTTTCGGGTATGTATGTTGTCTTCTTCGTACTTTTATGCAGTGTGTGTGTGTGTGTGTGGTGGGGTGCTACGGCAAAAAAATAAAATAAGGAGGGAGGTAGTACATAAATTTTTAATTTTATCATAATACATATATATGCGCAATGACCAATATTTTTGTTTGACCAACCCGGCCAACAACACTTATTTCTCACAATCTATGAAAAAAATAAAATTTGAACCGTATTGATGTAATCAGTATCACTTGAGAATGTTATAGATTTAATTTTATGAAAAATAAAAAAATCTATCATCTTCATCATGATACGTAAAAATATTAACGGTCAATAATATTTACGACATGATTCATCATGAAATAAATTTTAAAATTTGATTTTTTTTTGCATTAAATTTCATTTAAGTATAGATAGAGTAAGGATAAAATTTTATTATGTTTCGAGTTTTTCTTCATGGATATCTGAAAATTCTAATTTTACTATATATATATATATATATATATATATATATATATATATATATATATATATATATATCGAAAATCTCAATTTTTGAACCATTATATTTGCATTGAGATTTATATTTTTTCATGATAATCATAAATTTTTGTGCACATCATCAAATGCACAAATCTCAATACAAATATAATGGCTAAAAAGTATTAAGTACCAAATTCTTGATACTTAATTAAGTAGGTTAGCCTCACTTATATATATATATATATATATATATATATATATCGAATATCTAAGGGGGGTGTCGCCTTATCTAGTCATTTAATAGATTTGTTAGTATTTTTATGATAATTTTATGGTTTATGGTGTGTGTATATACGTATACAGCTGTGGACAGGTTCAGACGGGCGCTTTACTAGATGGGGGAGCGCCAAATGGACTAATGGGGCTAGGTTATGATAGATTGTCGGTTCCTAACATGATCGCCAGTAACGGACTAACTACTGATTCTTTCTCTATGTGCTTTGGCCGCGACGGTACTGGGAGACTCAATTTCGGCGATATAGGCAGCTCAAGTCAACATGAAACTAATCTTCTAATCGACAATATTCAGTAAGTGTCATTGTTGTTATTTTCATATGCGATATGTAAACAACTAGATTTTCCATTTTTATCTTGATCGCAGTCCGTTCTATACCATCTCGATAACGGGTACGGTCGTAGGAAACCAGACCAGTAGTACGGCGTTCAATGCTATAATCGACTCGGGCTCTTCATACCCGATATTTGAAGATATAATTTACTCCGAACTCACAACAATCGTATGTAGTTTGATTTATATAGTGATATAATTGGGAAGCTCAATTAGGTTTACATAATTAATTACCTATAATGTTAATTATTTCGTTTAGACCATTTTCCGCCTATTTGTTTGCAGTTTGATTCTCAGGTACAAGATGCAAGGATAGATAACAGTACAGACCTACTCGGTTTCGAATTTTGTTATGTACCAAGGTAACTCGTTTGATGATTTTAACATGAATCACTAAAAAGTATTGTGTACATAAATCAATAAATATGGAGGATTGAGATTGATATTAGTGTTTAATTTTCCTTTGCAGTTCAAGTAAGGTTCTAGTCCCTCGAGTGAATTTCACAACCAAAGGAGGGAGCCAATTTAAGGTACTTCAGCCTGCAGTCGGTTATCCTGACAAGGTAGATTATTTAAAACATGGTTCTGGTTTGTAATTAATATGTTTACTGGTTTGTAATTAATATGTTTAATTATCGCATTTTTAATTAAACTAACAACTGTATTTTCAAACAATACAGAAGGGCAACCTGGCTGCATATTGCCTCGCAATGAATTCTGGCAATATTAACATCATTGGCGGTAAGTTCAACATAACTATATATGGATGACATTCATCACTCGAATTTTCTATTCTTTTTGCTGATTATTGATCATATAATTATGATGTTCAACAATTAAATATTTGCGATTTCGCAGAGCAATTCTTGACTGGCCTAAAAATTGTTTTCAATCGGAAGAAGCTGGCATTTGGTTGGGAACCGTCTAACTGTATGTTAATTCTCTCTTGAGTTTCAAAACATACATCACAAATGATGATAAAAATTCATAACAAATTAGAAAGATAAAAAAAAAAAAAAAACTGAAGTGTAAAAAAACTAAAAATAATCAAATTTGTAATCAATTTCGCAGGCTATGAAACTGTGAGCAGTAATCCTCCCTCTGCTCCTAATTCTCCTCCTCCTCCTCCTCCTTCTGCTATAAGTACACCTAGTTCTCCTCCTCCATCAGTAGTACGAGTACCAGCACGGGCCCCACATGTCAGGCCAGCCACCTTACTGAGCACCGTGACTTGTCTCTTTGTTTTGTCTTTTCTCATGGTTTATTTCCGTTGATCGATTAATTCCTCGAACGGTTTTGTTGTTTGTGTTGGTATTTTGAATTGTAAGCAATTGATTTTTTCTGTTTATTTTCCCAAATTTTGTGAAAAATGTGTCACATTTTTTGTATCCATGACCTTGATTGCTGGAAATGATCAACAATACTTTCATGCCTAATCAGAATGTTGATTTAAGAAGAGAATATATAAATGTTTTCTCTAGAAAATGAAATGAATGGTAGTAATTAAAAGGAATTGATCTAATTCTCTAAAATGAAAAACTAATATTTAATCAAGTAATTAAGATAGCATGAAATTGCTGATACATTCTCATTTCCATATACATATATATATAAACATCAACCATCTCAATCCGAAAACCTCATGAAGATTGAAAATAAACGCTAAAAAGAACAGAAAACCTATCTTATTTTATTACACGATATATTTTCGGGAAAAAAGAATTCGGCAAAAAAAATGCATAATCAATGAATATAAAACAGAACAAAAACAATGATGAAAATATTTATTGGTGAATTCAAAATCTTAGAGGGACTGAGATGTGGGGCCCGTGATTTCTTACTTGGCAGCTCGGAGGCCACTGGATTGATAGGGGATGGTGCCTGTGCAGCTGGTTCCGGTGCCGATCCAATGTTGTGTTTAGAAAGTGTGGTGGAGTTGACGCCATCGTAACCTGGTTTTCAATTTTATTTCTTAGTAAAAAAATTGAGAAAAATAATTAAATGTATCGTGTATTCGTAAATCTAGAAGTATGAATTTTTTTTGTGTAATATAAAAATTAAGTCGCCGGTCATTATCGGATTGAAATTTAATAATATAGTTGAAAATGAGTACTCACAATCAAACTCCTTCCACCCCAAAACCATTGTTTCTCGGTTGAACACGATACGAAGACCCGTTAAGAAATTTTCTGCAACGAAATATATTTCACGATAAAAATATTATTGTTTACATTCAATAAAGTATTTTGTGAAATAAATATAAAAAGATCATGAAAATCTACTTACGTCCGATTATGTTTATACCGGTGCCCTGTAACACCGCGAGGCAATATCCAATCGGTTGTTGACTAGTCTGTATATTAATGCTCGTTAAGGGAACATCGAATCATTAATTTTGATATGTGTATAAATACTTTGGTTGTGATCTTATAAAAATCTACCTCGTCGACGAGAAATGCAATAGGATGCAGTGCCGGAAACATGCTACCTCCTTTTGTTGTGAAATTTAGTTGAGGTAATACAATTTTAGTTTGGCCAGAACTAAAAATATAAACTTGAATAGATCAAAGATGAGATATCAAATAAATACATAATTGTAATATACCAACAATGTGTACCTCAACTGATAGCAGTAGTCGAAAAGAATGCTCGAATCATTAGATAATCGAGTTTCTGTAACTTTTTTTGAGAACTAGAAATAATTTAAAGAAAAATCAAAAGTGAAAATATAAGGAACTAATTTTAAGAATATTTTGCAAATATTTACACTCGTTGTGAGTTGCGAGTAAACAGGATCAGACAAAATTGTGAACGAAGTGCCAGAGTCGACTATAGCTGTGAAACTTGTGTCGATTGTTGTGTTTCCTATATCGATTCCCGTTAAACTAATGTTGTAGAATGGACTACAAATAATATATTTGTCAAAAATATAAAAACTATATAGATCAACTCTTTATAAAAATGTAATGTGATGTGCTTACTAGTGATTGCTATCAATGATAAACGGGGTTTCTGATTGGTCGGAACTACCCGTATCACCGAAATTGAGTCTTCCAACACCATCAGATCCGAAGCACATAGAAAAAGAATCTGAAATGAGACCTTGTTGTGCCAGCATCGTTGGAACTGAGAAGTTATTCATACCGAGACCCATTAAACCATTCGGCGCACCTGCCTGTAGAAATGAACCTGTTTGAACCTCGCCGCAACTAAAAAAATATACAATTATTCCCGCAAAATATTATGCTACTATCAAACTGATACAATAAAAATAGAAAATATTTAGAACTCGTACCCGAAGACAATAGGAGCTTTCGCATTAGAACCATCTTCATTCAACAAGTACAAATCATCTTGTACTAACACTCCAGATGAAGAAGTGTTAACAGAAGCATACTTAATAGAATAAGGGCATTGATGGCTCGCATTAAGACACGCGCTACTCATACTACGCGTAAGATCACATTGGCTACTGCCGCAAGAGATCTCTTTGCTTGTGCTAGATGTGTTAGGGCTGTAGGTACTGAACTCTATTCCCTGTCCAATATCAACATCCAAATTCAACTCTAATTGGCAAAATGGTCCAAACATACTGACTATATAGTTAACACTTAATACACTATTGACTAAATAAATCTCCATTTATAGACAAAAAATGAAAATGGGACCATAAAATCTTTTTCTTACATTAAAAATATATAAAAAAAAAATAGGATTACTCCGTATAAAGGGGAGGTATTAGCCGCGCATTGCTTGCAATTACAGGGCACCCAGAAAATATCGCTGCCCGTATCCATCGCCACCAAAAACGTCTGATTCGGTGTCCCCAATGACACAATTGCATAATGCAAGCTAATATCAATTTGTTATAAAAACATTACTGTAATTAAAATTACAATTACACAAGAATATTAAAAAAAAATGGAAACTAAATTACGTCATAAACAGAACAACTTGCATATTTCTAAAACAATATATTGAGAGTGGACTTGACTTCTAAGCCAATTTAAAAAGAAGCATTGAATTTTGGGTATTTATTTCTTCTTTTTATAATTTAAAAAGAATAAAATAAAATACTTACTATCCGAGATAGGATATTCGATCCGTTTCGTTTCCATCGGCAAAACTATAAATATCGCTGCTAGAAGAATCGGCGAGGGAGCGGCCATGGCGGCCGAGCAATATTCGATCATGCCTAATAAGTTGCTTGTAATATTCTGCACTCCCTTCTGGTGCTTTATCAGGTTGCCACGTGTCAGGAATCCCATGGGACTCGGCCCATCGCTGAACCTTGTCAGAAAACCGATGATGAAACTCGACTCGAAATGTATTGCCAGTTTTTGCTACTATGTTGTGTGTAAGAGTTGAAATCATGATTAGTAAAAGTAAAGAGGATGCCATGTCCATGAGAGTGAGATTTTGGATGAATGAGTATAGAAGAGAGAGAATTTTATAAGAGAGAAATGGGGTTTGAAAGAGTCAGTCAAGTTGTGCCGTGATAAACTAGTAATGGGGTCAATGGAGAGAGAGAGAAAGGGAGGACTTTAGTAGCGTCTTCTCCGGAGGGAAGGGCTGACCGGCTGAGGACCAAGAGGTACTTGATTGGTAGAAAATAAGAACACTGTGGAATGGTGAGAGCCAATAAAGCCATCTTTGTAATTATCTATGGATAGTGTCACAGTGTGTGGAGCAATATCTTTTATTTAATTTTCATGATTTGCATTTATGAAAATTGAATGATTTACCTTGTACTTCAGCATGATGATGAATTGTATGCAAATTGGTTAACTTATTTAGAATCTAAATTTTGAATTATAGATAGAATATAATATTTATGATGAATTACATAGTATTGTGTATGTTAAGAAGCACCAAATGCCTATTGTAACTTGGTCATGAATGGAAGTTATTAATGATGGTATCCATGTTTGGTTAAGGAAATATATTCACTAAGATATGATTTATTTAACTAAAATAAAAAAATAAAAAAAACTAGAAGTGATATTGAAGGGTTGGTGGTTAGAAACTCGTTGGGTTAGGAGCTCCAAGTGGGCCAAAACTGATCTCTCAAATATATGTATGACGTTTGACATTGAGGTGTATTGTTTTCTAAGACAACAAGTTAATCTGCATTAAGTGGCTTACTTATTTATTTATTCTTATAATTAGTGAATAAATTAATGATTGTAATTTATTGGTTCAAAAATATTCCTCGAAAAAAATATATTATAGTTTTTCTCTTTTTATCTCTCTCAACATGATAAAGTAGAAGAAATGCAAATTAATTGTTGTTTCGAAAAATCAAATTAATGAACTAGTTATGTTATTTTGAAGTTTAGATAATTAGATGGAACTTTTAAGTACTGTGTGAATTCACTAATGAGTTCTGTAAAAATTATATTATGGTACATTTAGTATTATTTTTTTTAAATAATATTTGAATGTTAAATTGTATTTATATGCATCTTGTAACAGTTACACACTATAAAAAAAATTGATCGAAGTCGCAGTTGTGAAGCGACTATATATTAACCGATTTATGTTAATCGTTAAATTAAACATCAAAACGCTACAATTCATTACATGTTATTTTAAACATCCATAAATAATCAAAAATATTATTTGAACATTGATTATCATAGAAGTATTGCTATCCTTGCCTCTTAGATTTTTTAGTCACCGACTAAACATGTATGATTATGTGTCGTGTTAAACTAATTTATAGAATCTAACAAGTATTTAGCACTAGATTTTATATCCTATTTAATTAATTTAATATTTCAGGTTAGTGCAGGCAAAGTTCCTAGTATGATTAGAGTTGACCTTGACCTCCTAAAAAAATTTAAAGTTGACAAATATATTTTAAACTTTCTTGTTTAAATAATTCGATCTTTCGTATTATACATATAAAAATGTATTACAAGTATATATATATATATATAAAAATGTATTACAAGTATATATATATATATATAAAAATGTATTACAAGTATATATATATATATATATATATGTGTGTGTGTGTGTGTGTGTGTGAGAGATGTGCTATGCTGCTTTCAAGAGCACCAAAAGTTTATATTGTATATAATTTCATGCACTTCGAATTTCTACTACTTTTTACAAAATACTTGGAAAACTAATCGGCACGGTCTTAATTAATTTCATTTATAACCGGTGCTGCTGCTTCATCCTCCTTGTACCACTTGTCTGTACCAGCGTCGACGGTACCGCCATTGACCCACTGGTCGTCCACGCTCAACGCCACGTTGACTTTCTGGACACTTCTAGAAGGTCCAACATGGACCCAATGCAGAGACTTGGTACGTGACGTGGAGTTTTAACTTGTCGGTTATGTGCTGTGACGGACCCATCCAGGTTTCAGTACGGGTGGTACAATTTGGAGAGTACCGAGTGACATGGATTTACCGCCCATAACCCCTATCGTTCCTTTAAAATGAGCCATGTTTTTGAAATTAGGTTTAAAATCAGTCCCTTAGAATGAGCCAATTTTTCGAAATTAAGTTAAAAATCAGCCCCAAATCTGTCCATACTCAACCAAAATCAGCTCCAATTCGCTAAAATCAGCCCCAGATCGGATTGAAATCATGTTCCTGCAAATTAACCATATCATACCTAAATTTGTCACCAATTAGCAAAATTATAACCCTAATTAATTTTCCAATATCAAAATTAAACCAAAACTAAGTCATGATTAGCCTAATCGATTCCAATCAAACCTTATCCAGCGATAATAACCCAAATTTAGAAGATATACCAGAACTTCAGGATCCTTGGGTAAATCATCGTCGATATCCGAAGTCGGATCAGGAAATTTATAAAAATACCCCTCCATGTTTGACTGTGTTATTTTTAGATGGTAAATTTTATTAAAAGGCTCCTCCGTGTGTGCTTATATTGTTTTTGTGAATTCTTTTTGTGGATTCTGATTAGCGTTTTTCTCTTTCTCTCTCTCTCTCTATATATCTATATATATATATATGAGATGGGCTATGCTGGTTTCTGCTTTCAAGAGCACCAAAAGGTAAATACTCACTTTGTTATCCGTCTGGTCTTTATGATATGTGCATGATGAGTACAATGGACTCTGTTTTTAGGTGTAAGGGAGCAATCTTCTTTAGGACCAGATTTCTTTGTCCGACAATAAAGGTACCCTAATTTAACTAATTCAACCTAGTTACACAAATAAATTAGAGGAAACAACATGAACAATCATTCTTATTTCTTATTAATCTGGAGAAAAATTTGTGAAATTACGTAAGAGGGGTTTGCAAAATCCTTAATTCGAGCACTCTAATGTATCCATAAGGCAAGTCAAACTCCATGAGGTAATGCAAGTTAGTAGTTTCATAATATGAGTTCATATCATAACACAGCATCGAAATGTCAAATATTTTAGAAATTCAACTATAATTCACAACAACAAAAAATAGAGGTTTCACAGAATCACAACACAAAATAATCCATCAACTCAAAATGTCGAATATTTTAGAAATGCAGCACATATTTAGTTTGCTGACATGCAGTAAAATAGTGTCTTGATTTGCCGCACTTTGGATACTTGGGTTGTATTTAACTTTCTTTTCAGAGAATGACTTCCATCTATGTCTGATGAGATATACTGGATGCCTCCAGTTATTACTCTATGATTTATACTGGATGTATCCAGTACACAGAGTCACCAATCGTACTAAAGATTCTCTAGGACAGGAATTAGTTAGTGACTCATCATAATTACAGAATGAGTCATTAGGTTCTAGAAGGATTAGGTCTTAGTATAAAAGACAATGTAATGTTTTAGATAATGAGATATATAGAAATACAATAACTTCAATCTTCGTTCTTTACTTCTTTACAATCTCACATGGTATCAGAGCGTTAAGCCATCGCTTTTCCTTGATCTCGCCATTAATGGCAGCCATGACTGAAGATCCTTCTCTAAATGAAACCCCTCCACAAAATTTCTCCCAAACGAGTACGAGATCTATCTCTGAGAATCTCAGTGATAAAATCACTATCTTCTCGACTCAAGTTCCCATCAAATTAGATAGGAACAACTTTCTCTTATGGAAAGCACAGATCTTTCCGATCCTTTGTGGTTATGATTTGTTTGGCTATCTCGATGGGTCGTTTCCTAAGCCACCACCGGTGGTCCGTGAAGGAGACAAGATCGTGGTAAATCCGGATTTTCATCTATGGCATCGACAGGACCAGCACATTCTTGGCTGGCTTGTCGGTTCACTCAGTGAATCAGTCTTGTCTCAAGTCGTTAATTGCTCAACCTCGAGTGAGATATGGCAGATGCTAAATCAGACATATAGATCCGTAAACCTCGCCAGCATCATGGAGCAAAAGATGCTTCTTCACACCTTGAAGAAGGAAGGTATGTCTTGCAGTGATTATGTGGACAAGATGCAATCGATTCTCTCTTAAAGATCTTGGTGTTCTTAATTATTTCCTTGGAATTCAAGCAATTTCGACTACAAAAGGAATTCTTCTCAGTCAATCTCAGTACGTACAAAATGTTCTTTCAAAAACAAAAATGACTGAGGCTCGTCCAGTCTCTTCTCCTATTACGGCCAATGAACAATTGTCAAAGTTCACTGGCTCCCCGGTTCAAGATCCAGAACTGTACCGAAGTACAGTGGGTGCATTGCAGTATCTGACGATAACTCGTCCAGATATCGCTTTCTCAGTAAACAAAGTGGCTCAGTTTATGCACAACCCTACTGATGTCCACTGGTCAGCAGTGAAACGAATATTACGGTACCTCAAAGGCACTTCGACGCATGGCCTGCATCTTCTCCGAGCAACAAATCTCTCTCTTCAAGTGTTCTCCGATGCCGATTGGGCTGGCTGCCCAGATGATCGCAGATCAACGTCAGGCTTCACAGTGTTTCTTGGTCCAAATCTCGTTTCATGGTGCTCAAAAAAGCAGGCCACTGTAGCTCGTTCGAGCACAGAAGCGGAGTACAGAAGTATGGCCCTTGCTACTACGGAGGTTATTTGGGTTCAATCACTGCTCAGGGAACTTCATGTGTCCCTCGCTGCTTCTCCGACAATTTGGTGTGACAATATCGGAGCAACGTATCTCGCTTCGAATCCGGTATTTCACGCGCGTACCAAACACATTGAAATAGACTTCCACTTCATTCGTGATCAAGTCAATTCCAAGCAGCTTCAAGTACGATTCATTTGCTCTGCGGATCAAATGGCAGATATTCTTACCAAAGGACTACCTGCCACAAGGTTTCATCTACTCAAGAGCAAGCTCACTGTGGTCGAACCACCAGTATCGCTTGAGGGGGGCTGATGAGATATACTGGATGCCTCCAGTTATTACTCTATGATTTATACTGGATGTATCCAGTACACAGAGTCACCAATCGTACTAAAGATTCTCTAGGACAGGGATTAGTTAGTGACTCATCATAATTACAGAATGAGTCATTAGGTTCTAGAAGGATTAGGTCTTAGTATAAAAGACAATGTAATGTTTTAGATAATGAGATATATAGAAATACAATAACTTCAATCTTCGTCTTCTTTACTTCTTTACAATCTCACAATGTCCTGATTGTATCTTCAAGAATGTTCGTCGTGACTGGTGCAAAACTGGTGCAAATCGCTCTTATCACACTTCTATGAAAGATAAGTAGGAAAATAGTGATTAAGAAAAGATATGTAAGATATTTTGAGTTATAAGAACAGTGGAGTTAGGCTTGCCTTGTAGATGAGAGAAAAAAAGACTCAAATTGAATTAGTTAATTTGGGGGTACCTTTTGCTGTTGCGCCATGAGAGGAAATCAATCACCCAAGAGAAAATCACAGCTATCCTACATGGAGGAGAAGGAGAATCACACGGCCATAGAGATGTCGATCTCGTAGAGATCGTTAATCGCAGGGGACTTCTTCAAAGTTCAACATGAAAAAGTTGATTACAGAGAGGTACAAACGGAAATAGAAAAAAATTACAAGGGGCAGGGTATCCCCGAGAGAGAAGTGGAAACGGAGAAAGTTATGGGAAAAAAAAACGTTATGAGCTGAATCTAATTCATCATGCACGGATCGCAATAAAGATCAGACGGATAATAAAGTGTGAGCTACTCATGTGGTGCTCTTAAAAGCACCATAGCGCACGTCTCTCTCTCTCTCCTTAATTAAGTACCGCAACTTTGGTACTCAATGTTTGTTTATTATTGGATATGTATTGAGATTTTTGCATTTATTGATGTGCACAAGTTTTTTTGATCATCATGAAAAAACACAAATCTCAATGCAAATTCAATAACGAAAAAACATTAAATACCAAAATTTTGATACTTAATTAAGTATGTTAGCCTCCATATATATATATATATATATATATATAATATATATATACACACACATGACGGATCAATGGATTTCTTATTTGTAATATTTATTTGGAGTCCAAATCTAAAGCGTTCATTTTATTTTCGTGGACGGCTGAGATTTCGTGAAAGAACACTGCTCAGAATATTACTCTCTACCCAATCTTTGCCCAAATACAACACGAGCCTTCTCCTTCTCCTTCTCCTTCTCTTCTCCTTCTCTCACCTCTCACACAACGACAAGGTCTTCCTCCATCTCCTCTCCTCCATGTCCTTGTACGCACGATGATGCCTCTTCTCTCTCTAATCGGCGTCAATCCCGTGCGACGAAGTCTCCCAAGCGATGGAGCCGTCCTTCACTCTCCCTCCTGAACTCGCCTCCTTCATGTGCCATTAAAGTCAGATCTTTCTCTGTTTGGTGGGACGAAGTCTTCTCAAGGGATCAAGCATTCAAGCCCTACCCGTCTTCCTCTCGTGTGAGCATTACCTCATCACTTGCATAATTATTGAGTACTTCCTTCATATATTTTGGTTTTTATGTTTCTAACAAATTAGAGTGACTTTCCACAGCCGTTTCAAAAATCAATTTCTAGAGCTGTTCCTAAAATCGTTGTAAGAGAGGCAAATTTTATGCATACTTTTTCAGAACTTTTTCTAACCTTTTATAATTTGGACATCCAACCAAATTATGAAGCGACCAATACTCCGCCTTTTAATTCCACTTGCCAAACTGCTCGTAAACACGCGAGTACCCTTTATTTTTCTCTAAAAAAAAGAAAAAATAGGTTATTAAACCCAAAAAATTATTTTTCTGGCCCAAGATAATTATCACCTATATGTTAGACCAGGCCCAGTTTCTAATCAAATTTGTATGTTAAACGGGCCTAATATAGAACCTTACAATATTCAACATGTTATCTTGTAATATCTTAAGACATTGTGATGTACATTGTATAATTAAGAATAAGAATGCTTCAAATCATATACTATTTTAGATTTAAATTTATATAATAATAGATATATTATTTTTCAAACTTGGTTCTATCTTATACTCTATTCTTTATATATGCCTTATCTTTTCAATAATGTTGACCAATAGAATGGTACGAACATTTTTTTTTAACTTGTATATATTATATATACATCTGAAAATGTCCTTTTCAACTTACCTAATCCAAGATATAATCATAAGAACAAAACCATGGCGGCTTCCAAAGTGCATCTTCAACGAATCCATACAAAAATATATAAATAAATACTAAAATGTAATATTGGTACTAGTACTAAATAGGAAGTATGATATATGACACAAAATGAACACATTAAACACATGAAGCATATATACTCATGCAAAAACTTGCTTTTGTGGTTATGATAGCTCAAATAATTTGGGATTGATTTTGATTTGACAGTGGGGCTCTACAATAATGATCATATCAAATAAATTAGACCAAACAACATGCAGAGCACCTTAGTTTTAATGAAAGAGAGCATTCAAAGCATTTGGATAATAGAAAGGGGTGTTTAATTTGGGCTCCACAAATACAACTTTGTATTTAAGTTTCTCCTTGCCTCAATGTTTTTTAGGGGTTTGTTTGATTTTGAATTTTTGAGGCTTGTTATTATCATCCCCTATAATAAAAAAAAGACAAATTTCATATGTACTTTTATAAAAATCCCATAATTTCACGTATACCCTTGCAAAACGTGAAATATCATGAATACTCCTCGAAACTACTAAAATTTTATGGATGCTCTTTTTATTAAATTTCGGTTATAGTTATTCGTTAAAATTATTGTTATTTTTTTCTATTCCAATTTTACACCCTATGTAAATATGAAATAATATTTATGTTGAAAAAATCGAAAAAACATCAATTAAGATAATTTTAAGGAATAATTAACCGAAATCTAACAAAAATGACGTGTGAAATTTTAGTAGTTTTATAGGGCTATTCATGATATTTCACGTTTTGGTATACATGAAATTGTGAAATTTTGTAGGAATACATATGAAATTTGACTTAAAAAAAATTATCAACTTGCATGATTTGACAAATTTTGAATTGAATTTAAAAAATCTAAGGACGTGTTTGAATCACCATAGTATAATATTAGTATAATATTATTGTGATAATCACATTTTTAGAATGTCTTTTCAAATAACCACATTCTCATTCAATGATAATATCTACATCTTGGTTAAGAATAATTTATTCCGAGGAATTCAATACTCTCATATTTGCTTTGATAGAATATATTATAGTGCTTGGAAAAATTCATAAAATAATAATAATATATTTTTCTATAAAATAATTAAATAGTCAGAAACTTAATGATCTAGTATTAATAAAAAATAAAAATATATAGTAGAACTTATAAATTAATAAAAAAATATTAGAGTTTTAAAATATAAAACAGTTATAATAATAGTACTTTTGAAAAAGAAAAAGAAAATCTAAGAAATAGTAATATTTTTTAAAAAAAGATTGTTATCCAATTATCAAAACAAAATAAATAGCATACGTATATTGTTTGCTTGTACACAACATAATTAGATAAATAACATACTTGAGAAAGAAGAGATAAAGTACAAAATAGAGAGAACAAATTAATTAAGTAATATGGTAGTTTAGACAAATTATTAATTAAATATTGTGTGAATATAAAATTTTTATCTATATTTTTTGAAAATTACTTTCCAATAAATATATATATTTTTTTGTTAACATCAATATCACATGCCGTCCACATAAGATTTTCATAATATACTAAACATTTTTTAATCACATTTCATTAGAAAGTCCTAACTTTTTTCATTATTCAAACACATTTAAAAAAAAATTGTATTGTTATCACCCATGATTTTGACTTTTTAAGTACTTATCTTGGAGGAAAAGAATTGAAAATTTTATCACCTCGTTGACATCTTAGAATTACAAAATGATGTTAGATCTTGCAAATCCCCAAATTCTCAAATCCACATTCAAATATTTAATTCGTACTTCTACACTGAATCGGATAATTCAATTAAATAATAATAGTTTTTTTCGGAAATCAAGTTACAAACTATGTTACACGAATACATAAAATATATTTTTCTTTTGTGATTCTTCAAGAATATTTGACACGTACTTCTAAAGTACAAACAGGTATACTTAAAATATAAAACAGCAAATTTAAAATTGAAATAGAAAAGATATTGATACATGTCGTTAAATAACAGGATACAATAAACAAAAATTGATTTTTGTTTCGATAATTCCAAAATTTAAATATCTTTTACGTCATACATATACTATTTAACTCATTAAAACTAACTAAATGTACGAACTATGATTAATACATAATAAAATATTATATATATCAGACATAACGTGTTCTAAATTTTCTTAACGAATAATAATTAAAAATAATATATTGAGACCTTAGTTATTTATAGAATTATACACAAAATTCTTTGACAACATCATTCATCATGATAAAAAACATGATGTTGTATTGGACTTGTATTTTTGTTGTTGTGTAATTGAATGAGATTTCATACTTGTCTATACTAAATCAACATTCTAATCTTAGAATTGGATACATACAAAATAAAAATTAAGGTATAAATCATTTTTCTCTTTATAATCACACATATATATTGTACGCGTATCAACATTAGAACTTCCAAAAACTGACCCGATCCGAAAAAATGACCCGACCCGTCCGAATCCGAACCGAAAAATGTTGAAAAATCAACGACCCGAACCCGAAACCGAACCGAAACCGAATGACCCAAACCCGAAATCGACCTGAAACCGAATGATCCGAAACCCGAATGACACGAAACTCATGACCCGAATGACCCAAAACTCACGATCCGAAAATTAAAATATTATTGTTAAAATCAATATAATATTGCTAAAATGTCCCGGAATTAATAAAATAAATCCCGAATTATCCGCAAACTAAATTTTCGAAAAATCGAATGATTCGAAATCAAATTTTGCGAAATCCGAATGATCCGAAAATCAAAATAGCCAAGACCCGAATGACCCAAAAACGGAAACGATCCGGAACCGAATGATCCGAAAACCGAAACGACTTGAAACCGAATGACCCGAAAACCGAGACGATCCGAACCCAAATGACCCGAAAATCGAAACGATCCGGAACCGAATAATCCGAAAATCAAAACGACCCGAAACCCGAACGACCCGCGACCTGAACGACCCGCAAACAGAAACGACCCGAACCCGAAATGACTCAATCCGAATCCGACTCGACCCGTCTGATTGCCTCCTCTAATCAGCATATGAGTTCTCAACAACTTTTAAATTATATATATAATTTCGAGTGCCGAATAAAATATAGATTTAATTTGGTTGATGTGGTATTTTTGGACCAAGTTTTTTACATAAAATTGTAGTAATATACATTTATTCAGAAATATTCTTCCATCTATTTCTTCCGAAAACTTAGTCAATACTTAGTCTAACTAGGGGTGGGTATTCGGTTGAACCGAACCGAGCCGAACCAAATAATAGCAAACCGAATTAAACCGAATCGAACTAGATTTAAACCGAACCGAACCGAATAAAATTTGAACCGATTTAAAACCGAACCGAATAAACTGGATTTCTTATTCGGTTTATTCGGTTGAACTGAATTAGAAGTTTTATAATGTTAAAATTTAAATGTTATTTAAAAAAAATATATAAAAACAAATCATATAAAATATACTTACTTTATTTCTAATTTTACAATATTTAATTTTAATATTTTTAAGTAAATATAATAGAAAAAAATGAAAAATAGTATTAATTCTGTCGGTTCGGTTTAATCGGTTCTGAAAACACCAAAACCGAACAGAACTGAACTGAATAAACCGAATAATATCAATTTTTGAACCGAACCGAACGAAATGAATCGAAAAACCGAACCGATTAAACCGAATTCGACCGGTTCGGTTCGATTTTCAAATAAACCGAACCATTTGTCCACCCCTAAGTCTAACAAACGAAATATTGATCCGTTGAAAACTCAAGAGACAAATTTGGATAAAAAGTTGTACAATAATGTTGATTAAGTAATCAAAATTCGAATAATTATCTTTGTTTCGAATTCGAATAATAATTATCTTGCTTTGAATTCCTTAACAACTCACTCTGAATTTTTCTCCCATGGAAAAAATGTGCATTCGAAAGAAGAAATTGTGAAGACATTTCACAGTTCTACAGGGGCTAAAAAACAAAGAAAAGTCTGGCATGCTCTGACTTATTCCCCCCTCTCTTCTCTCCATAAAATTAAGTAATTACCAACATTGTGTCATCCTAAACGTCATCCAAGTATGGTGGTGGATCCCATTTTTTTTCCTTGTTAAGAATATAATGTTATTTGTACTTGGAGCATGAACGTACAAAATATACTATTTTCCTTCTACGATACCAATGCATTCACAAAATTCGAACACAAAACAAAATTTATTATTCGTATACGTCGTTTATAAATTTGAACCGGCCAGCTCGAACGAACTCGAACCAAGCCGAGTCAAAGTCGACCCGTGCTCGAGTTGAGTCATGTTCGACTCGAACTAGTTCAAATTTGAACAATTATATATATAAATTAAAAAAAGAACATAATTTTTTCGAACCGAGTCGAGTTACCTCGAGTTCGAACATGGCTCGAGCTGAAAAACAGAACTCCAATTCCTATTCCGAGTCGAGCCAAACTGCCAGCTCTATTATAAACTAATCAACAAACAATTTAAAAAAAATAGTCGGCATGTTATAATATAGATAATGTCAAAAAATAAATATCAATAGTTATTAAATATCAACAATAAAATATATATTGTAATTTTCAGCATTTGACTTTTTAAACTACATTTTAAAATTGATGGTAGTGTATTTGGTTATTTAAAGAAAAATCAAGAAACATGTTACTATTAAACTATGATTATTATAATAAAATACTATCTTACTTGTGAATTTTTTATTTTTATGATTATGATATTATTGATAGGGGAATATATATAATGAAGGTGGTCTATGTTTACAGTGCACCGAGTCCATACAAAAGTAATCCAGTGGCCTCGCTGGCCTCTCTTTTTTATACAGCCAGTTCTTGTCTTAACTCTCAACTGGAGAGAGAGAGAGAGAGAGAGGAGAAAAGAGAGGCTGTAATCTTCGTGTCATCACTCAAATCGCTACCAGTTTAGTTGAAATTACAGATCGAGTCTTCAATTTCATTGGGCAATTTCTCGATTGAAGGAGGCGGCCAGTTTGGGAGTGAAAGGTGCGATATTTTCCCCGAGTTTAAGATTTTTTTTCAATTTCGATTGGGGAAAGCTTATTTTGGATATTTTCCTTTTGTGGATTTGATAAAGGGGAGTTTGTGTTGCTAAAGAGTTATCTAATTTTGGTAATTAGGTGAACTCATAGATCTTAACGGCCGGGCGCCGCTTAAGTGAATACTGGCGATTAGTCCAGTTGATTGAAAGCAAAGGGGAAACAAATCAAGTATTAATTCTAAGATAAAGGTTAAATTTTGATTATTTTTTTTCTATTTGCACGAATCTTCTTTATCAAGTTTTGACTTTCCAACTACACCTCGCACAGTTTGCTGATAAAGTAAAAATCACCTCTTTTTCCTATTCAAAATTTCAAACTTCTTACTAATTCTTCGTCTTTATCGTCAATCAGGAAACAAAAAATCTGTTTACCATCAATCTCTCCTCGCCTCAAATGCGAAAGCACAACAGGCCCCAAATATTATGAAAAACAATGTGGAAATCCATATTAAATCTCCTCAAATCCTGCTTACTCCCCTCCTCTTCTCGCCACGTGGGCTCCTCCTCAAGCCGTCAAGAAGGTCTTCTCTGGTACAAAGACACAGGCCAGCACCTTCACGGTGACTTCTCCATGGCTGTAGTCCAAGCTAACAACCTTCTAGAAGATCAAAGCCAGGTCGAATCCGGTCCATTAAGTTTCTTAGACACCGGTCCCCACGGCACTTTCGTCGGCGTCTATGACGGCCACGGCGGACCCGAGACCGCATGTTTCGTCAACGACCATTTATTTCGCCATCTTAAAAGTAAGTCCCTCATTCTCCCTTATTTTCACGTAAAAATAGAAAGGGGATTTACATATTTACCCTTTTTTTAACTTGAAATTAATCTAAAATATCATATTTACCCAAAAATTAAAAACATCCAATTTCTCCGTCAATTTAAAATTACTATTTTACCCTTCAAAAAACCCAAAATATCATATTTATCCTTCTAAAAATAAAAATACCATATGATATTTTTGGTTTTTAGAAGGGTAAAATAATAGTCTTAACGGAGAAATTGGATGGTTTTTTAATTTTTGGATAAATATGATATTTTAATTTTAAGAAGGATAAATATGTAATTTCAAGTTTAAAAACGGACAAATATGTAAATTCCCAAATAAAAATATCAAATTTACCATTATATACTTCCAGGATTCGTGTCGGAAGAAAACGCGATGTCAGAAGAAGTGTTGAAAAAAGCGTACCAAGAAACAGAAGACGACTTCGTGTCGATCGTACGAAATCAATTCGCGATTAAACCACAAATCGCGGCCGTCGGATCATGCTGTCTGGTCGGAGTCGTTTGCAACGGAATTTTATACGTCGCGAATGCCGGCGATTCCAGAGCGGTTCTGGCCCGCGGCGTCAAATCCACCGGCGAGATTCTCGCCGTGCAGTTATCCGACGAACATAATGTCAGCATCGAAAGCATGAGAAAAGAGTTACAAGCGTTGCATCCGGAAGATAAACATATCGTCGTTTTGAAACATAACGTTTGGCGCGTTAAAGGCCTCATTCAAGTACATATAAATATACTATTTTATTCGTTAATATTACGTTTTGTATTTATTTTTCTTTTTTTTGTTAGGTGTGTAGGTCGATAGGAGACGTGTATTTGAAAAAACCCGAGTTTAATAAGGAGCCGTTGTACATGAGATTCAGGCTGAGAGAGCCGTTTAAAAAGCCGATATTGAGTTGGGAGCCGGCGATAACGACACACCGATTAGAACCGCACGATCATTTCGTGATTTTCGCGTCGGATGGTTTGTGGGAGCATTTCACCAACCAGGAGGCGGTGGATATAGTGCAAAAGGGTCCTCGCAATGTATGATATTTAATTTAATTATTTACTTTTCAGAAAATGGTTTGATTTGATATTTTTTAGGGGAGTGCGAAGAGATTGGTGAAGACGGCGTTGCAAGAAGCGGCGAAGAAGAGGGAGATGAGATACTCCGATTTGAAGAAGATTGATCGTGGGGTGCGGAGACATTTTCATGATGACATCAGCGTTGTCGTCGTATTTATCGACTCGAATCATGTTAGTAAGGCGGGACGGGGCCAGCCTGTCAGTGTGAGAGGTGGTGGGGTCAATTTGCCGTATAGTACCGTCGCGTCTTATTCGACCTCGATTTGAAGGGGGTGGGGGGTTTTGATTTTTTTTGTCCACGTGTTAATTTTAATGTGTTATGTTATGTATAATTTTAGTGTATCCCAAAAATTTTAATCGGAAATTTGTAATTTGTATTTTGTTGTTTTGCTGCTATTTTTTTTCCCTTTTTGATTTCGTGTTTTAATTGTATAGAAATTTACAATGATCAAACTATTATTTGGTATGTGTAGACTCGAAAAGTTATAGATTGATAATATATTTTTATTAGATTAGACTAAAAAGGTACAATGAATGGAATGTCAATCGTAATTACATTTACCAAAATGATATATATATATTTTTAATCCCAAATTTCAAATAGTAGTAATTTGTCCAAATTAACAACGATTGAACAAAACTTGTGTACTTGCATCCCTTTATAAAAAAATTAAGTTGCGTCTTTTACGAGCACGTTTCGTGCTTTCGGCCAACTTCACGAAAAAAATAAAACAATGATTGAACAAAGCAAGATCAATTGGAGTGTGAATTAATGTTTAAAATAGGTTAATTTTCTATTATATTTCCCATCTTAACACACATATATATATAATTGTAAAATGAGTCTTATATGCTATCAAAATAAATTTTGCATGATGAAAGACGTAATTGATGACTGACCTAGCATGCATTTTCTATCTCGTAACTTACAATCACATACATCAAATGATTCTCAGATTATAGTTCCTTCACATATTATCGATGAGTATTACTGAACTTTAGAAACTAGTAATTCGCAAACTGGAATTTGAAAAATCCGAGATTTCAATTCCAGAGTTTTGAGTTAGAAAAAACCGGATATTGACAGTCCAGATCTGAAGTTCCGGATTTTAACATGAAAATCAGGTTTTAGAAACTCCAGAATAGAAACCCGAGATTTTTCATTCCGAGTTTTTTCTTTCTTTCAGAAAACAAGGTATTGACATCCCGATAGGTATATGTCACTCTGGCAGTTCAGTCTATTCTGAAAAGATGCAAACTTTTCCCGCCGCCTCTGCCGCATCTCCAATCTCCCCCTCCCTCTCCTTTCTCCGGCGGAACTCTAGATTCAATATTGTAAAACCTCTATTCGCGTCTTCTTCTTATACTTCTTCCACCCTCGATCAGTCGCCTCCAGTCAGAAGCAAGTACGGCGGAGTTCAGCTGGTAGAGACGGTGGACGATGGGTCTCCGAGATCGAGACTCGACGCATGGATCACCTCTCGCATGGGAGACATCAGCCGGGCGCGGATTCAATCTAGTATCAAATCCGGCCTCGTCACTGTCAATGGCCGTTCCATAGATAAGGTTTGTCTGATCCAGAATCATACATTCATCTTCGAGGTCTCAATTGATCTTCGGGCGGTGCTACAGTGCCTCCCAAATCCACTCCCAAATTCACTCCCTATATTCATTGACATGTGGAACCCACACCTACTTTTACAAAATTTAATTCGTGTGGGACCCACAAAATGCACTGTTCATGTGAGAGGGAGGGAAAGAGGGAGGGAGGGAGGGAGTGGGCATATCATTACTCTTGATCTTCAATTAAGCGATATTGTAGGTTTCACATATCATCAAAGGAGGCGATACAATTAGCTGCACGGTTTCAGAGCTGCAGCCATTACGAGCGGAAGCTGAAGATATTCCTTTAGACATTGTCTACGAAGACAACCATCTTCTTGTCGTCAATAAACCTGCTCACATGGTGGTACACCCAGCATCAGGAAACCCTAACGGAACCCTAGTGAACGCCATTCTTCACCACTGCAAAATCTCCACATTTACTTATCTAACCAACGACAATGAGGAAGAAGACGAAATAGACGTGTTTCATGTCGATAAAGTCCCTCAAGAAGCTCTGAACCAAACCAAGACTCGCGATTCTCTAGTTAGACCTGGTATCGTACACCGAATCGACAAAGGCACGAGTGGCCTCCTTGTAATCGCCAAGGTGATCTTTCTTCTCGATTGCTTTAAGATCCGTGCGTCATTTGATTTCGTTGGATTTAGGATTTGATAGGACGAGGAGGCTCATGCGAAATTAGCAGAGCAATTTAAGCTTCGTACAATAAAGAGAGTGTATATGAGCATAACAAGTGGTGTTCCTACACCGAGTTCAGGAAGAATTGAGATGCCAATTGGTCGAGATCCAAATAATCGGCTTAGAATGGTTGCTGCGAATAATTCGTCTGTCAGGCACGCTCGCAATGCTGCTAGTAGGTGAATAAATTTCTCTCTAGTTGTATTTTTTAATATTTTCATAATAATTATTTTAATTTTTTTTATTGTTGAGAAATATGTATAGGTATAAAGTAATGGAGGTTTTTGTGGGGGGTGGATGCGCATTGACGAAATGGAAATTGGAAACGGGCCGTACACATCAAGTAAATAATTTAAAGCATATAATTTATAAATTAATGAAGGTTTTTTATGATATTAATGATTTATGTTATGTAGATAAGAGTGCATGCGAAACATATAGGAGTTCCTTTACTTGGAGACGAAGTTTACGGAGTAACGAAACACATGGCCATGCCTCTTTTGAGAGGGAAAGTTGCGTCGAGATTTCATGAAAGTATTTCGATGATGTTGGATGAGTTGGATAGACCTTGTCTCCACGCTCTATCCCTCGGGTAAGAAAAAAATTGCAAATTATTGTTATTATTTTGAAATAATTGATTGGATTTTGTAGATTCGAGCATCCAAAGAGTGGAGAGTTTATGGAGTTTTCGTGTCCTCCACCCGAGGATTTTGCTCGAGTGCTCGACTTGCTTGCTAGTATAACCGAGATTGAAAATGAGAGCTAATAACATAATTCATGGATTACGAGTAATAGTGAGAAAGATCTCAGGTAATTAATTGGCTTATACAATATACAATTGGTTTGTTCAGCGAAGCATATCTTATCTTAGGCTTATGATTGATGATTGTTTCAATTTGGATTTTAGATGCTTGCTTTATTTGCACTGAGTTAACTTCAAGTATAAAACTGAAAATATACATTATTTTGCGAGTATCAATTGAACTTACTTGTGTAATGCCTTGAAATTAGTTTCATTTTTATATATATTAATTATTTCATTGCAAACATGAAAATTATCATTATAATAATAGTTTCATTTATTATCGCCCAAACAATAGATTTTCAGTTACTTGTGTAATGCCAACTCTTGGTTACTTATTTGTTTGCAAAACACTGTTCACAAAGTGTGTTACCCGTATATACAAAAATCATCCCTTACTTCTATCAGAGAGTTATTTAATTCTCGATGACTCATTTACCTCTATCATCGTGTGAACAGTGACAACCATTTACGTTTGCATCATATAATTCGTCACATAGTCATGATAAATGATAAATTTGTCTAATTATTGTACATTAAATCATAGTTCTAAAAGTCGGTCGGAATCGGGATCGCTCGATGTCCGTGGAGTAAGAATCGTCCGAGTCGGATCGGAATCGGCCGAATCGGATCGGAGAGTCGGATTTTCAAATATTATTTGTTAATTGCAAAAATTAAAAAATATTTAAAAAAAATATATAAACAATTATTGAAAAAATAATAAAAACTTGTTAAAAAAAAAATGAAAATTTATTATTTTTCTTTAGAACATGCTGGGAAATTAATATCAGGTGCTTGTATATATATACAAAATTATTATATTATTATTTGAATGCAAATTTACCCTTCCCATTAAATTTACAATGGAAAGGACATACAAGACGGAGCCACGTTGCTCTTTTATTTTCTTTCATACTGTTTAACCAAGATAATTTTTATCATATTTTCTCTCACCCATGCTTTTTCTGTTCTTTCTCTTTCCTTCGCTCTGTATCCTCACCCTTTACTTCAACCATTCTCTCTTTCTCTTTCCTTCTCCGCCTAGCTTTATCTATTTCCTCTTCTTTGTCTCTCATTTGCTATACTCTCATTCGAGGCTTTTGGATGGATGGATCCGGTAATGAGGAGAGGAGAAAGTGAAGGGGCTGGGAAGAGGAAGGGAAAGTGAAGACTATCCTTTCGGAGAGATGAAGCTTCCGACTCGAGCTAGGGCTTAACAATCGAAATTTGCGAGCTTTGAAATTTGTAAGATTGACGCATGTAAATCAGATCGATCAGGTGATAATTTGTCATAGTTTTCATTTGATGCTGATTTTTGTAAGATTATAAATTATGCTCGGTTTGTTGGTGGTGAGATTCTTTGTTGATCGATTTGATGTTGATTTTCAGCTCAATTGGAATCTCAGCAAAATTTTACTTGATGTTGATTTTCAGCTCAATTGGAATCTCAGCAAAATTTTACTTGATGTTGATTTTCAGCTCAATTGGAATCTCAGCAAAATTTTACTTGATGTTGATTTTCATCTCACAGGTAAAAAATAATTGGATCAGAATATAAGAATGTATATTTAACTGATTTATCTTTGTAGGAGGGATTGAGGTTGAGTATAACTGTGGGCTGAAGAGCTGCGTAATCTCGCTGGTGGGGTCGATATCAAAGTTTTTTTTTTTTACATATATACCCTTTCAAAAACAAATAAAGTATTGAATATGTTCTTGTAAAAACTCAAATTGGTTTTATATTGGGTTTTAGGGTTTGGAAGCATTGTTTCGCAAGGCTGCAATGCTTGGAGATGGAAAAATAATTACCTGGTATGTAATTATAATAATTATTTATTTTGGCTTTCACAAGTATTATCTAAATTAAAACTTTGACATTTGAATTAAAAAAAAATAATCTGTGGGTTCTTTACATATAATCGCGTGAATACCTTTTCACACATCCATTTCATCGGAACTTCATTTCATCGGAACTGAAAAAGTAGATTCAATTTCAAAAAATATGATTTCAGTTTTGATTTCATATTTTCTTAATTATCTACAACCTCTCCTTTTTGTCTAATTAGTCGTACTTTTTTCATGATAGATTGCAGCAGTATATTATTTTGGCTTCAATGGCATTGAAGTAGTTTCAATATCAGAGAAGATGCCTTTATTAAAGGTTAGTTTATTACTTGGTCCCTCTTATAATTGTATCAATTTCTTATTATATATCCTCCCGAGTACACATTTAGATTGTGCTATTTCACTTCATTTCTTTTTCGTTAATCTTTCCAAATCTAATTTAAGTAGTATTCGAGTTGTTAAAGTTTTATTATGCTTTATGGTTAGTAATTGGGGTTAAACATCTTGCTCAGTTCATTTTCTTTTGTTTTAAGGACTGATTTGTAATTTCTGATAATTTCAGGGTGCAGCAATAATTCTTCCAGAAATTAGTGGACCTCTTTAAAGCAATTATATCGACCGTTTATTAAAGCGATGAATTCAACTTTCATTATTTCATAAATAACGTGTCGGTTGTGGCTCACAGAGTCTCTTATTGGAAAAAAATTTCGTTATAATCACGGGGGTATTTACGATATGTTGATTATTGTGTGATATAATATTAGAAGTTTCTGTTATGAATTTAAAAGTATAAAAACAAATTAGGAATAATTATTTTAGATTGAAGAAGAAACTAATGATTGATTGCAGCGTCAATTATCAGGTCAGATTTTTATACTCTGCTATTTTACTTGATTTCTTTCTTGATTAATATTTCTAGAATTTAACCTTAAGTAGTATTTCGGGTTTTCAGGTTTGACTATGGTTTTTAGTTTAGTAATTAGGGTTAAGCTTCTTGCTCTTTTTTTGTTTTTGTTTTGAGGGTTGATTTGTAATTTGTACTAAATTTCACGGGTGCATTATGGAAATTTCAGGTTATTCATCTTGCTCGGTTAGTTAAGGGCCTAAGTACTGATATTGAATATCAGGTTACTTTAAAATGTATGGTTGAATAAAGGGCATTTTTGAGGTGATTTTTTCATTTTTGCACAAGTTATGTGGTTATTTCGTTAATCAATCCTTATAGTTTGGAAGAATTGATTTTTATACTCCGGTTTTATCTTTTCAAATCATTAACTTATTTTTTAATTTAATTTTCCTATTTTTCATTAATTAATCTTCATTTTAATTATTTTTATACCTACTAATTAGTATAGTATAGTGTACCGTCCCAACTCAACTGGTGCAAGCTAAAAAAATTGTGTACACTACCACTGATTTGTATTATTTTTCTATTTACATCACAAAATCTTACCTTTGTTTGTTATTTATTTTTTTGGATTTTTCCAGCAATTGTATTTTTTTGGATTTTTTTGGATTTCGTTAATCAATCCTTATAGTTTGGTGGTTTGTGTTGGGTTTTTGTGTTTATTGTGATATGTTGATTTGTAAACTGTTAATGATGGTAATGTTGAATATATATTTATTTATAATGTACCTTTTTCTTTTTTTTATCTATTTGAAATAATATCCTTTTGAGTATATTCATTTCAATTTTATTATCAAAAAGACAAACAAGAACTTTAGTAAATATGAAAAATATAAATCTTATAACCCGCAGCAAAGTGCGGGACTATTTCCTAGTATAGTAAATAGTATAGTAAATGATACAAAATATATAAAATAAATTTATATTAAATAATAGAATTTATGATAGCAAGGGAGTAGAACAAATTATGTTGTGAAGATGGATATTGTGGGACTGTCGTAAATGTGCATACAATACATAATAGAAGTTACCACATTAAACATTACATTATTCACGCCACAGACAATCCATTCATCTCTCTCCAAACATTTTCTTTGCTGGTCAAATCTCATTTCTTCTTCTTCGCGATACATCATCCATGGACACTCAAAATTGAAAAAATTGAAACGCCATTGCTCCTCTAATGGTCCCATTCTCCACTCCTTCCTTCTCCAAGTCGTAATCTCTGCTGCAATTCCTATTTTTTACCAACTTCAAAGAAAAAACAAGTAGAATCGGTTGATTCCGACCGGAATCGGGCAGAATCGGGTCGGCCACCGCCGACTCCGGCTCAAGTCGGCCGACTCCAACTCGGAGTCGCCGATCCTACGAACCGTGCATTAAATATTACAATGCTTAATTCCAACTATTTTCTTTGAATTTCTCTGGCATCTTATGTTTATAATTAAACATTTAAATAAGATCGTTTCCTGCCACTCACTTCCGATATTTGTTTCTTTTTAATTTTCATAATGTGTAAATGTTCTTATTTAAGCGAAATTCAAATTTTGGATAGATTGGTTATTTCTCTATTATATTCCTCATCTCATCATACATATATATCACGGTAAAATGAGTTTGTTAGACAACTCTTTGAGTTTTCTTAAAATAAATTTTGCATGACAACACACTTAATATATGTGCTGACAGTCCTATGTCTCTCATGAGTCTCAAAATATAGGTTCCAAACTATAGCGATTAGTAATCAGAGAACTGGAACTAGAAAATCCGAGATTTCAATTCACAGGTTTTGATTTCGAAAACCAGGTACTGACAGTCCAGATCTGAAGTTTTGGTCTTTCACATGAAAATCAGGTTTTGAGTTAGAAAACCGGGTACTGACAGTCCCGATCTGAAGTTTCGGATTTTCACATGAAAATCAGGTTTTATAAACTATAGAATTGAAAACCGAGATTTCAACTGCCAGCTTGTTCAAAAACACAATATTGACAACTCGATAAGTGTACTGCCACTTTGTCAGTCTTCTGAAGAGATGTAAACTTCGGATCAGCATGAGAAAGGAGTTACAAGCGTTGCATCTGGAAGATAAACAAATCGTTGTTTTGAAACATAATGTTTGGCGCGTTAAGGGGCTCATTCAAGTACGTAAATATACACTATTTTGTTCGTTAATACTACGTTTTGTATTTATTTTCTTTTTTGTTAGGTGTGTAGGTCGATAGGAGACGTGTATTTGAAAAAGCCCGAGTTTAATAAGGAGCCGTTGTATGTGAGATTCAGGCTGAGAGAGCCGTTTAAGAAACCGATATTGAGTTGGGAGCCGGCGATAACTACGCACCGATTAGAACCGCACGATCATTTCGTGATTTTCGCATCAGATGGTTTGTGGGAGCATTTCACCAACCAGGAGGCGGTGGATATAGTGCAAAATGGCCCTCGCAATGTATGATATTTAATTCTATATGTTTATTTAAGGGATTTACATATTTACCATTGTTAAATTTAAAATATCATATTTACTCTTACATAAATTTAAAATAGGATATTTACCCCAAAAACAAAAACCATCCAATTTCTCCGTTAAACTTAACGGTCAACATTTAAAATTACTAATTTACCCTTCACATATTTACCATACTATTTTGGGGTAAATATGATATTTTAATTTTAAGAAAGGTAAATATGTAATTTTAAGTTTAAAAAAGGGTAAATATGTAAATCTGCCATTTATTTATTAGGGGGAGAAAATTAGACAATGGTTTGATTTGATATTTTTTTAGGGGAGTGCGAAGAGATTGGTGAAGACGGCGTTGCAAGAAGCGGCCAAGAAGAGGGAGATGAGATACTCCGATTTAAAGAAGATTGATCGAGGGGTGCGAAGACATTTTCATGACGACATCAGCGTTGTTGTCGTATTTATCGACTCAATTCTTGTTAGTAAGGCGGGACGGGGCCAGCCTGTCAGTGTGAGAGGTGGTGGGGTCAATTTGCCGGCTAGTACCGTCGCGTCTTATTCGACCTGGGGTTTTGATTTTTTTTGTCCACGTGTTAATTTTAATGTGTTATGTTATATATAATTTTAGTGTATCCCAAAAATTTTAATCGGAAATTTGTAATTTGTATTGTTGTTTTGCTGCTATTTTTTTTTCCCCTTTTTGGTTTTGTGTTTTAATTGTATAGAAATTTACAATGATCAAACTATTATTTGGTATGTGTAGACTCGAAAAGTTATAGATCGATAATATATTTTTATTACATTAGACTGAAAAGTACAATGAATGTAATGTCTGATCGTAATTACATTTACTAAAATGATATATATATTTTTCTAATCCCAAACTTCAAATAATAGTAATTTGTCCAAATTAACAATGATTAAACAAAACTTGTGTACTTGCATCCTTTATAAAAAAATTAAGTTGCATTTTTTACGAGTACGTTTCGTGCTTTCGGCCGACTTAAAAAAAACAAAAAAAAAACAAAGCAAGATCAATTGGAGAATGAATTAATGAAACTTAGGTTTTGCTAATTTATTTGCAAAGCTACAATTTAAACTGTGCTATCAATATATGCAAAACAACAATATCTTGTACTATCAAAAGTCTTCGAAATAATCATCCTGTTATTACTCGCGGTTTTATTGTCTCGGAGAACAGATTTTTGACTTGCTCACATTAGTTTTGTCAAATTGTTCTAAATTATATATTATCATGTCTGTTTCCAACTATTTTCTTTGAATTTCCCTGGTATCTTATTTTTATAAGTAAACATTTGAATAAGACCATTTAACTTCTACTCACTTTCGACATAGTTTCTTTTTTATTTTCGTAGTGCGTAATTGTTCTTACTTCTGCAAAAATCCAATTATCAATAAATTGGTTACTTTTCTATTATATTTCCCATCTCAACACACATATATATACTTTTAAAATGAGTCTTATATACTATCAAAATAAATTTTGCATGATGAAACACGTAATTGATGACTGACCTAGCATGCATTTTCTATCTCGTAACTTCCAATCACATACATCAAATGATTCTCAGATTATAGTTCCTTCACATAATATCAATGAAGTTTAGTATTACTGAACTGTAGAAACTAGTAATTCGCAAACTGGAATTTGAAAAATACGAGATTTCAAATCCAGTGTTTTGAGTTAGAAAACCGTATATTGACAGTCCAGATCTGAAGTTCCGGACTTTAACATGAAAATCAGGATTTTGAAACTCCAGAATAGAAACCCGAGATTTTTTAGAAAACAAGGTATTGACATCCCGATAAGTTGTCACTCTGCCACTCTGGTAGTTCAATCTCTTCTGAAAAGATGCAAACTTTTCCCGCCGCCTCTGCCGCATGTCCAATCTCCTCCTCCCTCGCCGTTCTCCGGCGAAACTCTAGGTTCAATATTGTAAAACCTCTATTCGCGTCTTCTTCTTATACTTCTTCCACCCTCGATCAGTCGCCCCCAGTCAGAAGCAAGTACGGCGGAGTTCAGCTGGTAGAGACGGTGGAGGATGGATCTCCGAGATCGAGGCTCGACGCATGGATCACCTCTCGCATGGGAGACATCAGCCGGGCGCGGATTCAATCTAGTATCAAATCCGGCCTCGTCACTGTCAATGGCCGTTCCATAGACAAGGTTTGTCTGATCCAGAGTCATACATTCATCTTCGAGGTCTCAATTGAGCTTCAACTGAGCGATCTTGTAGGTTTCACACATCATCAAAGGAGGCGATACAATTAGCTGCACGGTTTCAGAGCTGCAACCATTACGAGCCGAAGCAGAAGATATTCCTTTAGACATTGTCTACGAAGACGACCATCTTCTTGTCGTCAATAAACCCGCTCACATGGTAGTACACCCAGCATCAGGAAGCCCTAACGGAACCCTAGTGAACGCCATTCTTCACCACTGCAAAATATCCACATTTACTTATCTAACCAACGAGGAAGAAGACGAAATTGACGTGCTTCACGTCGATAAAGTCCCTCAAGAAGCTCTGAACCGAACCAAGACTCGCGATTCTCTAGTTAGACCTGGTATCGTACACCGAATCGACAAAGGCACGAGTGGCCTCCTTGTAATCGCCAAGGTGATCTTTCTTCTCGATTGCTTTAAGATCCGTGCGTTATTTGATTTCATTGGATTTAGGATTTGATAGGACGAGGAGGCTCATGCGAAATTAGCAGAGCAATTTAAGCTTCGTACAATAAAGAGAGTGTATATGAGCATAACAAGTGGTGTTCCTACACCGAGTTCAGGAAGAATTGAGATGCCAATTGGTCGAGATCCAAATAATCGGCTTCGAATGGTTGCTGCGAATAATTCGTCTGTTCGGCACGCTCGCAATGCTGCTAGTAGGTGAATATATTTCTCTCGTTGTATTTTTTAATATTTTTATAATTATTATTTTAATTTTTCTTATTGTTGAGAAATATGTATAGGTATAAAGTAATGGAGGTTTTTGCGGGGGGTGGATGCGCATTGACGAAATGGAAATTGGAAACGGGCCGTACACATCAAGTAAATAATTTCAAGCATATAATTTATAAATTAATGAAGGTTTTTTATGATATTAATGATTTATGTTATGTAGATAAGAGTACATGCGAAACATATAGGAGTTCCTTTACTCGGAGACGAAGTTTATGGAGTAACAAAACACATGGCCATGTCTCTTTTGAGAGGGAAAGTTGCGTCGAGATTTCACGAAAGTATTTCGATGATGTTGGATGAGTTGGATAGACCTTGTCTCCACGCTCTATCCCTCGGGTAAGAAAAAATTGCAATTTTTTATTATAATAATTATTTTTTTAAAAGATTTGTTGGATCTTGTAGATTCGAGCACCCGAAGAGTGGAGAGTTTATGGAATTTTCGTGTCCTCCGCCCGAGGATTTTGCTCGAGTGCTTGACTTGCTTGCAAGTATAACCGAGAACGAAAATGAGAATTGATAATAGTTCTCATGTTCTTTATTATTATTATTATTATTATTATTATTATAAAAGACGATACTTATAATTAAAATAATAATAAAATGATGATGTCGACAACATCATCACAGTTTATGCTCATAATATCATAATTCATAACCATAATAAACTTATAATAAAAATCATAGTTTAGTATCTCCTTATTTCTCAAACACTTTCTAAATGGATGACATGCGAGTCTTTAAATACACTAGGAAAATTTCCCCCTCCCATTAATTTTAGAATAGAAGACATAGGGTGAGGCCACGTCACCCGCACTGTTCATCAACTGTTCAACACTGTTCATCGGGTACTGTTCTCACCTGTTCATCAACTGTTCGACACTGTTCACTTGTACTGTTCGCTACTGTTTAATCAATTACTGTTCAACCCCGGTTACTGTTCATATTTTTTTTTTTAAAATTTTTTTTTTTTTATTTGACATATATCTTGTGTTCTAAATAAAATATTTGAATTTTTCATCGTATTAATAAATATAATTGACATATGTCTTGTGTTCTAAATAAAATATTTGAATTTAATATACTATTCACACAAATACTTTTTGTTAGCCTCAGCTGGTATTATTTTTTTTTTTTTGCTTATTATAACAATTTTGATTGGTACCAAGCTGTGTTTTTTTGTGCTTATTATAATATTTTTCATTGGTACCAAGCTGCGTCTTTTATGTTTTTTTGTTTGTCTTTTTCAAAATTTTATTTTATTTGACATGTTTTGTATTCTAAATAAAACATTTGAATTTTTCTTTTGGAACATATGATATGTTTTGAGGAGGAAAAAAATTTGCATTTATTGCATAATACTTGTGACACTATTTAATATCAGATTTTTTTTTTAAATTAACATTTATGAAAATTACTTTTGTTTTATACTTGTAACATTTTAGATAAAATTATTATTTTATGATCATAACACATTTTGAAAAATCGCAGCGAAGCACGAGAAATATTTCTATTTTCTTATCAAATAATATATCAAATAATATATCCCGCAGCGAAATAATATATCAAATAATATATCCCGCAGCGAAGCGCGGGCTACATTCCTAGTAAGAATAGAAAACACAGAAATAGACCAACTTCTTGTCATCATTAAACCTGCTCACATGGAAACCCTAACAAAACCGTAGTGAACGCCATTCTTCACAACTGCAAAATCTGCACATTTACTTATCAAACCAACGAGGACAAGAAGAAATAGACATGCTTCATGTCAATAAAGTCCCTCGAGAAGCTCTGAGCCAAAGTAAGACTCGTAAATCCCTAGTTAGACCTGGCATTGTATTGTGCACTGCATCGACAAAGGCACGAGTGGCCTCCTTGTAATCGCCGGGGTGATCTTTCTCTCTATTCTTCTCCAATGCTTTAAGATCCGTGTTTTATTTGATTTTGTTGGATTTAGAGTTTGATAGGACGAGGAGGCCCATTCGAAACTAAGAGAGCAATTCAAGCTTCAAACAATAAAAAGAGTCTATATGAGCATGACGAGTGGGGTTCCTACACCGAGTTCAGGGGGAATATAGATGCCAATTGGTCGAGATCCAACTAATGGGATTCGAATGGTTGCTGCGGATAATTCGTCTGTTCGACATGCTCGCATTTCTCCAACCAAGAGGCTGTTGATATCTTACACAACAGGCCTCGCAATGTATGCTATTTAATTTTCAGGGGGAGAAAATTAGAAAAGTGTTTTGTATTGATTTTAGGGGAGTGCGAAGAGATTGGTGAAGACGGCATCGCAAGAAGCGGTGAAGAAGAGAGAGATGAGATACTCGGATTTGAAGAAGATTGATCGTGGGGTGTGGAGACATTTTCATGATGACATCACGTTGTTGTCATCTTTATCGACTCGAATCTTGTTAGTAAGACGGGCCGGGGCCCGGCTGTCAGTGTAAGAGGTGATGTGGTGGGGTCAATTTTGCCGGCCAGTACCGTTGCGTGTTATTGGACCTCGATTTGAAGGGGAGTGTGTTATGTTATATATAATTTTAGTGTATCCCAAAAAGTTAAATCCGAAATTTATAATTGTACAATTGTTCTGCTGGTATTTTTTTAAATTTTCAGTTTCGTTTTTGAATTGTATAAACATTTATAGTGTTCAAACTATTATTTGGTATGTGTTGACTCACTCAAAGGTATATTTCATTTCCAAAATTGATATTGTTATTTTTAATCCCACTTGCTAGACGTCTTGATCAAAATTCAAATAACACTAATTTATCAAAATTAACAATGATAGAACAAAGCAAGATCAATTGAAAAATTCAAATAACAATAATTTATCCAAATTAGCAATGATAGAACAAAGAAAGATCAATTGGAGTGTGAATTAATGTAATTTTGATTTTCGGGTTTATAGACAGAATATGAAGAAGTGGTTCAGTGACTTGTGCTTAGGAATAAATATAGATTTAAATAAATTTGGTTTTGCTGATTTATTTGCAAAGTTACAATTAACAAATGGTGGTATCAGTATATGCAAAACAACATCTCAAACGATCTTGTATTATCAAAAGTCTTCTAAGTTGTCAGGTTCAGAGAACAGATTTTTGACTAACTTAAACAACATCTCAAACGATCTTGTATTATCAAAAGTCTTCTAAGTTGTCAGGTTCAGAGAACAGATTTTTGACTTACTTAAACAACATCTCAAACGATCTTGTATTATCAAAAGTCTTCTAAGTTGTCAGGTTCAGAGAACAGATTTTTGACTAACTTAAACAACATCTCAAACGATCTTGTATTATCAAAAGTCTTCTAAGTTGTCAGGTTCAGAGAACATATTTTTGACTTACTTAAACAACATCTCAAACGATCTTGTATTATCAAAAGTCTTCTAAGTTGTCAGGTTCAGAGAACAGATTTTTGACTAACTTAAACAACATCTCAAACGATCTTGTATTATCAAAAGTCTTCTAAGTTGTCAGGTTCAGAGAACAGATTTTTGACTAACTTAAACATCTCAAACTATCTTGTATTATCAAAAGTCTTCTAAGTTGTCAGGTTCAGAGAACAGATTTTGGACTTACTTAAACAACATCTCAAACGATCTTGTATTATCAAAAGTCTTCTAAGTTGTCAGGTTCAGAGAACAGATTTTTGACTTACTTAAACAACATCTCAAACGATCTTGTATTATCAAAAGTCTTCTAAGTTGTCAGGTTCAGAGAACAGATTTTTGACTTACTTAAACAACATCTCAAACGATCTTGTATTATCAAACGATCTTATATTATATTATATGGTTTAATATTGTTTTATATTATATAATATTATTTTAATTATGCGATTTTATGTTATATTATATTGTTTTGTATTATATTATATTATTTTATATTATATTATATTATATTGTTTAATATTGTTTTGTATTATATATTATGTTATATTATATTCATTGGTTTATATTATAATATATTAATTATATTGTTTTGTACTATAATAAATTATACAAACACAAAGAAAGTTCAAATAACGTGTTTTTAGATCCTTTGTATCGTATCTTTCACTACGTAACTTTTCACCAAATTTAACAAACACTAAAAAAATTTGTTTTTCGATTCCTACCATTCTTTTAACACTATGAGGAGTCCAAATAACGTGTTTTGAAACGGTTTGGATCGAAAAAGTTACTACGTAACTTTTCACCAAATTGTACAAACACTAAAAAAGTTTTCTATTCGATTCGTAGCAATCTTTTTACGTTTTGAGGAGTTCAAATAACGTGTTTTTAGATCATTTACATCGTATCTTTTACTACATAACTTTTTACCAAATTTTACAAACACTAAGAAAGTTTGTTTTTCGATTCATACCATTCTTTTAACGCTATGAGGAGTCCAAATAACGTGTTTTGAGATGGTTTGGATCGAAAAAGTTACTACGTAACTTTTCACCAAAGTGTACAAACACTGAGAAAGTTTTCTATTCGATTCATAGCAATCTTTTTACTTTTTGAGGAGTTCAAATAACGTGTTTTTAGATCGATTGTACCGTATCTTTCACTACGTAACTTTTCACCAAATTTTACAAACACTAAGAAAATTTGTTTTTCGATTGACAACAATCTTATAACTCTCTGAGGAGCCCAAATAACTTGTTTTTGAGATGGTTTGGATCGAATCTTTTACTACGTAATTTTGCACCAAATTGTACAAACACTAAGAAAGTTTTCTATTCGTTTCATAGCAATCTTTTTATATTTTGAGGACTTCAAATAACGTGTTTTTAGATCCATTGTATCATATCTTTCACTACGTAATTTTGCATCAAATTGTACAAACACTAAGAAAGTTTTCAATTCGATTCGTAGCAATCTTTTTACGTTTTGAGGAGTTCAAATAACGTCTTTTTAGATCGTTTGTATAGTATCTTTCACTACGTAACTTTTCACCAAATTTTACAAATACTACGAAAGTTTATTTTTCGATTCATACAATCTTTTAACTCTCTGAGGAGCCCAAATAACGTTTTCTTGAGATGGTTTGGATTGAATATTTTACTACGTAACTTTTCACCAAATTATACAAACACTAAGTAAGTTTTCTATTCGTTTCATAGCAATCTTATTACGTTTTGAGGAGTTCAAATAACGTGTTTTTAGATCATTTGTATCGTATCTTTTACTACATAACTTTTCACCAAATTTTATAAACACTAAGAAAGTTTGTTTTTCGATTCATACCAATCTTTTAACGCTATGAGGAGTCCAAATAACGTGCCTTGAGATGGTTTGGATCGAATGTTTTACTACGTAACTTTTCACCAAATAGTACAAACACTAAGAAAGTTTTCTATTCGATTCATAGCAATCTTTTTACGTTTTGAGGAGTTCAAATAACGTGTTTTTAGATCGTTTGTATCGTTCACTATGTAACTTTTCACCATATGTTACAAACACTAAGAAAGTGTGTTTTTCGATTCATACAATTCTTCTAACGCTATGAGGAGTCCAAATAACGTGTTTTGAGATGGTTAGGGTCGAATGTTTTACTACGTAAACTTTTCACCAAATTGTACAAACACTAAAAAAGTTTTCAATTCGATTCATAGCAATCTTTTTACGTTTTGAGGAGTTCAAATAACGTGTTTTTAGATCGTTTGTACCGTATCTTTCACTACGTAACTTTTCACCAAATTTTACAAACACTAAGAAAGTTTGTTTTTCGATTGATAACAATCTTATCACTCTCTGAGGAGCCCAAATAACTTGTTTTTGAGATGGCTTGGATCGAATCTTTTACTACGTAATTTTGCACCAAATTGTACAAACACTAAGAAAGTTTTCAATTCGATTCGTAGCAATCTTTTTACGTTTTGAGGAGTTCAAATAACGTCTTTTTAGATCGTTTGTATAGTATCTTTCACTACGTAAATTTTCACCAAATTTTACAAACACTAAGAAATTTTTTTTTTTGATTCATACCATTCTTTTAACGCTATGAGGAGTCCAAATAACGTGCTTTGAGATGGTTTGGATCGAATGTTTTACAATGTAACTTTTCAGCAAATTGTACAAACACTAAGAAAGTTTTCAATTCGATTCAAAGCAATCTTTTTACGTTTTGAGGAGTTCAAATAACGTGTTTTTAGATCGTATGTACCGTATCTTCCACTAAGTAACTTTTCACCAAATTTTAAAAACACTAAGAAAGTTTGTTTTTCGATTCATACCATTATTTTAACGCTATGAGGAGTCCAAATAACGTGTTTCGAGATGGTTTGGATCGAAAAAGTTATTACGTAACTTTTCACCAAATTGAACAAACACTAAGAAAGTTTTCAATTCGATTCATAGCAATCTTTTTACGTTTTGAGGAGTTCAAATAACGTCTTTTTAGAACGTTTGTAACTTATCTTTCACTACGTAACTTTTCACCAAATTTTACAAACACTAAGAAAGTTTGTTTTTCGATTCATACCATTCTTTTAACGCAATGAGGAGTCCAAATAACATGTTTTTAGATCGTTTGTATCGTATCTTTCGCTACGTAACTTTTCACCAAATTTTACAAACGCTAAGAAAGTTTGTTTTTCGATTCAAAACAATCTTATAACTCTCTGAGGTGCCCAATTAACTTGTTTCTGAGATGGTTCGGATCGAATCTTTTACTACGTTACTTTTCACCAAATTGTGCAAACACTAAGATAGTTTTCTTTTCGCTTCATAGGAATATTTTTACGTTTTCAGGAGTTCGAATAACGTGTTTCTAGATCATTTGTATAGTATCTTTCAATACATAACTTTTCACCAAATTTTACAAACACTAACAAAGTTTGTTTTTCGATTCATACCATTCTTTTAACGCTATGAGGAGTACAAATAACGTGTTTTGAGATGGTTTGGATGGAATCTTTTACTACGTAACTTTTCACCAAATTGTACAAACACTAAGAAAGTTTTCAATTCGACTCGTAGCAATCTTTTTACGTTTTGAGGAGTTCAAATAACTTGTTTTTAGATCATTTGTATTGTATCTTTTACTACGTGACTTTTCACCAAATTTGACAAACACTAAGAAAGTTTGTTTTTCGTTTCATACAATTCTTTTGACGCTATCAGGAGTCCAAATAACGTGTTTTGAGATGGTTTGGATCGAAAAAGTTACTACGTAACTTTTCACCAAATTGTACAAATACTAAGAAAGTTTTCTATTAGATTCATAGCAATCTTTTTACGTTTGGAGGAGTTCAAATAACGTGTTTTTAGATCGTTTGTATCGTATCTTTCACTATGTAACTTTTCACCAAATTTTACAAACACTAAGAAAGTTTGTTTTTTGATTCATACAATTCTTCTATCGCTATGAGGAGTCCACATAACGTGTTTTGATATGGTTTGGATCGAATGTTTCACTATGTAACTTTTCACCAAATTGTAGAAACACTAAGAAAGTTTTCAATTCGATTCATAGCAATCTTTTTACGTTTTGAGGAGTTCAAATAACGTGTTTTTAGATCGTTTGTACCGTATCTTTCACTACGTAACATTTCACCAAATTTTACAAACACTAAGAAAGTTTGTTTTTCGATTGACAACAATCTTATAACTATCTGAGGAGCTCAAATAACTTGCCTTGAGATTGTTTGGATCGATTCTTCTACTACGTAATTTTACACCAAATTGTACAAACACTAAGAAAGTTTTCTATTCGTTTCATAGCAATCTTTTTACGTTTTGCGGAGCTCAAATAACGTGTTTTTAGATCATTTGTATCGTATATTTTACTACGTAACTTTTCACCAAATTTTACAAACACTAAGAAAGTTTGTTTTTCCATTCATACCATTCTTTTAACGCTATGAGGAGTTCAAATAACGTGTTTTGAGATGGTCTGGATCGAAAAAGTTACTACATAACTTTTCACCAAATTGTACAAATACTAAGAAAGTTTTCTATTCGATTCATAGCAATCTTTTTACGTTTCGAGGAGTTCAAATAACGTGTTTTTAGATCGTTTGTATCGTATCTTTCACTATGTAACTTTTCACCAAATTTTACAAACACTATCAAAGTTTGTTTTTCTATTCTACAATTCTTCTAACGCTATGAGGAGTCCAAATAACGTGTTTTGAGATGGTTTGGATCGAATGTTTTACTACGTAACTTTTCACCAAATTGTACAAACACTAATGAAGTTTTCAATTCGATTCATAGCAATCTTTTTATGTTTTGAGGAGTTCAAATAACGTCTTTTTAGATCGTTTGTACCGTATCTTTCACTACGTAACTTTTCACCAAATTTTACAAACACAAAGAAAGTTTGTTTTTCGATGCAAAACAATCTTATAACTCTCCGAGGAGCCCAATTAACTTGATTTTGAGATGGTTTGGATCGAATCTTTTACTACGTAATTTTGCACGAAATTGTACAAACACTAAGAAAGTTTTCAATTCGTTTCATATCAATCTTTTTACGTTTTGAGGAGTTCAAATAACGTGTTTTTAGATCCTTTGTATCGTATCTTTCACTACGTAACTTTTCACCAAATTTTACAAACACTAAGAAATTTTGTTTTTCGATTCATACCATTCTTTTAACGCTATGAGGATTCCAAATGACGTGTTTTGATATGGTTTGGATCGAATGTTTTACAATGTAACTTTTCACCTAATTGTACAAACACTAAGAAAGTTTTCTATTCGATTCATAGCAATCTTTTTACGTTTTGAGGAGTTCAAATAACGTGTTTTTAGATCGTTTGTATCGTATCTTTCACTATGTACCTTTTCACCAAATTTTACAAACACTACGAAAGTTTGTTTTTCGATTCATACAATCTTTTCACTCTCTGAGGAGCCCAAATAACGTGTTCTTAAGATGGTTTGGATTGAATCTTTTACAACGTAACTTTTCACCAAATTATACAAACACTAAGAAAGTTTTCTATACGTTTCATAACAAACTTATTACGTTTTGAGGAGTTGAAATAATGTGTTTTTAGACCATTTGTATTTTATCTTTTACTACATAACTTTTCACCAAAATTTACAAACACTAAGAAAGTTTATTTTTCGATTCATACCATTCTTTTCACGCTTTGAGGAGTCCAAATAACGTGCTTTGAGATGGTTTGGATCGAATGTTTTACTACGTAACGTTTCACCAAATTGTACAAACACTAAGAAAGTTTTCTATTCGATTCTTTGCAATCTTTTTACGTTTTGAGGAGTTCAAGTAACGTGTTTTTATATCGTTTGTATCGTATCTTTCACTATGCAACTTTTCACCAAATTTTACAAACACTAAGAAATTTTGTTTTTCGATTCATACAATTCTTCTAACGCTATTAGGAGTCCAAATAACGTGTTTTGAGATGGTTTGGGTCGAATGTTTTACTACGTAACTTTTCACCAAATTGTACAAACACTAAGAAAGTTTTCAATTCGATTGATAGCAATCTTTTTACGTCTTGAGGAGTTCAAATAACGTGTTTTTAGATCGTTTGTACCATACGTTTCACTACGTAACTTTTCACCAAATTTTACAAACACTAAGAAAGTTTGTTTTTCGATCCATACCATTCTTTTAACGCTATGAGGAGTCCAAATAACATGTTTTTAGATCGTTTGTATCGTATCTTTCACAACGTAACTTTTCACCAAATTTTACAAACACTAAGAAAGTTTGTTTTTCGATTCAAAACAATCTTATAACTCTCTAAGGAGCCCAATTAACTTGTTTTTGAGATGGTTCGGATCGAATCTTTTACTACGTAACTTTTCGCAAATTGTACAAACACTAAGAAAGTTTTCAATTCGATTCGTAGCAATCTTTTTACGTTTTGAGGCGTTCAAATAACGTGTTTTTAGATCATTTGTATCGTATCTTTTACTACACAACTTTTCACCAAAATTTAAAAACACAAAGAAAGTTTGTTTTTCGATTCATACCATTCTTTTAACGCTATGAGGAGTCCAAATAACGTGTTTTGAGATTGTTTGGATCGAAAAAGTTACTACGTCACTTTTCACCAAATTGTACAAACACTAAGAAAGTTTTCTATTCGATTCAAAGCAATCTTTTTACGTTTTGAGGAGTTCAAATACCGTGTTTTTAGATCGTTTGTATCGTATCTTTCACTATGTAACTTTTCACCAAATTTTACAAACACTAAGAAACTTTGTTTTTCGATTCATACAATTCTTCTAACGCTATGAGGAGTCCAAATAACGTGTTTTGAGATTGTTTGGATCGAAAAAGTTACTACGTAACTTTTCACCAAATTGTACAAACACTAAGAAATTTTTCTATTCGATTCAAAGCAATCTTTCTACGTTTTTAGGAGTTCAAATACCGTGTTTTTAGATCGTTTGTATCGTATCTTTCACTATGTAACTTTTCACCAAATTTTACAAACACTAAGAAAGTTTGTTTTTCGATTCATACAATTCTTCTAACACTATGAGGAGTCCAAATAACATGTTTTGAGATGGTTTGGGTCGAATGTTTTACTACGTAACTTTTCACCAAATTGTACAAACACTAAGAAAGTTTTCAATTCGATTCATAGCAATCTTTTTACGTTTTGAGGAGTTCAAATACCGTGTTTTTAGATCGTTTGTACCATATCTTTCACTACGTAACTTTTCACCAGATTTTACAATCACTAAGAAAGTTTGTTTTTCGATTGATAACAATCTTATAACTCTCTGAGGAGCCCAAATAACTTGTTTTTTAGATGGTTTGGATCGAATCTTTCACTACGTAATTTTGCACCAAATTGTACAAACACTAAGAAAGTTTTTCACATTCGTTTCATAGCAATCTTTTTACGTTTTGTGGAGTTCAAATAACGTGTTTTTAGATCCTTTGTATCGTATCTTTCATTACGTAACTTTTCACCAAATTTTACGAACCCTAAGAAAGTTTGTTTTTCGATTCATACCATTCTTTTAATGCTATGAGGAGTCCAAATAACGTGTTTTAAGATGGTTTGGATCGAATGTTTTACTATGTGACTTTTCACCAAATTGTACAAACACTAAGCAAGTTTTCAATTCGATTCATAGCAATCTTTTTACGTATTGAGGAGTTCAAATAACTTCTTTTTAGATCGTTTGTACCGTATCTTTCACTGTAACTTCTCACCAAATTTTACAAACTCTAAGAAATTTTGTTTTTCGATTGATAACAATCTTATAACTCTCTGAGGAGCCCAAATAACTTGTTTTTGAGATGGTTTGGATCGAATTTTTTACTACGTAATTCTCCACCAAATTTTACAAACACTAAGAAAGTTTTTCATTCGTTTCATAGCAATCTTTTTACGTTTTGGGGAGTTCAAATAACGTGTTTTTAGATCCTTTGTATCGTATCTTTCACTTCGTAACTTTTCACCAAATTTTACAAACACTAAGAAAGTTTGTTTTTCGATTCCTACCATTCTTTTAACTCTATGAAGAGTCCAAATAACGTGTTTTGAGATGGTTTGGATCGAATGTTTTACAATGTAACTTTTCACCAAATTGTACAAACACTAAGAAAGTTTTCAATTCGATTCATAGCAATCTTTTTATGTTTGAGGAGTTCAAATAACGTGCTTTTAGATCGTTTGTATCGTATCTTTCACTATGTTACTTTTCACCAAATTTTACAAACACTAAGAAAGTTTGTTTTTCGATTCATACCATTCTTCTAACGCTATGAGGAGTCCAAATAACGTGTTTTGAGATGGTTTGGGTCGAATGTTTTAGTACGTAGCATTTCACCAAATTGTACAAACACTAAGAAAGTTTTCAATTCGATTCATAGCAATCTTTTTACGTTTTGAGGAGTTCAAATAAAGTGTTTTTAGATCGTTTGTACCATATCTTTCAATACGTAACTTTTCCCCAAATTTTACAAACACTAAGAAAGTTTGTTTTTCGATTCAAAACAATCTTATAACTCTCTGAGGAGCCCAATTAACTTGATTTTGAGATGGTTTGGATCGAATCTTTTACTACGTAATTTTGCACGAAATTGTACAAACACTAAGAAAGTTTTCAATTCGTTTCATATCAATCTTTTTACGTTTTGAGGAGTTCAAATAACGTATTTTTAGATCATTTGTATCGTATCTTTCACTACGTAACTTTTCACCAAATTTTACAAACACTAAGAAATTTTGTTTTTCGATTCATACCATTCTTTTAACGCTATGAGGATTCCAAATGACGTGTTTTGATATGGTTTGGATCGAATGTTTTACAATGTAACTTTTCACCAAATTGTACAAACACTAAGAAAGTTTTCTATTCGATTCATAGCAATCTTTTTACGTTTTGAGGAGTTCAAATAACGTGTTTTTAGATCGTTTGTATCGTATCTTTCACTATGTACCTTTTCACCAAATTTTACAAACACTATCAAAGTTTATTTTTCTATTCATACAATTCTTTTAACGCTACGAGGAGTCCAAATAACGTGTTTTGAGATGGTCTGGATCGAAAAAGTTACTACATAACTTTACACCAAATTGTACAAATACTAAGAAAGTTTTCTATTCGATTCATAGCAATCTTTTTACGTTTTGAGGAGTTCAAATAACGTGTTTTTAGATCGTTTGTGTCGTATCTTTCACTATGTAACTTTTCACCAAATTTTACAAACACTATCAAAGTTTGTTTTTCAATTCTACAATTCTTCTAACGCTATGAGGAGTCCAAATAACGTGTTTTGAGATGGTTTGGATCGAATGTTTTACTACGTAACTTTTCACCAAATTGTACAAACACTAATGAAGTTTTCAATTCGATTCATAGCAATCTTTTTTTGTTTTGAGGAGTTCAAATAACGTGTTTTTAGATCGTTTGTACCGTATCTTTCACTACGTAACTTTTCACCAAATTTTACAAACACAAAGAAAGTTTGTTTTTCGATTGACAACAATCTTATAACTCTCTGAGCAGCCCAAATAACTTGCGTTTGAGATGGTTTGGATCGAATCTTTTACTACGTAATTTTGCACCAAATTGTACAAACACTAAGAAAGTTTTCTATTCGTTTTATAGCAATCTTTTTACGTTTTGAGGAGTTCAAATAACGTGTTTTTAGATCCTTTGTATCGTATCCTTCACTACGTAATTTTGCACCGAATTGTACCAACATTAAGAAAGTTTTCAATTCGATTCGTAGCAATATTTTTACGCTTTGAGGAGTTCAAATAACGTCTTTTTAGATCGTTTGTATAGTATCTTTCACTACGTAACTTTTCACCAAATTTTACAAACACTACGAAAGTTTTCTATTCGTTTCATAACAAACTTATTACGTTCTGAGGAGTTCAAATAATGTGTTTTTAGACAATTTGTATTTTATCTTTTACTACATAATTTTTCACCAAAATTTACAAACACTAAGAAAGTTTATTTTTCGATTCATACCATTCTTTTCACGCTTTGAGGAGTCCAAATAACGTGCTTTGAGATGGTTTGGATCGAATGTTTTACTACGTAACGTTTCACCAAATTGTACAAACACTAAGAAAGTTTTCTATTCGATTCTTAGCAATCTTTTTACGTTTTGAGGAGTTCAAGTAACGTGTTTTTATATCGTTTGTATCGTATCTTTCACTATGCAACTTTTCACCAAATTTTACAAACACTAAGAAATTTTGTTTTTCGATTCATACAATTCTTCTAACGCTATTAGGAGTCCAAATAACGTGTTTTGAGATGGTTTGGGTCGAATGTTTTACTACGTAACTTTTCACCAAATTGTACAAACACTAAGAAAGTTTTCAATTCGATTGATAGCAATCTTTTTACGTTTTGAGGAGTTCAAATAACGTGTTTTTAGATCGTTTGTACCATATGTTTCACTACGTAACTTTTCACCAAATTTTACAAACACTAAGAAAGTTTGTTTTTCGATTCATACCATTCTTTTAACGCTATGAGGAGTCCAAATAACATGTTTTTAGATCGTTTGTATCGTATCTTTCACTACGTAACTTTTCACCAAATTTTACAAACGCTAAGAAAGTTTGTTTTTCGATTCAAAACAATCTTATAACTCTCTAAGGAGCCCAATTAACTTGTTTTTGAGATGGTTCGGATCGAATCTTTTACTACGTAACTTTTCCCCAAATTGTACAAACACTAATAAAGTTTTCAATTCGATTCGTAGCAATCTTTTTACGTTTTCAGGAGTTCGAATAACGTGTTTCTAGATCATTTGTATAGTATCTTTCAATACATAACTTTTCACCAAATTTTACAAACACTAACAAAGTTTGTTTTTCGATTCATACCATTCTTTTAACGCTATGAGGAGTACAAGTAACGTGTTTTGAGATGGTTCGGATCGAATCTTTTACTACGTAACTTTTCCCCAAATTGTACAAACACTAAGAAAGTTTTCAATTCGATTCGTAGCAATCTTTTTACGTTTTGAGGCGTTCAAATAACGTGTTTTTAGATCGTTTGTATCGTATCTTCTACTACATAACTTTTCACCAAAATTTTAAAACACTAGGAAAGTTTGTTTTTCGATTCGTACCATTCTTTTAACGCTATGAGGAGTCCAAATAACGTGTTTTGAGATTGTTTGGATCGAAAAAGTTACTACGTAACTTTTCACCAAATTGTACAAACACTAAGAAAGTTTTCTATTCGATTCAAAGCAATCTTTTTTCGTTTTGAGGAGTTCAAATACCGTGTTTTTAGATCGTTTGTATCGTATCTTTCACTATGTAACTTTTCACCAAATTTTACAAACACTAAGAAAGTTTGTTTTTCGATACATACAATTCTTCTAACGCTATGAGGAGTCCAAATAACATGTTTTGAGATGGTTTGGGTCGAATGTTTTACTACGTAACTTTTCACCAAATTGTACAAACACTAAGAAAGTTTTCAATTCGATTCATAGCAATCTTTTTACGTTTTGAGGAGTTCAAATACCGTGTTTTTAGATCGTTTGTACCATATCTATCACTACGTAACTTTTCACCAAATTTTACACACACTAAGAAAGTTTGTTTTTCGATTGATAACAATCTTATAACTATCTGAGGAGCCCAAATAACTTGTTTTTTAGATGGTTCGGATCGAATCTTTCACTACGTAATTTTGCACCAAATTGTACAAACACTAAGAAAGTTTTTCATTCGTTTCATAGCAATCTTTTTACGTTTTGAGGAGTTCAAATAACTTGTTTTTAGATCCTTTGTATCGTATGTTTCACTACGTAACTTTTCACCAAATTTTACAAACCCTAAGAAAGTTTGTTTTTCGATTCATACCATTCTTTTAACGCTATGAGGAGTCCAAATAACGTGTTTTAAGATGGTTTGGATCGAATGTTTTACTATGTGACTTTTCACCAAATTGTACAAACACTAAGCAAGTTTTCAATTCGATTCATAGCAATCTTTTTACGTATTGAGGAGTTCAAATAACTTCTTTTTAGATCGTTTGTACCGTATCTTTCACTAAGTAACTTCTCACCAAATTTTACAAACTCTAAGAAATTTTGTTTTTCGATTGATAACAATCTTATAACTCTCTGAGGAGCCCAAATAACTTGTTTTTGAGATGGTTTGGATCGAATTTTTTACTACGTAATTCTGCACCAAATTGTACAAACACTAAGAAAGTTTTTCATTCGTTTCATAGCAATTTTTTTACGTTTTGGGCAGTTCAAATAACGTGTTTTTAGATCCTTTGTATCGTATCTTTCACTACGTAACTTTTCACCAAATTTTACAAACACTAAGAAAGTTTGTTTTTCGATTCCTACCATTCTTTTAACGCTATGAGGATTCCAAATAACGTGTTTTGAGATGGTTTGGATCGAATGTTTTACTATGTAACTTTTCACCAAATTGTACAAACACTAAGAAAGTTTTCAATTCGATTCATAGCAATCTTTTTATGTTTAAGGAGTTCAAATAACGTGCTTTTAGATCGTTTGTATCGTATCTTTCACTACGTAACTTTTCACCAAATTTTACAAACACTAAGAAAGTTTGTTTTTCGATTCAAAACAATCTTATAACTCTCTGAGGAGCCCAATTAACTTGTTTTTGGGATGGTTTGGATCGAATCTTTTACTACGTAATTTTGCACGAAATTGTACAAACACTAAGAAAGTTTTCAATTCGTTTCATAGGAATCTTTTTACGTTTTGAGGAGTTCAAATAACTTGTTTTTAGATCCTTTGTATCGTATCATTCACTACGTAACTTTTCACCAAATTTTACAAACACTAAGAAATTTTGTTTTTCGATTCATACCATTCTTTTAACGCTATGAGGAGTCCAAATGACGTGTTTTGATATGGTTTGGATCGAATGTTTTACAATGTAACTTTTCACCAAATTGTACAAATACTAAGAAAGTTTTCAATTCGATTCATAGCAATCTTTTTACGTTTCGAGGAGTTCAAATAACGTGTTTTTAGGTCGTATGTACCGTATCTTTCACTAAGTAACTTTTCACCAAATTTTACAAACACTAAGAAAGTTTGTTTTTCGATTCATACCATTCTTTTAACGCTATGAGGAGTCCAAATAACGTGTTTCGAGATGGTTTGGATCGAAAAAGTTACTACGTAACTTTTCACCAAATTGTATAAACACTAATAAAGTTTTCTATTCGATTCAAAGCAATCTTTTTACGTTTTGAGGAGTTCAAATATCGTGTTTTTAGATTGTTTGTATCGTATCTTTCATTATGTAACTTTTCAACAAATTTTACAAACACTAAGAAATTTTGTTTTTCGATTCATACAATTCTTCTAACGCTATGAGGAGTCCAAATAACGTGTTTTGAGATGGTTTGGGTCGAATGTTTTACTACGTAACTTTTCACCAAATTGTACAAACGCTAAGAAAGTTTTCAATTCGATTTATAGCAATCTTTTTACGTTTTGAGGAGTTCAAATAACGTCTTTTTAGATCGTGTGTGCCTTATCTTTCACTACGTAACTTTTCACCAAATTTTACAAACACTAAGAAAATTTGTTTTTCGATTCATACCATTCTTTTAACGCTATGAGGAGTCCAAATAACATGTTTTTAGATCGTTTGTATCGTATCTTTCACTACGTAACTTTTCACCAAATTTTACAAACGCTAAGAAATTTTGTTTTTCGATTCAAAACAATCTTATAACTCTCTGAGGAGCCCAATTAACTTGTTTTTGAGATGGTTTGGATCGAATCTTTTACTACGTAACTTTTCACCAAATTGTGCAAACACTTAGATAGTTTTCTTTTCGACTCATAGCAATCTTTTTACGTTTTCAGGTGTTCGAATAACGTGTTTCTAGATCATTTGTACAGTATCTTTCAATACATAACTTTTCACCAAATTTTACAAACACTAACAAAGTTTGTTTTTCGATTCATACCATTCTTTTAACGCTATGAGGAGTACAAATAACGTGTTTTGAGATGGTTCGGATCGAATCTTTTACTACGTAACTTTTCCCCAAACTGTACAAACACTAAGAAAGTTTTCAATTCGATTCGTAGCAACCTTTTTACGTTTTGAGGCGTTCAAATAACGTGTTTTTAGATCATTTGTATCGTATCTTTTACTACATAACTTTTCACCAAAATTTTAAAACACTAAGAAAGTTTGTTTTTCGATTCATACCATTCCTTTAACGCGATGAGGAGTCCAAATAACGTGTTTTGAGATTGTTTGGATCGAAAAAGTTACTATGTAACTTTTCACCAAATTGTACAAACACTAAGAAAGTTTTCTATTCGATTCAAAGCAATCTTTTTACGTTTTGAGAAGTTCAAATACCGTGTTTTTAGATCGTTTGTATCGTATCTTTCACTATGTAACTTTTCACCAAATTTTACAAACACTAAGAAAGTTTGTTTTTCGATTCATACAATTCTTCTAACGCTATGAGGAGTCAAAATAACATGTTTTGAGATGGTTTGGGTCGAATGTTTTACTACGTAAATTTTCACCAAATTGTACAAACACTAAGAATGTTTTCAATTCGATTCATAGCAATCTTTTTACGTTTTGAGGAGTTCAAATACCGTGTTTTTAGATCGTTTGTACCATATCTTTCACTACGTAACTTTTCACCAAATTTTACAAACACTAAGAAAGTTTGTTTTTCGATTGATAACAATCTTATAACTCTCTGAGGAGCCCAAATAACTTGTTTTTTAGATGGTTTGGATCGAATCTTTCACTACGTAATTTTGCACCAAATTGTACAAACACTAAGAAAGTTTTTCATTCGTTTCATAGCAATCTTTTTACGTTTTGAGGAGTTCAAATAACGTGTTTTTAGATCCTTTGTATCGTATGTTTCACTACGTAACTTTTCACCAAATTTTACAAACCCTAGGAAAGTTTGTTTTTCGATTCATACCATTCTTTTAACGCTATGAGGAGTCCAAATAACGTGTTTTGAGATGGTTTGATTCGAATGTTTTACTACGTAACTTTTCACCAAATTGTACAAACACTAAGGAAGTTTTCAATTCGATTCATAGCAATCTTTTTATATTTTGAGGAGTTCAAATAACGTGTTTTTAGATCGTTTGTACCGTATCTTTCACTACGTAACTTTTCACCAAATTTTACAAACACTAAGAAAGTTTGTTTTTCGATTGACAACAATCTTATAACTCTCTGAGCAGCCCAAATAACTTGCGTTTGAGATGGTTTGGATCGAATCTTTTACTACGTAATTTTGCACCAAATTGTACTAACACTAAGAAAGTTTTCTATTCGTTTCATAGCAATCTTTTTTCGTTTTGAGGAGTTCAAATAACGTGTGTTTAGATCCTTTGTATCGTATCCTTCACTACGTAATTTTGCACCGAATTGTACAAACACTAAGAAAGTTTTCAATTCGATTCGTAGCAATCTTTTTACGCTTTGAGGAGTTCAAATAACGTCTTTTTAGATCGTTTGTATAGTATCTTTCACTACGTAACTTTTCACCAAATTTTACAAACACTACGAAAGTTTGTTTTTCGATTCATACAATCTTTTCACTCTCTGAGGAGCCCAAATAACGTGTTCTTAAGATGGTTTGGATTGAATCTTTTACAACGTAACTTTTCACCAAATTATACAAACACTAAGAAAGTTTTCTATTCGTTTCATAACAAACTTATTACGTTTTGAGGAGTTCAAATAATGTGTTTTTAGATCATTTGTATTTTATCTTTTACTACATAACTTTTCACCAAAATTTACAGACACTAAGAAAGTTTGTTTTTCGATTCGTACCATTCTTTTCACGCTTTGAGGAGTCCAAATAACGTGCTTTGAGATGGTTTGGATCGAATGTTTTACTACGTAACGTTTCACCAAATTGTACAAACACTAAGAAAGTTTTCTATTCGATTCATAGCAATCTTTTTACGTTTTGAGAAGTTCAAGTAACGTGTTTTTATATCGTTTGTATCGTATCTTTAACTATGCAACTTTTCACCAAATTTTACAAACACTAAGAAATTTTGTTTTTCGATTCATACAATTCTTCTAACGCTATTAGGAGTCCAAATAACGTGTTTTGAGATGGTTTGGGTCGAATGTTTTACTACGTAATTTTTCACCAAATTGTACAAACACTAAGAAAGTTTTCAATTCGATTCATAGCAATCTTTTTACGTTTTGAGGAGTTCAAATAACGTCTTTTTAGATCGTTTGTACCATATGTTTCACTACGTAACTTTTCACCAAATTTTACAAACACTAAGAAAGTTTGTTTTTCGATTCATACCATTCTTTTAACGTTATGAGGAGTCCAAATAACATGTTTTTAGATCGTTTGTATCGTATCTTTCACTACGTAACTTTTCACCAAATTTTACAAACGCTTAGAAAGTTTGTTTTTCGATTCAAAATAATCTTATAACTCTCTGAGGAGCCCAATTAACTTGTTTTTGAGATGGTTTGGATCGAATCTTTTACTACGTAACTATTCACCAAATTGTGCAAACACTAAGATAGTTTTCTTTTCGACTCATAGCAATCTTTTTACGTTTTCAGGAGTTCGAATAACGTGTTTCTAGATCATTTGTATAGTATCTTTCAATACATAACTTTTCACCAAATTTTACAAACACTAACAAAGTTTGTTTTTCGATTCATACCATTCTTTTAACGCTATGAGGAGTACAAGTAACGTGTTTTGAGATGGTTCGGATCGAATCTTTTACTACGTAACTTTTCCCCAAATTGTACAAACACTAAGAAAGTTTTCAATTCGATTCGTAGCAATCTTTTTACGTTTTGAGGCGTTCAAATAACGTGTTTTTAGATCATTTGTATCGTATCTTTTACTACATAACTTTTCACCAAAATTTTAAAACACTAGGAAAGTTTGTTTTTCGATTCCTACCATTCTTTTAACGCTATGAGGAGTCCAAATAACGTGTTTTGAGATTGTTTGGATCGAAAAAGTTACTACGTAATTTTCACCAAATTGTACAAACACTAAGAAAGTTTTCTATTCGATTCAAAGCAATCTTTTTTCGTTTTGAGGAGTTCAAATACCGTGTTTTTAGATCGTTTGTATCGTATCTTTCACTATGTAACTTTTCACCAAATTTTACAAACACTAAGAAAGTTTGTTTTTCGATTCATACAATTCTTCTAACGCTATGAGGAGTCCAAATAACATGTTTTGAGATGGTTTGGGTCGAATGTTTTACTACGTAACTTTTCACCAAATTGTACAAACACTAAGAAAGTTTTCAATTCGATTCATAGCAATCTTTTTACGTTTTGAGGAGTGCAAATACCGTGTTTTTAGATCGTTTGTACCATATCTATCACTACGTAACTTTTCACCAAATTTTACACACACTACGAAAGTTTGTTTTTCGGTTCATAACAATCTTATAACTCTCCGAGGAGCCCAAATAACTTGTTTTTTAGATGGTTTGGATCGAATCTTTCACTACGTAATTTTGCACCAAATTGTACAAACACTAAGCAAGTTTTCAATTCGATTCATAGCAATCTTTTTACGTATTGAGGAGTTCAAATAACTTCTTTTTAGATCGTTTGTACCGTATCTTTCACTAAGTAACTTCTCACCAAATTTTACAAACTCTAAGAAATTTTGTTTTTCGATTGATAACAATCTTATAACTCTCTGAGGAGCCCAAATAACTTGTTTTTGAGATGGTTTGGATCGAATGTTTTACTACGTAATTCTGCACCAAATTGTACAAACACTAAGAAAGTTTTTCATTCGTTTCATAGCAATCTTTTTACGTTTTGGGCAGTTCAAATAACGTGTTTTTAGATCCTTTGTATCGTATCTTTCACTACGTAACTTTTCACCAAATTTTACAAACACTAAGAAAGTTTGTTTTTCGATTCCTACCATTCTTTTAACGCTATGAGGAGTCCAAATAACGTGTTTTGAGATGGTTTGGATCGAATGTTTTACTATGTAACTTTTCACCAAATTGTACAAACACTAAGAAAGTTTTCAATTCGATTCATAGCAATCTTTTTATGTTTGAGGAGTTCAAATAACGTGCTTTTAGATCGTTTGTATCGTATCTTTCACTATGTAACTTTTCACCAAATTTTACAAACACTAAGCAAGTTTTCAATTCGATTCATAGCAATCTTTTTACGTATTGAGGAGTTCAAATAACTTCTTTTTAGATCGTTTGTACCGTATCTTTCACTAAGTAACTTCTCACCAAATTTTACAAACTCTAAGAAATTTTGTTTTTCGATTGATAACAATCTTATAACTCTCTGAGGAGCCCAAATAACTTGTTTTTGAGATGGTTTGGATCGAATTTTTTACTACGTAATTCTGCACCAAATTGTACAAACACTAAGAAAGTTTTTCATTCGTTTCATAGCAATCTTTTTACGTTTTGGGCAGTTCAAATAACGTGTTTTTAGATCCTTTGTATCGTATCTTTCACTACGTAACTTTTCACCAAATTTTACAAACACTAAGAAAGTTTGTTTTTCGATTCCTACCATTCTTTTAACGCTATGAGGAGTCCAAATAACGTGTTTTGAGAGGGTTTGGATCGAATGTTTTACTATGTAACTTTTCACCAAATTGTACAAACACTAAGAAAGTTTTCAATTCGATTCATAGCAATCTTTTTATGTTTGAGGAGTTCAAATAACGTGCTTTTAGATCGTTTGTATCGTATCTTTCACTACGTAACTTTTCACCAAATTTTACAAACACTAAGAAAGTTTGTTTTTTGATTCAAAACAATCTTATAACTCTCTGAGGAGCCCAATTAACTTGTTTTTGAGATGGTTTGGATCGAATCTTTTACTACGTAATTTTGCACGAAATTGTACAAACACTAAGAAAGTTTTCAATTCGTTTCATAGCAATCTTTTTACGTTTTGAGGAGTTCAAATAACTTGTTTTTAGATCCTTTGTATCGTATCTTTCACGACGTAACTTTTCACCAAATTTTACAAACACTAAGAAATTTTGTTTTTCGATTCATACCATTCTTTTAACGCTATGAGGAGTCCAAATGACGTGTTTTGATATGGTTTGGATCGAATGTTTTACAATGTAACTTTTCACCAAATTGTACAAATACTAAGAAAGTTTTCAATTCGATTCATAGCAATCTTTTTACGTTTCGAGGAGTTCAAATAACGTGTTTTTAGATCGTATGTACCGTATCTTTCACTAAGTAACTTTTCACCAAATTTTACAAACACTAAGAAAGTTTGTTTTTCGATTCATACCATTCTTTTAACGCTATGAGGAGTCCAAATGACGTGTTTTGAGATGGTTTGGATCGAAAAAGTTACTACGTAACTTTTCACCAAATTGTACAAACACTAATAAAGTTTTCTATTCGATTCAAAGCAATCTTTTTACGTTTTGAGGAGTTCAAATATCGTGTTTTTAGATTGTTTGTACCGTATCTTTCATTATGTAACTTTTCAACAAATTTTACAAACACTAAGAAATTTTGTTTTTTGATTCATACAATTCTTCTAACGCTATGAGGAGTCCAAATAACGTGTTTTGAGATGGTTTGGGTCGAATGTTTTACTACGTAACTTTTCACCAAATTGTACAAACGCTAAGAAAGTTTTCAATTCGATTCATAGCAATCTTTTTACGTTTTGAGGAGTTCAAATAACGTCTTTTTAGATCGTCTGTGCCTTATCTTTCACTACGTAACTTTTCACCAAATTTTACAAACACTAAGAAAATTTGTTTTTCGATTCATACCATTCTTTTAACGCTATGAGGAGTCCAAATAACATGTTTTTAGATCGTTTGTATCGTATCTTTCACTACGTAACTTTTCACCAAATTTTACAAACGCTAAGAAATTTTGTTTTTCGATTCAAAACAATCTTATAACTCTCTGAGGAGCCCAATTAACTTGTTTTTGAGATGGTTTGGATCGAATCTTTTACTACGTAACTTTTCACCACATTGTGCAAACACTAAGATAGTTTTCAATTCGATTAATGGCAATCTTTTTACGTTTTGAGGAGTTCAAATAACGTGTTTTTAGATCGTCTGTGCCTTATCATTCACTACGTAACTTTTCACCAAATTTTACAAACACTAAGAAAATTTGTTTTTCGATTCATACCCTTCTTTTAACGCTATGAGGAGTCCAAATAACATGTTTTTTGATCGTTTGTATCGTATCTTTCACTACGTAACTTTTCGCCAAATTTTACAAACGCTAAGAAAGTTTGTTTTTCGATTCAAAACAATCTTATAACTCTCTGAGGAGCCCAATTAACTTGTTTTTGAGATGGTTTGGATCGAATCTTTTACTACGTAACTTTTCACCACATTGTGCAAACACTAAGATAGTTTTCTTTTCGACTCATAGCAATCTTTTTACGTTTTCAGGAGTTCGAATAACGCGTTTCTAGATCATTTGTACAGTATCTTTCAATACATAACTTTTCACCAAATTTTACAAACACTAACAAAGTTTGTTTTTCGATTCATACCATTCTTTTAACGCTATGAGGAGTACAAATAACGTGTTTTGAGATGGTTCGGATCGAATCTTTTACTACGTAACTTTTCCCCAAATTGTACAAACACTAAGAAAGTTTTCAATTCGATTCGTAGCAACCTTTTTACGTTTTGAGGCGTTCAAATAACGTGTTTTTAGATCATTTGTATCGTATCTTTTACTACATAACTTTTCACCAAAATTTTAAAACACTAAGAAAGTTTGTTTTTCGATTCATACCATTCGTTTAACGCTATGAGGAGTCCAAATAACGTGTTTTGAGATTGTTTGGATCGAAAAAGTTACTACGTAACTTTTAACCAAATTGTACAAACACTAAGATTGTTTTCTATTCGATTCAAAGCAATCTTTTTACGTTTTGAGGAGTTCAAATACCGTGTTTTTAGATCGTTTGTATCGTATCTTTCACTATGTAATTTTTCACCAAATTTTACAAACACTAAGAAAGTTTGTTTTTCGATTCATACAATTCTTCTAACGCTATGAGGAGTCAAAATAACATGTTTTGAGATGGTTTGGGTCGAATGTTTTACTACGTAACTTTTCACCAAATTGTACAAACACTAAGAAAGTTTTCAATTCGATTCATAGCAATCTTTTTACGTTTTGAGGAGTTCAAATACCGTGTTTTTAGATCGTTTGTACCATATCTTTCACTACGTAACTTTTCACCAAATTTTACAAACACTAAGAAAGTTTGTTTTTCGATTGATAACAATCTTATAACTCTCTGAGGAGCCCAAATAACTTGTTTTTTAGATGGTTTGGATCGAATCTTTCACTACGTAATTTTGCACCAAATTGTACAAACACTAAGAAAGTTTTTCATTCGTTTCATAGCAATCTTTTTACGTTTTGAGGAGTTCAAATAACGTGTTTTTAGATCCTTTGTATCGTATGTTTCACTACGTAACTTTTCACCAAATTTTACAAACCCTAGGAAAGTTTGTTTTTCGATTCATACCATTCTTTTAACGCTATGAGGAGTCCAAATAACTTGTTTTAAGATGGTTTGGATCGAATGTTTTACAATGTAACTTTTCACCAAATTGTACAAACACTAAGAAAGTTTTCTATTCGATTCATTGCAATCTTTTTACGTTTTGAGGAGTTTAAATAACGTGTTTTTAGATCGTTTGTGTCGTATCTTTCACTATGTAACTTTTCACCAAATTTTACAAACACTATCAAAGTTTGTTTTTCTATTCATACAATTCTTCTAACGCTATGAGGAGTCCAAATAACGTGTTTTGAGATGGTTTGAATCGAATGTTTTACTACGTAACTTTTCACCAAATTGTACAAACACTAAGGAAGTTTTCAATTCGATTCATAGCAATCTTTTTATATTTTGAGGAGTTCAAATAACGTGTTTTTAGATCGTTTGTACCGTATCTTTCACTACGTAACTTTTCACCAAATTTTACAAACACTAAGAAAGTTTGTTTTTCGATTGACAACAATCTTATAACTCTCTGAGCAGCCCAAATAACTTGCGTTTGAGATGGTTTGGATCGAATCTTTTACTACGTAATTTTGCACCAAATTGTACTAACACTAAGAAAGTTTTCTATTCGTTTCATAGCAATCTTTTTACGTTTTGAGGAGTTCAAATAACGTGTGTTTAGATCCTTTGTATCGTATCCTTCACTACGTAATTTTGCACCGAATTGTACAAACACTAAGAAAGTTTTCAATTCGATTCGTAGCAATCTTTTTACGCTTTGAGGAGTTCAAATAACGTCTTTTTAGATCGTTTGTATAGTATCTTTCACTACGTAACTTTTCACCAAATTTTACAAACACTACGAAAGTTTGTTTTTCGATTCATACAATCTTTTCACTCTCTGAGGAGCCCAAATAACGTGTTCTTAAGATGGTTTGGATTGAATCTTTTACAACGTAACTTTTCACCAAATTATACAAACACTAAGAAAGTTTTCTATTCGTTTCATAACAAACTTATTACGTTTTGAGGAGTTCAAATAATGTGTTTTTAGATCATTTGTATTTTATCTTTTACTACATAACTTTTCACCAAAATTTACAGACACTAAGAAAGTTTGTTTTTCGATTCGTACCATTCTTTTCACGCTTTGAGGAGTCCAAATAACGTGCTTTGAGATGGTTTGGATCGAATGTTTTACTACGTAACGTTTCACCAAATTGTACAAACACAAAGAAAGTTTTCTATTCGATTCATAGCAATCTTTTTACGTTTTGAGAAGTTCAAGTAACGTGTTTTTATATCGTTTGTATCGTATCTTTAACTATGCAACTTTTCACCAAATTTTACAAACACTAAGAAATTTTGTTTTTCGATTCATACAATTCTTCTAACGCTATTAGGAGTCCAAATAACGTGTTTTGAGATGGTTTGGGTCGAATGTTTTACTACGTAATTTTTCACCAAATTGTACAAACACTAAGAAAGTTTTCAATTCGATTCATAGCAATCTTTTTTCGATGTGAGGAGTTTAAATAACGTGTTTTTAGATCGTTTGTACCATATGTTTCACTACGTAACTTTTCACCAAATTTTACAAACACTAAGAAAGTTTGTTTTTCGATTCATACCATTCTTTTAACGCTATGAGGAGTCCAAATAACATGTTTTTAGATCGTTTGTATCGTATCTTTCACTACGTAACTTTTCACCAAATTTTACAAACGCTAAGAAAGTTTGTTTTTCGATTCAAAACAATCTTATAACTCTCTGAGGAGCCCAATTAACTTGTTTTTGAGATGGTTTGGATCGAATCTTTTACTACGTAACTATTCACCAAATTGTGCAAACACTAAGATAGTTTTCTTTTCGACTCGTAGCAATCTTTTTACGTTTTCAGGAGTTCGAATAACGTGTTTCTAGATCATTTGTATAGTATCTTTCAATACATAACTTTTCACCAAATTTTACAAACACTAACAAAGTTTGTTTTTCGATTCATACCATCCTTTTAACGCTATGAGGAGTACAAGTAACGTGTTTTGAGATGGTTCGGATCGAATCTTTTACTACGTAACTTTTCCCCAAATTGTACAAACACTAAGAAAGTTTTCAATTCAATTCGTAGCAATCTTTTTACGTTTTGAGGCGTTCAAATAACGTGTTTTTAGATCATTTGTATCGTATCTTTTACTACATAACTTTTCACCAAAATTTTAAAACACTAGGAAAGTTTGTTTTTCGATTCCTACCATTCTTTTAACGCTATGAGGAGTCCAAATAACGTGTTTTGAGATTGTTTTGATCGAAAAAGTTACTACGTAATTTTCACCAAATTGTACAAACACTAAGAAAGTTTTCTATTCGATTCAAAGCAATCTTTTTTCGTTTTGAGGAGTTCAAATACCGTGTTTTTAGATCGTTTGTATCGTATCTTTCACTATGTAACTTTTCACCAAATTTTACAAACACTAAGAAAGTTTGTTTTTCGATTCATACAATTCTTCTAACGCTATGAGGAGTCCAAATAACATGTTTTGAGATGGTTTGGGTCGAATGTTTTACTACGTAACTTTTCACCAAATTGTACAAACACTAAGAAAGTTTTCAATTCGATTCATAGCAATCTTTTTACGTTTTGAGGAGTGCAAATACAGTGTTTTTAGATCGTTTGTACCATATCTATCACTACGTAACTTTTCACCAAATTTTACACACACTACGAAAGTTTGTTTTTCGGTTCATAACAATCTTATAACTCTCCGAGGAGCCCAAATAACTTGTTTTTTAGATGGTTTGGATCGAATCTTTCACTACGTAATTTTGCACCAAATTGTACAAACACTAAGCAAGTTTTCAATTCGATTCATAGCAATCTTTTTACGTATTGAGGAGTTCAAATAACTTCTTTTTAGATCGTTTGTACCGTATCTTTCACTAAGTAACTTCTCACCAAATTTTACAAACTCTAAGAAATTTTGTTTTTCGATTGATAACAATCTTATAACTCTCTGAGGAGCCCAAATAACTTGTTTTTGAGATGGTTTGGATCGAATTTTTTACTACGTAATTCTGCACCAAATTGTACAAACACTAAGAAAGTTTTTCATTCGTTTCATAGCAATCTTTTTACGTTTTGGGCAGTTCAAATAACGTGTTTTTAGATCCTTTGTATCGTATCTTTCACTACGTAACTTTTCACCAAATTTTACAAACACTAAGAAAGTTTGTTTTTCGATTCCTACCATTCTTTTAACGCTATGAGGAGTCCAAATAACGTGTTTTGAGATGGTTTGGATCGAATGTTTTACTATGTAACTTTTCACCAAATTGTACAAACACTAAGAAAGTTTTCAATTCGATTCATAGCAATCTTTTTATGTTTGAGGAGTTCAAATAACGTGCTTTTAGATCGTTTGTATCGTATCTTTCACTATGTAACTTTTCACCAAATTTTACAAACACAAAGAAATTTTGTTTTTCGAGTCATACCATTCTTCTAACGCTATGAGGAGTCCAAATAACGTGTTTTGAGATGGTTTGGATCGAATGTGTTACTACGTAACTTTTCACCAAATTGTACAAAACACTAATAAATATTTCAATTTGATTTATAGTAATCTTTTTATGTTTTGAGGGGTACAAATAACGTGTTTTAGATCGTTTGTATCGTATCTTTCACAATGTAACTTTTCACCAAATTTTACAAACACTAAGAAACTTTGCTTTTCGATTCATAACAATCTTATAACTCTCTGACGAGCCCAATTAACTTGTTTTTGTGATGGTTTGATCGAATCTTTTACTACGTAATTTTGCACGAAATTGTACAAACACTAAGAAAGTTTTCAATTCGTTTCATAGCAATCTTTTTATGTTTTGAGGAGTTCGTATAACTTGTTTTTAGATCCTTTGTATCGTATCTTTCACTACGTAACTTTTCACCAAATTTTACAAACACTAAGAAATTTTGTTTTTCGATTCATACCATTCTTTTAACGCTATGAGGAGTCCAAATGACGTGTTTTGATATGGTTTGGATCGAATGTTTTACAATGTAACTTTTCACCAAATTGTACAAACACTAAGAAAGTTTTCAATTCGATTCATAGCAATATTTTTACGTTTTGAGGAGTTCAAATAACGTGTTTTTAGATCGTATGTACCGTATCTTTCACTAAGTAACTTTTCACCAAATTTTACAAACACTAAGAAAGTTTGTTTTTCGATTCATACCATTCTTCTAACGCTATGAGGAGTCCAAATAACGTGTTTCAAGATGGTTTGGATCGAAAAAGTTACTACGTAACTTTTCACCAAATTGTACAAACACTAATAAATTTTTCTATTCGATTCAAAGCAATCTTTTTACGTTTTGAGGAGTTCAAATATCGTGTTTTTAGATTGTTTGTATCGTATCTTTCACTATGTAACTTTTCAACAAATTTTACAAACACTAAGAAATTTTGTTTTTCAATTCATACAATTCTTCTAACGCTATGAGGAGTCCAAATAACGTGTTTTGAAATGGTTTGGGTCGAATGTTTTACTATGTAACTTTTCACCAAATTGTACAAACGCTAAGAAAGTTTTCAATTCGATTAATGGCAATCTTTTTACGTTTTGAGGAGTTCAAATAACGTGTTTTTAGATCGTCTGTGCCTTATCATTCACTACGTAACTTTTCACCAAATTTTACAAACACTAAGAAAATTTGTTTTTCGATTCATACCCTTCTTTTAACGCTATGAGGAGTCCAAATAACATGTTTTTTGATCGTTTGTATCGTATCTTTCACTACGTAACTTTTCGCCAAATTTTACAAACGCTAAGAAAGTTTGTTTTTCGATTCAAAACAATCTTATAACTCTCTGAGGAGCCCAATTAACTTGTTTTTGAGATGGTTTGGATCGAATCTTTTACTACGTAACTTTTCACCACATTGTGCAAACACTAAGATAGTTTTCTTTTCGACTCATAGCAATCTTTTTACGTTTTCAGGAGTTCGAATAACGCGTTTCTAGATCATTTGTACAGTATCTTTCAATACATAACTTTTCACCAAATTTTACAAACACTAACAAAGTTTGTTTTTCGATTCATACCATTCTTTTAACGCTATGAGGAGTACAAATAACGTGTTTTGAGATGGTTCGGATCGAATCTTTTACTACGTAACTTTTCCCCAAATTGTACAAACACTAAGAAAGTTTTCAATTCGATTCGTAGCAACCTTTTTACGTTTTGAGGCGTTCAAATAACGTGTTTTTAGATCATTGGTATCGTATCTTTTACTACATAACTTTTCACCAAAATTTTAAAACACTAAGAAAGTTTGTTTTTCGATTCATACCATTCGTTTAACGCTATGAGGAGTCCAAATAACGTGTTTTGAGATTGTTTGGATCGAAAAAGTTACTACGTAACTTTTAACCAAATTGTACAAACACTAAGATTGTTTTCTATTCGATTCAAAGCAATCTTTTTACGTTTTGAGGAGTTCAAATACCGTGTTTTTAGATCGTTTGTATCGTATCTTTCACTATGTAATTTTTCACCAAATTTTACAAACACTAAGAAAGTTTGTTTTTCGATTCATACAATTCTTCTAACGCTATGAGGAGTCAAAATAACATGTTTTGAGATGGTTTGGGTCGAATGTTTTACTACGTAACTTTTCACCAAATTGTACAAACACTAAGAAAGTTTTCAATTCGATTCATAGCAATCTTTTTACGTTTTGAGGAGTTCAAATACCGTGTTTTTAGATCGTTTGTACCATATCTTTCACTACGTAACTTTTCACCAAATTTTACAAACACTAAGAAAGTTTGTTTTTCGATTGATAACAATCTTATAACTCTCTGAGGAGCCCAAATAACTTGTTTTTTAGATGGTTTGGATCGAATCTTTCACTACGTAATTTTGCACCAAATTGTACAAACACTAAGAAAGTTTTTCATTCGTTTCATAGCAATCTTTTTACGTTTTGAGGAGTTCAAATAACGTGTTTTTAGATCCTTTGTATCATATGTTTCACTACGTAACTTTTCACCAAATTTTACAAACCCTAAGAAAGTTTGTTTTTCGATTCATACCGTTCTTTTAACGCTATGAGGAGTCCAAATAACTTGTTTTAAGATGGTTTGGATCGAATGTTTTACAATGTAACTTTTCACCAAATTGTACAAACACTAAGAAAGTTTTCTATTCGATTCATAGCAATCTTTTTACGTTTAGAGGAGTTTAAATAACGTGTTTTTAGATCGTTTGTATCGTATTTTTTCACTATGTAACTTTTCACCAAATTTTACAAACACTATCAAAGTTTGTTTTTCTATTCATACAATTCTTCTAACGCTATGAGGAGTCCAAATAACGTGTTTTGAGATGGTTTGAATCGAATGTTTTACTACGTAACTTTTCACCAAATTGTACAAACACTAAGGGAGTTTTCAATTCGATTCATAGCAATCTTTTTATATTTTGAGAAGTTCAAATAACGTGTTTTTAGATCGTTTGTACCGTATCTTTCACTACGTAACTTTTCACCAAATTTTACAAACACTAAGAAAGTTTGTTTTTCGATTGACAACAATCTTATAACTCTCTGAGCAGCCCAAATAACTTGCGTTTGAGATGATTTGGATCGAATTTTTTACTACGTAATTTTGCACCAAATTGTACAAACATTAAGAAAGTTTTCTATTCGTTTCATAGCAATCTTTTTACGTTTTGAGGAGTTCAAATAACGTGTGTTTAGATCCTTTGTATCGTATCCTTCACTACGTAATTTTGCACCGAATTGTACAAACACTAAGAAAGTTTTCAATTCGATTCGTAGCAATCTTTTTACGCTTTGAGGAGTTCAAATAACGTCTTTTTAGATCGTTTGTATAGTATCTTTCACTACGTAACTTTTCACCAAATTTTACAAACACTACGAAAGTTTGTTTTTCGATTCATACAATCTTTTCACTCTCTGAGGAGCCCAAATAACGTGTTCTTAAGATGGTTTGGATTGAATCTTTTACAACGTAACTTTTCACCAAATTATACAAACACTAAGAAAGTTTTCTATTCGTTTCATAACAAACTTATTACGTTTTGAGGAGTTCAAATAATGTGTTTTTAGATCATTTGTAGGATTATACACACGAATTAGAGGTTTGCAGCGGAATTATTTCGTATGTATAACCTAATTCTACCCTGGATCACACTCGAAAAACATCGAAAAAGGAAGAGTAATCAGAATTTACCTCGTACAAGTTAGTACGTGATGCCTTCTCCTCCATATCTCGTGAACCTTCTCCAAGGATTGCTCTTGCACTCCCTCTACTTGTGTCCACCTCGATTTCGTCTGATCAGAACCGCCAAAACCGTTCTAGTCAGTTTTGCGATTATATCTCTCAAGAAATTACTCAGATCTCTCTTCTATTTTTCTCTAGATCTCTCTTTGAAACTCTGTGGGAGAAAGAAGAAATTTCGGCTGAATTAAGTCAGAAATTCGGCAGCCCTTAGGAGAGAGAAACTCGAAATCAGAATTATATTTATAGGCAAAATTAGGTTAAAACCCAAGCTTTCGGATTGGGCTGAAATTAGTTTAAAACTCTAATTATCTGAATGGTCTGAATGGGCCCGAAATTAGATTAAATCATAATTATCAGAAATTAGGTTAAATCCCTAATAATATTAACGGCCCAATTCTGACTGCAGATTTGGCTACATAATATAAATTCTTCCAAGTTAATTCTTAAGCCATATTTTCTTTCATCATTTGTATTTTATCTTTTACTACATAACTTTTCACCAAAATTTACAGACACTAAGAAAGTTTGTTTTTCGATTCGTACCATTCTTTTCACGCTTTGAGGAGTCCAAATAACGTGCTTTGAGATGGTTTGGATCGAATGTTTTACTACGTAACGTTTCACCAAATTGTACAAACACTAAGAAAGTTTTCTATTCGATTCATAGCAATCTTTTTACGTTTTGAGAAGTTCAAGTCACGTGTTTTTATATCGTTTGTATCGTATCTTTAACTATGCAACTTTTCACCAAATTTTACAAACACTAAGAAATTTTGTCTTTCGATTCATACAATTCTTCTAACGCTATTAGGAGTCCAAATAACGTGTTTTGAGATGGTTTGGGTCGAATGTTTTACTACGTAACTTTTCACCAAATTGTACAAACACTAAGAAAGTTTTCAATTCGATTCATAGCAATCTTTTTACGTTTTGAGGAGTTTAAATAACGTGTTTTTAGATCGTTTGTACCATATGTTTCACTACGTAACTTTTCACCAAATTTTACAAACACTAAGAAACTTTGTTTTTCGATTCATACCATTCTTTTAACGCTATGAGGAGTCCAAATAACACGTTTTTAGATCGTTTGTATCGTATCTTTCACTACGTAACTTTTCACCAAATTTTACAAACGCTAAGAAAGTTTGTTTTTCGATTCAAAACAATCTTATAACTCTCTGAGGAGCCCAATTAACTTGTTTTTGCGATGGTTTAGATCGAATATTTTACTACGTAACTATTCACCAAATTGTGCAAACACTAAGATAGTTTTCTTTTCGACTCATAGCAATCTTTTTACGTTTTCAGGAGTTCGAATAACGTGTTTCTAGATCATTTGTATAGTATCTTTCAATACATAACTTTTCACCAAATTTTACAAACACTAACAAAATTTGTTTTTCGATTCATACCATTCTTTTAACGCTATGAGGAGTACAAGTAACGTGTTTTGAGATGGTTCGGATCGAATCTTTTACCACGTAACTTTTCCCCAAATTGTACAAACACTAAGAAAGTTTTCAATTCGATTCGTAGCAATCTTTTTACGTTTTGAGGCGTTCAAATAACGTGTTTTTAGATCATTTGTATCGTATCTTTTACTACATAACTTTTCACCAAAATTTTAAAACACTAGGAAAGTTTGTTTTTCGATTCATACCATTCTTTTAACGCTATGAGGAGTCCAAATAACGTGTTTTGAGATTGTTTGGATCGAAAAAGTAACTATGTAACTTTTCACCAAATTGTACAAACACTAAGAAAGTTTTCTATTCGATTCAAAGCAATCTTTTTTCGTTTTGAGGAGTTCAAATACCGTGTTTTTAGATCGTTTGTATCGTATCTTTCACTATGTAACTTTTCACCAAATTTTACAAACACTAAGAAAGTTTGTTTTTCGATTCATACAATTCTTCTAACGCTATGAGGAGTCCAAATAACATGTTTTGAGATGGTTTGGGTCGAATGTTTTACTACGTAACTTTTCACCAAATTGTACAAACACTAAGAAAGTTTTCAATTCGATTCATAGCAATCTTTTTACGTTTTGAGGAGTTCAAATACCGTGTTTTTAGATCGTTTGTACCATATCTATCACTACGTAACTTTTCACCAAATTTTACACACACTAAGAAAGTTTGTTTTTCGATTGATAACAATCTTATAACTCTCTGAGGAGCCCAAATAACTTGTTTTTTAGATGGTTTGGATCGAATCTTTCACTACGTAATTTTGCACCAAATTGTACAAACACTAAGAAAGTTTTTCATTCGTTTCATAGCAATCTTTTTACGTTTTGAGAAGTTCAAATAACGTGTTTTTAGATCATTTGTATCGTATCTTTCACTACGTAACTTTTCACCAAATTTTACAAATCCTAAGAAAGTTTGTTTTTCGATTCATACCATTCTTTTAACGCTATGAGGAGTCCAAATAACGTGTTTTAAGATGGTTTGGATCGAATGTTTTACTATGTGACTTTTCACCAAATTGTACAAACACTAAGCAAGTTTTCAATTCGATTCATAGCAATCTTTTTACGTATTGAGGAGTTCAAATAACTTCTTTTTAGATCGTTTGTACCGTATCTTTCACTAAGTAACTTCTCACCAAATTTTACAAACTCTAAGAAATTTTGTTTTTCGATTGATAACAATCTTATAACTCTCTGAGGAGCCCAAATAACTTGTTTTTGAGATGGTTTGGATCAAATTTTTTACTACGTAATTCTGCACCAAATTGTACAAACACTAAGAAAGTTTTTCATTCGTTTCATAGCAATCTTTTTACGTTTTGGGCAGTTCAAATAACGTGTTTTTAGATCCTTTGTATCGTATCTTTCACTACGTAACTTTTCACCAAATTTTACAAACACTAAGAAAGTTTGTTTTTCGATTCCTACCATTCTTTTAACGCTATGAGGAGTCCAAATAACGTGTTTTGAGATGGTTTGGATCGAATGTTTTACTATGTAAGTTTTCACCAAATTGTACAAAACACTAAGAAAGTTTTTAATTCGATTCATAGCAAACACTACGAAAGTTATTTTTATATGGTTTGGATCGAATCTTTTACTACGTAATTTTTCACCAAATTGTACAAACACTAAGAAAGTTTTCCATTCGTTTCTTAGCAATCTTTTTACGTTTTGTGGAGTTCAAATAACGTGTTTTTAGATCCTTTGTATCGTATCTGACACTACGTTACTTTTCACCAAATTTTACAAACCCTAAAAAATTTTGTTTTTCGATTCATACCATTCTTTTAACGCTATGAGGAGTCCAAATAACGTGTTTTAAGATGGTTTGGATCGAATGTTTTACTATGTGACTTTTCACCAAATTGTACAAACACTAAGAAAGTTGTCAATTCGACTCATAGCAATATTTTTACGTTTTGAGGAGTTCAAATAACTTCTTTTTAGATCGTTTGTACCGTATCTTTAACTAAGTAACTTCTCACCAAATTGTACAAACACTAAGAAATTTTATTTTTCGATTCCTACCATTCTTTTAACGCTATAAGGAGTCCAAATAACATGTTTTTGAGATGGTTTGGATCGAATCTTTTACTACGTAAATTTTCACCAAATTGTGCAAACACTAAGAAAGTTTTCTTTTCGATTCTTAGCAATCTTTTTACGTTTTCAGGAGTTCGAATAACGTGTTTATAGATCATTTGTATAGTATCTTTCAATACATGACTTTTCACCAAATTTTACAAACACTAACAAAGATAGTTTTTCGATTGACAACAATCTTATAACTCCCCGAGGAGCCCAAATAACTTGCCTTTGAGATGGGTTGGATCGAATCTTTTACTACGTAATTTTGCACCAAATTGTACAAACACTAAGAAAGTTTTCTATCCGTTTAATAGCAATCTTTTTACATTTTGAGGAGTACAAATAACGTGTTTTTAGATCCTTTGTATCATATCTTTCTCGTTCAAATTTTGCACCAAATTGTACAAACACTAACAAAGTTTTCTATTTGATTCGTAGCAATCTTTTTACGTTTTGAGGAGTTCAAATAACGTCTTTTTAGATCGTTTGTATAGTATCTTTCACTACGTAAATTTTCACCAAATTTTACAAACACTAAGAAAGTTTGTTTTGCGATTCATACAATCTTTTAACTCTTGGAGGAGCCCAAATAACGTGTTCTTGAGATGGTTTGGATTGAATCTTTTACTACGTAACTTTTCACCAAATTATAAAAACACTAAGAAAGTTTTCTATTCGTTTCATAGCAATCTTTTTACGTTTTGAGGAGTTCAAATAACGTGTTTTTAGATCGTATGTACCGTATCTTTCACTAAGTAACTTTTCACCAAATTTTACAAACACTAAGAAAGTTTGTTTTTCGATTCATACCATTCTTTTAACGCTATGAGGAGTCCAAATAACGTGTTTCGAGATGGTTTGGATCCAAAAAGTTACTACGTAACTTTTCACCAAATTGTACAAACACTAATAAAGTTTTCTATTCGATTCAAAGCAATCTTTTTACGTTTTGAGTAGTTCAAATACCGTGTTTTTAGATTGTTTGTATCGTATCTTTCACTATGTAACTTTTCACCAAATTTTACAAACACTAAGTAAGTTTGTTTTTCGATTCATACAATTCTTCTAACGCTATGAGGAGTCCAAATAACGTGTTTTGAGATGGTTTGGGTCGAATGTTTTACTACGTAACTTTTCACCAAATTGTACAAACACTAAGATAGTTTTCAATTCGATTCATAGCAATCTTTTTACGTTTTAAGGAGTTCAAATAACGTCTTTTTAGATCGTTTGTGCCATATCTTTCACTACGTAACTTTTCACCAAATTTTACAAACTCTAAGAAAATTTGTTTTTCGATTCATATCATTCTTTTAACGCTATGAGGAGTACAAATAACGTGTTTTTAGATCGTTTGTATCGTATCTTTCACTACGTAACTTTTCACCAAATTTTACAAACGCTAAGAAAGTTTGTTTTTCGATTCAAAACAATCTTATAACTCTCTGAGGAGCCCAATTAACTTGTTTTTGAGATGGTTTGGATCGAATCTTTTACTACGTAACTTTTCACCAAATTGTGCAAACACTAAGAAAGTTTTCTTTTCGATTCATAGGAATCTTTTTACGTTTTCAGGAGTTCGAATAACGTGTTTCTAGATCATTTGTATAGTATCTTTCAATACATAACTTTTCACCAAATTTTACAAACACTAACAAAGTTTGTTTTTCGATTCATACCATTCTTTTAACGCTATGAGGAGTACAAATAACGTGTTTTAAGATGGTTTGGATCGAATCTTTTACTACGTAACTTTTCACCAAATTGTACAAACACTAAGAAAGTTTTCAATTCGATTCGTAGCAATCTTTTTACGTTTTGAGGCGTTCAAATAACGTGTTTTTAGATCATTTGTATCGTATCTTTTACTACATAACTTTTCACCAAATTTTACAAACACTAAGAAAGTTTGTTTTTCGATTTATACCATTCTTTTAACGCTATGAGGAGTCCAAATAACGTGTTTTGAGATGGTCTGGATCGAAAAAGTTACTACATAACTTTTCACCAAATTGTACAAATACTAAGAAAGTTTTCTTTTCGATTCATAGCAATATTTTTAGGTTTTGAGGAGTTCAAATAATGTGTTTTTAGATCGTTTGTAACGTATCTTCCACTACGTAACTTTACACCAAATTTTACAAACACTAAGAAAGATTGTTTTTCGATTGATAACAATCTTATAACTCACTGAGGAGCCCAAATTACTTGCTTTTGAGATGGTTTGGATCGAATATTTTACTACGTAATTTTGCACCAAATTGTACAAACACTAAGAAAGTTTTTTATTCGTTTCATAGCAACCTTTTTACGTTTTGAGGAGTTCAATTAACGTGTTTTTAGATCATTTGTATTGTATCTTTTACTCCGTAACTTTTCACCAAATTTTACAAACACTAAGAAAGTTTGTTTTTCGATTCATTCAATTCTTCTAACGCTATGAGGAGTCCAAATAACGTGTTTTGAGATGATTTGGATCGAATCTTTTACAACGTAACTTTTCACCAAATTGTACAAACACTAAGAAAGTTTTCAATTCGATTCATAGCAATCTTTTTACATTTTGAGGATTCCAAGTAACGTGTTTTTAGATCGTTTGTAATCTATCTTTCACTATGTAACTTTTCACCAAATTTTACAAACACTAAGAAAGTTTCTTTTTCGATTCATACCATTCTTTTAACGCTATGAGGAGTCGAAATAACGTGTTTTGAGATGGTTTGGATCGAATGTTTTACTACGTAAATTTTCACCAAATTGTGCAAACACTAAGAAAGTTTTCTTTTCGATTCATAGCAATATTTTTACGTTTTGAGGAGTTCAAATAACGTGTTTTTAAATCGTTTGTATCGTATCTCTCACTATGTAACTTTTCACCAAATTTTACAAACACTAAGAAAGTTTGTTTTTCGATTCACACAATTCTTCTAACGCTATGAGGAGTCCAAATAACGTGTTTTGAGATGGTTTGGATCGAATTATTTACTACGTAACTTTTCACCAAATTGTACAAACACTAAGAAAGTTTTCAATTCGATTCATAGCCATCTTTTTACGTTTTGAGAAGTTCAAATAATGTGTTTTTAGATCGTTTGTAACGTATCTTCCACTACGTAACTTTTCACCAAATTTTACAAACACTAAGAAAGTTTGTTTTTCGATTGATAACAATCTTATAACTCACTGAGGTGCCCAAATAACTTGCTTTTGAGATGGTTTGGATCGAATATTTTACTACGTAATTTTGCACCAAATTGTACAAACACTAAGAAAGATTTTTATTCGTTTCATAGCAACCTTTTTACGTTTTGAGGAGTTCAAATAACGTGTTTTTAGATCATTTGTATCGTATCTTTTACTGCGTACCTTTTCACCAAATTTTACAAACACTAAGTAAGTTTGTTTTTCGATTCATACAATTCTTCTAACGCTATGAGGAGTCCAAATAACGTGTTTTGAGATGGTTTGGATCGAATCTTTTACTACGTAACTTTTCACCAAATTGTACAAACATTAAGAAAGTTTTCAATTCGATTCGTAGCAATCGTTTTACGTTTTGAGGAGTTCAAATAACATGTTTTTAGATCATTTGTATTGTATCTTTTACTACGTAACTTTTCACCAAAATTTGACAAACACAAAGAAAGTTTGTTTTTCGTTTCATACCATTCTTTTAACGCTACGAGGAGCCAAATAACGTGTTTTGAGATGGTCTGGATCGAAAAAGTTACTACGTAACTTTTCACCAAATTGTACAAACACTAAGAAAGTTTTCTATTCAATTCATAGCAATCTTTTTACGTTTTGAGGAGTTCAAATAACTTGTTTTTAGATCGTTTGTATCGTATCTTTCACTAAGTAAATTTTCACCAAATTTTACAAACAATAAGAAAGTTTGTTTTTCGATTCATACAATTCTTCTAACGCTGTGAGGAGTCCAAATAGCGTGTTTTGAGATGGTTTGGATCGAATGTTTTACTACGTAACTTTTCACCAAATTGTACAAACACTAAGAAAGTTTGCAATTCGATTCATAGCAATCTTTCTACGTTTGGAGGAGTTCAAATAACGTGTTTTTTGATCGTTTGTACCGTATCTTTCACTACGTAACGTTTCACCAAATTTTACAAACACAAAGAAAGTTTGTTTTTCGATTCAAAACAATCTTATAACTCTCTGAGGAGCCCAATTAACTTGTTTTTGAGATGGTTTGGATCGAATATTTTACTACGTAATTTTGCACGAAATTGAACAAACACTAAGAAAGTTTTCAATTCGTTTCATAGCAATCTTTTTACGTTTTGAGTAGTTCAAATAACTTGTTTTTAGATCGTTTGTATCGTATCTTTCACTACGGAACTTTTCACCAAATTTTACAAACACTAAGAAAGTTTGATTTTCGATTCAAAACAATCTTTTAACGCTATGAGGAGTCCAAATAACGTGTTTTGAGATGGTTTGGATCGAATGTTTTACTACGTAACTTTTCACCAACTTGTACAAACACTAAGAAAGTTTTCAATTCGATTCGAGGCAATATTTTTATGTTTTGAGGAGTTCCAATAACGTGTTTTTAGATCCTTTGTATCGTATCTTTCACTAAGTAACTTCTCACCAAATTTTACAAACTCTAAGAAATTTTGTTTTTCGATTGATAACAATCTTATAACTCTCTGAGGAGCCCAAATAACTTGTTTTTGAGATGGTTTGGATCGAATTTTTTACTACGTAATTCTGCACCAAATTGTACAAACACTAAGAAAGTTTTTCATTCGTTTCATAGCAATTTTTTTACGTTTTGGGCAGTTCAAATAACGTGTTTTTAGATCCTTTGTATCGTATCTTTCACTACGTAACTTTTCACCAAATTTTGCAAACACTAAGAAAGTTTGTTTTTCGATTCATACCATTCTTTTAACGCTATGAGGAGTCCAAATAACGTGTTTTGAGATGTTTTGGATCGAAAAAGTTAATACGTAACTTTTCACCAAATTGTACAAACACTAAGAATGTTCTCTATTCGATTCATACCAATCTTTTTACGTTTTGAGGAGTTCAAATAACGTGTTTTTAGATCGTTTGTATCGTATCTTTCACTATGACACTTTTCACCAAATTTTACAAAAACTAAGAAAGTTTGGTTTTCAATTCATACAATTCTTCTAACGCTATGAGTAGTCCAAATAACGTGGTTTGAGATGGTTTGGATCGAATGTTTTACTACGTAGCTTTTCACCAAATTGTACAAACACTAAGAAAGTTTTCAATTCGATTCATAGCAATCTTTTTACGTTTTGAGGAGTTCAAATAACGTGTTTTTAGATCGTTTGTACCGTTTCTTTCACTACGTAACTTTTCACCAAATTTTATAAACACTAAGAAAGTTTGTTTTTCGATTGACAACAATCTTATAACTCTCTGAGGAGCCCAAATAACATACTTTTGAGATGGTTTAGATGGAATCTTTTATTACGTAATTTTGAACCAAATTGTACAAACACTAAGAAAGTTTTCTATTCGTTTCATAGCAATCTTTTTACGTTTTGAGGAGTTCAAATAACGTGTTTTTAGATCCTTTGTATCGTATCTTTCACTGCGTAATTTTGCACCAAATTGTACAAACACTAAGAAAGTTTTCAATTCGATTCGTAGCAATCTTTTTAATTTTTGAGGAGTTCAAATAACGTCTTTTTAGATCGTTTGTATAGTATCTTGCACTACGTAACTTTTCACCAAATTTTACAAATACTACGAAAGTTTGTTTTTCGATTCATACAATCTTTTAACTCTCTGAGGAGCCCAAATAACCTGTTCTTGAGATGGTTTGGTTTGAATCTTTTACTTCGTAACTTTTCACCAAATTATACAAACACTAAGAAAGTTTTCTATTCGTTTCATAACAATCTTATTGCGTTTTGAGGTGTTCAAATAACGTGTATTTAGATCATTTGTATCGTATCTGTTACTACATAATTTTTCACCAAATTTTACAAACACTAAGAAAGTTTGTTTTTCGATTCATAACATTCTTTTAACGCTATGAGGAGTCCAAATAACGTGTTTTGAGATGGTTTGGATCGAATGTTTTACTACGTAAATTTTCACCAAATTGTACAAACACTAAGAAATTTTTCTATTCAATTCATAGCAATCTTTTTATGTTTTGAGTACTTCAAATAACGTGTTTTTAGATCGTTTGTATCGTATCTTTCACTATGTAACTTTTCACCAAATTTTACAAACACTAAGAAAGTTTGTTTTTCGAGTCATATAATTCTTCTAACGCTATGAGGAGTCCAAATAACGTGTTTGGAGATGGTTTGGGTCGAATGTTTTTCTACGTAACTTTGCACAAAATTGTACAAACACTAAGAAAGTTTTCAATTCTATTCATAGCAATCTTTTTACGTTTTGTGGAGTTCAAATAACGTGTTTTTAGATCGTTTGTACGATATCTTTCACTACGTAACTTTTCACTAAATTTTACAAACACTAAGAAAGTTTGTTTTTCGATTGACGACAATCTTATAACTCTCTGAGAAGCCCAAATAACTTGCTTTTGAGATGGTTTGGATCGAATCTTTTACAATGTAATTTGTAACCAAATTGTACAGACACTTAGAAAGTTTTCTATTCGTTTCATAGCAATCTTTTTTACGTTTTGAGGAGTTCAAATAACGTGTTTTTAGATCCTTTGTATCGTATCTTTCACTACGTAACTTTTCACCAAATTTTACAAACACTAAGAAAGTTTTATTTTCGATTCATACCATTCTTTTAACGCTATGAGGAGTCCAAATAACGTGTTTTGAGATGGTTTGGATCGAATGTTTTACTACGTTACTTTTCACCAACTTGTACAAACACTAAGAAAGTTTTCAATTCGATTCATAGCAATCTTTTTATGTTTTGAGGAGTTCCAATAACGTGTTTTTAGATCGTTTGTATCGTATGTTTGACTACGTAACTTTTCACCAAATTTTACAAACACTAAGAAAGTTTGTTTTTCGATTCATAACAATCTTATAACTAACTCTCTGAGGAGCCCAATTAACTTGTTTTTTAGATGGTTTGGATCGAATCTTTTACTACGTAACTTTTCACCAAATTGTGCAAACACTAAGAAAGTTTCTTTTCGATTCATAGCATTCTTTTTTACGTTTTGAGGAGTTCAAATAACGTGTTTATAGATCATTTGTATAGTATCTTACAATACATAACTTTTCACCAAATCTTACAAACACTAACAAAGTTTGTTTTTCGATTCATACCATTCTTTTAACGCTATGAGGAGTGCAAATAATGTGTTTTGAGATGGTTTGGATCGAATCTTTTACTACGTAACTTTTCACCAAATTGTACAAACGCTAAGAAAGTTTTCAATTCGATTCGTAGCAATCTTTTTACGTTTTGAGGAGTTCAAATAACGTGTTTTTAGATCATTCGTATCGTATCTTTTACTACATAACTTTTCACCAAATTTTACAACCACTAAGAAAGTTTGTTTTTCGATTGATACAATTCTTCTAACGCTATGAGGAGTCCAAATAACGTGTTTTGGGATGGATTGGATCGATTGTTTTTCTATGTAACTTTTCACCAAATTGTACAAACACTAAGAGAGTTTTCAATTCGATTCATAGCAATCTTTTTATGTTTTGAGGAGTTCAAATAACGTGTTTTTAGATCGTTTGTACCGTATCTTTCACTACGTAACTTTTCACCAAATTTTACAAACACTAAGAAGTTTGTTTTTCGATTGACAACAATCTTTTTGCGTTTTGAGGAGTTCAAATAACGTGTCTTTAGATCATTTGTATCGTATCTTTTCCTACATAACTTTTCATCAAATTTAACAAACACTAAGAAAGTTTGTTTTTAGATTCATACAATTCTTCTAACGCTATGAGGAGTCCAAATAACGTGTTTTGAGATGGTTTGGATCGAATGTTTTACTACGTAACTTTTCACCAAATTGTACAAAACACTAATAAATATTTCAATTCGATTTATAGTAATCTTTTTATGTTTTGAGGGGTACAAATAACGTGTTTTAGATCATTTGTATCGTATCTTTCACAATGTAACTTTTCACCAAATTTTACAAACACTAAGAAACTTTGCTTTTCGATTCATAACAATCTTATAACTCTCTGACGAGCCCAATTAACTTGTTTTTGTGATGGTTTGGATCGAATCTTTTACTACGTAATTTTTCCCCAAATTATACAAACACTAAGGAAGTTTTCTTTTCGATTCATAGCAATCTTTTGCGTTTTGAGAAGTTCAAATAACGTGTTTTTAGATCATTTGTATCGTATCTTTTACTACATAACTTTTCACCAAATTTTACGAAGACTAAGAAAATTTGTTTTTCGATGCATACCATTCTTTTGACGCTATGAGGAGTACAAATAACGTGTTTTTGGATGGTTTGGATCGAATCTTTTACTACGTAAATTTTCACCAAATTGTACAAACACTAAGAAAGTTTTCAATTCGATTCATAGAAATCTTTTTACGTTTTGAGGAGTTCAAGTAACGTGTTTTTTGATCATTTGTATCGTACCTTTTACTATATAACTTTTCACCAAATTTTACAAACACTAAGAAAATTTGTTTGTCGATTCATAACAATCTTATAAACTCTCTGAGGAACCCAAATAACTTGTTTTTGAGATGGTTTGGATCGAATCTTTTACTACGTAACTTTTCGCCAAATTGTACAAACACTAAGAAAGTTTTCTTTTCGATTCATGGCAATCTTTTTACGTTTTGATGAGTTCAAATAACTTGTTTTTAGATCATTTGTATCGTATCTTTTACTACATAACTTTTCACCATATTTTACAAACACTAAGAAAGTTTGTTTTTCGATTCATACCATTCTTTTAACGCTATGAGGAGTACAAATAACGTGTTTTGAGATGGTTTGGATCGAATGTTTTACTACGTAACTTTTCACCAAATTGTACAAACACTAAGAAAGTTTTCAATTCGATTCATAGCAATCTTTTTACGTTTTGAGGAGTTCAAATAACCTGTTTTTAGATCATTTGTATCGTATCTTTCACTACATAACTTTTCACCAAATTTTAAGAACACTAAGAAATTTTGTTTTTCGATTCATAACAATCTTATAACTCTCTGAGGAGTCCAAATAATGTGTTTTTGAGATGGTTTGGATTGAATGTTTTACTACGTAACTTTTCACCAAATTATACAAGCACTAAGAAAGTTTTTTCTATTCGATTCATAGCAATCTTTTTACGTTTTGAGGAGTTCAAATAACGTGTTTTTAGATCATTTGTATTGTTTCTTTTATTATATAACTTTTCACCAAATTTTACAAACACTAAGAAAATTTGTTTGTCGATTCATACAGAGTTGGTTTATTTGTTGTGATTTGTGAATGAACGGCTTGGATGATAGAAATAATGAAGATCGTTATTATATAAACACGTGATTAGAGAAGTGATAAGGTTAAGTAAATCACATTGGTAGATAAAATACAAATTTTTCCATCCATTTTACATTATCCAAACATGAGAATATCATGAAAAGACAAAACATTTTATTTATTTGGTTTCGTGTGTACAGTACAGATGATAAAAGTTGTATGAAAGAAAAATATGTTCAGAAATTTAATTTGGAAGAAGTAATGTCAAATTTATTTACTAGAAATTTAATTTCATATTTTTTTTCCTCTAATTTTATGAAATATTTGTATAGAGTTTTTTTTTTGGTACCTCAATTTATTTCTTCGTTGATAGGAAATGTCACCATTTCTTGTTTGATCAATATAATTTGTTCCACAATACAAGTCAGTAAAAATAGTTTTGAGTTAATGTACAAAAAATAGATTTTTGTTTATATAAAGTTTTAATTAATTCTTTATAATGAGTAAATATTGTAATTATGTAAAATTATGTAAAATTATTATAATACCAGACTGAGTTGACACGATGGATTTTTGTATATATTTTATTGAATCTCGCACCGAAAAAGTAGATTTAACTAAACGTCACAAAAATTGCTTATTCAAAAATGATATTATTATTTTTAACTAACCGTCACAAAAGTTTAATAAATTCAAATTATGGATAAATTGGTTATTTCTCTATTACATTGTATTGCAGCAATTATAATTGTAGTAGTCTTAACTTCTTATGCGGTTCTAAACTCAATAACCCAAACAGCCCCTAAGATAAAGTGAATGGTGTATTTTTCTATTGAGTATTCATAATTTAACACCTAAGTTCATGATTGAATTGGTTTGGGTTTACCACCTAAGTTCATGATTTAACATCTCATGTCAGCACATCAAGAGTTTAGGAAAAAGTAAGATGAACATTTTTCTTTTGAGTATTCATAATTATGGCCCATAACTAAATTAGTAAATTCGGATACGAAATAAAATGTTGACACATTGCAATATAAAATAATCATGAAAGAATTAAAAAAAAAATCCCACGGATCTTCTTTAGCGCGACTCTCCATTCTACACGTCTTATCTTTCGCCCAAATAACACATAAAATCTTACTCTCACAAAATGTATGCTCTGAATTGATCAAATAAAGGTAATATAAGTTATACGAGATACAAGTTATTCTTTTATTTTTCTTTATGTCTACTCTCGTTGATATGTTCATATATGAGATTTACGAGATTCGTGTTGAAATTATTATTTTTGGTTCTGTATTAGGATTTTAGAAGATTATAAATATGAAAATGACTTGGACGGAAGTTTAGTATGAAAATACGTTTAAGTTGTGTTTGTGAATATTAGCTGTTTTATTTTATGTTTATCCAACTCATGTTTGTGTATATTGGATGATTCATTTTATCTTAATTTGATTAATCTTGATTTGAATTTTTCTAGTTATATCCTTTTAGATGTATTGTATAGGAATATACGAATTTAAATTTTGATAAAATCTGTCATCTTTCAAAGGAAAACTGGATCTCTATCACTTTTGTTATATCATTTTATTTAGAAAATCATGTTCGTTGAATTAATTTTCTTATTAACGTTCATTTTTCATATAATATTATAATTTTACAATCCAATTCGATTCGATCCCAAAACGATTCATGGTAGATCCCGATTCTTACAATCTTGCTTTGAACTGGGATATTGCCAAAAAAAAATAGTGAATTTATGCAAGACTAGGAGAATAAGTAGCAAGAACGGTGATTTATGATAGTTAGACATGATTAAACCTAACCGAGTTATCAAAAGGCTACGCCTTTTTATCAAAAAAAAAAAAAAAAAAAACTAACCAAGTTATCGAGATTTGATTAATACGCCAATCATACGATTATTATCCTATATAAGCACGCAAGAACCGTATAACATGCAATTGAAATTATTCATTCCTAGATAATTTGTGATAGTCGGCAAGTAAAAACTCGCTTCGGACTTGATCAAAATCCAAAATCAAAGAGAAAAAGTGAAATATAAACAATAAATATCGTCCTTCTCTCTCTCTCCAAATTCTACATTTAACATTAAAACGAGAAAAACATCCACAGATATATATTACAAAAAAAAATCTAACAAACATCTACAAAAGAATCAGCCAGCTGGCGACGACCTAACGACACGAGGCAACTTAACCCGACTCAAATCCGCAGAATAAGGCATCCAAAGCCCCAACCCGCCTTTACTCTCTCTCAACCCGCTCATATTCCCTCTAAGCTCGTCCAACGACTTCACCCACTCCACCTTCGACGAGTGCTCCCTAACATGCCGATGCAAAACGAACAACGAATTGTACTCGCAATTCGGGAACATGAAGAACTTAAACGCGTCGCCGAGTCTATAAACTACGTATCCGAAACTAAGTTGGTCTCGCGGCGTGAAGAGATTCACTTCGTTGAACCAAAGACAACTAAATAAATTCGTCGTTGTCGTGTGCTCTCTTATTATCACCGCTCCCTCCGGCACATCTAAATTAAAAAAAATATTAATATTTATTTATACGAATTTTTATTTATTATTATTAGTAGTAGTATTACCGCTAAGAGTGCCTTTACTTGGGGACCAAGGTCGCATGCCTTCGTGATAATATATTTTCATGTGAAGATCGATTAAAGGACGAGCGTATCTTTTTCGGCGTTTTATCGCGTCGCCTTCTTCGTATATACTTTTGTGGTGTTTATGTTGCGCCACCGCAAATGTATTTTTCTCTCTCCATAAATATCTACAAATAAATAAATAAATAATTAATTGATATCTTATTATATAATAATAATAATATATTATTAGTAGTGGTATTTAGTATTTACCTTTCGAGCATGAGTAAAGGGTCGACAATTAACTCCATTTTGCCATCGATCCAAATACTATATCTCGCTTGAGGAAAAAGTCGATGAGTCAAAATTTTGGGAACTTTACCATTTCGTCTCGGTTCGTCGAATGGTAAAGTATGCAAAACGATGATTCGCCAAATTCCCACCCATTTTCCCCCATTTTCGTCTGATTTTATGGTCGTGTTCTCTTTCATGAAATTTAACGAGATTTCATCCACGACCATTAAAAAACAAAATAATTTTTTGGACCGTGAACTTATATTTGACGGTTGTTGAGGAATATCGTAACCGTCGAATATTCCTGAAGCGACTACGAATTTGCATTTTTGGACGAATATTTTGTCTTTTTCTTCCATTTCGCCCCCTCCACCTTTCACAAACCCACAATGGACCTAAAATAAATAAAAAAATAAGTATAAACCAAAAAATCAAATGATCAAATGGAACCAAATTTTGGTATTTTACCTTCATGGTGTTTTTAAGATTAAAGCTTTCTTCTCTTTGAGCCCAAGTTTGGTGTCCTCCAAATAGTGGTTCGTTTTGATTTTCGTCAAGTTCCATATATGATAAGCTCTTAGGAATTGTATCGGGAGTCCTTTTTGGAATGACGATTGAATCTGGATCGTCCAAAACTGGTATTGGACAACCTGTTTGGAGAATTGAAATGAAAAATATCAGAATTAGATTATTTGAATTGATTTAAGAACATAAAGGAGATTGAACTGGATCTTACGATGAAGAGGTTTTGGAGAGAGTCCCATTGTGTCCAATATTACGAGTACTTTACTGTCTTTTCTACATAAAGCTGAGTAAGAAAGATGAAAATGGAATTCAGTAACACTAAATTTAAACCAACCAAGCGCTCAATTTAACCCAATTAAAGCTAATTGAGATTCAATTGAGCAATTTAGGCTGAATTAATCTCCAATTGCCCAAACATTAACCAAAATAAGATCCGACAAAATCACAATTGCTAATTCAGAACCAAACAAGGGCCAAAAACGAAAAAAAAAGGAAAATAAGCAAAGAAAGCATCCACAAACCTGAGAGAAAACTGATGGAAGAATGGCAGGACCAGAGATGGAACAGCAATGCTAAGAGAATAAGAAACACCCAAGCAATTGCGCACACAAAAACTAATCTGACGAATCCTCTTTTCCAAATCATTTTCAGCGGGTCCAAAAAGGGACCAGATCGTTGGTACGCTCTAAACAAAGAAGAACGTCCTTGCACATCCCCTTCAATTTTCTTCATTCGCCCCACCTTTCGTCGTTCTTCTTCCACTGCATGCGAAATCAATGGCGTTGAAGGTGACGGAATCACAGTAGCTTCTTCGGAATCACGCCGCGCCGTACTGCCGTAGCGATTCAAGAGAAAAGAGGTCTTTTTTTTTCTGGCTTCAAATCGAACCCGAAGAGAGAGAAAGGGGAATTTTATCTTGTTGGATTGGGATAATGGGTTGCGGGTCGGGTCCGTCTGTAAATATTGGATAATGGGTCGGGTCCGTGTGCAAATGGAACCAGGGTTTGGGTTTGGACAATGACTCGATGAGTTTATCAATACTTACATATATATCTTATCTTACATAGTCCTAATCGTGAACAGACGAGGAGGAATCGACACGTGTCCCAATACTGTTTACTAAAAAAATAATATACTGTTCATGTACTGTTCATAAGTGTTGTTACTGTTCATAAATGTTGTTACTATTCCCACTTACTGTTCATAAATGTTGTTACTGTTCGATTTTACCTTTTTAAATTTTTTTTTTAAATTGCGTTTTGGTCCTTTTTATTTATATTTTGATCTTTTTTTGTTTGAAAAATTACATTTTGGTCCTTTTTATTTACATGTTGGTCCTTTTGTATAAAAAAATATATTTTCCTCTTCGTCACCAGGGGCCTTTTTGTAAAAAAATCCGGATTTTGAAGAATTCAAATGGTACTTGCTGTAAAAATTATAAATATCATATTTTACTGAGGCAAACATATAATACTTGCATTATTTTATTATTCAATGAAAAGTTTAGATGTATTTAATTGTGTATTTTTTTTAATTATTTAATTAATTAGAACTGTATATATTGTTGTAATTTTTTTGCTTCTTTTATTAATAAAATTCAAATATTATTGTCTGTTTCTTAGTTACGAAATACTTATGTTTTGTTTATTGTATTCTTATATGTTATATTCTACATATGTTCATAATTTGTTGATATCATGTATGTTAATCAACATATGTGATATATTTATTTACATTCGAGAAATTATACTGAATTGCAACATTAAATACGAAATAAAATATAACAGAAAACAAAACAAAAAATTAAAATTAATATATAAAAAAAGATAGTCTCAAACTCCAGAATACTCGGGAAAATCCCGCGCGAATGCGCGCGGGTAAAAGCTAGTGTATATATATCATATTATCAAAAAATGGACTTCTAAAAATATTGGATCTTAGATCCGGACCTTACCCGCAAACCCGTTAGTCCGGCTCTGCTTCTTCCTGCCGTATTCTATTCCGTATTTCCGCTCGTGCTGATTGGAGTTCAGCTGGGTAGGGGGTACTTTCGAACTGGAAATCTGAGAATTTAAGTCAAGGATTCTACAAAAACCAGTACCTGAAATCCCAATAATCAGATGTTCTCTAATTCTGCTGGTAGGATATTTGAAGGAATAGAAGGAAGCAACATTTCATTTTGTTCAATCTTATTTTAGTTTTATTATGCAAAAAGTATTCATATTCTGAGGTAGACATTACATCAAATATAAAATCATCTAATTTGTATTTATTTCCAAAAATAAAACAAGATGAAATGAATAATATTGATTGGAGGTTCATATAAAATAACAACACTTAAATTACATTTGAAATATGAGTGTTAAATTCGACACATAAATGGTTACATAAATAAAAAGATCGAACATATAATCAAATGAGCATAATCAACTAATATTACAAAATTTAATGGTTAAAATGTGATAATGTGATTTCATGTGCCAATTCAATTCAATAATTCCAAATAGGCAAATATTTCTGAAGGTTCAGAAGAGTGCACAACAAAATCCATCAAATTCCATGGAAAATAAAATTAACTAATAAATTCTCGTCCAAGTTCTATCCACTGAATAGAGATAATAATTAACATATGATATATATATACAAGATCAGTTCGAATAAAGTTTAGAATATACACATTCACGCAACAAACCCAATACTATTATTCCTATAAGCAGTATCTAAATCGACGCATCATTCGACATAAAACAATATCTATTTAAAGGACCGGAAAGATATTGCTACCGATATCATCATCATCATCATCATCATCATCATCTCGTCCAATATAACCAAAACTGGAGTCTCCATTGTAGCGAAAACTCGGGTTCACGTAGCATTTCATCTCGTGAAACAGGTTCAGGTTATCCACGAGCTTATGGAACACGTTACACCCGCAACACTGCACCAAATCCACCCAAAAAGGTAAAAATCAATCATCACAACTAAATCCGCGAAATCAGAATTTATGATTATTTATGTACCTGGACGAAAACAGTGCCATCTGTGTAAGCATGGGGGTTGATTGCACGAGTCGTTCTTTGTCCGCAAACATTGCAAGTGAAGGCGACTCGCATTCTTCTGCGAGGAGATTTGGTGAAGAGAGACCAGGGAAAGGTGGAGACTGGTTGATTGTTCAGATCTGATTCGGCTGGTGACGGAGGACCTTCCATGCCAGATCCAGTTGTCCAGCCTCGCCCAGTTGCCGCACTCAGTACCAATCCCATCGCAGCATCCTAGTTATTGAGAGAGGAATTGGAAATTCGGAATTGAATACTCAATTAAGTAATTGATTATGCAATTTTGGATGCTTATCTGCGGAATTGATGAGATCATGAAAGTGTACCTTTGAAAGAGGGGAGATTGATAGGCAACGATTGAAAATAGGGACGAGACCCGTGCTTTCTGAGTCGGAATGAAGATCAGGTTCATCTTCCCTGTCTGTAATTTGACGAAGAAACAACACAAATCAGTTCAAGAAAAGATCAGTTAACGACAGAAAGAAAGCCAGAGGAAGAGGAAGAGAGAAATATACTTTTGGAAGCAACGGGCAGTAAAGAAGGAGGGCGCTTGGGGAGGCTGGTCCGCTTGGGAGGGAAGAAGGAGAGAGGCGATGGAGCTCCAATCGCTTCCATTGAGAGAGAGAGAGAGAGAGAGAGAGGGAGTGAGATTTTTTTCTCGGAGAAATTTGCTTCCAGAAGTTTTCTAATGATATGCGAACGGAGGAGAAGAACAGAAGATTTATTAATGGCCTCCGTTTATTCAAACCGGGGAGATCCATTTAAAGAAAATAATATTATATAATAATCGTAGGAGTGCATGTAGTTTTGAACAAAATGGAGGTGATTACAAGAGAAGAATTGGAATTAACGGATGAGAATTTAAAGCCCAATTACGGCCCAAATAAATACTATTAATTGTGACCGTAAAAATAGACTGCTTACCTCTTATCCAGTCCAAGTCCAGCAAAAATTAAAAATAAACACTATACAAAACACTATAGAAGTACGAATCTACGATCACTTGTCTATCTTCTGGGGTCATTTTTCATAAATCCCCTATTTTTTCTGGAATTACGAAAACCAATTATTTTTTAAATATCCTCTTAAGCACAAAATATTTTATTCAGAGTTAGTCGTGACATTTTGGGTGTTGCTACAAAAATTTCAAAAAGAAACCTCTCACAAATTATATTATACTATTATACTATATAAATTAAAAATATAGCGTTTGTACAGAATTTTGACACGTGTCCGTAGTCTTAAAATACTTTGTAAACCAATTTTGAACTCACAAATTTGTTTGGCGCCGTCAGTTAAGTTGGTCGGCAAAGATCTCACAAGACGTGAGTTCGATCCCGCGAGCCAGCCTTTTTAAGAAAAAGTTTCGAGTTCCCCTGCTTAAGATCATCTAAGCATTTTTCCTATTTCAATTTTTTTTGTGTATTGACACGTTCAGTTTACGATAAAATATATTAAAAGCGAAAATCAAGCACTAAGATTATTATTTCAATTTTTTTTTGTAAGGAGTCTTGTGTCATTTTTTCGTTCAACATTTTTTGTATGAATCTATGGACACAAAAATGATAGTGACATGCACAGAAATAGAAAATAAGTATTATTATTTCACTTTTATGAAGATTTCTTATCTGGAAGTTCATACATTTGTCAATTAAATGAAAAAAATGAATTAGATTGTTTTGGAATTATTTAGATGAGAAAAACAAGAAACTTAATTGAAAAATTAGGTGAGATAAATTACAAGAAAGAGAGAGCAAAGATGAAATATATTCGGATGAGAAACAAAATAGATCGAGAGGAGATATAAATCGGTGTGCATTAATTATAGGAAAAAATAGTGATTGGACTGGTATTGATTAGGTGAATAAAATTAAGAAAATAATTGAAATGGACAAAACAAACTATAATAAAATGGAGAAAATAAATATTAATAACATTTTAATTTTTATGATATCCAAATTATCCTTTTATCAAAAGATGTACCATATAATCACCCATTATTAATAACATTCATAATTCAATTATTTTTTTCCTTTTCATTTTGCGTATCATTTATAAAAGGTTACGAACAGGGTGCTTTGGAAATTCCAGTCGAAGGTAGAAAACATGCCCGAAACGCAGATTTTCATGTTTCTGAAGCCTAATTTGAAAATGGACCATGTATACAATTAATTCATCTGAAGAAAGATTAACGTATTTTATCACAATTGATTGCGCGGTTTATTGGTTGAGGTTCTAAATTTTTTTCAATAGATTCAAGGTTCACATCTCGTCTTGACCAATTTTATTTTCATATTTTCAGTATATTTTGGGAAAATTTTTTATTATCATGGTTTGTGAGAGTTGAGCTCGTGACCTTTCACAATAAGATAATTGTTTTATCAATGAACCATATGATTTTTTATGATATTTAAAAGTTTTATTGTAATTATATATATTTTTAACCGGATAAATTATATTTTTTTAAAATTTTGGATCCGAAGTCCGGGTCTCTTGGGTCTATATTGAAGGCGGGCTTGATAGAAAGAGATGTTATGTACTCTTTATAATTATATTTTAATGGCTTATTTTTTGTATGGATCGTTTTTTTCTCGCGGCTCTTGTCATGTTTTTATGAGAAGTTAAAAAAAAAAAAAAAAAAAAACTGGTGCAATAGTTTATGTGTTTATATGGTTTTCTAAGCATAAAATTCCCGATGATGTCACCCAAAATATCATATAAAAAGATTTGGTTTTGTTATTTAAGAATTTTTTTGTTACAACCCTCATCTTAAACTTTTTTATATATCTATTTTGTCTTTATGTCAAAATTCATTTGGATTCTAGGTTACAAAGACTATGAAATACGCCACCATTTATACAAGGATATAATTATGAAAACCTTAGGGTCAAGGAACCTCTATATTTATATGATTAGATGCACTGGAGATTGCAATGTTATGAATCATTAAGCGATTATTATTTTCTTAACATTTAATTTTTTTTTTTTTAAGAGAATCATAGACCACGCGTGATCATTATAGGTTTTTTTTATATATATTGATGCCGCCGAGATTCGAACCCACAACTTCTACAACATGAAGATTTATTGTACTAACCACTCAACCATCTACCTTATGGATCATTGGCAGAAAGTGTGTACACACGAACGTCTCTTAACATTTAAAATTAACTCCTACATTTTGTCTCGATATATTTTGTTCTTTCGTCAGCAATATCAAGAACGAGGTCGGTTAAAAAAAATACTCCGAAATAAATATCATGTCCCATCATTCGAGAGCAAAATAATGAGCTTGTGTTGAATAATCATGAATCTCGTCTTACAAGTTCTACCCAATTTCCCGAAGTAAATGGAGCATAGGCATGGGCGTTTCTATCGAACATGAACGAGACTAGTTGGCAACATGGACAATCGTTTTCAGTGAAGTGCAAAATTAATTTTTTTTTACGAAAAAAATATGTATCTTTACTACTTGTAGTGTGTTATTTCTATGAATTAAGAAATCTTTCCACGAATCTGTTACTTTTTATTGTTGCAATTGTTTTTTTATTAGGATAATATTGGCCGTGTATTATTTTCCTAATACAAAATATTATTTTTATGATGATTATAACAATATCATCTCAAAATAAAATTATTTCATATAATTAGAACGCATGCACGCACGCACGCACGCACACTAGCAGTACGCGTGCGGAAATTCTGCGCGCCTTTGTTTGAATTTTCTTTTTTTTGTATGGTTCTATTATATGATCATGAATGTCTAAAACAAATTTTATGAGATGAAATTAATTATATGAGTTTATTATTTAATTTTGTTTATACACTACTCATAAGTTTCATCTATTTTTTTAATTAATAGCTGATTCCTTTATGTGATGTCATTGTTTAGACTGTTATATTCCTTTTGGTAGATTATTTAATGAAATTTAATATACTTCAAGAAGATAATATGAATATATTACTGTTAAACAAAATTTCACTACTCATTTTTCATCGACATTTGGTACCAAATATTGGAGAAAGAAAATATAAATAATAAAGAGCTTTAATATTAACAATTCACAGAATCACACATTATATTTAGACTTTAGAGCTAACAATTCATGCATTTTTTTTGTTCGTTACAACTTTTCTGATTTTAAAATGAGTAGAAAAAGATGGATCAGATCGATTAAAGTTGCAATACACCCGAAACTAAATATTTTTCGACATTTCAGGTTTGAGGATTTAAAGTCAGAGCACTTCAATTAATCCAACTTCTGGCATGGCAGGAAATAGAGTAATAATATTAGGGGTATTTTTTCTATTTATACGTAATGTGCATGTGATTATGTATGTTGTGTATGTGTTGTATGTATGAGTATGTGAAGGTGTGTTGTTTGTATGTGTACACGCGCAAGTGTTTTTTTTTTCTGGTTTCTGGGATTTTTTGTTCAAAACAATTTTCGAGCTGGCTCGAGCCGAGTCGAGCTACCTCGAGCTTTTTTCGAGCCGAGTTTGAGCTGAAATGGGTAGCTAGAACCCCGGCTCGTTGCCAGCCCTAGGCACTAGTTTCTAAATAGAACCATCCTGAACGGCCAATAACTTGCTAGAATTTTTATTAAAATTTAAAGAAAATAACACATCAAATATTTACGAGAATAGCTCATATCATCTCGAGATCTCTTTCTAAAATATAAAAAAAAATTGCAATCCAAATCGCAGTATTTTTCATCTATTATCTTGTTCATAAGTCTGTTCATCATCTTCATCCTCATCTTCCTCCCCATCTTCTTCATTTTCATCATCTTCATCTTCTTCTCCTTCTTCTTCTTCATCGCCGTCATCGTCATCGGCATCGTCATCATCATCATCATCGTCATCATCATCATCATCATCATCATAGTTAATAAACCGAGCATACATCTGACCATCGACCAATTCATCAGATCCCATCGAAACCGCCAACACAATCTTCACAAAAAGAAAACACAACACATTCAAAAAAAAATCCTCCACCAAAAAAAAAAAAAAAATAAATAAAAATGAATACCTCGTCATCAACGGACACACAATCTTCCAAACAAGGTGCCCAAATTTTAACATCCTTTTCGATCCCGCTAGTCACGATCACCGATTCTAACGGATGAGATTCTACACAATTCACCACGAACTTATCCCCTTTCACAGCCCGCAATATCTCCCCGTCTTTTTTCCTCCAAATAAATAAATGACCCGTGTCTGACCCACTACACACATATTCGTCCCGCGGGCCCATAAAATACGCCCCTTTCACCGTCTCTCTGTTTATGTGCCCCTTGTACTCTTTTACTTGATCCATATTATCATTACTATTAGAAGTATAGTTTCTTGGGAATAAATAAATATTATCGTTGAAATAAGAGACGAGTAATTCTCCTGAATTGGAATAAGAGAGACCGGTTATTCCATCCGATTTGTCGGATTTTATGGTGTATAAATTAGATGGACAAATTAAATTCGTGTGAGAAAAATTATTCGAATTTGGATTATATTTGCGAATATCGTAAATGCGCGTATATTCGTCAGAACCACCAATTGCAAAAATATTAGGGTTTGTTGGGTCGACTGCAATTGTATACAATTCAATCCTCTGTGGTGACGTGTCGTTTTGGCATTTGACGATCTTCGTTGCCTTGTTTGTCCTCAGATCATACTGAACGAAAAAAAGAAGAGAATTAATGAAATAAATAATGAAAATGAGGAGGGTATATTTGAAATAAAGTACTTGGAATACGCATCCATCTTCGGCACAACTGTAGAACGAATTAGGGTTTCCTGGCTCGACGGCCATATTATGAATGCGCCCATTATGTTCACCCAATACTTCTATATGCAATCCCTTTGATAAATCAGCACGCCTCACCTGATAAATTTCTTAATTTATAAGATTAAACCATGATTAAATGTAATAATATCTTGTTTTGTTTACCTGTCCATCCGAAGAACAAGTAATGATGGTTTTATCATCATGATATGGTACGAATTGGGCATCGAGAATGTTGTCAGTGTGGCCGGTGCCGAATGAGAATTTGCACGTACCGATTTCCCAGTTCCAGAGCATTACTGTTCTATCGTCTGAACCTGATAAGAGAACGGTACCATCTGTGTTGAAGCAAAGAGCATTCACGCAACCTCTGTGGCCTTTCAGCTTGCTTTGGATGCATAATGACCGCAAGATTCCCTGCTTGAGCAAAGACGATGTGAAGATATGATCTTTGTGAACCGAAAATAAATGCTTGTGGATGAAATTGAAGTATGAAGAGAGATTTTGATGAAATTAAGGCTTGACCTCAGAAGATAAAACTGAATCGGAGAAGGATTTGGGGGCTATGTTACCCAGTTCCCTTTCCCATAAGTTGAGGATGCGTTTGCTAGTACCATTGCCATTGATGACGCCTCTCATCCTACCAAGCGCACAAGGTGTTTGATGAAATAATACGTTTATGGTCGATTCTTGAATATCTGATACTAGTACCGAGAAAGTGGAGGAAAGATTTCAGCCCGGAGAAGGACGGCGCCGGTCGAGAGCGTGAGAGAGAGAGAGAGAGAGATGAAACGGCAGTAATGGGGGCGCGAGCGCTACAGACAAGTGAAGAGCGCTGAGAGGTAACCTGATGTTGATATACCGGGAACCTGAGTTTGAGATCTTTATAATCCAGGATTTCAATTCGGTGAACATAGAAATCCGTAGACATTACAAATACAATTTGGACTTTAAAAAAATTACATAACAAACAAAATTGTTCATGATAACTTTATTAATGAAATAATTCAATAACATCACTAACTGGATTCTACAAGGACGTTCATCCAATGATTTGCACTATGAAAATAATTAGTTGGCGAAGCGGATGATTCAGTAGTGGATTCGATAATTTGACTATAATTTGTTCGAATTTCTTCAAGACGCCGTGCCGCTTCTTTCATCCATGGTCTCTCCTCACCTCTTCCCCTTAAACATTCTACTGCAAGTTCACCAACCTTTCTAAGAATCTCCAAATTATGATCTTCAGAAAGAATATCACAATCCAATATATTTAAAATATCATCATTTTCCATTGTAGAAAGAAACAGCGGTGCAAGACGTCCACCATCCTCCAACACCGGTTTCTTTCTAGTAATTAGTTCCAACAGAACAACTCCGAAACTATATACGTCACTTTTCTCAGTTAATAGTCCGCTTAGATGGAATTGTGGGTCAATATATCCGTTAGTACCTACAATGAGCGTGGCATACTGGGTCCCGCCCAAGAGAACCCTTGATGCACCAAAATCGGAAACTTTCACCATGGCTGTGGAGAAGGGGAAAGGAAGAAGACGAGATGGGTATGGATGGGGATATGAAATTTGATGGGATTGTATGTGGCCTGTTAAACTTTATATTGTGTATATTTAATATTTATAGTAATTTTGATTTGAATTCTTTGTTTAATTATTTGAAATAGCCATATAAAATCCGATGAAGTGGAAATATTATTTTAAAGAGAAATGATTACTTTACCCCCACACTTCTAATCGAATAATAAAAATAACAAAATTATAATGTATTCTATGTAATTAATAATAAAATATTATATTAATGATATCATACAATTGAAAATATCATATTAATAAAATAAAACCATTTTTTTAAAAAAAAAACTTAATAGTACATATTTTTTATACACATTAACTTTTTTTGTTAATAAATACAATACACACATAAAAATTCAATACATATTTATATACTATTCAATCGCTAAATAGTATATTTGATACATAAATTTGTTCATTTCAAATTCTTTTTTAATCTTTTGGTTCTAAAATAATGTCTGATTCCGATTCCGATTCCGACTTTCATAAATATGTGTGTACTATGTTACGTCGTAATTTGAGTTTTTATTAGTTGAATTTGTTCTTACAATGATTCTTATCAGTTTGAGAAGTAATTAACGGATGATTTCATGCTGGTGAAAATCGACGAGACCCACTGCGAAGCTAATGACACCGTAAGACGATGCAATGATTCGTACCAGTTTAATATTTCTCCTTTATTTTTATTTAATTATCGGTATTGGATGGTACGAAGATATATTAAGCCTCGATTTCGATCAAACCTTTAATCTTATTCAATTTCTGATCAATTTAAAATTTCCACGTAATTTATAGTTTTTAGCACGATTTCGTCCAAGGCCTCCGAAAACGCCGGGCCCTGTCTGCAGACTCAGTACAAATACGCAAACGAGTTTCTAGATCGATAGGTGATTGATTGTTATGAAGATAATTGTAAAGGCTCCCCTTGGCGATAAACTCATATACAAGCATGGGAACATTTCCGTCTACACAACAACCCAATAGCCTAACGATATTTTTGTGAATTACTTGAGACAATATAGTCATTTCATTCACGAATTCTTTTTTTTGGTTCTCATTAACAATGTGGGATACTTTAACCGCGACAACGCGTTCGTCTTCTAGTTTGCCTATGTACACCTTGCCTTGGCCTCCATGGCCAATGACGGTTCTGAACTTATTTGTTATTTTTACCAAATCTTTTTTGGTGAAGATCTTCATTATCTCAGCTTTTTGTGACACCAATTGCTGGTATGATAATAATCGTTCTGTTTTCCTTCGGAGCCGTATGGTTTGGAATATACAAAATATCCCTCCAATAATGATTAGTACAATCACTCCGGTATTTATCCCTACAAATCAATTTAAATCTCTCATCGACAAATTGAAATTATTGTTAAAAAGAAACTAACAAGCAAATTATGTACCTATCGCAAGCTTCGTCTTTACCGAAAATTTGGGGGTACATGAACCATTAAATGGCTCGCCGTGTTTGCCCCATGGGCACGTGCAATCATAAGAACCCGGCATGTTGTGGCAAATGCCATTGCAAAGATACGTATCAGGTAATGAGCATTCATCTATATCTGCATAAACAAAAGTTCGTCTTGTAGTTGAGCAAAGATTTCGTAACTAGAAATTGCAATTGTGATAAATGGTCAATTAACAAACTCACCTACACATCCATTCACAGCATAAGCATTACCGTGGTACCCCTCGGAACAATTACAAAGATAACCGAGTCCGTTACTCGATTCGTAGCAAATGCTATTTGTACTTTGACAACCATATGCTTTCATATCTTGTTTCGCTTCTGCACAATTATTTGCCTCTCTAAGCGCCCAATCAATCCAGACCGGCATGGTCGTGTTCGTAGACATTGTCAAATCCGACTTGTCAAATCTAAACCAATCCTTATCGACCAAAAATGCATAGCTGCACGGGCTAAATGATAATAAAGAAGCATGCGAATAGCCAGCAAATTTGACCGAGTAGTCGGTGAGATTGGAAGGAATAGCAACATGGCAACAACCAACTCCCGAGCAGGAACTATCTGTTGATCACAATACCAAATAAATTTAGTCGATTATATATACTGTTTTTGTGATGTATTTCAGTTTTTTAATAATCACCTTTTGCAACACTGTTTGAGTCGTTGCAGTATGATAGACAGCCGACATAGAAGTCATATGGATAGGCTCCGTTACTCTCTTTCACGCTTTGGTACCACGCAACCGAGCTGCAACCGATTACAACAAACTGGTTGTGGGTGTTTGAGATCCTGTATATTTCGAGAAAAATATATAAAAATCAGTTTAGTAAGGATCGAGTTCTCGAGTTTCAATCAAAGTTGAACCTAATGAAAATTTACTTTGTACTCACCTGTACACATCCTTGGTGTTGGTAGTGAAGTCGATTTCTGGCAAGAAGTTATCCTCCACTCCTGATTGGTTGTAGCATTGCCAACCAATCGGCAACTCCACTCGAGCCTCGCTCAGCTCTAAATCAAGAACGCATATATTAGTACCAGCAAGGATAGAAAAAATATTATTTATCGTGGTTGTGTTACCTGTAATCTCAAACCCGTCTCGGAAACAGCCTGTACCGATACCAAGCGGGTACGGAATCGTAACATTACCACAACTTGTTGGGCATCCGTGTAGTGCCGTGGACGATGCGAGAGCTAGAGCCAGAATGGCTGGTAGTAGAAGAAGCATTGTTTTGGCCATGGAACTTGAGCTTTTGAATGAGACTTTTTTTGTGTACCCAGAAAATTCTAAGAATGTCAACTTTCAGTCCCTCTTTAAAGACTTACAATAGCTAGGAAATAACTTGAGCTGCAAACCATATAATTTGGACTTAACGATACAACCATAAACTTTTTCCAAAATTTTCACTTGTCACGTTACAAAAATGGTTGAACATCCTCGTCCAATCATTGTATACAGAAATTAATTTGGGGGAAAACATATTAAAGATATTATCATCACCGGACAATACTTGCACTCTGCGAACTATTATGAGGAAAACGCCCATGGGATCGAGACGACAAAGCATAGGGATGAATCAGCACTGATGGCGGGATCGAGATCCATGGCTCCGTTCTTCCAAACGAGGGTAAGGTGGATAGGAGGGAGGGGGGAAACGCCCCTGTGGATAACCGATTGGGGAATGGGAATATTAAAATACAGAATCTCGGATCTGTACTCTTTTGTCAAAGATGAGAGGATGACTTTACGTCAAATGGTACAAAATCCGGGGTGTCCGACATGGTTTCATCAAGGAATATCGATGAAAGGGGAGGAGCAAAGACTTTGGCTGATACAAATACTGCCGGACACGGATGAATTACAAGACGATAAATTCGAGTGGAAAGATGCACGCGACGGCACCTTCACGACGAAAAAGCGTATGAGGGATTGATTAGGGGGGGGGGGGGGGGGGGGGGGGGGGGGTCGACTGGGTGCAGTTGTGGAAATTGAAGGTCCTGAAAAAATTCAAAACATTCGCATGGAAGTGGAGGCTAAGAGTTGTTCCGACACAAGAATTTCTACGAAATCGGGGATGGCAACTACCATCGAGATGTTTATTGTGTCAAAAAGCGGGAGAGGATCTAAATCACATAGTTCGAGAGTGTGATTTCGTGAAAAAGGCTTGGCAATTGTGGATCGCAAAAGGAAACAAAGAAGAAAGGAATACGCATGGCGAGGATTATGAGGGCCACAAAGGAACGGGCAAAACACTTTTTCTAATATTTGAAGTTTGGAAGGAACGATGCGCGAGATTATTCAAAGAGAAATTTAGAAGTGAGGATCAAGTGGTCAACCAGGCGGGCATGCATCTTGCAAATTGGCTCCATAGTCACGGATTCGAAAGGGGTCCGTGAGTAGCTCCATAGTCACGGAGTAGGAAGGATTGTAATTTTAATTAGTATGTAATATAATGTACATTAAAATTCTCATTTAATACAAAATCTGAGTATGGGGCAAACCCATCTCAGAGTTAAGCTCAAAAAAAATAAAATACTTGCACTCTGCGAATATCATAATTATATTTTTCATTTTAATACAAAGAATGATAATAACAATATTATATCATAATATTTCACAATATATAATTTCATCATATTATAATAATTCATTTATGTATAATCATAAATATATTTTATGATATATTATATTTTGATAAAAATAGCTCATTTTTGTCAAATACTGAAACATATCGCAACAATATAATAAAATCTTAAATTTAACACAATTTACGAAAAAAATAACAACAAAAACTATATCATTGTTACTCACAATAATTAATGCAATACAAAATGTAAAAATATTGAATCATGCAACCTATATAATGAATGCATATAATTAATTATATAATTGTAATAATTTTTGTATTGATAAAAAATAATGAAAATTATACACGGTATCAAATTTAACAGTAAAAATAATTAAAAAGCAATATCAAAATTCAGTTACGGAGAAATATAATTACAAATTATTTGACTTCATATGATATTTTTAAATTTACCACTTCAAAAAATAATAGTACTTGATATATGTTTGTAATTTTAAGAAATTTTTATATAATTTTGAATGTATCACCACAGCATGACTCGTGCCATGTAATTTTTCTTTTTTTGTTTTGTTTCTATTACAACTCCATGTATGTAAGAAAAATATAATTAACCCCCAAACACATCACAATATCCTTGATGAGGTGACAAAGTGAATTGATTAGCATTTCTAATTGACTAAATTAAATGTTAATTGACGTGTTTGATTAACACATCAATAATTTATAATATGTTAATATTAGTAAATGTTATTTGACGTGTCAATTCAAATAAACGGTCAATTAAACCGTTCATTGATTCAATCAATAATACTAATCAACCTACTTAATCCTCTCTTGCCACTTCATCAAGGATGTTATTTTTGTGTTATTGTGACTCCATATATAATATCCGTATGAAACTATGGCTCAATTGTTTATTTCTTATGGTATAATTTACAATTATGTTTTTTTTTTTAAAAAAATATTTTTTATGCTAGTTCCTTTTTTAACCCTCCTCGATTGACGCATCAACACAACTTTTGTGTGTTTACGAGAGTGCCATATATAACCTCAATTTTTTTTTTATGTATTTCAATATCCAACTTTCAATTCATGATGTCACCAAAATAAACCAAATCAAACAATGAATTGCAATTGAAATAGTGAAGATCCAAATACAATCCGTTATAATCCACCAAATCAAACATGCCCAAGAGTTCAAGCAATTGAACGCACACACATGATAGGCGTTCGATAAAGGACAAGTCATGCACATGCAAGCCGTGCCGTCACATGCCGAATTGTTCTACAAAAGTTGCAAGGTCATAAATGAAAAATCGAAGTCTCGAACCAAAGAGACGATAATGGAGAAGTACGGAAATGTCATTTCTGACAAGGTCCTTCCTCACGATCTCCTTCTTAGTCAGAGCGAGAGGGGGATTGAGCGACCATACCAGTCGCATCATCAAATTCAAAAACCAGGTTTGTACCTTTTGTCATTAATTATTTATTTAATTACATTTCGTAATGAATTGTTTATTTAATTGCATTTGTTATGCATTATTTATTTAATTACTAAATAAAAATGATGTATTATTTTTTAACTCTAGGAAATAGTTATTGTACTGGCCGCCTAGACGATTTATTCAATCTAATCAGAATGCCATACAAAACTCGTATATTCTATATAATCCATCCCATTTATATTGGATTACTGGTACTAATGTTACAAATCGCATAACATTTTATAATTTGTCCATTTGGGAATTACAATTTGCAACTAATCTAGAATCTTATACATCAATCAAGACTCATTATAACATTACACAATCGAACCAAACATGTTGTATTAACATGATTACATAATACTACAGATCTTCACTACAAAAATACAAAATAAAATAAAATATTTCTAATAACTTTGTTACAAAAATTGTTTCCAATAACTTCACCAACCTGATTCTACATTCAAGATGTCCATCTCATGATTTCACTTTGAACGCGACGAATGTTGCGTCTCGAAAAAGAACTACTCTGCGGACCCACCTGCATGCCATTTCGAATTTTTTCTAGACGCCGTACCACTTCTTTCATCGTTGGTCTCTCCGTATCGTTTATCCGTAAACATTCCACTGCAAGTTCACCAACCTTTTTAAGAAGCTCCAAGTTGTTACCTTCAAAAGAAATTTCATGGTCCATCATGTGTATGATATTATTTGCTTCCGTTGAAGTAACAAAAACTTTCGCGAGACTTTTATCCCCAAGGATTGGTTTCTTTCTGGTGATAAGTTCCAATAGAACAACTCCAAAACTATATACATCACTTTTTTGAGTTAATCGACCGGTTTGCAAGACCTCTGGGTCAATATACCCGAAAGTTCCTGGAATATGCGAGGTAGTTTGGGTCCCGTCCTTCGAGAGGAACCTTGAGGTGCCAAAATCAGAGACTTTTACCATGTAATCTTCACTTAGGAGAATATTAGCGCATTTAACATCTCCATGGAGGATTCGATTATCAGTCGAGGAATGCAAATAATCAAGCCCTTCTGCTGTTTCAACACCAATACGTAGACGAGTTTCCAGATCAATATGTGATCTATTACTATGGAGATAATCTTGAAGGCTTCCGTTGGAGATGAACTCATATGCAAGCATCGGAACATTTCCGTCTAAGCAACAACCTAGTAGCCGAACAATATTCTTGTGAATTACTCGAGATAGTATAATCATCTCGTTCATAAATTCCTTGTTGAATTCCTTATTTTGGCTCTGGCCATCGACCGCGTGAGACACTTTCACTGCGACCATGCGTCTGTCTTCTAGATCCCCTTTGTACACCTTGCCATATCCCCCATGACCAATAACAGTTTGAAAATTATTTGTGATTTTTTCCAGCTCTTCTTTGGTAAAGAATTTCATTATCTCGACTTTTTCGGACATAAGTAGCTCATATCGTCCATTCTTCTTAAATGCATCTCTTTCCTTTTGGAACCGTTGGTTTTGGCATACACAGAGTACCGTAACGGTAACGACCAGTACAATCATTACGCAAGTGCTTCCTACAAATCAATTTAAATTTCTTATTGACAAATTGAATATAAATTTGTAACTGAATAGAAACCAATAAAGAAACTTATGTACCAATTGTGAGCTTCATCCCTAGCGAAAATTTGGGGGTGCATGAACCATTAAACGGGTCGCCGTGTTCACCCGATGAGCACGTGCATTCATAAGAACCTGGCATGTTGTGGCAATTACCATTGCAAGGATACATATGAGGTAGCGTGCATTCATCTATGTCTGCATAATCGAGTGTATTGATAATCAATAAAAGAATGTAAATACGCACATATTTGATTAATTGTTGAGCTAATATTTGGTAACTACAAATACAAATAAAGATTGTAACGAGTAATTTTACCTTCACATCCATTTACAAGGTAAGGGTTACCTTGATACCCTTTTGAACAGTTACAATAATACCCCGGTCCATTACTTGATTCGTAGCACTGGCTATTTGTACTTGTACATCCATATGTTTTCAAATCTAATTGTGCTTGTGCACAATTGTTCGCTCCTCTAAACGCCCAATCAAGCCAGACTGGCACGGTTGTGTTCGTAGACATTGTCAGGTTCGATTTACCGAAGCTAAACCAATCTTTATCGACAAAAAATGCATAGCTACATGGGCTGAAAGATAATATACCATCATGGGAATATCCCTTGAAATATATCATGCTGTCGACAAGATCCGAAGGAATAGCAACATGACAACAACCAACGCCTGAACAAGAACCGTCTGTTTAAAATTCAACACAAGTTCGTCAATCATATAAGAATATACATTTGAAGAATTGTAGATTTGAAGTGAGAGTGCTGAACAAGAGAGATTTTTTTTGTTAAATAATTGTTTTTCTTCAATCACCATATGTAATGCTATTTGAGTCGTTGCAGTATGATAAACAACCCGTGTAATAGTCGTACGAATAGATTCCATTATTATCTTTCTTGCTTTGGATCCACGCGAAGGAATTGCACCCGATTACAACAAACTGGTTATGGGTGTTTGAGATCCTGTATACATTAATATTAAAAAAATATCAATAAAGATCAGCATTTTGTACAGTACATCAATATGTGAGTCTATGAAAATGATGAGGAAAATTTTGCTTCTCTGCATTTCTCCTCTACACTTAACTTGAGATCAAAACTAAATTTTCTTTACTTTCTATCCATTTACTTTTATGGAGTAACACCTAAAAATTAGAGGTGACTTAATCTGACCTGATCCAAAAATCCGCTCATCTTAAATTGTATAAACGGAGCGGATATGGACCGATAATGATCATCTTGTATTTGTATCTGTTTTATTTTTGTGGATACAAATAAAAATACGAATTAATTTCAGATATTTAGACAGATATTATAGTATAATTATTTTATTTAGGAAAACTATATTCAATTAAAAAAGGGGTTATATATTCAGCCCCCATAACATACAAATATAACCTTGATGAGGTGGCAAATGGTGGTTAAGTGGGTTGATTAGTATTGTTAATTGATTATATAAGTGATTTAATTCATCGTTTAATTAAATTGACACGTTAATTAATATGTACTAATATAATTTATTGACGTAATTGAAAATGTCAATTAACAATTAATTGAGTCAATTAGAGGAGCTAATCAACCCATTTAATCCTTTTTTGCCACCGCATCAAGGGGATTGGGATGAGTTTAGGAGATCAAGTATATTTTCCCATTAAAAAATTACATAGAATATTAAATTTTATTCTAAATATTACTTCATAGAATTAAATACTATTAATATATAAGAATATTACTACGGCGATCATAGAATATAATAAACATTTCCTTCTTCGATACCTTTAAGTATCATTGATAGGAACAATAATAAAAACATAAACAAAATAAAGAGAAAAATAATAAAATATGATGATACATATATGAAAAGTATTAGTATCTAAATATAGTATTCATATCCATATCAGGGTATCCAAATTTGTATTCGTATTTGTATATGAATATTGTTTCGCAAGCAAAATCGTTTACCGTATTGTTCGTATCCCAAAAAAAAACTATTCGTATCCGAATGACCCAAAAAAACTGAATGACATGTAACCTTAATAACCTAGGACTCGGATATCCTACAACTCAAAGTAACCTTATTTGAACCCGCCTCGAACCTATCGATTCTCACCTCTGCCTAAAACCAATACATATAAGCTAACCACGGGGGATGCGAATAAATTACCTGTATGTGCCCTCGGCACTAAAATCGATTTGTGCCAAGAAGTTATCCTCGACTCCTGATTTGTTGTAGCACTCCCAGCCAATAGGCAGCTCCACTCGAGCCTCGCTAAGCTCCAGTGGTAAATCAAGAACTCGTATATCCGTACCAGTTAGGGTAGGAAAAGCATTATTTCTTGTGATCGTGTTACATGTGATCTCGAATCCGTCTCGGTAACAGCCGGTACCGATACCAAACGGGTACGGGATTGTAATATTACCACAACTTGTTGGGCATCGAGGTAGTGATGCCGAAGAAGCGAGAACCACAAAGGTATGTAATAAAAGAAACACTGTTTTCTCCATAGAAGTTGTTCGATTTGTCAGTCCACTTAGAGCATGAGCAAGAGAGTTAGATGAGAAAATAATATTTGCTATCTTGGATCCATTAAAAAAGAAATTTGGGGTGTCTAACTCGGGTGGGCCTATGAATCTATGATACTTATCTCATTTGGCATTAGTGTAGGCCGTGCCTGATTGACTTACTTTGATTACTCCAAAGTCAGACCTTCAAAATAATGTATTGAATGAAAACGAAAGAAAAACTTTTGTATTATTGAATATTCATATTTACTCTGTACTTTTTGTCGTATTTGCAAAAAGATTTTTTTTTGCATTTAGTTATAAACTAACATTTTAAGATCTCATGCTCTAATAAGATTTATGATTTTAAAATGAAGGACGACGAAACAGAATTATTGAAATTTCAGTCATAATATAAGATTTTATGATAAAATTACTGTAGAAATTAAACGAAACAATTAGTCAATTCTATCAAAACAAATTAATGAGAAAAATCAGCAAAATATGGTCCGTAATTGTTGAATTCTTTGTTTTCGGAATAAATTGGGCTCAAATAGCTGACAGAACTAAACTGCCCATATGGATAAAGTTTCGGGTCAAGTATTTAAACATTTGGGACAAATTAATGGGTCTTAAATGATGATTAATAATAATATTAATAACAAGATCTCTCTAAGGCGATTCAAGAATTACAAGCAAGTTCATCCAAGAAGAGAAAGAAACAAAGATCAAGCTAAACAAGAGAGCAATCCAAATTGCTCTAGGCAGTTATTAACTGCTTAGGGCAGTTAACAAACTTCTCAGGCAGTTCAAAGGCCAATTATACAAACTCCAAATACCGAGCAAATCTCAAGGATTACAACACCAATTACATTGAAGATCTAGAAGAAGCTGGAAGAATCACTGCCAAGGAGATCTCCAGTTCACTAAGCTAAGTTCCTTCTATTCTTTTTCGCTTGATTTACTCTGTCAATTCTTAGAATGAACAATAATAAAACCTATGCCCAAGCCCTGCAATATAACAAATCTCATGAAAATCAATGGACTATAGTGTCCAAAAGGCATAGAAATTCAAATAATAAATTTCAAATAGAACAATTCAAACAAAAATGTTTTAGATGCTTATCATCAACCCACTTTAGACATGAATGTAGGAAAACAATCAGATGTTTGAGATGTTTTAAAATTGGTCATATTCAAAAATTCTGTTACACAAATTTGAACAAACATATCAACAGAAAAGTACCTGTTTGGAATGCTTTCACAGCTCCTTCAAACAAAGAGTCCTTGAAACCTGAAATAAAATCACATGATTCATCAAAAAGTAAAGGAAAACAGGTTATAGTTAATAATATCTCAAACATTATAAACTCAGAACAAAATAATAATCAAATCACAGTTAATATCTCTAAATCTCTAATTAAAGAAAATAATAAAATGCATACAAGAATAATAACAATTGGAAAATTACCTTCAAAATATTGCAATCCATCTGATTTAATCATGATAACTGAGTCTACTGGGACATTAATCTCAGTGGGCTCCTACATTCCAATAGATATTATAAGTGAATTAAAATTATCTCTTAATTGTTCACAAAATAAAACTATACCTAAATCTATTAAATTAATAGATGATAACATAATAACAATACTACCTGTGAAGGAATAGATAGATACTCCAAGTACCTCAAAATTTACAAATAAGCCCTCAGAAAACATCACTGAGCTAAATAAGGGTGAGGAAGAAAACAAATTAAAACATCAAAAGGCAAGGATGCCAGGAAAAAATAATTTTAATGTGCAGTAAAAAAACAATTAAAATATGGAAGAAGAAGAAGAAGAAACAAATTACTTTCTGGAGGGTTAAAATCAATAAAAACATAACTTCAATTCAAAATTCAAACAAAATCACAAATTCCTCATGAAAGGATATCTTCACAAGGAAAAATGTGGTCATAAAGCCCTCTGAAAAGGGTTTCATCATTGGGATGGAAGGGGCACATGGACTCTATCAAGTAAATTATTCAAAAATAAGCCAAATTCTCAATAACCCATTTCATATGGTAACTAATAATGTATTCCAGGGACCAGTTTGCATAAAATACACAGAAAATTCTTCCCCAACTTCAACTTCTTTATCATTTAAATTCACAACAAAAGAATAAAGGGATTTTTTAGAAAACCCCCTAGCTGTCTTTGATATTTAAAAACAATCCCTCGCATTTTAGATACTTCGAAAAAAATTCTCTTTAAACAAAATTTTATTTTCAATTATTCCCTACAGAAACTAAAATTAATTTTCGATGATGTTAAATATTTTTTGGACCAAAATATCCTTATATTGAAATAAAACATTTCTTGGTGTTTTTAATTTATTTTGTTTCAAAATCTTTAATAGATTTAACATATAATAATTAAAAATAACAATTATGTGTTATAATTATAATTATAATATTTCATTTATTATATATTTTTCATCAAATTACATAAATCGGGCGACATATCGGTGCAACATTTTCGTGGCGTATAATGTTAACACATATTTTTTTCTTCTGTATCATAATATAATCAATAATACCACACCATAATTATAAAGTAGCATCATGGAAGTAATCTAAAATGGCTTATATATGTGTGTGAGGCTTGTTAATTATTGCATACGTTTTTCAATTATTTTCATTTTATTTTCTATATGACTAATTGGAGAAACTTATCCAGAGTTAAAAACGAAAACAAAACAGCAGCGTGCTGCCTGCAAAGTGTAGAATTGAATTCGCACTAAATCATTGATATAGTGTGCTATTTCCAGCAATGATTTATCATGAAAAAATATATAATAAATGAAATATTAAAATTATATAAATATAAAGTATAATAATAATTAGTTTTTAAAATTAATTATATGTTTAAAAATATCTATGAAAATTTATGATTTTGTTAAAATATTCCAAAAAATACTTATTTTAATTATTAAATATGAAAACGAAAAGTTATTTTGATTATTAAATAGTCTATAAGAGATATTTATTGAAAATAATTTTTTTAGAGTGAGTTCTTTCGAATATTTAAAAGATGAAAACTTTTTTAAAATACCCAGAAAAGTTAAGATTTTTTTTGAAGAATTCCTGGGGGTGTTTGGATGGTGGGATTTTGGAGTAGAATTGGAAAAAGTTTTCCATCAAAATTAATATTCTTTGTTTGGATGATGGAATTAGTGGAATTAGTAAAGCCGGGAATCTTTTCTTTGCATGTAATACCCTCAAAATCTAATTCCTCAAAAAGCTAGAGCTCCAATTTGATGGAAAAATTAAGATGGTTAATCTTTTTGATTTGGAGACTAACCCTTCTCTCTCCTATAATGAAAATTAATAATAACAATTTTTATTATATGATAATTATTAAATTCATATAATCAAATATTATTATATGTATTATTGTAATAATATATAATAATTATATTATAATAAAAAAAATATTATATTATAATTATTATATGCTCAAATTATTGAAATAATATTTATATCATATGCTAAAAATATTATATTATAACCCTTCTCTCTCCTATAATTATTGAAATAATATTTAATAATTACATCATAACAATAATATATTATATCGATATAATTACTATTGTATTATATATTTTATGTGTAATAAATACATCATAACAATAATATATTATATCAATATAATTAATATTATATCAATATAATTAATATTATATTATAAATTTTATGGTTATATTATTATTACATGAATAATAATAATAATAGTAACAATAATAATAATAATAATAATAATAATAATTATTATTATTATTATTATTATTATTATTATTATTATTATTATTATTATAATTATAATATAATTATTATATGCTTAAAATTAATATAATATTATATATATTATTGAAATAATATTTAATAATTACATCATAACAATAATATATTATATCGATATAATTAATATTGTATTATATATTTTATGTGTAATAAATACATCATAACAATAATATATTATATCGATATAATTAATATTATATTACAAATTTTATTGTTATATTATTATTACACGAATAATAATAATAGTAACAATAATAATAATAATAATAATAATAATAATAATAATAATAATAATAATAATAATAATAATAATAATAATAATAATAATAATTATTATTATTATTATTATTATTATTATTATTATTATTATTATTATTATTATTATTATTATTATAGCTATAACAATTTAATATTATAATAAAAATATAATAATTATCTTATATAATAATAATAATAATAATAATTATTATTATTATTGTATGAATAAAATATTATTTATCTTATATAATATTATATTATTAAATATATTATTGTAATAATATATAGAAATTATACTATATTATATATATTATTGTAATAATATATAATATTATAATTGGATTAAATATAATATTATAATAATAATTTAAAGATACATTTAATATTACTTGATTATTTACGAAAGATACTTAACATTTTTTATCAATTTTAATTAAGCATTATTTGTATATTGTCATTAATAAAATTCCAGAATTTTTCCAAACAACCAAACAAAAAATTATATTTTCCAGTATCTTATAATTTAGACATCCAAACAAACTATGGAATTGCTAATTCCAGAACTTTTTTCTCCTCCACCTTATAATCCAATTCCACTCTACTAATTCCGCTTGCCAAATGGCCCCTAAGAATAAAACGTTATTAGCACGATTAAGATAAAGTCCAAAGTCCTCGAGCATAACACATTTTTTAATAGAAATCACGCAACTATCAATATAGCTTTGCTTGAAAGTCATTGCAATTATAAAAAACGACGATATATAACTTGTCTCCCAATTCTAAAGTTCTCTATTTTTTAATTTTATGCTGCCCAAGCAACTTGTGCAACGAATCGTTGAACATGTTGGAGAAGTGATTATCGACACGCAACTTGTCTTTGAATTTCTCTGTTTTTTTTTAATGAAATGTAAACAACTAGAAACCAATAATATTTGTTTTAGTTAACAATTGATCTTATTAAAAAAAAATAACAATTGATCAATTTAAAATAGAAAACTTTAATCTATCAATATCGTTTAGTCAACTAAAATCCATCAAGTTGTAACCATGTTGCAAAGTTCATTATGGTGATATTTATTTATATTAACATTGGAAACTCTACTAGCAACCTATCCTTTAATACTGAGCAATAATCAATTAGTTTCATTAGTCAACTAATAGTACATAAAAAAAATTAAAGCCTTGTGACCTGTGAGTTGTTTCATCATCTAATTAAAAAATATATAGATCTAAAGTAGGTTTAAAACTTGAGGTAACTGGTCTCAAGTTTTGAATTTGACATTTCCATATCGGTTAATGTGACACGACAATATTTACTTTTTTGGCTGCTAATGTGTTAGAAATTCGAATTACATGAAAAAAATAGAGAGAAAAACAAACCTTTATCCAATTTTTTGTTTTGTTTTCGCCAAAACAAACATACAAATAAATAAACTTCGTACCAAACATCTTAGCCAGCTATATATTGATCTTTGTCTAAATTTCTCTATAAAAGACCAGCACATTACCAACTTGCAATGTCCAAAAAAAAATCACTCAAACAAATTAAATCATTGAGCAATTTAAAATTATTTAGTTTTTTTAGCAAACCCGTAGGTGATTTATTTAGTTTTGTCCATAGGTCTATAAGTAAAATATACATATAATATTATAATGTAGTTACCTGGACCCTACTAAGAAGAAGTCATTATTATGGGAAATTAAAAAAAAAAAAAGAATCTGAACTTTTTTCTGGATATTAAAAAAAAAAACTCACTTGTGGATACTTAAAAGAAAACCCTCCAACCAAATTTTTATTTTCAAAGACCTCTCTATAAGGTTAAAGTTAATTTTTGATGGTGTTAAATATTTTTTGAACCAAAAAGTCCTTCCATATACATATTTAATAATTTTAAAAAAATTGTGATTTTTTTATTAATTTTAAAATATTTCATAAAAAATTAACATAGAATAATTTCAAAAAGTAATAATTATATATATAATTCAAAGAATTATAAAACAAACTACAATATTGAAAAAACGCCTTGAAAATATATTGATAGACAAATTAATTTTTAACATCTAATTTATTTATTTTCATTTCTTTATGTATTTTTTTTTAATAGTGCCATGGTATTTTATCTATTAAATATTTTCAAGGTGTTTTCTTGTTGTATTGTTGTTTATTTTATTATTATTTTATGTTCATGTTTCAAGAAAAAATATAGGAGAAGTAAAATATATATAATGAATGAAATACTAAAATTATACAAATATAACATATAATTATTATATGCTAGAAATTATTTATGAAAATTTTAAAATTAATAAAAAGAACAAAAAGAACTTTTTTTAATTACTAAATATGAATATAGAAAGGTATTATTCTCCAAAAAATATTTAACATCCTGCAAAGTTAGTTTTTATCCCTATAGGAATATTTGGAAACAAAAAATTTATTAGGACTCTTTTAGAGTATTCAAAAATTTCGGGTTCAGATCATTCGATTTTGGATTCGGGTCATTCGGTTTCGGGTCTCGACATTATTATGTTCGGATTGGGTTCGGACTCGGACAAATCGAATCGGATCGGGTCATTTTTCTGGTTGGTTCATATTTTGCCACCTCTACAGGCACGTATTATGTATTGGTATAGCGATTACAAATTTGAGATAAATATGACTTGGATTCTTTCATAGTGGATATGAATGTAGATATTTATTATTGTGCATACAATATTTTAAATTAAATTAGTTTCTTTTAATTTCTTAATAAATCTAGCCTATTAGATCTATACGTCATGGGTTCAATTCAAATTTACACCAAATAATAAATAGTTTTCTTTTTCATTACTCGTAAGTCAAATGACTGAGTGCAAAACAAAATAAACAACATGTCATGGACTCATGAATTCAATTATCATTGATATATCGAGGACAAATAAGTTTATCCATATAATGAAAAAATGAGGAATGCTTTCTGTTCAATAAAAAAACAAAAACTAAAAATGATGTAGTAATGTGCAACATATTTTTGGATCTACAAAGAAAAAATCTAGATTTGAGAAAAAGGTAAGCAACATATATATATGCATCTACATTATGGCATGTATCACGATGTAATTATTGTGCGCCCCTGAATTTGGATCTTGTTTCCCACTATCATGCATGTGGTGTGATGAATCCATTCTCCAAGTAATATATATTTCAATTTCAATTTCAATTTAAAATTTCAATTTTAATAAGTGTAATAAATAAATTCTTGATGATCTATTAATATTAATAATTAATAATAATAATTTACCCCTCCTATTAATTTGACAATAAAGGTGCATACAAGAGACCACGTTGCTCTTTCTTGCCATTGGATATTATTTACTTCTTAATCCTCACCATCCAGTCCATGTATAAAAAAAAACAATTTAGTCAAAAAAGAAAAGAAAAAAAAAAGAATAGAAGGAAAAACAACTTGGTCAAAAAAGCAAAAGGAGAACCATACGTTCTAACATGCTTTCTCAGAAGACTTTGTCCACTTCCTTTTAAGCAATGTTACATAAATCGCTAATCGCTAGTCGGGCGGACGGACACCGTTTAGCTCCTAGAGGAATTAATCGGGAATTAATCAGAGATTAACCGGCTCTAGGCGGATTTGTAATTTTACATAATTTTTGTCATATTTTTTAATTTTTATATATTATATATTATATGAATTTTATTTAAGACAACATCCAAACAAATCATAACTTGAAATTTACAACATAACATTAACACAAATTCAAATAAACCACAAAATATTTGGCTGTGGGCCTAAAAAAAATAGAAGTGAAAAAAAAAAAATTTAAGTGGACTGGATCTAGACGGAATTATTCGGTATTTAGGCGGGTTTAAGCGGAAGGAATTCCCCCTAGACAAAAATGATTAGCCCAGATCTGGGCGTTTGGACGGCGCCCAGGCCCAGGCCAACTTTTACAACCATGCTTTTAAGAGATCAAGCAGAGAGAGAGAGAGAACCGACCATGTTGGAGATCAAACAAAGAGAGCTAGCCATGGTGTACCATGGTATTAGAGAGAACCAACCATGTTGGAGATCGAGCAGAGAGCCATGGTGGACCCGGATCGTTCGAGAGAGATACCCACACCAGATCGCTGTTATGATTTTGTATATATAATAATAATAGTAAAAGTAAGGGTTCTTTTTGCATAATTACAAATTCGGTTAAGTAGTTAAGAAGGAAGAGGCACGTGTCCAGTAGGGAATGGGGGCGGATCTCGAGGAGGATTGCAGTGGGCCAGGAGTAGTTAAAAAGGCCAGTGTTGGACAATGGGCCGTACGAGGTTCATTCCTGGGAAGGAGGGCCCAATTATCATCTTTAACGGTTTAGTAACAGGGGAAATTACGAAAGTACCCTTAGTAGAAGTATAAGAGAGAGAAGAGAGATAAAAGATATTTTTATGTTAATCTTGTAATGAACTATTGCTTGAGTTTGCTTTGAGTTTGTTAATCAAATTGATCCAAAATTCTATTAATTTCCTATTCTGAATTGTGAGTGAAGAGAGGTTCATTCCAGTTGGTATCAGAGCGGCAACCTCGCCGCGCTAAACCATGGCAGGACCAAAAACTCGATCAACCACAGAAGACGAAATGAAGAAGATGATCACTGATAACCAAACCCAGACACACCAATTAGCTCAAACTATGGCTAATCTGCAAGTGAGTATGCAGAGATCTGATGAGAATCACAAGGTTACTGAGTCGAAGCTCGATCAGATGATGAGTTCGATCAGTCTCCTGATCAGTTAGAACAGAGGAAGGAACGATGAAGATCCGAGGAGATCTGACTCAACGAGCCTAGATCCGGATATGGGGGGGGGGTTTAAGGAGAAACCGAGAGCCCAGGATGACGGCTGTAGCAAGTTTCCAAAAGGAAAAGAGAAGATCAAGTTGAAAACGTTAGATGAGGATGGTTTCTCTATATCAGATCGACGATCTGATGATTCGGGGTATCGAGTAGAAGGATCTTTCAAACACCGTAATCCACTAACCTTTCAGCACAAACTCAAGATGGAGATCTCTAAGTTTCAAGGCGAAGATCCAAGAGATTGGTTACGAAATTGTGAAGGAATTTTTAGTGTGTGTGCGATTCCACATTGGCAGAGGGTCGACGTGGCCACACTCTACTTAGAGAAGGCGGCCAAAGAGTGGTACGTGGGATACGTAGCCACTAAGACGAAACCCAATTGGAAGGTGTTTTCTCAAGAACTGTGTAGGAGATTTGAAGGGAAAATGGCGTTAGGAGCGGTAGGAGAGTTTCACATGTTCAAGCAGAAAGGGACCGTGGAAGAATATCAAACACAATTCGAAATACTCATGAATAAGCTTCTGCAAGAGTACCCCCATTTAAATGAAGAGTTTTTTAAGAAATGCTTCATTGCTGGGTTGAGTGAAGAGATTCGTCATCATGTGATCGTTTCTCGACCTCAGGATCTCTACGACGCGTACGAAAATTCGAGTCATTATGAGAAGATGATTGAATATAAGAAGAAGAAAGGAGGAATGGTGAAACAAAATGGGAGCTACAACGCTGTATCCAAAGGAGTGACCAAGAATAGAGGCAATGAAACGTTCTATAAGAAAGAAGATTGGGATAAAAAGAAACGAGATGGAATTTGCTTCTGGTGTGACGAGAAATTTTCTCCAAATCATAGGATGGAGTGTAAGAACAAACCTAAAGGGAAGGTATATTTGATGGAAGGAGAGGAAGAGAACGTTGTAGAAGAAGAAATGAAGATAGCAGAGGAGGAAGAACGAGATGAAGGAGAAGAGAGATCGAACGAAGTCGAATTAAACCAAATTACTATCAATTCTCTTGCTGGAGAGGGTGAACAACACCACACGTTGAAGGTTTTGGGTAATATTAAAGGAAAATCATTTTTAATCCTAATCGATAGTGGGAGTTCACATTCCTTTATCGATCCAAAGATGGTTAGGTTGTTCAAACTAATAATGGTGAAAGCAAATCCTCTTCTGGTAACGGTAGCAAATGGGTCAAAAGTGTCGAGTGACGCTCTCTGTAGAGGATTGAAATGGGATATGAGCGGAGAGAAATTCGAGTTCGATACGAGGGTTTTGGAATTGGGGACAGTGGATATGGTTTTGGGGACAGATTGGATGAAATTAGTCAGTTCGGTGGAGTTCGATTTCTCGCAAAAGATCATTACCCTAAATCAAGGTGGAAGTCGAGTGAAGCTGAACGCTAATCGATTGGGTTCTGTAGCCATGGATGAATGCAAGCTTATCGAAGGAGAAGAATTAGAAATCCTGATTCGTAATAACCAGGTTTCTTGGTTAGCTGGAGTGGGAAAGTGGGAATCCAACTCCCATGGGGATCTTAAAAATCCAAGAAAACAAGTGATGGAAAACGTAAAAAGGGTTCAAAAATATGGGAATTCAAATACCAATCAGAGATCTGGGAATTGCTATCTGATGGATTCGAATTCCAAATTAGCAGATCCCAACCAGGAATTAGAATCTCTCCTCGACCGTTACAAAACCCTATTCCTAGAACCGAAAAACCTTCCACCAAGAAGAGAGATAGATCATAGAATTCCATTAGAAGAAGGAGCTAAACCGGTACAAATATGTCCGTATCGCTACTCACATTACCAGAAAGACGAAATCGAGCGCATAATTCAGGAGATGCTGGTTAATGGAGTTGTCCAACCGAGTCAGAGCCCTTTTGCTTCACCTGCAATTCTAGTGGGGAAGAAGGATGGCTCTTGGCGATTATGCGTCGATTATCGCCAATTAAACATGCTCACCATTAAAGATAAGTACCCAATTCCTATAATAGATGATTTACTCGATGAATTAAACAATTCTAAAGTCTATTCCAAATTGGATTTGAGGTCAGGTTACCATCAAATTAGGATGGAAGAAGGTGACGTGTATAAGACAGCGTTCAGGACTCACTCAGGCCATTATGAATTCCTGGTGATGCCCTTTGGCCTGACGAATGCTCCGGCCACCTTTCAAGCGTTGATGAATCGCATTTTTGAGCCATACCTGCGTAAATTCGTGCTGGTATTTTTTGATGACATTCTGGTATACAGCCAGAATGAAGAGGAGCATGTGAAGCAATTAGAGAAAGTGTTTAAGGTGTTAGAAGAAAACCAATTATTGCTGAAGAAGTCAAAGTGTGAATTTAATGTGAGCAGATTGGAATATCTTGGTCATATTATCTCTGGAGAAGGTGTAGCCACAGACCCACAAAAGATCGAAGCGATGATCAAGTGGCCCGAGCCAAAGAATCTGAAAGAACTGAGAGGGTTCCTAGGACTCACAGGATACTATCGTAAATTCATCAAGGGATATGGTGTTATGTGCAGACCTCTAACAGAATTACTGAAGAAAGGGGGGTTTGGATGGAATACGAAAGCCAGTGAAGCATTTGAAGAGTTAAAAAGAGCGATGACCAGCTCTCCAGTGCTGAGTTTGCCTGATTTCAGTAAAGAATTTGTGTTGGAAACCGATGCATGTGCAGAAGGGGTGGGTGCAGTTTTAATGCAAGATGGTCGACCCTTAGCTTATTTCAGTCAAGCTTTGGGGATTAAGAATCGAGGAAGGCCTACTTATGAGAAAGAACTACTGGCAGTAATATTAGCAACAAGCAAATGGAAACATTATCTAATTGGTAGAAGATTTGTGATTAAGACGGATCACGAGAGTTTGAAGGCTCTATTAGGGGGAAGGTTGCATAATCAACTCCAACATAGAGGTTTAACAAAACTAATGGGGTTAGATTATACCATCCAATACAAAAAAGGGAGTGGATAATAGAGCAGCAGATGCATTATCTCGAAGAAGAATAGATACAGCAGAAGATAATGATCAAGGAGAATTCTTGAGAATAGAAGGAGAACCGCCAGAATGGCACCAGGAAGTAATAGAGAGTTATGATCAAGATGAGAAAAGCAAGAAGATACTTGAAACCACTCTAATGCAACCAAGTGCAGCCAGTGAATTTAGTTATCGAGATGGATTATTGAGGTATAAAGGAAGGGTTTACGTGGGTAACAGTAATTCTTTAAGAGAAAGTATAATTAAAAGGATGCATGAGTCGAATGAAGGAGGACATTCAGGGATTCTAGCTTCTTACCAAAGATTAAAGAGGTATTTCTTTTGGGAAGGATTAAAGAAGGATACACACGAGTTTGTGAACCAGTGTGATATCTGCCAAAGAAGCAAGGCTGAGCATGTGGCTAGTCCGGGCAAATTACAACCGTTAGAGATTCCTGATCAGGCGTGGAGTGGGGTTAGTATGGATTTTATCGAAGGATTGCCAAAGATCAATGGTAAAGATGTAATTATGGTGATCGTAGATCGATTAACCAAGTATGCTCATTTCATACCCCTCTCTCATCCATACACAGCTCAAGGCATTGCTAAGGTGTTTTTTGAGAGTGTGTGTAAACTGCATGGGGTACCTGAAAGTATCGTGAGTGACCGAGACAAGATATTTACGAGTTCATTTTGGAAGGAATTATTCAAATTGTACGGAACAAAAATCAATCTCAGTACTTCCTACCACCCACAATCAGATGGGCAAACGGAAAAGGTGAATCAATGCCTTGAAACGTATCTCAGATGCATGGTGGTGAATCGACCAAAGAAATGGGTAGAATGGTTGTCACATGCAGAATGGTGGTATAACACCAATTACCACAATTCATTGAAGTGTTCACCATTTGAGGCACTATATGGTTACGTGCCTCCTTCGATAGAATTTGGTATGCCCCCAAGTACAAGGAATGCAGCAGTAGAAGAGTGGGCTAAAGAAAAACACGTGGCCATGCAAATGATCAAAGAGAATCTGAGAAAGGCACAAGAGAGAATGAAGAGTTTTGCAGATAAAAATAGGTCTGAGAGATCTTTTGTAGTTGGAGATTATGTGTATTTGAAACTGCAGCCATATAGACAGACATCTGTTTCTCTGAATAAGGGTATGAAATTAAATTCAAAATACTATGGTCCCTATCTGGTAATGGAGAAGATCGGTTCAGTAGCTTATAAACTTGAACTACCCAATGGTTCTCAGATTCACAACGTGTTCCATGTGTCTCAGTTAAAGAAGAAGGTAGGAAAGAAGAAATCTATAGTAAACGAATTACCAATTGTGGATAGAGATGGATTAGTCAAGGTGTATCCAGTAGCAGTGATGGATCGAAGAATGGTGAAAAGAAACAACGCAGCGGCAGTACAGTTGTTAATCAGGTGGTCGAATATGCCAGATGAAGAGGCTACGTGGGAGGATTATGACATGGTGGTGGAGAGATTTCCAGAATTTAAACCTTGAGACAAGGTTTATTTTTTGAGGAAGGAGTATTGTTATGATTTTGTATATATAATAATAATAGTAAAAGTAAGGGTTCTTTTTGCATAATTACAAATTCGGTTAAGTAGTTAAGAAGGAAGAGGCACGTGTCCAGTAGGGAATGGGGGCGGATCTCGAGGAGGATTGTAGTGGGCCAGGAGTAGTTAAAAAGGCCAGTGTTGGACAATGGGCCGTACGAGGTTCATTCCTGGGAAGGAGGGCCCAATTATCATCTTTAACGGTTTAGTAACAGGGAAAATTACGAAAGTACCCTTAGTAGAAGTATAAGAGAGAGAAGAGAGATAAAAGATATTTTTATGTTAATCTTGTAATGAACTATTGCTTGAGTTTGCTTTGAGTTTGTTAATCAAATTGATCCAAAATTCTATTAATTTCCTATTCTGAATTGTGAGTGAAGAGAGGTTCATTCCAATCGCATAGGAGAGCGAGGAAGACACCACACCAGCTCAGACGGGAGAAAGAGACTGAGACACCAGGTGCGCGATTTTGTAGCTCTCGTCAGATCGAGCAACATTCACAAATCGTTTTCGAAACAAGTTTGTTCTTCTCTTCTTAAATTAATTTTTTTCTCCTAAATTGATTATTTTCTTCATCTAATTAAGAAATTTAGACATAAATTGATTCTCTTTCGAAACAAGCTTGTTGTAAATTGATTCTTTTTCTCCTAAATTGATCTTTTTCCTCCATCTAATTCAGAAATTTAACGAAAAAAACAAACATGCACCGGCTTCTTCTGGCGACGATTGGTACTGAGGAGAAGAGGCAAATGGCACTGGAGGAGTAGGCCAGACTGGTACTGGTGAGAAACCATGCGCCGAATCAGGTATTTCCTGATTTTCTTCTTTTCTATTTTTCAGTGCTTTAGATGGTTCTGAAAGAGTGTTTAACTGATTTACTTTAATTTTGTTCTTTCTACTTTGATTTTACAATTGCATACTTTTCCAATTTTCTGCGAGAAGATATTCCATCAAAGTATCACACATTTAATTTATTGTTTAATTCTTTGCTTGAATGTTTGTTCTAATCATGTGCTAATATATATCATTTTTCTGTTTTTTGTTTTCAGAGACCAAATGACAAATGAAGAAGCACCACCATGTCTTAATCAGGAACAAATTGGGTAATATTTAATTCAGTTAATTTCCTATATAAAATAAAAAAATTAGGCCAAAATGCTTTATTAGGTCATTTTGTTGTTGTTAAATTCACGAACAAAAGGGATTTGATTAGTAATTTTCTATATACATTTTTTTATCTATGCATAGTGCAGCTCGACACTCTATGGATCCTCCATTTCATCGAGGGAATTGCTTAGTGTTTCCTGTAAGTTAATTATTATTTATTTTATTTTTAATAGGAAAAATAGTATATCAGTTGGTGATTTTACATACTTATATGTAATACTATATTCTATATTAATCCAGTTTTAGTCGTCAACTCGAAGATTTTTGATCTTCCAGTTTTATCGATGTAGATGTGAGCTATTTTTCCCCGTTAGCGTTTTTGTACTTAATTAGACCTAATTGAATTTCTGTTTATTCTTATACACAAAATTAGTTCAAATCTAATAGATAATAATGGTAAATTCTATTTCTTAATTTAGGTTGTGATTTTAGACTCGAAAGTTATTGCTCCCCAAATCGGTTTGGGGCTCCTGCTAAAGCGCTGACTTGAAAAAATCTCAGTACAAAGCTCGTGATTTTCTTTTCTTTGGTCTCGGGTCTCAGGTAGAAGTTATTTAATAATTACTTCTTGGTTTTTTCTCTCTTAAATTTTTGTTAACAATATTTAATTTTTTTTGCCGATCCAGTTCATAGCAAAAGCTCTTATCCATTTATAAAGTTCGTTTACATGCACAGCGAAATACCTTCTGAATTTTAACTATAGGAACGAAATAATAAAAGCTTTTTCTTATAGACTTCATGCCAGAATTTACAGTTGAAAAGATCTCAGGGCTGACCCGGCATCACCCTTCTGCCCTCTTTAACTGATGTAGCTTTATTCAACAATTCTACACTTCAAACTCTGTATAAAAAAAATTGGCTCGAGTATTATTTCATATGATTTTTTGGAAAGTTTCGAATATATTTTGTTATTCATTTTTGTTTGACAGGAGACTTAAAAGAATTGCTTCAACGGAATGTTAGATATTGGAACATATTACTGTAATCAGTTATATCTCATTCATTTAACTGACAATAGCATCAGTGAGCTCGGATGAGGATATGCATATATAGCAAGAAATTAAAGCATCTCTATATATATGTAAGTACAAGAACTAACTCTTAAACTATATGGGTACAAAGATGAGGCCCTGAATATTTAATACTTATTTCTTTGCTCGTAAAATTGTGTCATAGCCTATTTTTGGTTGTCTCCTTCTCCATGTTTTGTTATAGACAGTAGACAAAAATTCCTTAGTTCTAAGGCTACTTATGTTAGTCTATTTTTGTTAACATGTAAAATTTAGTATGTTTTTGTATTTCAAGTCATATGTTTGTAATAATGGTAAGGTCAGTTATATTTCTTTCAAAGTGTTTAAATTGTGTTGGTTTTTACTTCTATGTGCTTCCAGTCGTATTATTTAGTTATGTTTGTTTTTTTATCAAGTAAATATAACCTATGTAATTTATTATATGACCAAATCCGCAGCGAAGCGCGAGCTATATTTCTAGTATGTATAAAGCTAAGGAAATTGGTTTGTTTTTGTGGCTCCACGTCACCAGCTTCATTTCAGCCGTTCGATCAGTTTTAATGAAGATCGGACGGTCACAATTCAACTGGACTCGGTTTCCATAGATCACTATTTTTTTATGATACGGTTCCTGTGAGCCGAGCCTACCCACTTTCTCATGGCTCACAGACTTGCATTCCATTCCCCTCTCTCTCTCTCTCTCTCTCTCTCTCTCTCTCTCTCTCTCTCTCTTCTAATTTACGCGACGGAAAGAAGAAAAGAAAATGGTAGACTAAACCCTAGAGGGCGAAAATGAGGCGAAACGGTGGCGTCGACGGTGGCGACGATGGCCGATGACGACGGAGATCGTTTATACTTGTTGGGAACGATGGCCGATGGCTGATGACGAGCATTCTCGACGTTGCCTTGTTTGTTCTCAGATCATACTGAACGAAAAAAAAAAGAGGTTGAATTAATGAAATAAATAATGAAATAAATAATGAAAATGAGAAGGGTCTATTTGAAATAAAGTACTTGGAATAAGCATCCATCTTCGGCACAACTATAGAACGAATTAGGGTTTCCTGGCTCGACGGCCATATTATGAATCCGCCCATTATGTTCACCCAATACTTCTATATGCAAGCCCTTTGATAAATCAGCACGCCTCACCTGATAAATTTCTTAATTTATAAGATTAAACCATGATTAAATGTAATAATATCTTGTTTTGTTTACCTGTCCATCCGAAGAGCAAGTAATGATGGTTTTATCATCATGATATGGTACGAATTGGGCATCGAGAATGTTGTCAGTGTGGCCGGTGCTGAATGAGAATTTGCACGTACCAATTTCCCAGTTCCAGAGCATTACTGTTCTATCGTCTGACCCTGATAAGAGAACGGTACCATCTGTGTTGAAGCATACAGCATTCACGCAACCTCTGTGGCCTTTCAGCTTGCTTTGGATGCATAATGACCGCAAGATTCCCTGCTTGAGCAAAGACGATGTGAAGATATGATCTTTGTGAACCGAAAATACATGCTTGTGGATGAAATTGAAGTATGAAGAGAGATTTTGATGAAATTAAGGCTTGACCTCAGAAGATAAAACTGAATCGGAGAAGGATTTGGGGGCTATGTTACCCAGTTCCCTTTCCCATAAGATGAGGATGCGTTTGCTAGTACCATTGCCATTGATGACGCCTCTCATCCTACCAAGCGCACAAGGTGTTTGATGAAATAATACGTTTATGGTCGATTCTTGAATATTTGATACTAGTACCAAGCGCGACTGGACAAGTGAAGAGCACAGAGAGATAACCTGATGTTGATATACCGGGAACCTGAGTTTGAGATCTTTATAATCCAGGATTTCAATTCGGTGAACATAGAAATCCGTAGATTTAATACTCATATAAATCACACAAAGTCCGACCAAAAGCTCTGTTTGAATCCAATTTTAGAATATTTAATACTATATAATATAATTTTTCCAACTACAAATACAGTTTGGACTAAAAAAATTACATAACAAATAAACTTGTTTATGATAAATTTATTAAAAAAATGTTTTTCAGTAACATCACTAACTGGATTCTACAAGGACGTTCATCGAATGATTTGCACTATGAAAAGAATTAGTTGGCGAAGCGGATGATTCAGTAGTGGGTTCGATAATTTGACTATAATTTGTTCGAATTTCTTCGAGACGCCGTGCCACTTCTTTCATCCTTGGTCTCTCCTCACCTCTTCCCCTTAAACATTCTCCTGCAAGCTCACCAACCTTTCTAAGAATCTCCAAATTGTGATCTTCAGAAAGAATATCGCGATCCAATATATTTAAAATATCATTGTTTCTCATTGCAGAAACAAACAACGATGCGAGACGTCCACCATCCTCAAACACCGGTTTCTTTCTAGTGATAAGTTCCAACATAACAACTCCGAAACTATATACGTCACTTTTCTCAGTTAACCGTCCACTTAGATGGAATTGCGGGTCAATGTATCCGTTAGTGCCTATAACGAACGTGGCATACTGGGTCACGCCCAAGAGAAACCTCGATGCACCAAAATCGGAAACTTTCACCGTGCAATTTTCATTTAGGAGAATATTAGCAGATTTTACGTCTCCATGGAGGATACACCGATCGGTGGAGGAATGCATATAAGCAAGAGCTTCTGCAGACTCAGTACAAATACGCAAACGAGTTTCTAGATCGATAGGTGATTGATTGTTATGAAGATAATTGTAAAGGCTCCCCTTGGTGATAAACTCATATACAAGCATGGGAACATTTCCGTCTACGCAACAACCCAATAGCCTAACGATATTTTTGTGAATTACTTGAGACAATATAGTCATTTCATTCACAAATTCTTTTTTTTGGTTCGCGTTAACAGTGTGGGATACTTTTACCGCGACGACGCGTTCGTCTTCTAGTTTGCCTAGGTACACCTTGCCTTGGCCTCCATGGCCAATGACGGTACTGAACTTATTTGTTATTTTTGACAAATCTTTTTCGGTGAAGATCTTCATTATCTCAGCTTTTTGCGACACCAATTGCTGGTACGATAATAATCGTTCTGTTTCCCTTCGGAGTCGTATGGTTTGGAATATACAAAATATCCCTCCAATAATGATTAGTACAATCACTCCGGTATTTATCCCTACAAATCAATTTAAATCTCTCATCGACAAATTGAAATTATTGTTAAAAAGAAAGTAACAAGCAAATTATGTACCTATTGCGAGCTTCGTCTTTACCGAAAATTTGGGGGTACATGAACCATTAAATGGCTCGCCGTGTTTGTCCCATGGGCACGTGCAATCATAAGAACCCGGCATGTTGTGGCAAATACCATTGCAAAGATACGTATCGGGTAATGAGCATTCATCTATATCTGCATAATCGAAAGTACATCTTGTAGTTGAGCAAAGATTTCATAACTAGAAATTGCAATTGTGATAAATGGTCAATTAACAAATTTACCTACACATCCATTCACAGCATAAGCATTACCGTGGTACCCCTCGGAACAATTACAAAGATAACCGGGTCCGTTACTCGAATCGTAGCATGTGCTATTTGTACTTTGACAACCATATGCTTCCATATCTAGTTTTGCTTCTGCACAATTATTTGCCTCTCTAAACGCCCAATCAATCCAGACCGGCATGGTCGTGTTTGTAGACATTGTCAAATCCGACTTGTCAAATCTAAACCAATCCTTATCGACCAAAAATGCATAGCTGCACGGGCTAAATGATAATAAAGAAGCATGCGAATAGCCACCAAATTTGACCGAGTAGTCGGTGAGATTGGAAGGAATAGCAACATGGCAACAACCAACTCCCGAGCAGGAACTATCTGTTGATCACAATACCAAATAAGTTTAGTCGATTATATATATACTGTTTTTGTGATGTATTTCATTTTTTTTTTAAAATCACCTTTTGCAACACTGTTTGAGTCGTTGCAGTATGATACACAGCCGACATAGAAATCATATGGATAGGCTCTGTTACTCTCTTTCCCGCTTCGGTACCACGCAACCGAGTTGCAACCGATTATAACAAACTGGTTGTGGGTGTTTGAGATCCTGTATATTTCGAGAAAAATATATAAAAATCAGTTTAGTAAGGATTGAGTTCTCGAGTTTCAATCAAAGTTTAACCTAATGAAAATGTACTTTGTACTCACCTGTAGACATCCTTGGTGTTGGTAGTGAAGTCGATTTCTGGCAAGAAGTTATCCTCCACTCCCGATTGGTTGTAGCATTCCCAACCAATCGGCAACTCCACTCGAGCCTCGCTCAGATCTAAATGAAGAACACGTATATTCGTACCAGCAAGGGTAGGAAAAATATTATTTATTGTGGTGGTGCTACAAGTAATCTCAAACCCGTCCCGGAAACAGCCTGTACCGATACCAAAAGGGTACGGAATCGGAACATTACCACAACTTGTTGGGCATCCATGTAGTGCCGGGGAAGAGGCCAGAGCTAGAGCTAGAATAGTAGGTAGTAAAAGAAGCATTGTTTTCGCCATGAAACTTAAAAGAGTATTTGGATTTTGTAACTTGTTCAGCTTAAAGCGCAAACCTAGAAACCAGAGACAGAACGAGGAAGATATATGTCGACTCTAAGTCAACTCTAAGTCCCTCTTTAATTAAAGACTTGGTCTTGCTGGGTCATTCTACAGTAAATTGTTTTTAATTGGATGGTTAAGATTAAATCTTATAAATTAATTGAATGGCTGAGATTCACGCATTTTGTTACATCCTTTGTTGAAAAAAAAATAAGGGAGAATTTCTTGTATGTCCCTCCAAAAACTATAAATATCAAATTTGTCCTTACAAAATAGTTAATATCAAATATGTCCCTTTATAACTCAACTTATATCAAATTGATCTTGAACTAACAGATCCGTGAAACTTAACAAAATATGAGTGAAATTACTAACTTACCCCTAAACTAAAGCTATCCATACTCAACCTTCTTCCTTATACCTTCTCCCTCGAGCTTCTTCCTGACAAAGCTTGTTTGCACGTTGCTTGACGAACGAAAAACTCTTCCATGGCGGAGCTCACAGAGAAGCAGAGAACAAGAAGCGAAACTCTTCCATGGTGGAGCTCACAGAGAACGACAGAACAAGAGGCGAAACTCTTGCAGTATATTGATTAGTTCTTTACCTCATTGATACACATTTCGACTGGATTTACTCAATTAGACGGGATTAGGTTTAGTTGAAGTTGTAATTAGTCTGCATTGTGTTTAATTAGACTTAATTCATATGGATTAAATTAAATCATTCTTAATTATAATGGTTTGGGCATTATTAGGATCAAAATATAGCTTTGTCAATTTCAGTTCAAGTTAACTAATACGTAGAGGACTTAAGATAAGAAATGGTCAGGCATTGCCGCAATTGTACATACTAGTTAGTAAAGAAAAAATCTTAAATTAACTAATTTCATTTGAAGTACTTATTAAGGATAAATAATGAATAATGAAAAAAGCTCGTCATCGCTGCATTGGTACATACCAGTTAGTACTGATCATATTCAAATAAGTATTTTTTTTTACTTTGATACATTCCCTCCCTCTCGATCGAGATCGAGATCGATCGATTATCTCTTATACTATAAATTTCTATTTAAATAGAGGCTAATTGCATCTAACAGATGTTTAACTAGATTCGATTATCACTTATACTATCATTATGATTATTTTGTGTAGCGTTGGAGAGGTTGAAATAAAAATGGAGGGTTTAGACATGCAGGGATAATGGTTTTGAAGAAGTGAGCTGTAATTTTGAGTTATTTAGATAGTGAATTTGGGTTTAAATTTAATTATTATTTTTGTAATTTTGATTATTTATTTGATGTATTTTTGTATGCAAAATAATGTTGTATTTTCTTCATTTCAAGTGCTAGAAAGATTAGGTAGGTGTTTTTTTTATCAAGATAATGAATTCTGAAATCATTATCGAAAAAATGAATTCTAAAATCAAAATAAATGATTTAAAACTTGTGATAATTTTTTATTGATGTTTCTGTTTTTACTTTGCAGAAGCATAACAAACAAAATATTTCTTAAAAATTGTAAAGTCGGAGATTTTGTGGCACTTCAAGATTTTAAATTTTTTCACTGAAACTTATTACTCAGCTTAATGAAAGTTATTAACTAGCATTCTCGGCCAGTTTAGTCGCCCTCTACTACTCTGCCCTGAGAAACTACTTTGCATTGTTTTTCATCATATTCCTCCATTTCCTTTGATCATCATTACTGCAAAAAAAGACTCATTACCAAAAATTGCTTTATTGATGTTAAATTGAGGAATATTTTCAAATCATCGTGAGCCAAGAGTATTAATTTATGTGTTACAATTATTCACAAATTATGGGCTGGTTTGGATTATATAATTGCAAAAAACATTCCTAAAACTCTTGAATTCGTTAAAATGAACTACAAAAGGGGCTACATTTGGCTGATCTTGAGAGTAACTAATTAGGACAATCACTTCAAAATTATCCAGATTCAACTATGTGCAGATTATTTGGAGGCAGTTAGACACACTCTTACCGTAGGGAATGCCGTATTTGATATAGTACGAAACAAACTAGATATTATGTTGAAATATAAAGAAATAACCAAGAATCAACACATTTTCTCATATTAATTATTGAAAAGTGAACCTACCGATTTAAGTGTTTCGTCGTCAGCTCCGTCGTTTCTTGGCTTTAGTCTAATAGTCGCTTATCAGCTTCTTAACTGACGCATCTGGTGGCACCTCGTGACTTCTTTCTCTCAAAAGTTAGTGTTTCGGATTATGCTCTCGCCAAAAGTTAGGGTTTTGATTATGCGCAGTCATTCTCTCTCCGTGTCTCTGTTTTCTCCATGCCTAAGCTTTTGGAATGAGTAGTTCATACCATTAATGAGTATAGAAAGGGTATTTTGGTCATATGAATTTACAATTATAATTTTTATTGGAATAAATAATTATAAATTAAGTTAAATTGGATGGTAAGATAACGGATTGGATATATTTGATAATACGTTATTTTTAAATGGACAAATTTGATAATGTTTATAATGGAAAGGATAAATTTGCAAGCTTTTTTAGTTTTTAGAGGACATATTTGATATTAACAGTTTTAGAGGGACAAATATGATATTTTAAAAAATTTAAGGGACATATATGAAATTGCCCCAAAAAATAAAATGGTCATTATTTATCCCGTCTCATCCTCACACCGACACAGACCATCCAGTGATTCCATCCAGTGATTTCATTGTTTTTTTTTTCTCACACTTCTCTCTCGTTGCTTTTGTAACCGAAGCGTAAATTTTTCCTCCGATCTCTCGCGTGTAAATCTTCTCCCTCACCGTGAACCTCTCGACGTAAAGATCCAAGCTTTCTCTTGGCGCAGCCTTCCTCCCCCAAGACTTTCCTTTCGCAAATTCATCTCACAAAATATTGGAATCGTCCCTTCCTTCCCCAAATCCACCTCACAAAAGAGTGAAGAGAGAGAAAGAAGAGAGAAAGAGACGGATCTAGATTGGGGCGAATTTGCTGGGTCAGAGAAGGATGCCGTGCTCAAGCCTACACCTACGCCACTGACCAGAGAGAGGGACGTCGGCAATCTCGGAAGTTGGGGCGAATTTGCTGGGTCAGAGAAGGATGCCGTGCTCAAGCCTACACCTACGCCACTGATCAGAGAGAGGGACGTCGGCAATCTCGGATGTTGGGGCGAATTTGCTGGGTCAGAGAAGGATGCCGTGCTCAAGCCTACACCTACGCCACTGATCAGAGAGAGGGACGTCGGCAATCTCGGAAGTTGGGGCGAATTTGCTGGGTCAGCACGCCTACAATATCGGCCACAGAGGTTATAATTTATGATGAAACGATCTTTCTCTTGGTTTAGCGATTCTTATATTTTTTCATTAATTCGTATTTTCTTGTAAATTTCAAAATGATGTTCAAGCTTTTGATCAATCCACATCCACTAGGCCCACTGACAGCACTGATTAAGGGATATTAAACCTAAAAACCAAGATTTTATTTGTGTATTTTTTCTGAATCTTTGAAGAAATAATTAAGATCACTGTTATTAATCAGGTAATTCATTAATTTTGATTCTTGGATTATTAACAGTAATTACTATTATTCGTCAATAAATTATGATCCTCATTATTTCATGGTTGGATTTAAGTGGACGGTACGTACCAGTTCAATTTGGAAGAATTGGTACCGACACTATGCCAACTGGCACAAGAACCGGGAGAGGAGAAGTGCATATTTTATTTGTGCATTTTTCAGAATCTTTGAAGAAATAGTTATGATCCTTGTTATTTATCAGGTAATTCATTAATTTTGATTCTTGGAGTATTAACAATAATTACTATTATTCGTCAATAAATTATGATCCTCATTATTTCATAAAGAGGTACATGTTATTTCATGCTCCAGTTCTCGAAATTACAGTTCGAATACTCAACCATTTTCAATGTTTTCTTTCTAATCTTTAGATGTTTTTGAAGAAATGTAAACGCACTGTGTTTTGATGTGTTTTGAGGTGGACAGTACATTATTCTTAGATGAATGAATAGACGAACTTGCAGACTTTTGCGGGACTGGCCATGCCGTTGCCGAGTTGACGAAGACGTACAAGGGCAATGAATGGTTTGATTCCTTTTGACGAGGCTTTTGCCGCAAGAGTTGTGTTGGTGCTTGCTTAACAAACCCAATGGTATTTTTTTATTTAATTTAAACTCAATAACGTGATTATTAATTAATTACACTCAATAATGTGATTCTTAATTAAATAAGTTGTTATGCTATATTATATTGCTTAATATTTGATGGAAAACATGAATTGTAGGATTTCACCTGAAAATGCTGAATACATTATAAAATTGAGAGCGAATGGCGCTGATGTGTACTTATTTTCTAGAGGGTTTCAATCAAATGATCGAGGTATGTTAATTCTATTAATAAATGAAAAATAAATTAGCAAATCAAATAATTAAAGATATTGGTTCTTTTTTGGGAAACATCCCTATTCAAAGCACACTTCAATTGGTATTAAGAGAAATGCCACACATTTAAATACAGAAAACTTCCTAATTTTCAATTACTTGCTAAATCTGATCAAATTACAGGTGTGTATTTTGATATTATAACAAAAGGTTTATGTTTGTTTCATTCATGGTTTTCTGATGATCAAATGACAAAGGTCTGTATTTATTACTAAGTCAGTTCATTTTTTCGTGCTTTTCTGTATTAATTATGATGCTTTCATAAAATTTAATTTTCTTTTCAAGAGGCGAAAAGGCATTAAGGGCAATACAAAGGCTCGTGGGGCTGAAACCTTTGGTAGATGGGACGAGGAAAAACAAGCCAATCAGAGGACTCAAATCAAGGCAATATGTGCGAGAAAGGCCAAAGATATTTTTCATAGTTAGGTTCTTAATTTTTCAATATCAAGTATTATTTTGGTTTTTATTGAGCATATTTGACATTTCGGTTACTTTCAATGGTATATGTGATAGTTTTCTCATTATTTGGGTTATTTTTATATTGTTCTAGGGTATATAATATAATATAATATCATATATTTTAGTAAACTTCAGGGATTAATTTGGTTTTTCTCTCATTTTCAGTGGTAATCTGATACTTTTCAGGGGTATATGTTACAGTTTTCTCATTTTGAGGACATTCTTGATAATTTTATGAACGTCAGGAGTAACATAATATTTTCTCATTTTCAGCAGTATTTTTGAAAATTTATGAAATTCAGTGGTGTATATGCTATTTTTTCTTATATTTGGGGGTATTTGTAAAATTTTCTGAAATTCAGTGGTGTATATGCTTATTTTAGTTAATTTCAAGGATATATGTGATATTTTTATCATTTTTAAGGGTATTTTTTATTTTTCTCATTTGGAGGGATATATTTCATATTAGTGTTTATTTCAGAGGTACATGCGATGTTTTTCTAAATTTAAGGGGTACCTAAGACATAATTGGAATCGTCAAATTTTGAAAATTCCATGCATATATTCAAATCTTCTTTCAGTTGTTTGTTGTATCAACTTATTTGTTAACATATTTGTTGATTATTTATTGTAATTAGGAACAACCATGTGGAGAAGAATAAATAAACCTTAAAAAATTCATCTTTTCGGTGGGTTGTCTGAAAAGGTGAATTTTTTAAGGTTTGTTTATTTGTTTTTTAAATTCAATGTACTAATTTGGTGATTTGAGAATTAAAATATATATATTTGATGGCTATATTGTCCATTTCCAGAATTTTGTAGAGTACTCTTGAAGTGTGAACAATTTACAGGGGTTTTGTGCATATATATGTTTGGAGGTTTTGTGCATATATATGTTTGGACCGACATTTTAAGTCTCAAGTCCTAACTACCCTAGTCTGCCCAGTCTTCTTTCATAGGCTCAGAAAAGAAAAGGTACATTCCTAGGGATGTCAATGGTGTGGATATTGCCCGAACCGACCCGAACCGTATCCGAAAAAATATCCGGATTCGAAAAAAATATCCGAATCCGAGTGGATCCGGATATGGATCTGGTTGCTAATTTTAAGATCCGGAACCGGATTCGATATTCGGTTTTGGTGCAGGAACCGGATCCGTGTTCCGGATCCGGGTATTTTTAGGATCCGGATACTCGAAACTAGATTCGAGTATCCGAAATCGGATCCGGATACTCATATTATATATTATTTTTATGTATTATATTTGATATTAGTTGAAAAAACATATACAAATTAATGATTTGTAAATGATTTAACTCACAATCGTAAAATTATGTTTAAATATAATCATATTTATCGTTCATGTCACAAATTATATATATTTATAGCTAAAAAGTAAGTTACGTTATGATAACATAATATCCATTTTAATATCCGAAACAGAACCATATCCGTATCCGTATCCGACAATATCCGAACCGTATCCGTATCCGTTTATTATCCGAACCGTATCCGGATCCGACAATATGGATCTGGATCTGGTATGACCACTATCCGAACCGGATCCGAACCGTTGACACCCCTATACATTCCTGATCGAAAGAAAACACAATTACAAAGTCTATGCTACCATTTCTAATCAAAGGGAGTCTAGGTCCTATACACAATATATAATTGAAAAAAATTAATATTTTTATTTATATTTAACATCTTAATTATATGTTAAATCATAAATCGAGACAATTAAATCATAAATTAAGATGATAAATTATGTTTTTGTGTGTTAATTTTAAAAATGTTAAATCATATTCACGTCATCAAGAATGTGGGAGGAAAATACTAGATGATGTATATCACTACTCTATATAATTAAAAGTCGGTCCAAATAATATATAGCTAAACTATATTGAGTATCATATTTATGAATTAGCTTAACTCAAATTCGTATTTTCTAAAATCTCAAGTCCTAACCACCTAGGTCAGGTACATGAATGAGAACTAAATATAGAAGCCTTTTACAATTGAATACCAATTGAATAACGGGCGAGGGCTTATAAATCTTGTAAGAAATGATTTGTCGAGTTATATGAACTTGAGCATAATCTTTGTCTATTCAAACTTTGCTAGCCAGTGCAAGTGAAATACATTACTTTCTGGTGTGGTCATGTAAAAGAGTATATACATTGATGATAACTAACAATATCATGAAGTAATTAATTGTCCGTAGCATGTCATGAGAATATATATGGAATTCTTGTCAAATAATCTTAAGTCACGAATTTTTTTTTTAACTGTTGTTACATAACATCTAGATTTGTCTTCATTACTATACAATGAAATAAAACAATTCCGTATTGAATGTCTATTAATTTATAAAGTTATATTTTGCTATTTACATTTCGGAAAGTAACTTGTTTTTGCAGCATTTTGAAATAAATATATTGACACATAAACACTTTAATAGTTGTATTTATAAAAAATGAGAATATGCCGATTCATTACGGGCTCTCATTGTTTCATTTTAACTTTGTCATAAACGTCAATTGCACAATTTGCTCAGTCCTAATAAAATCAAATAATTTTATAGTCATATTATAATTATTATTTTATTAACTAAAATTCAAAATTCAAAATGAATCAAATAAAATCCTTAAAACTAAAAAATAAATAGTTGGGTCTTAAACTCATGACCTATTAAGTCACATTTAGGGCTGGCAACGAGCCAAACCGAGCCAAACACAGCTCAGCTCGACTCGTAACAAGGGTTCGAGCTCGAATGTTCAGCACGAGATCGGCTCGAAAAATGTACGAGCCAGCTCGAAAATTATTTTAAATTATATTTTCACAAAATTAAAAAAAATCTTTAATATTCATAAAAATCACAAAAATCAAACCAATCCTAAATTGAAATCACAAAATTCACTAAAATTCATACAAAATATAATTCAAATCTCAACAATTCAAATAAACTAATAACATAGTCCATAATATGAAATCTTAAATTGAACATAATCCAAAATAAAAGAAAAATAAAATCCTAAATTGCACATATCGTTCCTTCCAAGCAAAAGAAAGCTAGGACTTCAATTCCAATTTGAAAAATGAAGCAACATCAAGATTAGGTAAAAAAATAATAAATGTTGATTTTAAATAATATTTAAATATTTAACTTATCAAGAAACTATGTGCTAATTAATATTTGGGTCACGCATCGAAACATCAAGATTTTCTTCCACTTTTGAAGCAAACTGGAAAATAAATTCAAATTTGTAGTCGCTGCCTCGCTGGTCAGGGACCATTAAGTGTAAAAATATGAAAAAATGGCATTTTTTCACTGCTGGCCAGCAGTCTGAATCTGAAGAAAAAAAAATAAGATACGTTTTTATATCTGGCCCGCAGTCAGATGGGTCATATTTTGGATAAAAAAATGTTCTGAAATTCTTTTACTTACTTGATTTGTTTGAAACTCCGTTTTTATGCTAGTTCGTATCCAATCCTCCCGCAAACTAACCAATTGGTACATAATTAAATAATAATTAAATAATCAGAAATTAAGTAATTAAAAAAATAAATAGGAAGAAAAGGGATTAATACGAATTAACACAGGAGGGCTACCATACTTCGGCAAACATAAAATAGGCGGAGTTTCAAACTCCGCAAAAGATATTTTTTGAATTATTTTAAAAACTTCGTTATTTCATTAATATACTTTAAAAACTTGGTCACAAACAAAAAATTTCCTTAAAATTATTGTTATAAATATTTTGACTAATGTTTATGATATTTAATTTATCAACTCTGTTCATTTTATAATTAACTATAATTTTTGTGACCGATCATATTTTGTTTTTAGATTTAATTTATCAACTCTATTCATTTTATAACTAACTTTAATTTAAAATTAAAATTATGAATACTTCACCAAGGAGTGAGCAAACAAGTGCATTTACTATACATGATTTTTTTTTTTTTTTGAAGAAGAAGATTTTGATCTCATAATTTATAAAAATAAAATGTTCATACAATTTACAATTGGACCCGAGATGGGTCCATACAAAATAACTGCAGCTACAAGAAAATAAAAAATAGAAACGAAATGTACCTGTTGGTTGATTTCCAACGGAGCACCTCCATTAGCAGTTTAAGATCCATCTCTCGGCGTCCGTTCTGATCAGTGAGCAGGCTCGTGCACGACATACCTTTAAGAGAGAACACTCTACGATTTCTTTCTTTTCATAGATTCCACATTACCGAGGAACAATACGCCGTTCATTCGTTGTTTTTGTCCTTGTCGTTTACGTTTCTATTTTCCCACCATAGAGATAGGATATCACTGTCACTCCTCGGTTGTTGCTTTCCTAGTCGTGCCATTATGAAAGACCATATGATCGACGAGAAGTGGCAGTGGATAAAGAAACGTGCCATTACGGAGGACTATACATGATTTTAAAATACAATCAATCAAACAACTCATATACATTGTCAGATATTCATGTATTATAAAATATCCTAAATCAAACATGCACTTCATCAAAATTTAACAGTTCTCTGGCTACTGAAATGAAATTCTAGCAAGTTAATTTGAAATCTCAAAGGCCCGACGATATTCGTGTCACCTGAGAATGCCATACAAAACTCGTATTTTCTATATAATCCATCCCTATTATATTGGATTACTGGTACTAATATTACAAATCACATAACATTTTATAATTTGTCCATTTGGGAATTACAATTTGCAAGTAATCTAGAATCTTACATCAATCAAGACTCATTATAACATTACACAATCAAACAGGTTGTATTAAGTATTAACATGATTACATTATACCACAGATCTTCACTAAAAAAATACAAAATAAACAAAAATATTTCTAACAAATTTGTTACAAAAATTGTTTCCAGTACCATCACCAACCTGATTTTACATTTAAGATGTCCATCTCATGATTTCACTTTGAACACGACGAATGTTGTGTCTCGAAAAAGAACTACTCTGTGGACGCACCTGCACGCCATTTCGAATATTTTCTAGACGACGTACCACTTCTTTCATCGTTGGTCTCTCCTTATCTTTTAACCGTAAACATTCGACTGCAAGTTCACCAACCTCTTTAAGAAGCTCCAAGTTGTTATCTTCAAAAGAAATTTCATGGTCCATCATGTGTATGATATTATTTGCTTCCATTGAAGTAACAAAAACTTTCGCGAGACTTTTATCCCCAAGGATTGGTTTCTTTCTGGTGATAAGTTCCAACAGAACAACTCCGAAACTATATACATCACTTTTTTCAGTTAATCGACCGGTTTGCAAGACCTCCGGGTCAATATACCCGAAAGATCCTGGAATATGCGAGGTAGTTTCGGTCCCGTCCTTCGAGAGGAACCTTGATGTGCCAAAATCAGAGACTTTCACCATGTAATCTTCATTTAGGAGAATATTAGCGCATTTAACATCTCCGTGAAGGATTCGATGATCGGTCGAGGAATGCAAATAATCAAGCCCTTCTGCTGTTTCCACACCAATACGTAGACGAGTTTCCAGATCGATAGGTGATCTATTACTATGGAGATAATCTTGAAGGTTTCCGTTGGAGATGAACTCATACGTGAGCATCGGAACATTTCCGTCTAAGCAACAACCTAATAGACGAACAATATTCTTGTGAATTACTTGAGATAGTATAATCATCTCGTTCATAAATTCCTTGTTGAATTCCTTATTTTGGCTCTGACCGTCGACCGCGTGAGATACTTTTACTGCGACCATGCGTCTGTGTCCTAGATCGCCTTTGTACACCTTGCCATAGCCCCCATGACCAATAACAGTTTGAAAATTATTCGTGATTTTTCCCAACTCTTCTTTGCTGAAGATTTTCATTATATCAACTTTATCGGACATAAGTTGCTCATATCGTCGATCCTTCTTAAATGCATATCTTTCCTTTTGGAACCGTTGGTTTTGGCATACACAGAGTACCGTAATGGTAACGACTAATACAATCATTACCCAAGTGCTTCCTACAAATCAATTTATATTTCTTATTGACAAATTGAATATAAATTTGTAATTGAATAGAAACCAATAAAGAAAACAAAAAGTCTACACTTACAAACATAAGTAGCACCGAATGGTTTGTAGCACCGAATGGTTGAATATGGTATTAATTAATGTGGGTCCCATTCATTTTTTTTTCATTCACATACAAATAAAAGTATAATTCGGTATTAATTATGTGGAATATGATGGCAAGTGTATACTTGGCCATAAAGAGAATTATGTACCGATTGCGAGCTTCATCCCTAGCGAAAATTTGGGGGTGCATGAACCATTAAACAGGTCGCCATGTTGGCCTGATGCACACGTGCATTTATAAGAACCTGGCAGGTTGTGGCAATTACCATTGCAAGGATACATATGGGGTAATGTGCATACATCTATGTCTGCATAATCGAGTGTATTGATCATCAGTAAAATAAGGTAAATACGCACATATTTGATTAATTGTTGAGCAACTATTTGGTAATTACAGATACAAATAAAGATTTGTAAAAAGTAATAATTTACCTACACATCCATTTACAAGGTAAGGATTGCCTTGATACCCTTTTGAGCAGTTACAAGAATAACCCGGTCCATTACTTGATTCGTAGCACTGGCTATTTGAACTTCGACAACCATATGTTATTAAATCTAATTGTGCTTGTGCGCAATTCTTTGCCCCTCTAAACGCCCAATCAATCATGACTGGCACGGTTGTGTTCGTAGACATTGTCAGGTTCGATTTACCGAAGCTAAACCAATCTTTATCGACCAAAAATGCATAGCTACATGGGCCGAAAGATAATATACCATCATGGGAATATCCCTGGAAATGTATCAAGTTGTCGGCAAGATCCGAAGGAATAGCATCATGACAACAACCAACACCTGAACAAGAACTGTCTGTTTAAAATTCAACACAAGTTCGTCAATCATATAAGAATATACATTTGAAGAATTGTAGATTTGAAGTTTAGAGTGCTGAACAAGAGAGATTTTTTTTGTTAAATAATTGTTTTTCTTCAATCACCATCTGTAATGCTATTTGAGTCGTTGCAGTATGATAAACAACCCGTGTAATAGTCGTACGAATAGATTCCATTATTTTCTTTCTTGCTTTGGATCCACGCGAAGGAATTGCACCCGATTACAACAAACTTGTTATGGGTCTTTGAGATCCTGTATACATTAATAATAAAAAAAATTATCAATAAAGATCAGCATTTTGATAACAAAAATTATCAATACGGATATAATACTTTCTTGCTTCAAATACTATTAATATATACGAATATTATTTTTGTTATCAATAAAAAATTATCAATAAAGATCAGCATATTGATAACAAAAATAAAAACATATACAAAATAAAGAGAAAAAATATGATGATACATATATGAAAAGTATTAGTATCTAAATATAATATTCGTATCCGTATCGGGATATCCTTATTTGTATTTGCTGTATACGAATATTGTTTTTGCAAGCAAAATCGTTTATCGTATCGTTTGTATCCAAAAAAAAACTGTACGTTTTCATATGACCCAAAAAAATATTTTTTTTTTGTTTTAAAAAAATGTCCTTGAACTATATACTTTGACACATAAAGTAATTGATTACATTGGCATAGTTAAACATGTCATAATAATTAACGACTATTATACATATACGTATAACGTCTAATTAAGGCGAGTCTTCGGGCCCTAAAATCCATCTTTGCTCTACACGCGCACGTTTTGCTAGCATGAATGACCCAAAAAAACTGAATGACATGTAACCTTAATAACCTAGGACTCGGATATCCTACAACTCAAAGTGACCTTATTTGAACCCGCCTCGAACCTATTGATTCCCACCTCTGCCTAAAACCAATACATATAAGCTAACCACGGGGGATGCGAAAAAATTACCTGTATGTGCCCTCGGCATTAAAATTGATTTGTGCCAAGAAGTTATCCTCGACTCCCGATTTCTTGTAGCACTCCCAGCCAATAGGAAGCTCCACTCAAACTTCGCTAAGCTCCAGTGGTAAATCAAGAACTCGTATATCCATACCGGGTAGGGTAGGAAAAGCACTCTTTCTTGACATCGTGTTACATGTGATCTCGAATCCGTCTAGGTAACAGCCGGTACCGATACCAAACCGGTACGGGATTGTAATATTACCACAACTTGTTGGGCATCGAGGTAGTGATGCCGAAGAAGAGAGAGCCAGGAAAGTAGATAACAAAAGAAACATTGTTTCCGCCATAGAAGTTGAGTTCTTCGAAATAATGTAATGTAGGAAAAGGAAAACATTGTTTTCAGTCCACTTAAAGATGAGCAAGAGAGTTCATGAGAAAATAATATTTGTTTCTAGTATCCATTAAAAAAGAAATTTCGGGTGGGCCTATGATATACTTGTCACATTTGGCATTAGTGTAGGCCGGGCCTGATTGACTCTCATTTAATCACTCCAAAGTCAGACTTTCAAAATAATTATGTAATGTAGGAAAACGAAAGAAAAACTTTTGTATTATTGGAAATTCATATTTACTCTTAATACTTTTTGTCGAATTTGCAAAAAGAAAAATCTTTGCAATTAGTTATAAACTAACATTGTAAGATTTCGTGCTCTAATAATTTATGATTTTAAAATGAAGGATGACGAAACAGAATTATGAAATTTCAGTCATAAATAAGATTTTATGATAAAATTACTCTTGAAATTAAACGAAACAATTAGTCAATTCTATGAAAAACAAATTAAAGAGAAAAATCAGCAAAATATGGTCGGTAATTGTTGAATTCTTTGTTTCCGGAATAAATTGGGCTCAAATAGCGGACTGAACTAAACAACCCATATGGATAAAGTTTCTTGTCAAGTATTTAAACATCTAAATTGTAGTCCTTTATAGTCCAGAACTCTATTGTTTGACAGAACATATTTTGTTTTCAAAAATTCAGAAAATATTTCCGTTTTTGCTGTTCTTTTCTTCTTAGTTGTTCACAAAATCACTAGAGAAGGAGACGTAATGAAGATGGAAAGATTCAATTTGGAATCCGAGTTAAATACGGTTGGGTAAAAATGATGTGACACAAGGATATTTGAGAAAAATATTTGTAGATTATATTAGTAAGATTAATTGTAACCCTTTGTTGTTCATCCATTCAAGAAATTATAAAATTAACATGGTCAAACAAATAAACTACAAACTTGGAACCAATGTAACTTTTTTTGTTAATGTCTCATCATGTCTCTTCTAAAAAATATTAAATTAAAAACCTTTGTCCTCTCACAATATAAGTTTATATAAGAATTGCTTAGCCAATCTTGAAAAATTCTTAGAACATGTTCACTTATCTTAGTAATGATATTAAAAGTTCAACAAATTATACTATTATAATATTTTCTGAAATTTTTTACAAATGTCAAAATTATTTGGTGAATTCTTACCCAAAACGTGAGAAAAGAAAGGGAAAGAGAAAGGGAAGATGTGAAGGTTCAATCAGTGATCACATTTCACATAAATCGTGACACTGAATTTCCAGAATGAGTTCCAACTTATAAATTAATCCTACTTATACAATTTGCTCTTAATTTTCTATTAATCTTAAGATGCATTTCCACTCCTCATTAATCGTCTTTTTTTTCTTAGAGGCCGCCTCTTCTTTCGCACTATTCACATCTCTTTCTGATCCTCTCTGGATATGATGTCTCTTCTTCTTCGTGCCTTTTCTCTGATCTTCTCAGGATACAGTGTTTCTTCTTCACTCACTCAAGCCTCTTTCTCTTGGACTCAAAACACATCTATCACCGTCCAAAAAGAATCAAACAAAATTCCTTTTATCGTGAATCTCTAAGCGGTGTCATTGCATGTGTCAAGCCTAAAGCTTTCGTGTGATTTGTTCAGAGAGGGCTGACCTACGCTTGAGCTCAAGGATTTGGACCAATAAATTGGAAATCCTAAAGCTCATTGGATGTAAGTAAAAACAAAAAACAATATGCACAATAGTTTACTAGTGGCGTATCAATTATATTAAATTGAAAATCATTTTATTCCTTAGGTATATAATTATTGCATTCAATAAACAAACAATATAATTCTTACATTCAATAAAAAAACATGTAGTTAATACATTTAACAAACTTATTTTTCACATACGTGAAATAAACCATACAACGACAAATCCATTATACAATAAATCAAACACAATTCACAATCAAATCCACGCAAACGAAATATAAAAATAATCAAAACAGTTTGAAAGAAAACAAATTGAACATGTGCCGAATTAAAAAGCAGGTTTAAAATGTGTCGGTGATGATGATGGAAGGGATATGCTCGGTTTTGTGTTGGTCTTCATTCTTCACCCTCAAAATAAATTTAACTGTCATAGTTTTCAGCTCAAGAACCTTCAGACTAGGCACATGTTGTAGATCTGGGAGCATTTGCAACTCCCAGCACCGTGATATCTTGAGGTTGTTGAGCATGGGCAAGGCCCCCACCTCTATCTTCCATTCCTCTAAATGGATGAATTGTCGGAGTTTCAATTCTTGTAGTCGAGGAAACCCTCCCTCGGAAATAATTATGTTGTTTCCTATATACGAATACAGCAATTCAAGAACTTTGAGGCTTTGTAGTTTTTCAAGTATTGGCATTGGGTCTTGAGAGAGGTCAGATTCAGAAAGTACAAGTTTGCATAGATGCGGGGGAAACATACCAGTATTTAATGGCACACCCTTAAGATTCAACTCCCCATGTAAATGTAAGGTTTGCAAATGCAGATAACATGAAAAAGCCTTCATATCAATAATTTCTAATGGGAATTCCCGGTTCATTTCGAAATCAGTACTTATCTTAAGGTATACGAGGCAATTAAGCTTACCAATGGAAGTTGCAATTAATTCCCAGGAGTCATAATTACAAAGGGTTAATTTTTGAAGGTTCGGCATCTTTCCAAGGATCATTTCTATTTTAGTAGGACTGCATTCAAATAAATTTCCAAGGGTTATGAGATATGGCAAGTCAGTGAATGGTAACTCTCGTTTGGGATCAGCCACTTTAGCACCGAAAGTCACTTTAGCACCGAAGATGGCATTTATAGTATCACACGATACGTGCCTTAATGTCTTGATATGTAATAAAGCCCAAGACACAATAATGCCTTCACATTGCTCAAAATGTAATGTTTGGAGATTGTGTAAATCGCCAATAGGCAAAACAAATAACTTGAAATAACAATTTATAAATACCAAGCATCTCAGATGGAACAACCCCTTTAGACCGTTCATCAAATCCGGTTTTTTATCATACTCTGAACCATAATTTTGAAGAAATAAAACTCTCAACAACCTAAATTGAGAATCAAATGGTATTACCTTCTCAAAAAAGATTAAAGTGCGGACACTTGGTTTGGTGTATTCCATCAGATTATTTTTTTCAGAGGAAATATTTATCCCACTAAAATCTCCCAAGTGGAATGTTGCACGACGTGCATCGCTAATACTCTCCAAGTCTTTTTGCTTTGAGAATACTTTGAAGAAGTTTTTTTGCTGGGCTTCACTAATAGCTAAACCAAGCAAGATATCATGCACACGTACAACCACGATGGAATCATCATCCACTAAATAAATACTGCGTGATCTATTTGAAACTTGAATCATACACCTACAAACATCAGTTTAGAATATGTTAAATTACGAGCCTCAAGTCGTAGGATACATGTGCATGTAAATGAAGTATAAATTTGGTATTCGTTATATTCTTACATATTATTTAAAACAATACTTGTGTTAAATTATAAAGTGTCATTTTATATTATTTAAGTTTATTAAACAATACTTGTGTTAAGTTTGGTATTTATTCTGCATGTGTGTGAAATGTGATGTTTACACTAGTGAAAACTAATTTAGATACTAATGAAGAATCATATTTACACTAAATGAAAGATTATGTTCATGAACCATGTAACTTATAAATAAAAATATATTGTGTCATTTGAATACCCGAAAATATTTTGTAATTTTTTTTTCTTATATAATAAAATTTAAGTTCTATTGAATCGTTTCTACTTTTATATTTTGGTGTGATTATTGCCTAGTACAACGTGTTGTTGTATTATTGTTAATTTCGGTTATCGTTATAACTTGTTACGGTCAATTTTGAGTATACCCAGTGTGTAGTAGCATTGCATACTAAAATGTCGAAATAAAAAAAAAATGAGTAAATGAAGAAGGTTCGGTGGTTCTCTATCCATTGGTTTCAATGAGACTCGAACCCACACAACATATGATTTTTGTGTCTCATACCTAATCATCGGGCCATGAGTTCATTAGAAAAATGTCCAAATATAAATTGTACTTGTGTATATTGGTTCGCATATGTAATTAGATTGATTATTGGCAGTATGAAATTGCTTGTTGACAAGTATATGAAACAACACATTATACTTACGAGTTTGTGAGCACAGAAAGTTTTGCAAATTTGTAAGATACGATCGGTCAAACATTTATTAAGAAAAAATTGGGAAATTTATAAGGCGGCAAGGGATAATATCGTTTTAAATATAAAAATCCAGACAATCCTTTTAAAACCAGAAAAGTTATTCATTAGACCTGAATCAGAATTGAAAATGGAGAATGTCAACATTTACAGGACTCGCTCGATCGTTCTACTATATCTTTTCATAATAATGAATATAAGTGAACATTTGTAGGGGTCAGTTTCACAATTTTATGGAATGTGTGTCTAAATATTTTTGCAAATATCAAATTTATTTTCTTTACTGATAATAAATCTAGATGATGTTCATCTCACTTCTTGGTGAGATATTCAAACGTCAACATTAGTACTATCATGTAGACAGGTGCGGCATTTTTCTATACTTCTCATTGTAAAAACAAGTAATTATTAAAATAAAATAAATTATTATAAAACGTTACACTTGACCTAATTCAATCTACTTTTCCGTTTGTTAAGAAGATCACATACATATTTCATCTATGAAATATTGTAATATCCTAATTTTTCTCTTTCATTTTTAATTATAATATTGTTGTGATATTTATTTTTCATTAAATATGCGGGGGTTTTAGCACTATTGTCGTTAAAATATTAGAAATAGATAAAACATAGAATGAAATTATACCTTTGAACAAGTTCGTCGAGGTAGTCCTCAGCCGTCTCCTCCATTGATTTGTTTTCATTTAGTATGAATCCCTCAGCTATCCACATCATAATCAACAAGCTAGCCTCCACTTCATAGTCCTCGGGAAAAGAAGCAAAATACATGAAACACGATTTAAGAGGAAGTGGAAGATCCTCGTAACTGGTGGCTATAATTTGTAAGCACTTATTTTCTTCACTTTGCCAATTCATATTATTTAACACTTTATTCCATTCATCATAGGTTGGTAGTTTTATTGATAAGAGACCGCCCACGACTACCAATGCAAGAGGCAGCCCACCACAAGGTTTCAGAAATTCTTTAGCTAGTTCGTATAGATCAGGAGGGTAGCATTCACTCACATTTTCTTTAGGATAAGCCTTTTCGAGTAAGAGTTGTAAACTCTCCTCATTATTCATGAATTGAAGTTCATGTATACCTTTAGGGTTTGCCAATTTAGCAACGGTTAAGAATCTGGTTGTGATCAAAACTCGACTTACATTTTTAAGATCTAAAAAGACTAGTTGGAATAGTTCATTCCATACATCATCTTTCCAAATGTCGTCTAAGACAACAAAGTATTTTTTGTTGCTTAGTAATTTGTGAATCTCATCAATGAAGGATTCTATGCTTACGTCCCGTTCCGTCTGGATTTTGTCGTCCTTCGGGAGTTGTCGCAATACCTCTTTCAAGAGTTGAATCGGTTCAAACTCTTGTGAGATTGTCAACCATATGCGAATATCAAAGTGATTCTTTATGTCCGCACTGGAAAATGAATCAAGAGTTAATATACGATAAAAAAAGTAGATCTGCATCTTAAAAACAAAACCATACAATTGAAAAACAATATGTATCGGCATTCTGTAGAATACAATTTTGTATTAAAAAATTATGGATTTTATTGCCAATTTTTTTTAAATGATTATCATTTCACTTACAAGAAAAATTTGATTACGTAATGAATATGTTAACACAAACCTGTTGTATAGTTTTTGAGCGAGAGTAGTTTTTCCAAGCCCACCTTGACCGACAATCGATACCACGCGACGTTTCAAAACATTTTGATCAAGCAAGCGCTCAATAATTTCTTTCTTCTCGGTTTCAAAGCCAATAATATCTTTATCTATGTCAGGCACCACAAGTTTTCGTTTTAAAAGTTTCTCCGGCTCTCCGCTACTCTTCCCCAAATCTTTGTTGATTCCGTACTTTTCTGTTCTACTAGATATCTCAGCGAGTCTTTCCTGCAATATAAGAAATTGGGTGTCTATATTAGATAATATATTTAGATAATTTTAACCTTTTCTTCATAAGAATAATAACAAAAATGTCAAATGAAACTAAGCCTTGCCTGGATCTTGTTTATATCATCTCCAAGTTTGTGCACAAGAATTGGCATCTGGATTTTCTTGCCTAGCCTCTTAAATTTGTTGACGAGGCCAGGTTTCTTAGAATAGATTTGCTGAACCTCTACAATGAACGTGTCAATAACATCTTCAATCCAATAGGACACGTCCCTGACATCCTTAACCCAGTTTTGAACAAGTTCACTATCTTTGCGTTTGGACTTCGAGTCGGCATCCTTCAAAAAACACTGAATACAAACCAACTCGCGCTTCATGACTTCAATCTGATCCTTCACTCCACTAAGAAAGATTGCCTCTTTAATGACAACCTCACCAAGCTTTTGCAATAATGAGAACACAATAGTTTCTGCCATTTTTTTCGGTTTTGGTGTTTGTTTCTTGTATTCTTTTTTGGAACTCCTTTGTTTAAACTCTTTTAGTGTATGAGAATAAGTAGCTTGAAATTATTGTGTGGTGGTGATTCTGGTTCTTGAGACCGAACATGGTAATATAGAGGGGAAGCTACTGGGTATGGTGATTCTGGTTCTTAGTGGGTGGGTATATAATTATAGTTAGAAAAAATATATTTGTCTCCTTTACATTCCCCCACAATACTTGATGTGTTGGCAAGAATTTAATTGATTGAATTTAATGCTAAATCCAAATTAATGCATGGTAAACAATAAAATTAAATTCATCTTTTGTATAATATTTTTTACCATGTGGTAAATCTAGCATCCTGAAAATATTTACTACATACAAGTTAATTGCATTAATTATTTGCTCATCTGTTTTTTTTTTAAATATGTGTGCCATCATTTTAACATGTGTTAAGCGATGGATTAATACAACCTCAAATGATTTAGTTTTCATATTTAAAAAGTTAATGCAATGTTGGTGGTGGTAAACAATGTTATTTAAAATATTAAATGTATTGATGATGTGTGAAATGATGGATTTAACACGTGTTAAACAGTGTAAATGAATTATATACACATGTTTAACACATGTAACAATCAATTAATCGAGTATAATAATTTATTTTCAAATTTGTAAGTTTGGATTTAATTAATCATGGATGGTGGTGAATAAAACCAATAAAACAATAAATGCATTAATGATGTGTGAAACAATGAATATTTAATACACTCTCATCCTATATAGGATGATTCAAACAAAAAAATTAATGATTCGCTACAGAATTTAATGACATGCCAACACATCAAACATCTAGGGGGATTGTAAGGGGATGAGTATCATCACTCTTATAGTTATGGGCCTATGGCTAAAGAATAAAGGGGTTTTCTAAAAACCCCATGGGGCTAGCTGTCTTTGATATTTAAAAGCAAAATCCCTCGCATTCTGGTTCTCAGTGGGTGGTAGTTGGGAGTAAATTGTCTTTTAGTGTGAAAATAAGCAGTTTCATGATACTCTTTCAATTATTTCCTACCGAAACTAAAATCAATTTTGGATTAAATATTTTTGTACCAAACTATTCTAATATTGCAATAAAACATATTTCTTGGTGTTTTTAATTTATTTTGTGTTATAATTATATAATAATTATGTGTTATAATTATATAATTTTAATATTTCATTTATTATATATTTTTCATCAAATTACATATATCGGACCGGTGCAACATTTTTTCATGGCATATAATGTTAACACATATTTTTTTTTCTTCTGTCTCACAATATAATCAATAATCCCACGGTATAATTATAAAATAAAAATAGTATCATGAAACTAATCTAAAATGGCTTATATATGTGTGCGAGGCTTGTTAATTATTGCATAAGTTTTGCAATAATTTTCTTTTTATTTTCTATATGACTAATTGGAGAAACTCATCCAGAGTCAAAAAAAAAATGAAAACAATACATCATGCTATTTTAAGCACCGATTTATCATGAAAAATATATATAATAAATGAAATATTAAAATTGTATAAATATAAAATATAATAATTATTATTTTTTAAAATTAATTATATGTTTAAAAATATCTATGAAAATTTATAATTTTGACAAAATATTCCAAAAAATACTTATTTTAATTATTAAATATGAAAATAGAAAATTATTTTGCTCCAAAAAATATTCCATCGGATGTCAGTTTTAACTTCTATAGTCTATAAGAGATATTTATTGAAAATAATTTTTCTAGAGAGTGTTCTTTCGAATATTCCAAAAAATACTTATTTTAATTATTAAATATGAAAATTGAAATTATTAAATTATTAAATATGAAAATAAAAAATTGTTTTGGTGCAAAAAATATTTAATCCAAAGTCAGTTTTAACCTCTATAGTCTATATGAGATATTTATTGAAAATAATTTTTTTAGAGAGAGTTCTTTGAAATATTTAAAAGATGAAAACTTATTTATAATGTCCAGAAAAGTTAGGAATTTTTTTCATGAATTCCTAAGAATAAAATGTTATTAGCACAGCTAAAATAAGAATGAGAATCATGACGGTGGTCTGGTGGATGAGTAATGATACAGTTCATGAATTTGGACCAAGAATTGCCCATGAATTGTCACGTGTCAGTCGCTGATTGACTGCAATAAAATTGTGCAAAAGATGCAGCCAATCGAAAACTGACACGTGACAATTCGTGGGCAAATCTTGATCCCAATTCATGGAGTGTATCGTTACTCCTGGTGGATGAGACAATGACTCTAGTGGGGTTGGAGTTCTCCGACTGGCACGTCAATCATTGAATACTAATCTTTGCATACATCCTACTTCTACAACTTTCTACTTATCATTCCATTTTTAAGATTTTTGATTATTATATTATAAATAATTAGCAAAAATTATAATTTATAACAATAATCACGTGAATAAAATCTCATCATAAGAATTCGTATTTTTTGTGGTTGGCTTCTAACAATAAGATATTAATTGCTGACAATCTAGTCACAAAATATTGGTCTCTTGAAAAAAAAAAAAAGGTCACTTTAATAATATATTACAGATAATATATTACAAATAATATATCACAAAATATTGGTACTGTCAGAGTGGACACTGACTCGATTCAGAACTTAATGAGCTCGTAAATAACAAATAATATATTACAAACATTACAAGGATAATTAATAATTAATAATTAATTTAATCTAATATGGTCGATTTAAGGTCAATTGAGAGAGTGAGGTTTCCCTGTGGCTTCACGTGTGAAGCCACATGTGAAAAGAGGTCTCTCTGTCATTTGTCCTGTTCATTCTGTGATAATCTGTCCTTTAAAATTAACTCTGTCGAATCTTAAAAAAATACTAACAAGTACAAACAACCTAATATCTAAAAAATATTATGAAGTCTCTGTATATTGTATAATATTTTTCACATTTTATTTGATGTGAAAAATATATTTTTCATTTTACTCGTTATTGTTGTCCATGGTTTATTGGTGGCTTAGTATGGAGCAACAAAATACTTGTCATGGGTATCCTATTATTCAGGGTGGTGCAAATCAATTCATCTACATTATTTATTTCGGTGGGTTTTTATTTGAGATATTTCACATGGGAGATTTTATTAGATTTATGTTCCTATGTTAAATGTTGTAAACATAAAATACTAAAAATAATGGCTAATTTGATTTTCCTTTTCGTAAACACCATGATGGAGCAAGTAAACCTTGTGATTAAAATAATGGCTAATTTCATATTCATAATAATTATATATAACTTTATTCATAATAATTATATATAATTTTATTCACAATAATTCATTACCCTTTTTGCACATGCATCTTTGCTTTTCCGAATTTTTCTACTTTATCTTTTGAACGTGGACCCTGACAAACTTTACTATTATAATTATAATAATAATAATAATTTAAGTAGTAGTGGGATGAGAATGAGCATCAATTCATGTCTTTATGATATATTTTAGCAATAATTCATTATCCTTTTGCAAATGCATATATGCTCTTTGCTTTTCCGAATCTTTCTACTTTATCTTTTGAACGTGGACCCTGACAAACTTTACTATTATAATAATAATAATAATTATTATTATAGTAATAGTGATAATAGTATTAATTGTGATCTAACAATATTCTTGGAGTATTTGTTGTTATTAATTATAACTTAATATCTTATATATAATTATATAAAAATGTGATCGTAAATATGTGTGAGCATGAAAAAATGCAAATTGAAAAATTCATATTGAATCAACGAATGATACCTACTTTGTATAACCACTAGCGTGGGACCCGCGCCATTGCGCGGGCTCATTTTTTAATATTTTTATTTTATTTAGTCTTGTACTTATTTGTGTGTTTTGGTTTAGTGCACTCGACGGATCGCAATTTTTTTTTTCATCACATCACTTACGAAATGTGGACTATTCGTACAGAAAACAGGCTGTCATTACTTATTAGGCATTACATTTTTTATTCTCACGCAGAGATGAAGCGTTGCGTGTTAAATTATTATTTTGGTCATTGTATTTATCGCATGAACAAAACATAAAAACCGGTAATAGTCGTTAAATTACAAACAAAAAAATTTGACTATTTGTTTTCCTAAATTTTTTCTTTCATCAATCTTCATCACCATCGGATCTGAAATTTATTTTGAGATATGGCACATCCCAAGAATCATATCTTCCCGAACATGCAAAACAAATGCGAACAAAACATCTTAACAACGAAATTCGTTTTAGTACTTTCCCACAATGATGATTATAATGAAGATTAAGCATACAATATTTTTAAGATCTGAAAACTCACATCGCTGATCAAACCCTAAACATTCAAAACATTAGAGCATTAAACTACAAAATAAAATAAAGAATTAATTAGTTTATGAAAAAAAGAAAATATCAAAAAAGAAAATTTTGTAAAATATAAAAATATCAAAAAGTACTCCAGTAAAAACAGAAAATGAAAGAAATAGCCATACAATATTTGAAAATAGCAAGCAGACCCCTCGAAAAGTTTAAAATTGCAAAATTATCCTTCAAGATCTGAATATATCAAATATATCTTTGAAAATATGAAAATTACAAACTTAGCTTTATTAAACATGGGAAGCATATAAATAACCCTAAAAATTAGGAAATATGAAATTATGAAAACACGTAAAAAGTGAATGTCAAAAATAACCCCATTAAAGGAAACATAATGTAAAAATACTTGTATAATACTTAAAAAATATCAAACAGATCCCTGGAAAATTGAAATTTTCAAAACTGTCGTTTCAAGATCCAGAAATATAAATTATAACCTTGAAAATACAATAAATGGAATGATAAGTCTTACAAATAGCGAAAATATGGGATATACCCTTCAAAAATACAAAATGGTAAAAAGTTATGAAACTTCATGAACTGAGATCGTTAGAAAATATGTTTATTTCTGAAATTATTCACAATCAAAATATTTATAATTTTTTAACTCGGAAAATAGTAACAACTATTGTTATTAATTATTGTATTTACCATAATCGTCGAGTGGAAAACTTTACATGTAATTTTTTTAATGTAGCAAACTAAGAAAGACAAAAATCTGATAAATAGCCAGTTTCATAAACCTTGAAAACCAAGAATGAAGAAAATGTATGTGAGAATTACTTCACCGTTGCCCATATTTCAGAATTTTGGTCATATGACTGGTATTGATGAGCCATCGCCTTCTCTCTACATCCACCACCGATACTTATGCCCAAATAACCTAAAATCAAAATTAACAATTTAAGTTAATTCAATTTACTTAAGTGAGTGCATTCACATACTTGAGTATATTAGTTCTGAAAAATAAAAATATGGAAAAATTACAAAGAGGCCCATGTATACTTGATAACCAAAACAAACCCTACACTCATACACCAAGTAAATACGAAAATTACAAAGTAGCTTTATCTGGGAAGTATATAAATAATCTTAAAAATTAAGAAATATGAAATTATTTTTTGACAAACTCGGGAATAAATCATTACCAAACAATGGGTTTGTGCAAAAGTTAGACCATACTTGGCGGATTTACATATTTACCATTCTAAAAACCACAAATGTCATATTTATTATCGAGAATTTCCATTTTTAATTATTTGAAAAGCTTAAAGGATACTAAAATTAATTATCGAGAATTTCCATTTTTACCCCTGCTAGGACTGTGTTCTTGTTTTAGCATCGATAGTTCCTCTGTGATTGCGACGCACCTTTAACTTTTTAATAATAAATTTAATTATTTGAAAATTTAATATTTTTTTGTGAAAATAAATAAATTAATTAATAAAAAATGAAACTTACAATTGATTTTTGTTTCTCTTATTTGTATCGAACTTCATGAATGTGGACCGTCACTTCAAGTTCTTGGTCCAGCCATTGTTGTAACAATTTTTCGCTCATTTATTTTATTTTAAAAAATAATAATAACTGAAAGTATCATGTAATAATTTTATAAAATACCAAATATACCCCTATATTTTAGAAAAATATTAATTATACCCCTAAAATTTCTGGAAAGTATCACACATATCCTATTGTTTTTCAAATTATCAGAAATAACCCCATAATTTCTGAAATTATGGAGAACACCCCTATAATTTCAAGAAATATAAAATTAACCCCAAGATATCCATAAATGAACATTTTTTCCTAATTAACACCTAATCCGTCTAATCGAAAATTATATGTACCCCTGAATTCCACATCTTCCATTACCTCAACTTCAACTCATTGACCTGTTTATGTTTACTCTTCCATTACTCGATAACTTGCAATCTCACCTTCCAATTACGGGTAAGTGTTATTATTTTCATTTTTGAGAAATGAGGATGAAAACATGCAAATGGCCACTATCGATGACATGTCACTCGAAGCACCTCGGCTCGATCTGTTTCGCAGCAAAAATATCACGGCGCAGCGCAAAGTCGGTGACGAAAGCCGCCTGAAAAATGCCCAAAAAAATGCTAGAATTAGAGCCCCGTAAAATAATAAAAATTATCACGGATTAAACCAAAAATCGCTATGTATATTAAAAGTCCAACCTTACTGATCTAACGCTGGCATTTCTCGGTCGAGTGTACAAAAAAGTTTTCATTGGAATCTTCTCCTAATAATTTGTTATAATATCCGTTTATTTTTCTAAACTTCACGCCGACAAAAGCTTGGAACAACTGCGTGTTTATTTATGTAATTTTTGTTACTTTAGGGACGTGAAAGAGAAATTGCGTAAAATATAATTTAAAAATCTGTAATCGACCTCGAAAATTCATGGGGACAACAGTCATAACCAAGTTCTTGAGTTTCTAGTTCGAAAATACATGATTCTCTTCTGCCACTTCATCACCAAGACGGGTTTCTTTTTTCATTTTAGCCCCTGTGGTTTTCTGATTCACCGCTCAACATCACGTTGTAAATTCCTATTATGGTTTCACTTCACTTGAAGAAAGAAAAATTTCCAACTATCGATTTAATTAATAACCAAGCAACAATTATATCAAAATCCTGAAAATACAATTTGGGAAAATTAGTCAGTAAATTTAATAAATCTTTATTGATAATTAATTTGAATTGGTCACACACAAACGAAGAACAAAATCTGAAGACACTTAAATAACAATCATAACACGATTTATTGTCATGATTTCTGATAAATGATTTCAAGAGACTCAAAAATCGAAACTACGGAAGAATTGAGAACAATCTAAGCAAAATTAGCACAAAAAAAACATCACTAAACCCGTTCGAATCGAATAAAAACAAAACAACATACAAAAAAGGGAAAAACCTGCCATGTCGTGCTTCAGCGTGACAACTCGTGCGAGTTAACCTCAATCCGCGACGATCAGAGAGAGGAGAGAAGACCGCCATCCCGTCTGCTGCTTCGTCGGTAGAGCGTGCTTCCCCGCATCGCTAGGGTTTCAGTCGCTTTTCTATCCGAGCAATCGCCGTGTCCGAGCAATCGCCTTCTGGCCGTGAAGGAACCGACTTGATTGCGCCAGCGTTTGGCCCCCCTTTCTTCGCCGTGTTCTTCTGAGAGAATCTGAGAGAGAATGAGAGCGAGAGGAGAGGAAAGGAAGGGATTATATTTAGAGGAGCTACAGTAACTACGACGCTACAGTAAATGCGACGTGGAAGCGGGATTTTACGGCCCAATGAGAGGGATTAGTACTATTAATAATGATTTATGTTAATAATTTGTACCAACAATTAAATCTAATGATAAAAAAAAATTCCTCTATATTTATTATTTTTGTATCGTTTTACTCTCAATTTATGATAATTTGCATAAACAATTTTGCCAATTTTTATTCTGAAAGTTTTGTGTTTTAAATCTAACTAGAGCGGACCCTCGCCCCGCTTCGGTGAGCTCTCTCCATAATATGCAAATGAACTATCGCACGAAAACACTTAGGTCACTAAATATTTACACAAAGTATATGCACGATTATGCACGATTACTAAAATCATATATGGTTGTGAAAATATATTATTTACTCAAGATATATGTATGGACATCAAAAGCAACCGATCATAGGGATGCCAAAAGTGGAGAGATCCATGCATATGACAGTATATTACAAAACACACACACTTTTGACATAAATTAGTGATTACCGCACATAACGTTTATCTATATACATGTAGTATGTATATATCTACCATATCTGTGTCATATTTTAATGTGTTGGCAGAGTTCACATCTTCAAATCACAGCTCAAAACTTGAGGATTTTCCATCTTTTTAGTTAGCGATGCCAATTGCGTCAGTTTCTGTTGGGGCAGCATCTATTATTTATGTATATGAAAGAGGGAAAGTATTAATATCAGTTTGTAAAATATACGAACCTACGTTTATGAAATTCGCAATCCATTTCCGGATGCGTTTATGCAAAATGAATGATGAATACCTATGTCGGAGAAAATTTCAGCGAACACAACATTTTGTGTATAATTTGGATATTCATTATTAGGATTTTCTATCAGTACTTTTAATCCTTCTCTTGATGTTGCGCGCGACAGTGCTACATAGAGTTGGCCGTGGGAAAATACAAGCCTTGGCAAGTGCACACCAACTTTTTTGAGTGTTTGTCCTTGACTTTTGTTTATAGTCATTGCGTAACATGTACGTATTGGAAATTGGTTCCTTTTTAGCACAAATGACCATTTAAAATTTTTTACATTAAAAACAACTCTCGGTATATAAGCTGTCTTTCCTGCTTTGTTACCCGTCATAATTTGCGCTTCGATTATTTTGCTTGCAAGATTAGTTATTATTAATCATGGTTCTGAATATCGGACTCGGAATCGGACTCGGTTGGCTCCGGAGACTCGGGACTCGGTCGACTCGGACAAGACTCGGCCGAGTCAAAAAAAAAAATCGGATTGTGAGTAAAAAAATCGGAAAAAATAGAAAAAAAATAAAAATAATTATATTAAAAATAGATAAACATTCATAAACTTGATACACACAAATTCAACTTATAAAATCCAAATTACTACATTAAAAAAATTACATTACATAACAAAATCAGTACATTAAAAATTTCTACTACCAAAAACTGTGACGAACGGGTTGCATTGTATAATTATCATCCTCATATTGATCATGAGGAGGAAAATACACTTGTAAATTTGTATTGTCGAAAATGTTCATCATTGAGTCGAAGGGACGATTTGAAAAAAAAATCGGACTGTTGATAAAAAAATCGAAAAATAGAAAAACACAAAATAAATATTTTTAAAATTGGCAAACATTATAAGAACAAATTCAACTAATAAAAACTCAAATTAAAACATAACATAATAAATAACGTAGTTTTGAAAGTTCGAATCGGATCATAGATGATTTCTAAACAAAATGATTGAAAAAAAAATTGAAAATAAATAACTTTGTGTAGAAAATTTAATATTTAATGATAGAATAATATTTAATAAAAATAAATAACATGGTTTTATATGGGTGTTTTTTGAGATGTTATTAATTAATCAATGAATCTGATGTGCATATTTTAAAGCATGTGAGTAATAACAATTTAATTATTTATACACAACAATCTATGAATATTGTTCACATAAAATCATACTTGACTTTTTTCATCATTTCCTGCACAAGAACCAAAATCGCACTCATTCATCATTTCATCTTCCCCAACTTAATCTTCCATTGTTATACTTAACTTCATTTATTCTTCATCCTCCTCTCTAATTTATCAAACAAAAAACAACTAGATCCCAATAGATCCCAACAGTTACCTTCCTCAATCATTTCCATTCGATGCTTAGACAACTTTCTTAAAAAAAAAATTAAAAAAAAAAAAAAAAAAAAAATTCGGTTACTCGGATCCGATTTTATCGGGGCAAAATCGGCTCGGTGGCCACCGAGTCCGAGAATATCGGCCGAGTTTTTTTTATCTCGGCCGATATTACGAACCATGCTATTAATCTTGTGCCGTTGCATAATCTGTTTGGTTGATCGATATTACGAAGAAGTATGATGGGTACACCCTTTTTAAGTTTAAAATTAATTCATGATACGGTGTGCTATTTGGTCGCAGTGAATGCACGAATTCTATCGGATAAAGTGCTTCTAATTCCTCTTGTGACATCGAACTGTCGCATAACGTATCATAACTGTAGTATGTTGTTGAATTTCCTGGTATTCTGTTTAGAATCATTTCATTTAATTTTGCCACATCGTTATTAGTTGGTGCCAAAATAGCTCTTTCTTTTAAATATTCTATGTTATTATACGATATTATTAGATTCGGATATATTTCGTTTATGATCGCATCTTTCTTATTTCCATTTGTATGAATTAGTATGTCGTTGGAAATTTCTATCCAATTATTGTATTCAGATTTATATAAATTTATTCCCTCAAGAGTACCGTTGCCTAAACGAAGTAACCATTCATTAAATTCAGTGGCAACTTGTATTTGTTCAGTTGTTAAGTTGGGCTGCATAAGTCGCATGTTTCGAGTAAGTCGAAATTGTCTAAAACATGACCATAGTGTTGATCTTGCAATTGATGCGTTCAATGTTTCGTGTCTTGATCCGTTAGGAACGATCGGTAATGTTCGACGGAAGTCTCCCCCTTAAAGGATTGTTTTCCCGCCAAATGGTTTATTTTGTGCAATAAGATTATTTGGTGATAATAGGTTTGTTAATGTTCTATGAAGAGCTTCGAAGCAATTTCGATGATTCATGGGTGCCGCATCCCATGTTATTAGTGAACATTTTTTTATAAGTTCTGTTAAATTCGAACCCTTTTTGATATTACACGTTGACTCATTGTTTATTTCGATGGGTATTTTGAAGCGCGAATGAGCGGTCATCGAGTGAGGTACTAAAAGGGCTGCTAATGCAGATGAAGCAACGGGCAAAACTATTTTGTTTTGGGCACGCAAAGTTTCAACAATTGCGCGCCAGAGAAATGTTTTGCCTGTGCCACCGTACCCATATACGAAGAAAATATTGCCGTTCTCTCGATGTACGGATGAAATTACTGCTTCATATATCATTTTTTCGGAATCATTTAAATGTTCATACATCGATATTGCTTCGTTCATGGTTACTGTGCTATTGAACAACAATTCTTCAGCTATTAATTTATTCGTGGTGTCAGCAAGAGATACTTCTTGGGGAGTTGGAAGAGAATATGTGGATAAACAGAAATTATTTCGGAATAGTATTTTTTCAATGTCTAGAAGTATCAAATTTTTAATTTGATCATGGGGTAATTGCATGTGTGATGCGTATGTGTAATCATCTCCCATTTGTTGCCAACAATTAGTGAACAATTTGAGTGGGCCTGATACTTCGCAGTTTAGTAATATACGAATAAATAAATGGCGCAGTTGTGGTGACGTAGCCCAGATGGTTGCATCTTGCATTGCATGTAACCATTCATTGTCGTTTTCTAGGAAACCTAATGCACTACATGCTTGTCTATGTGTTTCGTAAATGGTGCCATTAACTGTTCGCAGTTGTTCGAAAGAAGTGCATCCTCGTGCAACATTTAGGAGCATTCATAAATAGTATATATATGTCCCGAACAATTGGGCACGTGATACATTCAACCAATTTTATGTTGATTTTGTCTTGGTTTCCAGTATCTATGTTTCCTATTCCACGAATAATGCTCGGGAATTTCAATATATTTTAACGTTCTCGCAAAAGTGTCTATCCTATTCAGTTGAAACCACTCAGTTAACATAGTTTTACTGATATTTTCGTATGTTATTGATTCTTCCATGTTCTGTCCATCCTCAAAAATTACGTTGTTCATATTGGGCATATGTATCCGTAGTCTTTCTATGCTAGGCATTCGGTGATGAATATTGTATTGATGAATCCTCCACATTGCTTCATGTGGTGTGATATATCGACAATCGAGATAATTTTTTATTTCATTAATCTCTATTTCATTTCGTTGATTGGATGCATTTATTGAAGTGGTATTTCCTGTAATAATAGCTAATGTATGATCTGGTCCCTTACATATGTATTTGAAAAGATATTTTATTAGAAGTGATGTGTGGCATATTTCAATGTTAATGTGTGATCGATATTTGAACAATAATTGGAGATTATAGGGTACTACTGAAGGAAATACAGTTACAGATCAACTAGTAGATTGTACACATGAGGATAGATGAACGTACGCGTTCATCGAAACGATTTGATGCATGATAAGATGATGCAAATCTGACAAAAATCACACAGTCCGTCATGACGCACCATATGGTCCGTCATGATGCACCCTAGTGTAATCATGTGTAGACCAATCTGTGAGTATAGCGTCGTGACGCACTATTCTGTGCGTCATGACGGAGGTGCGTCATGACGGACAAGTTGGTCCGTCATGACGGAGCACAAGTGTAACGGCTAGATCTAGTACTCGTGGCACGTCCGTCACGACGCACCATATCGTGCGCCATGACAGACTGTGATCCTAATTCCATATTAGCAGTTTTTTTCTTGATACTCATTAATCCTGCATTAATGGTGGTGATTATATATGATATTCTCACCTGATATTTCTCTCTCTAGTTCATTCTACAGATCGGAAAAGAGGTTCTTCTTGTGAGACAAGCAAGAGAAAGAGAGAAAAAGAGATTGAATCTTGAGCAAGTTCACGGCGATTTTAGGGGAATCGCGCGGACTGAGAGACGAAGCTCGCAGTGGATACGAGTAGAGAGGTTTGATCTGAAACCTTGACTGTGATCTAACGAGAGCAAGGTCGAGCAAAGTCGGAGACGAACCGGAGAAAATCTGGTTGTATACGACAAATCGGAACTTCGAGCAAAGTGTCGAATCACGCGTGTGTGGGACGTACGTGTTACCGTGATCGAAGCAAGGACAGCAACTACACAAGAATCAACCCGTATCCGTGATCAATTTCACGCGGTATGAATCTCTATATATAATATTTATATATAGGTAGTTGCACGTAGCATAGTATTCGTACTTTCGGGTCGGCGAAGTGGTCCTCGGGATCGGGTCGGACCGGGCCTCCCAATCCGCTGCGCGTGGTCCTTGAGGATGTCGAGCCAAGGGCACAAGGCGCTCCTCGTAGGTCTAGTAGGACCCGCCTAGAACCATTTCGATATGGATTTATCGTGACTGATGAAGGCAACGTCGAACTCATAGATGATGAGCCGACATCCTACAAAGATGCTATGTTGAGCGAGGATTCCGACAAATGGCATGATACCATGAAGTCCAAGGTTCAATCCATGTACGATAATCAAGTTTGGAACTTGATTGATCCACCTCCCTCTGTTAAACCCGTGGGATGTAAATGGGTTTCCAAGAAGAAAACCGACATGAATGAGAATGTGCATACTTACAAAGCAAGGCTAGTTGCGAAAGGTTTCAAGCAAATTCATGGTGTAGACTATGATGAAACGTTTTCGTCGGTAGCAATGCTTAAGTCTGTAGGGTTACGCACGCTTCTATCAAAGTGTGCAGCGGAAGTTTGTTACGCATGCGTAACCTAATTCTACCGGGATCACGCCCGAAAACCACCGAAAAAGGAAGAGTTGTGGAGAATTACCTCGTACAAGTTAGTACGTGTCGATTACTTCTCCAAATCCGTGAACCTTCTCCAAGGAATGCTCGTGCAGTCCCTCTACTCGTGTCCACCTTGATTTCGACCGATCGGAAATCGCCAACGCCGTTCTAGTCGACGTCACGATTGAATCTCTCAAGATCTTTGCTCCAATCTCCCTCTCAATCTCACTAGATCTAATCTAGAGTTTCTGTGGAAGAAAGAGGAAAAATGACGGCAGCTAAACCTAATTTTTCTGAAAAAGCTTAACCTAAAACGAAATCAGAATTTCATATATATAGGAAACAGACTGCTGAGTCCGTTCCGAACTGACTCAGTTCGTTCCGAACGGACTCAGTCCGTTCTAATGGACTCAGTAGCTCTGACTATCACGAATTAGTTCGTTCCGAACGCACAAAAGAGTGTGTTCGAACGAACTCAGTTCTGACTGCAGATTTGCCTATACATATAAATTCTTCCAAGTTAATTCTTAAGCCATATTTCTTTCAAAGTCTATTAGGATTATCCTTGCCATAGCCACATATTATGACTATGAGATATGGAAAATGGATGTTAAAACCACTTTCCTTAACGGAAACTTATCGGGGCATGTGTACATGACACAACCCGAAGGTTTTATCGATCCAAAGAATCCTAAGAAAGTATGCAAGCTTCAACGGTCCATATATGGACTGAAACAAGCTTCTCGGAATTGGAACATTCGTTTTGATGAAGTTATAAGCGAGTATAATTTTATCAAGAACGAAGAAGAACCTTGTGTGTACAAGAAGGTTAGTGGGAGCCGCGTAGTGTTTCTTGTTCTTTATGTGGACGACATATTGATCATAGGAAACGACGTTCCGATGTTATCGGATGTTAAGAAATATTTGAATACTTGAATCGCTATGAAAGATTTAGGAGAGGCCGCACATATTTTAGGCGTGAAGATCTATAGAGATAGATCCAAGAAACTCCTCGGCCTAAGTCAGACTACGTACATCGACAAGGTGCTGAAAAGATTTTTCATGCAAAACTCTAAGAAAGGGTTTCTCCCCATGTCTAGTGGTATAAACTTTTCGAAAGCTCAATGTTCGACATCGAGCGAAGAGAAAAGTAGCATGGATAAGGTTCCATACGCTTCGGCGGTTGGATCTATCATGTATGCCATGATCTGTACGAGACCTGACGTATCGTATGCATCGAGCGTCTTATCACGTTACCAATCGAATTCAGGTGATCCGCATTGGCAAGCAGTGAAAACTATCCTTAAGTACTTGAGAAGAACTAAGGATCAGTTTTTAGTGTATGGTGGCGAGAATAATGGATTGGTTGTAACGAATTACACTGATGCCAGTTTCCAAACATGTACTGGTGATTTTCAATCACATAGTGGGTACGTGTTTTGCTTGAAAGGTGGCACGGTTATATGGAAGAGTTCCAAACAACCGACAGTTGCTGACTCTACGACGGAAGCATAATACATCGCGGCTTCGGAAGCCGCAAAGGAGGCGGCTTGGGTCAAGAAGTTCGTGACCGAACTTGGTGTAGTGCCAAGCATCTCGGAACCCGTGGCTATGTATTGTGATAATACGGGAGCAATAGCACAGGCCAAGGAGCCGAGATCGCATCATCGCTCCAAACACATTCTGCGTAAATTCCACTTGATTCGTGAGATTTTACAAAGGCAGGATATTATGATTTTGAAGATTGATACTGACGAGAATGTAGCGGATCCATTTACGAAGCCATTTTCAGTTGCGAAACATGATCGTCATGCTAGAACTATAGGTTTGAGATGTTGGTTCAAATTTCCTTATAGTTTGATTATTTCAAAACACTGTCCGTACTAATGTATACATCCAGAAAAATGCAGGATAACATAGGTACGATACGAAGATGAAGGAGGACTTGTGAAGGAAGACTTCATTGGATTACATCAAGAATCAGGACATGAAGTCTCAACATAAACAAGAAAAGAAGAACACAAGGAAGGCCATTGGAATACATCAAGACTCGAGATGTTGAAGCCTTCCGTGAGTGGGATACGCCACAAATAAACCATAGGTACAAACCTAGTAGAACTCAAGTAAAATCATGTTCAAAATAACAAAGAGTTCAGTCAAGCAGGAAGTGCGTTCTGAACGAACTCAAAGTCCGTTCAGAACGGACTTGCTAAATATCAAAACTTTAAAGCTTGATTAGAACCAAACGTGTCACAGGGATGTGTGCGTTCGAACGAACAATCATGTCCGTTCGAACGGATAATTAGAATCCGTTCACCAACCTTCTGAGTGCGTTGAACGGACAATCCTTCCTGTGAACGGAAAATGTCACAGGGATGTATGCGTTCGAACGAACACACATGTGCGTTCGAACGAACAACCTGGAATCCGTTCACCCACTTTTCAGTGCGTTGAACGGACTCTTGTTCCTGTGAACGCAAAATGCTATGTATAATTGAGTCCGTTACGAACGGATATTGTCCGTTCGAACGGACCCAAGATGTACTTGCACGTTATTTTGAAACGGCTAGTGCAAACTTCAAGTGCGTTCTGAACGGACTGTATGCGTTCGAACGCACTTCAAGTTTTCTGAAGGATTTCTATAGAGAGTATAAATAGAATCCTTCATGGGTCTCTCTCTCCCACTTCCTCAATTTCAAACTTTCAAACCTAAAAAGAGAGAAACCCTAAGCTGTGATTTTCTATATCCATTGATAGCTTGAGAAACCTCTTTAGATCGTTGATCTACTTTCGATATTCTCCACTAATCGTATCCCACTCACGTGACCGATCACGTTGTAGCTCGATTAGTGAAAAAGTGCAATAGGCTAGTGCAACAAATTGTAAAGAGCCTAAGCTATAGATCGATAGAAGCGTGTAAATCGATCTAGGCAAATCCTTGTAATCGAGTTGAGTTGGAAGTCAATCGAAAGCCTAAAAGAGGCACAAGGCATTCCCGGAGACGTAGGTACTCGCAAATAATTGAGTCGGTCAATTAAGCGAGTAAAGGGTGAGTTAAAGCTACAAAGCAACCACCTACCGAACTTCGTAAACAAACATCTTGTGTCAAAGTGTTTGTACGGTATCATCTTTATCATCTAAATTATTATTTATTCCGCACCGTAAATTATGTTTAAATCTAAACTAAGTGTAAGTTAGATTGCCAAATTTACCCCCCTCTAGGTTAGAATTAACCAACAATTGGTATCAGAGCAAGGTACTAACCATCTCTTTGAGTATTAGGGATAACTTGTACTTAACGATCAAATGACCGAAATTAATCCTATTGTACAAAACTCATCTATAAATCCAATAAATACCATACCCAAATCAAATATATCAAACTCACGTGAATTAGATGGAACCAATTGGAGTTCTTGGAAGAAATGCATGCTAAATGCATTCGCTCTCCAAGGACTTGACAAGGTAGTGTTACGAGGCTTTGTCTTGGCCCAAGAGGTTGACACGGACGGAAATGTAACCTACCCCGATCAAACTAGGGAAGATAGAACTAATGACATTTACGCTCAAAACGTAATACTGAACAACGTAATTAGTTCTATCGGATCGCTAGTTGATCATTGTGAAAACTCATATGAAATGTGGCGTATGCTCAATGAGAGATACGAGGGTACATCTCAAATGAGAAGAACTAATATCATCGGACTTGAACAAGAATTCAACAATCTCCGAATGATTGAGGGAGAGTCCGTTGATAAAATCTGGGCAAAAATTAATGTATTAAAAACCCGATATGCCACCCAACATGCACCTCTTACCGATGATAGAATTATTGCTAGATTACTTCAAGCCATGCCCCGGAGTTGGGAATCTTTACGTGTAGCTTTAGGTACGGCGGTCGCATCACAAGATCTCACTCCCGAAGAATTGGTAAGTCAATTCCGGAACTTCGAGATTCGACTCAAGCAACTCGATGAAGAACAAGGGATCTTCACGACAACTCCTCGATCTAAAGCCATAGCCTTGCCCGCCGTGAATGCTAGCAACGAGGACAATGAGATGGACGACCTCACTTTGCGACTCCTAGAATGGCAAAGGGATGAAAAGCGATTTAACGAGAATCGAAAACAAAAGGGACTAAAACCTCATTGCTTTTGGTGCAAGAAGTTTGGACATATGATGGAGTCGTGTTGGACGCTCCATCCTGAAGATTCTCGGTGGAATAAAAAGGATGACGATCACAAGGATCGAGATAGACGAGAACCTCGATATGAAAGAAGATATGAGGACAAGGGTCGAGATGATCGCCAAAAATACAAAGGTAAAGATTATAAAAAGAAAAAAGCATATAAAGCTCATGTAAATTCCAGGTGGGGAGAAACGGATGGATCAAGCACATCATCTGAATCGGATGGTCCATCAAACCGACACCCCGCAAACCTTGCACTTATGGTAAGGATCGACTCTCCACCAATGAGCGCAGTGGAAGCTGCAATCAGATCTCTTCGAATTGAACGAGGGTTAACCACTACACCTCGCACTCCCACACGTATAGACGAAGAACCATCTACTCCTACTCCAAGCTCAACACATGACCAAGGTCATGAGGTACGTATCAACTCTATAACTAACGTAGAATCATTACATCATCCTGAGTTTTCTCCCGCATTCAAATTAGAACTCGAGTCGTGTGACGAGTTTCTAAAAGATGAAGGAAACTTTCAACAAATAGAGAGTAAACTTGAGAGCTCAACACAAACTCTCAAGGATAAGGTAGCTTCTCTTGAACTATCTATTTTGGCATATAAATCTCAACTAAAAGAATTTAAAGGGTTTTCAAAATGTGAGTGTCAAACCCTTAAAGGTGAGATGTCTCATTTAAAAGTCGAACTTCAAAATTGTAAAGTTGAAAATGAGTCTTTGAAGAAGGCTTGTGCCACTATTGCATTAAGTCCTCCTTCATTGGATGATATCTTGAAATCGTCATTAATGGGACAAAAGCCCAATGACAAATCTGGTTTAGGATACAAGAAAAATAACGGTAATAAACCCGATTTTTCCATATCTAAAAATCAAAAATCCAAATGGGAGAACAATAAAATGGGTAGTCACGGAAATGCTTTCATGTATCGTGACTACGACAAAGGTAAAAATGTGAAAACGGAACAAGTTAAACGTGTTAATCATAATTATAGGAACAATCATTTCACACAAAATTCACCACCTAGACATAACAATTTGGGAAGAACCGATTGTTTATTCAAAAGGGGACCAAATGGGTATTTCTACGAAGTGACCAACCACACCGACGCTTCATATCAAAAATGGTCTCCCAAACATTACACAAACACACAAAAACAATTTCAACAAAATCGACTTAAACCAAGCAAATTTCAATCCAACAACATTCATCATATGCCAAAATCGATAACTTCTCAGAAAAGTAAACCAACTCAACTCTCTAATTATTTTGTGAAAAGTTCCATATCCACAAATAAGCCCACCGTAGCATTTTGTAACTATTGTTGCAAAATTGGTCATATCTCAAACGGTTGTGATCTTCGCAATCCAAAATTAAAATCAAACTCAACATGGATGCGTAAAGATCGTCACTCGATGGGCCCCTCTACGTCTTTCGGTATAGGACCTCCTAGGGCTTAAGCCCTAAATTGAAACACTATACTCCGTAGTATCCCACACCTTAAACCAAATATGTAAGGGGAGTATAGGAAATGGGCTAAATTAAATTCTAGCCAAATTGGTCGAGTCTTATGTAGATACATCACAAGTGTTAATAGAGGAGTACATTAGAACACCTGTCTCGATAAATAAATCACGATTTCAGTCCAGTGATCACATCTCAGGAATCAGTCCGTTCGAATGAAAAACATGTGCGTTTGGAACTGACAAATGAAGTCACCAAATACCCTCTCAACAGCCTCAAGTCCGGTCGAACGGACTAAAATGCGTTCGAAACGGAAAACTGAACTATAAGATCCAAAGTCACAGTTAAATTATAGCGCCATCTAATTTTCCTACCAGGATCAAGTTCGTTCGAACGTACAACTGAATGCGTTCCGAACGGAAAAATGAATTATAGGATTATGGCGCCGTATCATACTTTGGCGCCGACTCTTAGTGTGAACAGTGTTCAGTGCGTTCGAACGAACAACTAATGCGTTCGAACGCACATGCCTCATTCAGCGAACCTACTTCAAACCCTTACACTCGCGACGTTTCATATTCTGGCGCCTCTTCTCAGTTGTGTGTGCGTTCGAACGCACATAGGAGTCCGTTAGAACGGACTTAACAACTTCCCAGATACAACTTAAAATCCCAAAATAGCGCCTTTTCTCAGACATGAGTGCATTCCAACGCACTTATTAGTCCGTTCGAACGGACTCATCGTATTTTCTGCCCATGAGCATGCAACCGACCTTAATCAATGGACACGATGGTTCAGATCTTCGTACGAAAAGACTTGAAGGGACACGATCTCATCTTAACTTAATCTCTTCTTCGTTCTCTTCCTAAAAACCTATTTTCTAACTCTATCTCTCACCAAAATCCTTACTCTCCTTCTCCATTAAGGATCATCACCATGAATGCTGCTAAGATCTTGCTTGCTAGGGGAAATTCGAAGGGAAAGAAGAAGGAAGGGGAGAGCTCCAACACTCAACCAAGGCCGAGAGCTCCACCTCAACAGAAGAAGGCAGCTAAGAAGCCTAGGAGGCAAGAAATCTTGAAAGCAGACTATGATTTCAAAAATATAAACAATGAACATCTCTTTCGAAATCCGGAGGCCGGAACTCTCTTCAACGACGTGGTGGCAAGGAGATCCATCGCGAAATGCTACTACTACGAGTTTCCACCAAATATTCCTCATCTTTTCGACAAGATCGAGGCAATCGAGAGAAGATGGGGATTCGCAAATCTTGCGTGTCTTAAAGAGCCGTTCTACGAAGTCATCACTCGATTGTTCTATGCAAACGCCGTATTCAACCATGCTCTAGAGAAGATAACCTCCTATATCCTCGGTGAACAAGTTGAGATCTCGGTTGAAAATCTGTGCGAGTTGCTGGGTCTCAAGGATGATGGAGAGAAGATCTACAACGCACGCAAGGGAAGACTCGAAGCCGCCATTATCGAACCAATGAAGAAGGTGGTTACAAATAGATACCAGTCTCAAGAATCGGCATCGCACTTGGCAGCTCCTGAGAAATTCGTTTGGGAAATCGGTAACAATATTCTTACTCCTGTCGCGAAATTGAAGGCAAATTTAGAAAATAGAAATATTATGCTATTGTATCGTATGTGGTACAATGATCAACTACCCGTCCATGTGCCGTATCTCATACTAAGTCACATGGAAAGCGTCCTGAGCCAAAGAAATGCCTCGTTACCTTACGGAACGTTGATTGCCCGGATGTTGGAACTCCAAGGAGTTTCAATCCCGGAGAACGAGTGGGACTTTCGATCGGAACAGCCAACCAATCTCGCATCTAAAGCAAACCTCCAACGTCTTGGATATCGGTATTCATCGAACGTACAAGGTTGGGTTATTAGTCCCTCTAAAGATGCGGAGGCGTTCCACCTTCCTCGCAATCCTACCCGGTGGCTGGAGGGTGACACCCAAACCGAGGAAGAGGCAAACGCCGACCCTGCCTATACTGACCAAAGCGGTGAAGCACCGGATCGAAAACGTAAGAAGAAGGAGGGTGCAGAAAGCTCTAACGCCCCCTCAGAACACGACGAAAGGAGATTTGCTTATATGAAGGCGTTATTCGAGGAGATGGATGAGCGGGTTGAACAACATGGACGAATAATGCGAGACGCATTTCGTGAGGACCTGCATGCTTCCGAGACCAGGATGATCGAGAACGTGGGTCGTCAATTTTCCGACCTCTATGTTCACCTTGGAAATCGCTTCGGGCCGTACACGGCACCCCAAGACCGAGTCCCGCGTACCTCTCCCCATCATACCACCGAGCATCCATCGGACTCCAACTCGGGACAATTCAATACCGACGCCTTCTTCGCAGCTGATCCGAGCGCCCAACCCGAACAGAACCCTTACACCGGCCCCAATTAGATGTGATTGCCGGAGATGTCAAAAGTTTAATGTGTGTGTGTTATAATCTAGGTGTTATGTCATAAGTTTTATTTGTGAACAATTGATTTGTTTAGTGTTATGTGTGTGTTTGTATCGGCATGTGTCATGCCTTGAACTGAGTAGATTTGATTTAGTGTCAGTCTGAGTATTATCAACTGTTGCATCTATTTTTGATTTTTTTTCATAACCTATCAGTCCAGATGCAAGTGCGTTCGAACGCATTACTTTTTCGTTCGGAACGCACACATAAAAACTGTTTTATTTTCTTAAAAATATCAAATGTGAAAAGATTTTTGTCATTCAAAACAAAAGAATTTGATCATATTTACGAGCTCATACATTCATCAATTCATTCTTTGAGGGGGAGCTCGCATTTAGGGGGAGCCTTCCGTTGATGAAGTCTCCTTGGCCCTTTTGATCTCTTTCAAAATGGGGGAGAAACGATCGTACGGAAAGTTCTCAACTAAATCGTGAAACTCTCCAAACCGACGGTGTTTTGAAATTAATCAAAAGGGGGAGTTTGTTCGTTCAAATTTCCTTATAGTTTGATTATTTCAAAACACTGTCCGTACTAATGTATACATCCAGAAAAATGCAGGATAACATAGGTACGATACGAAGATGAAGGAGGACTTGTGAAGGAAGACTTCATTGGATTACATCAAGAATCAGGACATGAAGTCTCAACATAAACAAGAAAAGAAGAACACAAGGAAGGCCATTGGAATACATCAAGACTCAAGATGTTGAAGCCTTCCGTGAGTGGGATACGCCACAAATAAACCATAGGTACAAACCTAGTAGAACTCAAGTAAAATCATGTTCAAAATAACAAAAAGTTCAGTCAAGCAGGAAGTGCGTTCTGAACGAACTCAAAGTCCGTTCAGAACGGACTTGCTAAATATCAAAACTTTAAAGCTTGATTAGAACCAAACGTGTCACAGGGATGTGTGCGTTCGAACGAACAATCATGTCCGTTCGAACGGATAATTAGAATCCGTTCACCAACCTTCTGAGTGCGTTGAACGGACAATCCTTCCTGTGAACGGAAAATGTCACAGGGATGTATGCGTTCGAACGAACACACATGTGCGTTCGAACGAATAACCTGGAATCCGTTCACCCACTTTTCAGTGCATTGAACGGACTCTTGTTCCTGTGAACGCAAAATGCTATGTATAATTGAGTCCGTTACGAACGGATATTGTCCGTTCGAACGGACCCAAGATGTACTTGCACGTTATTTTGAAACGGCTAGTGCAAACTTCAAGTGCGTTCTGAACGGACTGTATGCGTTCGAACGCACTTCAAGTTTTCTGAAGGATTTCTATAGAGAGTATAAATAGAATCCTTCATGGGTCTCTTTCTCCCACTTCCTCAATTTCAAACTTTCAAACCTAAAAAGAGAGAAACCCTAAGCTGTGATTTTCTATATCCATTGATAGCTTGAGAAACCTCTTTAGATCGTTGATCTACTTTCGATATTCTCCACTAATCGTATCCCACTCACGTGACCGATCACGTTGTAGCTCGATTAGTGAAAAAGTGTAATAGGCTAGTGCAACAAATTGTAAAGAGCCTAAGCTATAGATCGATAGAAACGTGTAAATCGATCTAGGCAAATCCTTGTAATCGAGTTGAGTTGGAAGTCAATCGAAAGCGTAAAAGAGGCACAAGGCATTCCCGGAGACGTAGGTACTCGCAAATAATTGAGTCGGTCAATTAAGCGAGTAAAGGGTGAGTTAAAGCTACAAAGCAACCACCTACCGAACTTCGTAAACAAACATCTTGTGTCAAAGTGTTTGTACGGTATCATCTTTATCATCTAAATTATTATTTATTCCGCACCGTAAATTAGGTTTAAATCTAAACTAAGTGTAAGTTAGATTGCCAAATTTACCCCCCTCTAGGTTAGAATTAACCAACATGAGATACCTAGAGGAGGAAGTTGGTTTGTAGTTATCTAAAACAATAGTTGTTATGATGAGTTATTTGTTGTAAACGATGTATCACCCAAGACTTATGCTATATTAATGCAATTTCAAAATTTTATATTTTATTTGCATTTATCTCTTATATGAAAACTTGTGCGTGGTTGTATAATTTGATTACACGAACCTTGATTTATGACTTGTGTGAGCGTCTACGAGATACGTGATCATGTTAAGTAAAACCGTCACATTTCAAAAGTTATATTTCAAAATGTCCCTAGTCATGATTAGGATACTTATGAGATAAGTATATCTATTATAAGATAATAGACTAACATGTACACTAGCATATTCACGGAGGTGATGATTATGTTTTGCTAATCATAGGACAAAGAGTTTGTCGAATCGGGAATATGGATATGCATTAGGTTATGCATATTGTGACTTGACCAAAAGTACGATACCATGACATGGTTTAGTCATTATAGATGGAATCGTAACGAATGTGATCTTAGTTCTTCACACTTGAGATGATCATGGATCATTTTTCCGTGCGTAATATGATGCTTAGATATAATCTTCCACTATCTGTAACAGGATGGTCATGGGATCATGATCGGGCATTATCTGAAACATGGAATTTGATGTGAATCATCAAGATAGAAATTATTCCTTTCTAGAGAAAGAGATATCCCTTAGGCCTATCGATGAATTGATCAACGAAATCTCTGGCCAGAGCCAATGATATTAATAGTTAATATCGATTGTGTTTGTTGATTCAATTCGGCATCGAAACATAAGTTTAGTCAATCAAATTATAATGATGACTATTACCGTGCTTTTTGATTGACGGATATCGTGAACAAGAGAGCTAAACACCACTGTTCGAGATGGGTATAAATGATCACAATCATTTTCGTTTTCAACGTGGGAAAACTATGATGGATTTCTTCCTAGATCTCTCTCATGAGCCCGTGAACTTAGGCATAAGTTCACTGCCATTGCTTGATACGAACCTACGCGGTCACACAAAGAGCTGTCTTATTTCGGGCTCAAATTTCAATCTCTAAGGTTATGTGTACATGAGATGTACACTAGTACTTTCTTTAGTTGGATCTTGAACTAAGTGGGAAACTGAAGGAAATACAGTTACAGATCAACTAGTAGATTGTAGACATGAGGGTAGATGAACGTACGCGTTCGTCGGAACGATTGGATGCATAATAAGATTATGCAAATATCACAAAAATTACATAGTCCGTCACGACGCACCATATGGTCCGTCATGACGCACCCTAGTGTATTTCTGTATAGTCCAATCTGTGAGTATAACGTCATGACGCACCATTCAGTGCGTCATGACGGAACACCTGTATAACTGTTTGATTAAGTAATAGTGACTGGTCCGTCAGGACGCACCAAGTTGTGCGTCATGACGCACTGTGATCCGAATTCTGGATTGACGGTTTTGATACTCATTAATGCCCTATTAATGGAGGCTTTGATTATAAGATCTGAGCAACTCCTCTCTCTCTCTCTCTCTCTCTCTCTCTCTCTCTGGGCTTGCTGGTCAATTCTAGATCTGAAAGAGAGATACTTGTGAGACAAGTTAGAAGAGAAAGATATTACATCTTGAGCAAGTTTGTGGAAATTTTAGGGGAATTTGCAACAACCGAAAGACCCTAGCTCGAGGTGGATACGAGTAGAGAAATCTCACGTGAGATTTTTTGGCGTGATCAATTGAGAGAAAGGTCGGAGACAAACCGGAGAAATTCCGGTTGTATACGACAAATCGGAGCTTCGAATTAGGTGTCGAATCGTGCGGACGTGGGACATGCATGTCGCCAGAGTCGAAGCAAGAGCAAAGCAACTACGCAGTCAACCCGTCTCCGTGATCAATTTCACGCGGTATGATTCTCTATGAATTAAGAGTTAGCGCATGTTTTGAAAGTGGTATTATATACTACTGCAGTGGTTGGAATTCTCGTGTTACCACTACTGCAATTACATTGTAATTATCAATGTTTGGACATAAGTAATTGTAAATGTTGTTGTTACAAATATGTTGTTTGGATAAAACAAATGAAAGCAAATGTAGTTAAGCTCAAATAATATCCCTTAAAATCATGTGATTAACTCCCAATATTCAAAATCAATCCCAGATTGATTAGCACTCATTTTAACTCAAGTGTACATGTTAATTAAAAATAATTCAATTGTAAATAATAAAATAATGTTCATTTGTGATTACTATACAGACAATTAATAAATTTATCTATCAAAAACAATATTTTTTCCAAAAAAGATAAATAAAAGATCTGGAATATATAAAAAAAAATATACAGAGGACAAAAAAAAAGTAACACCTTAATCTGGAACATAATAAGTAGTTAACAATCAAATAGATATGAAATTCAATTCAAATCGTGTCTTCTTCTAAGTTGAACAAATATGAGAAATAACCAAAATAAAATTACTGTTTGTTTGCTGTTTGGGAAAAACAAAAGATTAGAAAAACAATTAATTTCCATTCATTTCCCCCATTTGATTCATTATTTGATTTCTAAGGGCTATCCATTCTTGTGTTTCATCTCTTGACTCGATTGAAGTTGTCGACCCTCTATAATTTGTTGTTTGGCATTGTTCAATTGTCGGTACAAATAAATCGATACCATCTTCTAAAATGTAATTATGAATGACACAACATGCAAGAACAATATCTACTTGAGTGGGATATCGAAAGAACGACCCAAAACTAAGAATTTTAAAACGGTTCTTCAAAGCACCAAATGCACGTTCAATAGTAGTTCGCAAAGACGAATGTCTATGATTGAACAATTCCTTATTATTCGAAGGGGGGTGATCAAAAAAACTCTTTGGTGGTGTTCGTTTGCGGTGGAATAGGGCAGAATAGAGGAATAGAGCGGATTAAATGCTCTATTCCAACCGAACAGAGACTGATTAACTCGGAATAAAAGCTCAAAAATAGAATTACTCCATTCCATATAAATCATGGAATATAGCTTATTCCACCGAATAGAGCAAAACAAGAGACGAAATTACCCTTACCTATTCCATTTGAAGCTGATGTGGCAAAGATGTGAAGTAAAATATTATTTTCTCGATCTCTCTTCTATTTTGTTTTTCCCATGAACTTCCATCACAAAACCTCCTCCCATTCTTTCTCCAGCGACTTTTCGGCAATCCATGGACAACCATCTCAGAAAAGATTCTTTGCAGATACATATTCGTTTTTTATGTTATCCAAAGAGATCCATCTCTGGCATATTTTTTGACGCCTCCATTGACGACTATCGTTACCTAACTGATGGAGAAACGAAATTGAGCAAGGTATCAATCTGAGCATGAGGCAAGGTATGAATTTGGGTTTGTTTCTTTAATTAAAAGGCAGTTTTGTTGATTAATTTGCTAAGACTCTTGATTAAGTTGATTGCCATTGAAGCCCTTTTTCTTCTCAAGCTTCATTGTAACTATTTATTCTCAAGCCTTTTTCTGAAGCTTCAATTAAATCTGAAATTAAGACTCTGTATAATGCTATTGATGTCTAAATCTGAATTAAGCCCTTATTTTGATTAATTTGAGCATGAGGCATATTTTGGTTAGTGCTCATATTTTGTAATGGTGCTGATACTATTATTATTATTATTTGATTTTAATTTGAGAAAAAATTAAGTTATACGATAAGGGCATTTTGGTCATTAGCATCATTCATTCTTTTTAAACCTACATTTTTATTCCATTAGCTTTGGCGAACAATGTTAGAATAAAATGATTTAATTGACTATTCCCTATTCTTCTATTCTTCTATTCCATCGCTTGCCAAACGGGCCCTTTTAGATGATATCTTACCCCTCTAAACGGTGAAATAAAACCTGGACGTGTCGAATACCCGGCATCTACCAAATAGTATTTTTCTAGAAATTAAATAAAAATAAAAATAGTTATATTTATGTATGTTTCAGAAAAATAAATAATTATATATTATTTACCTTGAGGTAAAACCAATCCATCATTTCTTTCAAGTGCATTCCTCAAAATAAGAGAGTCGTGTGCTGAACCCTCCCAACCGGCCAGTACATACGTAAACCGGAGATCAAAATCAACCGCAGCTAGGACATTTTGGCTAGGGAACCCCTTACGCCCATAGAAAGGGCCTTTATTATCTCGCACACTAGCACAAATATGTGTTCCATCTAAAGCTCCAACACAATTATCAAAGAACGGCGTGAATCTTGGATTTGAGCTAATCATCCTGTGTGTGATTGTACTAGGTGGTTTTATATAGTCCACTCGCAATTTACCAATTGCATTGAGAACATGATGAAAATGCCGACTAACGGTCTCGGTTGATCGTATGAAATTTCTTGCAATAACCCGACTTCTTATACTGTGAGCTATCACACGGAGAAATATGGTCATTTGTTCTTCGAGCGTTACAAATAAGGTATCCCACATCAACCTTTTGCTCTTCATGATATCGCATAACCCAAAAAAAACACTCCTTCTCATTCGAGTCATAGCAACACACCCAACATCAGACTCGTGAATCACACGTATTATATATGAATTTCTCAATGAATGTCTCATGTCTATTTTATGTGGAGGAATTTTGCTCGATTCACATTTACTTTGATGTTCTTCGAGAAGCTTCAAAATAATAAAAGCCGCACCTGTAGTGCTCAAAACAGCTCTCTGTTGTTCCTCGCTTAACATCGTGAAATCTATATACATCACACAAATTAAGTGCCATCCATTAGTACTTTTTGTTTGAGTTTGTATAAAAGGAAAAAAAATCTATTTTGAACCAAAAAAAATAGTGTGTATGAAGCTTGAAGTTTGAAGTTTGAACCAAAAAGAAGTCTAAGGACAAAATAATACACAAGATGACTATTCTTGGATATTATTCAATTTGTTAATAAGAAATTTGATAATTGACATTTCATCGAACAAGTTAAGGACAAACTAAATTGCCTTTGATGCAAGATATAAACCATTATTAAATTGTCTTGCTTGTATTTAGTAAACCATTGTACAAGAACATAAGATTTACTTGGATATATTCAACTCATTACTAAGAAATTTGTATAAACGGCAATTCATCGAACAAGTTAGAGGCGACTAAGGTAAAATTTTAAAAAATCCCACAGCTTTAGGTCCATCTACAAGATAGAAATTTGGACAAAAGTAAATCAATTTTAGGACAAGTTTATAAAATAGAAATTAAAATTCGATTTGGAAAAATAATTTAGGGAAAAATTGGATAATTTAATGTACAGTTCATGAACACACACATGACACATACAGAGAGAGAGAGAGAGAGAGAGAGAGAGAGAGAGAGAGAGAGAGAGAGAAATTACGCAGCTATAACATAGAAGCAGAGAAGTTATGTACATGGACCAAGTAAAATGACCACAAGCAGCTCAAACAGCTTTTAAACATTTTTGAGAGAAGGAGAAGCTTACCATAAACTCAGAGAAGACAAATTTTTGGCGGAGAAGTAGAAGCTTATCATAAAAATGAGAAGTGAGGTTTGTTTTGGTGGTGAAGATTTGGAGAAAAGAGAAAAAAAAACTTTTGGCGGTGAAGATGAAAGAGAAGAAATAATTTCCCGCCAGATTTTCTATTTGCAGTTTTCGTGATTCTTGCTGTTCCGAGGAAAGATATATCTGCAGCAGTAGGAAGTCTTTTGCATATCCAACTACACTCGTTTTTGCAATTACTTTCAACCAAACAATGGAATAAAGGCAATTACTGCAATAGCTATTACTAACTGTCATAACTACAGCCATCCAAACATGCCCTTAATTTAATAGGTAGTTGCACATAGTTTGGGATTTGTACGATCGAGTCGTCGACATGGTCCTCGGGATCGGGTCGGACCGGGCTTCACAATCCGCCGCGCGGGACTCGGTAGTGACGCCGATACCCAACAGGAGCTGCGTCACGACGGACAAGATGGTCCGTCATGACGGAGCTAAGTAGTAACGGCTAGTTCAGTGAATGTGATACGTCCATCTTGACGGACTATAGTGCGTCATGACGGATTGTAGTCCGAATTCTGGAATGGCAGTTTTGTGAAAGATACTCATTCATCCTCATTAATAGGGTGTTTAATATAAAGATCAAGGTGATCTTTCCTCTCTCTAACCAGTCATTCTACAGAGATTAGAGAACTTGTTGGACAAGTAATAGACAGCTAAAAACACCATTAGAGGTTGTTTGATTAGAGCAAGTTTACGGCGATTTTAGGGCAATCGCGCGTAACCGAGAGACGAGGCTCACGGTGGATACGAGTGGAGAGGTTTCATCTGAAACCTTTGCTTTGATCTAACGAGAGCAAGTTCGAGGACAGTCGAGGAGCAAATCGGAAAGCAATCCGGTTGTATTTGACAAAAGAAGCTTCGAGCAAGGTGTCGAATCGCACGGGCGTGGGACGTGCGTCTTACCGGAATCGAAGCGAGGAAAGCAACTACGCAGTCAACCCTTCTCCATGATCAATTTCACGTGGTATGGTTCTATGTCTATAATAGTTATATTCATAGGTAGATGTGTTGGGATTTTGGGGTTTAATTATTGATTTTGGATGGAGGAAATATTTGGGGAATATTTGATTTTGGGGATGAATAACAAAAGAGGATAAATAAATGATTAAATGAAATCTCACGGAGAGAGAGAGAGAGAGAGAGAGAGAGAGAGAGAGAGAGAGAGAGAGAGAGAGAGAGGGGAGTTAGTGGCACAAGCCAATTATCACACGCTGCTTTTAAATGGATAAAGATACACTCTCCCAAAGGGCACACAAATATATGGATATATAGATACAAACACCAAAAGGTGCACACTCAATAATATATTGATACAATGTTTCGAGATAAGGGTGGGATTGTTTTCCACACTCCTTACTTTATTTTTCTCTTTCTATTTTTCTGGAGATTTTGTCTCTCTAAAAACATATGAGATGGGTTGCATTTATAGATCACATTCACCCTCTCAATACAACTCTTGGTTTATCTAGATACTTATATTCTATTTAATAGACACTTATTTATTTAATAGACATCCCCTTTAGACACCTATTCTAGATACTTCTATTTTACATACACATTTAAAATAATTATCCTGCCCTTAAATTATACATAATATAATTAATTAATATATTAAAAACATTAATTTCAATACTCCCCCTTAATGTTTTTTCGTTATTTTTTTTCTCGATGCTCCCCCGTGATTTTTTTCTCGTCACGCTCGTCTATTTTTTTTAACTCGTTTTTTTTTAATCGGTTTTTTTTTTCGAATCGTCCTTTTTTCAGATCATCTTTTTCGAATTGCCTTTTTCCGAATCTTCCTCTTTTCGGATCGTTTTTTTTTTCCGAATCGTCTCCTTTCTTCGTCATGCCCATACCATCGATAATTTCTTCTCCTTCTAATATTTTTCATAGACCATGCGAGATCAAATAACCCTCGTGATAATTCTCCAAAAAATTATATTTTTCTCCATCGAAATTGAGTTGCAAAATTTGTGGGAACCCGAACACACCGTCTTGGGTTGTCGTGGCCTTCTCCTACTCCAAATTTCTACTAAACTCGATAAATCGATAATGAGTTGTGAAGTTTATGGGAGTCCAAATACGTAACCTTCTTGGTTGTCTTGGTGATCTCCTTCTTTGACTTCTACTATACTCGTTAAATCGGAAATTAGTTGTGAAGTTCGTATGAGCCCAAGTACATAACCTCTTTGGTTGTCTTGGTGACTCCTTCTCCAACTTCTACTAAACTCGATAACCGTCGCTCGATAACCGTCGCTTTCGATAACCGTCGATCGATAACCTTGCTCTGATACCAATTTGTTGGGATTTTGGGGTTTAATTATTGATTTTGGATGGAGGAAATATTTGGGGAATATTTGATTTTGGGGATGAATAACAAAAGAGGATAAATAAATGATTAAATGAAATCTCACGGAGAGAGAGAGAGAGAGAGAGAGAGAGAGAGAGAGAGAGAGAGAGAGAGAGAGAGAGACACACAGGGAGTTAGAGGCACAAGCCAATTATCACACGCTGCTTTTAAATGGATAAAGATACACTCTCTCAAAGGGCACACAAATATATGGATATATAAATACAAACACCAAAAGGTGCACACTCAATAATATATTGATACAATGTTTCGAGATAAGGGTGGGATTGTTTTCCACACTCCTTACTCTATTTTTCTCTCTCTATTTTTCTGGAGATTTTGTCTCTCTAAAAACATATGAGATGGGTTGCATTTATAGATCACATGCACCCTCTCAATACAACTCTTGGTTTATCTAGATACTTCTATATTCTATTTAATAGACACTTATTTATTTAATAGACATCCCCTTTAGACACCTATTCTAGATACTTCTATTTTACATACATATTCAAAATAATTATCCTGCCCTTAAATTATACATAATATAATTAATTAATATATTAAAAACATTAATTTCAATAAGATGCACGTAGTTTAGGATTCGTACCCACGGATCGGTGACGTGGTCCTCGGGATCGGGTCGGACCGGGCCTCTCAATCCGCTGTGCGGGGCTCGGTAGCGACGCCGTTCCACGTAGAATATGATTCGTACTTTCGTGTCGGCGACGTGGCCCTTAGGATCGGGTCGGACCGGGCCTCTCAATTCGCTGTGCGGAGCTCGGTAGCGACGCCGGTACCCAACAACTACAAATCTATTATCGAGATATATTCCATTTTGGTTGAAAGAATTGTTATTGTTACGTCTTTTGTAAAGTACAGTTCCATCATCTTGAATTGTTGTTTTTGTTTGAAATTGTTTTGGGAATTGTTTCGAACAGAGACCATTTTTCATACATGGCGATGTTGGGTTCATTGTTTCACATGGACCGTGGAGCATAAACGACGTAACTACATTATATGCTTCTGGGTCATTGTTACAATCAGGTATTTCGGCTGCGACAACACGATCTACGTCATGCGGAGTTTTTAACTTGTAACGCGAGGCGAGCAACACGACAATATGAACATGTGGTAGTCCCCTTTTCTGGAACTCCACCGAGTAGACGACTGCAAGCATGATGTGAATTATTGACATGTTAAGTTGTAATATGTGTAATTGTTATATGAAATATTGACACGTTAAAATGTAATTTACACAATAGTTATAGGAATCTTACCTGCAATAGCATCGTCGAAAATTTTCTTTTTATGTATATCATTTATGAGTTCGTCAAGTTTCATGTTGAATATGCGTGCAATTATGTCGGGTCTGTCGTCTTCGGGTCGTTGACCAGGCAATAAGATTGTGTATATTCCGGGCCAATTTGGATTACATGTCATTGTTACAAATATATTAGGATTTCCGTATTTTCTGCATATCCCCATTGCATCATGGTAGTGTTGGTACAAGTACCGCGGACTACCAACATGCGTATCAGGTAGAATTATACGCTTACCAATTTTCTCCCCCAATATATTGCCTTCTGCTACTGCTGTTCTGATATCGTTTAAATTTTCAGATCGTAGTTGTGTTTGGTTTTTTTCTAAATAGACTAATCGACATTGTTCGATAGAAAGATAAGCGTCTACGATATATTGTTGGAATAATCGACCGGCACGGAAAATTGTAAGTACTTCGCATAAACGTTGGTGTAATCTGTATAGATAATATTCGGCCATTGTGACATATTGTCTTTGAACTTTGCGTGTTCCTGGCATATTTTGTGCGTATCTTATATGCAAATGATATCTGTCTTCTCCATATGGAAAAAGGATTGGATATTGCATTGGCATATAGCTCGGATGGTATGATTGGATACGTTGTAATCCGTTAGTTCGATGACGAACTATAATATCACGTTGCTCTTGTTCAGATGATATGTCTCCAACAACTAAGCCAACAACTTCACTTATTGTTGGAGGTGTATATTGTGATGAATTATTGTTTCGTGTAGCAATAAGACGTATATTAAAATGTTGGATGTCGTTGAGGTTGCATTGTTCTTGAATGTTTTGAAATGATTGTGCATAACATGTGCATCAAATCACGGATAATATGAGGTCGTGGTTGTTGGTTGATGTTGTTAGTCGCAAATGTATTTATTCGATTTCATAATTCATTTTGAGTATCGTACATGTAAAGTTGTGCTAACACTGGTTTGTTTCCTTCAATTGGTAGAAGGGAGCCTATTCAATGACATATTTGTCCACACACTTTGAAAACGTATGGTCCACAACCATCATTTATTCGGTCATCAACGTTCGCTCCCATCGATGTGAAAGAGAACATGGAATTGTACAATCGGATATTTTCCTTGAAATGATGAGATATCTCGGAGTCGGTTGCGGTAAGTAATGTGTCTAATATTAAAGGCGGGTTCGCCAATTGAGGAAATTGTACTCGACCCTCATGGCAACATAACGTATACACTGGCCTTCCTCTTGTTGATAGTGTTTGTATTTTTTCGCGATCCCAAAACTGAGCTCTGCAGTATTGACACGCATGCTGCGGGCTGCCAACATCGAAAGGTCGTCTAGACAGACCTAATTGTTCCAAAAGTATGAATTATTGGTAAGGAGAAGATATGTTTAATTGGTGAGATGAAAGTGTAAAATATTGTTGGCGATGAATTACCTGTATTAGAAGGGGATTGGTTAACTGTATTTCGCGAGTTACAAACGACCAAATGATCTCCTCTGCAGGACTCTAAAGGACGTGAATCTTGTTAATTTCATAGTAGTATTATTAATTATTAAGTAATAAGCCATACTGGATAATACCTGTGTAAGGCACGACAAAACTTCTTGCCTGTTGTACACGGTTGGGTTCCATAGCCGAAGATTCTCCATGATTTTGAAGTACGTAAATCTGACTTTATGAAAGGAGAAGTGGAATATTTTTGTTGGAATAGCAGCACTGTATTCAATTAATGCAATGAGACATACATATGGTAATTTTGCAATCAAAAACAAAATACCTTATGAGGAAGTAACCAAGAACATGCACCGCGGAGACAGTAGAATGTACGCCCCGATCAGAGTGGACGAACCAAGAGGACTGTACACATTGACATACATATGGTAATTCTGCAAACAGTACACTGCAATGTCAGTACATCTTAATTTATCTATCAAAACAAAAAGAACTTTTGCAATAAGAAAAGGCAGTATTTATTTATGAAAATCGAGGACTACATTTATTTGTACAAAAAAGTAGATATAACCCGAAATTATGCATGTAACGCAATGACACATAACTAATGAGTCGACTATTCTAAATTTTGGTATTAGACGTAAGCACTTTTTGTAAGTAATGAGTCGAAGATCAGAATTGTCGAAATAACGGAATGAAATCAGAGCAAATCAGATGCAAATCAAGGTGGAAATTCTGAAAACAAAAAGGAATTTGCAATAGTGAGAAGACGAAATTTGAAACTGTTGAAATTACGATATGCAATTGAAGCAAATGAGATGGAAACGCGTGAATTATGTGGAAATTGAAAACAGCAACCGATTTTAATAAAAACATAGAACATTTGTACCTGTTGAGAGTTTGAAATTGAGGTTGGCTCTCTTTTCCTCGTCTTTGCAAAAATATATGCTCGATTTTCTGTTTTTACTCGTGTTGAGGGCGAGGTACGGTTTGTGAGTCGAGTTTGTAAAAAGCAGAAAGCTGGATAGGTGTTGATCACCGATAAAGAGATTACTTTTGCAGAAATGAACGATCAGCGGGAATCAAACTGGAGATCTGTTGATCAGACAGCAAGCAAGTGAACCACTGGACCAACACTCATTTTGTGATAGGAACGTATTAATTCTTTATGACTTGAAATGCAACGTGTCAGCACTAACACTGGATTCTTCATTGAACATTAAAAGAAGTATATATATATTTTATTAGTCAACTAATAGTACATAAAAAAAATTTAAAGCCGTGTGACCTGTGAGTTGGTTCATCATCTAATTAAAAAATATATAGATCTAAAGTAGGTTTAAAACTTGAGATAACTGGTCTGAAGTTTTAAATTTGATTTCCATATCGGTTATGTGACACGACAATATTTACTTTTTTTTACTGCTAATGTGTTAGAAATTCGAATTACATGAAAAAAAGAGAAAAATAAACCTTTATTCAATTATAAAACGTTATTTCTTCTTGTTGAGTGAGTAAGAGTACATATGTTATTTTTATTATTGAGAGGGTAAATATGACCGTTAATTTAAATGTTGATCGTTAATTTTAATGGAGAAATTGGATGGTTTTTTATTTTTGGGTAAATACGATATTTTAGATTTATGAAAAGATAAATATGATATTTTAATTTTAAGCAGGGTAAATATGTAATTTTAAGTTTAATAAAGGGTAAATATGTAAATCCCCCAATATTTTTTAAACCAAAAAGTCCTTCCATTTACATATTTAATAATTTACAAAAATTGTGATTTTTTATTAATTTTAAAATATTTTCATAAAAAAATTAACATAGAATAATTTGAAAAAATAATAATTATATATATAATTTATTATTTTTTTTATGATACCAATATCAAAGAATTATAAAACAAACAACAATATTGAAAAAACATCATGAAAAACTATTGATAGAAAAATTAATTTTTAACATCTAATTAATTTCCTTTCATTTCTTTATGTATTTTTAATAGTTTCATGGTCTTTTAATTCTTTAAATATTTGCAAGGTGTTTTTTTTTAATAGTTTCATGGAAATACATGGAGATGTAGTGATGTCAAATATGAAATATATATACGTATTAGAGACAACATATTAGACTGACCAACTTATGAGAATATACATGGTTATTGTCATTATATATATTCTCATAACAAATATAGTTTTAGTTCTTTGACATGAGGTTGTCATTGGATTTCTCATATGTGAATTGCGATACTTAGATATGTTTTTTTGTTATCTTTAACCGGGTAATCAAGGTCATCATTGAGTATTACATGAAGCATGATGGAGGATGTGAATAACCAAGATGAAAGTTGTTCCTTTCATGATTGAAAGAGATATCTCTCAAACCTCCCCGATGAATTAGGATTGATGGAATGCATGGTCACGCTCAATAAGATTAACATGTGTTGTTAATCTAAATTGAATATTCAATCTGATTCTTGATCGGGAAAGAATTCAGTTGATTTAGAAATGATGACAATTTACCATGTCTTTGATCAACATATATTGTATGAACAAGAGAGCTAGTAATTTGTCTATTTGATAAATATGTAATGATCACATATCATTTATTTAATTTGGATAGTTATAATGCCTTGCTAGAGGCCAATTATGATTTACATATTTAAATGGAGATTTAATATGTTGCCGACATTAAATAAATCTATAAGGCCACACACAAAGACAAGTATGGATTGGACACAAAAAATCAGATCAATATGAAGAGGTGTAAGCATTGGATGCTACATGCATGTATGAATGATACATGCATGTATGGATGCATGGGATTTAATAATCAGAATTAATTCATTTGGGGAAATGAAAGATTTGGAAAACCTAGGATTTTCGTCTGATTATATATACCCATCAATCACTTCATAAAGTGGTGACTTTTGAGTGGTTTTCACTACCGATATTCAGAATATAGAGAAAGAGAGAAACCCTAGCCGCAACCTAGTTTCTTGAGAAGAAAGCGAGAGGTAGCAGCAGATTATTTAAAAGAATTCAATGTAAGTCTATTTAAAATCTATTTTTAATGAAAAGTTTCACCAATCAAATCAAAAGAATTGTATATCAAAAAATAATTTTCGATCGATAAAGATGCTTAAACACTAATTTAAATTTTTAGTCCACAAAATAAAAAGGACTCTCATGAAATTAGTAAAACACTTTCATTCACTTTTGCACAAGTTGATCCTGAGATGTAATTAGTCACTTTTAAATTATTCGGTACAAAATACTTAAGTCATTCTTCCCATCGAACCAAATCTCATATAAGTTGCGTTCTTTCTTTTAAAAATTCATTTTTATCTCTTTATTTTTGTATTTTTAAATCTATTGTTTTTATCTTTTAAACTATTTATTTTTACGAAAAAATATTTTCTCATTTTAGATTTAGTAGTGCTTAAATAGTGCTCATGTAGTTCTTTTTCTCATGTAGTCCTTTTTTGCATAATGACAGTTTGAAAGTTATTTGTGATATTTTCCAATCTTCCTTGATGAAGATCATTATCTCATTTTTTCGGACATAAGTTGCTCATATCGACCATCCTTCTTGAATGCATCTCTTTCCCTTTGGAACAATCGGTTTTGGCATACACAGAGCGGTAAGGACTAGTAGAATCATTATGCAAGAGCTTCCTACGTATCAATTTAAATTTCTTATTGACACATTGAATTGAAGTATATAAATCTTTTACTGAATAGAATCCAATAAAGAAAATTATGTACCAATTGCGAGTTTCATCCCTAGCGAAAATTTGGGGTGCATGAACCATTAAACGGGTCACCATGTTTTGCCTGATGCACACGTGCATTCATAAGAACCTGCTGGCAAGTTATGGCAATTACCATTGCAAGGATACATAGAGGTATTGCGCATTCATCTATGTCTGCATAATCGAGTGTATTGCTCTGCTCATCAATAAAATAACGTAAATACGCACATATTTGATTTATTGTTGAGAAAACATTTGGTAACTACAAATACAAATAAAGATTTGTAATAAGTAATAATTTACCTACACATCAATTTACAAGGTAAGGGTTACTTTTGAACAGTTACAACAATACCCCGGTCCATTACTTGATTCATAGCAACGACTATATAAACTTTGACAACCATATGTTACTAAATCTAATTGTGCTTGTGCGCAATTCTTTGCCCCTCTAAACGCCCAATCAGGATAGATTGGCACGGTTGTGTTCGTAGACATTGTCATGTTCGGTTTATCGAAGCTAAGCCAATCTTTATCGACCAAAAACGCATAGCTACATGGGCTGAAAGATAATATACCATCATGGGAATATCCCTCGAAATGTATCAAGTTGTCGGCAAGATTCGAAGGAATAGCAACATGACAACAACCAACGCCCGAACAAGAACCGTCTGTTTAAAATTCAACACAAGTTCGTCAATCATATAAGAATATACGTTTGAAGAATGTAGATTTGAAATTGAAGTATTAAACAAGAGAGATTTTTTTGTTAAATAATTGTTTTTTCCTTCAATCACCATCTGTAATGCTATTTGAGTCGTTGCAGTATGATAAACAACCCGTGTAATAGTCGTACGAATAGATTCCATTATTATCTTTCTTGCTTTGGATCCACGCGAAGGAATTGCACCCGATTAACAACAAACTGGTTATGGGTGTTTGAGATCCTGTATACATTAATATTACTAAAAAAAATTATAAGCATTTTGTACAGCAATATGTGAGGCTAAGAGGAGAATGATGAGGAAAATTGTGCTGCTCAGGAGATCAAAACTAAACTTTCTTATTGTTCTCTTTCTTTACTTGCTATCCATTTACTTTAACGGAGCAACTCCTAAAAATTAGAGGTGACATAATCTAATCTGATCAAAAAATCCGCTCATCTTAAATTGTATAAATGGAGCGGATATGGACCGATAATGATCATCTTGTTGTATTATTATTATAAATAATACTAATTAAATTTTAAAACTTATTTATATTAATGATATAAAATTTTAATATGTGAATCTTAATATTCAACATTAAATATAAATATCATTAAGATACAAAATAAAGAAGATATTAAAGAGAATTTGAAACACTCTATTTACTGTCAAGTATTATTTCGGTTGCTGATACAAAAAAGGACAGTAATAAATGGCTGTCATTCAACTTTTTAAATGAAACCGAATAGCTATGTTGCACGGATACGGATACGAGTATCATATCCGATACGATACGGATACGGCGATACGACATTTCTTGAAAATTCTAGGATACGATACGTTATATATGTATATTATTTAATATTATTTTAATATAATTAATATATATATATTTAAATAATTTTATTAAATTATTATAAAAATTAAGATGTAATATCGATTTGAATATTTTTGGAATAAATAAAATAAAAAATATGTGATGTAAAATACTATTGAATAGTAAAAGTATTGAGTATTTTTAAATTGGGCAAAAAAACAAAAAACAACGGGTCAGCCGTATCGGAACCGCATCTCGTCGTATCGGAACCGTATCCAGCCGTATCGAAAACGTATCGTGCCGTATCGGAAACATATCGGTTAAAATTTATATACTAAAATAGTCCGATTCGCCATGTGGCGTGTCGGATACGTATCGGTGCCGTATCGGTGACGTATCCGTATCCGATACGGGTACGGTTCGTTTTTTTAAGTATCCACGCAACATAGCCGAATAGTGTGTAATAAAGTATCTTCTTGAACTTTATTTATATACAAGCATCTGCATAGTTATAAACTTATAATCAGAAAAAGGTAGAAAACATCTTCTTTCTTTTCTTGGAAAGAAACAATGAAAGAATAATCAAAAGATATATTATTTCATCCCTTCAAAATACATATAATTTATTCTTTAATTTCCAAAAAGAGAAGACTTGGTTGAGAAATCGGTGTACGCGACTTCATCTCTTTTGAGCTACTACATCGGAACCGAGACAAATCGGAGATGTAAAATCTTGGAGATGAATAAACGATATTATCCTGGACTAGAGAGCGTCGTCTGTCTTTAGAGCTACATTGGCATGACCACACGGCTACATCAGGTATTGGGACAGATATTGAGACAGATAAAATACTTATTTGTTGTTGTTGTTGTTGTTATTATTATTATTATTATTATTATTATTAATAATAATAATTTATTTTAATTACTTACTTCATTATTTTCAGAAATATAACCAACACATCTTCTATTGGTATCCGTTTTATTTTTGCGGATACAAATAAAAGTACGGATTAATTTTAAACATTGAGACAGATATTATAGTATAATTATTTTATTTAGGAAAAATATATTCAATTAAAAAAATACATAGAATATTAAATTTTATTCTAAATATTACTTTATAGAATTGAATACTATTAATATATAAGAATATTACTACGGCGATCGTTGAATATAATAAACATTTCCTTCTTCGATACCTTTAAGTATCATTGATAAGAACAATAATAAAAAGAAAAATAATAAAATATGATGATACATATATGAAAAGTACTAGCATCTAAATATAGTATTCGTATCCGTATCGGGATATCCATATTTGTATTCGTATATGTATATGAATATTGTTTCGTAAGCAAAATCGTTTACCGTATTGTTCGTATCCCAAAAAAAAACTATCGGTATCTGAATGACCCAAAAAAACTGAATGACATGTAACCTTAATAACCTAGGACTCGGATATCCTACAACTCCAAGTAACCTTATTTGAACCAGCCTCGAATCGATTCTCACCTCTGCCTAAAACCAGTACATATAAGCTAACCACGAGGGATGCGAATAAATTACCTGTATGTGCCCTCGGCATTAAAATCGATTTGTGCCAAGAAGTTATCCTCGACTCCTGATTTGTTGTAGCACTCCCAGCCAATAGGCAACTCCACTCGAGCCTCGCTAAGCTCTAGTGGTAAATCAAGAACTCGTATATCCGTACCGGGTAGGGTAGGAATAGCATTATTTCTCGTGATCGTGTTACATGTGATCTCGAATCCGTCTCGATAACAGCCGGTACCGATACCAAACGGGTACGGGATTGTAATATTACCACAACTTGTTGGGCATCGAGGTAGTGATGCCCAAAGGTATGTAATAAAAGAAACATTGTTTTTGCCATTGAAGTTGTTCGATTATTCAGTCAGAGCATGAACTAGAGAGTTAGATGAGAAACTAATATTTGTTATCTATTAATTATTATCCATTAAAAAAGAAATTTGGGTGTCTAACTCGGGTAGGCTGGGCCTGATTGACTCTCATTTTAATCACTTCAAAGTCAAGAATTTCAAAATAATGTAATGTAGGAAAACGAAAGAAAAACTTTTGTATTATTGGTAGGGATGTCAATGGGTTGGATAATACCCGTGTCCGACGAGTATACCCAACCCGGACGGGTCGAATAATATCCGATTAAGCCTACCCGCAGGTCGGATATTACTCGATTAAAAAATACCCGGCTCAGGTCGGGTAGGATATGGGACGGGTCGTGCCCGACCCGTGGGTATACCCGACCCGAACCCGATTCTTAATAACCCTAATTATATTCATATTTTTATATTTTTTATTATTTTTGGTTGATTTTTTATTGTTTTAATCTATGTTTTCTACTGATTATTTATTATACAACTTATTTTTTTATTTGTTTAGTAAATAAATAAAATAAATAATTTCCTATATTTTGCATATCATATCCACTTAATACAAATGGCCCAGTTATGTATCTGTCACACACCAGCTTAGTTCCGCCTCCATACCGTTCATGTACCCGTCTCATACCAGTCATGCTCCGGAGGATTTAACATATAAGAATTGAAGCATAATAAAATTTCAATTGTTAACAACAATTACATAAGTAATAATAATGATGATTAAAACACTTATGTATGCTGAAAAATTATTTGCAAAAGGAACACATAAAAACAGAAATTAATTCAAATTAGTATCTTAGGCATGAAAAATCACCAAATAAATAAGAATCTTTTGAACATAAATTACTAATTCAGTCAAATTTATTCAAATTCCAAGCACAAAATTCTTAAAACATAGAAAAGGAATATGTATAAACCTCGAGAAGATCGATCTGGACAATTCTTGAAATTGATCTTGAGCTAAAAACCGAAAAAGAAAATCAACAAGATAATCAAAATATTCTAAGAACAATCAATCAAAATACTCTTGTTGTTTATACTAACGGAAACAGACCAAAACTAACCTGAAGCTTCGAAAGACTAATACAAATGCAAAGAAATGAGAAATTAATCGGAATAGAAAATACTAACCTCAGAATTCGTCAATTGTGGGAGAGGGAAACGAGACAGGATTAATGAGACTCTATTTTGTTTTCAGACAAGAGATGGTGGTACATGAAATTGTTCGGACACGCGCCAGAATTTCCAAATTTCGGATAGGCGCGAATATGCAGGGCGCCAAAATTTCAACAAATTCAGATATTGTCGAAGCCGGCACTAAATTTCTGCCGCTGATTAGGAAGGGGTAAGGGTACGAGCTCGCGAGGTCTGTGACTTGTGAGTGTCGAGGGTCGAGTGTGGGTCTGTGCGAGGGGTAAGGGGTAAGGGGGTGAGGGTACAGCCGTGGTCAAGTGTGGGTCTGTGTGCGTGGGGTGAGGGGGATGAGGATGGCGAGGGGAATAGGGTCGGAGAGATGTCGGCTTTATATATTCTGGGTTATTGTTATGTTATTTTTTGTAATGTTTTTGTGTGTGTGTGTGTGTGTGGTGTGTGTGTGTGTGTGTGTGTGTGTGGGGGGGGGGGGGTATATTTATATATTGTGGGTTAATGTTATGTCAATTTTTTTGAATGTAGTTTTTTGTGGTGATATGTATAATGAAACTTAACAAGTAATACATATATAAAAATGCCGTTAAAATATTTTTTGCGAGCATTTTTTTTGTGTCAAGATTTTATTTTAATCGTAGCATTTGAAACAAAATGCAGTTATATGATCGTATTCGACTGTATTCCTGACACTTCACGTTAAATGTTGTCTTCTGTAATATAAAGCAGGATTAATCAATTAATGCCGTTTTTTATGCAAGTAATGGTATCATATAATCAAATGTCAAAAAACATGTGTCACTAGAAGCCATTGTTGTAGTGATGAAGTCCAAAGTCCTCGAGCATAACAAATTTTTTAAATAAAAATCACGCAACTATCAATACAGCTTGGCTTGAAAGTCATTGCAATTATTATTAAAAAAAAATGACGATATATAACTTGTATCCCAATTCTAAAGTTCTCTAATTTTTTTAATTTTATGCTGCTCAAGCAACTTGTGCAACGAATCGTTGAACATGTTGGAGAAGTGATTATCGACACGCAACTTGTCTCTGAATTTCTCTTTTTTTTCCCATGAAATGTAAACAACTTGAAATCAATAATATTTGTTTTAGTCAACAATTGATCTTATTAAAAAAAAATAACAATTGATCAAATTTAAAATAAAAAAAACTTTAAGCTATCAATATCGTTTAGTCAACTAAAATCCATCAAGTTGTAACAATGTTGCAAAGTTCATTATGGTGATATTTATTTATATTAACATTGGAAACTGTACTAGCAACCTATCCTTTAATACGAACAATAATCAATTAGTATCATTAGTCAAATAATAGTACATAAAAAAAATTAAAGCCTTGTGACCTGTGAGTTGGTTCATCATCTAATTAAAAAATATATAGATCTAAAGTAGGTTTAAAACTTGGGTTCAGATCTTGTTCAAGGGGCTTTGGACAAAAATATGTCCAAAGTTCATAATATCAAATTTTCATATGTTTTTGATCGATTTGTTTATCATATTTTTAAAACACAAGACAAACTTACATGGATTATGTACATTTTATAAAATAATTGTACAATTTAATATGTTTTTTATTAATATAAATATTTTTTGTAATTTTAAAATATTATAAGGATTTAAATGTAAATTTGTATATTAAGAATTATTAACCATCGGATCATAAAACAAGGATAAGAAAGAGCTTTGGACAGGTTATTGTTCAAAGTCTTTTGGTAAGACCTGCTCCCTTAAAACTTGAGGTAACTGGTCTCAAGTTTTGAATTTGACATTTGCATATGGAAAAATATACGTAGCTTCAATAACTCAATAAAACATCATTGATGCGTCAATCGAGAATGTTTTATTAGATTGATTACTCCTTTTAATTGAATCAATTAAACTATGTATTGATTTGAGTATTAGTTAATCCAATCAACTTATTAAAATAATCTCGATTGACGCATCAAGGATATACATCAAGAATGTGTGAGCCTCCATATCTAACCTCTTTCCATATCGGTTAATGTGACATGACAATAGTTACTTTTTTTTTTACTGTTGATGTGTTAGAAATTCAAATTACATGTAAAAAAGAGAGAGAAAAATAAACCTTTTATCCAATTTTTTGTTCTGTTTTCGCCAAACAACTTAGAGACAAACAAACCTACAAATAAATAAACTTCTTACCAAACATCTCAGCCAGCTATATATTGATCTTTGTCTAAATTTCTGTATAATAAACCAGCACATTACCAACTTGCAATATCCAAAAAAAAATCACTCAAACAAATTAAATCATTGAGAAATTTAAAATTATTTAGTTTTTTTAGCAAACCGATAGATGAATTACTTAGTTTGTGCATAGGTCTATAAGTAAAATATACATATAATATTATAATGTAGTTAGTTGGACCCTATTAAGAAGAAGTCATTATTATGGGAAATTAAAAAAAAAAGAATCTGAACTTTTTTCTGAATATTTAAAAAAAAAACTCACTTGTGGATGCTTAAAAGAAAACCCTCCAACCAAATTTTTATTTTCAAATATCTCTTAAAATTAATTTTTGATGGTGTTAAATATTATTTTAACCAAAAAGTCCTTTCCATGTACATATTTAATAATTTAAAAAAATTGTGATTTTTTTATTAATTTTAAAATATTTCATAAAAAATTAACATACAGTAATTTCAAAAAATAATTATTATATATATATATATATATATATATATACAGGCGTGCTAAGGAGAATCCACGAATCCAATCCAAAAAACGAATCCACAGACAGAGGGGTATTTTCGTAATTATCCAATTCATTCACGCGCTCTCTTCTTCTTCGTTACTTCCTTTTCCCTCAGTCTCCAATCTCATATTCTTCCTTAGCCTCTCCGCCGACCCATACTTTTCAGACCCGAAACCTCTTCCACCTAGCGCGGCGACAGTCAGATATTGCAAGAAATTTCTTCCCGCTTCCAATTGCGAAGATCCAAGCTCATTAGTCCTACGAATTGGTATAATTACTTTTCAGATTCCCGCCACTTCCTCTCTCTCTTTCCCCAAGATTTCGCCCTTCTCTCTCTCTCTCTCTCTCTCTCTCTCTCTCTTCTCTCTCTCTCTCTCTTTTGCTAGATCCAAGCTCGAGCTCGACGGTACTGGTGGCTGGTGCACGAAGCAGGCTTTTTCTTCAGTTTTGCATTACTCAGCTAGAAGACTCCTCCACAGTTTTCGCAAAAATCAAGTACCCTTTTTTAATTTAATTTTGTTCCGTACATCAAGCATCACCGATTTTGTTTGCTTTGTAAATTGTTTCCACCGAAAAATTCTATTTTATGTTTTTCTTTAAGATAAATGTCTGAAATCGCAACAGTTTTTCTTTGCAAATAGTACCAAATCGGCACATTTCACAGTTTTCTTGATCCCTGTTTGTTTCACGAACTAATGAGCTTAGCACATCGACACATTTCACAGTACCTTTTTACTGCAAACAGTACCAAATTGGCACATTTCTAAAATCGTGTTGCTTACCCTTAATAATTAGTTACAAATTCAAAACTGCAGGTCACTGGATGTCTACCAAAATGGAGAGAATTTATGTTGCCGTTCGAGCTCGGCCATTGTTGCCGGAGGATGCCAAGACGAGCCCTTGGCGGATCTCATCTGATTCGATTTGTCTTACGAATCAGTCCAGTAGATTTGATTTTGGTAAACTTTTCCTCTTTTTTGCTCTCTACTCCTTCAATTCTTCTAGTATTTTTTCAGATCTGAACATAAACTCTTAATTTTCTTTTTCTACAGATATAATATTTCTTCCCGCTTCCAATTGCGAAGATATTGCAAGAAATCTTGTCATCTAACCCTTCTTGCTGGCGACTCTGCTTAATTCTTGCGAGACGAAGAATACATTTTAAATACGCTGGTGTATTGTCGTATAAAAACGAACTTGCCTAAGCACGGCCATGAAAAGGATCACGGTTCATGCTTGATAATGAAACAGGTTCCGATAAGAAAAGAACGACTAAAATTCTGGACTCCTTTCTAGACTGATTAGTATTAAGTATAGGAGAAAAACTCCAATCTGGCGGTAATGGAATATTAGGTCAAGATGTTGTCTATGTGTGAATGGATTTATGTTTTATACCATAAAATATATTACAAGTTGATCCGCTTGTGTTGCTACAATTATATATTTCTGGGGCTATGTGTGAATGGATTTATGTGAAGGGGCTACAATTATTAAGGACCAAATTGCTCGATTTTGTGAAAATTATGGGGATAAATTTGATATTTACACGTTTTTCTTTTTTCTTTTTGACAGGTTGATTCGCATTTATCTCTGAAAGAGGATAGTGAGCTCGGAACCATTTTTCTACAAGATTCTGGTAGTTCGTCAAATTATGGTTCTGACGACGATGAATTGGCCGCAACAGAATTTCTTTCAAACTTGAACAAGGACGATTTGCAATTAAAAGAAACCTTAATTTCTCACTTGCTACAGAAATTCGATAATTTACGAAGTTATCAGCGTAAACAAAATTCGATAATTTTTCTACAAGATTCTGGTAGTTCGTCAAATTATGGTTCTGACGATGATGCATTCTTTGAAATAAGCACATCATAATCCGATTTGAGATCTTCAAATTCTAATCACTCAAACGAAGTTATCAGCGTAAACAAACTCATCGAATCGGTATGAAAATAAAATCAAAATAAAGACGAGAAAATTTTTTGAAAATTAAAAAAGTAAATATAAAATTGCAGGTAATGGCCACGACAGCCCTGGAAGCTAGTTCAACGAGCTCATCTTTTTCGAGAAATCCTGTTTCGTTCGACCAAATGAAGAATAATTGCGAAGCCCTTATACTGGAGAAGCAACAAAAATGGTCTGCTCTTTTGAGTTTCAAATTCGACCAAGATTCTTCCAAATTATTCTTAGAAGATTCTCACTACGAGGTATTAAAATTGATATTTCCCAAATTGTATTTCATTTCATTGGTTTTACTTTTATTTATTGTGACAATTTTGTGTTGATCATTTTACAGGCATCGTCTAGTTATGAGTATGAATAGAAAGAGAATTCGAATGATAAAGAAAATAATGTGATTAGATGTGATTATTTGTCGAGCGGATCTGAAAATTCGTTTCGATTGCCTCCTGCCAGTCCTTACGATAAATTCTTAATAACTGCGGGACAATATTATTGGGATTGATTACTTGTACAAATTATGTGTTGTATTGTGATTGGTCCACCTAGGCTTCTTTTTTTTTCTTTTGATTTTTTCGAGTGATCGAGTAATAGTTTAACCATCATAGCGAGGGTTATTTCGTAATTTTGGTTCTGATAAGTTATTTCGTGTACATCGAATCCCATTCTTGAATTTTGGTTTGAAATTTTTGTACCTGGACAGAATGTGGTTTTTATTTTAGATGTTTGTAATAGTTTAACCATCTTAAATAGTTTAACAATCGATGAGTATACTAAAATATAGTTAATTAACTATATTTTAATATATTCAATCGTATATTTTGTTAAATGTAATCATATATTTTGCTGAATTATGTGAAATTAATGATCGTATTCATCGGATAATTAACTATATTTTATTAAATTCAATCGTATATTCTGTTAAATTTAATCATATATTTTGCTAAATTCAATCATATATTTTGCTGAATTATATGAAATTAATGATCGTATTTATCGGATAATTAACAATATTTTAGTAAATTCAATCGTATATTCTGTTACATTTAATCATACATTTTGCTAAATTCAATCATATATTTTTCTAAATTATATGAAATTAATGATAATATTCATCGGATAATTAACTATATTTTAGTAAATTCAATCGTATATTCTGTTAAATTTAATCATACATTTTGGTAAATTCAATCATATATTTTGCTGAATTATATGAAATTAATGATCGTATTCATCGGATAATTAACTATATTTTAGTAAATTCAATCGTATATTATGTTAATTTAATCATATATTTTGCTAATTTCAATCATATATTTTGCTGAATTATATGAAATTAATGATCGTATTCATCGGATAATTAACTATATTTTAATATATTCAATCGTATATTCTGTTACATTTAATCATACATGTTGCTAAATTCAATCATATATTTTGTTGAATTATATGAAATTAATGATCGTATTCATCGGACAATTAACTATATTTTAGTAAATTCAATCGTATATTCTGTTAAATTTAATCATATATTTTGCTAATTTCAATAATATATTTTGCTGATTATATTAAATTAATGATCGTGTTCATCGGATAATTAACTATATTTTAGTAAAATCAATCGTATATTCTGTTAAATTTATCGTATATCTTGTTAAATGTAATCATATATTTTGCTGAATTATGTGAAATTAATGATCATATTCATCGGATAATTAACTATATTTTAGTAAATTCAATCTTATATTCTGTTACATTTAGTCATACATTTTGCAATATTCAATCATATATTTTGCAATATTCAATCATATATTTTTCTAAATTATATGAAATTAATGATATTATTCATCGGATAATTAACTATATTTTAGTAAATTCAATCGTATATTCTGTTAAATTTAATCATATATTTTGCTAAATTCAATCATATATTCTCTCAGTACGATGAATTATTTGAAATTAATGATCATGTTCATCAGATAATTAACTATATTTTGGTAAATTCAATCGTATATTTTGGTAAATTATATCGTATATTTTGCTACATTCAATAATATATTTTGTTGAATTATACGAAATTAATGATCATGTTCACCGAATAATTAACTATATTTTGCTCAATCTAATCGTATATTTTTCTAAATTCAATCGTATATTTTGCTAAATTCAATAATATATTTTGCTAGATTATATGAAATTAATGATCATGATCATGTTCATTGAATAATTAATTGTTTTTTTAATAAACACTTTGAACTTGATATCATTATTTTAATAAACACATTGAAATTAATATCATTATTTTAATAAACACTAATCAATATTTATTAGTGCATGTACAAAGATATCATCTTATAAAGAACAGCCTAAACTCTCTGCTCTAAAACCCTAACAAACCCACAATACCACCAACCAAATCAATTTCCCACCCATTTAAACATAAAAGGACCCTTCAGCAGCCTCAACAACCATGGGAGCCTCCCTCTTGACTGTCTCGACAACAATGGCTTGAGTCGTCAGAACCATGCCCGCAATCGAAAACACGTTTTGCAACACTCCGCGAGATCGTTCCCGAGATTGTCTCAGAATCGCACCAAAATCGTCGCCGTGTTCGTCTCATAATCGCGTTTGAGGCACAGAAACACGGAGAATACCAGCATGTCGTCTCGTCGCCATTGGGAGGTGCTGAACCGATTAGAAGAGCGTCTCGTCAGCATTGGGGTTGTACGAAGATCAGAATACCGTGTATCAAGGATAAATCAGATATTTGAGTTCGATTTACGTTTAATCAAGGATCAATTGGTGCTAAATTGGGAAATATACAGTGTAAATCCTAAGGATTTTGCTCCAACTCAACCTGGTCATCCAATAACATAAAAGATGAAATCACTACCCAAAATTTAATACCATATCCTCGCAGAAATAATTCTTTCATAGAAAAATAATTTCTAATTTAATCAATTAAATGGATTCGAATGAACCCTTGAAAAAGCAAGACAAAATTAAAGAAAAGACTTTCATCAGTACCTTGGGCTTGGAAAATTTATGGAGACCACCGAGAAGACATTCCAGTTGTTTGAGCTTCATTTTGACAAACTAAGATCCTGCGACTGTACCTCTCTGCTATACGGTGGCTTCGCCAAAAACTAGGGTTTGGAGAGTTTTCAGATCGGCATGAATAAGAGGCGATTCAATCTTCTTGTTCGCATACTCTCGCATATTCACCATCACCGGAGAAAGATCGGGCCATCGCTCGAAAAAGAACGACGTCTCAAGCCAGTCGCACGACATTTGGCGGCAAAATCGAAATTAGGGTTTCTTCGGTGCTCGGAGTGTATCGCGAGAAAGAGGCGGACCATGGCCATGCATTTCGGCCTGACTGAAACGAGAGAAGGAGCCAGCGAGAGAAGAGGGGCGAGCTCAATCGACATGGCGATCCTCTTATCTTCTTCTCACTTTTTTCTTTTTTCTTTTTCTGGTCGTGCATCAACAGGAAAGAAGGGGAGAGATGAGTTGAGTCTGGTTCTCGAGAGAGAGCAGTGAGAGAGAGAGAGAGAGAGAGAGCATCAACAGGAAAGAAGGGGATGGCCCGATGGGATATTGGGCTAGAATAATTATAAAAAGAACCCCAGTTATTTTTATTTTAACATAAGTTTGTAAAATTACGAAAAGGTCCCTCCGACTCTATATATATTTATTTTTGATCCTTGGATTCGTTTTGTGGATTCTTTTTGTGGATTCTATTTAGCATTTCTCTATATATATATATATATATATATATATATATATATATATATATATATATATATATATATATAATTCAAAGAATTATAAAACAAACTATAATATTGAAAAAACACCTTGAAAATATATTGATAGACAAATTAATTTTTAACGTCTAGTTTATTTGTTTTCATTTCTTTATGTATTTGTTTTTAATAGTTTCATGGCTTTTTTATTTTTTGAAATATTTGTAAGGTTTTCTTTTTGTATTGTTGTTTATTTTATTATAATTTTATGTTTGTTTTTCAAAAAAAATAAAATAATGAATGAAATACTAAAATTATAAAAATATAACATGAAATTATTATATGCTAAAAAGTATTTATGAGATTTTTAAAATTAATAAAAGTAACAAAAAAAACTTTTTATTTACTAAATATGAATATAGAAGGATATTTTTCTCCATAAAATGGATAGTGTTGTGGTAAAACTTGTATTTAGGAGTTGAGTGATTTTGAGTTCAATTAAATAATAAATGATTCATTTATTTATTTGTTTATTTTAGGTCATAAATGCAAGTCGAGCAGCTTTGGCCCTTCAATTTGCGTTGCGCCGTGCAATTATTGCAACGAAAAAGGTCGAGCCGAGGTGCTTCGATTGACACGTTGTTGGTAGTGGTGTGAGGCGGTCCGGACGCGAGACAGTCCAGGTGTAGGCTGATGGCGTCGGGAGGCAGAGCAGATGCAGCACGAACAGATCGAGCTGAGGTGCTTTGAGGGACACGTCGTCGATAGTGGCACGAGGTGGTCCAGGCGCAGGCCGATAGCGTTACGAGACGGAGCAGATGCTGCGCAAACACCATGACGGGTCGAGCAGAGGTGCTTCGAGTTACGCATCCTCGGTAGTGACGTGAGGCGGTTGAGGCGCAGGCAAATAGCGTCGGTAGGCGGAGCAGGTGCTGCACGAGCACCATGGCAGGTCGAGCCGAGGTGCTTTGAGTGATATGCCGTTGGTAGTTAGTTCTTACTAATTTATGATTTATTATTCATGATTCATCTTCACTGTTAATTCAATAGAAATGATTGGTACTGTATGTTGTTTGTTTTGTAAATAACTTGCCAACTACGCAACACTTATATTACTTTTGAAGTTTGTAAATTTTCTTTACTCAATTTTCTAACTGTGCTCGGTTTGGAATAAAATCGCTATCTAATCAATTAATTGTAAAATTAAAACAAAGCACACAAGTACACAAAACAAGACCGCGCAATCGCGCGGGCGAAGTGCTAGTTTCTATATAATCCATCCCTTTTATATTGGATTACCGGTACTAATGTTATAAATCACATAACATTTTATAATTTGTCCATTTAGGAATTACAATTTGCAACTAATCTAGAATCTTACGTCAATCAAGGCTCAATATAACATTACACGATCGAACCAAACAAGTGGTATTAACGTGATTACATAATACTACAGATCTTCCCTAAAAAAAATACAAAATAAACCAAAATAACATCACCAACCTGATTCTACATTTAAGATGTCCATCTCATGATTTCACTTTGAACACGACGAATGTGGTGTCTCGAAAAAGAACTACTCTGCGGACCTACCTGTACGCCATTTCGAATATTTTCCAGACGCCGTACCACTTCTTTCATCGTTGGTCTCTCCGTATCATTTAACCGTAAACATTCAACTGCAAGTTCACCAACCTCTTTAAGAAGCTCCAAGTTGTTACCTTCAAAAGAAATTTCATGGTCCATCATGTGTATGATATTATTTGCTTCCATTGAAGTAATAAAAACTTTCGCGAGGTTTTTATCCTCAAGGATTGGTTTCTTTCTGGTGATAAGTTCCAATAGAACAACTCCAAAACTATATACATCACTTTTTTCAGTTAGTCGACCGGTTTGCAAGACCTCCGGGTCAATATACCCGAAAGTTCCTGGAATATGCGAGGTAGTTTGGGTCCCGTCCTTCGAAAGGAACCTTGATGTTCCAAAGTCAGAGACTTTCACCGTATAATCTTCGTTTAGGAGAATATTAGCGCATTTAACATCTCCATGAAGAATTCGATGATCGGTCGAGGAATGCAAATAATCAAGCCCTTCTGCTGTTTCAACACCAATACGTAGACGAGTTTCCAGATCGATATGTGATCTATTACTATGGAGATAATCTTGAAGGCTTCCGTTGGAGATGAACTCGTATGCAAGCATCGGAACATTTCCGTCTAAGCAACAACCTAGTAGCCGAACAATATTCTTGTGAATTACTTGAGATAGTATAATCATCTCATTCATAAATTCTTTGTTGAATTCCTTATTTTGGCTCTGACCATCGACCGCGTGAGACACTTTCACTGCGACCATGCGTCTGTCTTCTAGATCGCCTTTGTAAACCATGCCATAGCCCCCATGCCCAATAACAGTTCGAAAATTATTTGTGATTTTTTCCACCTCTTCTTTGGTGAAGATTTTCATTCTCTCAACTTTTTCGGACATAAGTTGCTCATATCGTCCATCCTTCTTGAATGCATCTCTTTCCATTTGGAACCGTCGGTATTGGCATACACAGAGTACCGTAACGGTAACGACCAGTACAATCGTTACGCAAGTGCTTCCTACAAATCAATTTAAATTTCTTATTGACAAATTGAATATAAATTTGTAACCGAATAGAAACCAATAAATAAAATTATGTACCGATTGCGAGCTTCATCCCTAGCGAAAATTTGGGGGTGCATGAACCATTAAACGGGTCACCGTGTTTGCCTGATGCACACGTGCATTCATAAGAACCTGGCAGGTTGTGGCAATTACCGTTGCAAGGATACATATGAGGTAATGTGCATTCATCTATGTCTGCATAATCGAATATATTGATCATCAGTAAAATAACGTAAATACGCACATATTTGATTAATTGTTGAGGAACTATTTGGTAACTACAGATACAAATAAAGATTTGTAAAGAGTAATAATTTACCTACACATCCATTTACAAGGTAAGGGTTGCCTTGATACCCTTTTGAACAGTTACAAGAATAACCCGGTCCATTACTTGATTCGTAGCACTGGCTATTTGAACTTTGACAACCATATGTTATTAAATCTAATTGTGCTTTTGCGCAACTCTTTGCCCCTCTAAACGCCCAATCAAGCCAGACTGGCACGGTTGTGTTCGTAGACATTGTCAGGTTCGATTTACCGAAGCTAAACCAATCTTTATCGACCAAAAATGCATAGCTACATGGGCTGAAAGATAATATACCATCATGGGAATATCCCTGGAAATGTATCAAGTTGTCGGCAAGATCCGAAGGAATAGCAACATGACAACAACCAACGCCTGAACAAGAACCGTCTGTTTAAAATTCAACACAAGTTCGTTAATCATATAAGAATATACATTTGAAGAATTGTAGATTTGAAGTTAGAGTGCTGAACAAGAGAGATTTTTTATTTGTTAAATAATTGTTTTTCTTCAATCACCATCTGTAATGCTATTTGAGTCGTTGCAGTATGATAAACAACCCGTGTAATAGTCGTACGAATAGATTCCATTATTATCTTTCTTGCTTTGGATCCACGCCAAGGAATTGCACCCGATTACAACAAACTGGTTATGGGTGTTTGAGATCCTGTATACATTAATATTAAAAAAAAATTATCAATAAAGATCAGCATTTTGTACAGTACAGCAATATGTGAGTCTAAGTGGAGAATGATAGAGGAAAATTTTGCTTCTCTGCATTTCTCCTCAACACTAAACTTGAGATCAAAACTAAACTTTCTTTTTATTCTCCTTCTTTAGTTTCTATCCATTTACTTTTATGGGGTAACTCCTAAAAATTAAAGGTGACACAATCTGACCTGATCCAAAATTCCGCTAATCTTATAGGACAGATAATGATCATCTTGTATTTGTATCCGTTTTTTTTGCGTATACAAATAAAAATACGAATTAATTTCAGATATTGAGACAGATATTATAGTATAATTATTTTATTTAGGAAAAATATATTCAATTAAAAAAATACATAGAATATTAAATTTTATTCTAAATATTACTTTATAGAATTGAATACTATTAATATATAAGAATATTACTACGGCGATCTTTGAATATAATAAACATTTCCTTCTTCGATACCTTTAAGTATCATTGATAAGAACAATAATAAAAAGAAAAATAATAAAATATGATGATACATATATGAAAAGTACTAGTATCTAAATATTGTATCCGTATCCGTATAGGGATATCCATATTTGTATACGTATCTGTATATGAATATTGTTTCGCAAGCAAAATCGTTTATCATATCGTTCATATCAAAAAAAAAAACTATCCGTATGGACCGTATCCGAATGACCCAAAAAAACTGAATGACATGTAACCTTAATAACCTAGGACTCGAATATCCTCCAACTCAAAGTAGCCTTATTTGAACCTGCCTCGAACCTATCGATTCCCGCCTCTGCCTAAAACCAATACATATAAGCTAACCACGGGGGATGCGAATAAATTACCTGTATGTGCCCTCGGCATTAAAATCGATTTGTGCCAAGAAGGTATCCTCGACTCCTGATTTGTTGTAGCACTCCCAGCCAATAGGCAACTCCACTTGAGCCTCGCTAAGCTCTAGCGGTAAATCAAGAACTCGTATATTCGTACCAGTTAGGGTAGGAAAAGCATTATATCTTGTGATCGTGTTACATGTGATCTCGAATCCGTCTCGGTAACAGCCGGTACCGATACCAAACGGGTACGGGATTGTAATATTACCACAACTTGTTGGGCATCGAGGTAGTGATGCCGAAGAAGCGAGAACCACAAAGGTATGTAATAAAAGAAACATTGTTTTTGCCATTGAAGTTGTTCAATTATTCAGTCAGACTCAGAGCATGAGCTAGAGAGATGAGAAAATAATATTTGTTATCTATTAATTATTATCCATTAAAAATAAAATTTGGGTGTCTGACTCGGGTGGGCCTATGATATACTTGTCCCTTTGGCATTTAGTGTAGGCTGGGCCTGATTGACTCTCATTTTAATAACTCCAAAGTCAAGAATTTCAAAATAATGTAATGTAGGAAAACGAAAGAAAAACTTTTGTATTATTGGAAATTCATATTTACTCTTATACTTTTTGTCGAATTTGCAAAAAGAAAATCTTTGCAATTAGTTATAAACTAACATTCTAAGATTTCGTGCTCTAATAAATAAGATTTATGATTTTAAAATGAAGGATGACGAAACAGAATTATGAAATTTCAGTCATAAATAAGATTTTATGATAAAATTACTCTTGAAATTAAACGAAACAATTAGTAAAAAATCAACAAAGTTCGGAATAAATTGGGTTCAAATAGCGGACAGAACTAAACAGTCCATATGGATAAAGTTTCGTGTCAAGTATTTAAACATCTAAATTGTAGCCCTTTATAGTCCCTAACTCTATTGTTTGACAAAACATTTTTTTTTTCAAAAATTCGGGAAATATTTCCATTTTTGCTGTTATTTTCTTCTTAGTTGTTCACGAGAGAAGGAGACGTAATGAAGATGGAAATATTCAATAGAGTTCATCGTGTATTTGGAATTCGAGTTAAATACGGTTGGGTAAAGAAATGGCGGGACACAAGCATATTTGAGAAAAATATTTATAAATTGTATTAGTAGGATTAATTTGTTGTTCATCGTCATTTTGATGTTGTAGTATATTAAGAGGTCAATTCAAGAAATTGTAAAATTAACATGGTCAAACGAATAAAATACAAACTTGGAACCATCTTTTCCAAAACAAAACAAAACAAAACAAAATTAAATGCAACTTTTTTTTTTTTGTTAATGTCTCATCATGCCTCTTCTAAAAGATATTCAATTAAAATCCTCTGTCCACTCACAATATAATTTTTGTAAGAATTGCTTAGCCAATCTTGAAAAAATCTTAGAACATGTGCACTTATCTTAGTAATGATATTAAGAGTTCAACAAATTATACTATTATCATATTTACTGAAATTTTTACTAATGTCAAAATTATTTGGTGAATTCTTGCCCAAAACATGAGAAGGTTCAATCAGTGATCACATTTCACATTAATTGTGGCACTGAACTTCCAGAATGAGTTCCAACTTATAAATTAACCCCACAGTTGTAAAAGCAGGTTATAAATCACATCTTACTGTAATATTGTTAAGGTGGAATTTCAAATATGCCCTTCGGAAACTCAAAATATCAAGTATATTCGAATACTCAGAATATATCAAATTTGAGTGAAGGTTAATGTGATAAATTTTATACTTTAAATTAAGAAGGGAATTTTGACACATTTGGAGTTTTCCAACAGTATATTTGATGTATTATTTTTTGTTTCGGAAGGAAAATTTTGATATTTTAAGTGTTCGGGATTTTGGAAGGGTATACATGTAATTAACTGTATTTTTGTTCTACTATGGCAGTGTTTTTTTCAGAGAATGTTGTGCGCTTACAACCGTCCATTGCCAACTCAGCATCAACCGCATTAGATCTGAAGGATGTGCGTCAATCCGTTATCCTCCTTCATTTTGCTGGATTTCTTGTGGGGTACAACATTTTTGGATTTTATTAAAAATTTCAAAGTTATGGTGAATTGTGGTTAATTGAGCTTAAATAAGGAAAATTTGATCAAATTGGCCGCAATTCAAGTTTTGATCGAGTTGAATAGAATTATCATTTATCTCTTTTTGTTTTTAATGAATAGATAGATATATGCACAAGAATATGTGGTTTCAGCGAGAAAGAAAGTCGCCCGATCTCAATTAAGATACTCAATCAATACATTCTTGCAAAAGCCCAAAATATCATGTATATCCCTGTAAAAATCAGAAATCTTCCGAATACCTCTACAGAACTTGAAAATATCAAGTATACCCCCTCCAAAAGGATCATGAATAGCCCCGTAAAATATCTTAATTTATGCATCCTATTTCTAATTATGTTTCAAAATATATTCAAAATACCATAACCTAATTTGTTTCTCTACCTTATATTTATAAATGAATGATTAAATAATGAGAAGATATCTGTTTTGATAAAATCATAAAAGAATAAATGCTATACGTGATATTTCAATGTTATTATAGGGGTACGTGTATACATGATATTTACAAAACCTTTTTTTCTAAATAATTTCTTATCAGTATGCAAAATTCTTCATTAGACGAGGTTTTGGCAACATCACATTTCATGCCTCATTTTGTCTCGTTGTGTTCATACAAAGTTTTTGGGCTTGACCAATAAACTTTTGTTTCTAGTAAACATGAAATTAACTGATATAAGTCAATAATAAAAAATTGTACAATTGTTTACAAGTAGCGTATCAATGATACTAAATTGGAAATCATTTCATTTCTTAGGTATATAGTTCTTACGTTCAATAAAAAAACATATAATTAATAGATTTAACAAACTTGTTTTTAACATAAAATAAACCATACAACAACAAAATCCATTATATAATTAATCAAATAAAATTCACAATCAAATCCACACAAACGAAAAATAAAAATAATCAAAACATTTTGTAAGAAAACAAACTGAACATGTGCAAAATAAAATTTTAACAGGTTATCATTACGAGTAGGTGATTGATTATCTAGTGATGAGGATGGAAGGGATATGCATAACTTTGTGTTGGTCTTCATTTTGCACCCTCAAAATAAATTTAACTGGCATATCTTTTAGCTCTATAACCTTCATACTAGACACATGTTGTAGTTCTGGGAGCATAATATTATTGTTCAAGGTTTTCGCAACTATCATGAACGTTTTTGCAAACGTCGAGGTTCTCAGGAACGGAACCAGGACGGAATAATAAGGGGGGCCGGAATGATAGGGGGGACCGAGAACGAATAATTCAATACAATTTTTAACCTATAAATTATAATAACATATATAATTTGAGCTTAAACTGTGTGTTTTTAACCTATATACATTCGTGTGTAATAACATATATAATTTCTAAAATAATAATTACGTTCAATTTATGTATATTTCACAAAGATTGGAGTGGTGTAGTGATAAACTGTGTGTTTTGAAAGTGAGAGGTCTTGAATTCGAAATCCTCAATCAACATATTTTGAAAAAAAATACAGTCGGCCCCCCTATAAAATTCGGTCCCTCCTATAAACTCATCCTGGATTCATCCTGGATCCCCCCTGCTGATAGTATTGGAGCTAAAAAAATCAGAAGAAAACATGTCACGATGGCCGAGTTTGATGCATACAGATTACATGAGCGAGATGAAGATGTGAAGACCATATTTCTTTCAGGAAGACTTTCAACAATATATAGTTGATGCTTATTTGTCTATTGAGCAAGAAAGATTATTTTTTTTAGAGCACAATCAGTCCATTTTACGATGTGACAAATACCAAACCATTCAAAATGCTGTGATAGATGGAGATATGTTAGGTAGAAACATTAGTAAATGTATTGTTCTTCCATCTTCTCATGTTGGAAGTCGGAGATATATTTTTCAAAATTATCACGATGCTATTGCTATTTGCAGACAATATGGTCCCCTTGATCTTTTTATTACTTTCACATGTAAGCCAAAATGAAAAGAAATTGAACGAATGTTGCATGTTGGTGAGCATGCCGAAGATAGACCGGATATTACATCGCGTATTTTCAAAATAAAACTTAGATGAACTTCTACGAGATATAAGAGACAAGACGATAAAATCTTCGGCGATACTGTAGCAGGTATATTAAAATAAAATACTTTCTTTTTTATTAAATTATTTTTAATGAAACATAAAATCTAATTACAATTTTTATAAGTGATATACAATAATTGAATTTCAAAAAAGAAGTTTACTTCATGTTCACATAATAGTGTGGCTTTGTTCAACAGATAAACTGAAAACCCCTCATCAAATAGGTAAATTTATATCACGATATTGTATCCAGATTTATGATTCATGGTCCTTGCAGCTTATTGAATATGAAATCGGGATGTATGAAAATATTTAATTGGACCATGAATGGATGGCGCTAAAAAAAAATTACAAAAATGATGTATATAAATTCGATGTTACAAAAAAAAATATATGAAAATTTTAAACAAACAAAATTACAAGATGACTACATCATAAGTTCTTCCTTTGTGAGATGAGTACAATAAACTCAAATCTTTTTTAAAGAAAACAAATCTTTAGAAAAAGAAAAAGAAAAAGAAAAAAGAGCACGCGCAATTTGTGCGCGGGTCCAGCTAGTATATTATATTTCTTTTGTCAAGAAACCCACAAAGACTGCTCTGTAACGGTTGAAGTTCTTATGCAATCATTTTACTCATTTCTTCATCTCTTTGATCATGTAATTACATCAGCACAAAAGAAATCAGCAAAATAAAAAAATTGAGAAGAAATCAGCAAAGTAAAAAATATTGAGAAGAAATCAAAAAAATCAAAAAAATTGTAGGTTTGTTTGTCATTATCTGAACATGTGTGTGTGCGTGCAATTCTTTTGTCATTATCTGAACATGTGTGTGTGCGTGCGTGCGTGTGTGCGTGCGTGTGAAAAGCATATTTATTTGTAGGTTTGTTTGTCTCTAAGTTGTTTGGTGAAAACAACAAATTGGATAAAGGTTTATTTTTCTATTTTTTTCATGGTAATTCGTTTTTTCTAACACATTAGCAGTCAAAAAGAAAAAAAATCTTATCGTGTGTCATATTAATCGATATGGAAATATCAATTTGAAACTTGAGACCAGTTACCTCAAGTTCTAAACATACTTTAGATCTATATACATTTATCGATATGGAAATGTCAAATTGACCATCCCCTCGGGCCCTCGGCTAAAAGTACACGAAAGTGAGAATTTCCCCGAAACACTAGTAGTTGATGTGAGTTTATCGGACCATGCCGTCATAAGTCCGCCTTCCATATCCTCGGTCTCAAGGAACCGAATATTACGAAATTTGGATGAACAAACTAATTGAATGCTAAAATAATTAGGAAAGCCCCCATTTAGTCCCTTGAAAACAAATACCATCACAACAAGATTCTCGTACTTGGTCTTTAATGTCGTTCAATCCTAAATCACGCACATTCCGACTTAAAATAGCTTAATTTCTTAAAGACGTAATCACAAAAAATCAGCTAAATTAAACTCCCTATGATGCACAAAAAATTGGAGTTGGAGTGTTTTCTCGCATCGACTATCTTCCTCGAGTAAGCATCTCGGCCTCATCCAGAACCTCTACCTCCTCATTACTAAGTTCATCCATCTTCAATTGTCCCAAACTCCTCTGTTACATTCTCGATTGAATTAGATACATGAGTGTAACATATCATGTTAAATTGTTTGATTATATCAAGAGAAGTGCAATTCAAAGAAGGCCCATCATCCAAATGATCATGCGACCCAAACCGTGGGGGTTAGTTGTGGGGCTTGTATTCGATTCAAGCCCATTATCCAATTGAAGAACCTCTTTTGTATTCTTCTTCACTATTTCTTTTTAATCCTAAATTACATCTCAAAAGCAGATCATAATTTTTTTTTCCGAAAACCCTAAATTAATACAGTGACAGCTCCAAAAATCAAGTTCGGCAAAAATTCTAAAATCAAATGACAAATCCAAAAAAAGATTCACAAGATTTTAAACAATATTATACTTGGAAGAACAGATTAACAAAACAATAGTTTTCTCAAATAAAATAATAATAAAAATACTGGATTGCCTAGCAATTTCAAATCAATTTTATAGTATTTGTGTCATACAGCATTTATTGATTTCTATTCAACATAACACACTATGTTAAATCCAAAATAAGTCAAAATAAGATCTTTTCAGGATACCATTCATAAATTATTTGAAATTTGTATTCGTGTTTTAACTTTTTTCTTCAGACAAGGTGAAGAGCTTCAGGTGGGTATTATGGACATAATAATTTCTTGATTCATCTACATTTCGTAATTGATGAAATTGATTATTTTATTATGATTATACTATTTTTTTATTTATAGAAATGTTCGGTTTTGACAATTCTGTACTTAGTTTCGCTTCAAGATCTGACAATTTGCCCGTTTTGACTAGTATCTGTATGACACTACAAAATTAATTAAAATTGAATTGAAATCTCAGCTCTTTTTTTTATCAATTTGAATATTCTGAACTTCACAATACTTTTCGCAAATCACAATAATGCCCAACATTTTTCATATTTCTAACAACATCCGACTTTCTTTTATATTTATAACGTTATCTTGGATTAATGTCTCGAGCAATTGAGCGGACCAAATTTCTAACATTTTGATATTTTAAGTTTTTAACAATTTATATTCTCTTTGGAAATAAAAAAAAAATATATCTTTTTTTATGTTAAAATTAATTTTAGTAATAAAGTTTAGGATTAGATTCTTTGCATGTAATTCAATTACTAAATAAAAAGATGAATTATCTATTGTAGTTAAATAATTGTAAAATATATATACATATTCCTAGGTTAAATTAGTTCATTTATTTTGAGAATATCATATCATATTAATATTATTATAAAATATTGTATGACATATTACAATGAAAAGATAATTATCATAATGGTCGCGTAGAGTGAGTATTGTTCTAGTATATAAGATCACGCCCCTGTATATACCATATTTTCAAAAAAACTCAAGGAGGCCGAGATCACGCCCCTTTTTGCAATTAGTTATAAACTAACAATACAACATTTCATGCTCTAATAAGATTTCTGGTTTCAAAATGAAGGATACGAAACAGAATTTAGAAATTTCAGTAAGAAATAAGGTTTTATGACAAAATTACTGTTGAAATTAAACGAAACAATCAGTCAATTCTATCAAAACAGAAGAGAAAAACCAGCCTAATATGATCCATAATTTTTGAATTCTTTTTTTTTCGGAATAAATTGGGCTCAAATAGCTGAAAGTACTGAACAGCCCATATAGATAAAGTTTCGTGTCAGCATTTAAACAATGTTTAAGGGTAGCCCTTTATAGTCCCTAACTCTCCAATGTTTGACAGAACAATTTTTCTTTTCAAAATTTTAGCAAATATTTCCATTTTTGCTGTTCTTTTCTTCTTAGTTCACAAAATTATCTGCATTTGTTATTCACTATGTTGCGCGGATACTTCAAAAAAAATCAACTTTAACCATATCATCGTATTCGTATCGTATTCGTATTGCCGTATCGGTGTATCGGCGTATTTGTACTACACAGGTTATTCATCATCCTTTTGATGTTGTAGTACTAAGAGGCCAATTCAAGAAATTGTAAAATTAACATTAATAAACCTATAAAATACCACCTTAAAACTACCTTTTTAAAAATAAAATAAAATAAATAAAAAGCTATTTAGCAATATAATATGTCATTGTTTTTGTTAATGTCTCATCTCACTTCTTATAAAAGAATATTTCAATTAAAATTCGTTGTCCTTCCATTCCACAATATAAGGTTATAAGAATTGCTTCCTCAATCTTGAAAAATTCTTAGAACATGTGCATTTATCCCCAAACTCTAATCATGGAATTAATTAAAAAAAGTTAAAGAGTCAAATATACCTAAAATCTTCTGGTCATGAGGAAAAATTAGGGTTTCTTACCTGCTTCTAGAAGATGTCACTCAATAAGACAAACAATCCCTTACCGTTTTGTTTATTTGAGGAAAGTTCATTTTTCTTCCTATATTTAATAGTTTTTTTGCTAATAACCCCTTGATGTTATCTCAAAATACTGAAATAGTTTATTGTGGAATAACATTCTAGTTATGGTCCCTCTTGTTATATGATTACATTAGTTTTGTCTAGGTAATGATGTCAAAAAAATTGAATGAATTATTATAGTATTAAAATTATAATCATAGTATGAGCAAATGATATGGTACATAAATTAACCACAAATTAATTAATGTTGCTAACTTATTATATTAGGTAATGATGTTAAAAATTGAATATATTTTAGTATTTCAATTAGAATTATAATATAATAGTAGAATGATTTTTTTACTAATAATGACATGAACGCATAGTTCAACTACGAATTTCACACAAATATCTTAAATTAGTATTTCCTAATATTTTTCAAATTTTTAGTAGGATTACGTTTACTAATGTCAAGTTAGTTTGCTAAAATTGTAGCTAAAGGAAGTTATGAAAGTCTTAACGAGTGATCTACCAATTTCCTCTCTTATAAACATTATTGTGGCAAATTAAAGAGTTTTTAAATGTCTAGGAAAATATAGTACTATGTTGGGTATTATTTGATACTAAAAATCCTTATTAATAAGGTAATTGTAAATTTCAGTTCAATTAATACAACAATAGATGTAGGACTTTGAGCCTACTCTATTATTTTCAAAAAAAATAAAAATAAATAAATAAACATTATTGTGGCATTGAACTTTACGAATGAGTTCGAACTTACAAATAGTAATATATATTGTATATAACTATTTCTACCCTAAATCCACAAGCAACTAATTGCAATTTTGCTTCGATTAAATTTACTTCTACACGTCGGCACTCATTTTTTGTTTTTAAGGACCAAAGCCAAAGGAGGGCACAAAAACAATAATTTCATGGTCCAAATTTGAAAACAAGAGTATCTTTGGTAGATTCCATCCATAGATTAACAAGTTCATATATATACACAAAATACAAACCTTTGTGTTAATAGTGATCTGCAACTAGATTGAGCTCAACAAATCCGATCAAAATTACACCAAAACTAAACTAATATTTGTTAGTTACACCAATTAAAAGTTCTAGCAAACTAAGAGCAAATAGAAGCCAATTAATGAACATATATTTTCAACTCACCTTTTAAGTAGGAAAAAGGGGAAATTCAAACGGCCTAGGATAAGATAAAACGGTTTAGCTCGCACCGGGACATGATCGCATCATGACACGACAATAATTCAATCATAGTTTCTCATGTTCGCGCTTGAATTTCATACAATTCGTCGGACAAAAATCCAACATGTATGTATTGTGTGTCAGGAAGAGATCGCATCTAGGTGCGAGGTAAACCGTTTGTTACGCATTTCTCTACGATCTTCTCTCATGCAATTTCTCTACAAGCATCGCCCTCCATAGCCGGCATTGCGAAATAGAGTTTGTTTCATCTCCTCTGAGGTCATCACTTCTCTGCGCTGCATATCCTATAAATCATACATGTTAATATAAATCAACGTGTAAATCAGACATTAAATATACGCGAAATTGTGTACCTCGGAGCAAGAAGCTTGCATTCCAAAATCATTAAAGCAACTAACAACGCATTGTTGTATCTCCAATCCTAACGCCTCGAGGGTGCTCACGGTGGATAGCAAAAGACCCGGTTTGGCCGCACAACATATCTCCACTCGCGTATCCTCCTCCCTCCTCTCCACTTCAAACTATCCCAAAAAAACGAACAAACAGTATCTATATTAGCACCAACAAATTGTACAAATAAAAGATTTAATTTTAATTAGATACCTTGGGGGAGTTTCGGACAAGCATGTCATTCGGGCTGAGTTCGCGGAACACGCTAAGCAGGTTCGGCGAATCCGGGTCCGACTCCATTTCCTCTTGAAGAGTCTTGATCTTCTCCAATAGTTCCTTCATGTAATCAATGGTATCCCCAAGAATCGACGTTCGATCCATCTACAAATTTTCGAACCATTTTCAATTTGAATCCCTTGCTTGAATTTGAAAATGTATTTACACTACCTTGCTAATCTTGGGTACAACAGATCTAAGCATGGAAAGCCTATCGTTGAGTCTTTTACGGCGACGCCGCTCCGCCATGAGGTTTTTAGATGGCATTCCTTCAACCTTCTTCTTCTTCCTCTCCACACACATCCCCATTCCGAACATCTCTGAAGGGTCCAGTGCTCCCTGACCAGTTTCCACTTTACAAACAACCCCTTGCCCTTGCCCACCATCTCCGGCCAAACCCCTCTCTTCTCCTCCGTTTATCACCCCAAGTTCCAAGCCGTAGGGCTGATACACCTCGCTCAAGCAGTCGAAGTTGAGTTGAACTGGAGACGAGCCGTAGGCAGGGAAACTGGGGAGGACAACGGTAGGGTTAGCTTCTTGGAAACAGTCCAAAGCGCCTTCGCCGGAGAAGAACTCGCTCATTCCAACAGGAGAAGAACTCCCCCATTCCCATATGTCTCTTCTAGCAGAAAGAAGCTCTTCTAGAAAACCATGGTCGTCTAACTCCATTAATGGTGCTCTTGAACTCGACACTCTTCAGTGAGTACTTGATAACTTTCTAAAACTAGAGTTTGGTCGGCAGCACAATGATGAAGGGGGGAAGCAGGAGGAGGGTGAATATATACAAAGCTGGAGAGACAATTATTCTTCATAATAAATACTACGTTGATGTCTTATTATTAAGGTATTGAAATATTGATTAGAAGCTAATGGGGCCTGAGATGGCAACATGGAGGGCCTTGTTTTTGCTTTCGAATTATTCATTTATACCCCTCTAGTAGACAAATTATAATATATACCCTTATACAATATATAAATGGGGATAGGATCAATGACCAACACTCTTGTTTGGCCAACGTCGGCCAACACCACTTATTTCACTAAATATAAATATTATAATCGAATTTTAACCGTATAGATATGTTTTATATCATTTAGATATGATGTAGAGTGAATTTTGTACAATTTTAATTTTTATATCTTACAAAATCAATAACATATTTTCACAACCGTCCATTTCGGTAAATATTTAGATTTCCATCAAGAGAAATTCGAAACCTTGTAAAAATTCATCCTTAACCTATCTATATGATTTAAAATACATCCAAACCAAACAAATCGAATTTCAAAATTTATTTAATGATGATTCATGTTGTAATTATTTTCGACCGTTAATTTTCTTTAAGTATTATGATAAGTATGATAAAAAAATTTATTTTTCATGAAATTGAATCTACAACATTCTCAAGTAATATAATTCATATCTATACGGTTAAAATTCGATTCTCATGTTTAGATTTAGTGAAATAAGTGGTGTTGGCCGACGTTGGCCAAACAAGAGTGTTGGCTATTGATACTATCCCATATAAATGTCACATCTACTTGAAATAATAATATATAATTAATATCAACAATGTTAATAAATAATTAACATCTACAATATATAAATGTCACACTAATATCAATAATGTGACATCTTGTCCCAAATCAATGGAGACAATAATATAGGGGAGGCCGTTGTGAAAAAATTTCAAAAAGTTTTGAGGAGACGCGATAATACATAATTTTTCAATTCTATCATAAAATACATATATATATATATATATATATATATATATAGGACTAGGTTCAATAGCCAACACCTTTGTTTTGCCAACTCGGCCAACAACGTTTATTTCTCACAATATATACATGAAAATAAAAATCCAACCGCATAGATGTGATATACATCACTTGAGAATGTAATAGATTTAATTTCATGAAAAATAAATATTGTTATCATCTCCATCACGATACGTAAAGATATTGACGGATGACAATATTTACGACATGATTCATCATGAAATCAATTTTAAAATTCGAATTTTTTTCGTTGGATTTAATTTAAATTATATAGATAGACTTTCGATTAATTTTTATAATGTTTCGACTTTTCTTTCATCGAAATCCAAAAAAATACCGAAATAGACGGTTGTGAAAATACCTTATCGATTTTGTTAGATAGAAAAATGCAAACGAAACAAATTTTGGTCTACAACATATCTAAATGATATAGATTACATCTATATGGTTAGAATTTTATTTTCATGTATATATTGTGAGAAATAAACGTCGTTGGCCGAGTTGGCCAAACAAGGGTATTGGTCATTGAACCTAGCCCATATATATATATATATATATATATATATATATATATATATATATATATATATATATATATGAGGGAGGCTAACCTACTTAATTAAGTACCAATGATATGGTACTTAATGTTTTTTAACCATTGGATTTGCATTGAGATTTGTGTTTTTTCACGATGATCATGAAATTTTGTGCACATCATTAAATGCACAAATCTTAATGAAAATCCAATGGTTAAAAAGCATTAAGTACCAAATCCTTGGTACTTAATTAAGTAGGTTAGCCTCCATATATATATATATCAGTGTTTTAAATAGCGGCGCTGTAGCGCCGCTATAGCGGGTTTTGGGAGGCAAACGCTGCATCGCTTCGGAATATAGCACAGTAGCGTTTTGTTCCGCTGCAACGCTATAGCGGACCGCTATAGCGTTGAAGCGTTCAATTATAGCGTCCGTAGCGGCGCTATAGCGTGATGATGATGATGATTATTATTGTTGTTGTTGTTGTTGTTATTAAATAATAATCACTATTATCATTACACAATAATAATAATTGTTATTAAATAATAGTAATAATATTAATAATAATTATTATTATAATAATTATTGTTATTATTATTATTGGTACTAAATAATAATAACAATAATAATAATAATTAATATTATTAGTATAAAATAATAATTATTGTTATTTAATAATAATAATAATAATAATAATGACAACGATACAAATAATAATAATAATAATAATAATAATAATAATAATAATAATAATAATAATAATAATAGTAATAATAATAAGCATACTTACTATTATTATTATTATTATTATTATTATTATTATTATTATTATTATTATTATTATTATTATTATAGGAAAAATAAGATAATAACAACATCAACAACAACTATTAATAGCCTTATTATAATTACAATAATTACAATAATAAAAAGAAAAACAAAAGTAATAATAATAATAATATATTTTTCTTAGAGATGAATTTTAATTTATGTTAGTTTGCGAGGTTGATATAAATATGCATTCAACATAATTTTATTTATAATATTGGACCGCTAATTTATATTTATATTTGTATTGTAGTATTATAAAAATAATAATTTCGATCAAAAATATGCTGTGATGGTGAAGCGGCGCTATATCGCCCGCTAACGCTAAACGCTAAATTAAACGTCAAAACGCTGCATGCCGCTGCACGCTATTTAAAACATTGATATATATATATATATATATATATATATATATATATATATATATATATATATATATATATATATATATATATATATATAGGGCTAGGTTCAATAGCCAACATCCATGTTTGGCCAACTCGGCCAACAACGTTTATTTCTCATAATATATACATGAAAATAAAAATCCAACTGCATAGATGTGATATACATCACTTGAGAATGTTATAGATTTAATTTCATGAAAAATAAATATTTTTATCATCTCCATCATGATACGTAAAGATATTGACGGATGACAATATTTACGGCATGATTCATCATGAAATCAATTTTAAAATTCGAATTTTTTTCATTGGATTTAATTTAAATTATATAGATAGACTTTAGATTAATTTTTACAATGTTTCGACTTTTCTTTCATCTAAATCTAAAAAAATATCGAAATAGACGGTTGTGAAAATAGCTTATCGATTTTATTAGATAGAAAAATGCAAATGAAACAAAATTTGTTCTACAACATATCTAAATGATATAGATTGCATCTATACGGTTAAAATTTAATTTTCATTTATATAATTTGAGAAATAAACGTTGTTGGCCGAATTGGCCAAACAAGGGTGTTGACCATTGAACCTAGCCCATCCATATATATATATATATATATATATATATATATAGGGGACGGTTCCGTTGAGATCTTATTTTGAGTCCTTATTTTGAGTCCGAATCTTGACCGTAGTTTAAATTTGATGAACGGTTGATATTATTCAAATTTTAAATAATATAAGTTACCAATTACTTCCTAACCGAATTTATTTTCTTGCCAAAAATAATAGATTTTCTCAACATGTATTTATTTTCCTTTCTTGGTGAGATAGTAAAATTTGTTTTTGATGAAATATGTATTTTTTTTTCTTTCTTGCTGAGATAATAAAGTTTGGTTTTAATGAAATCTGAAATTAAAGTTGGGAAATTCGACACATGTTTTCAACATTCAAATAAGTCAAAAATTAATTTAGATTATAAACTCACAATTAAATTGAACCAAAAAAATTTACATAAAATTCATAAATTGAAATAGAAAATACATGAATCGTGATTACAAATTACAATAAAGACCACAAGCCACAAATTATAAAAAATTTACATAATACTATGAAAACTTGCTGGCTGCATGTTTTGGAAAGTGTTATTTTTGGCAAGAAAATAAATTCCGCTAAGGATATAAAAGACAACTTGTATTTTTTAGATGATCATTTGAGCCGTTGATCAAATTTTAATATACGGTCAAGATTCGGACTCAAAATAAAGACTCAAAATAAGATCTCAACGGAACCGTCCCCGTGTATATATATATATATATATATATATATATATATATATATATATATATATATATATATATATATATGTTAACCTACTTAAGTAAGTAAAAAAAAATGGTATTTAATATTTTTTACCAATTGAATTTACATTGAGATTTGTGCAATTAATAATGTGCACAAAATTTCATAATTATCATGAAAAAACACAAATCTAAATGCAAATCAAATAATGAAAAATCATTAATTACAAAATCTCGTTAAATGAGATAATAATAATAGTAATCATTAAATTAAAAAAATTAAAAAAAATATATTAGAATTATAACAGGGTATTGATAACAAAATGATAATGAAAAATAGATCATGATAACGACAATACATACGCACTTGTTTAAAAGACTTGCATGATATTCTTGAAAAACATGTTTACAAGGTTAATCATGTCATTTAAAATTTTAGGGTGGTATATATAATTTTTACACTATAAAGGGTGTAAAAACGAAATTATAATACTTTTGGCGCGTGAACAGAGAATGAAGTGGGTCCCACAATGTCCCCTCCAGTAATATTTTCTGTGTATATTTAATGTAAATGTATTTTTCTTTTCTCAACATTTTGTTGTATTATGAGTTTAGAGTTTAATGTTTATCCCCACGGTGTGGTAAAATATACAATCTTTTGCTAATAAAATATTGGAAAATTTGCACAAACATGTAAATGTTATTTTGGGCATTGACATTTTTTTTTAAAAAAAATTGGAAAAAAATTAACATACTCTGAATTTGCAAAAATATTTGAATACTCAATTCGATCTTGGTTAGTAGTTTCAAACTCCTAATATGTTATTTTTGTAATTTCATCAAAAATATATTTATTTTTTTAATTCCCAAAAATAAGATGTATATGTTTGCAAATTTATCTAAAAAAATTGATTTTTAGAATATATCAATAATTTGTCCGAAATTAACAAATTTAGAAAGATTGGCAATATATAAAATATATCATAATTTATGTATAAATTATGATATTATACTATTATATATGTGCATATGAAGTTTGTGGCGCGAGAGAACGTGTCGTCTCTATGCTTTCATGCACTTTCTTGTGATTTTTATCATCTTTGATTAAATAATTTATTTAGTATATTAATCCAACGTTTAATTTAATATATAATAATATAACAAATTCAAATTCATTCAATGTAATGACTCGACACAAATAACAAAAAAATCAACATATAATTTAAAATTTTGTGAGTATTAGACTATGTTTGATTGAGTACAAAACATATATCTTATAAAAAGTATTTTTAGTATTTTTATTTCGCCCAGAGCCTCCAAAACATTTGGAGACCGAGACAAGAAAGAGTCGATGGTTGGAGAGAGAATTTCAGTGATAAATAAGACAGAATTAATTTGGTCATTTCATTTTGTATCAATTGAATTAATTATATTATGAATTATATATTATTGTTAACTTAACATTAATTTAACTGTATTTTATAAAATAATACTGTTCATGTCTTTTTAGATAGATAAGTAGGTATTTGTACAAATAGCTACGTAAGGTAGCCTCACATAGGATCAAAATGATTGGAATTTGGGGTGGCGTTATGTAATGTCTTTTTCATTAAAATCTGTGCTTCTGGAGACGAATTACCATTATATTTCTCATTCTTATCTCCAGTTTCAAAACAAACTGTACACTACCCTCTTTCTAAAACAGCGTATTTCTCCACTCATCTATTACGAATACTGGAAATATCTGGATACGTATTACTGGAGTGAATATTAGCGAAATAGCGCTGGAAAATTTGACCCACAGGATATGTCGGAATCGCAACAGGGTCGGATCCGGACGAATGGTACCAGAGACCTTGTCAGACCCAGACTCCCCCGAATATTTAGTATTTTTTTATTCTGGACAACATTTGTTTTTGTACAAAATTTTAAACTTCTTCTTTCTAACTTTTTTAATTTTTTTTTTCCGTTATATATATATATATATATATATATATATATATATATAGGGGAGTTATCAGATAAACTCATTTTTTTATCAAGGACCTATTTTAAAAAATATATATTTCAAATATTTATTAAATAATAATTTTTTTTGTAAGATTTTAATGTATATTTATCATTTAATGCTATCCAAAATATAAATTTTGTATAATTAATTAATAAATAACTAAATTCTTAAAATAATTTTTTGAAAAAGAATCCATGATAAGAAAATGGATCTATCATAGAACTTCCCACACACACACACACACATATATATATATATATATATATATATATATATATATATATATATATATATATATAAAGATGAATATTACACGACAAGATATCACAGCATGATTGATAGTTTTATACTGAGTTAAAACAAATATATATGAAATCTGGTCTTGTCACACTAAACATCTACACCACATAAAAAAATTACAATGCCTCCAAGGTATTCTGGTTCTGTCACGTTGTTAGAATATGTTGTGTGTATTTACTCAGCATTAAGAATATCATAAGTAATATTTTTTTTAACAATATTGCGATTGATTAGTTTATAAATTTAACAGAATAAAAATATAATTCGTATATAAATGTAATGTTTTGTCGTGCACACAATATTTTCTTGAAGAATATGATTTTTTCTTCTTGCGAAATAAAATCCTTTCGGATATCTTTTTGTGAAGAAAGATTTTTTTGGGAAAAAAAAATGATTTTCTAAGATCTAATAATAAAATATAGTATTTATTTTGATATTTATTATTTCTTAAATAATATAAATTATGAATACATATAAGAGTGTAATATGGGGTAAACATATCAATAAGAAACAAATTTTCACATTTTTATGATTATGTCTGGGAGTTGTCTATTTCTATTATTTATGTTTCTCTGTTGTCTATTAATGTAAATTTTTCTTAAGTTTATCACTCAAATGTAAATATCCAGATAGAAGCTCCAGTTATATATCACTACATGGTAAATCATTTAGACAATTATGACTAAGATAATCTATATTAGCAGTTTAGCACTCTTTTCATAATCTCCATGCACTGTATACTTCACTATAAACTGTTACTACAACTATTTTGATATAATTATATAAACAAAGGTACAGTATAATATATACTCTATAGTCAATACTGTGTCTAGTAAATTTACAAGACAAAATTAATGACCTGGTCTGAAAAGGACCAATCTGGTATATATTTATGGAAAATGTTGGACATCCCCTACTACTCTCCCCCACGAGCCTTGATGACGTGGATATGGATTATCACCTCAAGAATTAACACACAAATACATGATTTAACATCTTAATTTGCGGTTTTATTATCTTATTTTACGATTGAACATCAAAATAAGACATTAAATCATGTAGTTGTCTGTTAATTCTTAAGGTGTTAATCCATATCCACGTCATCAAGGTTCATGATGTGGGTTGGGGGATGTACATCACTGATCTATATTTATTTGCCTTCTAACTTCAATCAAGAGGTCATTGTTATACGTTCCACTTTTGTACAGATTTATATTTGGTTGTGGGAATATTTTTGAAAATCTTCTTAACTTTTCCGAATATTACGAAAATCAGGAAATATTTCCGCGCTTCGGCACTGCACAAAACATATTATAAATGTTTTTTTTTTGTTAAAATTCAAATAATATGAGTAACAATAAAATCATACCACGTAAACCAACACCAAAAAAACTATATAAATTTGAATAGCATTATATCATTTTTTTCAAAATGAAAAAACAACTACGTAACCCGGCGAACATATATAATCAAATCGATTAAAATGATTAAACAATAATATTTTTGATATACTTTTTGAATTTTACGATAACAAAGATAATCTATATTATCACTCTTTTGATACTTCATGCACTACTATACTACACTATAATTATTACTGCAACTAATGATATAATTATTTAAACAAATGTATAGTATAGTCTATAGTCAATACTGTATCTAGGAAATTTACATCACGAACTAATGACCTGGTCTGAAAAGGACCAATCTGGTATATTTATTAGGAAAATCCTCGTGTGATTGCACGGATTTGTTCGAATTATTAGCATTGTTTTGTGGGTACGACCCCTTCTTATACGAGAATGTAATTCTTTATGTAGTGATAATTTGTTTGGGTATACATCTTTGTTGCATTCTCTAAATGAAATGTTGTTTGTTAAATGTTCGATTTTGGATAAATTATTCTGCATTTTTTTCTGTCATGGCTTGTTGTGTACTTCTGAATATTCTTGATGTTTGATGTTGTTTATAACTAACACTTAAGTATTAGCTAGTTATAGTGTACTCTTAAGTATTAGCTAGTTATAGAATACACGCGATAAAAAAATATTCAAAAATACTCAAAAAGTCGTACGTTATTATTTATATTTTGTGTATTTTTTGGGTATTTCTAGATTTAAATATTGAAGACATTGAGTGTAACTGATAGATATTCGAATATTAAATAATTTAAAGTGTTGTTCTACAGGAAATTCAAAATCACATTCGTCCAATCATATGGCCAAATATACAAATGTTACAATACACAAAATTTAGATTGTAAATATCGTGTAATTGTCGATTCCACTTTAGATTGAAGATTCCCCGTGTCATTTATTTGCTGCAAAAAATTATGACAAAAATATGGAGTTGAAAGATTTAAAATTATTTTTAATGTTTCAATTTTTTTCATGAGAGAAAAAATGAATCAAAATCTTAGTAAAAAAAGGAAACAAAGAGTAATATGTCAAATCTATTCAATAATATTTTTGGTTATGTCGAATGGTGTCGTTTTCTCTTACTAATAACACTCATATAATTTGTGGAACTTTGAATAATAAATGAATATTACAATTATGTAAATATAACATATAATAATTATTTTTTGAAATTATTATATGTTAAAAAAATATCTATGAAAGTTTTTAAAATTAATAACAAAATAACGAAACTTATTTTTTAATTATCACATATAAAACTAAAAGAGCATTTTGGTCCAAAAAATATTTAACACCATCTAAAGTTAGATTTAACCCCTATAGGATATTTGAAAATAAAAGTTTGGTTAGAGAAATTTTTGGAATATACAAAAAGTTGGTGTCGTTTTCTCTTACCAACAACAATTCGGGTAATTTGTGAAACTTTGAATAATGAATGAATATTAAATGTATATAAATATAACATATAATGATTAATTTTTTGAAATTATTATATGTAAAAAAAATTTATAAAATTTTATAAAATTAATAAAAAAAAATAACGAAAAATATTTTTCTAATTATCAAATATGAAAATAAAAGAGCATTTTTTTGTCAAAAAATAGTTAACACCATCCAAAGTTAGATTTAACCTCTAAAGGGTGTATTTGAAAAGAAAAGTTTGGTTAGATGTTTTTTTTAGTATCCAAAAAGTGGGAATCGTTTTCTCTTACTAATAACACTCATGTAATTTGTGGAACTTGCAATAATGAACGAATACTAAAATTATATAAATATAACATGTAATATTGTTATTTATTATTATTATTTGATGTTATTTTTTATAAAAAATAATGAATAATATTAAAATTATATAAACACAACATATAATAAAAAAAAATTTGAAATTATTATATGTAAAAAAAATATTTATGAAATTTATTAAAATTAATAAAAAAATGACGAAAAATAATTTTTTAATTATCAAATATGAAAATAGAAGTGCATTTGGTCCAAAAAATATTTAACATCATCCAAAATTAGATTTAACCCTCATAGAGGGTATTTCAAAACAGAAGTTTGGTTAAAAGGTTCTTTTTGGAGTAACCAAATAGTGAGAGATTTTTTTTAGATATCCAAAAAAGTTGAGTTTTTTTTTTAATTCCCCTTCCTTAATTAGTTCGGTGTATGTAGACCATGTTTATATGAAAAAAAAATAAGAGAAAGAAATGGGGAAATAACTTCTTTGAGCATGGTCCATACAAATGATTAAATGTAAAAAAAAATAGTTTCTTAGGAGCATGTAAACCATGTCTATATGAATATGTTGATTGATATTGATTCATTTGTATCATTATATTGCTTGATCCAATAATCACTAACTACTTACCCAACATGAATGATGGGAGTCTTGTCTACCTTGATGCACTACAACTCTAAAATCAAACATAATAATATTTGGGAACTCTCAAAAAAGAAAAACCTCCTGACTTTTTCCAATTTTGATTGGAACATTGACGAACAATGGCGATTTTGAAACAATGGCGATTTTGACCATCAATATGGCGATCAATGACGAAAATCAATAGCGATTTTGAACCTCTCTTAAACCTTTCTGTCTCCCCCAATCTCTCCTCAACCGAATCCCTCTCAACTCTCCTTCTAAATCTTTATCCCACTCTCCTTTCTCATTTCTCTTCTTTTACTCCTCAATCCCACTCTCGTAAGTTATGGAGGCTCCCAATCTACCTTTTCCGACGCCTCAAGCTCGACCAGCACAGAGCCATATTTTTATCGAGGATTTTCAAGAGCACCAACTCCTTCTTAATCAACTTCAAACAACTATTGTGGTTGTGGTCGAAAATCAGCTCCCTCAAATGGAGTTAGAGAAAATCTTTGCCAACCAATATGGAGGAGTTCCACAGAACTTCCGGTTCCTCACCCTGACTCCGTCTTCTTTCCTGCTCCATCCTCCCTCCCCCCCCCCCCCCCCTTTACTTCTCAACTTATTATGTTCCAGAACATTCCGCAATGGTTTCGCCTTGCGGGTATCAGCCTATTCAGCTGGAATCAGGGGAGTTCCAGCTTGCTTTTCTATTGCATCTCAGGATTCACCGATTCCTCCTTCAATGAAGAAATCATTACCAATTTGGTTCGGGGCTTTGGGTTTATGGAATCCATTGACGAAGATGATTGGCTAGCTAATCAAAGGCAAGCTCTACGTATCACTGTTAGGATACCTCATCGTAATACGGTACCTATAGAGCTAGTGGTGGGAATTGGATCACGCTGGTCCATTTGCCGTATAGAAATTGAAGATGAGATGGTTGATCCCAATCTTCAACCGCCAGATAATGCCATTCAAGAAGCTCATCACGTGATAGTCAACCAAATTCCAATTAACATCCCGGAGGCCACTGGAAGGAGGGGGAATCCGAGGACGAGGAGGAGGGATGATATTCCTGATGAAGATCTGGTCTCAGATTAGGGTGATTATGTTGGTTGTTCACAAGGAGCTAATTTCTCTATAAATAAAAAACCCTAATATTGGAGAAGAAAAGACGAACACATAAGTTCACACTAAGGAGGTCACAGAAGATCCGAATAATAAGTCCAATTTGTCCCCTACTTTACGGATTTTGAACACAACGGATCCCCAGGTGCCACTGATTCTGAAAAAAACAGTCCACGATTCTCACTCCTCCCCATATACTAGGAAATTGATGACACGTAGCAAAACGACATTAGCAAATAGCTTGTTGTCCAATAATCCTCGTCACTCTATTTTGGGACCAGTGCCTGTTCCACATATAATAGCCCAACCCACATACACTAAAACAAAAAACTATATCCTTCTCTTTCTTCGCACACTGAATCACAAAGTCTCTTCTTCTCTAGCTCTCATGGCGGCACTACAAAACCCTCGTGATCAGGGGCGGATCCAGAATGAATATATAGGGGGGGCCGAATTTTATAGGGGGGGCCGGATTAATTTTTTTTTCAGAATACTTAACATGAGGGTTTCGAACTCAAGACCTCACACTTCCTAAACACATGTTTTACCACTACACTACCTTAATCTTTGTGAAATATAGACAAATTTATTATAATTATTACTTCGAAACCAACGAAATCACCTTCATTCTTCACTAAATTTTTCGTTTTCGATTTCACTGACGTATAACAACTAAAGAGTTTCAATCGGATGATGATCTCCTCTGACGTATAACAAATATCCATATACCAAATTCCAGCAGTTCCAAAAGAGCTTCAATCTCAAACAAGGGTATTTGTCTTCGTAACTAGGATACCACTGTTCTGGTCAAAGCGATCACAGAAAAACCTGTCTTCGAGTCCAACTTTATCCCTCCATGATTAGGGCATGGAACATAGACTCAAAATGTGAGTTTTCATATAGGGGCGGAGGATGTTTTCTGGTCCAACTAAAGAGTGATGCTGAAGTAAAGAGAGTTCTTCTACGTAGCTCGTGGATATATCGCAATGATACGGTGGTGGTAAAAAGGGTGCTTAGTGAAGAGGATATAACCAATGAAAAATTTCTCGAAATGGAGGCGGTGGTACAGTTCCATTGCGCAAACTTTGAACTGTTCACCAAGGAAGGAGTAACAGAGATCATCTCGTCTTTTGGTTCCGCTCTTTCTGAACCGTCCACTAGATTCATCAATGGAAGAAAGTTCTTCAAGACTAGAATGAAGATTTTAACACAAGCTCCCCTTAGAGATCGAATAGAAGTTTCTATCCCGCAAGGAGGAACCTGCTCTATCTATATTGTTTACGAAAAAATCCCTAGAATCTGCCTGTTGCGCAGACCATAGATGATTACTTGGGATTTTTAATGAGTCAGACAACCCTCCAGCCTTGATCTCACAACTTCTAACCAAGAGGCTGGAAAAATGGGTCACCGACCCGATTCTTATCCAAAAAAATCTTCTCACTCAACTTCCTACACCGAGTAATTCCACTGCCCCGGGTAAGAGGCCCATCTCGCAAGATCAGGAATCTTCTCTATTGCATGGCCAAATGATAATCCGAGGTGATAACCCCCCCCCCCCCCCCCCCCCCCCAATCATAAGTATAACTAAGGAAGCTCCTCTAAAAGGATGAAAGCAGCGGATCTCGTCGGACCGCTGCCCCAGCAATGAATATATTCTTGTGCAAGGGCCGGGGTTGTGGAGGATCGGCATTTATTCATTCCCTCGAAAGATACTTTCACTGTGCCCGTATCGATCTTGCTTTCGTCTCTGATACGTTGTGCAATGCCTCTAAATCTTGTCACCTCATCAAATCCCTCCCTCTTCGTAATTGCTCTGTAGTTCCTTCCTCTGATAGATCAGGAGGATTATGGTTGTTATGGAATGATTCGATCAAAGTGAATATTCTGGCCAGTGATAGATATTTTATTGTTGCTAGAATTACAAACAATCCTCCCCAATCGCCTTGGATTTTGTTCTCAGTATATGGTGACCCGCATCACTCAAATAATCCCTACATTTGCCAATCTATAATCTATCATTACAATACTCTTGGATTGCCTATCATGGCAACGGGAGATTTTAACGCCACTATTTCTACTTCAAAAAAATGGGGAGGTCGCCAGGGGGTACATGATAATAACATGACCCAGTTTTATGATATGATGTTTTCAGTAGGCTTTCTCGATCTTGGGTATGTAGGACCTTCCTACACTTGGAGTAACAGGCAATATAACTCTAATCTGATCCTAAAGAAACTTGATAGAGCTATTGCGGATCAGTCATGGATCAAACTTTATCCCTCGTCAAGAGTGCTTCATTTACCCCAACTAAGTAGTGACCATAATCCGCTACTTATTAATCTTCACCAAGACTCTCAATATAATTGCAAGAATTTCATATTTGAGAACTGGTGGTTCGAATTAGCGAATTTCAGAGAATGAAGTTCGGTTCTATGCAAGAAAATTAGATTATATGATTGGGATCAAGGGGTTCAAACTCTAAAAAAGGATATTAAAAGATGGGCCGGACACTATTTGTTTAATCCCAATAGAGTCCTAGCCCAATTGGAAGAAAATATTATGAAGGCCCAAGCAGATCTCCCTCTTAACCACATTGTAATAGTTGTAATCGGCACGGCCCTTCAAAGGCTATACTTCCGGGACCAGGAATGCTTAAAATTTCAGAATCTATTATGGGCTCAGCGAGCAAGGATAGATTGGGCCACTAAAGGAGATAGGAGTATTGCTTTTTATTATGCTTCCACGACCAATATAATCAGGCGAAACGGCTTCGACTCCATCCATAACGAGCAAGGGGTATTAATCACATCTCGTGCAGGTATCAGAAGAGAATTTGTCAGAACATACAAAAACTTTACCCTTCTTCTATATGCCACCAGACTTACTCTAAATTATCCCAGCCCAGAATCTACAAAACCTGGGAACAATTAATCTGGCCCAAACAGAAAATCTAGTGCTAACCCCATCAATCAAAGAAATTCGAAAAATTATAACACAAATGGGGGCCCATTAAATCTCCCGGCCCATAAGGGATACCCACTTTCTTCTTCAGGCAAAAATGGGAAGATATCGAGCCATTCATCATGGCTTCCACTCAGAAGTTACTTCATTAAAGGTGATATCCCTGAATCGTTTGGACAAACGAACATAGCTCTCATACCTAAATCCAACAACCCTGCCAGAATAGCAGATTATCGACATATCAGCCTTTGTAATTTCTTTTACAAAGTGATATCTAAAACTCTGACTTCTCATATGAAACCTCATATCCCGCAGCTAGTTTCAATAAATCAAACGGGATTCATAGCTTGGAGGCATATCCATGATAATATTTTGTTACACCAAGAAGTACTTCACTCCTTCCACTCAGATAGATCAATGAACCCATCTTTCGTCATTAAGATTGATCTTAGAAAGGCTTTTTATTGTTTAGAATGGAAATTCATAGACAAAGTTTTGAAATTGATGCATTTTCCTGACTTGTTCATTCAATGGGTCATGACCTGTATCAATTCCCCTCAATTCAGCTTCAATTTAGATCGGACCAATAGCAGGTTTTTCAAGCCAGAGAGAGGCGTGAGAGATGGCTGTCCGATTTCACCATTTTTGTTTTTATCCTAACAATGGAAATCCTCTCACAAATTATGTTGGCCTAATCAAAGGCGGGTTTGATCCTCGGTATCGCATTAGGCAGAAATGCTCCAAGGTTTACGCACTTGCTATACGCTCATGATGTTGTAATTTATGGTGAAGCTACCACGCAAGAAGAAAATCACTTTGTGCAAGCATTTCAGTGGTTTAGCTCCGTCTCGGGGTTGCAAATTAATCCGGATAAAACGAGAATTTGGTTCATTAAACAAACCAAATTAATCAGTACCGTTGGTATGCTTGATTCAACGGCTCAGATTAAAGGGTGATGTGACTCCACGAGAGGAGAGAAAAATTACAAAAATCGTAACATAATAACCTAGTTGGTTGGGTATGAGACACAAAAAAACATATGTTGTGAGAAGTTGCGGGGTTCAAGTCTCATTGACACCAATGAATGGAGGACCACCGAACGTTCTCCATTTACTCGTTTTATTTTATATTCAATCAAGAGGTCATTTTTAGACATTTTGTTTTTTTGTACATATTTTGATTTGGTTTTGGAATTTTTTTGAAAATCCTCTAACTTCCCAGAAAAACAAGAAAATATTTCTACGCTTCCCTACTGTACAAAACATATTAATAAATATCTTTTTGTTAAAATGCAACTAAAATGAGTACCGAGTAAAATCATACCACATAAAGCAACACACACACACACACACACACACACACAGAGATATATATATATATATATGGGCTAGGTTCAATGGCCAACACCCTTGTTTGGTCAACTCGGCCAACAACGTTTATTTCTCAAATTATATAAATGAAAATTAAATTTTAACCGTATAGATGTAATCTATATCATTTAGATATGTTGTAGAACAAATTTTGTTTCGTTTGCATTTTTTCTATCTAACAAAATCGATAAGATATTTTCACAACCGTCTATTTCGGTATTTTTTTGGATTTCGATGAAAGAAAAGTCGAAACATTGTAAAAATTAATCTAAAGTCTATCTATATAATTTAAATTAAATCTGATGAAAAAAATTCGAATTTTAAAATTGATTTCATGATGAATTATGTCGTAAATATTGTCATCCGTCAATATCTTTACGTATCGTGATGGAGATGATAAAAATATTTATTTTTCATGAAATTAAATCTATAACATTCTCAAGTAATGTTTATCACATCTATGCGGTTGGATTTTTATTTTCATGTATATATTGTGAGAAATAAACGTTGTTGGCCGAGTTGGCCAAACAAGGATGTTGGCCATTGAACATATATATATATATATATATATATATATATATATATATATATATATTGTTAAATATCATTGTATATTTTTTGAGCAACAATATATATATATTCTATATATCATTATATATTTTTCGAATAACAATATATATATTTTTTTCTAAAATGACAAACAACTACGGGCGAACCTATATAATCAAATCGATTAAAATGATCTCACAATAATATTATTTATATAGTTTTTTAATTTTACAATATAATTTCTTTAAATATTATTATTATTTTATTATATATTTTAAATACTGTATCTTGTTAACTTACGAGACAAATTAATGATCTGGTCTGACAAGGACCAGTCAGGTATATTTATTTGTCTTCTGACTTCAACCAAGAGATCATTATTATTTTTTTCTCATAGCAAGAGATTATTGTTTAATACATTTTATTTTTAATTTGGTTTTGGGAAATTTATGAAAACCTCTAACTTTTTCTGAATATTACGAAAACCCCAAAAATATTTCGTGTTTTTTTATTATTATTTTGAAATATCTTCCAAAATATTTTGTAACATATGCTAATTAAAAATACATATATTTTTGTATTCCTATAATTTTAATATTTAATTTGCCATTTCTTCTTTCACAAAAAGTAACAATGAGTAGTTAAAAAATCAAACACCTTGAAGATATTTTGACATAAATATATATTTTTTGCAGCTAGTTTTAATCTTGATTCACTTTTTATATATTGTATTAATATATTATTACTTGTTATACTAATAAATGTTAATCATATGTTCCAATAATCAATTGAATGCTGTTTATTATTTAGAACATATATAATAATTTTATGGGCTAGTACATATAATAATTTATTTTGAACTATATATTTATTGAAATATACATTAATTATTGGTATTTTCAATTAATTAGATTTTTTTTTTGGATGTATGATAAATCTTTCTTATTTTGCCTAGTATTAATTAATACAAATACATTTGAATATTATCATTAAATTGACAAATTACCAAATTACATTTTTAAAAATAATTTATCATAAAAAAAATGTCTTATCATAGAATCACCCTATATATTATTATTATTATGTCAATTAAAACTGCTTTAATTAAATGTCATGGAGATTTTCAAAATAATAGTAATATTATTAGAAGTTTAGTCAAATTAAATATGAAAAATAAAAAAATATTTTCCTTCATCCAAAATGTGAGTTTTGTAATCTTCAGAAAATTTAAAAAGCTTTCTAACCATCCTGATTTTTTTGAAAAATATCATTTTGATATTTTTTTACCATATTATTTTATCGAACTATTTTACCCTACTTTATATATATATTAAAAAAATAAGATATTAAAATACCAAAAAAAGGAAAAAGCAAAAAATAGCCAACAAACCTATACCTTTGGCGTCGCCACAAAATCGCTAACAAAGCTGAAAGCAGCAACATTCCAACCCCACCATATACATCTCCATTTCTTAAAACAACGGAGACGTCCATTATGTTCGGTACGGTGAAGAAAACCAGAGATGGCTTCAAATACCGCCCACAATATTTTCCCAATTTGCGACAAAATGTGTACAGAAATTCGAACTGAGTTGGGCTTTGCTGTTGGGAAACGACCTGGCCGGATTCTTTTTTCACACTTTTGTCCTTGCTTTCTCTTCTTCTTCATTAGTTTCTTCTCCACTGGAGAGCGCCATTTTTATCATATTCTTGGAATTCGGGATGGAAGGGAAAGGATTTTGGTGCAATGAACCCTAACAAAGAAGACAAGGGCAAGAAGCCAAATGTGTAGATAAAAATCTAGAAATGCCTTTTCTCAATCAGTGGTACCCTTTTTGCTTTTTCTCTAGAGGAAGACAAATCTGTAAAACTGCATAATTAGCTTACTAGTTTATCACTAATTAATTACGAGGATTTTAACCTAATTATAGCATTTAGATGTATTTTTAAAGGCTAGTTAATCTAAGATGTGTTGAACGGATACGACGAAACGTATCGGATACAAAGATACATAATTTTAACATATGATTTATTATACGTTATGTGTTGAACGGATACGACAAATCTGTAAATTCGGTTTTTTAAAGTATCCGCTCAACATAGAAACTAACGTGTCAAATTTCTCAAAAAAATATATACTGCAATTATAAAAAAATAAATTTTTATTTCAGAATGTATTAAAAAAATAGATTTTTTATTTTAGAGACGGACCCTTAATTTTTTTTGTCGAACGGTATATATAATCAGTGATTCAGTGTATTTTACTTGTATAACAGCATATATTCTCCTTCAATTTATTAGTGTAATGTCACTATTTGTTTTTTATTTGGCCTTATCGAGAATACCCGTCAAGATTCGCCACTGATTGTAATTATAAAGATCATACAAAAAGAATATAACAAGACTATTTTTTTAGAACAAATCAATTTCTATAAAAGTTAATAATATTTTGTGTTTTGTGGTGGTTGTGGAACTTGGAATGAATCTTGCTTGTTCATGCTAGAAATAAATAGAAAATTGATTTGACAAAATTGTAAGTAATTATTTTGACCATATAATTTGTTGCGGTAAACAAGTTTTTTTTACTATATTCACGTGAGATATATAGAGTAGAGTGGCTACTGAGTAAGAATCTCTTTTGCTGTATAATACAAAATCATGCCTTGAACACTCCAAACCTTGTTCTTGCTCACAAGAAATTTCTGTTTTTGACATACCGGTTTTGAGGTAAAAGAAAATGTTACTGTTGTATTTCTTATTTTCTTCAAATCATTTGCAAGAGTAATAGTAATAACAATAAGTTATAAGAGTGATTCATATTTTCTCTGTCAAAAGCTTTCAAATGTCATATATATATCCCTTTAAAAATATTAATTCCAAATTTAAAAATATCACATTTATATTCCTTCAAAATTGAAAACATTGATGTATTTTTTGAATTTACAAATTTGATCTCTAAAACTAGGAAATCAACTCTAGATTGATGGGCTCAATTTGAAGTTAGCTAGATTTCATTCACGGCCCGTTCAAAATCATATATATGGATTTGTTTATAAAATACAATTTGAAATGGAATTTGGTTATTGGAACTAATTCATCGATCATGCTTCTCATGTATATGAACCTAAAATTATTGACCGATATTTTTCACTAGCATTAAATACTATGATCAATTTATAATTTGTTGTAAATAATTAGTTTCGCAAACTTATAGTTTATATTTATTTGTTCGAGGATCTAATTAAAATATAAATGATACATTCCACATAACCTTTTATTTTCCCGATTTATTTTCTCCTATCTTGTGCCCAATATGAAGTTTTTCGCGACTTCCATAAATTATTTATTATGAACATCTTCATTTATATAAATTCCTTTCACAATAAAAACTTGATTATTCAAATGCTTTCATCTTTCTGTTATTTTGTTATTTTCGTCTTTAACATCAAATGACCTAATAAGTTTCAAGCATGTTTTAGTGTCATTTGTTATATAAATAGCGCATTTTCTTAGAATAAACAAATACGTATGATAATTGATTTGTTGTATTTTGCGAATGGATTTTTTTTTTTTTTTCTAATTTATCAATATCATTTGAGCTTCTAGTTCAAAAAAACAAATGTTCAAGATATTGAATACGGGAATATATCAAATCCTATATATGCGTTTCCCTAAAAAAAAAAATCCTACATATGCGCTAAATATTTGTTTAGAACCTATATTACTGTTTAGTAAGGCATTATCGAAACATTCATAATATATGTAAATATTTTCAATGAATACTTTTGGCTTACGTCGCTAACAAATTATAATGGGGGCGGAGAGAAAATATTAATCCAATAATTACTACAATATAAAATAATGTTAGGCACATAAATTTTGTACCTAGATTTTATCTTGATAAATATGTGTGAAATTTTAATGTATTCATGTTAAGTTTCAAAAAGTAATCAAAATTTTAGATATAAAAAAATTAGAACGTCACATGTACATTTATGTTAAATCTATATGCGAAATTTAGGTACCTAACATTATTTTTTATTTATTTTATTAATTCATAAAATAAAGTTTCATGCTGATAATGTGTCGTATATAAATGAACTAGAAACAAAGAAGAATATAAATAGACGGATATATATTTTATTATTGGATTTAATTGTTGATACAAAATGATCATGGTAAGTAACCCATGCTTACATAAACATAATATCTCCTAACACAATGAATATATCTTTTTATGACAAAATATTTTCTTTGATATGGTACACATCCATTCATTAATATACAAATAATCAAAACTTAATAACCTACCAAAATATTATTACATTCATATTTATTATTACATATATTTATAATAGAAAGCATTTTATAAAATTAATTATCTATCTAAAAATAAAAAATTCACTGAAGATTGATGGGCTCCATTTTAAATTAGCTAGATCTCATTTATGGCCCATTCAAAGATAGCCTTTTTCCATAAAAGATAACTCAGCTAACGAACCTAACATTTTTATTGTTCATCCGTATAATTTGCATTCATATATAGTTATTCTATAATAATTATGTTAATTTTAAATAATCTCCAGAAATTATATAATCATTCTGTAACTGTATGTACTAAATATTCTCTCGTATGTTATGTACTACTTTATATTATTACAATATTTTTTTGTTACTATAGGAATATTTTCTTGCTGATACTAAAATAACATTTCTGAAACAAGCATAATTTTCTCTTACATGCACTGTTAGTAAATGCTTGTTTCAGAAAAATATCGACTGATCAAGCACCTCATTTTTGTATTATTACAATGATGATAACTTTATTATATTATTACAATGATGATAACTTTTTTAGCACTGTCAGTAAATGATCTTGCGTCCATGAAAATAAATTTACAGAATATCCTGTCACGTACACTAAAATATGCTTGTGGAACCAGCACAATCTTCTCTTGCATACCCCAAAATATACCTCGCCCCGCTCCTTCATTTTCCTCATCAATTCATGACGAGTCACCAATTCAGAATTAATAACTCAATTAGCAAAGTTAATTAACAATTAATTCATATGTACTAAAAATTTAATATATAATTAAGGTCCGTACCAATTAAAAATTAATTACGAATATTAAAAAAATAATAAATACTGATTAATCGTTAATTGATAGAAATAATTAGTAGATTAATCATGAATTGTGACTCATCATGATATTGTGGGGGAAGTGATTGGGCATGACAGAAGGCCTCAATATTTTTTTGTCGTACATAATTTTTTTTTGTACAATATGATTTTGATACTAGCAAAATATCTTCTTGCATACAATAAAATAACCTCCTGCCAATGGATTCATAGTCCAGTTGATTGAGTGTGAGACACAAAACAATCATGTATTGTGAGAAGTTGTGGGTTAAGTCCAATGTTACATAAATCGTTATGCGCTAGTCGGGCGGACGAACACCGTCTAGCGTCTGGAGGGATTAATCTACCGTCTAGCGTCTGGAGGGATTAATCGGAGATTAATCGGTTCTAGACGGATTTGTAATTTTGCATAGTTTTTGTAATATTTTTTAATTTCTATATATTATAATTTGTGCTACAAATTTTTATACAAAAAATAATGTATGTGAATTTTATTTTAGACAACATCCAAACAAATCATAACATGAAATCTACAAAGAGAAAAAAAACTAAACATGCACAAAGAGAAAGAAACTGGTATCATAATATTTTTCATAAATAAATAAACATAAACTAAACATGCACAAAGAGCAAGAAACTAAACATGCACAAAGAGAAAGAAACTAAACATGAAATCATATATAAATTTTACTGACATATCAACACATTCTAACTGGTTTCATAATATTTTCCATCCTCCTAGAACGGGCTAAAAAATAGAAGTGGGTTGTAGGCCTAAAAAAATAGAAGTGAAAAAAAAAACATAAATTTAAGTGGGCCTAGACGGAATTATTCGGTATTTAGACGGACTTAGGCGAAATTCAACCTAGACAGAAACTAATCGGGCAGACCCGGGCGTTTGGACAGCGCCTAGCGCCTAGGCGGCGGCCTAGACCGATTTTTACAACCATGGTTAAGTCTCATTGATATCAATGGACGAAGGGCTACCAAACCTTCTTCATTTACTCATTTTTTAGAAATAACCTCTTGCCTTCTAAAAAATAAATTTGCAATCATAATTATGAAACTAGCATAATATGTTATTGTATACGCTAACATAACTTATTACTTACAAAAAAATTAAACTCGTTGAATATGCTTTTGGTACTAGAAGAATATTCCTTGCATATACAAAAATAGCCTTTTATGTAGAGAAATTTAAATTTGCAAAATATTCCGTTTAAATACACTAAAATATTCTTATGAAACTAGCAGAATATCATATCGCGTACACTAAAATTATTTCTTGCAAAATCCTGTAATTTTGGGACACGTGTTATCCGCCCATGTAAAGAAACATATCGACTGATCAAGCACCTCATTTTCACAACCCGAACACGGTTTGCCGTGAATCGAGCGATTTTTTTCACAATTAATAAGCGGTCCATCATGTGCCTCCAACTACAACTAGGTTGGGGTTCCTATAGACTATCTTAGCCGGATCACAATGAGGAGTCCCCAAAGAAGTACCACGATACCAGTCCGCGACTACCATCTATGTAACTTCACTTCCCTGCAACATATCTACCCAGTCACCTTTTCGGACTTCTGCAGCAAGGAACTGGATGAGAAGAAACCCTCATGTATAGTTCTACATAGAGATGAAATTTAAGAAACAACCGTCGACTATAGCACCAAAATAACTAGATTTCATAGACACCATAGAGGGAAAATGAGGACAATATCTCGACGAGGCAACCGTATTTCTTTTGGAAGATATGTTGTTCAGATACTTGAACCTACCACTAGACACAATTGGTGCATCGTGGTGTAAAAATATGACTACGTACATTTCCCGACAAATCTATTACAATGAGAATTGTGGAAACACGTATGAGGTAAGGTAGACCACAAATATTGAATATCTGATTTGAAACTAGGTCGAAAGAAAGATGTAACTACAAACTTTGCTAGAATTTCGACCAATATGGAATGTCCATACCCCGATTCCCAGGATTAGGGTATTCCTTATATTGAGCCTACTCATATAAGAACAACACTTCTGGATTTTATTTGGTCTACAAAAAAACAACCTTGGCATTTTCTTATGAGATCCCATTTCTCCAAGTGGTCTTATTGGCCATCCATGACCATGACTTTTTGGAGAATCCTCTTCCCGTGTCTAAACATCTTCTCGTACGATACGATGAAAAAACACAGATGACTGAACAAGGGGTAAGCTGTGTTGCACGGATATGCCGATACGGCGATACGGCAACGCGTATCGGATACGGCGATACGACAATTTAACATATGATTTATGATACGATACGGATACGGCGATATGTGTAAGCTCGATTTTTTTAAGTATCCGCACAACATAGGTGGCAAGTGAAATCTCAAGTGAAAAAACACATATGACTTAACATACCTCATTTAAATATATTATCTTATTCTCTAGAGAATTATGAAACTCAAATAGCTTTTTTGGTGGAGAGGTTTTTTTATATTTTTCTTGGTTTTTCATTTTCTTCAAAATAAAAATACAAATAAATTATAATCTTATTTTTTAGTCAAATTTTATGTTTTCATGTTAAAACCTTCATAATTAATTTCATCACAAATTTTTTCTTTGTTTTGAACATATTATGATTATTTTTGCATGATTTAAACCGTTGTAGTTTTATATCGTAATTAATGATTGAATTATACATGTCTAATAATAATTTTCAAAAAGATCGCAACATAGCTCGAAACTTCTAATAGTTATTATCGGCTTTTTGTCAAGAACAAAAAAAAAACATTATCTTCATCATACACAATGTTTATTAACTTCATCATGTATCTCCCCTGATATAGGGATACATACTTCCATAATTTGGCCAAATACATTTAGCATTTTAAAATGTTGTGATTTTTTTGAATAAATTTAAGTGTTGTCATATTTTTATATTGTATTCTTACCTAATCATTAAACAAACTAAGAGAATACTCGAGATACTCGACGAAAATATTAATTATGTTTTTCATTAGAAAACAAAGTAGATATTTGCACCATAGTATCGAGAATATCACCTCGTAATAAAATTATTGGAACTCATTTGTCTATGATTATTTATATTTATATGTTTTACAATTATTTTGTATTACGATAACAATTTTTTTTTATTTTCTTAATAAAATAATAACACTTATATTAATATAATTGTATGACACTATATGACCTATAACACAAATTTTACAGAAAACATAAAAAATATGATATTATTGTTGTTCACAATATTTCATACAATATAAAATATAAAAATTTGAATCATATGACATATATAGTAACATATCATTAATTATATAGTATTAATAATTTGTTATTGATTCAACATGCAATTCAAATTATAAATAATATCAAACTTAATAGTGAAATTAATTTAATAGATAATATAAAATTTTATTTTAGCATAAACATAAATATAAATTATTTTATATCATGTGATTTTTGTAAAATTTATAAATTTAGAAATAACAACATTATTTGATAGGTGTTTATAAGCTTAATAAGTTATTTAGATGGATAAACTATTTTTCAATACCTATTATTTTTTAAAAAATATAATACTAAATTTGTTGTTATAATCAACTCGATATTATATAACATTATTATAGTTATATTTTTTTAAAATAAATATTAATAAATAAAATTCTATTATGTAAATGAAATAATTACAATTATATTGCGTAAAAATCCACTTTTTGTATTGTATTTTTTACATAATATTTTTACAAATTCTGAAGGAAATACAATTTTGGATCAACGGTAAAATGGTACGTATAAGGACAAACGAACGCACGCGTCCGTGGGCATAAAAAATGTGTATATTAGATGCACATATGTATATTGGATATACATAGTTAAATTGATAAGAAACGGTTTTATTAAGAAAATCAGAAAATTCAGTTTAAGAAGTTTTAGTAAAACTGGCATAACTTTCAGATAACAACTCCAATTTGAATGGTTCAAATTGGGTTAGTTAGATAATAAGATTATCTAGAACTTTATGAAGGTTTGAAGTCGATTGGAATGATTTAAAAATTTCGTTTCAACAGAATACTGAAAGGGTGCATGCAGTTTTCTGTTTGTAAAGGTGTATAGTAGATATACGTACCTTTTGGCCCATGCTTATCCTATGTAGTATATATATGATGTTTTTTTCTGATCTAACAAGTTAATTCAGATCAATTAAAGTCTAATTCAGTCCAGAAATTAGAGAGACTCTTATCACGTGTTGAAAGAGTGCGAAGAGAAAGAGAGAAAGAGAAAAGGTATTTTCTCAGTTTAGAGAATCAAACGCAATCATGCAAGTTCGCCGGTGCATCGTCTAGGCAGATGCATCCGCGACCGAGGTGCTACGACTCACGGTGGATACGGGTAGAGGAGCGACACTTGTGGCTCTTCGTTGAGATCAAACCGAAGGAGCAAAAGGCTGTGAAAGCGTGTGGGCATGAGACGCACGAAGACAACCGGATACGTGTCAAGACGGTGGGAGACGTGTGGTATGTGACGCACGGACTAGTCACCAACGTGACACCGAAGAAGAGAAGGATGCAAGCGATCAACCCGTCGTGTGTGATCAATTTCACGTTGATAATCGTTTATCCTACTTTACATCGTACCCTCGAAGTCGAGGCGTGATCTCGGAATTTGAGAACCGGACCGGGTCTTCATATCCGCTGCGCGGGCCCGGGGTCGGATCGATTCCCAACAGTGGTATCAGAGCGAACGCTGAGATTCGAGGGTCGAATCATAGTCGTATATTCGATATACACACGGGTTATCAAAGTTCGTACCCATTTGCATGATGCTAGATATTTAGAACGTCAATTTCGTTAAAATCACATATGGAATTCACTAGATATCAATCAAAAGTTGATTGAGAGTATCTAGGAATGATCGTGAAAAGGTTTCATGATTTATCGTTTTGAAAACGAGCGAAAACGGAAGAAACGGCGAAATCTGCAGAAAATCAGCATTTCTGCCACCCCGGGGACAGTTTTTGGCGCCCCAGGCAAGGTTTTCTCGCGCCCCGTGGGGTCGTCCGTTACAACGGACCCCCCTCTGGATGCTGTTTTTGTTTTCCCGATAACTTTGGCTACGAAGCTCGAAATTTTGAGTTCTTTATATCGATAGAATCGGCATCACTCATACTAGCATATAAAATGATTATTAAATGTTAATAATTAATGAAATCGTGTGATATTGATATAATTAGATTATGTCAAAATTCAACATGCATTGACATGATCCCTCATAATACTTAAGTCATGGAAATGCCTTCCATGTCCACAACCACCGAGTTTAATGTTACGTTTCACGTGGGTTCAGGTTAAAGTCGGGCACGTGATATTGTAACTATCGAATGGGTGGCAAGCGTTAAATAAAGACTTGTGAGACCCAAGCTAAAATCGACTCACTAGTAGTTTATTTGAACGATACGTTGGATATGGTTGTGACTTAACCGTCCAGGCCAATCGGATTGGAGTTCGGGGCATGGATATAATGCACATACGGAACTGGGATTGTATATGATACGATCCATCACCGAAATTCTATAAAAATTCAAGAGTCGTAGTGGATACGATTGGATATTCATCCTACCTAAATAACGGGATCCCACCCGATAGGCTAAAGTCAATTGTGGGAGAAACGAAAATATAGGTCTTGAGTGTTATGGACTTGGAGTCCCGTATCGGTATGAGGGTTAACGATTCGATAAAATGACACTTTCATATAATCATCATGTAAGCATATAGATTAAGTACGCACGGTTAGGGGCTTAATCTTCATCATCCGTTTAGAATTATGTTTTCTAGCAACACCAAATATATCGATGAGATCGATATGATAGATGACTTTTGGGCCGAAATTACCGTAATTAACCTTGATAGTTAAAGAATAGTTCTTAGACTTAAAGGGACGTGTTGGACACGTAGATGGTAAATTCGGGGCTCGAGGCTTTGGCTTTAGAGAAAGCCGGGTTCGATAAACTTTAAGAATGAATCGAACGATATTATGTGCCTTGTGGTGGCATGTATAGACGCAAATTTCTCAAAAAATGTTTTGAGAATTCGGGTGTATATGAAAGTAAAACGCAACGCTCAAGAAATAGTTTCAAGAGCTAGAGCGCGTTGAATGGTTCAATGCGGCTCAAAAAGTAGGTTAATTTTGAGACGCCTTATGGGTCTTTGATTAACACTCGTGTGTTGATGGTACGAGATTTCATATGCATTCGATAGATAAGTCGATCCCGAAATTGCATGAGATGCGATGTAAATTTGAATATGAGATGCTTGGAGTATCCGGGGAATCCAAAGCATATAGATGCGTGGATGTCCTTGTAATTCAAAGGCGGGATCGAAAGAAATAAATCCCTAAGGGTATTTTGGGAAAATGCTTTTCCAAACAGAAAGTTCGGACAAGGAGTTGTCCAAACTAATGACTCAAAAGAATGGTGAAATCCGAGGAGGGTTAAACCTAGAAGTTGATTGCTTCTTTTGGCATTGCCGTCATGGCCATATAAACGAGATACGCGTATCTAGATTCCATAGGATGGATTGCTAGAATCAATCGAATTAAATTCGATTGGTTAACACGATACTTATTTATTAGGCAAGACGACAAAGGGCGTCATTCTCCGAAGGTTGGAGAAAGATCCAATGAATTATTGGAAATTGCATTAAAATATAAATGATCCGATAAGTTCCGAGGCAAGAGGAGGCTATCAGTATTTTGTTACGTTTATGGATGGTTAAAGTAGATACGGTAATATCTATTTAATGTGTGCAGAAGCGGAGACTTTTGAAAGGTTCAAAGAGTTTCAAAAACGAAATACAAAATCGACTAAGCAAGAAAATCAAAGCTTTTCGATAGGATCGAGAAGGCGAGTATTTCAGCTAAACCTTTCGATATGATAGAGAAGGCGAATATTTGAGTTATGAGTATTGATGATCATTTATGATTGTGGATTCATTTCACGATTATCTTCATTTCAGAACATTGAGATGTATTCGAAAAGAGAAAATGAACGCATGTTAGACATGGTTCGATAAATGATAAGTCAAACGGATTTCCCTAAAACGTTTTGGGGATACGTCCTTGAGACGCACGAAGACAACCGGAGACGTGTCAAGACGGTGGGAGACGTGTGGTATGGGACGCACGGACTAGTCACCAACGTGACACCGAAGAAGAGAAGGATGCAAGCGATCAACCCGTCGTGCGTGATCAATTTCACGCTGGTAATCGTCTATCCTACTTTGCATCGTACCCTCGAAGTCGAGGCGTGATCTCGAAATTTGGGAACCGGACCGGGCCTTCATATCCGCTGCGCGGGCTCGGGCTCGGATCAATTCCCAACAAATTCAAGTTCTGGAAAATGGTATGTATAAACTATGTTAATATTAATGTCAAAATAAATAGAAAATTAAAATGAATATATTTAAAGAATTTTTAAAATTAAATTTTTAAAAATAATACTATTATATGTTGTATACGTTTTATAATATTACATATTAAGTTATTAGTATTTCATATATGAAGTTTTCATCTTCACTAACATTCATATTTGATCATGTAATCTTATGTGAAATGACAAACAATTGAATAGACTTAGTCTAACATTAATCTAGCAATTAATAATAATCCACATCATTAATATCGGATGATGTGACTTTCTAAGAATGCTTAAAACATGTTGTAAAATAATGGACACTTAAATGCTTACAAAGAAAGCACGTTTATATAAAATCAGTGATTAATCAATGGTTTAAAATTTTGTCACATACCATAATCTAATGATTGAAATGAATATGATGAAGTGGCACAAAAAATTCCAGAAAGTTGGGCCCAAAATAAGGATATGGGTAAATTTTCAGAGATATGCATTACTTTTTCGCATATTTTAATTTTGAAAACATATATCTACCCAATTATGTGATCGACTGTAACACTCTATGTGTGCGTGTTTAGGGCCGATCTTAGCTATAGGCCCAAGGAGTCCGGGATTCGGGTCCAACATTTCAGGGGTCCAAAATTTTCGAAAAAGATTTGTAAAACAATTATCTCTTTTGTAAGAGATAATGGGTTCAAATCTCCACAAACTATAATTTATGATTTTTTTCTTCAAAAAACAGTAACAATATGAAAAAATGGTCTAGACAAGATTTGAATCTTGTCCTATTGGATAAAATTTAGATCCTCAACCAATACGTCACACCATCACATGTGACTAAATATGCAAATTTTCCTTCGAATAAATTAATTGAATACGGGGTCTATTTTCAAACTAGGGTTTCAGGTACTTGATAACCTGGGACCGGCCTGTGCGCGTTCCATATGCATTAATATGAACGCCAAACATGGTAGTACGACTTTTTTTTTTTTTAAATTTTGATCATGTTTGTGTGCTACAATCTCACTCCGTAAAAAAAAATATAATTTGTTATAAAAAGATATAAATCTAGTAACAATATTATACAAAATTGTATTCACATAAACCAAACGATATCTTAAAAAGTGCATCATACATGCATACATAAAGATATTTAATACATATAAAAAAGTATTAATAAATATTACATTTTAAAAAGGTATAGCATACATCTAAGATGTATGAATAAATGTATATCGTACATGTAAAATCTAAAATGTATACAAAGTATATAAAATACATTTAAAAATATATAACCTATGTTGCGTGATACTTCAAAAAATCGAATTTACCCGTATCGTCGTTTCCGTATCGTATCCTAAATCATATGTTAAATTGCCGTATCGCCGTATCGTCGTATCGGCCTATCCGTGCAACACAGTATATAACACATACAAATATATTATACGCGTAAAATCAATCTAAATACCACGTGTTGCACTCCTGTTGATGACGTAGAGACGAATTACACAATATTTTCTCATAAATTATTAGATTATTAGCGAGAATGACTTGGAAGCAAATAATATTACACATGTCCGATCCGTGCTTTCTTTGATAAAGGTTACATCTGATTTAAGTCAATCGTAGTGTTCAAATAAGAGTTTTCAAGCTTAATTTGTTTAGTGAAATAGGTTCAGAACAAAATTATGTTCTGTTTTGCATTAATTTTTACTGGCTAACCGTTTGTTTTTCAAATTCCATATTATTTATGTATTTGCAAACTCACAAAGAATTAAAATTAAGATTAAGGATAGCTCCAATTTTTTTTTTTTTATAATAAATATAGAAGTTTCACGTATCCTCAATCTATTAATGTTAATAAAAATTAAAACTACAATTTCTCACGACATATGATTTTTTTTGTCTCACGCTTAATCAATTGGATTATTGATCCATTGAAAATTATAATTGGGTAGCTCCAATTATCTGCCTTCAAAGTTATAAATAGTTTTCAATTTATTTAGACAGTGGAAATTTGATTTTTCATAATTTTTGTATAATTTTATTTTATTTTATACTTGCAATTTCTTCGGATGTAACAAAAATCTGCTTAATTTTAATACACTTTTCTTATTAGTCAGTAAAAGAAACTATGAATATGCTAATATGCGACAACTAGAGAGAGATAGCCTGTCTGAATATTAATTTATCTTGTACTAACATAACTTCAATTTGCAGATAAAGCAAGAATTAAGGAATATGCTGAAGAACTATTCGAAAATCCATGTTGAATTGAGTGAATAATGCTATTATTATTCTTTTTGGTCCTTATTTGAATGCAAGTTAATGAGTAATCAGAAGTCAGCTATATTTATAATTTTAAATTCCTCCGTGTTGAAGTGAGTTTGATTTTTTGAACTTCCCATGATGTAAATTTAACATTTTTCATTTTTCATCTAGCTACAATTTTTTTAATCAAAATATCTTTCATTTAACTATTTTCATTTAACTGTTTTCTGTAGCGACGCTCTTTAATCGACTAAACTTTTTGATTTAAAAAAACCATAAATGAAATTTATAAGAATATTTTGGTAGAAACATGTCATTGAATCGGAAAATTTTAATTTTGAATGGGATAAAAAAAATTGAACTCAATGTTTAGTGTGTTCTTTTAGAAATTTTAAAATGTAAGATGATTTTTGTACAAGTTTTAAGAAAAATTAGGGGGGTTTTCGAAGAATTCGCTTATAAGTTTATAAGCAATTCATTTTCTATGATTAAAACCAATTGGAACACATTAACAAGGAAAACATCTCTTTCATCTTTGCATTTGATATTATCTACTTGAGCCATACTGAAATACTTTATTAGTTTGACCTTGACAAACAACGCACGAAACGGACAGGGACAATGGAGGTTATTCAATCGCTCTTAAAACCCACCAAATACTCCCTCCCTCAAACAAGTCTTCTCAAATTTCTCAAAATTCCACTTTTGGCTTTCATGGGTCTTCAATCCATGATCTTAATCGCCATCTCCACTCCTTAGTTCCAAAACAGAGAAGAAGACTCCAATTCATTACCATATTTTGCAATGGAGGAATCAAGAGAAAAAGCAAAAGTAAGTGGTATTTCTATTGGAAGTGACAATGCAAACGGAAAAGACAAATCGAAGAGACAAGAAGAAGAGATGCACGTGCTCGAGATTCACGACGAGGTTCTTAAGAGGCTAAGAGAGTCCAACAACCCGGAATTCATGCTAGACGAATTCGATCGCGAACTTTGGGCTCATTTTCATCGACTCCCTGCACGGTTTTCTCTATTTCTCTCTCTCGAATTTCAATTGATCGAATGCCCACAACGTGTTCGACGAAATGACTCTCTTTTGGTTATAGATATGCGATGGACGTGAGTGTCGATAGAGCCGAAGATATTATCATGCACATGAAATTGCTCGAGGATGCTCGAAATCCCACCACGAGCCCGTCCTTTTCCGTCAGAGTGGTCCATGTAAGACCAGACGAAGATGATGTCGATACTCCTACAAAAAGGTACTAACTTCAAATTTTACTTGCGAATCAAAATCGAACCAATTTTGTTTTGTTTTTGGATTTATAGTGCTCATCCTCCTCCTGCATTCGGTTCGTCTTTAGATCTGAGACGATTTGTTCGTCAAGAAAGTCTGTCTCAATTCAAAGAAGAAGAAAGTGAGTCCGAATCGGTCACTTATTTCAGGTTCGAACATAATTACATCATCATATTTGTTAATTCTTTAGGTAATAATATTAATTTATTTGCTTAAATTGCAGACCGTTGCATGAAATTACATTCGCCACGAAAGACAGACCAAGATGCCTTAATCACGTATTAATTAATTAATTAACTAACCAAATAACTATATTTGTTTCATGTTATTTATTATATTTTCAGATCACTTGTTTGCTCGGAGACCTTAACTTGAACATCAAAGAATGTCATGCGTTTTCAACGAACGATGGTTTTTCATTGGACGTTTTCATTGTTGTTGGTTGGCACTTCGAGGTATATATATTTCATGTAAATATTTTATATTTTTCCATTCATAAAATGATTTTATTTTTCGGGTTAATATAGGAAACGGAGCAACTTACCAATACAATATCAAAGGAACTACATAAATTTGCGGTACGTGTCTAAAATACATTTTGGATAAAGATTAAATTTAATCTTAATATATTTTTTTTCAATTGTTTTTATAAGATGCAGAATGGGGAAGTGACACGGACGCCCGAGATGGAAACCCACATGGAAGAATCCGAGAAAAAAATCGACCACATAAAAATACCGAACGACGGAACCGACGAATGGGAAATTGATATGAGGAAACTCAAATTCGGAAATCAAGTCGCGTCAGGAACTTATGGCGACCTGTAATTATTTCCCGTTTACACAATTATTATTATTTATTTAATTAATTGTTTATTGTATAGTTATCGAGGATCATATTTTGGCCAAGATGTAGCTATTAAGATTCTCAAGAATGACCACGTAAGTGAGATCATGCAAAAGGAATTTGCTCACGAGGTGTATATTATGAGGTTCGTCCTAGAAATATAATTCGATTTATTGCGTACATATTTTTTTCTAAATTTGAACTATTTTGATTTTCAGAAAAGTTCGACACAAGAATGTGGTGCAATTCATCGGTGCATGTACGATACCTCCCACCTTAGCCATTATAACAGGTTGATAAAATATAATTATTTTGTAAATTATTATTTTTGATGATAATAATAATAATAATTATTATTATTATTTTTAGAGTTTATGTCGGGAGGGAGTTTATATGATTATATGCACAAGCACATACGATCCTTGAAGCTTCAAACTTTAGTCAAAATGTCAATTGATATAGCGAAAGGCATGAATTATTTGCACCAACACGATATTATTCACCGCGATTTAAAAACCGCCAATCTTCTCATAGACGAAAACGAGGCAAGCCGACAAAACATATTTGATAACTTTATTTATGCATAATTTATTAATATGATTATTAATTTAAAAATGATGATTAAAATCATACGATAGGTAGTTAAGGTTGCCGATTTTGGGGTTGCAAGAGTGATTAAAAACACGCCTGGAATTATGACCGCAGAAACGGGTACTTATCGATGGATGGCTCCTGAGGTATTTAATATTTTGATAAATTTAATTTATTTTTATATACGATTCACTGGATTTTGCATAAATATATATATTTTTTTAATTTAGGTTATAGAGCATAAACCATATGATCGGAAGGCCGATGTGTTTAGCTATGGAATTGTAGTTTGGGAGTTGCTTTGTGGAAAGGTATTAATTAATTACATTATTATTAATAATGCATTAAAATCAACAACTCTTTCACAAAATAATAATTTTTATATGTGTTAGGTTCCATATGAATATTTAACTCCATTACAAGCCGCAATTGGTGTTGTTCAAAAGGTAAAACATTAAACCCTTTTAAAATTTACCTTTTTTTATTGATTTATTTGAAATTATTTCGGCTATTATTTTATTTAATTAGGGTTTGAGGCCAGAAATACCGAAGGGGACTAATCCTAAATTGGTTGAATTAATGAAGAAATGTTGGCAACAAGACCCGTCAACACGTCCCGATTTCGCTACTATCGTTGAAGATCTTCAACACATTGACAATGAGGTATATATATACATATTTTACTTATTATTTTTTTCTGTTTATTTATTTATTTTCGTTCATTGGATTAGTTGGGCGTCAAGCCGGAGGAAAATCAGAAAAAAGGGATATTTTCTATACTAAAAAGGGGGATTTAAAGCATTGTGTTGTATGCCATGTTTTTTTAATCCTACCGTAACGTACAAAAATGTGATTATGCCATGGTTTCGTATTTGGTATATAATGCTTAATTTATAACTTATTTGGACGGAGGATTATTGAATGAAAAAATATGGTGTCTTATTTTTATTATTGAAATATTTTACGTTGTTGAGTTTGATTTGTATGGATTTTCTTGTTTAAATTTGGACAAAAAAAATAGGCAAGTTATATTTCGTTTTATTTTAGTTTTCTTTCAGAAATTGTTGGGTCATCACTGGAGAATATATATGCAATGATATTTCTATTTTTCATAGAACACATTAGAGCTCAACTTGACATGAACACAATAATTGAAAATAAGTTCATTTTTACTTAGTTCTGCAAAATTCAGATTTAATTTGCTAAATTGTTAGTGTTTTCATCTAATTACGGGTTTATCTTCTGACTTTTTTTTTTCTTACCTTAATATATTTTGATTAGACTTCGTTAGTTTCTAATTCCAACATCAACAAAAGATAAATTGTGTTTTTTTGAGTCTTTGACAAAAAAATTAACGAGACTGGATTTAACAGATACTAATCTTGTTTATTTATTTGTTCGAAAATATGTAATACACACAATTTTTTTTATCACACGAACTGTTATGATATAATGTCTCGAAGAAAATAATTAAGCACATTGAATTAAATATCTCCAAAATGCAAGAAATAAAAAAGTACTTTGTTCGAAGGTTGGGATTGCAACAATTGATATATCTATTAACAGTAAATTGAAAAAAAAAAACTTTAATCAATCAAACAATTTAACCTTAATTATACAAATGCATCTCAGATGCAAAAATTGGCTTCCCAATTATTTTTTAAGTAAAAAGTAAAACACAAAAAAGTTTGGTGACTTAAATTTTTGATGGACATGTGCTACTTGCCATTGTTGGCAAGAGTATGAGCCCAGCCTAATTATTTACTCACAAGTTCAGTTCCGACTCTTTTATTTGGTTGTCCAATTATTTTTCTTCGTTTTTTTTTGTAATATCTCATTATTATAATTAAACATACGTGTAAAATCATAAAATTATATTTCAAGTGTTTACTCTTGTTTTTATAATGTCTAATTTTCTTTTGTTTTCAATCAATGGAAGGTTTTACTTTTGATTAGGTATATCTATCTGTTATATTCTCCATCGAATCAAAATTTTGTCATTGTAAAATGATTCTTGCATGCTATCTGTGAATTATGCATGATAAAAAAAATATAATATATATATGATAAATCATGATTTTTTTTCATACACATGGACGGATCTTGACTTAGAATATTGGGGAACTAATTTGTTTTCTTTCTATAAATTAGTTTTGCAATAAATCTTTAGAGGGCCAACCACGTACATTTACATATTCATATATTTCGAGATTTTTGTATACTAAGATCCGCCTCTGTTCATACATTTGAAAATACTTTAGCATCCCCAAACTTCGAGCTAGACATTTCTTTCAGTTTAGTGCTCATATATTTGACATGATTCTTGAAATAATAGTTTTTTTAAGGTCTACGAATTTTCATTGAACATAGTAAATAATTAGAATTACATTTTCTCAACAACAAAAAAAGTAAATACGAATTACATGACCAATGTAAAAGAAAAAAATAAAAATTACCCGCCACAAGAAAGAAAGAAAGAACTATCCAAACGTAGGATTGTGGTTTTTCCATTCTACGCTGCCGTCCAAGATGGCGAAAGGAAAAAAATAAGGAGATATCGAATTTCGTCAGAATTGCACTGCCGATAGGGAGGCTTAGTCATGCAATGGGAGGGGTGTGTGTGTGTGTGGTGGGTGGAGGGGGGGGGGGTAAATCCTAAATAAATTCTTGCTGAACTATACCGAAATATAAAAACTTAATATAACATTCATGATTGTCAATGGGCGCGTAAGTTCCATAATTGGGGGTACCCAACAAAAACAAAATGGGTAAAATCCGAAAAATATCTGCTAGACGGATAATACCCGAAAAATACCTGCCTCGCAAGTAAGCCTTATTCTTAATTGGTACCTGAATTTAAAACATCAATTTTCCCCTTAATGTTTACCAATTTACACGAACATGTATCCGATTTCCAAATTTTCGAAAAGTTTCAAATTTGAAATGTTTCGAGATTTCCAAAATTTTACCGAATCATGTTTTTATGGATAACAGGTATATCTACGGATACAAATTTCACCCCGAGATTCGAGTGGGAAATACAAATTACATGTGACGATTGCGGGTTCTGGTAATACTTGAAAAAACGATATTAGTATAGTAAAACTTATCCGTAGCCGATATGTTTCGTTGACAGCCCTAAATTAGATCATACAAACCTAAATGATAAAACTAACAACTTGACATCAATCAATATAATTTTTAAATCTCAAAATTTTGTTACAATTTATTTTGTGAAGTTATGGAATTAGCTTACCTGGTGTCATCTTCGTTACCGTCTCAAAATTGTTTTTTTCTTTGAAGAGAACCGTCTCAAAATTGTTAAAATAGTTGATTAATTAAAGAACTAATTTGCATTCTTCTTCTTTTTCTTTCTTTTAAAGTTGATCAAATCATCAAATAATGAAACGTGTCCTCACTAAAGTACTGACCATAATTTGTTTCCCGAAACTTTCCCGAATGGCTAACGTGGCAGTGATTCACCACGTCATCACCCCCATATTTTTTTCGAACTCTTTGTAAAAAAAAATCAACATATATTATTAAAGGCCTAATTCATTATTACAACAAAGTATAAGATAAGACTATTTTGATAATTCAGTAAAAAGCTATGTTGCGCGGATACTCCAAAAAACCGAATTTAGCCGTATCGCCGTATCCGTATCGTATCATAAATCATATGTTAAATTACCGTATCGCCGTATCCGATACGCGTCGCCGTATCGTCGTATCGGCGTATCCGTGCAACACAGGTAAAAAGTGAAGATATAATCAGAAAATTATTTCACATTGTGATATCCTATCAATCACTAACATGATGCGCGCGAAAAATTCCGCGCATTTTTCTCTATCTATATTAGTATCCAACGAACTAGATCATTAATTATTTATCCAAAGAAGAGACATAAATATCGAATAATTGTAAAAATCGTTGGACATTTTTGTCATGTTCAAGTTATAACTTATTCTGTTTTATATTGAACAATCAAGTCGCATAATTATCTTTAATTTTCAACATACAACATTAATTTTTCTCAATCCTTAAATAGCCTGTCACATATTATTTATTCGACTCACATGAAAACAAATTATATCAGGCCTACGCAATTTTTGATATTTGCAACTAACCACAAACAATTTAATAATTTTACATTCACACAAACTCTTCACAAATATATAATTACTTATACAATTAATTAAGGAATAGGAGACAGGTGAGGACTTTTATAAGTAGAGAAAATTCTTCGTATTATTATTATATTCGACGTCGTTAATAAATCCTACATATTTTGATTTTATATAAGGATAAGTAACCTTCATGTAATAATAATAATAAGAATAATTAAAAGGGTGATTTACATATTTACCCCCCTAAAAAACAAAAATATCATATTTATCATTCGAAAAATTTAAATATCATATTTACCCTTTCACAAATCCAAATATCATTTTTACCCTTGAAAAATTTAGAAAATAAAATAAAAATAAAAATGTGAGTTTACAAATTTATCCTTCTAAAAACTCCAAATATCATATTTATTCTTCCAAAAATTCATAATACAATTTTTACCCTTGAAAAACTTAGAAAATATGAAAAATACAAAATAATAGTAACAATGATAAAAAACAACAAGAAGAAACATTTACATATTTACCGTCCTAACAACCAAAAATATCATATTTACCTTTGAAAAACTTATAAGATAAAAAAAAATTCAAAATAATAATAATAATAACAATACCAAAGAGGATATACATATTTATCCTCTCAAAACTCCAAAATATCATGTTATCATTCGAATAAAAAAAAAAGCATATTTAACCATCCAAAAATCCAGAATATAATTTTTACCCTTGAAAATCTTAGAAGGCATGAGAAATATCCAATTTAAAGATAATAATAATAATAATAATAATAATAATAGTAACAACAACAATAATAATAATAATAATAATAATAATAATAATAATAATAATAATAATAATAATAATAATAATAATAATAATAATAATAATAATAATAATAATATGGATTTACATACTTGCCCTTTAAAAAACCCAAAAATATCATATTAATTATTCCTTATAAAGCTATTTTGAAACAAAATGAAATTCAAATTGAGAAAATCATTTTTGAAATTAAAAAAAATAAAAACTAAAAATAGAGTCATTTGAAATTAAAAAGTTTATGTGATTATTTGTGTGGACACGGTCCATGAAAATCGATAAATGATTATTCTTTGTATGTGTTTGAGTATAGTAAATAATGTCCATTTAAAGATATCTAGTGCTTAAATCAATTGCAATCCTTAGATCAACAAAATGGAAGGTATAGATTTTTTAGATGATGTGAAAGCATGATACAAGAGAAAAGTTGTGTATATATACGTATAAATAACATATAATAATTATTTTTTGAAAATTATTATATGCTAATTCAAATTTAGGATTTTTTAAAATTAATAACAATTAACATTTTTTAATTAAAAACATATGTAAATAGAAAGATATTTTGGTCAATTTTTTAAACACTATTCATGGTTACTTTTAAGCCTATAGTGAGATATTTGAAAATAAAAATTTGGTGGAGGTGATTTTTTTGGATTTTTTAAAAAATAAGAGTTTTTTTTACAATATCCAAAACAATTAGTGAGTTTTTTGAAAATTTTCCAAAAAAAAATATATACAAGAAAGAAAGAATATGATAAGGTATATAGGCATGGTATATATAGAGTAATACTACATCCACCGAATTCAACCACCGAACTCATACCGAATGACACATGTCAGTTATTCATTGATATAAATCATTTTGGTCGTACTATATATTTTCTATTCGTGTCATTTTGGTGGTATTTGTCTATTTTAATTCGCGTTATGAAGTATTTTTGGTATATATATATATTAATAATTGTTATTGTATTAATTTATTTGGTGCACAAAGAGCATGTTTATTTAAATTTTAATACATAAAATACTATATTTTATTTTTACAATTAGATTTTTAATTCAAGAGGTTAGATTATACCAACGATGTGGTTTCATGTAGACCAAGAAAATGTGTATAGGATTATAGTAAAATATAAATTGGTTAATTGCAGTTCATTTTGCACCCACGCAAGAGTATCACCAGCCACATCAACAACGGTATTAAAACCCTAAATATTTTCACAATCCCGAAAACTCTTATCCAAATTTTCATGTTTTTTTATTCTGTAAATTAGCCCTAATTTGAGAAGAATTTTTTTTTATCGACCAAACCCTATCTACCGCGGAAAATTTGAGGATATAACTTACAGAATAAAAGATTTCTATTGGGTCCATGAGCGATCTATTTTCAACTAAATTAGTATTTTTACCTTAGAGGAACATTACAAATAATCAATAAGAAAAAAGTAAAGGGTAAATTCTAAGTTTCTTACGACTACAATTTCATCATCAAAATTCGGATTTTGACACCTCTACAATATAAATTATGCACCGAAATGTGACTAGAAATATTCAATAAAATTAAACTGCAAAATGAAATACATGAGCCCCAATCTGTATAAAAGAGGAATACTTATAGACCCAAACTCATACTAATAATCAAATTAAGTGAACAATTATCTTTGATATTTTGTTTAGTGATATGTTTGTTAAATGAACATTTATTCTCGGATCAATGTAATATTTTGTTTAAGGTAATATCTAATGAACATTCATTTTATATACATGATTTATCATTTATCATATTGTATTATTGTTTTTTCATCTTATATCTATAAACTATTATATAGTATGCATTATTTAAATCTTTATGCTATCTATTTACTTTATAATTTATTGTTATTTATATTAGTATAATATGTATATTGATAGTATGACGTTGAGTATTGTTTATGTATTATCTTAAATTGATCATTGTAAAACCTCAAATGAGACTAAATGCAAATCTAGGATTTCGATTTCGGTTCGCACATCTATTATATAATAGAGAATTTGTAATCAGGCTCTCAATACCGGTAAAAAGTAACCGACCGAAGGAAAAAAAGAACGCATCCAATGTCATGTTTCATTTACTAAGACAAATTGACTTTCATTCAGTAACTTTGGCTAGATGATTATTGCGCTCTCGGAAAAACTACTTCAATATTCCAATTTGCTCAATTTGTTCATAGTATGGTTCCGTTTTCTCTCGATCTTTATGGGGCATTCTCGAGTAGTTCGCTGGTGTCCACGCCCCTCGCCTATTCCGTGGTCTGTTGTGAATATGTTCATATGCGTATTCAATCTTTCAAATTGAGAACTGTAGTTCTAGTTATTGACGCTATTTTGGACATTTATCTCTAAATTCGTTATTTATGTTTGTTTTATTTTTGAATTTGAATTTTTGTTACTATAGTTTTAAAAAAATTAATATTATATATGATAAATTATCAGCGATTAGTCGTTATATTATCGTTAATTAATAAGAGATTTTAATTTGTGCCCGATCGTTCGTTCTGTTAAACGTTATTTACAACACTGTCTATAATTTCTCAAATCAAACATATCATGTATGTTAGTTCTAATTGTATTTGCTTATCACATCTATTCATAAATACAATAATATTTTGAATATCTTGAATGTTCCTAGTATAGTATGTATTTGTATGTATTTGAATGGCAATATACATTATTATCGTTACCTTGTATATTTTGTACATGTTATTTTTCCTACAATTTTATGGGGTTGAGCAATGTTTATACTAATTAATATCATCACGAACCTCTATTTTTTTTTTCTTAAGATATCCATAAACTCTCATAAAATATACAATAATTTTGTGATATATAATTTTTTAATATGTTATGTTTATTTAACTCCTCCACAAGTTGGAAATGGTGGTGTTTAAAATGTAAAATGTAAACTCTTTCAAGTATATTTTATTTATTAAGTTATTCCAATTATTTAAGATACTCCGTAAATATATTTTTTAATCTATGAATATGGAGAAATTTGGTAAGCATTCCAGATCCAGCAATTATTTTTTTTGAATTTCTCTGATATTTCATTCTTTCTTATGGGACTTTACTTATTGTATTTTACTTTTGAGTAATTCGTATGTGACTTTTTTTCTTTATGCCGGGCGAAACTTAATTTTTGAATAAATTGATAACATTATAACTGTCCATTTCATCATGCTTTTCTGGTTGTAACATAATTCGTACCTTCTATCATCAATCGTGCATGATACCAAAACACATGATTTTTGTATTCTTTCATCAATAATGCATGGTACACAAATACCACAACGACAAAACATGTGCTGATTCTGAATCACGAATTCTCTCCAAAGCATTAGGAGATTGGTATTACTAGGAACATAGCCCGCGCTTCGCTGCGGGATATATTATTTGATAAGAAATAATATAATTAGCAAAAATAATAATTTTATATATTATTTGATATATTATTTCGCTGCGGGATATATTATTTGATATATTATTTGATAAGAAAATAGAAATATTTCTCGTGCTTCGCTGCGATATTTCAAAATGTGTTATGATCACAAAATAATAATTTTATCTAAAATGTTACAAGTATAAAACAAAAGTAATTTTCATAAATGTTAATTTAAAAAAAAAATCTGATATTAAATAGTGTCACAAGTATTATGCAATAAATGCAAATTTTTTTCCTCCTCAAAACATATCATATGTTCGAAAAGAAAAATTCAAATATTTTATTTAGAATACAAAACATGTCAAATAAAATAAAATTCTGAAAAAGACAAACAAGAAAACATAAAAGACGCAGTTTGGTACCAATCAAAAATATTATAATAAGCACAAAAAAACGCAGCTTGGTACCAATCAAAATTGTTATAATAAGCAACAAAAAAAAAAATAATACCAGCTGAGGCTAACAAAAAGTATTTGTGTGAATAGTATTTTATTAAATTCAAATATTTTATTTAAAACACAAGACATATGTCAATTATATTTATTAATACGATGAAAAATTCAAATATTTTATTTAGAACACAAGATATATGTCAAATAAAATAAAATTTAAAAAAAAAAAAAAAAATATACGAACAGTAGTGAACAGTATCCGGTGAACAGTGTCGGGTGAACAGTAACAAATAAAATTTTAAAAAAAAAAAATATACGAACAGTAGTGAACAGTATCCGGTGAACAGTGTCGGGTGAACAGTAACAGTGTCGGGTGAACAGTAGCGCCGACGTGGCCTCACCATATCCTTTCTATTCTAAAATTAATGGGAGGGGGAATTTTCAAATCCCCATCCATCTTGTTATAATCTTAAATTTGACATAACTGATCCTTAAACAATCATAATTTTAATTAGGCCCGGCTCAAACATGATCCAAATGTGACATATGTAAAAAACCAACCCAAAAGAAAGTTTCAATTTTTTTATGTATGTAGTTTAAAATTTGTTAGTATGTTAATCTCACCAAATTATTTTAATATGCATGTAGCGTAAATTAATGGACTAAACAAAAAATTAAATGAATTGGCAAATATAATAATTGAAAATGATTTTTTTGAATAACAAGATTATTCGAATTTAATTGATGTATTTGTTTCGAAATGTATAAAAGAAATTTAAAAGATAATTGTTAGTCATGTGATAATTTTTATTATATTTTGCACTATTTTCGTATTTGAAATTTTTTTATGATTAAATTAGAATAATATAAATTTTATGTCAAAGATTCCAAAAAATACACCTGATTTTAATATCAGTAAATATCGTGTTTTCAAACGATCAACAATATATATGAAGAAAGGCCCAAGTCCTTATTGCAACAAAGAGAATCTATGAAAATATATAATGAGAAAAATTATTTCACATTTAGATATTCCATCCATCATTGGTCAATTGGCAGTTTATTTTGTTAATTTTGTTACACATAAACAACAACACTACTAATCCAAAATGATAAAATCATAATTTTGATATTGGTACATACCAATTTTAAAAAATCAGCAACATATACGATGAAAGGCCTAATTCATTATTACAAACAAAGTTGAAGATAATGTTATTTTGATAATTCAGTAAAATTAGAAGATTATATAATCAAAAAAATTATTTCACATTTTAATAGTCTATCGATCATTGGTTAATTGGCAGTTCATTTTGCACTCAAGCCGAGTACCCACCCGCCACATCAACCACAACATTAAATCCCTAAAATATTTTCACAATCTCAAAAAATCTATCCAAACTTTTTATTTCGCAAATTGGCCCTAATTTTAGAAAATTTGAGCGTAAAAACTTAACAGTAGAAAAGAGCTCAGTCGCGGCCACGAGCAATCTTTTTCCACTTTGGCATCGCTAAATAAAAATTACTAAATTAGTATTTCACCTAAAAATATTAAAAAATAAATAAGAAAAAATAAATGATAAATTCTTATTTTCTCTCAACTACATTTCATCATCTTGGGAAAAAGCAGACGAGACTTGCTCAAAAAAATCGCGATTCTTTGACATCTCTAGAATATAAATTACGCACCTAATGTATTAAATATATGAAAAATGGACATCAAAATAAAATAGAATATTAAACTGAAAAATGAAATACCTGAGCCAACTTTGAATAAGTAAGGAATATTTATAGCTCCAACTGGATGCCCTGCCTCGAACTCATACTCGGTCCTATATATAATATATATATAAACTAATAATCAAATTAAATCATTAAATTATCAAACCAGTATACTTTATATTCGAATTTAATTAATAAATTAGTGTTGGAATAAAATATTAAAACTCAAAATTAAATCACCAGTTAAATAACATTTAGAAATCTAATTATTTTACTGTTCATTATAAATTATAGATGTTATTACATTCAATTCATTGTTTGGGTAAATTTTAATTGAGCCGTTTCTTAAAATTAATTAATGGCTTTATTATAGCAATTACTCATTCAAAACCGTGCAAGTTATTAGGAATATTGTAAATGCCTATATATACAAGACCTACTCAAATACACAGAGATAAGAGAGACAACAGATATACACACTAGAGAGTGAGATACAAAGTATACATTTAATACCTGTGTTCATTATACTTGTATGTTTTCCAATAATCCCCTATAATTCTCAATATACTATTTTACATAAACAATATACTATTTCGAGTTGGGTGTTGAAGAAACCTATCATCCGTCGTTCTCATGGTCGTACCCTAAAAAAACGGCATCCCCGGATTATCTTGGGGCATTTCCAGCAGTCCGCACGAATAGACGGAATAATGTCTATGGACAACGTTCACGCGATCCGGGTAAACGGTTTCAGTTTTATTGTTATATATTATTTTATATTGATTTTGTATGTATTATTAATAATCAATATTATAATTTGTGCATTTTATTCTTTATCAATATCCGAATATACCGTTTCACTATATTTTGTTTTAACATTCTTAGGCATTATTTTCGGATTTGGATACGATAAAGAATTAAATTATTTATTGTTCACATATATACATGAAAAATTTATGTAGATATAGATCCAAACTCCATTTACATTTATTGTTTTATGATTTTAATTATTTGATTTGTTTGTTTTTGTCGGTAACAATTTATGAGTCATCATGAAATGAAGAATCTCATAAGGATCAAACGAAACACAGATCAAATGAGACATGGAAATTTGGATTATGCATTTTGATAGAGAATCAATCACCACATATGCCAAATACCAGGCTTGTTTTCTTTTCCTCGTTTTACGATTTAAATCAGTGAGAAAATTATTTTAAGAATTTTAGCTATTTATTAATTAATTATACATAATTTATGTTTTGGACAATATTAAATGATAAATATACACTAGAATCTTACAAAAAAAATCATTATTTAACAAATATTCGAAATATATATTTTTTAAAATGGGTTCATGATAAGAAATGGGTCTATCATAGAACTCCCCTTTATTCTTTATCAATATCCGAATATACCGTTTCACTATATTTTGTTTTAACAATTAGTACCTGACATCGAGATAACGATGACCTGCTTGAAGCAGTTCATTTGCAACACGGACCGGTACGGATGTCGGTACCTCCATTTGTACCAATTCTGGAGCTGAACGTAAAGACCAATTTCTCACATCACATCTGTTTTTAACGAAGAATTAAAGATACATTACGATAATTTGATAAAATAAAACTGGATTCTTTATATTGAAATTAAACTAATTAATTACCTTACCGATGTGGTGCTTAGCTTACTTCTATTTTTAACCTGATTCGATCTGCAAACCAAAAATAGATACCGTATTTAGTCTGAATTAGAGTGTTAAAGTTAAACACACTAACGATGAAAATCGCGATTCCGTGATATTGACACACAAAATTCGGTTCTAATTAAAGAAAAATAACCTTTTGTGAGAAGAATTGACAAGAGGAACGGTGAGAAATATGCTGGTGGAAATCGCAGCCATTAATGGTGGATTTATGTTGCGCGGATACTCCAAAAAATCAAATTTAGTCGTATCGTCGTATTCGTATCGTATCCAAAATCATATGTTAAATTGTCGTATCGCTGTATCCGATACGCGTCGTCGTATTGCCGTATCGGCGTATCCGTGCAACACAGTGGATTTATCGTCTCGTTATTTTCAGAGAAAATGGAGTAAATAACAGTAATGAAATTTAAGTTGTCCAAATATAAAATTTTCTCCAGTAAAACAAAAAAAGAGACTTTGTTTACGTGGATGTTCAGCTATAATAGATAGGATAAACCTAACCGGAGATGTCAAGTTTTATGATAAAGAGAGGCCAGAAGAGAAAGTGATAGAGACGAGGAAATGAATATATTTAAAACTGACAGTACACGTGTACACTTACCTGGCATCTTTGCCATATCCATTGGATTTTTTGTGAGAGAAAAGACAATATGAAAGTATTTTCATTTTGATTAATATTTTTTATTTTTTATTTTCTAATGTGTTTGATTGGTTAGATAAGAGTAAAATAATTGAATTTCTTCATATTTTCTTTACAGAAATTACCCAAAATAATATGAATTTTCTTTATCATAATCAATAGTAAAGTATGAATTCTTGGATCAAATTAGTGAATATTATATTTAGAAATTTAACTATTATATTAGAAATATAAATATTTGGAAATTCAATTATTTGATCAAAATCAGTTACACTATTTTGGGAACCGGTCAATTAAATAATTTAGAAAATAGAAACTGCTAATAAGTATTGTGCAACTTCTAAAATAGAATTTGTAATTTCTTTCTGTTAGATCATAATATGTTTTTTCTTTTTGTCCCTTAAAAGATGCATTACCAATTATCTTCTTTGATTTTTCTGATATTTCATTTTAATTAAACATCTTATTTCTTAATGAAAACATTTTTAGAAATCCTTGCAGGCACACTCCTCTCTCTCTCTTAGTTTTCATTCATTCTTCCTTATGTGATCTTTATTTTGAGCAATTGTTATGCGATTTTCTCTCCATCAAGTGACAAACTTAATTTATGAATAAATTGTTATATTATATTACCCCATCTCATCATGTTTCTCTCGTTGTACATGATTATTATTATTGCATTCAATCGTCAATCATGTATGATATATAAAAGACACAATGACAAATCACAGAACAAATAGACGACGACAAATACATAGAGCTTGCAAAATCTGACCCGACCCAGCTGAATCCGATATGAACCGTAAAATATTAAAAGTCAACGACTGGAACAGAAACCGAAATCTAATAAAAAACCGAACGACTTATACTTGAAATGAAACCGAAACCGAGTGACATGAATTCGAAATGGACCCGAACCCGAATGATTCGATTCAGAAATCGACTCGAACCCGAATGTTCCGTACCCAAAACCGAATGATTCGAAACGCGAACAACCCGAACGATCCGAAACCTGAGCTAATCCGAAATCCGAATACCCGGAATTCACGATTCGAATGATTCGAAACTCACGACGGAATGACCCGAAACTCACGATCCGAATGACTCGAACTCACAAACGAATGATCTTAAAACCATGATCAAATATTTATTTATATGTATTACGACTAAATATCTCCGAATCTGAGTAACTCGAAAATCAAGCATCACGAAATTCAATTGATCCCAAATTCAGATGATTCGAAATAGGCATGACATAATATAAATTCCGAATGATCCGAAAACTAAATTTTCGAAAAATCGAATGACCATTTTGCAAAACCTGAATGATCCGAAAATCGAACCGACCCGAAACCAAATGACTCAAAAATCGAAACGATCCGGAACCGAATTACTCGAAAATCGAAACGATCCGAAATCGTTGACCCGAAAACCGAAACGATCCGAAATCGAATGATCGGAAAATCGAAACGACCCAAATCCGAACGATCCGTAAACCGAAACGACCCGAACCCGAACGACCCGAAAACCGAACGACTCGATGACCATAACGACCCGCAAAACCGAAACGATCCGATCCGATCTCAATCCGATCCGACCCGCCCAATTACCACTTCTAGTTATACATAATATTTTCATCAAGATTCGTGCGAGTATGTGTATGACATGAATCTTAAATTCTCACATGATTATTTTAGATTTAATTTAAAATCATATAACCCATCTTAAATGTTAAAAATCATATTTTGATATCAATAAATTCCATTTCCGTTCTAAAAGTACATGGACAACTTATATGGCGAAAGGACTAATTTACTACTACCACATAATTCGGTAAACAGAAAGATATATATACTGAGAATATCTTTCATAGTTCTAAAGAAAAATTTCTTCTATATCCTCCTAACAACTCAAAATATCAAATTCTTGTAAACATTTAAATATCAAATTTATCCTCCTAAAATTCAAAATCTATCCAATTTATCCAAAAACTCAAATACGTTAATTTTCTAGTTAAACCAATCGTAAATGGTAAATTACTTTTTTTACCCTTCTTCCAATCCATTATTTTTATTCTTTCCATTTTCTAGTATTTTTTTTTTTGTCTTCGTACACCCCATTAAAAAAATTTCCCTTAAATCTTCATTTTTTTTTTTTTTTTTTGAAAAAATCGTGTCAAGTACAAAATAAAATATCGTTCGTATGAAGTACAATTTTTTGTTTTGTTTTGTTAAATGTTAAGCCCCAGCCATATACCATGCAATGTTATATCCAAGCTAAATCAATTAGAAATAACTTTAGACCTTCAACTAATAGTCCTTGTCTTTTACGTGTAGAAGAGATGTTATTTATTTTTTTTTATTTTTCGTGAAATTAAGGATTCTAATCCAAGAAAGGATAGAGGAATCAATTGGTTGGGTAACTTTAACAATGAAATTTCCACATTTTTTGTTTTGTTATCAAGTTCGAATTGTAGGGAGAAAAAGTAGGGAAGAGATGAGTCGGAAGGGCTGAGAATATTTTAATCCAATAGAAACAAATTCTTATTATTTAAAAAAATTTTGAATGGTTAAATCACAGTAAAAAAATTCGATTGTCTGATGATATACTTGATATATTTCTATTTTAAAAAGATATAAATATGATATTTGTACATTTTGAAGGCTAAATTCGTAATTTCAGTATATAAGAAGAACACGTCTGAAATGGCCTCTATTTTTAAATTATATCCGGAAATTTCAAATAACCCCTAATATTTTTGAATTTGTACAAAAACCGGCACTTTTTGGATACTCCAAACCAAAAACTCTAGGAGTTACTTTTAACATTTTGATGGTGTTAAATTTTTTTTGGATCAAAGTAACTTTTATTTTTCATATTTGAATTTATTAAACTTTTTCTTGTATTATTTTACTAATTTAAAAAATTTCATAAATATTTTTAACGTATACTAATTAAAAAAGATTATATGTCATATACATAATTTTAATATTTTATTTATTATATATTTTTTCATATAAAACTAACATTAAATAAAAAAAAACAAAAATATACAAATTATTTTTGAAAATATCTTCGCAAAATAATATTAATTTAACATTTAGTTTTAATTCTCAATAGTTATTAATAAAAACAAGTTGCTAAAATAATATTTCTTGTCAAAATATGTATTATAACTAGTTTGATTTCAGTTACTAGTTTTATTAACAATAAATAAACATTAAAACTAAATATTAAATAATATTATTTTGTGAAGACATTTTCAATAATATTTTTTAATATCGTTGATTATTTTGTTATTACTTAATGATAGTTTTATATGACAAAATATATAATGAATGCAATATTAAAATTGTGTATATGTCACGTAATTTTTTTAAGCCGTATATGTTAAAAATATATGGAGAGATTTTTATTATTACAATCCTACTGAAATCACATTAAATATGTTTATTCTCGAATACCACACTAAAAAATCACATTCTCCATTCCTAGTGAAATAAAATAATATGCTTGTAGAGATCATATCAATAATTTTCTTTGAATTTTTCTGATATTTCATTGAAAGCACTTTACAAGACCTTGCACTCACTTTTCTTTCTTAGTTTTCATTCATGCTTTGTTAGGTAATTTTTCTTATTTCTTTTTAGTAACTCTTACTTGATTCTTTTTCTCTGTCAAATGAGAAACTTAATTTATGAATATATTGATTATGTTATTTTCATAATCCATCTCATCATGCTTTTTTCATTGTAACACGATTCTTGCATTTTATCATCAATCATGCGTGATTCTTTCTCTCAAGAATTAAAAATACATTACAATAATTTGATAAAATAAAACTGGATTCTTTATATTGAAAATTACTGAATATAGGAAAGTTTGACATTAGTAAGTACCATTTTTTTAAAAATCAACAACATATATGATGAAGGGCCTAATTCACTATTACAACGAAGTAAAAGATAATATCATTTTGATAATTCAGTAAATAAAGAAGATATGATCAGAAAAATCATTTCACATTTTAATAGTCTGTCAATCGTTAGTTAATTGGCAGTTCATTTTGCACAACATTAAATCCTAAAAATATTTTCACAATCTCAAAAACTGTATCCAAATTTTCATGTTCTTTTATTTTGCAAATTAGCCCAAAATTTTAAAAATTCGAGGATAAAAACTTACAGCAGAAAAGAGTTCAGTCGCCGCCATGAGTGATCTTTTTCCACTTTGGCATCCCTAAATAGGAATTACTAAATTAGTATTTAATCTTAAAAGAAATTAAAAAAACCAATAAGAAAAAATTAAAGGATAAATTCTGATTTTCTTACAAAAGCAGACGAGACATGCTCCAAAAAATCTGCATTCTTCGACATCCCTACGATATAAATTATTCATCGAAAGTATTAAATATACTAAAACCGTAGAATAAAATAGAACATTAAAATGCAAAACGAAATACTTGATCCAACTCTCAATAAAAAAGGGAATATTTATAGCTCGAACTGGATGCCCTGCTTTCAACTCATCGTCAGTCCTTAATATATAACCAAATTAAATCATCCAATTTCTCACATCACATTCTTAACGAACGAATTAAACATACATTACGATATTTTAATAAAATAAACCTGGATTCTTTATATCGAAAATTACCGAATATAGAAATTTAAGCTAATTGATTACCTTACATATGTGGTGCTTAACTTAAGTCTAGTTTTTAAGTATCTAGCATGAAAATAGCGGGGGAAAAATATTACGGCAAAACAGAGTTTGGTTGCGGTTATGCGTGATTTTTTACGCTTTGACATCCCTAGATTATAAATTCTGGGTACTTCTTCGAAATTTTCAAATTTGTCCGATATCCCTAGAATATAAATTGTATTGTAAAAATTTATAAAATATATGGATAATCTAAAAGAGGCGAATACTACTAAGAAAAATGAAATATCTGAGCCAAATTTGAAATATAAGGTATATTTAGTGATGTATATTATAGACCCAACTGGATGCCCTGCTTGGAACTCATATATGTAATATTGTATTTCCAGTAATAAAATTAATTATGAAACGATAAAAAGTCATACTATTTATAATTGAATTTAGACACTATATTTACCTGATATCAAGATAATGATGAGATGCTAGCTTGAAGAAGTTCATTTCCAACACTAACTGGAGGGAGCTGAACATAAATACCAATTCTGTATATCACATTAATGAGACAATTAAACACCATTGTCATAATTTCAGAAAATGCTGAATTCTTTGTAACGAAACTGAGCTGGTTTTAATCTAAATTAGAGTTATAAAATACGCTAAATGAGGAAAAATGCAAAATTGACGTGTTATTAATGAATTTGTCTCGTGTTTTCCTTCTCCTGAAAAACTGTAAATGATAATAATGCAATTACGAGGAATTTTAATTGCGTGATGAGAAGAAGCTCGAGTAGATTGTGGAAGTGAAAATCCAAACAAAGCAATCTTCATATAATATATTCGATCTTCTAAAATCATATCCATTACGTGATCAATAAAAAGGTCTTTTGTCGGATATTCTGATCTTAATCGAACTCGTATTAGATTTAATGAAGGTCTCCGGTATATAATAAATAAAACTTTTCACATATACTTATATATATTTTTTATTATTTTGTAAGTTCATTGTATGTATTCGAATGACAATATATATTATTATTTTTACATAATATTATTTTATATGTTTATTATTCTTTTGTTATATTTTTACGAGGTCGGCAATGCTCATGGCAATTAATATCAGCGTGAATACCAATCTCCTATTAATATTGATATGCAATTAATTTTTTTTCCGTATTAATATATTGATATAATGTTCATAAACTTTCATAAATAAAATACAATATTGCCGGTGTTAGGAACAGTTGGGAGTCAAATCTTTTTTCGACAATCTAAAAAGTATTAAAAATAGCAAATTCTAGAGTATTAAAAAGAGATAAAATTAAAAAGGGACTCGTAAAATCTAAACATTAAAAAACTAAAATTTCGCCAGAGAGTCTATAAAATATTTAACTCCAAAAAGAAAAATTATATTCTCGGATACCTGACTAAAAAAGTCGCATTTTCCAATCCTACTGAAATGATATAAACTACTTGTAGAGATCATGCCAATTATTTTCTTTGAATTTCTCTGATATTTCATTATAGTTAATCTTAATGAAAGCACTTTAGAAGACCTTCCACTCACTTTTATTTCTTAATTTTTATTTAAACTTTCTTATACGAATTTTCTTATTTTTTTTTAATAACTTATTAATTCCTTTTCTCTGTCAACTGAAAAACTTAATTTATGAATATATCGATTATGTTATATTAGGGAAGTTCTATGATAGACCAATTTTCTTATCATGGATCCTCTTTCAAAAAATTATTTTAAGAATTTTAACTATTTATTAATTAATTATACAAAATTTATGTTTTAGATAGCATTTAAATGATAAATATACACTAGAATCTTACAAAAAAATCATTATTTAACAAATATTCGATTTTTTTTTTTAAAATGAGTCCATGATAAGAAAATGAGTCTATCATAGAACTCCCCGTTATATTACCCGTCTCATCATGCTTCTTTTATTGTAACACCATTCTTGCATTTTTATCATCAATCATGCATGATACTTAAAAGACACTAGACAATAATACAGGATGAATCACAAGTTTTGAAAATTATTTTCTTATCTCCAACCATTTTGTTATACTTATAATATTTTCGAGATTGGTGCTATATATATATGAAATGAATCTTAAACCGCATATTTAATCAATGAGATTTGAATCCACAATCTCGCAAACATATGATTTTCTATGTCAAACATTTAATTGTTGACAATCTCGAATTTAATTTACGATCACATAACTGACCATAAATGATAAAACCATAATTTTATATCAGTAAATACCATTTAAAAAAAATCAACAACATATACGACGAAAGGCCTAATTCATTATTACAACGAAGCAGAAGATAAGATTATTTTGATAATTCAATAAAAAGAGAAGACATAATTAGAAAAATTATTTCACATTTTGATATTCCATCTGACCATCCATCATTGGTTGATTGGCAATTCATTTTGCATCCAACCAGAGTACCACCCGCCACATCAACCAGATCATTTTTTTTTTTTGAAAGAGAGCCTAGAGCACGAAACGTGTTCCTGCAGCTCTGGTTATCATTAAATTGATGGGGAATATCCCCGGCCCCGGGTCCGCGCAGCGGATATGTAGGCCCGGTCCGGTTCCCCGATTCCCGAGATCACGCCACGACTTCGAGGGTACGATGCAAATAGAAGGTTAGATCCATACCAGTTCCAAATTGATGGAACACGAAGGGTTGATCGCTGCCTCCTATTCCTCCGGTCACGTTGGTGACTTTACGCGCGTCCCACACCGTGCGTCCTTCACCGTTCGTTCCCGTTCTTCGATCCTTCGGTTCGATCACAACGGAGAGCCCCAAGTGTTGCTCCTCCACACGTATCCACCTTGAGTCGGAAGACGCCGGACACGGATACACCTGCCTAGACGATGTATCGGTGCACTTGCTTGATCTCGATCGATTCTCTATTAATCTCTCTTCGTGCATTTTCACTCACAAAAGATCAAATCTGAATTTGCTCTTTTTCTTGTGTCTTGGGCAGAATATTGCTTTGAATTACTTCTGAATTCCTTAGTGAAGATGAGAGAGAAAATCCTATTTATACCTAATAGGATAAGGATTAGCCAAAAGGCATGTATATCCAATATACACCCTTTCACACAGAAAACTGTATGAACCTGTTCAGTATTCTGTCCAGACGAAATTGATAAATTTCTCTGACAGAAAATCAACCAACACGAAAGTTGTAGATAATCTTATTATCTACTCAACCCAATTTGGCCCAGCCCAATTGGAGTTCGTATGCAAAAGTTATGACAGTTTTACTAACTGTATGTCATACTGTTGCACCCTTTCGGTATTTCACAGAAACGACACTTATACTTCGTTCATATGAAATATATTTCTATATGAAGGTTGTAGATAATCTCATTATCTATCTAACCCAATTTGAACCATTCTTATTGGATTTTCCCACTGAAAGTTATGGCCACGAATGTACGACTACATTCGTTTATCCTTGTGTACACTTCTACGGTTGATCCGAAACTGTATTTCTTTCAGTCTCCCACTCAATTTCAGATCTACCTAAAAGGTACTCATGCATATCCAATACGCACGATTTTAGAGAATATAGCTCGCGTATCAAATACCAAGCTATGCACATCCAATGTGCCGATTTTGTGATCAAGCCCGACTTAGTACGACTCGTTGTGTGACCATGTAGGTTCGACTTAACGATGGCAGTAGGTTGTTTCCAATGCCTACAAGCTCATGAGCGGGATCTAGTCACTCCATCATAGCTACCCATGTTAAACGAAAAATGATTGTGATCATTGTGCCTATCTCGAATAGCGGTTACTAGTTCTCTTGTTTACGATATCCGTTAATCAAAAGGCACGGTAATAGTCATCCTTATAATTTGATTAACTATACTTATTCCCCGATTCCGAGTTGAGTTAACAAATTTCAATCGATATTAACCATTAATATCATTGACTGTGGCCACAGTTTTCGTTAATCGACTCATCGAGCGGCGCCTAAGAGATATCTCTTCCTTTCGGAATAAACAATTCCTATCTTGGAGACTCACATTGAATTCCGTGTTTCGGACAATACCCAATGATGACCCTTTTAACTCCCAGTTACGGTGAGCGTAAGATCATATCAAAACATTGTGTTACGCACGTAACGCAATCAATGATCCCCTCAAGTATGAAGAATCTAAAACCCCATCCGTCGCAAGTCCATCTATAATGACTAAACCATGTCATGGTCTCGCGGCTTCGGTCATATCCAATATATGTAACCTAACATATATCTACGTTCCCGATTCGACAAACTCCTTTGTCCCATGATTAGCAAAACATAATCATCTCCTCGGCAAACGTACTAGTGTACGCGTTCAGTCTATCCAATAATAGAAATGCTTCTCTCTTAAGCAAGCTGATCCGCGACTAGGGATGTTTAGAAATGACACTTTAAATGTGACGGTTTCGCTGCACATGGTCCTCAACCATGTCGACGTCCACACAAGTTCAAATCAAGGTTCATGTAACAATCATATTACACAACCCGCACACAGTTTTCATATAAGGTGAATGCATATTTAATTTAAGTAAACAAAATTTTTAAAAGGAATGCATTCATATGGACTAAGTATTTGGGTGATACAACGTTTACCTATGGGTATCTCCATACCCATAACCTGCGAGGACTATCGTATTAGATAACTACACTCTACTCTCTTCTTCCTCCTCTAGGTATCTCCATACCCATATTCATCGCATGACAGTCACGCGCGACTAGAGAGAGCGGTTTTGTAAACGGGTCCGCACGTTCCCGCTAGTGTTAATCATCATCAGGATTGGAACATTTCCAATACCTACGATCACATCTTTTCACAAAATTTCATGGATCAAATGAAATTTTCTGAGTATTGGCTATAAGTGGTTGTGACCTCGGCATTTTTGGCTTGTACTATTGCGTCTTATGCAATAAACAACCATAAATCCGATAACTCGTGACTACTAGAGTTTGGTCATGTATCCTTGATCCATACCACTTCCTTTTGCGATTAATAACCGCAATATACTCGCCACCGCAAATAGAATCATAAACTTTTGGTCTTGTGGAACCTTTCCACATAACCGTGTTTTCATTTAAGCAAAACATGTACACACTTTGTGATCGAAAGTCGTGCTACATATTTGGACGTGTTTAATCTTTGGAAACTGTTGTTGTTATAACTCTTTATAACCAACACGTCCTCCACACCATTATAGATAATAAATCCTGAATTCTTTCGCAAAGTATTCAAGGATAAACTTCACCTTTATCAATACAAATCTCGATGGGTTCAAATATACATAACCATTATGTATATATTTGTATAACTATTATACATTCACAAGAGTTAGTCTCATGTAATCAAATTACATTCAAACTCATGTGATTCCCATGATTTTTATTGACGGTGAATTAGACGCTTTATTTGTACGACAGATAGCCACATACATATCATGACAGATATAATAGATCCTAACATCAAAATGTAAGGCATCATATTATTACTTTTCGCGCTGCTTGATGTCTCACATCGAGCCGTTGAAAATTTCTGTCATTCGACATTTCGATTTAACTCCTCCAAGGAGTTTACATGTTGAAAATCATTTTCAACAATATGTCGATATATGTGCTATAACATAGAACGAGGAACTTCTTAGATCTATCCTATAGATCTTCACGCTTAATTCATAAGCGGTCTCGTCTAAATCCTTTGTCGTTACAAGAAATATAACGCAGCTCCCACTAACCTTCATGTGTACACAAAGTTTCCATTCGTTTCGACAATTTTATAACAGTTTATAACTTCGTCAAAACGAATATTCCAATTCCGAGAAGCTTTCTCTAATCCATCATATGGATCGTTAAAGCGTGCATATCTTATCCCCGATTCTTATGAATCGACAAAACCGTAAGGTTGTGTCAAGTACACATCCTTTCATAAAATTTCTGTCAAGAAATTCGGTTTTGACATCCATTGGCCACATCACATAGTCATAATACGCGACCATGGCAAGCATAATTTCGAGAATGGGAAAGCATGGCAACAAGCGAAAACGTTTCTTCATAGTCCGACTATGAATTGTATGAAACTCTTCGCAAAAAGCCTCGCTTTACATATATGCGTATTCCCATCCATGTCAGTTCTTCATCTTGAAAAACCCACTCACATTTCACGGGTCTAACCCAGAAAGTAATGAAATCAAGTTCTGAACTTGATAATTTACATGGATCGAATCTCAGATTTCATGACACCATGTCATGTGGAATCAACCTTTCATAGCATCCTTGTAGGATATCGAATCATCATATGATTTCGATCTATCATCATTAGCCTCGATAAATTCGTATTTACCGGCTTATGATATAGCCTACTTGATCTACGAAAAATTCCTTTGTGTGTTCGACTTGCGTTCATCAACTCTTGATGAAGCCATGTCAACTTTCATCGGTACAATGTTCATTTTCAAATCACGAACTCTTTCGAGATTTATTCTACTCCCACTAGCCCGCATAGAGATAAAGGACACCAAGTTCCAAACTTGTGCGTATCTAGTCCTCCTCCAAGAAGGCATCTCTTCGAGCCACGAAAATCTCATTTTCGTCGGGACGTTAGAACTAATACCCTTTAGTTTCCTTAAGGATAAACGAACAATTTCCGGATTTGGGATTGAGTTTAACCGAAACAAATTTCGAAATACACTCACATCCTCAAATCTGTACAAGTGACAACTTCGGAACCATTCCGATCCATATCTCATATGGCGTCTTTTGTACCGATTAGAAGATTTATGATTCATATCTTATATGCAACCATTCATTAGTGCCGCTGTCTCAAGGGTGTATCCCCAAAATATTTTGGGAGATCATATTTGACTTATCATTTATCGAACCATGTCCAACATGCGTTCATTTCCTCTTTTCGGACACATCTCAATGTTCCGAATAAAGACAATCGTGAAACGATTCCACAATCATAAATGATCATCAATATTCATAACTCAAATATCGCCTCTTCGATCCTATCGAAAGGTTTAGCTGAAATACTCGCCTTCTCGATCCTATCGAAAAGCTTTGATTTTCTTGCTTTGTTGATTTCGTATTTCGTTTTTGAAACTCTTTGAACCTTTCAAAAGTTTCCATTTCGGCACGCATTAAATAGATATTTTCATATCTACTTTAACCGTCCATAAACGTAACAAAATACCGATAGCCTCCTCTTGCCTCGGAACTTATCGGAACATTACATCTAAATGTAATTTCCAATAATTCGTTGGATCTTTCTCCAACCTTTGGAGAATGATGCCATTGTCGTCTTGCCTAATAAATAAGTATCGCATTAATCAATCGAATCTAATTCGGATGATTCTAGCAATCCATCATATGGAATCTAGATACGCGAATCTCGTTTATATGGCCAAGACGGCAATGCCAAAAGAAGCAATCAACCTATTGGTTTAATCCTCCTCGGATTTCACCATTCTTTGAGTCACTAGTTTGAACAACTCCTTGTCCGAACTTTCTGTTTTTGGAAAACATTTTCCCAAAATACCCTTAGACATACATTTCTTTCGATCCCGCTTTTGAATTACAAGGACATCCACGCATCTATATGCATTGGATTCCTCGGATACTCTGAGCATCTCCAATTCAAATTTAAATCGCATCTCATGCAATTTTGGGATCGACATATCTATCGAATGCATATGATATTCGGTCACGACGATCAAATCTCGTACCATCAACACACGAGTGTTAATCAAAGACCCATAAGGCGTCTCAAAATTAATTTACTCTTTGAGCCACATCGAACCATTCAACGCGCTCTAGCTTTTGAAGCTATTTCATGAGCTTTGTGTTTTACTTTTATATAGACCCGAATTCTCAAAACAATTTTGAGAATATGCGTCTATACATGCCACCTGAAGGCACGTAATATCGTTCGATTCCTTCTTAAAGTTTATCGAACCCGGCTTTCTCTAAAGCCAAAGCCTCGAGCCCCGAATCTACCATTTCCGTGTCCAACACGTTCCTTTAAGTGTAAGAACTATTCTTTGACTATCAAGGTTAATAACGGTAATTCCGGCCCAAAAGCTATCTATCATATCGATCTCATCGATATATTTGGTGTTGCTTGAAAACATAATTCTAAACGGATGATGAAGATTAACTCCTAACCGTGCGTACTTAATCTATATGCTTATATGATAATTATATGATAGTGTTATTTTATCGAATCGATAACCCTCATACCGATACGGGACTCCAAGTCCATAACACTCAAGACCCATATTTCACGATCCTCCCACAAGTTGCTTTGGCAGACGAATGGGATCTCGCTATTTAGGTAGGATTATATCCAATCACATCCAATGCGACTCTTGAACCTTTATAGGATTTCGGTGATGGATCGTATCCAATACAATCCCAGTTCCGTGTGTGCATCCTATCTATGCCCCGAACTTCCAATCAAGTCGGCTTTGGCCTCAACCCTTACTGGCTTGAACGGTTAAAGTCACAACCATACTCATCGTATCGTTCAAATAAACTACTAATAAGTCGGCTTTGGCCTTAACCCTTATCAGTCCCTATTTAACGCTTGCCACCCCGTCGATGACTACAATAACCCATGTCGGCTTTGGCCTTAACCCATGTGAGACGTAGTACCGATCATAGTGGTTGTGAATATGGAAGGCATTTCCATGACTTAAATATTATGAGGGATCATGCCATTGCACGTTTCTAAATCCGTGACATAATCCAATTATATCACTATCACAAGATTTTCATAAATGCATATGTATTTATTTGGGAGTCTAATTATTCTAAATAATTATCTAATTATATGCTAGTATGATTGATGCCGATCAAATCGATATAAAGAACTCAATATTCCAAGTTGTGTAGCCAAATTTATCACGAAAACAAAATCAGCTACCAGAAACCAGTCCGTTGTAACGCAACATAGTCCGTTACAACGGACCTCCAGTATACTTGGCACTCCGTTACAACGGAAGTCCAGTCCGTTACAACGCTATTTATTTCGGAGTTTGGCCAAATTTTGCCAGAAACATGTCCGTTACAACGCAACCTAGGTCCGTTACAACGCTATTTTCTGCAAACTTTCGTCCAAATTTCCAGAGACCAGTCCGTTACAACGCAACATACAGTCCGTTACAACAGACCAACTGTGTAGAGCTCCGTTACAACGGACCCAGTCCGTTACAACGGACTCCAATAGACACCCTAGGCATCCCCGCAACCTCGTATCAGATACAAGGTCCGTTACAACGGACTCCAAGTCCGTTACAACGGAATATGCAGTTTTCACGGTCCTCCTCACACCCCCGCATCCCATACAGGGTCCGTTACAACGGACACCAAGTCCGTTATAACGGAATATGTGTTTTTTCGCAAAAATTCTCAATTTCCTGTATCTGCTACAGTGTCCGTTGCGACGGACACCAAGTCCGTTATAACGGACTATGCGATTTTTGAACTGCTGTTTTCGCTCGTTTCCAAAACGATTAATCATGAAACCTTTTCACGATTATTCCTAGATACTCTCAATCAACTATTGATCGATCTCTAGCGAATTTCACTTGTGATTTTAATGGAATTTGACATTCTAAATATGTAACATCATGCAAACGGGTACGAACTTTGATAACCCGTGCGTATATCTAATATACGACTATGATTCGACCCTCGAATCGATGGCGATCGCTCTGATACCACTGTTGGGGAATATCCCCGGCCCCGGGCCCGCGCAGCGGATATGTAGGCCCGGTCCGGTTCCCCGATTCCCGAGATCACGCCACGACTTCGAGGGTACGATGCAAATAGAAGGTTAGATCCATACCAGTTCCAAATTGATGGAACACGAAGGGTTGATCGCTGCCTCCTATTCCTCCGGTCACGTTGGTGACTTTACGCGCGTCCCACACCGTGCGTCCTTCACCGTTCGTTCCCGTTCTTCGATCCTTCGGTTCGATCACAACGGAGAGCCCCAAGTGTTGCTCCTCCACACGTATCCACCTTGAGTCGGAAGACGCCGGACACGGATACACCTGCCTAGACGATGTATCGGTGCACTTGCTTGATCTCGATCGATTCTCTATTAATCTCTCTTCGTGCCTTTTCACTCACAAAAGATCAAATCTGAATTTGCTCTTTTTCTTGTGTCTTGGGCAGAATATTGCTTTGAATTACTTCTGAATTCCTTAGTGAAGATGAGAGAGAAAATCCTATTTATACCTAATAGGATAAGGATTAGCCAAAAGGCATGTATATCCAATATACACCCTTTCACACAGAAAACTGTATGAACCTGTTCAGTATTCTGTCCAGACGAAATTGATAAATTTCTCTGACAGAAAATCAACCAACACGAAAGTTGTAGATAATCTTATTATCTACTCAACCCAATTTGGCCCAGCCCAATTGGAGTTCGTATGCAAAAGTTATGACTGTTTTACTAACTGTATGTCATACTGTTGCACCCTTTCGGTATTTCACAGAAACGACACTTATACTTCGTTCATATGAAATATATTTTTATATGAAGGTTGTAGATAATCTCATTATCTATCTAACCCAATTTGAACCATTCTAATTGGATTTTCCCACTGAAAGTTATGGCCACGAATGTACGACTACATTCGTTTATCCTTGTGTACACTTCTACGGTTGATCCGAAACTGTATTTCTTTCATAAATGCGTTGAGCGCCAATTGTTACAAACGAAACAGTCATACTAGTATCAGGTAATGTAAGGAAATATGAACATTAAAAATAAGGTTTGACTAAAAAACAAATTTGGAACCTCTAACGACTCTAGATTCCTGCTAGTTTCCAAGATTGAACTAGTTCCCTAATATTGTCCACCAGGAGGAGTGGTGTTTTCCCTTTCCGGTTGAAGATTCTATTGTTCCTTTCCTTCCACAGAAGCCACACAGTAGCAGCCCATTTTTGTTGTTGACGGTATTTCTCAGATTTCGATAATTTCTTCTGGTGCTTGTGCTGCCATGCTGCCAATAGACAAGAGTGTTCGCGATTGTCTAGTCCTATGTTACTGAAGCAGCTTTTGGCAAAATTGCATTGATTGAATAGGTGTGATGTCGATTCGGTGGTTTCAGAACAGAGCACACATGCCGTAATATGAGGCCATCCTCTTTTCATTAGGTTTTCTTGTGTTAGGATTCTATTGTTGAGTGCCAACCAGATGAAAAGCTTTATTTTAAGTGGAGTTTTTATCTTAAAGAGCTGACTTGTCCAGGTGCATATTATGCCCGGGTGTACTAGTATATCGTAGACTTCTTTGGTAGAGAATTTGAGTGATGGTGTGGTTCTGTTGAGAAAAGACTTTTGACCATTTTCGGAATGGGACAGGAATTTGTATATTGGAAGAAGTTTGAGTAGGTCTTTAACGAAGTAAGAAGAGAATCTTAGAGCCTGTGCAGAAAGTAGTTGTGTTTAAGGTATTCCGTAAATTTGTTTAATGAAGTGAGTCCACAATGAATTTTCTTGAAAATCTATTTTAAAAAGCCACTTCAATAAAATTGAAGTATTTTGGATGTGAAGATTGGGAAGGCCTAGTCCTCCATGTTTCTTAGGTTGGCATACTTTTGACCATTTGACCAGGTATTTGCCGGCTGATGTTTTGTTTGTGCCTGACCAGAAAAAATTCCTGATGATGAAGTTGATTTCTTTAAGTATTGTGGCAGGAATACGAAATACTTGCATGTAATATATTGGTAAGGCAGCTAATACTGATGTGATTAGAGTGATTCTACCGCCTAAAGATAGCATTTGACCTTGCCATTTGTTTAGCCTTTGTGATAATTTGGTAATGAGTGGTTGGAAAGCAAGACGGGAAGGCTTTTTGATAGAGAGAGGGAGGCCTAGGTATTGGATAGGTAGGTTTTTTTTGTCACATTTTAAAAGAGAGGTTAAGTGGGGAATATTTTCATCTGGTATCGCTATTGGGACAAAGCCCGATTTTGTCCAGTTAATTTGAAGTCCGGATATTTTGGTGAAGGATGCCAGGGCATGGGAGATAATACGAAGGTTAGTCGGGTGGGCCTCGAGAATAATGATAGTGTCGTCAGCATATTGAATTGTTTGCGGAGCTAAGAGAATGGGGGATGCGAGACTTGGCCCAATATTGCGGATAATTGTTTGTAAACCATCAACCGCCAAGTTGAACAGTAATGGTGAGAGAGGGTCGCCTTGTCTGACACCTCTCTTGTGATTGAAGTATTTGCCTAGAGTACCGTTAGTAAGTATTCCTGAACTGGAAGAAGAAAGAATGTGTGAAACCCATTTGATCCACTTATCATCAAACCCTTTTGCCTTTAAGATATAAAATAAGTAATCCCATGAAATTGTATCAAATGCTTTTTGGAAGTCAATTTTAAGCATAATAGATGGTATTTTCCTCTTATGGTATTGAGAGAGAATTTCTCTTGTGGCAGTGAATGAGTCAAGAATTGATCGCCCTTGTATGAAAGCTGTCTGGCAGTTAGATATGAGCAGAGGCAGCAACCAGATCATTTAATCCCTAAAATATTTTCACAATCTAAAAAACTCTATCCAAATTTTCATGTTCTTTTATTTTGCAAATTAGCCCTAAAGTCTCAATATTTTCTAAACATAGGTATAATTCTAAACATTTCATAAAAAACCGCCACGTGTGCATTTTTTTTATTATTTTTTCACTCCAAATTATACTCATATATAAAGTGAAAAAATACTTGGCCTCCCAAACTCATCCCAATATCTTTGATAAGATGACAAGTAAATTGCTTAACATTTATAATTGACTCAACTAAATGTTAATTGACACGTTTAATTAACACGTCAATAATTTATAATATGTTAATATTAGTAAATGTTAATTGACGTGTCAGTTCAAGAACGGTCAATTCAAATAATTTTTTTTATTATTTCACTCCAAATTATACTCATATATGAGAAGAAGCTCGCGTAGATTGTGGAAGTGAAAATCCAAACAAAGCAATCTTCATATAATATATTCGATCTTCTCAAATCATATCCATTACGTGATCAATAAAAAAGTCTTTTGTCGGATATTCTGATCTTAAACGAACTCGTATTATATTTACTGAAGGTCTCCGGTATATAAAACTTTTCACATATATATTTTTTTATTATTTTGTAAGTTCATTGTATGTATTCAAATGACAATATATATTATTACTTTTCTATAATATTATTTTGTGAATTTATTATATTTTTGTTATATTTTTCCTGCCAATGTTAATGGAAATTACTATCAGTGTGAATACCAATATCCTATTAATATTGATATGCAATTGTTTTTTCATATTAATATATTAATATAATGTTCATAAACTTTCATAAATAAAAAACGTTTCGCTTCAAAAATAGATACAATTAAAAATGAAAATTTGGATACAGTTTTTGAGATCGATCTGCAAATTTAGAGTATTAAAAATAGATACAATTAAAAATGGACTAGTAAAATCAAAACATTACAAAAACTATAATTTCGCCTGATAGTATAACTATGTTTCGCTTCAAAAACAGAAATTTTATTCTCGGATACCACACTAAAAAAGTCGCATTTTCCAATCCTACTGAAATTGTATAAACTACTTATAGAAATCATATCAATTATTTTCTTTGAATTTCTCTGATATTTCATTATTATAATTAATCTTAGTGAAAGCACTTTAGAAGACCTTGCACTCACTTTTCTTTCTTAATTTTTATTCAAACTTTCTTATATGATTTTTCTTATTTTTTTTTTAATAACTTATGTAATTATTTTCTCTGTCAACTGAAAACTTAATTTTGGCATATATCAATTCTGCTATATTACCCATCTCATCATGCTTTTTTCATTGCAACACGATTTTTGCATTGTCATCATCAATCATGCATGATACTTAAAAGACACTAGGACAATAATACAGGATGAATCACAAGTTTTGAAAATTATTTTCGCATCTCCAACCATTTTGTTGTACTTATAATTTTTTTCTGAGATTCTTGCTATATTTATGCAATTAATCTTAAATCGCATATTTAATCAATGAGATTCGAATCTATAACCTCGCACAAATATGATTGATTGTGTCAACTCAAACACTCCATTGTTGACAATCTCGAATTTAATTTACGATCACATAACAGATCTTAAATGATAAAACCATAATTTTATATCAGTAAATATCATTTAAAAAAAAAAATCAACAACATATATGACGAAAGGCCTAATCCATATTACAACGAAGCAGAAGATAAGATTATTTTGATAATTCAATAAAAAGAGAAGACAAAATTAGAAAAGTTATTTCACATTTTGATAACTCAAACACTCCATTGTTGACAATTTGTTAATCAACAGGTTGAGTTCTTTCTTCATGTACCATGGAAATGCTTCTAATATATGTCACCTAACATATCATAAAAAAGGTTAAATCATTAATATGCATAATTGGACTGCAATATTGTAATGTACCATAATTGAAAACTAATATTACTTGTACACACCCTAATTACCGAAATACTCATTGTACCTTCATTTGGCAGTGAGATTTTGCACCCACGCAGAGTACCCACCCGCCACATCAACAACAACATTAAATCCCTAAAATCCCTAAAATAATTTCACAATCTCAAAAACTCTATCCAAATTTTCATATTTTTTTTTATTTCGTAAATTAGCCCTAATTTTAGAGAATTCGAGGATAAAATCTTTATACTAGTATATAGATATTGTAATAAATATTAAAAATAGTCTCTTTCAACGATCAAAACAAACTTCTAATGCGTCAAAATTTTCGAATAGTATAACCATAATTTCAATTTGATGAATTATTTATATAAATATACTATTGGATCTTATTTGCAAAATGATCAACCCAATAATAATAAAAAATATACATCTTATAACATAAACACTCGTATACTTGTAAATTCAAAAATTTGCAAATATTAAAGTTTAGAGAGTTATACATGAAATGTGCAAATTCCACTCATATTATTAGACCGGTACAAGATAAAAACTTATTTGCACCATCAATGGCAATAATATAAATAATATACTCATGGGACCCTTAAAAAGAATAGAGAAGGAAGAAAAAAATCAAGGAAAATAGGAAATTTCGCAAAACGAAAAACAAAAATCAAGGGAAGGAGGCAGATTAATATAGTGATTACTTCAAAGTTTCGAATTTCTTTATTTTTCACTCCCTTTTACATGAGGTTCCAATTGCCGTCAATCGAGTTGTTTCGATTATGTGAGTGTCATTCTCACTTTTTTTCTTATTAAAATTCGTATTTCGAGCATTTTTAGACCTTGCTTGTCAGTTAACATCTTGTTACCTCAACACAATATATATTATGTAGATTTGATCATATATATGTATGTAGAATCTGAATTTGGATAAAACGTAAATCAGGTTTACGGTTTTAAAAAGGGTTTTTTGAAGATTTTATTGAGTGAAAATATAATTATCTTGATGTAGTGCGAAGTTCCGACCCATTAGGGATTTGGCAGGGGCGCAATGATATCTAGACGTTAGGTGAATGTGCTCCAGCCGAATGTGATTGGCTATCAGTTCGACTTAGCACTTCAATCGAGAATTCTTAGCGTCTTCATTTCGGATAAAAGTGTGGTGTGTTCCACATGTGTTTTTGAAATAAAAGTGTGATGTAAGTTAACATTTAGTTTCAGTATACGCGTACGACTATGTATGAAGGTAAGTAATTTTGATTACGAAAATTTGAGACAAGTATTTTGCGAAGTATTTCGACAATATAAAAGTATTAAAAAGGAAAATTCTAGTGTTAAAAAAAATAGAATTCCAGAAAAGCGTTGGTATGCGAAATCCAAATCAACTAAAGAGAAAATTAGAAAGACACATGCAAAACCCAAAACATGAAAAAAAATATAATATCCTCTCGGCTGATTTCTAATCAAATCCAAAATATCATCGAGAAGCGTCCTGTGAATTGATCGAAACTTTTCATTATCGGTGGTATACCACGTTAAAAAAGTCGCATCTTTCAGTTATATTACAAATTACATTACTCGTTACCTATCTCCAAAATTGCAGGATCCAAGATTCTACTGAAATGATATTAACTATGATATTAACTGATTGTCGAGATCATGTCAATTATTTTCTTTGAATTTCTCTGATATTTCATTATCATCACAATTAATCCTAACGAAAGCACTTTAGAAGACCTTGCACTCACTTTTCTTTCTTAATTTTTATTCATTCTTACTTGTGTGATTTTTCTTACTTCTTTTTAGTAACTGTTACGTGATTCTTTTTCTCTGTCAAATGAAAAATTATGAATATATTGATTCGGTTATATTGCCCATCTTATCATGCTTGTTTCATTGTAACATGATTTTTGAATTTTATCATCAATCATGCGTGATACTTAAAAAACGCAAGGACAATGCATATTACTATCAATCACAGATTCTCTCTCAAGTGTTTGGAAATTATTTTCGCATCTTCAACCATCGTGCTTATACTTCAAATTTTCTACGAGATCGTGCCTATATGATAAAACCATAATTTTAAAAATACTTGAGATAAAACCATAATTTTGATATCAGTAAATAAAATTTTAAAAATACAAAAACATATATGACGAAAGGCCTAATTCATTATCACATCAAAGTAAAAGATAAAATTAGATTGACAATTCAGTAAAAAAAGAAAGATAAAATCAGAAAAATTATTTCGTATTTTGATATTCCATCCATCATTGGTTAATTTGCAATTCATTTTGCACCCAAGCCGAGTACCCACCCGCCATCAACCACATCATTAAATCCCTAAAATATTTTCACAACCTCAAAAACTCTATCCAATTTTCATGTTCTTTTATTTATGCAAATTAGCCCTAAATTTTGAAAATTCGAAAATTCGAGTATAAAAACTTACAGGAGAAAAGAATTCGGTCGCGGCCATGAGTGATCTTTTTCCACTTTGGCATCCCTAAATAAAAATTACTAAATTAGTATTTCTTCTTAAAAGAAAATTAAAAAATTAATAAGAAAAAATGAAGAATGAATTCTTAGTTTCTCACAACTACAATTTCATCATTTTGGGAAAAAGCAGACGAGACTTGCTCCAAGAAATCAGGAGTTTTCCACAACCCTAAAATATAAATTATGCATCCAATGTTTAAAGTATACTTGAAAATAAAAATGAATATTAAACTGAAAAATGAAATAACTGAGCCAACTTTGAATAAGTAAGGAATATTTATAGCTCCAACTGGATACTATTCTATTTTTGGAATATAAATTATGCAGATGATACTATTCTATTTTTGGAACCAAATATTACTAATATTAAAAGAATAAAACACATTTTGGATTTATTTGGAGATGAATCTGGACTTAGAATAAATTATCAAAAATCAGAGATAATTGGGTTAAATACATCATTAGAAGATATGTCAGAATTTTCAAAAATCTTAAATTGTTCTATTGGAAATTTTCCTATTAAATATCTTGGTCTTCCATTAAGTTATAAGAGACCATCTAAAGAGGATTATAGAAAAATTATTGAAAAAATTACAAATAAACTCAATGGATGGAAAGGTGGACTAATAAATAAAGCTGGAAGATTAGTTTTGATTAATTCTGTAATTACTTCAATGCCTATATATTATTTTACAGTTTTTAAATTCCCAATTTGGGTATATAAGGAAATAGATAAAATAAGAAAAAAATTTCTATGGAAAGGTGCTAAAAATACAGGTTATAATTTAATAGACTGGAATATAGTTTGTACCACTAAAGAGAAAGGCGGTCTAGGAGTTATAAACTTAGAAACTTTCAATAATGTTTTGCTTATAAAATGGATATGGTTATATTATAATATTAAAGGAAAATTAGGGTGGTATAATCTAGTGGAGCAAATACATGAAACTAATGATGAAAAATATTATAAAAAAAACAATTCTTATTTCTGGAATGATGTCTTAAAAAATTTAGAATTTTTCAATCAAAGTTTGCACATTATTTTAGGAAATGGAAATAGAGCTAATTTTTGGAAAGGGAGATGGTGTGATAAGTTATTAATAGATAAATTTAAACAATTATATTCATATTCAGAAAATAAAGAAGGAACAGTAAAATATTTTTTACAAATTATCAACGAAACTAATTTATATCAAAGTTTGGGAATAAATGTACCTTTATCTCGAGAGGCTAATGATCAGTTTATTCAGCTAGAGCAAATTTGCAATTCCACTATACTCTCTCAGATTCAAAATGATGCTTATCAGTGGAAATGGGATAGTAAAGGAAATTTTTCCTGTAAACAAACATATAAAATATTAATAAATGGAGTATATATTAAATCTAAATTAAAAAATATATGGAAATTAAAAATTACTAATAAAATAAAACTCTTTTTATGGATTACATTAAGAAATAAAATACTAACCTTGGATAATTTAAAGAAAAGAGGGTGGAATTTTGCAAATAGATGCTTCTTGTGTAAAAGAGCAGAGGAATCTGTGCAACATTTATTCAAAGATTGTCAATTTATTAAAAATATAATGATCAAGCTTCATGGATTCTTAGGAATATATACAACAAACATTATTGAACCAATGGAAATTATAATAAATGAAAGAGAAAATCATAATTGTCAAGTACTTATCTCTATGTTGATCTATCAAGTATGGCAAGAAAGGTGTCGTAGAGCCTTTACTAATTGTGTCTTTAGTGAACATAAATTAGCTGAGATCATAAAACAGGAGATGAATGAGCTTCAAGCATCCTCTTTTCACCAATTTTATAGAACTAATCATAATTATACTACCAATCTGCAAAATAGTGATAATAATTTTAATGCAAATTCCCAAAATATTACTCAAATTGAATTGATTGAAATTAATAATGAAATTATAGAAATTGAACAAATTAACATACCTTTAAATCTAATTGCAGTGGAAGGTGAAGGAATAGCAAGAAGGGAGGACAATAGAAATGAAGAAAGAGACCAATTCGATCCTAACAATCAATCCTCAATCTGGTGGTTTCCATCAGAACGATCTGAAATGGAAATAGAAGAAATTCATGAAGAAAGAACGCAAATTGAAGAAAGAGAAAGCGAGATCTTTGAAAGGGTCAGAGATTTTGTTTACCTGACAGAAGATAACACTGAAGATCGATGCAGAGGCAGTTTTTCTTCAATATTGGAACCATTTAGCACTTCAAGAGATGATGTAAACTTGGATTTCACTGATTTAAGCCTTGGGATTGTTAATTGCAGTGAAAAAACTGGTATTGGCTGAAATCAATACTTTACAGTTGAAGTCTCAGAGAGAGAGAAAGATAGGGGCTTGTAAGAGAGGTGAGAGAAGGAGGTAAAAGGTGTTTAGGCGAGAGCAAGCTTGGTGTTCAGCTGAACAATGCAAGTAGGCGAAAGTAGATCGAGCTTGGTGTTTAGCTGAACAATGAAGAAAGGCGTAAGTAGATTGAGATGGGCGATGAATGGAAGGTGGAAGAAAGAGGAAAGTGAGAAGATTAGGTTTAAATGTTTATATATTCTGGGAAACGGTATTTCAAAATACCATAAAAAATACAAGGAAAACTGAATAAGGTATCTCAGGGATAAATCAGATGTTATTCTGTGAAGGATAGCATCTTATAATTCTTTTTAGAGAGTATATTAGGGTGATACAGGTTTTTAGTGTTAATTTTCTTGTAATTATCTTCTAAAAACTTGATGTATATTTCTTAATTAATGAAAATGGAAGTAGGACTTTGAGCCTACTCTATTAATTTAAAAAAAAAAAAAAACTCCAACTGGATGCCCTGCTTTGAACTCATCCTCAGTCCTATATATAATAAAATATATAAACTAATAATCAAATTAAATTTATCAAACCATTATACTTTATATTCGAATTTAAATTACTAAATTAGTACTTGACATCGAGATAACGATGACCTGCTTGAAGCAGTTCATTTGCAACACGGACTGGTACGGATGTGTGTACCTCCATTTGTACCGATTCTGGAGCTGAACGTAAAAACCAATTTCTCACATCACATTTGTTTTTAACGAAGAATTGAACATACATTGTAATAATTTGATAAAATAAAACTGGATTCTTTAAATTGCAAATGACTGAATATAGAAAATTGAGCTAATTAATTACCTTACAGATGTAGTGCTTGGCTTACTTCTATTTTTCTGAATATTTTCTCTCTCTAATGAACAATATTGAAATAATATCAATTATATTTTCCTTCTCCGAAAGGGGCACAATTGCTATGGTGAGGAGAAAGATAAGAGGTTACGGTGAGAAGAAGAAGAAGGTAAGAGAGGGTAGGAATGTCCTTTCATTCTTTTTTCGTTAAATTCAATGACAAATGTTGTCAGGATAATTTTTGATATAATTTGAGTTTTGAGGGATAAATTTGTAATTTTTAGTTACTAAAAAATAATTTTGTTATTTTAAGGTTTAATAGGGATATAAAAAGATTGTCCCTCTAAATATTATTTATTTATTGAATTATGTTATGGGAATTATGTTTTAATATTTTAATACAATTATTTGGATGGTAATTTGAAGAAACTAGATAATATTTTTTAAATACGGCATTCGATATCCGATTTCGAATACGAATACAAAGACAATATCTGATTCCGGATATGCATACAGATACGAATATAACATTCGATATCCGATTTCGAATAAGAATACGATATCCGATATCCAATACGAATAAGAATACGAATATACCAATAAGAATACACGAATAATACAGTGTTTATTTCTTCTAATTATATTTAATTGAATAAATAAATAATAAAATAAATTTATCATTTGAGAATTTGGTTTGCACCAATCCTAATTAAAAATAATCTCGGAGGCTAGTTTTTTAAATGACTCAATTTAATTATATTTCTTAGTTTTGAGTCTCATAAGAATATACTATTTTTTAAAAATAATTATTTCAATGTAAAACTCAACTTTCGAACAAAATTAACCATCAAAACTTTCTTGCAAAACTTACCTTGCAAATCAGGAATAGTACTTATATCTAATTTTCTTGCAAAATCTAAAATATCACCGTTTCCTTTCAAAACATGTTGAGAACCTATAAAAACTTTTCATTCTCGAATATCATACTAAAAGAGTCGAACTTTCAAATCTTTCTAAAACTATATAGTCTGCTTGCAAAGATTATACTAATTATTTTCTTTGAATTGCTCTGATATTTCATTATCTAATTTTTCTTTTTGAGTACTTCTTAGGTATTTCTATTTCTCCGTCAAAAAAAGTATTTAATTTCTGAATAAATTGATTCGGTTATATTAACCATCTCGTCATGTTTTTTTCATTATAACATGATTCTTGCATTTTATCATTAATCATGCATGACACTCAAAAGACACAAAGACAATAATATATGATGAATCACGGATTTCACTCTGAAATTTTTGGGAATTATTTTCGGATCTTCAACCATATTGTTATAAATATTTTTTTTGGAAATTCGTGCTATACATATGAAAAGAATCTTAAATCTAACATGATCATCTCGAATTTAATTCAAAATCACATAACCGATCCTAAATAATAAAATCATAATTTTTATCAGTAAATATCATTTAAAAAAACAAAACAGCGTATATGAAGAAAGAAAAAAGGCCTAATTCATTATTACAGCAGAGTAAAAGATAAAATTAGATTTGATAATTCAGTAAAAAACAGAAGATATTATAATCAGAAAAATTATTTCATATTTTGATATTCGATCCATCATTGGTTAATTGGCAATTCATTTTGCACCCAAGCCGAGTACCCACCCGCCACATCAACCACAGCATTAAATCCCTAAAATATTTTCAAAATCTCAAAAACTCTATCCAAATTTTCATGTTCTTTTATTTCGCAAATTAGCCCTAAATTTAGAAAATTCGAGGATAAGAACTTACAGCGGAAAAGAGTTCAGTCGCGGCCATGAGGGATCTTTTTCCACTTTGGCAACCCTAAATAAAAATTACTAAATTAGTATTTCATCTTAAAAGAAAATTAAAAAATTAATAAGAAAAAATGAAGAACGAATTCTTAGTTTCTCACAACTACAATTTCATCATTTTGGGAAAAAGAAGACGAAACTTGCTCCAAGAAATCTGGATTCTTCGACATCCCTAAAATATAAATTATTCATCGAAATGGTATTAATATACAAAAAATAGAATATTAAACTGAAAAATGAAATACCTGAGCCAACTTTGAATAAGTAAGGAATATTTATAGCTCCAACTGGATGCCCTGCTTTGAATTCATCCTCGGTCCTATATATAATAAAATATATAAACTAATAATCAAATTAAATTTATCAAACCAGTGTACTTTATATTCGAATTTAACTTACTAAATTAGTACCTGACATCGAGATAACGATGACCCGCTTGAAGCAGTTCGTTTGCAACACGGACTGGTACAGATGTGGGTACCTCCGTTTGTACCGATTCTGGAGCTGATCGTAAAGACCAATTTCTCACATCACATCTGTTTTTAGCGAAGAATTGAACATACATTACGATAATTTGACAAAATAAAACTGGATTCTTTAAATTGCAAATGACTAAATATAGAAAATTGAGCTAATTAATTACCTCACAGATGTAATTCTTGGCTTACTTCTATTTTTGACCTGATTTGATCTGCAATCCAAAAATAGATACCGTTTTAGTCTAAATTAGAGTGTTAAACACACTAATGATGAAAATCGTGAAATTGACACACAAAATTAGTGTTAAACACACTAATAATTGAAAACTAACCTCTTGAGAGAAGGACTGGCAAGAGGGGCAGCGAGAAATATGCGGGTGGAAATGGCAGCCATTTATCGTCTCGTTTTTTTTTCTGAGAAACTGGAGTAAATAACGATAATGAAATTTATGAGGGGTCCAAATGTAAAGTTTCGTTGTTTGATGGATGCGAAGTAGTAAAATATAAATACGTTCAAACGGCTTAAATTCTCTCCGGTAGTGAGAAATCAAAGAGACTGTGTTTACAAGACATTCGGTTATATTAAGATAGGATAAATTAAAACGGAGATGTACAGTTTAAGATAAAAAGAGGTGAGAACAGAAAGCGATAGAGACGAGGAAATGGATATATTTGAAACTAACTACACGTGTACACTTGCGTGGCATCTTTGCCATATCCATTGGATATTTTGGACGGCTCCCTTAACATTTACATGTGAACATTTGTTATGTTACTTAAAAAGTTAGATTTTGGTACGAAGACTAAATTTTCAAAAATCTTATAACGTATTACCAAAAATAAAAATGTTATATATTATTGATATAATGTGTCAAATATCATTTGACTAAATTTCCGAAAAACTAATAATGTATTACTAAAAACAAAAACATTATACATTATGTGTAAAATATCATAGTTAATAATTTAGTCCGAAAAACTAATAATGTATTACTAAAAACAAAAACATTATACATTATGTGTAAAATATCATAGTTAATAACGCTACAATGATGTTAAACACTAAAAAAAAATGGATCGGCTCCCAAATTCGTATGTCTCGAAAAGTAAATTTTTCATAAATATGAATGATCCGAAACTTATTTTTTTCGACATCCGAATCAATAAAAAATTAAATTTTTTGATTCCGAACGACCCGATAACCCAAACGATCCGGAACCGAACGATTCGAAAATCAAAAAAATCCGAAATATAATGATCTGAAAATTAAAACGATCCGAAATTAAATGATCCGTCGCAGTCTGAATCGGAAATGAACGAACCCGAAACCCTTCCACCCCTTTCCCATTGTTACCCCTAATTATAATTGAGGCATTGAATTTGATTTTCAAAGTTTACAAGTGAACATTTGTTATTTGTCATGTAACTGCTGCATTGTATTTTACTTTTAAAATATGATCATTTATTTTTTATGATATATATGATGTGATTTATTCTTTTAATTCATAATTAAGAGGGAGTCATTGAAAATTAAATTTTTTTATTGAGTAAATGCCTCATGTACACCTTATAATTTTCAGTTATTTATGTTTATCCACTTTCTTAAATGATCTGACAGAAATCGAAATATAAAAAGACTAATTAAATACTCTTTATTATTATCATCAGGCCCGGCCCTCTTGTATGCCAACATTGGCAATTAGCAGAGGCCCACCATTTTCTGAGGCTCCATTTTTAAATTTTTTTTATACTAGGCATTAAAGAAAAATAAGAAATGATACAAACCACATTTTTTTTCCCAAGAATTGACCACGAATTGTCACGTGACAATCAACTATTGGCTGAAGCTAAAGTGGTGGAAAGCTGCAGCCAATAGCTGACTGCCACGTGACAATTCGTGATCAATTCTTGGGAAAAAGGTGTGGTCTGTATCATTACTCAAGAAAAATTGATTTGCCGACCCAAAAGTTGTCAAGAGAGATGGAGAAACGAAAATGGAGAGAGCGATATGCCCTGCCTGCTAGTGCTGGTCCCCTCGCCACGCAGACTCGCGGTGAGAGAGTTGAAGGCTGGCCCACGCCACTCCAGACGCCAATTGTGCGAGAAGGGAGCTGAAGGCTGGTCCCCACACTGAAACTTCACACTAGTCCGGTTCTTAAATTGAAGGGTTGAAGAGTTGATGCCTTGTTGGATTTGGTCCCACCAATGTTGAGCTTTTCTTGTAATACTATAATAACAATTGAATTGATTGATTTGTTTTGTAATGTAGGGCTCCTTCCATGATTATTCAAGCTTAATTGAAGTCGTAAAGCAAGTAGGTATTGTGATTTGTGCGATGTCGTCAAAGAATGCACCGGAACAGAAGCCACTCGGTCAAGCAATTAAAGAAGTTTGTTGTATTATTGACAGAATGCTCTCAATTTAACTCGAAACTATATATTTTTCTAAAGAGACAGTACATGGTTTAATCAATTTAACACATTTTTCTCGTCAAAACAGAGATTTACTCTTTTAGTTTTGGAGCGGATCCAAGTACAAATCCTCGAAATGAATTACGGATTTTACATGAAATAATCCGAGATAAAAATATTAATCAAATCAGAGCATATTCCTCGCACTTCTATTTGAGCGGGCATGTTTGATCTAAATGATTTCAAAGGACTTTACAAGAAAAATGATAACTTTCCAAGAAACCTAGTAAATCTTGTGTTTGATGCGAGAGATAAAGCAAGAATCCCAAATATCGTATGCATGTTCTTCATCCATATTGTCTTGTATTTGGTGTCTCTCAAAAAAATTGGGAAAACACAATCTCTCAATGTTTTCCATGATTAAATGATATTATTATATATTATATATTATTATATGATATGATATGATATTATATTATATTATTTTATAGTAAATTATATTATATTATAGTAAATTATATTATATTATATTATATTATATTGTTTTATTTTATATTATATTATATTGTGTATTATGCTGTATAATATAATATAATAATTATATATTATATATATCTTTCAATTGAATACCTAATTTCAATCTACATGTTAATTTCTCTTATCCCAAACAATAAATTTTACTTTCCATCACTAAACATTATAACACATCAAACAACACATACAAGAAACATATATCCTTCAAATATTAACCCTCATTTCATTTTCTAGACATAATACAAGAATCCTTCAAAATCCTCCAAAATCATTTGCATCAAACAACCCCAATTTTCTCATGTGATTTTAATTTTTTAATTGAGTCAACCTGGCCTTTTCCCCTCCTTTACACGAAATTAACATCTTTAGCAACGAAAGCACAGGGCTTGTTTGGATGTGCAAGAATATTATAGTTTAGGATAATATATTTCTAGTGATTATGTTTGTGAAATCCATATTACTACAAAGCAAGGAATTTCTTAATTATTATACATGTTGCAAGTTTGAATGTGCATCAAGGATTGTAGAGGAAACACTAACTAATGAATTAATAAATAATATTTTGATACAAGTTTCAAGAAATCATGAATATGAGAGAGAAAAAAAACACCTCGTTTAATGAGAAAGGAAATAAACAAGAGAAAAAAATAAAGTTTCCTGAACTAAACTGAAAAAAACTGATGAAAATTGTTAGTTTTTTTTTCCAACAAATATCTATAGAAATTTACAAAAAATTCCTTATCTAAAAAGTTATCTTGGATTTCTAAAATGAGATCCAAACTTGTCATAGTAATAATTAGGGATATTTTTCCTAAACTAGTAAATACTTGAATTTTCTTGAATATCCAAACAAGCCCTTAAATGTTGTTTTTAATTAGTTTATTATATCATAGTTTATAAATTTTATTATTTAATTTGCTTAAATTTTTGACCTTTTTGTTGTTGTATTAGTGAAAGATCATGATATGGTGAAATTTACAGTCTGTCAATGAAGATCCAAGAACATTCAACAAGGTCTTTTTGTATTTATATTAACATAATTTAATTATAATTAATCTCATTATATTTTGTCTAAGGCCTAAAAAAATGCCGGGCCGACCCTGATTATCATTGACAGAGGTAAATATAGAAAAAACATGAAATGTTATGAGGAGAGTCGTACATATTCCACCTCTTATGAAAAATTAAATAATGCATTTGCTCTCTTCCAAAAATATAGTATATATGTAGATAAATAAAGCTTGATTTGAAGAATTTGGTGCATGATTTCATTTCTTTCGAAGTGAAAAACTTTCGTTTTCGACTGTGTTATCGGAACAGATACAAGATGAGATCTCGAAATGTATAATTTTGGAGATGGATAAACGCAAATATTGCATAAGAAGGCGTCAATGCCTTTAGGACAACAGTGGCATGAGCGCGCGGCTACATCCAAACTCTAACTCCTTTTATTTATTTATTATTAATTTTATTTTTTGTTCTAATTAATTTATTTGGTTATTTTTGAAATTATAACCAACAATTATTTGATCTAGTAAATTATAACAATTATTATTGTAATTTTTGTGTTTGAATTCATTAGACTATATAAACAAATGATACACATTTACAAAACAATTGTTTGACAAGTTGGATTATGGATTCATTGACAGTATATTTAGAACTTAAATAGGGTATTTAAAAATTTAATTATTTAACTGTATTAGGAGTAGCACATTTGGAAATTCAGTTTCTATTATTTGATCATAATCAATTACATTATTTTGTGAACCAATAATGATCGATAATTATATTTTACATTTAAATTTGTATTTAGAAGTTTACGTGACAAATTATAATACAACCAACTCAAATTTTAAAATGAAAACAAAAATTTAACAAATCTAGATACAAAATCTAAACGGCTATCATTATTGTTTATGAACTGATTAATCAAATAAGTTAAAAAATAACAAACAGTTATTAAAATAAAATAATTAAATTAAATTAAAGAAATATAGTATTGCAATAAATATTTTGTCAACTCCTAAAAGGTTTTGAAGTTATAAAATATGGAGGATTTATAACGTTTAACACAAGTACCATGAAAGAAAGAAAATTCCCTATGAATTGGACCGGATGATTAGACTTCACACCGGATAAGAATTTGGAAGTTTTTGCATGGATTTAGTTAAAATCATATTATTATTCGATTTGAAGTCCAAAAGAACGTATGATCATTGGACCCTTTTTTTTTTTTGGTTGACAAAGCATGTTCACAATTGGAATTTTGCGAAGGATAGAATTGTTTCACATACGTTTTGTGGGTGTAAATGGACGGCAAACAATATATGCTAATTAGCACGTGTAAATATGGTTGTTAACAAAAAAAAAACATCTAATTAACAGTTAATCAATATATATTAAAACTTAGGATATAGAAAATGTGATGGTTAATTAGGATGTCGTAACTAATTGTAATTTTTTTTATTAATTATCATGTTAATTAAGTGTGTTAATTAGGATACAGAGAACGTGAACGCGATGGTGAATTCTGGAGGCAGGGTAAATGACCTCATGTATTAGTTACGACATCGACAACTTTTTTTTGATGAAAACGACATCGACAAGGGTATATGATTTTATGGATAATATTCGATTTCAAAATAAAATAGTAGACTTGATCTTATCTAATTTAATTAGATTAGTTTATAAGATCTAATCAAATCTAATCTAATTATATTGTTCAATCTCAGTCATGTATAACATGTAATATATATCTAAATTATTCCATGAGTCTCACATAATTAATATTCATGTTTGTATCCTGAAAAATAATTTCGGACGAAATCCATAATTTGATCCGGTGGTGGTAGATTCGTCCAATAATATTAGGCACCAATAATACCGGTGTTATTTAAAAATTAAAAATATGATTACAATTTTCTAATTAATGCATGCCAATTTAAATTGCTAGATCTAGATCGGAATATATTGTCATCCTTTTGGTGTGTTGTGTGTTTAGGGTGTCGGTGTTGAGTGTTTTTTGTTTTCAAATGAGTCAAGAGCACGAGTACGAAACGTCCTCATGGAGACTTTATATATATATATATAAGACATTCATACAAGTGTTTCACATTACTATTGTAGAAATTTTTTGTTACGGTTGAATGTAAGATCTCTTCTCCTATAAACCAAGTGTTGGCCAGATTTTTAATGTTGTCTCCTAGAAGTAACGGAGTTTTTCCTCGATGATTAGATATCCTATTATTCCTTTCTTTCCAAACAGTCCACAGAGTCGCAGCCCATCTTTTTTGTCGTAGATCTTTCGCACGTTTATTCGCAGCCCATCTTTTTTGTCGTAGATCTTTCGCACGTTTATTTTCTATGGAAGAGTTAGCCATTGATTTCCACGTGTTGAGTATGGGGAGTTCTATCATACACAATTTTTGTTTATGATACACCCATTTTTAAGAATAATTTGAGTAATTATCAATTAATTACTATTTAAGGTAATCTTTGCAATTTTTATCAATAAATAATAAGTTAAATAGGAAATTTGAATTGTTCATGAAAAAATAAATATCCATAAAAAATAAAATTTACGATACATTCTTTTAAATATCCAAAATATCCTTTCAAAAAAATGTATGATAGAACTCTCGGTCGAGTATGGTTACATAGGGGTTGCCAGTCAACCCTAAAAACCAAACATTGAGTGGAGAATGAACATTGTGCAAGAAGATGAAGATGATTAGCGGATTCTTTTGCTTGGGAGCATTAATACACAATTCCCAAGGTTTTGCCATTTTTTTTTGGAGAGGTTTTCACGTGTTAAAATCCTGCTTTTGATAACCATCCACATGAAAAGCTTGATCTCGAGAGGTAATTTGGCCTGGAATAGGGCTGTTGACCAACTCATGCAAATATCGGGATGAATTATTGCATTATATAACTTCTTAGCATGGAATCAGGCCCGGCCCTGATGTATGGCCCACTTGACAAACGTCACAGGCCTCCATATTTGGGAGGCCTCCATTTATTTAACGGAGCCAACCCATCACGCTGCGCAAACACATAACGAGACGCGACTGAAGACGCGACTGAAGAGTGAAGCGACATGCGAGACGCGACTGAAGCAACCTCCACGCGAGACGCGACTGAAGCAAGCAACCTCCACGCACGCGAGGCCACCTCGATTTCTCCTAGTCCTCTTCTCGTCTCCCAAAGATGGGAAGAGAGAATATGCAGCAGCAGTTTGGGGATTTTTCTGGTGTTGGTATTTCGAGTATTTCTTCGAGAATCTAGTTCAAGAACTGATTTTTACTGCAAATTGAGTTCAAGAGTTCAAGAGTTCAAAAATCTAGTTCAAGGTATAATCAATTTGATACCGAATTAGTTTAATTTGCTCGAGTTGTGGGTCAATTTGTGCCAATTTATGTTTAATTTGCTGAAAAATTATAAAATTTGTGTTTAATTTATGCCAATTTGTGTTTAATTTGCTGATTTTAGTTTGTTCTGTGATTAATTGATCCCATTTCAGCAGATAATCCGTCTCCAGTCACTAATTTCAGCAGTTCTTCAGGATTTTTCCATCAATTCGACAGAAAATCAGTTCAGGAGTTCGATAATTAAAGGTATAATCCTATTTTGAATTCAATCACTCATTTGCAGAATTCTACTTAATGAATTATTAACTTTTCTTAATTCCAAATTGCATTTCAAGGTATTCTCTCATCTTCTTTGCTCGAGCCAGAGCACGTAAGTCCCAATAAGAATTATTAACTTCTTTGTGCTCAATTAAAATTAAAATTAGTAATTTGGGATTTAATTAGGGCTTTTTTTGTTCAGTTTATGCAATTGAAGCTAGTGAGATTGGCCTTCTATGTATTAACAATTAAAGTTTAAACTTTTTTGTTCAGATTCAATCGGGTGCTGCGACGAGCTCACATGGCCAATGTTTGCGAGTCAACAACTAGAGCACAAAAAGTCTTTTCTCCAAATACAAGTACGATTTGTTGTATTTTTGTGTGTTTATCATACCAACTTTGGTTGGTACCAACCCGTGCTTGAAAATCTTTGCATTTTGTGAAATTTCATTCAATTAAGCACAATTCAGCAACTTCTAAGTTTTCGTCATAATACAACTCATTTGAACAAAATAAAATTGTAAAAAAACACATTTTTTCTGACTTCATAATCTCCTAACACTATTCGTCATAGGCCTCCGAAATCTCAGGACCGGCCCTGCATGGAATTTAGCTTCTCTTGGTTGTTTCTCCAAATTTTTGAGTGTTTTTCACATGTGTGTGTAGTATCAAGTCTTGATTCCAAATTTTTGTAATTAAAATTCTAAATACACACTTGCTTCTCCGTAGAAAGAACTTTTACTACCCTAAACTTAAGTAATTGTTTATAAATTTTGTTGATTAACCCCAATAATTGAATACACAAACTCAACGATTGGTTTTTGAAGGGTTATCGGACATCTCTTGAAACATAAAAACTACATGCACTATTTCAATATTATGTAAAAATGAAATTGATAATTCGTTAAAATTGAATCCTAATATTCACAGATTTGAAAATAATCTAATTATTTTTCCAACCCAATTTGAATCAACTCAATTGGAGTTCGAACCCGAAAGTTATGACGTTTTTACTAACTGTATGTAAAACTATTGCACTCTTTTGATATTTCATTAAACCAAAATGACAAATCATTCAAATGAAAAATAAGTCTTGATGAAAGTTTTATATAATCTCATTATCTATCCAACCCAAATTGAACCATTCAAAATTGAGTTAGTATGTTAGAGTTATGATAGTTTTGTTAAAACATATTTCAACTGGATTTTCTGATTATTATTGTAATCTTCATACAACCGTTTCTTATCAATTTAATTTTGTATATCTAATATACATATGTGTATCTAATATACACATTGTTAATTTCGTATCCATCTTTATACATTTTCTTTCAGACTCCCGTTTGGATTAAGATCTACAATATATATGTGTATGTGTGTATGTGTGTGTGTCTCTCTGTGTGTGTGTGCGCGTGCGCGCACGCGTGCGCGCACGCGTGCGTGCATTTCTTTAAATGTATATCCAATGTAAATTATGTAGATCCAATGCACATGCGTATAACTCCTACACGTATTTCGAAATATATGTGTATCCAATACACATTAACGTCCGATCCGAACAAAATTCGTTGTGTGACCGGGTAGGCTCGTTTTAAAGCTGGCAATAAACTTTAATCTCATTGGTGATTATAGACACCTACGATATGCATAATGACTACCAAGATTAAAACGATATATATGAGTGGTCATATCCCTATCACAAATAGTAATAACTTGTTCTCTTGTACACGATAACTGTCAATTAAAGGCATGGTTAAGACATTCTTTCAATAGACTTAACTCTTTCTTGATTCCAAATCATATTCGACTAATACGGTTGATTAATCTAATTAATCCAATCGAGTATGTATAGATTTTCGTCAATCTTGATTCTACAAGTGGCTTGAGAGATATCTCCTTATTAATGTAAACTTAATTTGAGGGATCAATATTCATCTTGACTTATTATAAACTTCGACTTGCATCACATAATACCTAATAATTAACTAGGTTATTCTATTACAAATAAGTAACATTCATATTAAAGTATTATTATTATCCACGAACAAGTATATATAATAATCTCAGGTCAAAGAACTATAACACTATCTGATTATACGAATGTTTCAATGACATGACCATGTACATTTCGTATAATATCGGTCAAAATTCTAGAATTGACATCTTCATGTACTTGTTTAGTAAAACATATCAACCCCTCTACGAATATACTAGTGTACATAATATAGTTGATTCCTCTTTTCGAGCAATTCGCCTGATGTTTATCTCATAAACATCCTATATATGACTAATGTCATTTTAGAAATATAATTGTTACTGTTTGACGATTTTTCTGTCATATAAACTCAATATGAGGACGCTCAAACCAATTATATTTCAAGGCAATTTAAGTTTCTTTAAATAACCAATACACAACGAATATGAAAATATCAAATAATCATTTTTTTAAAATATGAAATATAATTGATTATAATATTTGATAATAAATATTCCATACAAATTATTGTATTGTATACTACATAGTTCGAAATGAGATTCTAAGACATATAATAATTCTCCCACTTGCACTAGAAACGAATTAATCTATTTATACGCTAATGCTTATCTCGAGGTATCTAATACTCATTGTAGACGTTCATGCCTTGCAATGAAAACGTTTTAGTAAATATTTCGGCTATTAACGTCTCTTCAATAATTAATTTCTCAATTATAATCATCATGATCAAATGATGAACGTCGAAGTATTCATTTGGATTAATGATTTGACTTTTGATTTTTTTTAGAGTACTAGATTGTATCATAGATTGTATCATGATGACCACAATGCAAAGTCTGTGGATTCCTTTGACAACAGAGTAGCGAATCTAGGATTTTCAATTTGTTACCTGGCTAATTAATGACATTGAAGAGGGTCTAGGATTTTCAATTTATTACTTGGCTTCTTTTGCTGTTATCTATAATCTCCCCTCCCATTAATTTTTGAATACTTGATATATGGTGAGGCCACGTCACTTTTTTACTGTTCATTGACACTGTTCGAATCTTTTACTGTTAAACCCGTTACTGTACACTATTGTACTGTTCATCCCGGTACTGTTCATTTTTTTTTTTTTTTTTTTGGGAATTTTATTTTATTTGACGTATGTCTTGTGTTCTAAATAAAATATTTGAATTTTTCATCGTATTAATAAATATAATTGACATATGTCTTGTGTTCTAAATAAAAATATTTGAATTTTTCATCGTATTAATAAAAATAATTTGTATAATATAATTTTACTGTTAACAAAATACTATTCACACAAATACTTTTTGTTAGCCTGAGCTGGTATTATTATTTTTTTTGGCTTATTATAACAGTTTTGATTGGTACCAAGCTGCGTTTTTTTGTGCTTATTATAATATTTTTGATTCGTACCAATTCTAAATATATCAAATAATATATAAAATTATTACTTTTGCTTATTATATTATTTCTTATCAAATAATATACCCCGCAGCGAAGCGCGGGATATTGTCCTAGTCTATATAATGCAAGGGGATTTGCTGCCTCCTGGTGCAGCCACGTCACCAGGGGCCTATTTGTAATTTTTTTTTTTTACATTTTGGTCCTTTTTTATTTATAAATTAGTCCTTTTTTCGAAATTTTTTTACATTTTGGTCCTTTTTATTTTACATTTTGGTCCTTTATATTTGCATTTGGTCCTTCGAAGTTTTGAAATTTATATTTTAGTCCAGGGGCCATAAATTGGTCCTATTTTTTAAAAAAAATTACATTTTGGTTCTTTTTTTCACATTTCGGTCCTTTATATTTGCATTTTGGTCCTTCGAAGTTTTAAATTTAACATTTTGGTCCAGGGGCCTCTTTGTAAAAATAATTTATTTACATTTTGGTCCTTTTCTGAAAAAAATACATTTTGGTCCTTTTTATGTACAATTTGGTCCTTTTTTATTTGCATTTCGGTCCTTTTTTTTACATTTAGTCCTTTCAAGTTTTAAAAATTAAACTTTGGTCCAGGGACCTCTTTGTAAAAAATTTATTTACATTTTGGTCCTTTTTATTTATATTTTGGTCCTTTTTAGTTGAAAAAACTACATTTTGATTCTTTCTATTTACATTTTTGTCCTTTTCAGTTTAGAAACTTACATTTTGGTCCTTCATATTTACATCTTCATCCTCTTTTATTTACATATCGGTCCTTTTTTATATTTTTGAATTTACATTATAGTCCTTTTTATTTATATCTTGGTCCTTTTCAGTTTTACTTCACACTTTGGTACTTTTTATTAACATTTTGGTCCTTTTTAATTTAAATTTTGGTCCTTTTTTACATTATTAATAATTCCTCTCATCTCATGCGTCCACATCAACACCTTATTATGCCTCCTATCACCACTTTACTTGAAAAAATTTCAAAAGACTCCTTAAATATTTAGATATTGTAAAAAAAAATTAATTTACATATGTATTCATTTAAAAAAAAATGCTTTTTTAATTTTAAAAAATTCTTAAACTTTTTGTAATACATAATAATTAAAAAAAAATTACTATATGTTATATGTTATATAATTTTAATATTTCATTCATTACAAATATTCGACTTATGTATTATTTTTTTAAAAAAACTAAAATAAAATTATAATAAGTTGAACAATATTAATAAAAGAACATATTGCAAATATTTAAAAATGAAATATCACAAAACTATTAAAAAAATACATAAAAGGAAAACTAAAATAAAATGTAGATGTTTAAATAGATATTTTCTATGAATATATTTGCAAGATGTTTATTTATTATTATTTAATGTTAGTTTTTTATGAATAAAGAATGGAATATGAAAATTATATAAACAAAATATGTAATAATTTAAATTTTTTTAAATCACTACATATTAAGAAGTGTTTATGAATTTTCTTAAAATAAATAAAAAATAACAAAAATAAGTTTTAATTATTACATATGAGATTTGGAGGGTATTTTGGAAAAAAAAATTTAATATCATCCATAAGGAGTATTTTAAAATAAAAATTTGGTAAAGAGTTTTTTTTTTTTGGAGTTTACGAAAAGATAGAGGATTTTTTACAATATCCAAAAAAAATTAGGGGGTTAAAAATATACCAAATCACGGATGTGCGAATAATCATGACATAATTTAAATTAAAGTTTCGAACGAAACGGTTAGCGATGACATCGTGAAACTTTGTTGTTGGCAGACCACACAAAGGGCGAAAAATATTTGTGCTAAATATGTAGCGAAATTAAGGATTTGTGAAATTAAGAACACTTTTTTTTTCGGCAATGTTTTCTGATCTATTAGGTTCTTAATAAATTTCATGACGACTCATTCGTTTCTTTTTTCTTATTTTGCTTATGAAGTATAAAATATAGATAATTTTTTTAGCAATAACCGTTTGAATTATTCAAGAAATCCGGCTCTTAAAATATTCAAACGATTTTTGCTACAAAATTTCACTCGCACACAACACACTAAATTACACATATAATAATGATTACAAAAAGAAAGTCACATACACAAAATGAACAACAATTTTCTTCAACTACATTACTTATAAACCCGAACAACCCCGCGCAATTGCGCGGGGGTAAGGCTAGTAATAAACAAGAGAGAGAAGAGATGATGGTCCTTGGCATGCCTAATTAATTTGGACTAATTGAGCTAATTAATAAGATATGGTATTTTACACATATTTTAAATAGTAACAATATATATAATATATTATTTTTGTTATATATATTATGAATTAATTAGGTTTAAAAGTCGAGTTCAATTTTTTTTCAAGTTTAATATGAACGAGCAGAGTCTGGCTCAATCTCGTCTCGATAAGTTTTCGAACTATCTCGGCTCGATTTGATTAATTTCGAGTTGATGTCGAACGAGCTATTATCGAATTTTTATCGAGTCGAATGCAAACGATTTAAGTGTCACGCGAGCCACCCTAGATGCTATTGACAGTTTGTAAGTGATAACCTCAGATTTTCTGAACCAATCCCAATCTACTAATCTTCCATCTATGTATATCCGACTTAACACGTGTCAAAAATCTAAAATATCTGGAGTGTAATGTATATAATATTCCTTTTTCAATATTTGTCACGTTTGTCATTTTGATGCTCTACTTGGATAGGTTAATGCTTTTGATATAATAAAAGCAAGGAAATTAGACATCAATTCAATCTTATTATTTTTACTATAAATAACAATGAATATTTATTTAGCAAGAAATAACAACAATTTTTTTTTCACAATATACAGTATTGTGTCCATCTCTAATAGGCCTCCACAAGTTGATTAAAATTGATAGGGGATGCATAATCAAGGGATCCATAGTAAATATTAAATGTTCCTCTCTTTGAAACAGCTTGTGTTGGATGGATTCTATCCCAAAACACATATTGGTTTCGCTTCTCACAATACATAGAGTTCGATAAGCACGCTCCTCCGTTAAATCGCCCGCTTCCGCAACACGCGCTTTGCTCCTCACTAAAACCTAAAATTGGGGGAAATTGAGATAAAAATTCCAACATAGGAAAATTTTAGGGGGTCTAAGTACATGTTATATCATAATTTGGTCAAATAAAGGGTAGAGCTTTAACACAATCATGTAATTTGGACAATGTGAGTACAATATTTGAAAACTGAGATATTAATTTAAATATGAAGTAAGTGAATAAATTTAATTATTAGTAATTACCATTAGCAATTGGGTTGGAAATTATATCCGTGACAGCTTTGTAGGAGCTCCCAACTGAGTATTTCATCCCTTGCAATTTTGGGCTAAGGCCCTTCATGAAAGATCTTATTGCATCATTAAATCCGTTTGCAAGATCATTCATGCTTTTTATACAATCACCAGTAGGGTTTTGAGCTCTTGCAAATGGACAGCATCCAATTGGACCCACATCAACAATCCCAAATTTTCTTGCCCCCAAACCATACAAAGTCTAGTTTTAAAGAGAAAAAGAAGTCATTAATATTGAGTTTATGGCTTTAATATATACTTACGTTTTTTTTTTTAAAGAAAAAGTCATGCATTTAGTCACGGTAACGTGACTCGCGTATTTAGATATAAGGCCAGTGACAAAAGCCGTGACTTGAGTGTTGTTTGGCGATGCATTTTGTTGAAGAAACGCGAATAAATCATTGCCTCCCGCACTTATGACAAAGAGTGATTTCGATATTAAATCGTTAGCAATTATACTACCCAAACTGGCTGTTATCGCTAATTTCGTAGAGTTGAAATACTTAAGTTGTTGGGTCATTGTGATTGCAGTACTTCCCTGCAAAAATTATATAAACAACATAGTTCAATTTTGATGATAAGGACTTGCTAGTTTTTTTTTTTAAATTAATTGCTAGAGACATATAATTAAAAACTTACGGTAGAATCGAGAACACCAGTTCCGCCGGAAGCAAAGTTTATACCTTGGAGGCCTTTGGTTATTCGATGATTCATCTTTGGCGTAATAGAGAGATATGCCGGCGGGCTCCTTTTGAAACCCGCATACTTAGCTATTAATATACGTAAAAATATTAAGTATTAATTTGAATTTGAATTAGAATCTCATGATCAAATATTTTCTCTGAAATTACCGAAAAAATCTGCAGTATTGTATCCATTGCTGAATCTTCCGGTTGGTCGAGAGTGAGGAAAATCCACACCATAAGGTAAAAAGTTTGCCAAACCGACACTGGCCGCCGACAAGTAATCGTTGTTACCAACGTCAACTGTAGAGTCGCCAAACACGTAAATAGCCGGCACTTTTGTTTCGGCCTTGGCGGATGAAAGCAAAAACAAGAAAATAAAATGAAGGAGAAGGGAAAGCATCATTATGTGCTTCATTTTTTTTGTAAAGAAGTACTTTTTGGTATGTTTATTTGTTTATAGGGTAATGTTGATAGATCTTTGCATTAGGTTATTTATAGGAGAATATTTTGTTAGGTCAAACCATGGAAAGTTTCTTTCAAAGAAGTTTGAATGCATGATTGGTTTTATTTTGAAAAAAAAAATGATTACATATGTATGACACCTAAGGATCAGCTTATTTTGATAAGAATATTATCTGCGTTATATGCATTGTTCTTTAATTAATAAATAAACAAGAGACCACATTTGATAAAACTCCATTTTTTATAAAGCGGGGAAATTGTTTATTTAGGTCAACCATATATGATATATGACGACATCAATGGAGTAATGGTGTCCCAAAACTCACGCAAACATCTTGATGAGATGGACAATGGTACTTATTTAAATTGATTAATATTTTTAATTGAATTAATTAACAGGTCAATTGATTTTTTAATTGAATTGATTGACGTGCCAATTAAACGTGTAAATTTGACTAAAAAATATCTTTGAAGGTAATATGCTCGCCTTACATGAGAAAAGCTCAAACCTGTTACCAATTATATTTCTGTAAATGTAGTATTTTTGCTGCTTTTATGTAATATGTATTTGTTCAATTCGACTAAAAAATATTGTCAAAAGAAGAAACAAATAAAGTTGGAGACGTAACTATCTTTTAGGTAAATGGGGTAGGTTTTTCCATGAGAAGCATTTTATAAACATGTATGGTGTGTAAAGGGAGTTGAGGTTGACAAACAGCTCACTGTATAAAGAAATGAAATAAACTCTTTTTCTAGTTAAGAATTTCACATGGTTACGCTATTTAATGATATATTGACAATCGACAATTTGAAGAAGAAAGATTGGTCCATACCGAATAGATGTATTTTATGTAAATCAAACGAGGAATCGATATATCACATGATAAACAAGTGCCCCTATGCAATAGAAATATGGACACATATAGATGCCATTTTCGAAATACAAGTGCGGAAGGATAAAAATATCATGCAAACATTATTGTCAGGGAAAATCAACAAGAGAAAGAAGCAAGTAATGATGTATACCATATTTAATATCTTGAAACTGAGATGCAGAAGATTTTTTCAAGAAAAAATCATTAGGAGTTGAACTAAGAATAACTCATTCTTCTATTATTATAGTGACTAATTCATTGCGCATCATTTTAGTCAAAACACATTTATTAATGTTACTACTATGTTAGCATGATAGCGTTGATCTAAAAAGTCCAATTAACAATCGTATGCTTCGAGAAATATAATTTACTGCAAAAATTAACAAATATGAGCTCTTTGGATGATCTTTTGAAAACCACATAAACAAAATCAACAAAAAAAAATTCGTGGCATGTTACAATTATTCTTTTTCCTTATTATAAACAAATAATTTATATTTATATATAATATAATTTAGTGCTCTAAACTTTTCCTGTCCAAAACCATGACTTTGCTTGCTCCTTTTAAGGTATTAAATAGGTGAAATGAAAGCTACGAGTTAATTTTTAAGGACCATTCTACTGTTTTCCTGAGAATTTCTAACATTTTTTATATCACGAATTAGTGGTTAATTATCATGATAATTAACAAAAATATATTTTATTCATAATTAATTAATATTATTTAATACATATGTACTTTAATTATATATTAATTAATTAATAATGAAATATTATTTTACTAATTATCATGATAATCAATTGCTAATTCGTGATACAGAGGATGTTGGAAAAAATTTGAGAGACACAGTAAAAGAGCTCTTAATTTAATGGGTATCAACAAATACCTTTGGAACTTCTAGCAAGAGAGGATAACGAATATGATACACAACATTATATGGCGGGCGTCCAAAAATCCAAATTCGTGGCATGTTCGTGGACGATAGTCATTGGTGCTCAAATGTGCCCCTAAAAATAAAAGATTGAGGGAGAGTTAAACAACTTATTCATTCATGGTGCAAAAAGAAACTCAATATATATGTGGTACTTTTGGTGATGGTAATACATCACTAACGGTACCCTTTTCTATGGCTAACTCAAGCTATGAGGTGCGGGACTAGGAACTACGGGCATTGAAGAAACCACATACTTATTGTTATTTGTATGGAGATTTCTAGTAACCTAAGAATTATGAAATTGGATAAAGAAAAACGTTGAGGAGATATGTAAGTTCTCCAAATATTTTTATTGTTATGATTGAATGGTAATTAAGGCAATTGATTATTTTCTTGTATTAGATATGACTTAGCTATAAACATAAGAGTTAGGCTAGAGTTTTTATTCATTTCAACAAATACGAATAATTGTATTTTCTCTTTCTCCAAGTATAGTAAAATAATTTGATCGCCGGCGGCCGTGGTTTTCTTCCTTCGGGGTTTTCACGTAAAAATCTTTGTGTTCGTGTGTTGTTCGGGTGTGTTTGTTTGCGATAACGATCATAACAAGTGTTATCAGGACAAAGTTTCGAGGGAAAGCAGACGAGCGATGAACGAGAACAAGGTTTCGGCGAGTCGGTTCAATGACTTCGGTTACAGGAGATGCAAATATAAGCGTTGCTATGCCACAAAGACCTAGAAGATGCGCTACTCGAGACAAGGCCGGAAAGTATCACGAACGAAGGCAAGTGGAAGAAGATGAACCGCAAAGCGCTAAGCTATATCCAATTATCATTGGCCAAGAACGTGACATTCAACGTAACGAATGAGACAATGGCTTTCGGGATCATGAAGGCGTTATCCAACACATACGAAAAACCATCTTCGCTAATGTTCTTACTTCATACTTTGTAAAATGAAGGCGTTCAACGTTACAAAGACCTTGCCCTCACTTTTCTTTCATTGTTCTTACTTCAAACTTTGTAAAGTGATTTTTTTTTTTTTGAGTAGCTCTTAGGTATTTCTATTTCTCCGTCAAATAAAAAATTTAATTTCTGAATAAATTGATTCGGTTATATTAACCATCTCGTCATGTTTTTTCCATTATAACATGATTCTTGCGTTTTATCATTAATCATGCATGACACTCAAAAGACACAGAGACAATAATATATGATGAATCACAGATTTCTCTCTCAAATTTTTGGAAATTATTTTCGGATCTTCAACCATATTGTTATAAAAAAATTTCTTCGAAATTCGTGCTATACATATGAAAAGAATCTTAAATCTAACATGATCATCTCGAATTTAATTCAAAATTACATAACTGATCCTAAATAATAAAATCATAATTTTTATCAGTAAATATCATTTAAAAAAACAACAACAGCGTATATGAAGAAAGAAGAAAGGCCTAATTCATTATTACAGCAGAGTAAAAGATAAAATTAGATTGATAATTCAGTAAAAAACAAAAGATATTATAATCAGAAAACTTGATTTGAAGAATTAGATAATACATTTGCTCTCTTCCAAAAAAATAGTATATATGTAGATAAATAAAACTTGATTTGAAGAATTCGGTGCATGATTTCATTTCTTTCGAAGTGAAGAACATTCATTTTCGACTGTGTTATCGGAACGGATACAAGATGAGATCTCGAGATGTACAATTTTGGAGATGGATAAACGCAAATACTGCATAAGAAGGCGTCAATGTCTTTAGGACAACAGTGGCATGAGCGCGCGGCTACATCCAGACTCTAACTCCTTTTATTTATTTATTATTAATTTTATTTTTTGTTCTAATTAATTTATTTGGTTATTTTTGAAATTATAACCAACAATTATTTGATCTAGTAAATTATAACAATTATTATTGTAATTTTTGTGTTTGAATTCATTAGACTATATAAAACAAATGATACACATTTACAAAACAATTGTTTGACAAGTTGGGTTATGGATTCATTGACAGTATATTTAAAACTTAAATAGGATATTTACAAATTTAATTATTTAACTGTATTAGTAGTAGCATATTTGGAAATTCAGTTTCTATTATTTGATCATAATCAATTACATTATTTTGTGAACCAATAATGATTGATAATTATATTTTACATTTAAATTTGTATTTATAAGTGTACGTGACAAATTATAATATAACCAAGTCAAATTTTAAAATGAAAACAAAAATTTAGCAATTTTTCATTCTAAGTACAAATCTAGATGCAAAATCTAGACGGCTATCATTATTGTTTATTAACTGATTAATCAAATAAGTTAAAAAATAACAAATAGTTATTGAAATAAAATAATTAAATTAAAATAAAGAAAATATAGTATTGCAATAAATATTTTGTCAACTCCTAAAAGGGTTTTGAAGTTACAAAATATGGAGGATTTATAACGTTTAACACGAGTACCATGAAAGAAAGAAAATGCCCTAGGAATTGGACCGGATGATTAGACTTCACACCGGATAAGAATTTGGAAGTTTTTGCATGGATTTAGTTAAAATCATTATTATTCGATTTGAAGTCCAAAAGAACGTATGATCATTGGACCCTTTTTTTTTTTGGTTGACAAAGCATGTTCACAATTGGAATTTTGCAAAGGATAGAATTGGTTCACATACGTTTTGTGGGTGTAAATGAACGGCAAACAATATATGCTAATTAGCACGTGTAAATATGGTTGTTAACAAAAAAAAACATCTAATTAACAGTTAATCAATATATATTAAAACTTAGGATATAGAGAATGTGATGGTTAATTAGGATGTCGTAACTAATTGAATAATTTTTTTGTAAATTATCATGTTAATTAAGTGTGTTAATTAGGATACAGAGAACGTGAACGCGATGGTGAATTCTGGAGGTAGGGTAAATGACCTCATGTGTTAGTTACGACATCGACAACTAGTTTATTAATATCAAATCTTAATATTTCCTAATAAGGGTATACAATTTTATGGAGGGTAACGATATTGACAGAAAATAATATTACTGGGAACAGGAAATTTAAATTTGAAATGATAATTTTATTTTTAATTCATGTCAAATTTAAATAAAATTTCCTGTATCTAATATTTATTTGTTCTGTCAATATCACTATCCTTTTATGGATAATATTCGATTTCAAAATAAAATAGTAGACTTGATCTTATCTAATTTAATTAGATTTGTTGATAATATCTAATCTAATCTAATTATATTGTTCAATCTCAGTCATGTATAACATGTAATATATATCTAAATTATTCCATGAGTCTCACATAATTAATATTCATGTTTGTATCCAGAAAAATAATTTCGGACGAAATCCATAATTTGATCCGGTGGCGGTAGATTCGTCCAATAATATTAGGCACCAATAATACTGGTGTTATTTAAAATATGATTACAATACAATTTACTAATTAATGCATGCGAATTTAAATTGCTAGATCTAGATCGGAATATATTGTCATCCTTTTGGTGTGTTGTGTGTTTAGGGTGTCGGTGTTGAGTGTTTTTTTTTTTTTTTGAAATGAGTCAAGAGCACGAGTACGAAACGTCCTCACGGAGACTCTTTATGTATATATATATATATATATATATATATATATATATATATATATATATGGGAGTTCTATCATGCACCTTTTCCAAATGATATTTTGAGTATTTAGAAAGGTGTATCATAAATTTTATTTTTTATAAATATTTTATTTTTATGAACAATTCAAATTTCTTATTTAACATATCATTTATTAATAAATACACTTGAAAAATTACTTTAAATACTCATTAATTGATAATTATTCAAAATATCTTTGAAAATGGAAGTATGATAAGCAAAAAAGATGTATGATAGAACAATACACACACACACACACACACACACACACACACACACACACACACACACACACACACACACACACACATATATATATATATATATATATGGGGAGTTCTATGATAGACCAATTTTCTTATCATGGACCCATTTTAAAAAAAAAATATTTCGAATATTTGTTAAATAATGATTTTTTTTTGTAAGATTCTAGTGTATATTTATCATTTAATGCTATCCAAAACATAAATTTTGTATAATTAATTAATAAATAGTTAAAATTTTTAAAATAAATTTTTGAAAAAGGGTCTATGATTAGAAAATTGGTCTATGATAGAATCTCCCTATATATATATAGGAGAGTTCTATGATAGACCCATTTTCTTATCATGGACCCATTTTCAAAAAATTATTTTAAGAATTTTAGCTATTTATTAATTAATTCTACAAAATTTATGTTTTGAATAACATTAAATGATAAATATACACTAGAATCTTATAAAAAATATCATTATTTCACAAATATTCGAATTTTTTTTTTAAAAAAATGGGTCCGTGATAAGAAAATGGGTCTATGATAGCACTCCCCATATAGGAGTATATATATATATATATATATATATATATATATATATATATATTCATACAAGTATTTTACATTACTATTGTAGAAACAATTTGTTACGGTTGAGAAGGAATATACAAAACAATAGGATCAATTAATGGGCCAAATTCCAGGATAAAGAGAACATGCATCAAACTGAATGATTTATTCAATACATCAACCTCTTACGAGGTTAGGAATGGGAAAAAGGTCAAAAGGCAAAATGAAAAGAAAATAATTATGGTGCAAGTATGTTTCGAAATTTGGAAAGAACGGTGCAACATATTTTTTCAAGAAAAATATTCAACTCATTGACAGTTGGTGAGCAAAATTAAGGATGAAGTTGGAATGTCCGAAAGCATGAGAAAGAAGAAACTGAAACAACTGCAAGCACAAGGGAGAGGAGTACATAAGTTTTGGCTTTACAATTTGAAAATGTATTGTAGAGTAATTAAGATCGAAAGCTTGTAAACATTAAATAGTGTAACTCTTGTACTATATTATTTATTTTAATATATTCTGGGTACGGGTCATAGAACCCGTCTCAGTTAATCAAAAAAAAAAAAATTGATTAAAATAGGCCTCCACAAGTTGATATAATAAAAGCAAGGAAATTATACATCAATTCAATCTTATTATTGTACTATAAATAACAATGAATATTTTTTTTAGCAAGAAATAATAATAAACAAAGATTCACAATATACAGTATTGTGTCCATCTCTAATAGGCCTCCACAAGTTGATTAAAATTGATAGGGGATGCATAATCAAGGGATCCATAGTAAATATTAAATGTTCCTCTCTTTGAAACAGCTTGTGTTGGATGGATTCTATCCCAAAACACATATTGGTTTCGCTTCTCACAATACGTAGAGTTCGATAAGCACGCTCCTCCGTTAAATCGCCCGCTCCCGCAACACGCGCTTTGCTCCTCACTAAAACCTAAAATTGGGGAAATTGAGAAAAAATTCCATCACATGAAAATTTTAGGGGGCCTAAGTACATGTTATATCATAATTTGGTGAAATAAGGATAGAGTTTTAACACAATCATCAATTTTGGACAATGTGAGTACAATATTTAAATATGAAATAATTGAATAAATTTAATTATTAGTAATTACCATTAGCAATTGGGTTGGAAATTATATCCGTGACAGCTTTGTAGGAGCTCCCAACTGAGTATTTCATCCCTTGCAATTTTGGGCTAAGGTCCTTCATGAAAGATCTTATTGCATCATTAAATCCGTTTGCAAGATCATTCATGCTTTTTATACAATCACCAGTAGGGTTTTGAGCTCTTGCAAATGGGCAGCATCCAATTGGACCCACATCAACAATCCCAAATTTTCTTGCCCCCAAACCATACAAAGTCTAGTTTTAAATAGAAAAAAAAGTCATTAATATTGAGTTTATGGCTTTAATATATACTTTATTTTTTTTTAAAGAAAAAGTCATGCATTTACTTACGGTAATGTGACTCGCGTATTTAGATACAAGGCCAGTAACAAAAGCCGTGACTTGAGTGTTGTTTGGCGATGCATTTTGTTGAACAAACGCGAATAAATCATTGCCTCCCGCACTTATGACAAAGAGTGATTTCGATATTAAATCGTTAGCAATTATACTACCCAAACTGGCTGTTATTGCTAATTTCGTAGAGTTGAAATACTTAAGTTGTTGGGTCATTGTGATTGCAGTACTCCCCTGCAAAAATTATATAAACAACATAGTTCAATTTTGATGATAAGGACTTGCTAGTTTTTTTTTAAAAATTAATTGCTAGAGACATATAATTAAAAACTTACGGTAGAATCGAGAACACCAGTTCCGCCGGAAGCAAAGTTTATACCTTGGAGGCCTTTGGTTATTCGATGATTCATCTTTGGCGTAATAGAGAGATATGCCGGTGGGCTCCTTTTGAAACCCGCATACTTAGCTATTAATATACGTAAAAATATTAAGTATTAATTTGAATTTGAATTAGAATCTCATAATCAAATATTTTCTCTGAAATTACCGAAAAAATCTGCACTATTGTATCCATTACTGAACCTTCCGGTTGGTCGAGAGTGAGGAAAATCCACACCATAAGGTAAAAAATTTGCCAAACCGACACTGACCGCCGACAAGTAATCGTTGTTACCAACGTCAACTGTAGAGTCGCCAAACACGTAAATAGCCGGCACTTTTGTTTCGGCCTTGGTGGATGAAAGCAAAACCAAGAAAATAAAATGAAGGAGAAGGGAAAGCATCATTATGTCCTTCATTTTTTTTGTAAAGAAGTACTTTATGGTATGTTTATTTGTTTATAGGGTAATGTTGATAGATCTTTGCATTAGGTTATTTATAGGAGAATATTTTGTTAGGTCAAACCATGGAAAGTTTCTTTCAAAAAAGTTTGAATGCATGCATGATTGGTTCTATTTTGAAAAAAAAAAAATGATTACATATTTTGATAAAAATATTATCTGCGTTATATGCATTGTTCTTTAATTAATAAATAAACAAGAGACCTCATTTGATAAAACTCCATTTTTTATAAAGCGGGGAAATTGTTTATTTAGGTCAACCATATATGATATATGACGACATCAATTGAGTAATGGTGTCCCAAAACTCACGCAAACATCTTGATGATTAGTATTTTTAATTGAATTAATTAAGAGGTTGATTGATTTTTTAATTGAATTGATTAACGTGTCAATTAAACGTGTCAATTCGACTAAAAAATATCTTTTAAGGTAATATGGTCGCCTTACATGAAAAAAAAGCTCAAACCTGTTACCAACTATATTTCTGTAAATGTAGTATTTTTGCTGCTTAATTTAATGTAATATGTATTTGTTCAATTCGACTAAAAAATATTGTCAAAAGAAGAAACAAATAAAGTTGGACACGTAACTATCTTTTAGGTAAATGGGGTAGGTTTTTCCATGAGAAGCATTTTATAAAGAGGCCATATACGGTGTCCCTGAGATTCGCCCACAATTTCTCCACAATAGTAATTCATGATTAATTCAATAATTAGTGTTTTGGATTAACGATTAATTCATAATTATTTATTTTTAAATACTTAGAATTAATCATTAATTAGTATAGACCTTAATTTCATATTAAATTTTTAGTAACCATAAATTAATTATTAATCTATTTTGTTAATTATGAGATTAATTAGTGTCGAAGAATTGCGAGGGAAATGGGGGGAAAAGTATAATTGTCCTTTTATAAACATGTATGATGTATAAAGGGAATTGACAAACACCTCCACTATATAAAGAAATGAAATAAATTCTTTTTTTATGAGGTCATTTACTATGCCCGCTCATTTTTCCCCAACATCCTCTATACCATCGATTAATGATTACTGATCAAAATAATTAACAAAAATACATCTCATTAACAATTAATTGATATTGATTTAGAATTATTAATACATATATATCTTAATTATCTCTCAATTAATTGTTAATTGGATGTACTTTTGTTAATTACTTGAATCATTAACAATTAATCGGTGATATATAAGATGTCGAGGGGGAATGAGGGGGCATGGTAAAATTTCTCTTTTTTTATTGTCTATGTATCCATGAAAAGCTAACCTTTAATATTAATTTAATATCTTAATTCTGGTTCTCAATTTAACGAAAAAAAAATACTGTTAGAGGGAGCTAAACGAGCATGTGGAGTTGAATTAAGAATATGACTCATTCTTCTATTATTATAGTGACTAATTTCATTGCGCATCATTTTAGTCAAAACCACATTTATTAATGTTACTACTATGTTAGCCTGATAACGTTGATCTAAAAAGTCCAATTAGCAAGCGTATGCTTCGAGAAATATAATTTACTGGAAAAATTAACAAATATGAGTTATTGGGATGATCCCAAAAGCCATCACTTTTGATCATTATTATTCGAAAACCACATAAACAAAATCAACAAAAAAAGAATTCGTGGCATGTTACAATTATTCTTTTACCTTATTATAAACAAATGATTTATATATAATTTAGGGCTCTAAACTTTTCCTGTCCAAAACCATGACTTTGCTTGCTCCTTTTAGGGCGTGTTTGCTAGGTCAGTTTTGTATAGCAGCAGGAAACTCGTAGTTGCTAGAAACCAATATATGAATATCAGGAAACTGTGACAACCGGAAGATGCAAAAACTATGAGCGTAGGATGTTTAAAATGTGTTTGATGAGAACCATAGGATTAAGTGTAGCAAATGAATTAAATATTCTAGACTTTTATTATTTCTTATGCCAATTTATAACTATCATTATTATTTCTTAATCATATTAAAATATTATAATTATATCACATAAATAAATCATACCAATAATTTAATGTCTAATTATTATTATTATTATTATTATTATTATTATTATTATTATTATTATTATTATTATTATTATTATTATTATTACATTATTTTCTACATTTTTAATTATGTATGTATTATTATTATCATTATTATTATTGTCATCATTAATTCCGAATACATTTTTAATTATGGATTAATTTATTATTATTATTATTATTATTATTATTATTATTATTATTATTATCATTAATTTCTAAATACATTTTTAATTATGTATTAATTTATTGTTATTATTATTATTATTATTATTATTATTATTATTATTATTATTGTTGTTGTTGTTGTTGTTGTTGTTGTTGTTGTTGTTGTTATTATTATTATTATTATTATTATTATTAAATACATTTTTATTATGGATTAATTTTTTATTACTACAATAATAAGAATAATAATAATAATAATTATTATTATTATTATTATTATTTTTTTTATTTTTATTTTTTATTTATTTTATAAATACATTTTTAATTACGGATACAAATACAAGTACAAATACGGATACAAATATGTTATCTAGTATTCGATTTTGGATACGAATACGAGTACGAATATAAATACGGATACGAATACGATATTCGATACAAATACGGATACGAATACGGTATCCTATACCGGATTCAATAAAAAATAAAAACGCCAACTAGATTTTTTTTATTTATGCCAAATATTGTTTATGTTCAAATGAATCCAAAATAAGTAATATTTAATTATATTCGTGTTTTATTTTAATAGACAAATAGTTTGATGTATTATTTTATTAATTTTCATTCTATCAATTCGGTCAAAACTTATCTCATAGATAAGTTTTGAAAAGCCAACAAATTAAGACCAATCCTAGGTTTTGAGTAGTCTTGGTATTCAAAACTAGGATAAATTTTTTGAGACCGAACACCTATTAATTCAAACCCCACAAAACATGATTTCCTCTAAAAACTAGCTCTCAAAACTAGGGAAGCAAACACTTAATCCTATGGTCAGTGATTTATTTAGTGTTATTTTTTAAGAAACTAGGGGAGCGAACAGCTATTAATTTTTAATATATGGAGAACTCGTAGTTAAGGTATTAAATAGGTGAAATGAAAGCTACGAGTTAATTTTGAAGGACCATTGAACTGTTTCCCTCAGAATTTCCTTAACATTTTTTTTATATCACGAATTAGTGATTAATTATCGTGATGATTAATAAAAATACACTCTATCATAATTAATTAATATTGATTATTAATTGTTAATACATATGTATTTTAATTATATATTAATTAATTATTAATGAAGTATTATTTTATTAATTATCATGATAATTAATCGCTAATTCGTGATATAGAGGATGTTGGACAAAATTTGAGGGACAGAGTAAAAGGGCTCTTAATTTAATGGGTATGAACTACGAACAAATACCTTTTGAACTTCTAGCAAGAGAGGATAACGAATATGATACACAACATTGTCTGGGAGGCCATTGTCTGGTGAACTGGGACCAAGTATCACTCCCAAAAAATAATGGTGGATTGGGAATCCATAATTTGTACGTCCAAAATCAAACCCTTCTACTAAAATGGATTTTCAAGCTAGACAATGACCCTTCCTCCCTCTGGGCCGAGACTATTCGGGATCTTTACAATGCTACTACCATTGAATCGGCTTTTCAGAATAACCCATCTTCGTGCTCTTTCTTCATCAAAGATCTATCCCGACTTCTCCCGATGTTCTCTAGTTTCAAAAAAGCATACTATGAGGACAATCCTGACATGTCCGCTCCCAAAGCAAGTTTCATGTACTCCACCATTATCAACACCGGAATAGTATGCCCCTGGAATGTCGCTCTCTTCAAAGCGAAAGCCCCCTTAAAGGTGAAATTTTTTGGTTGGTTGGTCCTCCTTTCAAGGATCCTAACTTGTGATAATCTTCAAAAAAGGGGTTGGCCGAATAATTTCATGTGCCCTCTGTGTAAGATTGCACCTGAAACGCCACAACACCTACTTTTCGAATGCTCCTTCTCGACACAAGTATGGCAAAACATCTCCCTCCACTTTGGTACACCACCATTGGGAGTCGGCCAGCCCAAGGACTTCTGGGCAGACAAGGCTATCGACCCTTTGCGGGGAACAGCTTGGTTGGCAACTACCTGGAACCTATGGAAGGCAAGGAACGACGAAATCTTCAACAACAAGAGAGCATCCCTATCTCTCCTGACGGACTTGGCAATCCAATATACAACAGGTTGGACAACATGCTGCGAGTAATAGGCTTAGGCATGGTTAGTCAGGCCGACTTAATACTTTAGGGTTTCAGTACACTAGGGTTTTTTTTTTCGGCCGTGTGTCTTAGTTTGGATAGAAATTTTCTTTTTCAAACTATCTAGTCACACTAATGTATGTAAATTCTCCTGACTTTTTAATGATATTCGAGATGAGGACTATTGGTCGTCTCTCCTTCAAAAAAAAAAAAAAAAAAAATCATTATATGGCGGGCGTCCAAAAATCAAAATTCATGGCATGTTCGTGGACGATAGTCATTGGTGCTCAAATGTGCCCCTAAAAATAAAAGATTGAGGGAAAGTTATACGACTTATTCATTCATGGTGTAAAAAGAAACTCAATATATATGTGGAACTTTTGGGGAGGTGCCGGACCAGGAACTACGGGCATTGAAAAAACCACATACTTCTTGTTATGGTATGGAGACTTTTAGAAACCTAGGAATTTGGAAATTAGATAAAGAAAAACGTTGAGGAGATATGTGAGTTCTCCATATATTTTTATTATCATGATTGAATCATAATTAAATCAATTGATTATTTTCTTGTATTGGATAAGACTTAGCTATAAACAGGGTTAGGCTAGAGTTTTTATTCATTCCAACAAATACCAATAATTATATTTTCTCTTTCTCCAAGTATAGTAAAATATTTTGAGCGCCGGCGGCCGTGATTTTTTTCCTTCGGGGTTTTCACGTAAAAATCTTTGTGTTCGTGTGTTGTTCTTGTGTGTTTGTTGGCGGCAACGATCATAACAAGTGGTATCAGGGCAAAGGTTCGAGGAAAAGCAGACGAGCGATGAACGAGAACAAGGTTTGGGCGAGTCGGTTCAATGGGTGAGACTTCGGTTACTGGAAGATGCAAATATAAGCGTTGCTATGCCACAAAGACCTAGAAGATGCGCTACTCGAGACAAGGCCGGAAAGTATCATGGACGACGGCTAGTGGAAGAAGATGAACAGCAAATCGCTAAGCTATATCCAATTATCATTGGCCAAGAACGTGGTGTTCACCGTAGCGAATGAGACAACGGCATTCGGGATCATGAAGGCGTTATCCAACACATACGAGAAATCAACTTCGCTAATGTAGTAAAAGATACGATACAAATGATCTAAAAAACATTATTTGAACTCCTCAAAGCGTTAAAAATATTGTTATGAATCGAAAAGAAAACTATCTTAGTGTTTGTACAATTTGGTGAAAAGTTACATAGTAAAAAATTCGATCCAAACTATCTCAAAAACACGTTATTTGGACTCCTCAGAGCGTTCAAAGATTATTATGAATTGAAAAACATGCTTTCGTGGTGTTTGTAAATTTTGGTGAAAAGTTATGTAGTAAAAGATACGATGCAAACGATCTAAAAACACGTTATTTGAACTCCTGAAAGCGTAAAAAGATTGCTATGAATCGAAAAAAACATTCTTTGTGTTTTTACAATTTGGTGAAAAGTTACCTAGTAAAAGGTTCGATCCAAACCATCTCAAAACACGTTATTTGGGATCCTCAGAGCGTTAAAAGATAGTAATGAATCGAAAAACAAACTTTCTTAGTGATTGTAAAATTTGTTGAAAAGTTATATAGTAAAAGATACGATACAAATGATCTAAAAACACGATATTTGAACTCCTCAAAGCGTAAAAATATAGCAAAGAATCGAAAAGAAAACTTTCTTAGTGTTTGTACAATTTGGTGAAAAGTTACGTAGTAAAAGATTCGATCCAAACTATCTCAAAAACACGTTATTTGGACTCCTCAAAGCGTAAAAAAAATTATGAATCTAAAAACAAACTTTCGTAGTGTTTGTGAAATTTGGTGAAAAGTTATGTAGTAAAAGATACGATACAAATTATCTCAAAACACGTTATTTGAACTCCTCAAAGCGTAAAAATATTGCTATGAATCGAAAAGAAAACTTTCTTAGTGTTTGTAAAATTTGGTGAAAAGTTACGTAGTGAGATATTTGATCCAAACCATCTCAAAAACACATTATTTGAATTCCTGAAACGTTAAACGAATGTTATGAATCGAAAAACAAACTTTCTTAGTGTTTTTAAAATTTGGTGAAAAGTTATGTATTAAAATATACGATACAAATGATCTAAAAACGTCATTTGAACTCCTCAAATCGTCAAAAGATTGCTATGAATCGAAAATAAAACTTTCTTAACGTTTGTACAATTTGGTGAAATGTTCCGTAGTAAAAGATTCGATCCAAATATCTCAAAAACACGTTATTTGGACTTGTGAGAGCGTTAAAAGAATGTTATGAATCGAAAAACAAATTTTCTTAATGGTTGTAAAATTTGTTGAAAAGTTATGTAGTAAAAGATATGATACAAATGATCTAAAAACACGGTATTTGAACTCCTCATAGCGTCAAAAGATTACAATGAATCGAAAAGAAAATTTTCTTAGTGTTTCTACAATTTGGTGAAAAGTTACGTAGTAAACGATTCGATCCGAACCATCTCAAAAACACGTTATTTGGACCTCTGAGAGTGTTAAAAAATGTTATGAATCGAAAAAATAGACTTTCTTAGTGTTTGTAAAATTTGGTGCAAAGTTATGTAGTAAAAAATACGATACAAATGATCTAAAAATACGTTATTTGAACTCCTCAAAGCGTAAAAAGATTGTTATGAATCGAAAAGAAAACATTCTTGGTATTTGAACTCCTCTGAGAGTATTTTTTTTTCGGATACGGTCAGGATACGTGGGGATACGTCGGGATACGTCGGGGATACTTCATGGATACGCCACGGATACTTCGGCCCATTTTTGGGATACAGCAGCCCATATATTATTTAGAGTCTAATTTTCCAAATTATGAATTTCATTAATTCATTTCACTATTTAAGTAATTAAGCCCACACTGCCTAGGCCCAAAACTCCAATCTAAGTAAGTATCATTATTCATTAACGAAGATGGGAGTCCAGAGTTCCCCTCTTCTTCATTTTATTTATGTTCACTGTTCTTCATTTTCGTGAGAAACAGCAAAGGAAGGTCAAAGAAGAATAAGAAAAGGATGGCATAAATTTTGATCTTGGATCTCCAATCTTAATAATTTTTCTACTCTAAATAGGTATTCAACTTCTATTTTGGTTATTTCTCTCTAATTTTTACTCTATTCATCATTGCTCGAAAATAAACCCTAATTTTTTATTTTTTAGTTTTTTCATTCAATTGATCTTTTTTTTGCGAAATTGACAGAAATGGAACCTGAAAACCAGTCAACTAATCCATGTGTTAGTGCCGCTACTAGCAGTTTGATCGATTCCACTCCTCTTTGGAAGTATTTCAAAAAAATGGGGAAGGGAGAGGGCGGAGGAAATACTAGAATGATGTGTGAATTTTGCAAGAAAACTTTTACTGGTTCTTACCCTAGAGTGAAAGCTCATTTGCTCGGTTTATAAGGTACTACAACCCTTCCTGGCTTGCTGGCCGTGCCCCTCCGCACATGGATACTGAAATTTCACAAATGCGAAATCAATGTTTTCAGAAGTTCTTTCCAAGTCACGAAGAAAGAGGGGTCGTACTTGATGAATTTGCGAGGTTCTCTATTTGTGGCAGAGGCTTTGATGATTTTGATTCCATCACGTATCGTAGCACGATAGATCCATTAACTTGGTGGATAAATTATGGTGTGACGGCACCTAATCTTCAAGCCTTAGCTATGAAACTACTTGGCCAGCCATCGTCATCATCATGCAGCGAAAGAAATTGGAGCACGTACTCCTTTATTCACAATGCTAAAAGAAATCAAATGACACCTCAACGTGCGGAAGATTTGGTTTTTGTGCATTCAAATTTACGACTTCTATCGAGGAAGTCTCCAGAATATTTAAATGGAGACACGAGAATGTGGGATGTTGGAGGTGATCACTTCGAGCCATTTGACGGTGCCGAAATTCTTCACTTGGCAAATCTTTCGCTCAATGAACCGGAGCTGGAGAGGTTGGTGTTTGAGTGTTGATTTTAATACTATTAGGGTAGCATAACTAATATATCTGATTTAGTTAGAATATTTTGAGGAGTGCATTTTGTTATATAATATTAATATGTATCTCCTGTTTTGATTTTGTTGTTAGTATTTTATCGATTTCACTTATGAACAACTACTGATGTGAGATGTCTTCACAGTTATGAATTTAATGTCATTTGAAAAATATTAAATATGAGTTCGATTCCATCAGTTTGTAAATTATAAATAGTCATGTATTTATATTATTTAATTAATTTAATGTTATTACATTATATAAATATAATTAAAAAATATAGCCGTATCCCCGTATCCTACACTTTTTGAAATTTACCGTATCCGTATCGTATCGGATACGCTACCCGTATCCGTATCCGTGCAACATAGGTTATTTCAACTCCTCAAAGCGTCAAAAGATTACTATGAATCGAAAAGAAAATTTTGTTAGTTTTTGTACAATTTGGTGAAAAGTTATGTAGTAAACGATTCAATCCAAACCATCTCAAAAACGCGTTATTTGGACTCCTGAGAGCGTTAAAAGAATGTTATGAATAGAAAAAATAAACTTTCTTAGTGTTTGTTAAATTTGATGAAAAGTTATGTAGTAAAAAATACGATACAAATGATTTTAAAACACGTTATTTGAACTCCTCAAAGCGTAAAAAGATTGCTATGAATTGAAAAGAAAACATTCTTAGTGTTTGTACAATTTGGTGAAAAGTTACGTAGTAAAAGATTCGGTCCTAACCATCTCAAAAACACGTCATTTGGACTCCTCAGAGCTTTGAACGATTGTTATGAATCGAAAAACAAGATTTCTTGGTGTTTGCAAAATTTGGTGAAAAGTGATGTAGTAAAAGATACGATACAAACGGTCTCAAAACACGTTATTTGAACTCCTCAAAGCGTAAAAAGATTGCAATGAATCGAAAAATAAAATTTCTTAGTGTTTGTACAATTTGGTGAAAAGTTGGATCTTAAAAGATTCGATCCAAACAATCTTGATGGTGTTGTTTCTTCGTTATTTGAACTTCTCAAAGCGTAAAATGATTGCTATGGACTCTTTTCCTCGTTCTCTCTTTCTCCTCACACAATTTTAACTCTTGATGGTGTTGTTTCAAAAGACTTGCATTAATTCGATTATTTCATGAGAGAGAGAATTATTCTATTTATATCTAATATGATAAGGACACCCAAAAGACACATATTGGACACACCAACCTGTGTGTACTAAAATCAGCCATAAAACAGCTATTATACATGATCCGTCGTGATGCACCATATAGTCCATCATGACGCACCAATGCCAATTAGTCTCTAGACATTTTACGCATCCTACCGTCATGACGCACCATATGGTGCATCATGACGCACGACTGTAAAATCTCGGAATTGGGTAAGTCCGCAACTATTGCAGACTATACACAGTAGGTGCGTCGTGACGCATCATATGGTGCGTCATGACGCACTGTATATAAAAGCCCAATTCCGTACAATCATATTGTGCATTCATCTGTCTTCTCGAACGCGTGCGTTCGTGTGTCCTTGTACGTACTCTTTTGCAGTTGATCCAACTCCCAGAGATCAACGTAGGCACGCCCCCCACATCAGAGGGTTATCACGAGCGTTGGCAGGTCTTGGAGTGCCCGTCAAGGGTGCTAGCGCATACCCCGGGGTGATCATCACCACCTGCACCTCACATCTCGACACAGTGGAACGTGTAACCCGCCTGCTATCCAAGTCAACCACTGTTCCTTGAATTAATAACACCTAAGATCACGTAGCAGCAAAGGACAAGCCACCCATAAAGACAGCCTTCAGGGAGGATGGCACTACTGGCAAAGACTGTCCGGCGAAAACGCCGCAGGCGCGAAGCGTGGTAGGCCTGCGCCGGGGGAGCATAGGGAGTAAAGTGAAACCCGGAAGGTGTCAGAGCCAGGAGAGGCCGGGTCTGTTGACGAAAATGGAATGGCGGCTCATACATTCTTCTCAAAAGAGGGAGGGAGCGAGCCGAAACTATATTTCCTTCAGTTCATCTTACCAAGCAAGTAATCTTGAGTGAGTGGTGTGGAGTCTCCAATTTCGTGAATTGGCTGATTTAGGGTTGGGTTTGAATAAAAATATGGCTTAAGAATTAACTTGGAAGAATTTATATAAATAGGCAAATCTGCAGTCAGAATTGGGTCCGTTCATAATTTAGGGTTTTAACCTAATTTCAGAAAATTAGAGTTTAACCTAATTTCGGGCCCATTCAGATAATTAGGATTTTTTAACCTAATTTCGGCCTGTTCGGGTTTAACCTAATTTTGCCTATATATACATTCTGATTTCATTTTTTCTCTCTCTTCGAGCTCCCATTCTGAACCCTAATTCGGCCGCCGAATTTTTCTCTCTTTTTACACAATACAAATTGAGATCTGGAGAGTTTGAGAAGAGAGATCTGAGCAAAAGTTTGAGAGAAATAATCGTGACATCGACTAGAACGACGTTGACGGTTCCGATCAGTTGAGAATCAAGGTGGACACGAGTAGAGGAACTGCACGAGCACTCCTTGGAGAAGGTTCACGAATTTGGAGAAGAAGTCGACACGTACTAACTTGTACGAGGTAATTTTCTCAAACTTTTCCTTTTTGATGGTTTTTCGAACGTGATCCCGATAGAATTAGGTTATACATAGGTAAATATTTCCACTGCACACCTTGATAAACGTGTGTATAACCCTACAGGGTTGAGTTAGATTCAATGTGGCTAGAAAAAAACCTTGAACAATCCTCATTTGAATCTTTCTACAAGTTTCTTGAGATGTGATGAATGATGATGGTGTGGAAGTCAAGAGGGAGATGATAACACAAGAGAAAGTTTGAACAATTCTCATTTGTTTGCCTTTGCCTTGCCAAAGATTAACATGTCCCCTATATTGTGCAATATTCACTGAAAATAATAAAACTTGTCCCCCCTTCTCTCTTCCCATTCACGTGCATAAACATTCCCCTCTTCTCTCTCCATGCATACAATAAAAGCTTGCCAAACTCTAGCCCCGTGGTGAAATTTTGCCTATCGACTGCAACTATCCATGTTCTTTTAGCCCGAGCACGCAGAGACCCTAATCCTAGAACGAAGGAAACCGAGATAAGACGACGCAGCAGATGGAGAACGACGTCAGATCTCTTGATAGATTAAACCGATTCTCGAGGACATACGCGTTTCTTTCTCCTCTTCCTTCCGCCTTCTCTTTGTCTTTGTAAGGTTTTTTCTTTGTTTTGCTTTTCTTTTCTTTTTATGCGGCTTTTTTTGGGTTTTGCTATGCCGTGATCAACGTATTTCATCTACTCTATTCTAATTTGTGGTCATTTTGGCTTCGTCTCGGCTATTTAATGTTATTTTTGCTTGCTTTTGGTACTTAGGGTTTAGTCTTGGCATCTGTCTTCACTGGATTTGTTCATCGCTGCCATCAACGTGTTTAGCGCCAGGCCCTAAATTATGTCAGCATGTTTATCTATGGTAAAATCTCTAGGTCGAGTTCGGGTTGTTATTGAGTCATTTTTTGGTAGGACTTGCTTGAACTTTGATTCGAAATTGGTCGATTTTGGATCGTTTTTTCCTCGGTTTTGGTATTATTTTGTGTCGAGATTAATCAAATTTGGTGTGGAACCTATTGAATTGATTTCATCGGTCATTGGTTTTCAAATTTGGGTCTAATTTTCTGCAAGGAGTCATTCTGTTGTTGGTAATTTTAGGTAATTGATTAGCAATGTTTTGGGCGGGTTCTAAACATACATTCTTACCAAATTCTTACCAAATGAATTGGTCTTCATAGATTTGAACACATTCGACGTGGTACGCAGTATTATTCAATATATGTAAATATTTCTGTTTTTTATTGTTCGCATAAAACATTCATATTTCATATTTCATATTTATTTTTAATATTTAATTTTTTTCAGATGTTGGTGAGTCGTTATTTGTGGAGCTCAGTATCGATCCGGTTTGGTAGATGGATGGATAAGAATATGGAAAGAAGGCAAGAAAGGATGATTAAAAATCGAGAATCCGCGGCTCGATCTAGAGCTAGGAAACAAGTACCTTTTCAATTTAACCCGATTAATTTTACAATTCATAATTTGGGATTTATTAATATTTGTTTGATTAAAGGCTTATACAAATGATTTGGAGAATATTTTTTCTCGCTTGGAGAAGGAGAATGTGAGGCTCAAAAAACAAAAGGTTAGTGTGTATTAATATTTTTTAATCGTCTCCATTTTGGTTCTAAATCTCAGGCTTTGGTTTTGTAGACGAAGGCGAACAAGGACAGTCAGTTGCCGATGAGTTCATCAGTTCATGGACGGAAGAATCCAATTGAACTAAACTAAAAAAATAAGGGACTTGTTTGGCTAAATTAAAAAAATAAGGAACTTGATTAACTAATCAAAACATTAGGAAATCGATTGAATTTTAGATTAAAAAAAGATAAGAGACTTAGATTTTTTCATAAAAATATAAATAAATTTTACAAAATAAAATTGTATTGATTTATTAGATTGTTACATCAACTTTTAATATTTTAACATTAACATATTAAGAAATACGATATAATTGGTCTATTAGGCCAGCTCGGTTTAATCGGTTTTCAAAACATCAAAACCGAACTGAATCAACCGAATATTATTATTTTTTAACCAAATCGAACCAAATAAACCGAAGAATTAAACTGATTAAATCGAGAACCGTTTTAACACATCAAGTATAGAAAGGAAGCGAACAATATAATTAACATACTTCTACATGAATATGCACTAAATTTGATGAAAGATGGTTATGGGTTGTATTTGGATTGGATGAATAGGTCACACAAGATAGAATTTGGATGTCTTTGCATGGGATTTTAGTTGTTTTCTTTCCCTTTATATTTGATTTTAAAGTCCACAAAGTATATATATATGATTTGGATTGGGTCGTTTGACCTTTTTTGGTTGAGAAAACATGTTCCCATAGGAACTTTGCGGCTGATAAAATAGGTACCCATATGAATGTGGGCGCAAATGGGCGGAACCAAAATTATATCAAAGAATATGGGGCGGTGATATCACTTGGTGTAGATCCATAGTTTTTTTTTTGCGGTGAAAGCCCGTAGGCAAATTTATATATTAAATGTAGGGGGGATTATATTCTATTTAATTTCAGTATATTTTTGGAATTAAAATTTATATACTATGCCTCCCTTTCAAAAACTTTTTTATGTAGTTTTTTTGTTTGGTTTTATTATGGACTTCCCAACAAACATGGTGAAGATCCGCTGGTTATAGCATTGCTATTTAGTTAATTATGATATTGTGTTTTAGATGGGATTTCTACTATTGCCTTCTATAGTAATGTTATTATAGCATTTTTTTTTTTTAGTAAAATAGAGTAGGTTCTTAAGTCCTACTTCTATTAGTTTCATTAATTATTAAAAAGTTCATACAAATTTGAGGTTATTTGCCCTAAGAAATTAAAATCTAATCATAAATAACCTCATTAACAATCATATGAACTAAACCTATAACAAAGAACCGAAACCTAGAATCCCTCAATAATCTGTAATTGGAATCCTTGAATCTCAATCCTAATTTCCATTGAAGAAATCGTTTCCCAGATTTTCAAGATAGAACGTATAAAAGATCGCTCACTTCTTCACTAACCCTAATAGCCGCTTTTCTCTTCTTCCTCCCACCCTTCTTCACTTCCTCAGAAACCCTAAACTCCTCTTTGCTTCAAGCTAACGCTTCTCCTCTACATCCTGATCGCTTATTCATCCTTATCCCCTATCTCAGTCGGGTTCAAATACAAATCCGAGATTTTCCAGTGTGTCCATCGGACTTGCATCTTCTCGTATTTCCGTGTGGTGTACAATCGCTGGGTTAGAGGTCGGATTTGAGGATATGAGATCTTCTAAACTCTCGACGATACTCCTTAAGGTAAAAAACTCTTGATCTATTTGATTTATTTGCTGATTTTGTTCATTTCGTCTTTCAACTTGATTTGCTTCATTTTGTGCTCTTGATCTCTCTTCTACACTTAACTCTGAGTTAAACCACCAAATATTTGTGGCTTTCTTCAAGAACCCTCTAATTTTTTTTTAAATTATGAAAAAACCCCTATCTTTTTAGATTCCCTAAAAAAACCCCTATATTTGTGGCTTTCTCCAAAAATCCCTAACATTTTTAGATTTTCTCAAAAACCCTCTACCTTTTTGTTATGATTTTGAAAATTACCATTATACCCTTTTCCATAATTTTATTTTATAAATATCCATAATTTAATAAATAATAAATATATATTAAAATACAAAAAATAAATAATAAATAGATATTAAAATATTATAATAAATAATAAATAGATATTAAAATATTATTATGAATATTACATAGATATTAAAATATTATAATAAATAATGCATACATATTAAAAACTAATAATTGTTGAAAATGACATTTTAATATCAATATATTATTTATTATAATATTTTAATATTTATGTATTATTTATTATAATATTTTAGTATTATTTATTATTTACTTTTTAACATTTTTTATTTTTTTATAATAGTTTAATATCTATTTATTATTGATTAAATTATAGAGATTTATAAAATAAAATTATGGGGGTATAATGACCATTTTTAAAAACATAACAAAAAGATAGGAGGTTTTTTAGAGAATCTAAAAAAGTTAGGGGGTTTTTGGAAGAAACAAAAAAATATAGGAGGTTTTTGAAGGAATCTAAAAAACATAGGGGGTTTTCTAAAAAGACAGGGGGGTTTTCAAAATTTGTAGAAAAGTTAAGGAGTTTTTTGAAGAATTCCCCTTATTTAATTTTTTTTTTTTGATTAATTGAGGCGGGTTCTAAGCCCCGCACCCAAACTATATTTTGATTAAATATAGTACAAAGGCATACTGTGGTATTTACAATGGTATTTACAGATTTTTGATACTCTCCAAATTAACGCTACTTAATTATCCTATATTTTCTATATTAACTGTATTCTTCATGATCCTCCCGTATTCTATGATTTCTTTTTTGATATGTTGTGCTAAATCGTTGTGCCTTATGAATTTTTCTTGAAAAATTCATCTGCATCTCTCTTTCCAGATATTAAATATGGTATACATCATTACTTGCTTCTTCATCTTGTTGATTTTCCCTGATAATATTGTTTGCATGATATTTTCATCCTTCAGCACTTGTATTTCGAAAATGGCATCTATATGTGTCCATACTCCTATTGCATAGGGGCACTTGTTTATCATGTGATATACCGTTTCCTCGTTTGATTTACATAAAATACATCTATTTGGTATGTGCCAACCTTTCTTGTTCAAATTGTCGATTGTAAATATAGCATTTAAAGAACATAACCATGTGAAATTCTTAACTTTTGATTGTGCATGTGTGCTCCATATCCTCCATTGTTTTACTTGTGTGTTGACTCCTCTTATAAAAAAATCATACATACTCTTTGGTGAGAATTTACCATTAGGGCTCCATCTCCATGTAATAATATCCTCTTGATTATCTCCTTCATTTGCTTGTTGTATAATTAGATTAAACTGGTCATGCTCCTCTTGGGCCTGTTGAGATAATGGCATATGAAGACCAGGAATTCCATTTGCAAGCCAAGCTTGATTTAATATATATGAATGTTGTTGCTTATACGTATACAAGATCGGGAATTGGTATTTTGGAGCTATCCCATTCCATTTATTTTCCCAGAGTTGTATTTTCGTTCCCTTTCTTGGTTTTAATTCGATCGAAGTGTTGAATGGTTCATATATCTTATTGCATATATTCCATATCCGTGATTTTGATTTGCAATTTGTCCCCAGATTTGTGTATATATCATCTCCATATAGTCCATACAGGGCCGGTCCGTGGTTTTCGCGTACCCGAAGTCAAATTGAAGAGATGACCCGTAAATTAATTAACTTACTAAAAAATATCAAATATAAAATTAAAAAAATATTACATTATTTTTATCTGTAAAAAAATAAATATATAATTCCAAAACAAAATACTATTATAAAATTATTTAAATATACATTTTCTTGCATTTTCGAAACAAAAGTATCAAAAGGTTGATATATTTTAGTGTAGATGACTTGTTATAAACAACAATTTATATGGGCAACCATATAAAATACGTACAAAATTTGATGTGTTCTTAACTTCTTACTTCTAACTCCATTTGGGCTAATAATAGGAGGATTGGGCTGTTGATGTGATTTCTTTGACTTTCCGGTTTGTATAGGTCTTTAATAGTCCCACAAGGGTTAAATTGTGATATTGTACTTACTTTTTGCTTATATAAGTCCTGCATATGATTATTCGTGTACACATTGGTGCTCTATGCTTTGAAAGAAGTCTGGCATTACTTATCCCAAACGAAGCATATTACTTGTGAATATGTATGTTAAAAAAATTATTGAAATTATTGGACCCTTAAAAAATGTTGGACCCGAAACATTGGCTTTGCTGGCCTTATGCATGGGCCGGCACTGAGTCCATACATCAGATCCTTCCATAGGTTGTTGTTTTGATCATATATTTTCCATAGCCATTTGGTTAAGAGGGCCTCATTGAACTTAGTCAAATTTTTAATTGATAATCCTCCATTTTTTTTTTGGTCTACAAACATGTGCCCACGAGATCAATGGAAGTCCTTTTGCCTCTGTGATGCTACCCTTCCACAAAAAGTTCTTCATTAACTTTTCTAGTATTTTAATGACCCATTTTGGTAGTAGAAAAATTGACATAAAATATATGGGCATCGAGGATAGAACTGATTGTATTAGTACTATTCCACTTATTGATAACAATCTTTGTTTCCAACCAGCCAATCTTGTAGCTACCTTGTCGATGAGTTCGTTATAACTTTGTTTGTTTTGCCTTCCTGGTTGTAAAGGCAAGCCCAGATATTTTATGGGGAAGTTGGTACGGTTACATTGTAATATTGTTTCAATTTGGTTTGAGTCATGTTGAGTATTTGTCATTGATATGAATTCAGACTTTGCGTAATTTACCTTGAGACCTGAAGCTTGTCCAAATTGATCCAATATGAATTTGAATCTACTTACTTGTAGTGCTTCATTTTTGATAAAGTAAATTGAGTCGTCAGCATAATATAAACCCGTAGAGGCTTCTGAAAATATTGGTTTTATAAATTGAGCCTGATTCATTTTTCGTAGTATTCTTGCTATGACATCCATTACCAATATGAAAAGTAAGGGTGACAATGCATCTCCTTGTCTTATCCCTCTCTCTGATCTGATTGATTTTCCTGTGGTATTGTTTAAAATAATCTTTGTGTAACCTCTTGACACCGAGTTATTTACCCAGTTGCACATGTTTGCTCCAAAGCCCCTTGCTTGCATTACTTTAATCAGGAATTCCCATGAAATTGTATCGAATGCCTTTTCAATGTCTGCCTTGAATACGATCATATATTTTTTGAAAGCTTTAGATGAATCCAACATTTCTTGAGCATAGGCGAATCCCGTCAGTGATATTCCGGCTTTTATTTAACAAAACCTGATTGTGTAATTTCCACCATATTTGTTATCTGAATTTGTAGCCTGGAAGCCAACATCTTAGAAAAGATTATTTGTATACCATGTATCAAACTTATTGGACTAAATTGAGAAGGACTTTGAGAGTCTTGTGTTTTTGGTATTAGAGCTATAAATGATGTATTTAAGTTTATCAAACCCGTGTGTTTAACTTCGTCCGAGTTGAAAATTCTTAAGATATCTTCTTTGATCAAGTTGAAGAATTTTTTGTAGAGCTCTCCCGTGAATCCATCCGGTCCCGGTGACTTGTCACTACCCCATGACCATATACTGCCTTTTTTAATTCTTCCATTGAGTTTAGACTTTGGTCTGGTGAGTATAGTGAACTTAGGTCAATCAAGTTTATGTCTAAGCCTGTATCTTTTTTGCCTAATATGTCTCTAAAATATTTAAACAGAAGCCGGGCTTTGTTTTTATGATCTTTATATGTTGCTTGATTATTCGATAATGTTGCTATCTTATTATTTCTTTTATGCCCCGTGGCTATTTGGTGAAAAAAGGAGGTATTCGTATCCCCTTCTTTTATCCATTTTTTCTTAGCTCGTTGCATCCATATTTTTTCCTCATGTTTGCTAAGGTCATTGAATCTCTTTTTCATTGTACATTTGAGCCATAATTCAATTGTGTTAAGTTGTCTCATCTCCATTTTCCTATCTAACCATTGTATGATTTGTTTGCATGCTTCCAATTGTTGATTGATGTTTCCTATTATTTTCTTGCTCCATTGTTTGATTTTTTTTGTCACTACCATTAGCTTTTGGTTTAAATCTTGAGTATTTTGTATTTGTCCAGAATTCCATTCCTCTTGCACTATATTTGTAATTTCCTCGTATTGTAACCAATAATTTTCGAATTTGAAAAAGTTAGGTCTTGGAAAGGTTGTTGTTGCTGTATATATGATGGGTAGGTGATCTGAAGATGTGTTTGTTCCAGTTTTGAGTTTCGAGTTAAGGATGTTTCAATGTCCATTGAGTTGATATTAACATTCTGTCCAATCTTGACATCATGTTTGCTCTAGACCAGGTATATTGGTTACCGTTTAGTGGTAAATCTATAACTCTTATATCATTGATACATCCTCTGAATTGCTCAGCTGCCCTCGAATCATATCTGTGACTTGATCTTTCGGCTTCGCTGAGTATTACGTTGAAGTCTCCAAGTATCATCCATGGTGTATTGTCATCTGGTTGTAATTGCCTTAATTCATTGAAAAAATATGGTCTTTTCGCGGGATCAGTGGGTCCGTAGACTCCGGTTATTATAAATTGGCTTGAATCCCATTTGGTTTGTAACCGTATTGAAATTGAAAATTGTTTTTTGGTTACTTGTAATTTGCTGAAGAGTTGATCCTTCCAAGCTACGAGAATTCCCCTTGAAGTACCTTCCGCTGATAGATATTCAAATCTTTGAAGTTGATTTCCACATGATTGTTTTTGTGTAGTATTCGTCATTTGTTCGATTTTCGTTTCTTGCAAACAAACCAATTGTGGTTTCTCCATTGTGATGTTCTTTCGTATAGCCGTTCTTTTGTCGATATGATTAAGTCCTCTAACATTCCACGACAATATTTTAATTTTCCTTGTCTTTGTCATAATATATGTATTGAACCTCAATGTCTTCCATTTCTTTTGGTATTTATGCTTTCTTTAGTCTCTCATCAGAATCCTCGGTTTGCTTGTGTTTTGTAACTGAGATGAAGAAGTATTTTTTTTTTTTGAGTAAATTCGGAGAGGACTCTAATTCCCCATCCAAACATCTTTTTTTATAAATATGTAATGTCTTTTTCTTTACAAGCTAAAGCTGAACTATGCTAAAAAAAATGAGAAAAAGATAATATATAATATTACACATTCATTTCAAAAATAAGAGTAGAGCAAAAATAATATTATTCCTTGGGCTATGGCCTCATCTTCCATTTCAGCCCATCTCTGAAGCTTCTCTCTCTTGCTCTATTTTTTTCACACGACACCAACACAAGTACATCCTCCTCTTGCCCCCTTTTTTTCCTTCCTTCTCCATCATTCTTCTTCACCATTTCTTCTCCTCGGCTTAACCTATATACTTCTGACTCAGATAACTTATACTCCTATGACTTATGTGTTGGGTGATCTCGATTCTAATTATATGACTTTGTTGAAGATTGAGATAAGACACAACAAAAACATTTCTCATTACTCCTTCTACTTGATACATCAATAACTACTACACAAAACAACCTACTTTGACTAACACTTAAACTAACTACCACCATTGATACTGACACAAGACACATAACCAAAATTAATCCTACTGCCACCGTCTCTGACAACTTGGACGATGTTTGACACATAACAAAACACAATTTATTCTTGGACTCGATATTACGACTGGACATTACGGCTTGTCCAGAAAAGCCTCGTTCTTGTTCCACTACTATCATCTCAGTTCTGCCCTGTCAGGGCCTTCACTTGTTCCGCCATCTTGTCGTCAACATGTATTCCTCCTGCCTTCAACAAACTCTTAATTCCCCTTATTTAATTGGCTGATAATTATATATTATTTGAACTTATGTATAGTAATTAATTACATAAGTATCTCAAATCATTAAAACATCTTTTAATTAAATGTTATAGGCTATATATATATAAAAAACACATATATCAAGTATCATTCATTAATTTTTAAATATTGATGTAAATTGAATGAATAAAAAGTTTATAATATTAAATCTAATGGTATGACCACTATCCAAACCATATCCATCAACATTGTATGAAAATCTATTTATTATTCAATACCACAAATATTTATTAAAAAAAAAATATTTATTATTCAATCAAAAAAGAAATACCCCAAATTTTCACAAAAAATACTGAAAAATACTCATATGCAATATAATAAAAAAGCAAGGAAACTAAGACACCAATCCAATCTTATTAATGTATCTATGAATAGAATCTTGTCTCTTTAGGGAGAAATAATAATAAATCAAGATTCACAATACTGTGTTCATGTCTAATAGGCCTCGACAAGTTGTTTAAAATTGATAGGGGATGCAAATTCGAGGGATCCATAGTAGATATTAAATGTTTCTTTCTTAGAAACGGCTTGTGTTCTATGGATTCTATCCCAAAACGCGTACGCGTTTCGGTCGTCGCAATATGTAGAGTTCGTTAAGCACTCTCCTCCGTTAAATATGCCGCTTCCGCAGCATGCACTTTGCGCCTCTTTAAAACCTAAAATTAGGGAAAATTGTGATGAAAGAATTTCATCATATGAAAATTTCAGAAGTTATTATTAACATAGGATAAATTCTAACACAATTATCTAATTGGGGACAATGTGGGTACACTATTTCAAAATTGAGATATTAATTTGAATATATAGTAAACTGCAGAGATTTGATGAAATAAATGAAATTATTACTAATTCCTAATTCCTAATTACCATTAGCACTTGGATTGGAAATAATATCGGTGACAGCTTTATAGGAGCTCCCAACTGAGTATTTCATCCCTTGCAATTTTGGGCTAAGGTCCTTCAGAAAAGATCTAATTGCATCATTAACTCCGTTTGCAAGATCATTCATGCTTTTTATACAATCACCAGTAGGGTTTTGAGCTCTTACAAATGGGCAGCATCCAATTGGACCCACACCAACAATCCCAAATTTTCTTGCTCCCATACCATACAATACCTAGTATTAAAAAAAAAATGTCACTAGTATTGAGTTTAAGGCTTTAATATATACTTTAGTTTTTTTTAATGAATAAATCATGCATTTTATTACCGTAATGTGACTCGCGTATTTAGATATAAGACCAGTAACAAAAGTCGTGACTTGAGTGTTGTTCGGTGATGATGCATTTTGTAGAACAAAGGCGAATAAATCATTGCCTCCCGTGCTTATGACAAAGAGTGATTTCGAAATTAAATCATCAGAAATTTTACTACCCAATCCGGCCATTATCGCTAATTTGGTAGAGTTGAAATACTGTAGTTGTTGTGTCATAGTAATTGCAGTACTAGCCTGCAATAATTACATAAAGAACATAATAAAATTTTGTGAATTTCATACATTTACTTTTATGCGAGTTAATTAAGAGTTATACATATAATTAACAATAATAAAATTTTAAACGCTTACAGTAGAATCAAGAATACCAGTTCCGCCAGAAGCGTAGTTAACACCTTGGAGGCCTTTCGTTATTTGATCAGTCGTATTTTGTGTAATAGAGAGATATGCCGGTGGACTCCTTTCAAAACCCGCATACATAGCTATCAATATATGAAAAAATATCAAGTATGAATTTGAAATAGAATCTCATAAATAAAATATTTTCTCTAAAAAACATATACGAAAATTACCGAAAAAGTCCGCAGTGTTGTATCCATTACTGAACCTTCCGGTTGGTCGAGAGTAGGGAAAATCCACCCCGTAAGGTAAAAAATTTACCTTCGCAACGGTGCTCGCCGGCAAGTAATTGTTGTTCCCAACATCTACAGTGGAGTCGCCAAACACGTAAATAGCCGGCACTTTTGTTTCGGCCTTGGTAAATGAAAGCAAAAAAAAGAGAATACATTGAAGGAGAAGAGAATGCATCATTATATGCTTCAATTTCTTGGTATTGATGGATATTTCATCTTTGCTTTAGGCTATTTATAGGAAAAATGTTTTGCTAAGGTCAAAAGACCACAGAAAGTTTCTTTGAAAGTGTGATGCACGATTGGTTTTATTACGCAAGATAATTACATATATATAGATGACATCCTAGGATCAACTGATTTGATGACCATATTATTTTCTTTACATCTACGTTATTCTTTAATTTAATAAATCTGTAACTATTTCTAGAAAATCATTTAATTGAACCAAAGACTCGAACAAAGTTCGAATGCACGCGATTGGTCTAATTTCGCCAATTAATTTTCAACTGTAAAGATATATTACATATATTATCTAGGTATGTAGATATGTAGAATAAAATTCATGTATTTTTATTTTTCTCTCTAACAAAATTGATAAGATATTTTCACAATCGTTCATTTCGGTAGAAAAAAAAATTCACGAAGAAGAACCTGAAACAATGTAAAATTTTATCGAATTCATATCAATATAACTTAAATTAAATCCAATGCAACAAAATTGAAAATGATTTTACAATTAATCATGTCGTAAGTAAATTTTGACCATCGATTATTTTATGTATTATGATGGATATGTCATTTTTTTTCATGAAATAAGATCTAAAACATTTTAAGTAATATAGATAACATTGTTGTTGTGTCATCGGACTTATCCACCTCACGGATTCGGGGAATTTTCATTATATTGGGAAAAATCAACCAAAACTAGGCAGATATATACTCATGCCCCGACACTAAGGGGAGGAGGGGCATGAAAGTCAGTCAAATGATTGTTTTTTTACCAGCGCCCTTTTGTCGGGTACTCGTTGTCCTCCTCGACATGTTTACTTGCTCTTTAGTCTGATGTTTCATTTCGTGAACCTCTCTCGAGCTTCAAAGATACCACAATAACGTTCGGCCATGCAGGATGGGTTCAATGCTCTATTTCACAACCCCATTCGGCTCTTGTTCGCTATCATCTGTATGAATTATCATTCGTATATTCATGTAGTTGGATGAAAGTGGATGTTCAAGCTTCGGCCTCGGTTTCTAGTTTGGTTGAGCCAGATGATGATGTCACCACTACATTGTAGGCCTCGGTTTCTACTTTGGTTTCTACTTTGGAATGACTGAATAGGGCAGAAGAGGTTTTGGAGTTAATAAAATAGGAAAGCTTCAATTATGTAAGTACCGTTGACGTCCTACGGGAGGCTTGGCTGAATCGAATTTGTATTTCTCCATCATTAACTACTATATATATCATATGAAGTCGGAGATTTCGGGAAGACTGAGCATTTACTCTGTAGAGGCGACAAGCGAACACTGAAGGCAACAACACGCCACTCACGGAGCATACACCGACTATCCTCTCATGCTAAATGCTAAATGCTCGTTATAATGCCTCGACCACCAGGAAGCTTGTAAGTTGAACGATTTCTAGCAAGCTTTTTGTCGAATATACTTATGGAAGTTATTATCAATTAACCCTAAAATGAATGTATTTCATTTTTCTACAGTTGAGGGACTTTATACAAACTCGAACCATATGAAATTGGAGCATTAACAAAAAGTGTTGAACCAATTTATTGGAAGTCTCGATCAATGAGAGGAGAAAGTCAATTTGGAGCTGGATCTTCTCTCTTAAGACCAGATCAAATCGTCTCTGAACATGAAGATATCCCCAAACGTGCTGAACGCCTGCCAATCCATGGTTATTGCAGCGAAGGGAGCGAGAGATCACTCGTGGCCGAGTTCATGCCTCACGAACCCTGGCCAAACATCTCTTTCACTGTACATGTTCGTTAGCCATGATTATTTCTTGATTATATACTAATTAAATTTATAAATTCGTAACAGGGGATACTCGGCCAATTATATTGGGCAATCATCATTTTTGCGTACCTTTTTACTTGTCACAAGATTTAGAATATTGCAATTCTCGAGGCAGAAATATTTATCAAGATTTAAATGCGTATCGTATCCTCTTCGATCAAGTAAATTATGATCCCAAACTTGATCTCATTAATTTATATATAATTATATAATTATATAATTAATTAATTTGCAATGAATAGGATTGTAATCCAAGATTATCATGTTTTGGACCCATGAAAAATAGTCGTGATGGCAAAAGTTATAGCACGAATTTAGCTTTCACTCCTCCAAAATGTCTCAGAACTTTATTAAAGAGAACATTAATCAATTACAATAGCATTGGCGAGCTCACATTAGGGGGAGGATCATAGTAAGCAATTACAAATATTGGTACAAAGATTAGGCTTTAAATATTTAATACTTTATTCTCTGCCCATGATTACCCCTTAAATTTTTGTTAGTAGACTTTTAATAATTTTTCTTTTGCAAATTCAGGTCATAGCAAACAAAGTTTGTTCTACTTATAGTTCATTTCTTTGATTCAAGCCTTGATCCAACCCATAGCTCTATTTTGAAACCCGTTATTTGGCTCGGTAGTTATCTACGGCTGTCCTTTTGAGAGGATGGCGAAGGTTCATAATTTCGTTTTATGTTTCTTTTATATCATTTGATCAATTAATCGTTAGTAAATATTTCATGTTTTGTCAATTAAGGATGAAGAAATTGCAAAAACTCAAGGATCATTTTGCAAAATTTGGGAAAAATATTCAAGAATCTGTGCAAAGCTGAGGTACATTTCGTTTTCTTTCTTTTTGGAATTAACATTTCATTCTCAATTTGTATTTTTTTATTTTTTATTTTATTTATGCATTGATATAAATAATTCTTCATGCTTCTAGAGTAGCTAAATATTTTTGTAGTGTTTATAAGGTTTAATATTTTTTGTTCTTGTCAACAACATGCCCTTGTCAAAAAACAAAAAAAAAAATTCCACATCATTTGTCACCTTCATTGGTCGCACCTTTATTCCACATTTTTTATATTAGATGTCAATCTCATTTGTGACAAGCTAAGACAAGGTACTACATTTGTTTAATTAGTCAAAAAAAAATTGCCATGTGTCTTTTCACGGTTACTTGATTCATCCATATAATTTATTTTTTATATTAGATATCAATCTCATTTGTGACAAGTTCGATACTATATTTGTTTAATTAATCAAAAAGTTTTGTCATTGTGTCTTCTCACCGTTACTTCATTCATTCATATAATTTATTTTTTTATATTTTTAGGTCTAAGGATTTACAATTTCCTAATATTTTGTCTTTCAGGTGAAATGTTGGTTGGTAATAATGGTAATGTTAGTTGTTTTTATCTTTCAAGTATGTGTTTAAATTATTTTATTTTTTATTTTTACAATAACATCATTTAACTATGTTCAATTTATTTTGATTATCAAGGAAACAAAACATATTTGATTTATTACATGATAAAACCCGCAGCAAGCGCGAACTATTTCCTAGTACTAGTAACGAGTTGAGTTCAAACAAACATAGAATATAATTCAGTCATGTTTGACTCGATCTTGTCGTGAGTCAGTTCGACTCGGCTTGAAATAGGAGTCCGAGCTATGTTTTTTCGATCAAGCTTAGCCTGAGCCTAGCTCGAACCAGTTTGTTTCGGTTCAAATTCAAACTGGACTGCCTCGGATCGAAAAAATATATCTTTTGGGATTTAAATGTAAACTTATATGAATTTCAGCTCGTTTGAGTCTTGCATGACCCAGTTCGAGTTCTGCTCAACTTTGTTCGATTTTGCCTCAAGTTGACTAGGGTCGGTTCGATTTTGTTCGAGCCAGTTGGAACGAATTTTTTCGAGCTATTTTCGGACCAATTTGAACGGACGTTGATATTAAAAATATTTTGTCAGTCCTAATCATATATAACGTATATTAATTAAATCTTCAAATTCAATTATTTTCATGTATATACAAGGAAATTTTTTGCTTCTAACCAAGTTTTTAAAGTATATACTTGAATTAACCAAGTTTTTAAAGTATATACTCGAATTAACCAAGTTTTTTATAAAATTTGGGATTTCTCTATTGCGGAGAACCATTGACCGTCCGGCGGGGTATCATTCCCTGCCTTTTTTAATCTATGTAATTACATCACTGAAATTATTATTAAGAGTATAAAAAGGTGTTAAGAAATTGGCGGGGTATGAAAGCCCGCCATTAGTATTTATGTTTTTTATGTATTTTTTCTAAAATTTGTTTTGTTTGTATGTTATATTTATGATGTTAATTAAATCGATTGTTGATAATTTTTTATGTTGAATATAATTTTATTGATATTTTTATGATGCTATTTAAATTGATTGATTGAATTAATTTTTAATATGAAAAGAAATGAATAGTTTTTTATACTGGGCACAAAAAATAATGAATTGATTGAAGATGATAGGTGTCATAATTCATTTAATAATTTCAAACAAAATGTGACCCATCACTTAACCCAATTTTAACCTTGAATTTTTATTTAATTATGTACCAATTGATTAGTTTGCGGGGGTGATTGGATACGAACTGTAGGATTATACACACGAATTTAGAGGTTTGCAGCGGAATTATTTCGTATGTATAACCTAATTCTACCCTGGATCACACTCGAAAAACATCGAAAAAGGAAGAATAATCGGAATTTTACCTCGTACAAGTTAGTACGTGATGCCTTCTTATCCAGATCTTGTGAACCTTCTCCAAGGATTGCTCTTGCACTCCCTCTACTCGTGTCCACCTCAATTTCGTCTGATCGGAACCGTCAACACCGTTCTAGTCGGTGTCACGATTATTTTTCTCAAAATTGCTCAGAAACTCTACTCAAAACTCTCCAGATTTCAATCTCAATTTTGTGTGAAAAAGAAGAAAATCGGCGGCCAGAAATTAGGTCAGAATTGGAGAGAGAGGAGAGAGAAAAATGAAATTCTGAATATATATATAGGCAATTTTAGGTTAAATCCGAAATTAGGTTAAGAAACCCTAATTTCAGAATTAAAGCCCAAAACTAATAAAAATCAGAATAAGCCCAAAATTCAGATTAAAATCTAATTATCAGAAATTAGATTAAAACCCTAAATTCTGAGCGGGCCCAGATTATGAACTGGCCCAATTCTGATTGCATATTTGGCTATTTATATAAATTCTTCCAAGTTAATTCTTAAGCCATATTTTCTTTCAAACTCCCTCTTGGATTAAGACTTAATCAACTTGGCCATATGTCCAACATATGTCGTGAGATCTAATCACACGTGATTTCATTTTGGTTGTCCAACAAACGTATTGGTGAGCATTATCTTGAGAATTCGATATGTTACGAAATCTTGGTGTGACCGTTGTAGGTTCGTCTAAGACTGGCAGTGAATATGGCAGCAATCCACAAGGTATTGCGAGCACTAGACTGCCGTTAATACCTACCCAGAATTAGCACGAAAAAGGTGGAGAACACCTTTACGAAGATGCAGTACATCTTCATACCTAGCTCAGATAAATGTTACTAGTCCTCTTGTTCGCGATATTTTCCGATCATAGGAGTCACGGTGAAGCCTAAAACTTCAAGTCATCCTCTTTTCTTTTGATCAGATATACTCTTTCTCGATAAGAATTAGATTGATAATAACAATGCGAACTCTATTGAGTTCCATCGAGCTTGGCCAAGCATTTCATCAATCTCAATTCAATCGAGGGGCCCGAAAGATATCTCCCTCTATCTTTTTCAAGGCTAGAAAGGAACAATTCCTATCTTGCAACCTCACATCCTTTGCCTATGCTAAAAACAATACTCAATAATAATCTCTGCTACACAGTTACGCGTAGGGTTAATTACATCAAAGCATTGTCTTTTCACATACTAGGTATCCGTGAGATCACTCAAGTATGAAGCACTAAAACGCACTATCTGGATATGAGTTTGTCTCCAATGCAACATATTATTCTCAACTGACTCGATGCACTAAACTAGAATAAAATTCAAGGTCTGTCCGATTATTATAATCGAATAACCTCTCACACACTTTCTTGTTATTTAAATTTTTTGAAATATGAAGGTTTAGGTCATATGATGAATAATAATATAAATATCTGTCTCATAAACAAATACAATCCCAATAACACGCCTAGGGCATAATAAATGTTCTCCCACTTGCACTAGTCAGATCAAATCCCCTTATACAATAAGAAACATAAATAAAACACCCAATCTAACACTGCGATAGATATCCCAATCCTATCGCCCTAGCATGCTGCTCATGCTTGGCACGTGATAGTGGCTTCGTAAAAGGATCGGCCACGTTATCCTCAGTAGGTATCTTCATTATTTTCACGTCACCTCTCTTCGTAATCTCACGAATCAAGTGGTAACGCCGGAGTACATGTTTGGACCGATGATGCGCTCGCGGTTCCTTAGATTGTGCTATTGCTCCGTTATTGTCACAATAGACATCCATGGGACCCGAGATACTTGGCATAACGCCAAGTTCCATCACGAACTGTCGTAGCCAGACAGCCTCCTTTGCGGCTTCAGAAGCCGCGATGTATTCCGCTTCAGTTGTAGAATCAGCCACCGTCTTCTGTTTGGAGCTTTTCCAAACAACAGCTCCGCCATTGAGCGTAAAGACGTAACCACTTTGAGATTGGAAATCGTCCGGGCAAGTTTGGAAACTAGCATCTGTATATCCTTGGATAATCAGATCTCCTTCCGAACCACCATAGACAAGAAACATATCTTTAGAATTCCTTAGATACTTAAGAACGCTCTTGACTGCGGACCAGTGAGCTTCCTCGGGATCAGACTGATAGCGGGAAGTCACACTCAACGCATATGCGACATCTGGTCTAGTACATATCATGGCATACATGATCGATCATATAGCCGAAGCGTATGGGATCCGACTCATTCGCTCACGTTCAGCGTCCGTTGAAGGACACTGAGCCTTAGTGAGAGTGATGCCATGTGACATTGGCAGAAATCCTTTCTTGGATTGTTCCATGTGAAACCTAGTTATCACTTTGTCAATATATGTATTTTGACTTAGTCCGAGAAGTCTCCTCGATCTATCTCTATAGATCTTCACACCTAAAATATAGGCAGCTTCTCCTAAGTCCTTCATTGCGAATTGACTACCCAAATATGCCTTAACCTGGTTAAGCATCGGGATGTCATTTCCAATGAGTAAGATGTCGTCCACGTACAAGATGAGGAATACAACCGAACTCCCACTGAATTTCTTGTATACACAAGGTTCCTCGATATTTTGAATGAAACCATACTTTGCGATAACCTCATCGAATCGTATGTTCCATGCACGAGATGCTTGTTTTAATCCATAAATGGATCTCATAAGCTTGCACACTTTATTCGTATTCTTTGGATCGACAAAACCCTCGGGTTGTGTCATATACACATCCTCGGTAAGGTTCCCGTTAAGGAAAGCGGTTTTGACATCCATCTGCCATATCTCATAATCGTGATATGCAGCTATCGCTAGAAGAATGCGAATACTTTTAAACATGGCTACTGGAGAAAACGTTTCATCATAGGCTATACCATGAATTTGCTTGAAACTTTTCGCCACCAGTCTTGCTTTAAAAGTGTGTACATTACCATCCATGTCGGTTTTCTTCTTGAAAACCCATTTGCACCCAACGGTCTTAGCACCATTAGGTAGATCAATAAGATTCCAAACCTTATTATCATACATGGACTGGATCTCGGTTTTCATGGCGTCATGCCATTTCGAGGAATCCAAGCTAGACATAGCACCTTTGTAGGAGGTTGGCTCATCATCTAGAGTCAACTCATCATCGTCATTACTAATGAGAAATCCATATCTCTCAGGTTCTTGACGAATCCTACCAGATCTACGTAGAGCTTGTGTATTAGATTCTGGTTCACCATCCAATGGTAATTCAGAATCTTGTTCCAAATCAACCTGTTCACGTTGTGGTTCTCGAATTTCTTCGAGATCAATTTTACTCCCACTGGCTTGACGATCTAGGAATTCCTTCTCTAAGAAGTGTCCTCGTCGAGCCACGAAAACCTTGTTTTCGCTCGGCAAGTAAAAGTAGTATCCTCTTGTTTCTTGAGGATACCCCACAAATAAACACTTGTCTGATCTTGGCTCGAGTTTTTCCGTCAATAATCTTTTGACGTATGCCTCGCAATCCGAAATCTTAAGATAAGACAATGATGGCACCTTGCCATGCCATAACTCATATGGTGTCTTTTCAACCGATTTGGACGGAACTCTATTCAATATATGAGCGGCCGTTTGAAGCGCGAAACCCCAAAATGACTTTGGCAAATCTGTTCGACTCATCATCGAGCGAACCATGTCTAACAAAGTCTGATTCCTCCTCTCGGACACTCCATTCCATTGGGGTGTACCGGGTGGAGTCCATTGTGATACTATACCACAATCTCGAAGATAGTCCTCAAACTCATAGCTCAAGTATTCACCACCTCGATCCGATCGAATGGCTTTAACTTTCTTGCCCAGTTGAAGTTCTACTTCGTGTTGAAACTCTTTGAATTTCTCAAAAGTTTCACTTTTGTGACGCATTAAGTATAGATATCCATATCTACTATAATCGTCAGTAAAGGTCACGAAGTAGCGATACCCATTTCTAGCCTCGACACTCATCGGTCCACATACATCGGAATGTATGAGGGCCAACACATCTTTCGATCTTTCTCCTTTCTTGGAAAAAGGTGTCTTTGTCATCTTACCCATCAAACAAGATTCGCAATTTTCTATTGACTTTAAATCAAAAGAATCTAGCACTCCATCCTTTTGGAGTCTAGCAATGCGTTTCTCGTTTATGTGTCCGAGACGACAATGCCATGAGTATGTTTCATTAGTTTGAGTGGTATTTATGTTATAAATGGACTGATTATTGTTGTTATTTTCTAAATCCAAGACATATAAACCATTTTCAACTAGAACATTACTAAAGAAAATGTCATTCTTGCGAATAAAACAATCATTAGTACCAATAACTAATTCATATCCATCCGCAATAAGTCTCGAAACAGAAATAATACTCCTACTCAAAGTAGGTACATAACAACAATTATCCAAAACTAAAATAAGTCCATTTGGCAAAGTTAAATCATACGTCCCTTCGGCTAATGCTGCTACTCGAGCTCCATTCCCGACGCGTAAATCAACTTCGCCACGAATCAACGATCTTCTACTTCTTAGGCCCTGCATATTATTACAAATATGAGTCCCACATCCAGTGTCCAACACCCATGATGATAAAGTAAAGAAATAAGAATCGATAACGGAAATACCTGATGCCGGTGTGTCCGAGGAAGCGGTCTTTTGCTTGCTCTCCCTCAGGAAGATCTCGCAATCACGCTTCCAATGCCCCTCCTTGAGACAGTGGAAACACTTCTTGTCATCCTTGGCTTTCTTGCTCACTGGCTTAGGCGCAACCTTGTTGCCCTGTACCTTCCTCTTCTTGTTCTTGTTCCCATTGTTTGGATTCTTCCCTTGAACCATCAATACCTCCGAAGTCCTAGACTTCATGTACCGCGGTTTCTGATCGATTTCGAATGTTCTGAGCATGCCGAAAAGCTGGGGAATGGTCCTTTGCATGTCTGACATGTGGAAATGCGAAATGAACGATCCCATAACTCGGTGGCAGTGACAACATGATCAAATCAGTTTGTAACTCTGCCTTGAATTTGATGCCAAGCCTCTCAAGATGATCGAAATGATCCTTTCATCTTGAGAAGGTGCGAGCTAACGGGCGTACCCTCTTGCATCTTGCATTTCGTCGAATTGCCAAGAACTTGATACTTCTCCACCCTTGCTTGAACCTGAAACATCTCCCTGAGCTGTTTCATAATCTCGTATGCATCCTGTTTCTCAAACTGGATTTGATATTCAGGAGTCTTAGTAGCCAACATGAGGCATGTGACATCATTTGAATCATCCATCATGGCCTGATATTCGAATATGGCATCCCCAGTTGCGTCATCCCCTGGCACAGGAGGGATATGCGTCTCCAAGACGTGTGCCTTTCCTTCCTGTTTCAGAACGAATCCCAGATTCCTCTGCCAGTCGAGAAAGTTCTTTCCGTTCATTCGTTCCCTTTCCAAAATGGAACGCAAACTAAAGCGGTTATTACTTGGTAAAGCCATGAATTCTACAATTATGAAAAATAATGTAATTAATAACGTGGTCTTTCATATATTAAAATTCATTTTTAAATAACTTGAAATACCCATTATTTTATCATTTCAAATAGCCCCCACTATTGAAACGGAGATTTGATACCTTAAATCTCATAATGGACAAGATCCCTATTTAACGTATTTCTAAGGTGACTAAGGCCAACAACTCAGAAAACATGTCACGTTGGGTAGGACGATGTCCAATCATCTCCAAGACGATTCTTGCTTTATTCGCGAGGTCCGGTATTGAGTCCAACTCAAAACCAGAGTATGTGTACCTCACTCCATGCCCCAAATACTAGCCTAGCTAGCTAATTGGTCAAGTCCAAACCACAAATGGAGTATCATTCAATTAGCGAATTGACATGCCAGACTAAAGCCGTGCAACACGTCAACTCCTAATCAATGCATGTCTTCTTTGCTACGTACGTGTAAATCTGTGTCAGACTAAGGCCATGAAACACAAATAAACAAATACTAGTTTCGAAGATTCCACATTGGGAGGCAAGTTACTTGATAATTACGTGGGAGGATTTTCTTTTCATAAAATCATTTATTTAACTTTTTATTTTATTCATGCATAAAACAAAAAAAACAAAATATTGTACGGTATAGCATATAGGCCTTTTAGTTTTATGAGCAATCATAAAACTCTAAATTCCCAACCCTAAAACCCAAGATGATCTTGTGCTTTTCTTGAAGATCCAATCTTCGTGTTGTGTCGTCTTTTCTTGAAGATCCAATCTTCGTGTCGTCTTGCTTTGAAGGTTCCTCTTCAAAACTAAACCTATTCTACTACAACTTGGAAGACTCACCGGTCCCCATATTAAAATAGTTTACAATTTGGAAAGCTCACTGGCAAACATTCACAACACACATACAAACATTCACAAACAAACATCCCAGTTTTAGGTTATATGCTATACCGAATTGAATTTATAAATTGGAAATTTTAAATTATTGGGCATTTTTGACAGAAAAAAATTTTTGTTGTCCAGAATTTTGTTCGTACGATCGCAACACCAAGTTCGATCGAGAAACGTCAGAATTTTTTTTTTTTTTTTTTTTTTTTTTTTTTGAAATTCTGTATTTATTAAAATATATTTAACAGATCCAAATTTTTATAACAGATCCAATCTGTATTTATTACCATATATTGTGAAAATCTAATTTTCTGAAAATCCAATTTTCAACAGATCTAATCTGTACAAAATATATTCTGAAAATCTAATTTTTTTCTGAATTTCCATTTTTATTCTGAAAACCTAATTTTTTTCTGAAAATACAATTTTAACCAGATCTAATCTGTAATAATTACAATATATTCTGAAAATCTAATTTTCTGAAAATCCAATTTTCAACAGAATTTATATTATGTAATTTTGCAATTTAGCCCAAAAATTCTAAAATTTCTCAAATTATAAAATTCTAATCTACAAATCTGAAAATCTAATTTTCGATGGTTTTAACGAGCGATTGCTCTGATACCACTGTAGGATTATACACACGAATTTAGAGGTTTGCAGCGGAATTATTTCGTATGTATAACCTAATTCTATCCTGGATCACACTCGAAAAACATCGAAAAACATCGGAATTATTTAGAGGTTTGCAGCGGAATTTTAACTCGTACAAGTTAGTACGTGATGCCTTCTTATCCAGATCTCGTGAACCTTCTCCAAGGATTGCTCTTGCACTCCCTCTACTCGTGTCCACCTCGATTTCGTCTGATCGGAACCGTCAACACCGTTCTAGTCGGTGTCACGATTATTTTTCTCAAAATTGCTCAGAAACTCTACTCAAAACTCTCCAGATTTCGATCTCAATTTTGTGTGAAAAAGAAGAAAATCGGCGGCCAGAAATTAGGTCAGAATTGGAGAGAGAGGAGAGAGAAAAATGAAATTCTGAATATATATATAGGCAATTTTAGGTTAAATCCGAAATTAGGTTAATAAACCCTAATTTCAGAATTAAAGCCCAAAACTAATAAAAATCAGAATAAGCCCAAAATTCAGATTAAAATCTAATTATCAGAAATTAGATTAAAACCCTAAATTCTGAGCGGGCCCAGATTATGAACTGGCCCAATTCTGATTGCATATTTGCCTATTTATATAAATTCTTCCAAGTTAATTCTTAAGCCATATTTTCTTTCACGAACTAGCATGAAAGCGGATTTTCAAACAAATCAAGTAAGTAAAAAAATTTCATAACATTTTTTATCCAAAATATGACCCATCTGACTGTTGGAAAAATATAAAACGTATCGTATTTTTTTCTTCATATTCAGACTGCTGGCCAACAGTGAAAAAATGCCATTTTTTTTCATATTTTTACACTTCATGGTCCCGGACGAGCGAGGCAGCGACTAAACATTTGGTTTTTTTTTTTCAATTTGCTTCAAAAGTGGAAGAAAATCTTGAAGTTTCGATGCGTGACCTAAATATTAATTAGAACATAGTTTCTTGATAAGAAGAATATTTAAATATTATTTAAAATCAACATTGATTAATTTTTTACATAATCTTGATGTTGATGTATTTTTCAGATATGTGCAATTTAGGATTTTATTTTTCTTTTATTTTGGATCATGCTCAATTTAAGATTTCATATTATGGACTATGTTATTAGTTTATTTGAATTGTTGAGATTTGGATTATAATTTGTATGAATTTTAGTGATCTTTGTGATTTCAATTTAGGATTGTTTTGATTTTTGTGATTTTTATGAATATTAATGATTTTTGTGATTTTATGAATTTTTTTAAATTCTTTGAATATAAAATTTCAAATAATTTTTGAGCTGGCTCGAGCCGAGCCGAGCTAGCTCGAACATTTTTCGAGCCGATCTCGAGCTGAACATTCGAGCTCGAACCCTTGTTACGAGTCGAGCCGAGCTGGCTCGAGCCAAGCTCGAGCTGGGCTGTGTTCGGCTTGTTGCCAGCCCAAAATTCTGAACTTGGTTGCCTTGATTTTAATAAAAAAAAAACCTGCCGGTTACTTTTGGTTTTCATATAATTAACTGGTGTCCCTTCCTTTTCTCTCTTTAGTTTATATTCTTCTCTTTGTCCCTTCTTTCTCTCTCTTTTCTTTCATGGCTGTTGTTCCCATCCATCTAGCGAACAACAGAAGAAGAAAAATAAGGAGGTCTTTGTTTTTTTTTTTAATTGGAAGGCATGTGCCGTTCCAAAGGAATTCCATTCAAGAAATAATGTTATTTACAAAGAAATTACAATGTTCGCTATCCTACTCCAACTCCCCCCCCCCCCCCCCCCCCCGGAGTGCTCTCGGTTTGATCCTAGTTTTTTTTATCTTGCACCATAGAAGTGCATTCTCCGTTGCTTGTGTCGCCACCGATTCGGGTATGTTGGACTTATTGCAGAATATTCTCGCGTTCGTTTTCCTCCATATCGCCCACGTAGTTGTCATCCACCTTGTATCCCATGCGTGCTTTTGTGTACGTGTTAGAGGGGCTCTACTTTCATTCCATGTGTCGATTATCCTTCCCGTGGCCAGTGGTTTTATTCCATCCTCATTTAGCCGTGCACCTATCGTCCATACCGCTTTTGTGTAGGTGCATTGCCCTAATATGTGTTGCATGGTTTCGGGATGTCTTTTGCAAAGTTGGCATATGGGCGTGTTCGGCCATCCGTTCCTCTCGAGCACATCGGCCGTATTTATTCTTCCATGTAAGGTTTGCCAAATGAATAAGCGGACTTTTGTCGGTGCTCGTGTCCTCCGTGTTTGCTTTTGCCAATTGTTTCGTATCCCCGGATCTATTAGTCTCATGTACGCGGATTTGGTGGTGAAATTTTCTAAATTAGTTAGATTCCACTCTACCGGGCTTCCTTGTGTTTCTCTCGTGGTGAAACTAATGTAATTTGGTAGCATTTCTTTTAATTCTTTCATAAACGCAGAAAGTTGATATCTCGGGATATTATTTATCTCGGATGCCTTTTCAATCCCATGAATTTGCGCCACGTATTTTGCCCATACGTTGTCTTGTCCCATATCGATTTTCCATAGTAATATTTTTTGCAACGCTTGGTTGAATGCATGGAGGCATGGTATTGCCAATCCCCACATTTTTTGGGATGGCATACCGTTTGCCAATTAATTAGGATTTTGTCCGTATTTAGCTTATCCGATCCGGACCATAGAAAGGCTCTAATTAATTTATCAATCCCAAGTATCACCCACTTTGGTAGTTTCATTACTTGCATTATATATACCGGTAATGCACTTAAAGTTGCCTTGATTAGAGTGAGTCTACCTCCTAGAGTTAGGAGTTTTCCTTTCCAAGACGAGATTCTTGTTTGCACTTTCTTAAGCAATGGTATGAAGGATGCTCTTTTCGGCTTGGTTCTTGATAGGGGTAGCCCAAGGTACATTATCGGAAATTCTTTCTTTGGACACTTTAGAATTCTTGCTATATTCGTGTCATGTTCGGGTGGGATCCGAATTATTGAGAAAGTACTCTTGTCCCAATTGATCTCTAGGCCGGTTATTTCCGTGAAGATTTCGAGCGTTTGCGCGATAATTCTTATATTTTGCGGGTATGCCTCAAAGAAAATAAGTGTATCATCCGCGAAATGAAGTACCGGAACATCCATATTTGCCGATTGCCTTAGGAGGGGGTGTATTGCTTTAATGATATCTTGTAGGATGTTTGCCGCTATGTTAGAGATTAGCGGAGAGAGAGGATTTCCTTGACGTAATCCCCTATGGTGTTCGAACGTTTCCGTCCATGAACCGTTAATTTTCAATGCGGATCTCGAGGTAGCTAGAATATGGTTAAGCCAACCTATCCATCTTTGCGGGAAGTTTTTTGCCTCTAGTAGTTGGTTTATAAATTTCCATGATATGTTGTCGAAAGTCTTTCTAATGTCAAGTTTTAAGACAATTGTCGGTATTTTCTTGATATGAAAATGATTTAATAATTCTTTTGCCACGGCATACGAGTCCACTATTGATCTTCTCTTAATGAATGCAGTTTGATTTTCATGAATCATGTCCGGAAGAAGCGATTGAAGCCTATTCGCTAGAATTTTGGTAATTATTTTGATTGGTGCCCATTTGACGCTTATCGGTCTAAAGTCTTCGGGTTTGGAGGCGCCCTCTTTTTTAGGGATTAGCGAGATTGTTGCCTTGTTTATTTTCCGTAGATCTAATAAGGAGGTATTTGTTGACATCATCACATCAATGAACGAACGAGACGAAAGATAAGATGAATCTCTCATCCAAACCGATTTGATGATCCTCACTCAAACCTTAATACCATCGTTGTGCTCGTTCTCTCCAACGAAGAAAAGATGAAAATCCTAATTTTTCGTTGTCGTGTTGACGGGTCGAAATAAAGGGTGACTCAGGTACACGACGAACCATTTTCTCTTTCTTTCTTTCAGGAATAAAATCCTAAGTTGCCCCCTCGTTCGACTCTTTCTTACATGTCCCAACGATTTTTTTTTTCATTATGCCTCAACACGCCGTAAGTACGTTTCCCTTTTTTCATCAGTTTCAACTTAAAATCAGCAAATGTATGATATATTCAGACTTTTTAAGCAGGAATACATCGATTTTACTGAATTTCAACAATATTATTACGAATTTGAACCCAATTATCAAATTTTAGCATGTACCAGTAAAAAAAATGAGGGTTTGTAGAATGTTCAAGGATTTATATCAATGTCTTACCATATATGGTATCAGTAATGTTCTAATTTGGACAATGATTGGTCCAATTAAGACTTAATGGTTCGATTTAGTTTTATTGTCTCACTTAAATATTACTTTCAATTTATTTGAAATTTGGACCAAATATGATGCTTGTACCGATAACTTGATTCTTGATTGGAATCTGATGAATTTAAAGAAAATGATGAAATTAATAGGACCCATTACCAAAATCAAGATGAATCATTACAATTTTTTTGTCCCTGTACTTCACAATAATTGCAATATTTTTTGTTGAATTTTTAGTTGATCGTATTTTCATCTTATTTTTTTGTAGGTTCAAAATCAAGATGAATGAAGACTTCGAAAGCTAAAGACGTGAAGTTGTGTAATGTATGAATTAGATAATTTGTAATTGTACTTATATTACGGCTTATGAATTTGTAACGTGGATCAGAATTGGAATTAGTTTTTTTGTAATTGTATTTTTAGTCTGGATTATAAATTTGTATTTTCATCTTATTTGTTGAAGCTTGCTGGATTGTATACTAGATTGTAATTGTATTCTGAATTTGTTTTGGATTGTATTGTGAATCAAAATTGGAATTTTAATATCATTTGATATTGACTGATTTTAATTACTTTTTTCATTTTTATTTGGCTTGTGTTTGAATTTGTTGTATGTTTGAAGTGTAGTGTGTAATTGAATTTGTTGCATGTTTGCATGATTTAGAATTTAGTAGCAATTTGAGCATGAGTATGATGCATTTGAACTTGTACAATATTTCCAATGTACCAAATAGATTACGATATAAGAAAAGAGCCAACTAATATTGCAAACAAATACATAGGAACGTTACTTGATCATTACATTCATTATAATTCACCAAAACCCACCGAAATTAATATAATTCATAGAAAATTAATATTAATTCATACAACATCAAAAATATAATAGGAAATCATCAACATCAAAATATCAAAGTCATGAAAAATTGGATAGTTCATACAACATTAAAATATAAAATGAAATCACCCACATCAAAATATCAAAGTTGAAAATTGGACAATCCATACAACCTCTATGCATCTTCCTATCCCTCCTGAAATTTAATAAAAAATCATAAAGTTTACAAATTCGAACTAATCAACTATTCTATTCAAAATGAAAAAAAACATACCTCTTCGCTCCCCTCGACATGATGTACTGAAGTTTGCAAATTTGAACTAATTAACTATTCTGATATCTAAAAAAATACAAGAAAAATACCTTGTTAATTTGATCCATTAGTGCAGCACTTGATTCTCTCAAAGGAGAACCGAAGTTTTCTGTATTGTAGATAAGATAACAATCTTCAAGCATCTCATCTTCTTCGTCGTGAGGGGTTTGAGATTGACAGAAATTGTGCGGAAGAAATGAGTTTAAATTGAATTAAGGGGTCAGAGTTTGGGAGAGAATGAGTTTTTGGTGGATAAAACGAGTCTTCCAAGCAATTTTTCTGTTCATTGTTCATAGCACTTGCTAAATTCCTATTTCTCTCTCTCCAAGCCTTTGGCTTCACTGGACGAACAGAACAGTACAAGAAAAAAAAAAAAAGGGGAATAAATTACATGTTGAAGGTGAAAGGTTTCTATTAAGGAGTGGATTGGTCGTGAACGAAGAAGAAAGGAAAATAAACCGGAAATTTCGTATTTTCTTTTTAAGAGCGAACCAACCGGTTTTTTTAGTAAAATCCTGTTTTTTTAGTAAAATCAAAACAAACAATTACATGTGCGGGAATTAATACGATCCATCAGATTTTTGATCTAAGGGCTCAGAAAATGTTGGCCAATGTTGGCCAAATAAGAATGTTGGTTATTGAGCCTATCCCATATATATATATATATATATATATATATATATATATATATATACATACATGCTAAGGAGAATTCAAAAAAAATTCACGCGTGCAAAATATACTGATGAAACTAGCAAAATATACTATTCAAATTAAAAAAAATATACGGATGAATCCAATATGTTAACATAGTTAAAATTGAGAATAAAATAATACATTTTCAATAGTATATTTTAATTAATACAAAAATTTATTATAAACAAACGAACAAGTGAAAGCACGGAAAAAAAAAGGAGAGGTCTCTTACAAAACTTTTGTTTTGTTTCTTTAATTTATAATTGGTTACACAACATCCAAAAAGTACAGACAAATTTGTTTGGATACGATTTTAGAAATAATGATGAGATTGTTTTCAACATTATGTACTCTTTAATTAATTATTTTTGGATCACTTTGTTTTGTTTAAAACTTTTGTTTTGTTTCTCTCAATTTTACAATCTCAATTTTACAACTACAACGTATGATATAAGTGATATTGATGATTCTCATTTACCTTCTCGAAATCAATTTTTTATAACTTAGATAACACATCATAAATAAAATATATAACTTAAAAAACATTAATTTTAAAATAGATAATCAAATAATTCTTATTCATCCCACACACTAATATATTATCTATGCATTAATTTATCCACTACATAAATAAAATAGATCAAAAACATTAATTTTAATAGGTTTCTCCACTTCTCACTCTTCCTTTTGAATTCTTCATTGTTCAACGAGGTAATGATGATTGACTTACCTAAACTCTAAATCATAAATCCTAAATCCTAAACTCTAAATTATAAATCCTAAACCCTTGCGGATCCCTGCCCTTTAAGATTGAGAAAACATGAGTATATTTGATTGCAGAAGTATAATATATAGTAAAAAATCTCACAAAATCACATTTGATAGTGTGGTTTGATGGTTAGAATCATTGATTTGCAAGTTTAGAGAATTGGAGTTCGACTCGTGCAGATCCCTCCCTTATAATTCGTGTTCGGATCCGTCTCTGTTTTGGCTTCTGCTTTTGTATGAATTAGCGGCAAAACTTCAGATTTACTAGGATTTTTACTTTTTCTTTCTATCTATAAAATCAACCCTTTCTTTTAAATTTATAATTACTTTTGTTTGTGTAATGAAAATTTACGAGATGTTTACTGCCCAAGAAAATATTTACAGTAGATGGCAGTTCAACGATATTTACTCAATTGTAAAATTATTATAAAAAAAGAAAGCTCGATTGTAAAATTATATGCTACGTAATTAACAACAAAGTTTAACATAGATAAATAATCCAACAATAACCCAAAGGAATCTAACAAAATATCATAAATGAGATGATTATATATTTCACATAACATAGTTAGTACCAAAAGTAGATAACTTAGGCTTTTTCCTTTACTTAAACAACAAACATTTTCCCCCTAATCAAAATTAGTAACCGATAACTAAGCCTTTTTCCTTAATACTAAACAAGAAACATTTCCACCCAAATCAAAATTAGATAAAGAACGAACATAGTTAGCTTAAAAGGGTTCCTTGACTGATTATTCCACTGTGGCCTGGGGCAAATAGCGATCCAAATTATCAAGAAATTTATTCTCTTCAGAAATCTTATTCTCGAGAAACAAAATTCTCTCCCTATTATTCGTAGATCGATCAAAAAGTCCCTTTCTCTTTTTTTGAAGCTTCTCCATCTTGTGTCTCAATTTTCTCAACTCTTTCTCTGTGTGATTAAGAGATTCGACCACGTTCTTGTTATCTTCTTCAACCTCAACTAACTCTTGGCCCCACTTCATTCTTTTCAACAGCTTGTCTTCAACTGCGCTCTTTGTTTTGACAAGTTCATTCAAATGGGCCTGATTTGGGCCACAACGAAGCCATCTTCCTCGAAAAAAGCGACTTTTGCCTCGAAACTCGTCACATCATCACGAACAGAAAGTTTTTCGATTTTATTCACTTGTTGGACAAAGTTCAATAACAACCCATATGCAACACATTCGAACATATCCTCCGGATAGCCAGACCATACACTACGATTAATTAAAATTTTGAAGAATAAATTGTTAAGAATAGCTCTTTTTTGTTTAGTCGAAAGGATTGTTGAGCCTGGTTTTTCGTACCTGCGGAGTCTCATGAAGTGGGGTTTCTGAGGTGTGTACTTTTGAACATGTTGCAATCTTCTAGATATTTCCACGGGGATAACACCTCCTCGAAGTCGAAGGGAAGTATGATGTTACTACCTACCGAATTCGAGGCGCACTTAGGACTATCGTGAGGACTATGGTTAGACTTATGAATTCCTAATCTCATTATATCACCTGGTAAAAAGAAAATTGTACATAGTGTGAATCTTATTATATCCTCCATTTTTTGCAAATCGTGGATTTCTTGATATCGGGTCCATAGTTTGTTACCTCTAGTGCTCTGCTTCATCATCCTTCTACGGTAGACATTTATCTTCCCTCCATTTATCTTTAGCAACTAAATTGCATATGATCAATTCAACAATGTGTTTGTGTTTGTGGTAGTTAAATTACTTGCAAATTTTTTGAATTTTACAAACTTTTCTAAAATACTTCAGAAAAACGATACCTTCAGGCCACTATGAGTGGCACATTCGGTCCAATCAGTTCCGCTCCATTCCCACCGCAATCTCAAGTGCGCTCCCTTGAGAACTTTCAATGTTACTTCGGTATCATTCTCTTTGAATTGAACGTCGAAATGATCACCCTCGCAAGAAACACGCGTCGCCATGCCAGGGGACCAACCCCCTTCGTAGAAGACTTCCACTTGAGAAAACATACCAATCTCATGATCAGGCCTTGGAAAAAGGTGAATCGACGGTCTCAAGAAATTCGAAGCTTGTTTGTGCTTCGATTTATCAGTCATCATGACTTTTTGTACTTGTAAATCAATATCATACATCAAAAATTATCCAAAGCTTGTTTGTTTCGAGGGATTGTGATATACATGAATTATTCATGTATTTGATAATTCATGTGAGTTGTTTGATTTGTTGTATTTTGAAATCATTTATATCAAATTCCTTGTTTGATTCTTTGGTACAAAATCCAGGATTTGAATATTTGAATATTATAAAATATTATATTTATATTATTTTATTGTATAATATAATATTGTATTATATATAATATTATATTATATTATATTACTTCAATTCTTATTATATAATATAATATAATATAATATAATATTATATTATAATATTATATCATAAAATAACATTATATAATTTAATATAATATTATATGTATGTCATTTAATTCTTATTATATAATATAATATAATGTAATATTATATTATATTACTTTAATTTATATTATATTATATTATATTACTTTAATTAATTTATATTATATTGTTTTATATTATAGTATATATATTTTTTATGTTGTTATGTGATGTTATATTATATTATATTATATTATATTGTTTTATATTATTTTATATTATATTGGTTTATATTATATTACATTATATTATATTATAATATTTTATATTATATTATATTATGTTATATTATATTATATTCTATTATATTATGTAATATTGTTTTATATTATATTATAAATTGTTTTAAATTTTATTATATTACATTATAAAATAGTACATAATATATTATTATTGTTGTTTAATATAATATAATATAATTATAATATAATTATTGTTCATGAATATAATTTAAAGAAATAATATTATAATCAAATACATGGATAGCTCTATCCATGGATTTGTAATACCGATTTTGAAGTGGGAGTACGAAGTACAGCGACAAGAAATATTATCCCATTTAATCCCTCAAAACAAACAAGAAATTTTCGGCTTAATTACATAATAGTTCATTGATCGAATCCGAATCGGGAGGAGTTCATCAAAATCGCTCTGTTTCAATCAATTTTCAAAACTTATTTTTGTTCAAATTGGTTTTTATTCCAAGAAGACTTCTGTTAAATAAAAAAAAATTCTTTGGGGGAAATCTTTTTACTCTTCGGCATGACCTTAATATGGTCATCAGAGTTGTTACAACCCATGTTTGACAGTATCATCGGTGTCTGCGAAGGTAGAAACAAATATGGTAGTCACTTGTATGTCTCGAAAAAAATTGAAGTTTTTCTTTTTAACAGTTCCAGATAATGTATTAATTTTATATTTGAAAATTTCATCTATTTATCTGTCGGATCGGTGGTAGCTGAAAAAATATCACCATGGCAATGTTTTTTTCCTATGAAATAGAAGATCGTAACAGGTTACATATTGATTAACAAATGGCAGTATCTTAAAAAAAAATAAAAATTGGTAGTACGTTAATTTGTAGGCACGATGAAAATAAATGAAGATTTTTTATTAATTTGCTAATCCAAGAAGCTTTCAAAATGTCAAGTATCAACTACCTCATTAATGTTATAAAACGAAGAAGAAAAGAGAGAATTTGGGGAGACAATAATCTTATTAAATTGATTGAATGAATACAATAGCCACTACCCCCCTTTATATAGGAGAGGGTGAGTGCCGGCCAAGAAAGCTCTTGCCATATAAAATGTTACAATACAAGGAAATAATACAATATCAAATATACTAATTATCCTATAATTAATACATTAATCTTTCCTAGATTTGTTGACATCCATTATATTCATAACACTCCCCCTTGGATGTCAATATTTCATACGCATGAGAAGCTACCTCGTTAAAAACCTAGTCAGGAAAAACCCATTGGGATAAAAACCATAACTAGGGAAAAAGAGTGTAGCGCGTATTATTTCTCCCCCTCATGGGTACAAACATCTCTAAAATGACGGAGTCCAATTTTATGTCTTAGTTGCCTGAAAGTTTTAGTTGGCAACGATTTGGTGAAGAAATCTGCAAGATTATTACTCGAGCGAATTTGCTGGATATCTATTTCGCCGCTCTTCTGGAGCTCGTGTGAGGAAAACAATTTTGGAGAAATATGTTTCGTCCTATCTCCTTTAATATATCCTCCCTTAATCTGAGCAATACATGCAGCATTATCTTCGTATATCACTGTTGGACTCCCTTTGATTGTTTTAATACCACATGATTCTTGAATGTGTTGAATCATTGACCTTAGCCATACACACTCCCTACTAGCCTCATGAAGTGCTATTATTTCAGAATGATTTGATGATGTGGCAACCAAGGTTTGCTTCGTTGATCGCCAGGATATGGCAGTCTCACCATATGTGAATAAATATCCAGTTTGAGACCGAGCTTTATGTGGATCTGACATGTATCCGGCATCTGCATATCCGACTAATTTAGATTCCGATGTCTTTTGATAAAACAAGCCAACATCCGTTGTTCCTCGGAGATAACGAAGTATGTGTTTAATACCATTCCAATGTCTTCGTGTTGGCGCTGAACTATATCTTGCTAGAAGATTAACAGCGAACGATATGTCAGGTCTGGTATAATTAGCTAGGTACATTAATGCACCAATTGCACTTAAATATGGTACTTCTGGACCAAGGATTTCTTCGTTATCCTCCTTTGGACGGAAACAATCTTTCTTAACATCAAGAGATCGAACTTCCATTGGTGAACTTAATGGATGTGATTTGTCCATATTAAATCGTTTTAGAACATTTTCTACGTAAGTAGATTGGTGGACAAATATCCCATTTCTCAAATGTTCGATTTGCAATCCGAGACAAAATTTTGTCTTTCCAAGATCTTTCATTTCAAATTCACTTTTCAAGTATTCTGCGGTACTTTGAAGTTCTTCAGGAGTTCCGATGATATTAAGATCATCAACATATACCGCAATTATTACAAATCCGGAATTTGATTTTCTAATAAAAACACATGGACAAATTGGGTTGTTATGATATCCTTCTTTTGTAAGATATTCATTTAGACGGTTATACCACATTCTTCCAGATTGTTTTAACCCATACAAAGATCTTTTTAATTTTATGGAATACATTCCACGAGATTGTGAGTTACATGCTTCAGGCACTTTTAATCCTTCAGGGACTTTCATGTAGATTTCACTATCAAGTGATCCATATAAATAAGCTGTTACAACATCCATGAGATGCATATCCAGTCCTTCTGAGACTGCCAAACTAATTAAAAATCTAAACGTAATTGCATCTAAAACAGGGGAATAAGTTTCGTCATAATCAATCCCTGGTTTTTGTGTGAATCCTTGTGCAACAAGTCTTGCTTTATATCTTACAATTTCGTTTTTCTCATTACGTTTTCTCACAAACACCCATTTGTATCCTACGGGTTGTATACCATTTGGTGTTTGGACTACAGGTCCAAAAACTTCACGTTTCTCAAGAGACTGTAATTCCGCTTGAATTGCATCTCTCCATTTTGGCCAATCTTTTCTACGTCGACATTCTTCAATTGTTTTTGGTTCTTGATCCTCGTTTTCTTTCATTATATCAATCGCGATTGTATATACAAAATATTTGTCAATGACAGTTTTATTTCGGTTCCATCTATTTCCAGTGGAGACATAGTTTATTGAGATCTCATTATTATCAATGTTTTCAACATTATCAGGTACCTGAACCTCTACAGGGGTTATTTGTTCATTTGTGTCTCCTACTGTGTTATCATCAATATTCTTTTCAGAAGAATTTGTTTTATCAGAAGTATTGACTACTTCAGTTATGCCAACTTTATCTTGTTCCCTTTTCTTTCTTGGATTTTTATCTTTGGAACCGATTGGTCGACCACGCTTCTGGCGTATATCACTTTTAGAATTATCCAAGGGTATTTCGATACGAGCAGGAACATTTTCTGCTGGAATATACGATTTAGTTACTCTTTTCGTATCAATGAATGCATCTGGTAGTTGATTTGCAATTTGTTGTAAATGAATAATTTTCTGGACTTCTAGTTCAGATTGATTTGTTCGAGGATCATAATGATATATTGATGATGCATTCCATGTAATTTCTTGCTTTTCCAGCGTTCGTTTCTCTCCCCCTAACGCTGGGAACATAGCTTCATCAAACTTACAATCAGCAAATCTTGCTGTAAATTGATCTCCAGTTAATGGTTCAAGATATTTAATAATTGATGGAGATTCGAAGCCGACATAAATTCCCAATCTTCTTTGGGGTCCCATCTTTGTGCGTTGCGGTGGAGCTATCGGAACATAAACGGCACAACCAAAAGTTCTTAGATGGGATATATTTGGCTGCTGGCCAGTTACAAGTTGTATAGGGGAGTACTTGTGATAAGCAGTTGGTCTTAATCTAATAAGTGCTGCAGCATGTAATATGGCATGGCCCCATACAGATGATGATAACTTTGATTTCATAATTAGGGGCCTTGCGATTAATTGTAATCGTTTAATAAGAGATTCTGCCAGACCATTTTGCGTGTGTACATGGGCTACTGGATGCTCAACTTTAATCCCAATTGACATACAATAGTCATTAAATGTTTGGGATGTGAACTCACCGGCATTGTCAAGACGGATTGTCTTAATAGTATAATCCGGGAATTGAGCTCTTAATCTAGTTATTTGAGCAAGTAATCTCGCAAATGCAACATTTCGAGAAGACAATAAACATACATGTGACCATCTAGTAGATGCATCTACTAATACCATAAAATATCTAAATGGTCCACATGATGGGGTAATGGGCCCACATATATCACCTTGGATACGCTCAAGGAAATTGGGTGATTCATTCCCAACCCTAGTTTGTGATGGTCTAACGATTAACTTTCCTTTATAACATGCAGCACATGATATTTCGTTTGGTAATAGAATCTTCTGGTTCTTTAATTGATGCCCATCAGAATTTTCCACAATTTTTCGCATCATTATTGCTCCTGGATGACCTAAACGTTCATGCCATACCATAAAGTCATTCTGTGAATTATTAAATTCACTTTTCATTATAGCATTATGTGCCTCAATTGTATTAATACGTGTATAATACAAACCAATTGACAAAGCAGGCAATTTTTCTAACATGCATTTGTTGCCACAGACAATATTTGTTATGTGAAGATACTCAATATTATCTTTATTCATTGTTTCTATGTGATATCCATTTCTGCGGATATCTTTGAAACTTAATAAGTTTCTTTTTGATTTACTAGATAATAAAGCATCATCTATTATTAATTTAGTGCCTCTAGGTAGTAAAATGATGGCTCTTCCGGAGCCTTCAATCAAGTTTGAGGTGCCTGATATTGTATTAACATTTGCTTTCATCCTTGTCAAATTAGTAAAATATTTTATATTCTTAAGTATTGTGTGTGTTGTTGCACTATCTGCTAGGCATATATTATCGTCATCCATTTTCGTCAAATTCAAAAGAAATGAGATCTCCAGGTCTCTTCATTAAACAAAACAAATACTAGGTAAGATACAATGATTATAATAAAATGACATGCTAAGAATTCTAGAAAGCAAAAACAAACATACTAGGAAATAAAGATAAAATAAAGCACTATTGATAGAGAAATTATTCTAATCCTGGGCATCCATGCCAGCGAGGGAATACTCGTTATCACCATTTGGAGGGTTAAGATAGTCCTCCACGTCCAAACGTGTATTTACTAAGGGCATACTAAAAGGGTCTTCATTATCTTGATAGACCAAATTAACTTCTTTCGTATTTCCTTTCTCCTTCAGGGAGGCTTGGTAAAGCTCAACGAGGTGCTTTGGTGTACGGCACGCACGTGACCAATGCCCTTTGTCGCCGCACCTATAGCATGGATCACCAGATCCCTTGACATTTTGTGGTTTCTTGCCTTCTTGTGCGGGCTTCTTGATTTGACCTTCACGGGTTGAAAAATTGTTTCGACCTCGACCTCGACCTCGACCTCTACCATTTCCGCGTCCGCGTCCACGTCCGCGATTACGATCATTAAAATTAGCTGCATTCGCTTCAGGGAATGGGCTAGAACCCGTCGGACGAGTCTCATGGTTTTTGAGCAACAACTTGTTATTCTGTTCTGCTACAAGCAGACACGAAATTAAATCAGAGTACTTTTTGAACCCTTTTTCTCTGTACTGTTGTTGCAAAATAATATTTGAGGCATGAAAGGTGGTAAAAGTCTTCTCTAGCATATCCCCATCAGTGATATTTTCACCGCAAAGTTTCAGCAGAGAAACAATTCTAAACATTGCGGAATTATAGTCACACACCGACTTAAAATCCTGTAACCTCAGGTGCGTCCACTCGTCACGAGCCCTTGGGAGTATTACCGTCTTCTGGTGGTCATACCTCTCCTTGAGATTTTCCCACAAAACTAGAGGATCCTTGATAGTAAGGTATTCACTCTTTAATGCTTCGTGAAGATGGTGCCGAAGGAAGATCATCGCCTTCGCTCGTTCTTGGGTCGATGCCTTGTGTAATTTTATGCCTTATCTCCTTGTTATATTTCATGCCTTTGGTAGATATATATTTCATCTATAATTGTGTAGTATCCATTTATACTTAACCAAATACAGTTATTTTATAAAGTCACGCATGCATGATTTTTTTTTCTGTTTATGCTTATTATTTTGATTCTATAAATTTGTAAACTTATCTGACATGAAATAAAGGTATGAAATATCTACTTGTACATTACACAGGACAAATATAATACACATGGCATGAGATATAATACACAGGAGTGACAGGACATGATTTAATATGGCGTAGATATGAAATGAAGGCATAAAATATGGGCTTGTACAAATGCATGAAATAATATCATTTATCGAAATACAGAAGATATAGATCTATGAACTGGCTGTAAAGAAAAGCACTACCTTCTACTCAAATTTTGAGAGCTTTTCGTAGTTGAAAGATCTCAGCTGGTTTAGAGTCTCGTGCTGATAACGTGTTATAAAACGAAGAAGAAAAGAGAGAATTTGGGGAGACAATAATCTTATTAAATTGATTGAATGAATACAATAGCCACTACCCCCTTTATATAGGAGAGGGTGAGTGCCGGCCAAGAAAGCTCTTGCCATATAAAATGTTACAATACAAGGAAATAATACAATATCAAATATACTAATTATCCTATAATTAATACATTAATCTTTCCTAGATTTGTTGACATCCATTATATTCATAACAATTAAATGATTTAATATGATTTTTTACTTTTTTTTTACTATATATACTTCTAATGATTATATCTTTGCAGATGATGTTACAGTTGAAAGAATAAAAGCAGGCGCAATAAGCAATCGTTAAATACCAATGTTTTAAATTGCGATATTGCGGTCCATTGCGGCCGGGTGTTTTTTGTTGCGGATTGCGTTTGCGGGCGCAATTGCGCCGCAATGTCCTTATTGCGGACTTCCGTCGCGATATTAATTTATGTAATAATTATGGTATATTTTATATATATTCACAAAAAAAATTCTCAAAATTATATCATTAAATTAACTCTCAAAATTATATATTTGAATCATAGAAAAATAATTAGATTATCATGACCAATAATATATTTACATTTTAGTCGAGACAAGAAAAAAATTAAAAAATAACAACTCCAATATGAGATAACATGAGGGGGCATTTGGCAGGGACTATTTGCCAAATAATTAGGCGCTGGCAAGGGCCAAATTTGAGAGGGGCCAAAATATTAGTTATTTTGATATTGTTTTCATAATTAGAGTACATAAATATTCATAATTAATAAAACGCAATTCTAATTACAACATGAAACTTCAAAATAACAATAACAACACAAAATACATACGTACTTCTCAAAAACAAACACGCAACTACGACTAATTTCTTACTCTTCGGCAGATGAAATACCATTTTCGTGATCATCATCTTCTTCGTCGGATGAATCGTCATTCTCGTCCTCTAAATCGACAAGTACTTTTTTCTTCTTTGACGGTCGGGAATTTGAAGGCACGTCTTCGTGAAGCCTCTTCAAAACAACATTCGGAATCTCGAATTCGTCCGGCACAACTTCGACATTCCGTACCCATTCATTATTTTCATCTTCCAACACATCTTCGATTATCACCTCGATTGGATCTCTAGATTTGTTCATTTGTTTTTCTCGAAGCATAGAGTTGAACTTCACGAATATCAAATCGTTTAATCTTGCATGAAGCAATCTTGCTCGTTTTTTGGTATGAACCTAAATTAAATTTAAAAAAATTAAATAATATGAAAAAAATTAAAATTAAATAATATGAAAAAAAATTACTTGTTCGAACGAACTCCAATTTCTTTCACACGCCGATGAGCTACAAGTCAAACTCAATATTCTTCTCGCCAAAATTCTCAAACTTGGAGCACTCGAACCATGATTGGCCCACCATTTAGCTATTATATTGGACATGTAATCAAAATATTAAATCAATTAAAAAAAATTTAATTAATTAATTATTTAAAAATACCCGGATCGAAGTTTTTTTTATTTCTTTGTCGAATGGCAATATCTTTCCCAAACGAATCGAGACATTTCTCATATTTATCAAACTCGTCCGTAATTTTGTCTTGAGTCTCGATATCATACATACATGTCGCACAATCCAAAACACTAGCTCTAAACGACCCCTCTTCAATCTCCTTTTGATTTGAATAATAATAATACGGATTCAAGAAATAACCGGCTTCGTGCAATGAGGTTTTCAACTTGAGATCCCATCTCTTGTCAATTACGTCCCATGCGGCTTTATATTTACTCGCATCATCATTCAATCTCGAAGCAATTTCTTTTTTAACCTCCAATAATTCACCATATAAAAATCCCATCGCCGGTACATCACCATCTACTCGCCTTAAGACCCCAACTAAAGGCTCGAACAAATTAATCGCATGCTCGACTCCATTCCAAAAAGCATCCGATGAAATGATTTTGGTTGCCTTCTTTCCTCGCACGTTTTTTAAATATTCTCCACCCCCTAACTCGTGAAATTCGTCGGACCTAAAAAGTTTCTGAATTTCACTTTTTTTGTCATGAATACTCTTCAAATTCAAATAAGCCGTCGCAAAACGTGTAGTACCTGACCGAACCAAATCCCTATTCAGAACTCTTCTCATCAACTCCAAGACACGAGTATGTGCATAGAGAAAAATCGTAATCGCTCTAGCCTTTGCAATTGTTTTTTCAACATTTGGAAATTTGCCGATATCTTCAAGCATAAGATCTATGCAATGAGCCGCGCATCCCGTCCAAAAAATTCTAGGCCTTTTTGCTTTCAACAATTTACTAGCCGTCTCGTTTGGCCTAGCATTATCGGTAACAACTTGGACAACATTGCCCTCCCCTATCTCTTCGATACACTTATCCACCAATTCGAATATATATCGACCATCTTTCTTCTCACGTGAACCATCGATCGATTTCAGAAAACAAACCCCGTATGCACTATGCACCACGAGATTCATTAAGCCCCTTCCTTTCCTATCTGTCCACCCATCCGTCATAATCGAACAACCCGTTTGACTCCATGAATCTCTATGCGATTTAAGCCAATCTTGCATTTTTTTCTTCCTCTTCGCTAATAAAGGTCCGCTAAGCTCATATGCCGTCGGACACTTCAAATCTCTGCCATAATCGCCAATTGCTGCTACCATTCGTGTAAAACTCGGACGCGTCACGGTATTATGTGGAATCGAACTTTCGTAAAACCATTGTGCAATGTACTCACATGCACGATCTCGTTTCTCTTTTTTTAGTTTGGTTGTTAGTGCCGTTTGAACTTTCACTCTCTTTCCCTTTTTCGCAATTTCTTCTTCACTTAGTTTGCAAAATAAATCCATTGGTCCTACCGAACCTTTCGAGCTTTCACATTCTCTCAAATTTCTGCACACCGCCTCTTCTTCCTCCTCATCCGTCTCACTTCCTCCTTGCGAATTATCCAAATCAACACTCTCTCGAATTTCTTTGTCCGCTTGTTTTTTAGCGAGCTTCGCTTTAATTTGGTTATTGACGATCACTTGAAACTTTTTGCGCACTTCTTCGGTGACACTAACACATGGAACAACATTCCCTTGAATCCCCGCTAGGTGATCTTTTATCCGGGTTATACCTCCGCCATATACATTCTTGCAAAATTCACAACCGACCCTCAACGAGTTAGTAGGGTCCGCGCGATAAGCATACTCCCATGCGGGATCTTTGGATTTGGGTTTCGTAAAAGAATTTTTCGTTGACATCCTAAAAATATTAAAGCAACACAAATCAATTTTTGAAATCAAAATATCAATGAAATACAATAACTATTATGAAATTCATACATTTGTAAATGAAATTGACACAATCTAGAAGTTATACATGCATTAAATGATTCAATTATTAAAAAATTTCAGAAAAAAAAGAAAACCTAGATACCAAAATCAACCCGTAACTAGAGAAAAACCAGCAAAATTGAAAAAAACGAACCTTGAACAAGTCTCCTACAGCTCTCCTCTTCCTCTTGAGAAAGAAAATTCCAACAAAAACCTCAATTTTCAGGGTATCACCGTAATTTTCAGGGTACCCTCCACTGCCGCAGAGTCTTTTCTTTTTTTTTGCTTGTCGCCAGATGTCTAAATGAATGCCTCCACTTCATTATTTGATTCAAATGTGTATATAAGTTAATGGATCAAATATTTGAAGTTAATGGATCAAATATTTTAAATGGATCTGAATCCAAACCCAAAACCGCAATTTTCATCCGCAATTAGCGCAATCTAACCGCAATTTCCCCCGCAATTGCGCCGCAATGCCCGCAATTTTTCGAAAACGCAATATATCGCTATATGGTGTTGCGAAATTGCGATTCTAAATATCCCACCGCAATTTCCGCAATTGCGCCGCAATTGCGCCGCAATTTTAAACACTGTTAAATACTAACTTGTGTGATAAGAAATTAGGGTTTTATTTTGGATGTGTGGACTGTGAAGGATACTTGATGTCAATACAGGCCAAGAAAAAAAATACTTTTCAGCAACTTTGTTTATCTTGGCATTATGTTTTGGTGAAATAAATATAATTAAAAATTTGGATAGAAATTTAGATGCTATTTGTAGAATGATAAAAAAAAAGTAACTTACATTTTTTATGTAACACAATTATCTATAGTCAAAATATTAATGTAGAATAAGTTATTGCAAAATACAACTAAAGTATTTATGATGTTATTATCTTTGGAGTTATATTTTTACTCAAAAACATAAAATTGTGCATTCTCCATTGTTTTTTGGGTGAAAGGCAAGCGCGATGCGCACTCGATCCAGTCATTTTTATAAATCTCAAAAAAAAAAAGTACACTATTTACATGGTTTTTAAGAAATAAAGGTAAATTAAATTTTTGCCTACGAAATTCTCCTATGCCTATTACTAACTCAAATTTTGATTGTTATCTCACTAGGCCTACCGTACTTGGTTTCCCACCCTAGCAACTAAAATCCCATTTTCTTACCAAATCGTCTATGTCTTTGAGAACTAGTTCGTGCATCCGACCTTTTTTTTTTGAAAAATGCGATTGTTGCGCTTCTTCCAAATACACCATATTGTTGCTAACCATTTAGTGTCCCATCGTGCTCTTGTATCCGGAGCTTTGGAGTTGTTCGTTTTCTTCCATAGAAGTAATAGTGTTGTATTTTGCAAAAGGACATTTGGCTCAATTCGACGCCAAATTTCTTGCGTGAATGAGCAAGTCATGAAAAGGTGTTCGACCGATTCCAATGGTGTTGTGCGAAGGGCACATGTCGGGTCGTGTGGCCACCCTTTTTTTAGTAAGTTGTCTCCGGTTAGGATCTTATTATTGAGCACTAACCACCCAAAATTTTTCACTTTGATCGGTGCTTTGATTTTAAAGATTTTGTTAGTCCATTCACATTCTTCCCCTGGGTGCGAGATGCGACCATAGATGATGCTTGTTGGGTATCTCGGTGGTTTGGCTTGTGAATTTTGTGGCTCATTGAGTGGGTGGTTGATTCTTTTTATTGAGTTGTATAACGGCATTAGTTTTTGTAAGTCCTTTACGAAATGAGAGGCTATGTTGACGGCAATTGAGCTTAGTCCCTCGGAGTTGTGGATGTTATAAAGTGAACGCATGGTGCTTGACCATTGCGAATCTCGGTCATAGTCTAATTTGAATAACTACTTCATTAATAGAGCTTTATTTTGTCTTTCCATGTCTAAAACGCCTAGACCTCCATTTTGTTTTGGTAGGCATATCTTTTGCCAATTCATTATGCAATGCCCTCCTACCACCTTATCCTCTCCTTTCCAAAAAAAGGCTCTAAGTAATTTGTTTAACTCGACAATGATACCGAAAGGCATTCTCCATTGTTACGAGAAAAAAAGATACAATTGGTCTTATTAAGATAATCACATACATCTCAAAAGAAAAATCGCACAAAACGGACATGAAAGTGAACAAGAAATACCATTGGTTATTTGATATCAAACATCACGATTTTGCCAACAACCTTCATTTATGGATCGTATTGCCAGCATCACTACTTGAAGAAGTATCTGGCAAAAGTTATAATTAGGTTACAATATATATGATTTTAGAAATATTATAATTTGGCATATCTCCCTAAATCCTAAAACCTAAACCTAAACCCTAAACCCTATGGCCTCCCTCCCACAGCAAATTAATAATATATGGTGCTTGTGAACAATATAAAACTGGTTATATTCAAATGTTCTGGTTTTAAGAATTTTTTTAGTGTAAGAACACAAATCAATGAATAAATTATAATTACATTTTTATTTAATACAACGAGAATAAAACAATATTAATATAGCCGCAGCGTAGCGCGGGTACTTTTCTAGTATGTTAATATACATGGAGCGATCATCTTGTACTTTTAGTGAGATGAACTGGTATCGGTGCATGGTGGACCAATATCATGTGTTTTATTGTGTCACCTTTGCATGGCCTAAATAATGGGTAGTACATATATTGCATGGATAATTATACTCTTCCCCCTCAATTCCCCCCACTATTCACGATTTGTACTGAATAGTGTGGTGCGGTTTTAATTGCTCTCTCTAATTTGCACTTCCCATTTCAATTGACGGTTAATTGTGCTTTGAATTAACGGTTAATTCAAATATAATTAATGATTAATATAATTGTATTAGTCATCAATATAATTAATAATTTTAATTAACCATCAATTCAATTGGGAGGTGTAAATTTGGAAGATGTATATGATTTTTCCCCACATCGTGAATAGGGGGGGAATGGGAGGCACAGTAAATGGCCTCTTGTTGCATGGCTGCCATATTAATGTCCTAGGTACGAGGTGCAATTAGTGGGCCTTTAAAGACTAACAACTATTCTGGAGAGCATAGCTCAAAGCTTAATACCGTGTAATTGATAGGTACAGTTGTCTTTGCACTATATAGTCATGAACTGGAGTGTTGGTAGGGATGTCAATGGTGTGGATATTGCCCGAACCGACCCGAACCGTATCCGAAAAAATATCCGGATTCGAAAAAAATATCCGAATCCGAGTGGATCCGGATATGTATCTGGTTGCTAATTTTAAGATCCGGAACCGGATTCGATATTCGGTTTTGGTGCGGGAACCGGATCCGTGTTCCGGATCCGGATATTTTTAGGATCCGGATACTCGAAACTAGATTCGAGTATCCGAAACCGGATCCTGATACTCATATTATATATTATTTTATGTATTATATTTGATATTAGTCGAAAAATCATATACAAATTAATGATTTGTAAGTGATTTAACTCACAATCGTAAAATTATGTTTAAATATAATCATATTTATCGTTCATGTCACAAATTATATATATTTATAACTAAAAAGTAAGTTACGTTATGATAACATAGTATTCGTTTTAATATCCGAAACAGAACCGTATCCGTATCCGACAATATCCGAACCGTATCTGTATCCGTTTATTATCCGAACCGTATCCGGATCCGACAATATGGATATGGATCTGGTATGACCACTATCCGAACCGGATCCGAACCGTTGACACCCCTAAGTGTTGGGTGGCATCATTAATAGCATATGGAGGCTAGAGCCCTATTTTAGGCCTAACAAAAAGAGAAGGGTTTTTGAAAGTACCTAGGATTGGTATATACGATTCAATCATGCATCCATAGGTAAAACTTACAAAATAGAAATACAACTAACTCCAACTGTCCAACAAGACAGCATACAACTAAACATTAATCACAGTACACAAGAAAACATAAACAAACTGCTCACAGTCTTTAGAACCAAACATCTGAACGAATCTTCAAAAATACTAGCTGAAACACGAGCTAAAACTGTTGGGATTATTGGGGTTTAATTGTTGATTTTTATGTTGGAGAGAATATGGGGGGCTGTTGTTGGAGATTGATATTTAATACCAATAAACAAATACTGACAAAAGTAACACACACGGTGAGAGGGGAATCAATCTGTAGAGTTTTGATAAACACCACCAAATAAATCTGACGGAATTTCTTCAATAGATAATTGATACAAATCACCCAAAGGGTGCACACATCACACAATTTCTTTTTCTTTTTTTTCTTCATTCTTTATTATATTTCTCTCAATTTTTATGGAGATTTTCTCTCTAAAAACACATGAGATGGGTTGCATTTATAGATCGCATGCACCCTCTCAATACAACTCTTGGTTTATCTAGATACTTCTATTATATCTAATAGACACTTATTTATTTAATAGACATCCCCTTTAGACATCTATTCTAGACACTTCTATTTTACATACACATACATTGAATATTATTCTGCCCTAATAATATTATTAATTAATATATTAAAAACATTAATTTCAATACTCCCCCTTAATGTTTTTTTTCGTTATTTTTTTTTTCTCTCGATACTCCCCCGTGATTTTTTTTCCGTCACGCTCGTCTATTTTTTTTTTTTTTTTTTTTTAAACTCTTTTTTTTTTAATCGGCTTTTTTTTCGAATCGTCCTTTTTCGGATCATCATTTTCGAATTGCCTTTTTCTGAATCGTCCTCTTTCCGGATCGTTTTTATTGGATCTTTTTTTTCGTCGAAATTGGCTTCTTTCTTCACCGAATTTGAGTTGCAAAATTTGTGGGAACCCGAACATACCGTCTTGGGTTGTCGTGGCCTTCTCCTACTCCAAATTTCTACTAAACCCGATAAATCGCTAATGAGTCGTGAAGTTCGTGTGAGCCCAAGTACGTAACCTCTTTGGTTGTCTTGGTGACTCCTTCTCCGACTTCTAATAAACTCGATAATTCGGAAATGAGTTGTGAATTTCGTGTGAGCCCAAGTACGTAACCTCTTTGGTTGTCTTGGTGACTCCTTCTCCGAATTCTACTAAACTCGATAATTCGGAAATGAGTTGTGAAGTTCGTGTGAGCCCAAGTACGTAACCTCTTTGGTTGTCTTGGTGACTCCTTCTCCGACTTCTACTAAACTCGATAACCATCGTTTTTTTTTTTTTTTTTTTTATAACCGTCGCTCGATAACCGTCGCTTTAGATAACCGTCGATCGATAATCGTCGCTTTAGATAACCGTCGATCGATAACCGTCGCTCTGATACCAATTTGTTGGGATTATTGGGGTTTAATTGTTGATTTTTATGTTGGAGAGAATATGGGGGGCTGTTGTTGGAGATTGATATTTAATACCAATAAACAAATACTGACAAAAGTAACACACACGGTGAGAGGGGAATCAATCTGTAGAGTTTTGATAAACACCACCAAATAAATCTGACGGAATTTCTTCAATAGATAATTGATACAAATCACCCAAAGGGTGCACACATCACACAATTTCTTTTTCTTTTTTTTCTTCATTCTTTATTATATTTCTCTCAATTTTTATGGAGATTTTCTCTCTAAAAACACATGAGATGGGTTGCATTTATAGATCGCATGCACCCTCTCAATACAACTCTTGGTTTATCTAGATACTTCTATTATATCTAATAGACACTTATTTATTTAATAGACATCCCCTTTAGACACCTATTCTAGACACTTCTATTTTACATACACATACATTGAATATTATTCTGCCCTAATAATATTATTAATTAATATATTAAAAACATTAATTTCAATAAAAACATCAGAACAAAACACGAGCTAAAACACGATCTTAAAATATCACCACTAAACAACTCCTCATTAAACAAAGCATCTGAACGATACGCCCAACTCTGGCTAATCCTCTCCCTCCATGGAAGACCAATAACATGCATCTTCAAAACGATCTTACAAAAGTAAAGAGAAGCAAAATATGTTAGCAAAGCGCAACTCAGAAGTGCTTGAGAAGTTCATCGATGGTGGTTTCCGGGATAGCGGGTATAGTATCCAAATGAGAGGTGGTATCCGGGATGGAGGTGGTGTGTCCTAACGAAACTTCCAACTGACGATGCTGAACCATGTCAAAGTAAGAGTGATAGAGGGTGGCCTGAAAATGCACTATATATATACGAAGTTAGAAAGGTGGCATCAACCGAGTCAAAATGACTAAGTTTTAATATTATTATTAGGGTTTTGCAACCCACAAAATGCTTCAATTTCGAATATTTTATCATTAGAAAAGCCTGTCTGGATAGCAAGATCGTCTTGCAGGGCCTCAAGCATCTTTTCCTTACTTTTTATGGATTTTTTCAGTTTCTTTGACATGGTACCTTTTTTGGTTTTTTTATTTTTAGAGTTGGCATTAGTACTATTAAAGGCAGCATCTTTAAATATTTTTCTCTTAGAAAGAAGGAACCATGACATGAGCTTCCTACTTTTCCTTGTGGTTAGTGATTTAGATGAGGGTCCTGAATTATTTAAATTATTAATATTGAATATACCTTCTTCTTGAGAGGCAAGCAGTTCATTCGGGAAGCTAGAATCAGCATCTCCGGATTTGAAAGCCTCTTGGATACCCCTGGACTGCACCAGCAAGCATTTCTCAACATTTTCCTGATCCTCAGCAGCAGCAACCTCCCGTCCCGATTCTTCTTCTTTGGTGTTAGAACCGACTCCCTCTGAATCGATTTTCTTGAAGAAATGCGTGATCATATTAGTGGTATCTTCGCACAGAGGTTGTTTTGGGGATTCATCTTCTTTTGGTGCATGTGGACTCTGAGTGTCGGTCTGTGTTTGCAGGGGCTCTGGGGTTGCTGCTATCGTTGTGTGCAGGATGCTTGAATCAAGGATGAGGTTCGAAGGGCCCCCTCCTTCTTTGCGTGACGTACTCAAGGAGCCCGTCTGGGCACTGGGGTGGCTTAACTAGAGTCTGCGTCTCTTTTTTGTCGTTGGTTGAGATGATTGATCCACAACCTGGTCGTTCCGGCTCTCAATTGACAGTTTTTTTGGGACCCATTTTTGTACTTTCTTCTTCCCTTTGCGTGCCTCAGAGACTGCCATGAGGCCATGGGCATTCTCTCCTTTTTGCATCCTGCTGCGCATGGTTGCAAATGAGTCCTCAGAGGGTGTAGGATCTTTAGGGAACCGATTTTGGAGTGGTTCAATGATGGAACTGAGCGGCTCAACCAATATCCGCTGGCCTCTGCCTGGCCCGATACTAGACAGATAGAGTGATTTCGAGACCAGCATGAGATATGTGGTGCCTATGAGAAGCGTAATGGAGTCCAGGTACGAAACGTTATCCACCGGTCCATGGAATCAGGACCGGTCCTGAGTTTTCGGAGGTCTGTGACATGATGTTACGATAATTCAAAATTACGAAATTATATCATATAATAATGAAAAATATTTTTAAATTTAGAACTAAAGAAATATTCATAAAATTAAGATCAAAATATTACAAAACATATAACTAGAATATTCATGGCGCCTCTTTGAGATTGAATAAATTTTTTGTGTTTTTCTTTATTTTTTCTTTTCTCATTTCCCGACATAAAAGTTCTTTTACGTGTCATGATTATAATTACAAATACAAAGAAATACTTACAAAATTTCCATAATTTAACTAAACAATTAAACAAAATACAAACAATTCAATCATACAAACTAAATACGATTGACAACACAAATTTTACAATTATACAAACTATACAATTTAAATTCAACAAAATTAAATGCAACAAAATTATACAAATCATACAAAACTAAATGAATACACGTCAGAGAACAAATTATACACTATTAATAGAGACTAAATTATACAAATTTGACAAACTAAATTATACAAACATACAAACTAAATTAAACTATTAATAGAAACTAAATTATACAAACATACAAACTAGATTATACAATTTGACATGACAATTTTCAGCAAATTAAACTAACTCAATTAAATACCAGAGAACAATACAATCAATACACAATTTTCAACTAATTAAACACAATTTGACAGCATAATTATACAATTACACAAACACAAATGAATGCAATTTAAACTGACTCATATTTTCAGCACAAGAACACAAATTAAATACCAGATTATCAGCTAAAAAAAACATAAACTAGATACCATATTATCAGCACAAGAACACAAAATTTCAGCACAAGAACAAATTCAACACAATTTTCAGCAAATTAAATAAGATTTCAGCAAATTAAACTTACTCAAATTGATTATCAGAAAATTAAATACGATTTCAGCAAATTAAACTAACTCAAATAGATTATCAATAAATTAAACTAACTAAAATTGATTTTACCTTTTGTAAATTGCTGACAAATTAGATAAATGCTCGAAACACCAGAAAAATTGGAGAAATACTCGAAACACCAGAGAAATCGAGTTTCGAGGAGAGAAACGGCTAGCTCTGCCTCTCATCATCAGATCCGTCGCGTCACCGGGGAGTCGTCGGGTCGCCGTGCAGTCGTCGCGTCGCCCAGACAGAGGTGATGTTGTTAATGGATACGGACCCGATTGTATTAACGGGTCTGGTGGTTTGGATTTTTTTTTTGGTTGTGGGTTTTATCTATTGGTATTATATGTATAGTGTTAAATATAAAATATGGGAGGTTTTTTTTTTTTGGGAGGCATGTGACCTGGGCCAACTGGGCCAAAGCCCAGGGCCGGGCCTGCATGGAATAGTATTGTTCCAAAAGAGGAGGTCATCTGAGCCAATTGCTCGATACAAAAGGCCTGGATCGGGATATTGTGTAGCCGTAACCATACCTTGTAGGGAAAGGGTGTCATAGCGGTATCAACCGCCACATTCCACGGGTATATCACAAAATTTTCTAATAAGAGGTGTGTGATGTTATATGAGACAAATGTAGGGAATTCTTTCCGTCCCCGGGCCCGCGCAGCGGATATGTTGGCCCTGTCCGGTTTCCTTAATCCAAGATCACGCCATGACTTCGAAGGGTACGATGCAAATAAGAAGATTAGATTCATACCAGTGCAAAATTGATTGCACACGAAGGGTTGATTACTAGTCTTCTTTCTCCTGTCACGTTGGTGACAATCCGCGCGTCCCACACCACGCGTCTTTCACCACTTGTTGACCGTCTTCTCTTTCCTTCGGGTTGATCACAACCGAAGAGCCACAAGTGTCGCTCCTCTACTTGTATCCACCGTGAGTCGGAGTTCGTCGATAGCGGGTGCAACTGCCTAGACGATGTACCGGCGAACTTGCTTGATTGGTTGATTCTCTATACCGGAAAACTCATTTTCTCGGTTCTCTCTCTTTACACAATTTCACTCACTAGAAAGATGTCTCTCTATATTTCTGGTATATTCTGAATAATACGAATGATTCAACTTAATAGAAGAGAGAGAATTATCCTATTTATATCCAATGTTCCAGAAATCGCTCGTCGCTCGCTGGTCGGCAGACGATCATCGAGCGCCAACAATGATTAATCGGGATTAATCGGGAATCTCGACGGACCTCGGCGGATTTTTATTTTTTTTATATTTAATATTTAAATTAATTAAACAAAATTACAAATCACAGTTTTTTTAATAAGTTTTGAATAATTTAAGTACAAAAATACACTACGTCACTAAACTAACATAAACTCAAATAATAATAATAATTTATATATATAAAAATAATATTAAAAATATGAAAAAATTTAGTCCAAATTTATTTTTTTGAATACTATCCGACAAACGATCATTTTCATTATTGATGTCTAATTTTTTTGATGTCAATGGGGATCCATTGACAATCCATAACGAAAACGATCGTTATTTTGAATAGTATCCCACAACCTCTCATAATATATGATTTTTTGTGCTTCACATTCAACCAACTGGGCTATAGATCCGTTGGCAATTCAACAAAAAAAAAAACACTTCTAAAAATCGGCTCGGCGGCCGCTTGGCGGTTTTGGCGGACCCTTGGCGGCCGCTTGGCGGATTCTGCCAAACACAAAATGCCAAGGGATTATCTCGACAGCGGACCATCGAGGAGTGATTAATCACCGATTAATCGGCCGCCAAGACCGATTTCTGGAACACTGTTTATATCTCATAGGATTATGATGGGCCAAGAGGCATGTATATCCAATATACATCCTTTCACACAGAAAACTGCATGAACCTGTTCAGTATTATGTCCATACGAAATTGGTAAATTTCTGCAACAGAAATTCAACCTTCACAAAAGTTGTAGATAATCTTATTATCTACCCAACCCAATTTGTCCTGGCCCAATTGGAGTTCGTATGCAAAAGTTATGACTGTTTTACTAACTGTATGTCATACTGTTGCACCCTTTCGGTATTTCATAGAAATGACACTGATACTTCGATCATATGAAATATATTTCTACATGAAGGTTGTAGATAATCTTATTATCTATCTAACCCAATTTGAACCATTCAAATTGGATTTTCCTACTGAAAGATATGACCACGAATGTACGCTTACATTCGTTTATCCTTGTGTACACTTTTACGGTTGATCCGAAACTGTATTTCCTTCAGTCTCCCACTCAATTTCAGATCTACCTAAAAGATACCCATGCTTATCCAATATGCACGATTTTAGAGAATATAGCTCGCGTATCAAATACCAAGCTATGCACATCTTATGTGCCAACTTTATAATCAAGCCCGACTTAGTACGACTCGTTGTGTGATCATGTAGGTTCGGTTAACGATGGCTGTAGGCTGTTTCCAAAGCACTACAAGCCCATGAGTGGGATCTAGTCACTCCATCATGGCTACCCATGTTAACACGAAGAATGATTGTGATCATTGTGCCTATCTTGAATAGCGGTTATTAGTTCTCTTGTTAGCGATATATGTTAATCAAAATGCATGGTGGTAGTCATCCTTATATTTTGATGAACTCTACTTATTCCTCGTTTCCGAACTGATTTAACAAATTCAATCGATATTAACCGTTAATATCATTGACCATGGCCATGGTTTTCGTTAATCAATTCATCGACTGGCCTAAGAGATATCTCTTCCTTTCGGAATAAACAATTCCTATCTTGGAGACTCATATTGAATTCCGTGTTTCAGACAATAGCCAATGATGACCGTTTTAGCTCCCTGTTATGGTGAGCGTAAGGTCATATCAAAGTATTATGTTACGCACATAACGCAATCGATGGTCCCCTCAAGTATGAAGAACCTAATACCCTACTCGTCGCGAGTCCATCCAAAATGACTAAACCATGTCATGGTCTCGCGGCTTCGGTCATATCCAATATATGTCACCTAGCATATATCTACGTTCCCGATTCGACAAACACCTTTGTCATATGATTAGTAAAACATAATCATCTCCTCGGCTAACGTACTAGTGTACATGTTCAGTCTATTATCTGATAATGTAAATGCTTCACTCTTAAGCAAACTGAATCATGACTATGGATGTTTAGAAATGAAACTTTAAGTGTGACGGTTTCGCTGAACATAATCATAAATTATGTCGACGTCCACACAAGTTCAAATCAGGGTTCATGTAATCAAATTACACAACCCGCACACAATTTTCATATAAGATAAATGCAAATGATAAAATTTTAAAATCTCGAAATTGCATTAATATAAGATAAGTTTGGGGTGATACAACGTTTACTAATCTATTAGACTAATCTCGTCCTACGAAACTATCGTTTTAGATAACTAACTACTCTCTTCCTCCTCTAGGTATCTCAAACCTATAACTTTCGCATGGTAATCGTGCTTAGCTTGCGAGAGTGGTTTAGTAAACGGGTCCGCAACATTCCTGTCAGTATCAATCTTTTCTATGATAACATCCTTTCGTTTTAAAATCTCACGGATCAAGTGAAATTTTCTGAGTATGTGTTTTGGAGCGATGATGTGCCCTCGGTTCCTTGGACTATGCTATCTCTCCCGTATTGTCGCAATACACAATCACAGGTTCAGAGATACTCGGGACTACTCCAAGTTCGGACACAAATTTCTTGATCCATACCGCCTCATTTGCTGCTTCCGAAGCCGCAATATACTCCGATTAAGTTGTAGAGTCTGCTATTGTGGGTTGTTTGGGACTCTTCCATACTACCGCTCCACCATTTAGACAAAATACGTATCCACTTTGTGATCGAAAGTCGTCGACACATGTTTGGAAACTGGCGTCGGTATATCCAATAATAACCAACCCTGATGTCTTTCCACCATAAATTAGAAATTGATCCTTAGTTATTCGTAAGTACTTAAGGATGTTCTTAACCGCGATCCAATGCATATCCCCTGGATTAGATTGGTAGCGCGAAACGACGCTCAATGCATACGACACATCGGGGCGCGTACAAATCATGGCATACATAATTGATCCAACTGCCGAAGCGTATGAAACAATACTCATCGCATTCTTATCCTTACTCGATGTCGGACATTGAGTTTTAGAATACGATATACCACTCGACATTGAAAACCGTTTCAACACTTTGTCGATGTACGTGCTTTGACTCAAGCCGAGTAACTTCTTGGATCTATCTCTATAAATCCTCACGCCTAATATATAAACGGCCTCGCCCAAATCTCTAAAAATATTAATTTAATTAATAAAATAGAAACGTAAATTACATATAATGATAATAATAAAATAATATTATCATTATATGTAATTCACGTTTGGAAATTTATTAATTAAATTAATATTATTTAATATTATTTTATTAATATTTTTAGTATTATTTGTGATATATGAATTAAAAATAAATAAAAATATCATAATTTCCAAGAGTGTACTTTTTGAGCGGGAAATTGTCCATTTGGGCAAAAAACGGGAATGTTCGTTCTCTCTCTTGTTTTTTTCGCGCCAAATCGTATAATTCGATATTGTATAATATTATTTTATTATTATCATTATATGTAATTTACGGTTCTATTTTATTAATTAAATTAATATTTTTTTTATATTATTTTATTAAAATTAAAGTATTATTTGTGATATATGAATTAAAAATAAATAAAAATATCATAATTTCCAAGAGTGTAATTTTTGAGCGGGAAATGGTCCATTTGGGCAAAAAACGAGAATGTTCGTTCTCTCTCTTGTTTTTTTCGCGACAAATTGTATAATTCGATATTGTATAATATTATTTTATTATTATCATTATATGTAATTTACGTTTCTATTTTATTAATTAAATTAATATTTTTTTTATATTATTTTATTAATATTAAAGTATTATTTGTGATATATGAATTAAAAATAAATAAAAATATCATAATTTCCAAGAGTGTACTTTTTGAGCGGGAAATGGTTCATTTGGGCAAAAAACGGGAATGTTCGTTCTCTCTCTTGTTTTTTTTGCGACAAATCGTATAATTCGATATTGTATAATATTATTTTATTATTATCATTATATGTAATTTACGTTTGGAAATTTATTAATTAAATTAATATTTTTTTATATTATTTTATTAATATTAAAGTATTATTTGTGATATATGAATTAAAAATGAATAAAAATATCATAATTTCCATGAGTGTACTTTTTGAGCGGGAAATGGTCCATTTGGACAAAAAAGGGAATGTTCGTTCTCTCTCTTGTTTTTTTCGCGACAAATCGTATAATTCGATATTGTATAATATTATTTTATTATTATCATTATATGTAATTTACGTTTCTATTTTATTAATTAAATTAATATTTTTTTTATATTATTTTATTAATATTAAAGTATTATTTGTGATATATGAATTAAAAATAAATAAAAATATCATAATTTCCAAGAGTGTAATTTTTGAGCGGGAAATGGTCCATTTGGGCAAAAAAATGAGAATGTTTGTTCTTTTGCTTATATCTTTCTATTATATTCATGAAATTTAAATTATATTATATTATTTTATTAATATTAAATTATTATTTGTGATGTATGAATTAAAAATAAATTTAATTGAATTATTTTTTAAATAATTATATATGTTTTAATATATGAATAATAATAATATAATTATATTAAAATAAATATTAACAAACATATTATTTGACTTAATTAATATTAACAATAATATAATAATATTTAATAAATGTTATTAACAATTATATATTTTTAAGGGTCCAAAAGAGAAAATGTCGGCAGAAATTAAAAAACCTTGACCGGGTTTTTAAAACCCGGAATAAAAAGAGCACCAAAATCCGTACTCTGAATTTTCAGCGGAGAGATTTAAAATCTCGGTATTTTCTTTGTCCTTTAGCGGGCGGGATTTAAAATATCGCTTTTTCTAGTTAATTACCTTTAACTGCTTGTTTTTTTGTTAATGAAGGCTTAATCCGGCTGATTTTAAAAATCCGGTGTTTAGTGTTAATTAATCCTACGGGATTTTAAAATCAGGCATTTTGTGTTATTTAAACTTACGGGATTTTAAAACCCGGCTTTTACTGAAATTAATCCGGCGGGATTTTAAAACCCAGTGGTTATACTTTAATCCTGCAAAAGCTGACATAATTGTTTTTTGAAGGTAATTAATCCGGCGGGATTTTAAAACTCAGTAGTGGTGGGATTTTAAAATCCGTTCCAAGTTATATATAGAATATTTGCGAAAAGAAGTTATTTTTTGAATTAATTTTCCAAACAACACCACGTGCAGAAATACTCCTAACTTATACTCCTTTGACTTATGTGTTGGGTGATCTCGACTCTAAGACTTTGTTGAAGATTGAGATAAGACGCAACATATTCAGAACATTTCTCATTACTCCTTCTACTTGATACATCAATAACTACTACACAAAACAACCTACTTTGACTAACACTTAAACTACCACCATTGATACTGACACAAGACACATAACCAAAATTAACCCTACTACCACCGTCTCTGACAACTTGGACGATGTTTGACACATAACAAAACACAATTTATTCTTGGACTCGATATTACGACTGGACATTACGGCTTGTCCAGAAAAGCCTCGTTCTTGTTCCACTACTATCATCTCAATTCTTCTGCCCTATCAGGGCCTTCACTTGTTCCGCCATCTTGTCGTCAACATGTTTTCCTCCTGCCTTCAACAAACTCTTAATTCCCCTTATTTAATTGACTGATAATTATATATTATTTGAACTCGAGGCGAAGAGCGGAAACTCGAGGCGATTCTGGGGTGGAGGCAAACCCTAGCCGCCGCCTCCACCCCCTCCTCTCTCAAGCCTTCTTCGACCCAGCTTCTGGAAGCCCTTTGCGAGGTGAACGGAGATCCGAGATCCGAGAGGAAAACGAGCACAGAAACACGGCGACGGAGATCTTCGACCCAGCTTCTTTGACCCAGCTTCTGGAAGCTTCTGGAAGCCCTTTGCGAGGCGAACGGAATCCGAGATCCGAGAGGAAAACGAGCACAGAAACACGGCGAGCGGAGATCTTCGACCCAGCTTCTTCGACCCAGCTTGCTTCTGGACCGCGGCGACGGAGGAAAACGACGCTAGCGAGCGACATCGCCTCGAAAGAACGGCACAGAAACACGAGCACCGCCAATCGATCTTCTCGAGCGGAGTTATCGCCTCGAAGAGTCGAAGACGAAACCTCCATGGATCGGCTCCCTCCTTTGCCGGTCTTCATCAAACTGGATCTGGAAGCCGATCGAGAAGGAAAGGGAGGAAAGGGCCGTTCTGGTCATCATCTGTTGTTTCGACGGGAGGAAAGGGAGGAAAGGGACTGGCGACGTCTGGAAAAGGAGGAAAGGGCCACATCCACTGCCGACTGGCGACGAATGGCGACGGTAGGAAAGGGAGAAAAGGGGCCACCGCAACGGGAGCTTGGAACCCAAGCAAGGCGACGACGGAACGAGGCCACCGCGACGACGGCAAAGGAGACAGCGACACGCGACAGCGACAGCCCCTGGCGGAGATCCGAGGACGATAGCCCCGGCGACAACCCGAGGGCGACTGCCCCTGGTGGAGATCCGAGAGCGACGGGCACAGCCCCGGCGACAATCCGAGGGCGACAGCGACAGCGAGGGCGCGACAGGCTGCGACAGCGAGGGCGACGGTGCCGCGACAAGGAAAAGGGTGACAGCTCCGACGAGGTCGATAATGGAGACGAACCGATCGTCTAAGGATGGCCGAAAGCATCATCTCGGTTTGTATCTTAATTTTGGAATTGTAATTTACTTTTGCGCTAAATTACTTTTTTACATTAATCATGTAAAATCGTATCAAATGTATTAAACTATGCTTTAATATATTAAAAGAGGCTTCGCCTCTTTTGTTTCAAAAAAAAATGTAAATTGAATGAATAAAAAGTTTATAATATTAAATCTAATGGTATGACCACTGTCCAAACCATATCCATCAACATTGTATGAAAATCTATTTATTATTCAATACCACAAATATTTATTAAACAAAATATATTTATTATTCAATCAAAAAAGAAATACCCCAAATTTTCACAAAAAATACTGAAAAATACTCATATGCAATATAATAAAAAAGCAAGGAAACTAAGACACCAATCCAATCTTATTAATGTATCTATGAATGGAATCTTGTCTCTTTAGGGAGAAATAATAATAAATCAAGATTCACAATACTGTGTTCATGTCTAATAGGCCTCGACAAGTTGTTTAAAATTGATAGGGGATGCAAATTCGAGGGATCCATAGTAGATATTAAATGTTTCTTTCTTGGAAACGGCTTGTGTTCTATGGATTCTATCCCAAAACGCGTACGCGTTTCGGTCGTCGCAATATGTAGAGTTCGTTAAGCACGCTCCTCCGTTAAATATGCCGCTTCCGCAGCATGCACTTTGCGCCTCTTTAAAACCTAAAATTGGGGAAAATTGTGATAAAAGAATTTCATCATATGAAAATTTCAGAAGTTATTATTAACATAGGATAAATTCTAACACAATTATCTAATTGGGGACAATGTGGGTACACTATTTCAAAATTGAGATATTAATTTGAATATATAGTAAACTGCAGAGATTTGATGAAATAAATGAAATTATTACTAATTCCTAATTCCTAATTACCATTAGCACTTGGATTGGAAATAATATCGGTGACAGCTTTATAGGAGCTCCCAACTGAGTATTTCATCCCTTGCAATTTTGGGCTAAGGTCCTTCAGAAAAGATCTAATTGCATCATTAACTCCGTTTGCAAGATCATTCATGCTTTTTATACAATCACCAGTAGGGTTTTGAGCTCTTACAAATGGGCAGCATCCAATTGGACCCACACCAACAATCCCAAATTTTCTTGCTCCCATACCATACAATACCTAGTATTAAAAAAAAAAATGTCACTAGTATTGAGTTTAAGGCTTTAATATATACTTTAGTTTTTTTTAATGAATAAATCATGCATTTTATTACCGTAATGTGACTCGCGTATTTAGATATAAGACCAGTAACAAAAGTCGTGACTTGAGTGTTGTTCGGTGATGATGCATTTTGTAGAACAAAGGCGAATAAATCATTGCCTCCCGTGCTTATGACAAAGAGTGATTTCGAAATTAAATCATCAGAAATTTTACTACCCAATCCGGCCGTTATCGCTAATTTCGTAGAGTTGAAATACTGTAGTTGTTGTGTCATAGTAATTGCAGTACTAGCCTGCAATAATTACATAAAGAACATAGTTCAATTTTGTTAATTTCATACATTTACTTTTATGTGAGTTAATTAAGAGTTATACATATAATTAACAATAATAAAATTTTAAACGCTTACAGTAGAATCAAGAATACCAGTTCCGCCAGAAGCGTAGTTAACACCTTGGAGGCCTTTCGTTATTTGATCAGTCGTATTTTGTGTAATAGAGAGATATGCCGGTGGACTCCTTTCAAAACCCGCATACATAGCTATCAATATATGAAAAAATATCAACTATGAATTTGAAATAGAATCTCATAAATAAAATATTTTCTCTAAAAAACATATACGAAAATTACCGAAAAAGTCCGCAGTGTTGTATCCATTACTGAACCTTCCGGTTGGTCGAGAGTAGGGAAAATCCACCCCGTAAGGTAAAAAATTTACCTTCGCAACGGTGCTCGCCGGCAAGTAATTGTTGTTCCCAACATCTACAGTGGAGTCGCCAAACACGTAAATAGCCGGCACTTTTGTTTCGGCCATGGTAAATGAAAGCAAAAAAAAGGGAATACAATGAAGGAGAAGAGAATGCGTCATTATATGCTTCAATTTCTTGGTATTGATGGATATTTCATCTTTGCATTAGGCTCTTTATAGGAAAAATGTTTTGCTAAGGTCAAAAGACCACAGAAAGTTTCTTTGAAAGTGTGATGCACGATTGGTTTTATTACGCAAGATAATTACATATATATAGATGACATCCTAGGATCAACTGATTTGATGACCATATTATTTTCTTTACATCTACATTATTCTTTAATTTAATAAATCTGTAACTATTTCTAGAAAATCATTTAATTGAACCAAAGACTCGAACAAAGTTCGAATGCACGCGATTGGTCTAATTTCGCAAATTAATTTTCAACTGTAAAGATATATTACATATATTATCTAGGTATGTAGATATGTAGAATAAAATTCATGTATTTTTATTTTTCTCTGTAACAAAATTGATAAGATATTTTCACAATCGTTCATTTCGGTAGAAAAAAAAATTCACGAAGAAGAACCTGAAACAATGTAAAATTTTATCGGATTCATATCTATATAACTTAAATTAAATCCAATGCAACAAAATTGAAAATGATTTTACAATTAATCATGTCGTAAGTAAATTTTGACCATCGATTATTTTATGTATTATGATGGATATGTTATTTTTTTCATGAAATAAGATCTAAAACATTTTTAAGTAATATAGATAACATTGTTGTTGTGTCATCGGACTTATATCCACCTCACGGATTCGGGGAATTTTCATTATATTGGGAAAAATCAACCAAAACTAGGCAGATACATACTCATGCCCCGACACTAAGGGGAGGAGGGGCAAGAAAGTCAGTCAAATGATCGTTTTTTGACCAGCGCCCTTTTGTCGGGTACTCGTTGTCCTCCTCGACATGTTTACTTGCTCTTTAGTCTGATGTTTCATTTCGTGAACCTCTCTCGAGCTTCGAAGATACCACAATAACGTTCGGCCATGCAGGATGGGTTCAATGCTCTATTTCACAACCCCACTTGGCTCTTGTTCCCTATCATCTAGTTTGGTTGAGCCAGATGATGATGTCACCACTACATTGTAGGCCTCGGTTTCTACTTTGGTTTCTACTTTGGAATGACTGAATAGGGCAGAAGAGGTTTTGGAGTTAATAAAATAGGAAAGCTTCAATTATGTAAGTACCGTTGGCGTCCTACGGGAGGCTTGGCTGAATCGAATTTGTATTTCTCCACCATTAACTACTATATAGATCATATGAAGTCGGAGATTTCGGGAAGACTGAGCATTTACTCTGTAGAGGCGACAAGCGAACACTGAAGGCAACAACACGCCACTCACGGAGCATACACCGACTATCCTCTCATGTGGTCAATGTGTGCATGCTAAATGCTCGCCTCGACCACCAGGAAGCTCGTAAGTTGAACGATTTCTAGCAAGCTTTTTGTCGAATATACTTATGGAAGTTATTATCAATTAACCCTAAAATGAATGTATTTCATTTTCTACAGTTGAAGACTTTATACACACTCAAACCATATGAAATTGGAGCATTAACAAAAAGTGTTGAACCAATTTATTGGAAGTCTCGATCGAGGAGAAAGTCAATTTGGAGCTGGATCTTTTCTCTTAAAACCAGATCAAATCGTTTCTGAACATGAAAAGATCCCCAAACGAGGTTTATCGAGGCACTATTTTCGAAACTGGCCATGTCGTCGCTGTCAAACCCTTCAGCCGCTCCGCCTAGCTGAACGCCTGCCAATCCATGGTTATTGCAGCGAAGGGAGCGAGAGATCACTCGTGGCCGAGTTCATGCCTCACGAACCCTGGCCAAACATCTCTTTCACTGTACATGTTCGTTAGCCATGATTATTTCTTGATTATATACTAATTAAATTTATAAATTCGTAACAGGGGATACTCGGCCAATTATATTGGGCAATCATCATTTTTGCGTACCTTTTTACTTGTCACAAGGTTTAGAATATTGCAATTCTCGAGGCAGAAATATTTATCAAGATTTAAATGCGTATCGTATCCTCTTCGATCAAGTAAATTATGATCCCAAACTTGATCTCATTAATTTATATATAATTATATAATTATATAATTAATTAATTTGCAATGAATAGGATTGTAATCCAAGATTATCATGTTTTGGACCCATGAAAAATAGTCGTGATGGCAAAAGTTATAGCACGAATTTAGCTTTCACTCCTCCAAAATGTCTCAGAACTTTATTAAAGAGAACATTAATCAATTACAATAGCATTGGCGAGCTCACATTAGGGGGAGGATCATAGTAAGCAATTGCAAATATTGGTACAAAGATTAGGCTTTAAATATTTAATACTTTATTCTCTGCCCATGATTACCCCTTAAATTTTTGTTAGTAGACTTTTAATAATTTTTCTTTTGCAAATTCAGGTCATAGCAAACAAAGTTTGTTCTACTTATAGTTCATTTCTTTGATTCAAGCCTTGATCCAACCCATAGCTCTATTATTAAAAAAAAAAAAAAAAAAAAAAAAAAACCCATAGCTCTATTTTGAAACCCGTTATTTGGCTCGGTAGATATCTACGGCTGTCCTTTTGAGAGGATGGCGAAGGTTCATAATTTCGTTTTATGTTTCTTTTATATCATTTGATCAATTAATCGTTAGTAAATATTTCATGTTTTGTCAATTAAGGATGAAGAAATTGCAAAAACTCAAGGATCATTTTGCAAAATTTGGGAAAAATATTCAAGAATCTGTGCAAAGCTGAGGTACATTTCGTTTTCTTTCTTTTTGGAATTAACATTTCATTCTCAATTTGTATTTTTTTATTTTTTATTTTATTTATGCATTGATATAAATAATTCTTCATGCTTCTAGAGTAGCTAAATATTTTTGTAGTGTTTATAAGGTTTAATATTTTTTGTTCTTGTCAACAACATGCCCTTGTCAAAAAACAAAACAAAAAATTCCACATCATTTGTCACCTTCATTGGTCGCACCTTTATTCCACATTTTTTATATTAGATGTCAATCTCATTTGTGACAAGTTAAGACAAGGTACTACATTTGTTTAATTAGTCAAAATTTTTTTTGCCATGTGTCTTTTCACGGTTACTTGATTCATCCATATAATTTATTTTTTATATTAGATGTCAATCTCATTTGTGACAAGTTCGATACTATATTTGTTTAATTAATCAAAAAGTTTTGTCATTGTGTCTTCTCACCGTTACTTCATTCATTCATATAATTTATTTTTTTATATTTTTAGGTCTAAGGATTTACAATTTCCTAATATTTTGTCTTTCAGGTGAAATGTTGGTTGGTAATAATGGTAATGTTAGTTGTTTTTATCTTTCAAGTATGTGTTTAAATTATTTTATTTTTTATTTTTACAATAACATCATTTAACTATGTTCATTTTATTTTGATTATCAAGGAAACAAAACATATTTGATTTATTACATGATAAAACCCGCGGCGAAGCGCGAACTATTTCCTAGTAGTAACGAGTTGAGTTCAAACAAACATAGAATATAATTCAGTCATGTTCGACTCGATCCTGTCGTGAGTCAGTTCGACTCGGCTTGAAATAGGAGTCTGAGCTATGTTTTTTCGATCAAGCTTAGCCTGAGCCTAGCTCGAACCAGTTTGTTTCGGTTCAAATTCAAACTGGACTGCCTCGGATCGATAAAATATATCTTTTGGGATTTAAATGTAAACTTATATGAATTTCAGCTCGTTTGAGTCTTGCATGACCCAGTTCGAGTTCTGCTCAACTTTGTTCGATTTTGCCTCAAGTTGACTAGGGTCGGTTCGATTTTGTTCGAGCCAGTTGGAACGAATTTTTTCGAGCTATTTTCGGACCGATTTGAACGGACGTTGATATTAAAAATATTTTGTCAGTCCTAATCATATATAACGTATATTAATTAAATCTTCAAATTCATTTATTTTCATGTATATACAAGGAATTTTTTTGCTTCTAACCAAGTTTTTAAAGTATATACTCGAATTAACCAAGTTTTTTATAAAATTTGGGATTTCTCTATTGCGGAGAACCATTGACCGTCCGGCGGGGTATCATTCCCTGCCTTTTTTAATCTATGTAATTACATCACTGAAATTGTTATTAAGAGTATAAAAAGGTGTTAAGAAATTGGCGGGGTATGAAAGCCCGCCATTAGTATTTATGTTTTTTATGTATTTTTTCTAAAATTTGTTTTGTTTGTATGTTATATTTATGATGTTAATTAAATCGATTGTTGATAATTTTTTATGTTGAATATAATTTTATTGATATTTTTATGATGCTATTTAAATTGATTGATTGAATTAATTTTTAATATGAAAAAGAAATGAATAGTTTTTTATACTGGGCACAAAAAATAATGAATTGATTGAAGATGATAGGTGTCATAATTCATTTAATAATTTCAAACAAAATGTGACCCATCACTTAACCCAATTTTAACCTTGAATTTTTATTTAATTATGTACCAATTGATTAGTTTGCGGGGGTGATTGGATACGAACTAGCATGAAAGCGGATTTTCAAACAAATCAAGTAAGTTAAAAAAATTCATAACATTTTTTATCCAAAATATGACCCATCTGACTGTTGGAAAAATATAAAACGTATCGTATTTTTTCTTCATATTCAGACTGCTGGCCAGCAGTGAAAAAATGTCATTTTTTCATATTTTTACACTTCATGGTCCCGGACGAGCGAGGCAGCGACTAAACATTTGGTTTTTCTTTTTTCAATTTGCTTCAAAAGTGGAAGAAAATCTTGAAGTTTCGATGCGTGACCTAAATATTAATTAGAACATAGTTTCTTGATAAGAAGAATATTTAAATATTATTTAAAATCAACATTGATTAATTTTTTACATAATCTTGATGTTGATGTATTTTTCAGATTGGAATTGGACAATGAAGGCGTAGCTTTCTTTTGCTTGGAAGAAACGATATGTGCAATTTAGGATTTTATTTTTCTTTTATTTTGGATCATGCTCAATTTAAGATTTCATATTATGGACTATGTTATTAGTTTATTTGAATGTTGAGATTTGGGTTATGATTTGTATGAATTTTAGTGATCTTTGTGATTTCAATTTAGGATTGTTTTGATTTTTGTGATTTTTATGAATATTAATGATTTTTGTGATTTTATGAATTTTTTTAAATTCTTTGAATATAAAATTTCAAATAATTTTTGAGCTGGCTCGAGCCGAGCCGAGCTAGCTCGAACATTTTTCGAGCCGATCTCGAGCTGAACATTCGAGCTCGAACCCTTGTTACGAGTCGAGCCGAGCTGGCTCGAGCCAGACTCGAGCCAAGCTCGAGCTGGGCTGTGTTCGGCTTGTTGCCAGCCCAAAATTCTGAACTTGGTTGCCTTGATTTTAATAAAAAAAAAAACCGGCCGGTTACTTTTGGTTTTCATATAATTAACCGGTGTCCCTTCCTTTTCTCTCTTTAGTTTATATTCTTCTCTTTGTCCCTTCTTTCTCTCTCTTTTCTTTCATGGCTGCTGTTCCCATCCATCTAGCGAACAACAGAAGAAGAAAAATAAGGAGGTCTTTGTTTTTTTTTTTGAATTGGAAGGCAGGTGCCGTTCCAAAGGAATTCCATTCAAGAAATAATGTTATTTACAAAGAATTACAATGTTCGCTATCCTACTCCAACTTCCCCCCCCCCTTAAGGGTTACGCACACGATTATTAGAGTGTGCAGCGGAATTATTCACGCATGCGTAACCTAATTCTACCCTGGATCACACTCGAAAACCATCCAAAAAGGAAGAGTTGCGGAGAATTACCTCGTACAAGTTAGTACGTGTCGATTACTTCTCCAAATCCGTGAACCTTCTCCAAGGAATGCTCGTGCAGTCCCTCTACTCGTATCCACCTTCATTTCGACCAATCGAAAATCGCCAACGCCGTTCTAGTCGCCGTCACGATCAATCTCTCAAGATCCTTGCTCGAATCTCCCTCTCAATCTCACCAGATCTGATCTGGAATATGTAGGGTTACGCACACGTTTATCAAAGTGTGCAGCGGAATAGAATTCGCATGCGTAACCTAATTCTATCGGGATCACGCCCGAAAACCACCGAAAAAGGAAGAGTTGGAGATAATTACCTCGTACAAGTTAGTACGTGTCGATTACTTCTCCAAATCCGTGAACCTTCTCCAAGGAATGCTCGTGCAGTCCCTCTACTCGTGTCCACCTTGATTTCGACCGATCGGAAATCGCCAACGTCGTTCTAGTCGCCGTCACGATCAATCTCTCAAGATCCTTGCTCGAATCTCCCTCTCAATCTCACCATATCTGATCTGGAATTCTGTGGAAGAGGAAAGAGAAACGACGGCTCAAAACCCTAGAAAAACCTAGGTCAAAAACGAAATCAGAATTCTATATATATATAAATTCAGTCCGTTCGAACGCACCTAAATGGTTCGTTCGAATGAACCCAGTTCGTTCGAACGCACTTCAGTAGTTCGTTCGAACGAACCCAAATCTGACTGTCACGAATAAGTCCGTTCGAACGCACTTATATAGTTCGTTCGAACGAACCTAATTCTGACTGCAGAATTGCCTATTTATATAAATTCTTCCAAGTTAATTCTTAAGCCATATTTTCTTTCAAACTCCCTCTTGGATTAAGACTTAATCAACTTGGCCATATGTCCAACATATGTCGTAAGATCTAATCTCACGTGATTCCATTTTTGTTTGTCCAACAAACGTATTGGTGAGCATTAACTTGAGAATCCGATATGTTACGAAATCTTGGTGTGACCTTGTAGGTTCGTCTAAGACTGGCAGTGGATATGGCAGCAATCCACAAGGTATTGCGAGCACTAGACTGCCGTTAATACCTACCCAGAATTAGCACGAAAAAGGTGGAGAACACCTTTATGAAGATGCAGTACATCTTCATACCTAGCTCAGATAAGTGTTACTAGTCCTCTTGTTCGCCATATCTTCCGATCAAAAGGGTCACGGTGAAGCGTAAGACTTCAAGTCATCCCCTTTTCTTTTTGATCAGATACACTTTTTCTCGATAAGAATTGGATTGATAATAACAATGCGAACTCTACTGAGTTCCATCGAGCTTGGCCAAGCATTTCATCAATCTCAATTCAATCGAGGGGCCCGAGAGATATCTCCCTCTATCCTTTTTCAAGGCTAGAAAGGAACAATTCCTATCTTGCAACCTCACATCCTTTGCCTATGCTAAAAACAATACTCAATAATAATCTCTGCTACACAGTTACGCGTAGGGTTAATTACATCAAAGCATTGTCTTTTCACACACTAGGTATCCGTGAGATCACTCAAGTATGAAGCACTAAAACGCACTATCTGGATATGAGTTTGTCTCCAATGACTCTAACCATGTCACAAACTCATATAGTGGTCAGTCCAATATACGACGCCGCGTATATCCATATTCTAGAATCGACGCTACCGTCCCAGATCAGTAAAACCTGATCATCTCATCTACGAATATGCTAGTGTATGTAAAAGTCTCCATTCAGTGAATGGACTACCTGGTTCAAACATATGAACAACTTTATACACCAGGGACGTTTTAGAACTATATTCATTCCGTTTAGTGGTTTTACTATCATTCAATTGACGAATCAATATGCCAGACGAAGGCCATGCAACATATTATTCTCAACTGACTCGATGCACTAAACTAGAATAAAATTCAAGGTCTATGTGATTATTATAATCAAATAACCTCTCACACACTTTCTTGTTATTTAAAATTTTTGAAATATAAAGGTTTAGGTCATATGACGAATAAATGATGAATAATAATATAAATATATGTCTCATAAACAAATACAATCCCAATAACACGCCTAGGGCATAATAAATGTTCTCCCACTTGCACTAGGCAGATATAATCCCCTTGTGCAATAAGAAACATAAATAAAACACCCAATCTAACACTACGATAGATATCCCAATCCTATCGCCCTAGCATGCTGCTCATGCTTGGCACGTGATAGTGGCTTCGTAAATGGATCGGCCACGTTATCCTCAGTAGGTATCTTCATTATTTTCACGTCACCTCTCTTCGTAATCTCACGAATCAAGTGGTAACGCCGGAGTACATGCTTGGACCTGTGATGCGCTCGTGGTTCCTTAGATTGTGCTATTGCTCCGTTATTGTCACAATAGACATCCATGGGATCCGAGATGCTTGGCATAACGCCAAGTTCCATCACGAACTGTCGTAGCCAGACAGTCTCCTTTGCGGCTTCCGAAGCCGCGATGTATTCCGCTTCCGTTGTAGAATCAGCCACCGTCTTCTGTTTGGAGCTTTTCCAAACAACAGCTCCGCCATTGAGCGTGAAGACGTAACCACTTTGAGATTGGAAATCGTCCGGGCAAGTTTGGAAACTAGCATCTGTATATCCTTGGATAATCAGATCTCCTTACGAACCTCCATAGACAAGAAACATATCTTTAGTATTCCTGAGATACTTAAGAATGCTCTTGACTGCGGACCAGTGAACTTCCCCGGGATCAGACTGATAGCGGGAAGTCACACTCAACGCATATGCGACATCTGGTCTAGTACATATCATGGCATACATGATCGATCGTATAGCCGAAGCGTATGGGATCCGACTCATTCGCTCACGTTCAGCGTCCGTTGAAGGACACTGATCCTTAGTGAGAGCGATGCCATGTGACATTGGCAGAAATCCTTTCTTGGATTGCTCCATGTGAAACCTAGTTATCACTTTGTCAATATATGTACTTTGACTTAGTCCGAGAAGTCTCCTCGATCTATCTCTATAGATCTTCACGCCTAAAATATAGGCGGCTTCTCCTAAGTCCTTCATTGCGAATTGACTACCCAAATATGCCTTAACCTGGTTAAGCATTGAGATGTCATTTCCAATGAGTAAGATGTCGTCCACGTACAAGATGAGGAATACGACCGAACTCCCACTGAATTTCTTGTATACACAAGGTTCCTCGATATTTTGAATGAAACCATACTTTGCAATGACCTCATCGAATCGTATGTTCCACGCACGAGATGCTTGTTTTAATCCATAAATAGATTTCACAAGCTTGCACACTTTATTCGTATTCTTTGGATCGACAAAACCCTCGGGTTGTGTCATATACACATCCTCGATAAAGTTCCCGTTAAGGAAAGCGGTTTTGACATCTATCTGCCATATCTCATAATCGTGATATGCAGCTATTGCTAGAAGAATGCGAATACTTTTAAACATGGCTACTGGAGAAAACGTTTCATCATAGTCTATACCATGAATTTGCTTGAAACCTTTCGCCACCAATCTTGCTTTAAAAGTGTGTACATTACCATCCATGTCGGTTTTCTTCTTGAAAACCCATTTGCACCCAACGGTCTTAGCACCATTAGGTAGATCAATAAGATTCCAATCCTTATTATCGTACATGGACTGGATCTCGGTTTTCATGGCTTCGTGCCATTTCGAGGAATCCAGGCTAGATATAGCACCTTTGTAGGAGGCTGGCTCATCATCTAGAGTCAACTCATCATCGTCATTACTAATGAGAAATCCATATCTCTCAGGTTGTTGACGATTCCTACCAGATCTACGTATAGCTTGTGTACTAGATTCTGGTTCACCATCCAATGGTAACTCAGAATCTTGTTCCAAATCAACTTGTTCAATTTGTGGTTCTCGAATTTCTTCGAGATCAATTTTACTCCCACTGGCTTGACGATCTAGGAATTCCTTCTCTAAGAAGTGTCCTCGTCGAGCCACGAAAACCTTGTTTTCGCTAGGCAAGTAAAAATAGTATCCTTTTGTTTCTTGAGGATACCCCACAAATAAACAATTGTCTGATCTTGGTTCGAGTTTTTCCGTCAATAATCTTTTGACGTATGCCTCGCAACCCCAAATCTTCAGATAAGACAATGATGGCACCTTGCCATGCCATAATTCATATGGTGTCTTTTCAACAGATTTGGACGGAACTTTATTCAGTATATAAGCGGCCGTTTGAAGCGCGAAACCCCAGAATGACTTTGGCAAATCCGTTCGACTCATCATCGAGCGAACCATGTCTAACAAGGTCCGATTCCTCCTCTCGGACACTCCATTCCATTGGGGTGTCCCGGGTGGAGTCCATTGTGATTAGGGATGTAAACGGTTCGGATATTATCCGAACCGACCCGAACCGAATCCGAACAAAATTATCCGGATCCGAACGGATCCGGATCCGGATCCGACCCGGATCCGTTTTTTCGGATCCGGATCCGGATTCGGTTTTGATAATAGAGATCGGATCCGGTTCCGAATCCGGATATTATCCGGATCCGAAGAACAATATAAAAACGGATATCCGTTTTTTTAAAATTTATCCAGTTGATAAGGCGGAGGGGTTTATTTATAGATGAAATGGATAGTAGAGTCGTGTAAATGAGAGCGGTGGGACTATATAAGATCAGATTTGTATTGTTCCGCTCTATTTTCACAGTTCATTTTTACAGGCTGGGCCGAATTTAGTTTTTCCTATTAAGATATTATTTTCTTTGGATCTCATGCAGCACTATATTTCCACGACTTTGTGTGATGAACCATTTTTACATATCATTGTCTTAATAATTTAGCAATGAACTTTGTAATTAAAACTTAAATTTTGTATCATAATAAAATAAAATAAAATTATATATATATATCGTATCCTAGGATTTTTAGAAATTGCCGTATCGCCGTATCCGTATCGTATCGGATACGATACTCGTACCCGTATCCGTGCAACATAGAAATTTATTATGTTTTTAAATAACTGCGGTCTTATATACCCAATATAAATTTATGTTTGCATGATTTATAATTGATAAACCAAGTTCATTTTAAAAGAAAAATGAATCTTTCATGTATGTTTTTCCAAATCCCAAAATATTTGACAAATACTTGATTTTGTTTCATAAAATTATAATGTCCTTTTATGTATTATATACAAAATATCCGTCTGAACTATCCGAATAATATCCAGATTCGTATCCGTATCCGAGATATCCGAACCGAATCCGTATCCGTTTAATATCCGAACCGTATCCAGATCCGGGAATATCCGTATCCGTATCCGTATCCGGAAAAAAATACGGATCCGGATCTGGTATGACAACTATCCGAACCGGATCCGAACCGTTTACACCCCTAATTGTGATACTATACCACAATCTCGAAGATAGTCCTCAAACTCATAGCTCAAGTATTCACCACCTCGATCCGATCGAATGGATTTTACTTTCTTGCCCAGTTGAAGTTCTACTTCGTGTTGAAACTCTTTGAATTTCTCAAAAGTTTCACTTTTGTGACGCATTAAGTATAGATATCCATATCTACTATAATCGTCAGTAAAAGTCACGAAGTAGCGATATCCATTTCTAGTCTCGACACTCATCGGTCCACATACATCGGAATGTATGAGGGCCAACACATCTTTCGATCTTTCTCCTTTCTTGGAGAAAGGTGTCTTTGTCATCTTACCCATCAAACAAGATTCGCAATTTTCTATTGACTCTAAGTCAAAAGAATCTAGCACTCCATCCTTTTGGAGTCTAGCAATGCGTTTCTCATTTATGTGTCCGAGACGACAATGCCATGAGTATGTTTCATTAGTTTGAGTAGTATTTATGTTATAAATGGACTGATTATTGTTGTTATTTTCTAAATCCAAGACATATATACCATTTTCAACTAGAACATTACTAAAGAAAATGTCATTCTTGCGAATAAAACAATCATTAGTACCAATAACTAATTCATATCCATTCGCAATAAGTCTCGAAACAGAAATAATACTCCTACTCAAAGTAGGTACATAACAACAATTATCCAAAACTAAAATAAGTCCATTTGGCAAAGTTAAATCATACGTCCCTTCGGCTAATGCTGCTACTCGAGCTCCATTCCCGACGCGTAAATCAACTTCGCCACGAATCAATGATCTTCTACTTCTTAGGCCCTGCATATTATTACAAATATGAGTCCCACATCCAGTGTCCAACACCCATGATGATGAAGTAAAGAAATAAGATTTGATAACAAAAATACCTGATGCCGGTGTGTCCAAGGAAGCGGTCTTTTGCTTGCTCTCCCTCAGGAAGATCTCGCAATCACGCTTCCAATGCCCCTCCTTGAGGCAGTGGAAACACTTGTTGTCATCCTTGGCTTTCTTGCCCACAGGCTTAGGCGCAACCTTGTTGCCCTTTGCCTTCCTCTTCTTGTTTTTGTTCCCATTGCTTGGACTCTTCCCATCAACCACCAATACTTCCGAAGTCCTAGACTTCATGTACCGCGGTTTCTGGTCACTTTCGAATGTTCTGAGCATTCCGATAATTTGGGGAATGGTCCTTTTCATGTCTGACATGTGGAAATGCGAAATGAACGAATCGAAACTCGGTGGCAGTGACAACATGATCAAATCAGTTTGTAACTCCACCTCGAATTTTATGCCAAGCCTCTCAAGATGATCGAAATATCCTTTCATCTTGAGAAGGTGCGAGCTAACAGGCGTACCATCTTGCATCTTGCATTGCGTCGCATTGCCAAGAGCTTGGTACTTCTCCACCCTTGCTTGAACCTGAAACATCTCCCTGAGTTGTTTCATAATCTCGTATGCATCCTGTTTCTCAAACTGGATTTGATATTCAGGAGTCATAGTAGCCAACATGAGGCACGTGACATCATTCGAATCGTCCATCATGGTCGTATATTCGAATATGGCATCCCCAGTTGCGTCATCCCCTGGCACAGGAGGGATAGGCGTCTCCAAGACATGTGCCTTTCCTTTCTGTTTCAGAACGAATCCCAGATTCCTCTGCCAGTCGAGAAAATTCTTTCCGTTCATTCGTTCCCTTTCCAAAATGGAACGCAAACTGAAGCGGTTATTACTTGGTAAAGCCATGAATTCTACAATTTTTGAAAAATAATGTAATTAATAACGTGGTCTTTCATATATTAAAATTCATTTTTAAATAACTTGAAATACCCATTATTTTATCATTTCAAATAGCCCCCACTATTGAAACGGAGATTTGATACCTTAAATCTCATAATGGACAAGATCCCTATTTAACGTATCTCTAAGGTGACGAAGGCCAACCACTTAGAAAATACGTTACGTTGGGTAGGACAATGTCCAATAATCTCCAAGACGATTCTTGCTTTGTTCGTGAGGACTGGTATTGAGTCCAACTCAAAACCAGTGTGTGTGTACCTCACTCCTTGCCCCAAATCCTAGCCTAGCTAGCGAATTGGTCAAGTCCAAACCACAAGTGGAGTATCATTCAATTAGCGAATTGACATGCCAGACGAAGGCCATGCAACACGGCAACTCCTAATCAATGCATGCCTTCCATGCTACGTACGTGTAAATCTGTGCCAGACGAAGGCCATGCAACACAAATAAACAAGTACTAGTCTTGAAGGTTCCACTTTGGGAGACAAATGACTTGATAATTACATGGGAGGATTTTCATTTTAAAAATCATTTATTTTATTCATTCACAATAACAAATAAAATTATGGTATAGCATATAGGCCTTTTAGTTTTATGAGTAATCATAAAACCCTAAAATTCCCAACCCTAAAACCCAAGATGATTCCTTGCTTCATGTGAAGATCCAATCTTCGTGTCGTGTCGTCTTGCCTTGAAGGTCCTTCTTCAAAACTAAACCTATTTTATTTTATTACAACTTTGGAAGACTCACCGGTCCCCACATAATTAAATAAAATACAATTTGGAAAGCTCACCGGCCCCACATAACACACATTACAAGCAACACAAACAATCATCCCCGTTTTAGGCTAAATGCTATACCGTATCGAATTAATAAATTGGAAATTTGAAAATTATTGGGCATTTTTGACAAAAAAAAATTGGTTGTCCAGAAAATTGTTCGTTCGAACGCAACTCCAAGTTCGTTCGAACGAACGTCTGAAAAAAAAAATTTCAACTTTTACTCTTTTTTTTTTTTTTACCAGAAATAGGTCCGTTCGAACGCAACTCCAAGTTCGTTCGAACAGATCAGTCCGTTCGAACCGAACACTAGGTTCGTTCGAACAGACCAGTTCGTTCGAACGCAACTCCAAGTTCGTTCGAACGAACCCTATTCTGCCATCTTTTCTAATTTCTGAAATTCAGCCCAAAAATTCTAAAATTTCCTAAATTCGAATTAAATCATCGATTTTCGATGGTTTTAACGAGCGATTGCTCTGATACCACTGTAGGGTTACGCACACGATTATTAGAGTGTGCAGCGGAATTATTCACGCATGCGTAACCTAATTCTACCCTGGATCACACTCGAAAACCATCCAAAAAGGAAGAGTTGCGGAGAATTACCTCGTACAAGTTAGTACGTGTCGATTACTTCTCCAAATCCGTGAACCTTCTCCAAGGAATGCTCGTGCAGTCCCTCTACTCGTATCCACCTTGATTTCGACCAATCGAAAATCGCCAACGCCGTTCTAGTCGCCGTCACGATCAATCTCTCAAGATCCTTGCTCGAATCTCCCTCTCAATCTCACCAGATCTGATCTGGAATTCTCGTACAAGTTAGTACGTGTTTATTACTTCTCCAAATCCGTGAACATTCTCCTAGGAATGCTCGTGCAGTCTCTCTACTCGTGTCCACCTTGATTTCGACCGATCGGAAATCGCCAACGCCGTTCTAGTCGCCGTCACGATCAATCTCTCAAGATCCTTGCTCGAATCTCCCTCTCAATCTCACCAGATCTGATCTGGAATTCTGTGGAAGAGGAAAGAGAAACGATGGCTCAAAACCCTAGAAAAACTTAGGTCAAAAAACGAAATCAGAATTCTATATATATAGGAATTCAGTCCGTTCGAACGCACCTAAATGGTTCGTTCGAACGCACTTCAGTAGTTCGTTCGAACGAACCCAAATCTGACTGTCACGAATAAGTCCGTTCGAACGCACTTATATAGTTCGTTCGAACGAACCTAATTCTGACTGCAGAATTGCCTATTTATATAAATTCTTCCAAGTTAATTCTTAAGCCATATTTTCTTTCACCCCCCCCCCTCGGAGTGCTCTCGGTTTGCTCCTAGTTTTTTTTTTATCTTGCACCATAGAAGTGCATTCTCCGTTGCTTGTGTCGCCACCGATTCGGGTATGTTGGACTTATTGCGGAATATTCTCGCGTTCCTTTTCCTCCATATCGCCCACGTAGTTGTCATCCACCTTGTATCCCATGCGTGCTTTTGTGTACGTGTTAGAGGGGCTATACTTTCATTCATGTATCGATTATCCTTCCCGTGGCCTGTGGTTTTATTCCATCCTCATTTAGCCGTGCACCTATCGTCCATACCGCTTTGTGTAGGTTCATTGCCCTAATATGTGTTGCATGGTTTCGGGATGTCTTTTGCAAAGTTGGCATATGGGCGTGTTCGGCCATCCGTTCCTCTCGAGCACATCGGCCGTATTTATTCTTCCATGTAAGGTTTGCCAAATGAATAAGCGGACTTTTGTCGGTGCTCGTGTCCTCCGTGTTTGCTTTTGCCAATTGTTTCGTATCCCCGGATCTATTAGTCTCATGTACGCGGATTTGGTGGTGAAATTTTCTAAATTAGTTAGATTCCACTCTACCGGGCTTCCTTGTGTTTCTCTCGTGGTGAAACTAATGTAATTTGGTAGCATTTCTTTTAATTCTTTCATAAACGCAGAAAGTTGATATCTCGGGATATTATTTATCCCGGATGCCTTTTCAATCCCATGAATTTGCGCCACGTATTTTGCCCATACGTTGTCTTGTCCCATATCGATTTTCCATAGTAATATTTTTTGCAACGCTTGGTTGAATGCATGGAGGCATGGTATTGCCAATCCCCACATTTTTTGGGAAGGCATACCGTTTGCCAATTAATTAGGATTTTGTCCGGATTTAGCTTATCCGATCCGGACCATAGAAAGGCTCTAATTAATTTATCAATCCCAAGTATCACCCACTTTGGTAGTTTCATTACTTGCATTATATATACCGGTAATGCACTTAAAGTTTCCTTGATTAGAGTGAGTCTACCTCCTAGAGTTAGGAGTTTTCCTTTCCAAGACGAGATTCTTGTTTGCACTTTCTTAAGCAATGGTATGAAGGATGCTCTTTTCGGCTTGGTTCTTGATAGGGGTAGCCCAAGGTACATTATCGGAAATTCTTTCTTTGGACACTTTAGAATTCTTGCTATATTCGTGTCATGTTCGGGTGGGATCCGAATTATTGAGAAAGTACTCTTGTCCCAATTGATCTCTAGGCCGGTTATTTCCGTGAAGATTTCGAGCGTTTGCGCGATAATTCTTATATTTTGCGGGTATGCCTCAAAGAAAATAAGTGTATCATCCGCGAAATGAAGTACCGGAACATCCATATTTGCCGATTGCCTTAGGAGGGGGTGTATTGCTTTAATGATATCTTGTAGGATGTTTGCCGCTATGTTAGAGATTAGCGGAGAGAGAGGATTTCCTTGACGTAATCCCCTATGGTGTTCGAACGTTTCCGTCCATGAGCCGTTAATTTTCAATGCGGATCTCGAGGTAGCTAGAATATGGTTAAGCCAACCTATCCATCTTTGCGGGAAGTTTTTTGCCTCTAGTAGTTGGTTTATAAATTTCCATGATATGTTGTCGAAAGTCTTTCTAATGTCAAGTTTTAAGACAATTGTCGGTATTTTCTTGATATGAAAATGATTTAATAATTCTTTTGCCACGGCATACGAGTCCACTATTGATCTTCTCTTAATGAATGCAGTTTGATTTTCATGAATCATGTCCGGAAGAAGCGATTGAAGCCTATTCGCTAGAATTTTGGTAATTATTTTGATTGGTGCCCATTTGACGCTTATCGGTCTAAAGTCTTCGGGTTTGGAGGCGCCCTCTTTTTTAGGGATTAGCGAGATTGTTGTCTTGTTTATTTTCCGTAGATCTAATAAGGAGGTATTTGTTGACATCATCACATCAATGAACGAACGAGACGAAAGATAAGATGAATCTCTCATCCAAACCGATTTGATGATCCTCACTCAAACCTTAATACCATCGTTGTGCTCGTTCTCTCCAACGAAGAAAAGATGAAAATCCTAATTTTTCGTTGTCGTGTTGACGGGTCGAAATAAAGGGTGACTCAGGTACACGACGAACCATTTTCTCTTTCTTTCTTTCAGGAATAAAATCCTAAGTTATCCCCCCGTTCGACTCTTTCTTACATGTCCCAACGATTTTTTTTTTCATTATGCCTCAACACGCCGTAAGTACGTTTCCCTTTTTTCATCAGTTTCAACTTAAAATCAGCAAATGTATGATATATTCAGACTTTTTAAGCAGGAATACATCGATTTTACTGAATTTCAACAATATTATTACGAATTTGAACCCAATTATCAAATTTTAGCATGTACCAGTAAAAAAAATGAGGGTTTGTAGAATGTTCAAGGATTTATATCAATGTCTTACCATATATGGTATCAGTAATGTTCTAATTTGGACAATGATTGGTCCAATTAAGACTTAATGGTTCGATTTAGTTTTATTGTCTCACTTAAATATTACTTTCAATTTATTTGAAATTTGGACCAAATATGATGCTTGTACCGATAACTTGATTCTTGATTGGAATCTGATGAATTTAAAGAAAATGATGAAATTAATAGGACCCATTACCAAAATCAAGATGAATCATTACAATTTTTTTGTCCCTGTACTTCACAATAATTGCAATATTTTTTGTTGAATTTTTAGTTGATCGTATTTTCATCTTATTTTTTTGTAGGTTCAAAATCAAGATGAATGAAGACTTCGAAAGCTAAAGACGTGAAGTTGTGTAATGTATGAATTAGATAATTTGTAATTGTACTTATATTACGGCTTATGAATTTGTAACGTGGATCAGAATTGGAATTAGTTTTTTTGTAATTGTATTTTTAGTCTGGATTATAAATTTGTATTTTCATCTTATTTGTTGAAGCTTGCTGGATTGTATACTAGATTGTAATTGTATTCTGAATTTGTTTTGGATTGTATTGTGAATCAAAATTGGAATTTTAATATCATTTGATATTGACTGATTTTAATTACTTTTTTCATTTTTATTTGGCTTGTGTTTGAATTTGTTGTATGTTTGAAGTGTAGTGTGTAATTGAATTTGTTGCATGTTTGCATGATTTAGAATTTAGTAGCAATTTGAGCATGAGTATGATGCATTTGAACTTGTACAATATTTCCAATGTACCAAATAGATTACGATATAAGAAAAGAGCCAACTAATATTGCAAACAAATACATAGGAACGTTACTTGATCATTACATTCATTATAATTCACCAAAACCCACCGAAATTAATATAATTCATAGAAAATTAATATTAATTCATACAACATCAAAAATATAATAGGAAATCATCAACATCAAAATATCAAAGTCATGAAAAATTGGATAGTTCATACAACATTAAAATATAAAATGAAATCACCCACATCAAAATATCAAAGTTGAAAATTGGACAATCCATACAACCTCTTATGCATCTTCCTATCCCTCCTGAAATTTAATAAAAAATCATAAAGTTTACAAATTCGAACTAATCAACTATTCTATTCAAAATGAAAAAAAACATACCTCTTCGCTCCCCTCGACATGATGTAATGAAGTTTGCAAATTTGAACTAATTAACTATTCTGATATCTAAAAAAATACATGAAAAATACCTTGTTAATTTGATCCATTAGTGCAGCACTTGATTCTCTCAAAGGAGAACCGAAGTTTTCTGTATTGTAGATAAGATTACAATCTTCAAGCATCTCATCTTCTTCGTCGTGAGGGGTTTGAGATTGACAGAAATTGTGCGGAAGAAATGAGTTTAAATTGAATTAAGGGGTCAGAGTTTGGGAGAGAATGAGTTTTTGGTGGATAAAACGAGTCTTCCAAGCAATTTTTCTGTTCATTGTTCATAGCACTTGCTAAATTCCTATTTCTCTCTCTCCAAGCCTTTGGCTTCACTGGACGAACAGAACAGTACAAGAAAAAAAAAAAAAGGGGAATAAATTACATGTTGAAGGTGAAAGGTTTCTATTAAGGAGTGGATTGGTCGTGAACGAAGAAGAAAGGAAAATAAACCGGAAATTTTGTATTTTCTTTTTAAGAGCGAACCAACCGGTTTTTTTAGTAAAATCCTGTTATTTTAGTAAAATCAAAACAAACAATTACATGTGCGGGAATTAATACGATCCATCAGATTTTTGATCTAAGGGCTCAGAAAATGTTGGCCAATGTTGGCCAAATAAGAATGTTGGTTATTGAGCCTATCTCATCCATATATATATATATATATATATATATATATATATATATATATACATGTTAAGGAGAATTCAAAAAAAATTCACGCGTGCAAAATATACTATTCAAATTAAAAAAAAATATACGGATGAATTCAATATATTAACATAGTTAAAATTGAGAATAAAATAATACATTTTCAATAGTATATTTTAATTAATACAAAAATTTATTATAAACAAACGAACAAGTGAAAGCACGGAAAAAAAAGGAGAGGTCTCTTACAAAACTTTTGTTTTGTTTCTTTAATTTATAATTGGTTACACAACATCCAAAAAGTACAGACAAATTTGTTTGGATACGATTTTAGAAATAATGATGAGATTGTTTTCAACATTATGTACTCTTTAATTAATTATTATTTTTGGATCACTTTGTTTTGTTTAAAACTTTTGTTTTGTTTCTCTCAATTTTACAATCTCAATTTTTACAACTACAACGTATGAGATAAGTGATATTGATGATTCTCATTTACCTTCTCGAAATCAATTTTTTATAACTTGGATAACACATCATAAATAAAATATATAACTTAAAAAACATTAATTTTAAAATAGATAATCAAATAATTCTTATTCATCCCACACACTAATATATTATCTATGCATTAATTTATCCACTACATAAATAAAATAGATCAAAAACATTAATTTTAATAGGTTTCTCCTCTTCTCACTCTTCCTTTTGAATTCTTCATTGTTCAACGAGGTAATGATGATTGACTTACCTAAACTCTAAATCCTAAATCCTAAATCCTAAACTCTAAATTATAAATCCTAAATCCTAAACCCTAGCGGATCCCTGCCCTTTAAGATTGAGAAAACATGAGTATATTTGATTGCAGAAGTATAATATATAGTAAAAAATCTCACAAAATCACATTTGATAGTGTGGTTTGATGGTTAGAATCATTGATTTGCAAGTTTAGAGAATTGGAGTTCGACTCGTGCAGATCCCTCCCGTATAATTCGTGTTCGGATCCGTCTCTGTTTTGGCTTCTGCTTTTGTATGAATTAGCGGCAAAACTTCAGATTTGCTAGGATTTTTACTTTTTCTTTCTATCTATAAAATCAACCCTTTCTTTTAAATTTATAATTACTTTTGTTTGTTTAATGAAAATTTACGAGATGTTTACTGCCCAAGAAAATATTTACAGTAGATGGCAGTTCAACGATATTTACTCAATTGTAAAATTATTATAAAAAAAGAAAGCTCGATTGTAAAATTATATGCTACGTAATTAACAACAAAGTTTAACATAGATAAATAATCCTACAATAACCCAAAAGGAATCTAACAAAATATCATAAATGAGATGATTATATATTTCACATAACATAGTTAGTACCAAAAGTAGATAACTTAGGCTTTTTCCTTTACTCAAACAACAAACATTTTTCCCCTAATCAAAATTAGTAACCGATAACTAAGCCTTTTTCCTTTACTAAACAAGAAACATTTCCACCCTAATCAAAATTAGATAAAGAACGAACATAGTTAGCTTAAAAGGGTTCCTTTACTGATTATTCCACTGTGGCCTGGGCAAATAGCGATCCAAATTATCACGAAATTTATTCTCTTCAGAAATCTTATTCTCGAGCGACAAAATTCTCTCCCTATTATTCGTAGATCGATCAAAAAGTCCCTTTCTCTTTCTCTGAAGCTTCTCCATCTTGTGTCTCAATTTTCTCAACTCTTTCTCTGTGTGATTAAGAGATTCGACCACGTTTTTGTTATCTTCTTCAACCTCAACTAACTCTTGGCCCCACTTCATTCTTTTCAACAGCTTGTCTTCAACTGCGCTCTTTGTTTTGACAAGTTCATTCAAATGGGCCTGATTTGGGTCCACAACGAAGCCATCTTCCTCGAAAAAAGCGAGTTTTGCCTCGAAACTCGTCACATCATCACGAACAGAAAGTTTTTCGATTTTATTCACTTGTTGGACAAAGTTCAATACCAACCCATATGCAAGACATTCGAACATATCCTCCGGATAGCCAGACCATACACTACGATTAATTAAAATTTTGAAGAATAAATTGTTAAGAACTAGCTCTTTTTTGTTTAGTCGAAAGGATTGTTGAGCCTGGTTTTTCATACCTGCGGAGTCTCATGAAGTGGGATTTCTGCGGTGTACTTTTGAATATGTCGCAATCTTTTAGATCTTTCCACTGGGATAACACCTTCTCGAAGGTAAGTACGATGTTACTAAGTGGGACTTTGAGCCCTTTCCGAATTTACTCAAAAAAAATATCTATAATAAATAAAGAGTTGTATTTGAGAGGATGCATATGATCTATAAGTACAACCGATCTCATATGTTTTTAGAGAGAGAAAATCTCCAGAAAATTAGAGAGAAAAATAAAGAGAAAAGACATATAAAAAATATCAATTCAATCTTCTCTCCGTGTATTGTTGTAGACAAGAAATAATGAAGAAAAAAATAAAAAAAATAGACCCTATCCGTGTGTTTGCGCCTGTGTGTTTCCATTAGTTACTTTATTCTTTATACTAATGATCTCCAAACAATAATCCCCCAAATACTCTCAAAATCAACAAATAAATCCAAAAATTCCAACAAATTAGTATCAGAGCGACGGTTATCGAAAGCGACGGTTATCGAGCGATGATTATCGAAAGCGACGGTTATTGAGTTTAGTAGAAGTCGGAGAAGGAGATCACCAAGACAATCAAGGAGGTTACGTACTTGGGCTCACACGAACTTCACAACTTATTTCCGATTTGGCGAGTTTAGTAGAAGTCGAAGAAGGAGATCACCAAGAAAACCAAGGAGGTTAAGTATTTGGGCCCCCACGAACTTCACAACTCATTTCCGATTTATCGAATTTAGTAGAAATTTGGAGTAGGAGAAAGCCACGACAACCCAAAACGGTGTGTTCGGGTTCCCACAAGTTTCGCAACTGAATTTCGATGGAGAAAAATACAATTTTTTGGAGTATTATCACGAGAGTTATTTTGATCACGCATAGTCTATGAAAAATAATAAAAGAAGAAAAAATTGACGATGGTATGGACATGACGAAAAAAGGAGATGATTCAAAAAACAAAACAAAAACGATCCAAAAATAAGACGATTCGGAAAAAGTGGATTCGAAAAAAATGATCCTAAAAAAAAGGACGATTCGAAAAAAAAAACCGATTCGAAAAAAAAAGAGTTTAAAAGAGGAAAGAAGATACAATGAACGTGACGAAAGAAATTACGGAGAGGTATCGAGAGAAAAAAAAAATAACTAAAAATAACAGAAAAAAATATTAAAGGAGAGTATCGACAACAACAACAAAAAATAACGAAAAAACATTAAGGGGGGGGGGGGGTATTAAAATTAATTTTTTTTTAATTAATAATATTATTAGGGCAGGATAATATTCAATATATTTGTGTGTGAATGTGAGATATATTTGTCTATTAGATAGAATAGAAGTATCTAGAATAAAAAAAGAGTTGTATTTGAGAGGGTGCATGTGATCTATAAATACAACCCATCTCATATGTTTTTAGAGAGAGAAAATCTCCAAAAAAATTAGAGAGAAAAACTCCAGAAAATTAGAGAGAGAAAAAAGAGAGAAAAAAAATTTACCCCTCCATTAAATTTACACCACTTTGGAGCCAAACCAGGAGGCCACGTCACACGTTACTGTTCACCATATTCAGCGTATTGTTCATGTTTTTACTGTTCACAGATTTTTTTTGTTTACCAAGCTGCGTCTTTTATGCGTCTATGTACCAAGCTGCGTTTTTTTGTGCTTATTATAACAGTTTTGATTGGTACCAAGTTGCGTATTTTATGTTTTTTTGTTTGCATTTTTTAGAATTTTATTTTATTTCACATATCTGATATTCTAAATAAAACATTTGAATTTTTCTTTTGGAACATATGATATGCTTTTAGGAGGAAAAAAATTTGTATTTATTACGTAAGTATGTGAGACTATTTAATATCAGAGGTTTTTTTTTTAATTAACATTTGGATAAAATTGAAAAGTTTGATTTGTACTTATAACGTTTTAGATAAAATTATTATTTTATGATCATAAAAAATTTTGAAATATCGCAGCGAAACGCGAGAAATATTTCTAGTATAAAAAATATCAATTCAATCTTCTCTCCGTGTATTGTTGTAGACAAGAAATAATGAAGAAGAAAAAATAAACCCTATCCGTGTGTTTGCGCCTGTGTGTTTCCATTAGTTACTTTATTCTTTATACTAATGATCTTCAAACTATAATCCCCCAAATACTCTCAAAATCAACAAATAAACCCAAAAATCCCAACACCTACCGAATTCGAGGCACACTTAGGACTATCGTTAGGACTATGGTTAGACTTATGAATTCCTAATCTCATTATATCACCTGGTAAAAAGAAAATTGTACATAGTGTGAATCTCATTATATCCTCCATTTTTGCAATTCGTGGATTTCATGATATCGGGTCCATAGTTTGTTACCTCTCTCATTATATCCTCCATTTTTGCAATTCGTGGATTTCATGATATCGGGTCCATAGTTTGTTACCTCTAGTGCTCCGCTTCATCATCCTTCTACGGTAGACTTTTAAGTTCCCTCCATTTATCTCTTTCTGGAACCAATCAAAAGAGTTATAAGTCAAAATTAAGTAGAGTTATTTGAAATGAATATTATATGGGGTTATGTTATTGTTTGACAGATTGATAACAATGAGGTACGAACAAATTGAAGGAGCAAGTTATAGTAGAAAGAAGCTTACAGTCTGAAACTCCTCACTGTATCTTGTTAAGTTCCGAGAATCACAATTATCATCATCCGAACCGTTATCTCTGTTCACAGAATCGAAAAGTAGGGTAAGAATATATAATATATAATTATAAGTTGGAAAAATACAAAACCCACCACTTAATTTACCTACGTATGTTGGTAGGTTGTACAGAACTTTCTGATGTTTTGTGCATCTCTCCTTTTAGTTCAGTCCGAGCCACCTCATCTGAGCTAGATTCCTTTCTCTTTAGCGAATAAATTGTATATGATCAATTCAACAATGTGTTTGTGGTAGTTCAATTACTTGCATGATTTTTGAATTTTACAAACTTTCCTAAAATACTCCAAAAAAACAATACCTTCAGGCCACTATGGTCAGAGTTGAGAATATGATCAGCATTACACAGAAAATCTGCAATTGAAATAAAACATAAGTGACCTTTGTTTTCATTTTTATTCCCTTTTTGTGGTTACAAAATTGAAATAATAAAAAAAAAGAATTAGTATATATAACATTTCACCTCGAGATTTAAGCATACAACCTGTTTGTGCTCCTATATTGGGGACCACCGTGCTATCTTCTAGATCTTTCCACTCGGATAACACCTTCTCGAAGGGAAGTATGATGTTACTACCTACCGAATTCAAGGCGTACTTAGGACTATGGTTAGACTTGGGAATATGATCAGCATTACACAGAAAATCTGCAATTGAAATAAAACATAATTGACCTTTCTTTTTGAGGTTACATAATTGAAATAGAAAAAATAAGAATTAGTATATATATGACATTTAACCTCGAGTAGGAGTATTAAGCATACAACCAGTTTGTGCTCCTATATTGGGGACCACCGTGCTGTGACTCGGACCATCTGCGATTCATAGAAAAATAAACTAGTACTTGTTTCACGACGATAGATTGTTATGGAAGAAAAAAGATATACTGGTCCGTACCTGCCAAGTACATGTGCGGTACATAACTGACAGGTACATCCACCAAACTTGAATTCGTATTGCGCAAACCTTGTTCTGGTTGCATTATACTAGAATCACCTGGTAAAATGAAAAGAGAAAATTGCACATAGTGTGATTCTAAATTGTATATGACCATAGTTTGTTACCTCCAGTGGATTTCATGATATCGAGTCCATAGTTTGTTACCTCTAGTGGTCCGTTTCATCATCCTTCTACGGTAGACTTTTATGTTCCCTCCATTTATCTTTAGCGACTAAATTGTATATGACCAATTCAACAATGTGTTTGTGGTAGTTAAATTACTTGCAAATTTTTTGAATTTTACAAACTTTTCTAAAATACTCTAGAAAAACGATACCTTCAGGCCACTATGAGTGGCACATGTGGTCCAATCAGTTCCGCTCCATTCCCACCGCAATCTCAAGTTCGCTCCCTTGAGAAGTTTCAACTTTACTTCGGTATCATTCTCTTTGAATTGAACGTCGAAATGATCACCCTCGCAAGAAACACGCATCGCCATGCCAGGGGACCAACCCCCTTCGTAGAAGACTTCGACTTGAGAAAACATACCAATCTCATGATCGGGCCTTGGCAAAAGGTGAACCGACGGTCTCAAGAATTTCGAGACGAGAATTTCAGTTAAGTGTCCATTAGGTATCTTTTCGACATTATCGTATTTTATGAGGAAATAATGGCCACGTATGATTTTCTCCACGGTTGCAGGAAACCAAGATAACCCGTACGTTCGCCTCTCTTGGCATGCTTCAACCATGTCTCCAATTCTGTACATTTCACTTTCCTGAAAAAAAGGCAAAAAAATAAATTAATACCAAAGTAACTAAATTTAAAAGTTAAAACTTGGATTTTGAGTTTTAGTTTACTTGAGTTTGTGGTGGAATCTTGCAAGGTCTGATTTGAGCAGGCTCAATCTCTATGACTTTTCTTGAGAAAGGAAGGGAAACCATGTATTTACCTGTCTCTTGATTTTTCAAACTCGATACTATTGCAATCCATCAACTTCCATTTATGGATCACTTCGACCAAATCATGCAATTGGATATGTCCAATAATATTGAGTCGTTTGATCAAAATTTGTATGATCCGACCTTGAGGGAGAGAAGGACTTTGAGGGAGGAAGACAGGAGGAGAGAGTTTTTGGATAATTTTTGATGTATGATATTGATATTGATTTACAAGTACAAAAAGTCCCTTTTTTTAGTAGAGCAGTGATGATCTCATAGTACTCTCCCTCCACATTATTGATGAGTAAAATATGATTTAATATCTTTAAAATTAACAAACAAAAATATGATTTAACATCTTAATTTATGATTTAATTATTTCAATTTATGATTGAACATATATTTAAGACGTTAAATTATTAATTAAAGTATTAATTTTTAAGATGTTTAATCATATCACCTCATTAAAAATGTGGGGGGAGAGATGGGGCATGTCCAACATTTTCCTTTTGAGTATTATTTTGTAGGAGAATTGTGTCAGAGTGAAATTAGAGGTAACAATTTCCGAGATGGATCACAAATTATCTATGTTGCACGGATACGGATACGGGTAGCGTATCCGATACGATACGGATACGGCGATACGGCAATTTTCAAAAAATCACGGATACGGGAATACGACAATTTAATATATTTATATTATATATAATTAATAAATAAGTAATAAATTAAATAATTAATTAATTATATTTTTAAATTAAATATCATGTCAATAAATAATATCAAGCAAACAATACAAGTATCATAAAACTATCATAAACTTGTTCTAGAAATATTTTAGAACTAATCTAGAAGTATCCTAGAAGTATCCTATATAATTTATTTAAAAATATTATGGGCCAAAATATATAATGGGCCGAAGTATCCTAAATGGAGTATCCCAGCCGTATCCTGGCCGTATCCCCAACCGTATCCTTCCGTATCCTGCCGTATCCCCGTCGTATCCGGAAAAAAAAAATATTAAAATATTCGGATACGCCACGTGACGTATCCGATACGTATCCGAGCCGTATCGCACCCGTATCCGTATCGGATACGCATATCCTCAGGATACTTTTGCGTTTTTGAAGTATCCGCATAACATAGCAAATTATTTGATTTGAGACTTGATAAATCGGCCGACAGTCATGATGACTTCTTCAGGGCTCGAGAACCAATATGGAGAAATTTTACTTTGATAAATCCGTCACGGAGTGATGATACTGTAATTTCTATGTCAAGAGTCAAAAACCAAATACCATAATCATTTGAAAAACAAATATTTTACATTTCTTTTATATTAAAAAATTAAAAAAATCTATCTTCCACACAAAATTTATTTATTTAATACTTTTAAAAATCTCATTTAGCATCGTCCATAATTAATCAAATTTAAATTTATAAATTAAAAAAATAATTATTGAGTCGAATTAATGCATCGTTCAACATGTGTTTAACATGTGTTTAACATTATGATAAAAAATAAACGAAAATAAAAAAATAATTTCGCAAAATTTTATAAAATTTTATAAAATGCAGATGAAAATACTTAATTTTTAAACAAAAAAATTGATGATAAAATAATAAAAATTTGTTGAAATAAATATGACTTATCACATGTAAAATAAAATATAATAAAAAATTTATTGAAAATTGCTAAAAATAAATACCGCATAAATTCTTGAGAAAGCACAAAAAAATGCTAAAATGGATGAGAAACGACGAAATCGCTGAAAAATTAAGAAAGAAGTCATGATAATCTCAATTAATGATGAGATTAAGAAGCAACCATGGGTTATAACCCAAAAGAATTCGATTCCGTAGACAACATAGATGACACATGAAAAAAATATCTCAATGAGACAACCGTATTATTTACTGGAAGATATGCTCTACAGATAGTGAACTTTTTTTGGATTACAAGTAGACAAATCGAAGCAGGACGGAGAGCAATGACACGATATGTGTGTCGTGATCCAAAATATGAATACGCATATTTCGCAACAAAATTTTTACAAAAATTTTTTAGAAATACGTATGGATTCGGGTAAGGGATATCAAAAATATTGAATATGTGTGTTGTTAAATCAGGTCGAATACTTTACGAAATGGTTGGAAAACAGAATAATATGATTCAAGGTCACATTTGGTTCCAATATTAAACAAGTAGGGCTTGGATATTATCGCAAACAAATACGAATACAAACTAATTTCAAATATTCAAACAATTATTATAGTCTAATTATATTATCGATTTAGATTTTGAGGTATGAATGAATTTAATACATTTTTTTTGTCAAATGCGAGATTTAATCGTATTCGTTGGATTTGAAGATCGAAGATCCAGAAAGTTTTGATCTTGTAGATCATACAAGGCTGTTGATTACATATATATATACAACATGAATCATATAGATAGTCTTAGGATGAATTTTTATTAGGTTTCAAATTTTCATTCATGTAAATCTAAAAATTTACCGAAATGGACGGTTGTGAAAATATGTTATCAATTTTGTTAGATAGAAAAATAAAAATTGTACAAAATTTATTCTACATCATATCTAGATGATATAGATCATATCTATACGGTTGAAATTCGATTATAATATTTAGAATTAGGATAATAAGTAGTGTTGGCCGACGTTGGCCAAACAAGAGTGTTGGCCATTGATCATATCCCATATATATATATATATATATATATATATATAGAGAGAGAGAGAGAGAGAGAGAGGGGTGTGTGTGTCCGTCTACTATGACATTAACGGTACCAAAGCATGGGTGCCACTAACTTATAAACCCTTGGATGACAAAAAATCTGGTCGGATCAACATTAAATGATTTAAATTGTGATTAACGGAGTCTTTGGTTTAATTCATTCATCTCTCCGTTTGTTCCTCACAGAGCCTATGGTTCCATCCATTTGTTCTTTTCTTCTTCTAATAGCGTAGTTTCTCCCACTAATCCAAAACAAGGCACTAGATCCTTCTTGCGATTCCAAAATAATTTTTCTAATATTGGTTATATTTTAATATGTGAAGATTGGTCGATTAAAGACGAGATTATGATTGAAGTATTGGATAAGAGGATTTTGCCGGTTAAATTTGCCAGCTGACTTGTTGCGCACAATAAAACATTTTTATGAGATTATGATTAAAGTATTGTTTATATTCATTGTAGATTTTGTAATTTATGTTTAAGATTTTATATTCCAAGTTAATCATGTTGAGTAAATGTTGTATAACAATTAATTAATAACTGGTACCGATTATTTTAAAAATTGTACCTATCAGAATGAATAAACTTCACAAATAGACATGTTTTTTTTATCATTCAATTTTATAAAAGAACACATGGCACTGAAAATATTGATAACCATCTTCTACACTATCAAATTTCATACTTAAAAATTGATTCACGGTTTCTCTCATCATCAACAATATCTAGATTATCATCAATATCATTGTATAGCTGCACCTATCATTATTATTAAAAATATGTCATTTTTGTGATGTGTTATAATTTATATCGTATTTTATTCATAAATTTCACTTATTTACTTCTACGTCGTCGTCGTCGTCAAAATCAGATACATAATCACGAGAAATTGAACTAGTAGAAGCCATTGTGAGAGTGATTAAGTTTCAGATAGAGGAATTAATAAAAAGAAAGATAATCTGATCAATAACTTGAGTTGCACAGAGAGAGGAACCACAACTCACGCGCGCGCGCGAGAGAGAGAGAGAGAGAGAGAGAGAGAGAGAGAGAGAGAGACGGTCGTAATTAGGGTTTAGAGGGAGAATAGTCACAATTTAACCAAAAGATAGATATATAACCAAAAGATAGATATATTATTGCTATCTTATCTTTAATGGTACCAAATATATATATATATATATATATAGGTTGATATATAACCAAAAGAATATATGTGAGATCCTGTGTGAGTCACCATAACGAGGGTTAGTAACCAAATGATTGGTATACACGTGGGAGGCTAAACTACTTCGTTACTACAAGACCATAGCAAGGGTCTCTCTTTTCCAAAAACTCCTGTGATTGGTAGATTCCGATTAATGTGACTCACATTATGTGAGGTATAGTAATGAACCAAGTCTTTCTGTATTGTGTAGAAATTAATTGTGAATACTTAAGATCATATATATCAGATTTTATTGAAATCAATAGATAATTAACCAAAAGATATTTATTATTAAATAAATTTCATATTTTATTACAAACTCATGATTTCAATATTTACCATTAAATATCTTATATACTATATTATATTATATTATCTTGTTTCATATTATATTATATTATTTTATTTTATTTTATTTTATGTTATTTGATATTATAGGATGTTATATTATATTATATTGTATTATATTATATATTATATCATATTATATTATTTTATGTTGTACTATATTGTTTTATATTATATTATATTATATTATTGTACATGATATGATTTGACCATATTATATGATATTATAATATTATATAGTTTTATATTATATTATCTTATAGTATAGTATACTATTTTATATTATATGATAAGATATTATTTTATATTATTTTATTTTATTTTGTATTATATTAATTTATATAGTCCTTTAAATTATATTATATTATGTTAAATTACATCATATTATATGATATGATATGATATAATATTATGTTATTACTGTATGATAAATATAATAATTATTTATGAATATAATTTGAAGAAATAATTTTATAATGAAATGTATGAATAGCTATCTCCATGTATTTGGTATACCAATTTGTTTTGTGTATTTCAATATCCACTTTCAAATTCATGATTTCACTAAAGTATACCAAAGCAAACATTGTATTGTATTTGAAATTATGGGTATCCAAATACTCTCCACCCAAATCCACCAAATCAAACATGCCCATTATGTAATTTGAAATGAATAAATATATGATGATTTTTTGTGTCATTACATAATTTCCATTCAAATGTATATTTTTACATCAATATATCATTTTCATTGTTAATATATCATGTTGTGATCGCAATGCACTAATATTTTTTGTCATTATATCCATTTTATTATACATTATTTTTAATGCCGATATCCTAAAATACGTTAACATAATCACATATATATAGTATCGCTCAAAAATATAGAGGATCAGTGGCGCTGCTCCCTCTAATTTGTTAATATATTCGCCATTGAATATGTTTGATTATCTGTCCCACTATCGATGTCAAAATCTATGTGGTTGCTACGGTCCGTCCTCGTCCGTCCTCGACTTTACCAATTGGTAATTTGACGATATCCAGTCCCTTGCATGTGGAGATAAAAGTCCCATTTTTCATATATCTTCTAATATGTCGATTTCAAACAATTAAAATGGGATATAATTATAATCTTAGAAAACAATATAATAAGATTTATTTATATTTGTGTTTTAAATTGCGATATAGTGGTCTAATGCGGTTGGACGGCAATTTACATATGATCATCGATATTGCGCGATATTGCGGCGATATTTCGATGCTATTTAGTAGGTTGCGGTATTGCGTTTGAAAAATATTTATTGCGATTTGCGCTATGACGACGCTATTGCGCCGCTATTTAAATCAATGATATTTCTGATCTATTGCATATGAATCAACTTTATTAATATTTTTTTATTTTAAGATTTTTATTGTGTTGAACCGATAAATCGGAAAAAAAAAATGCTCAATTTCATTTTCAGTTTCAATTTACGTTTTTAATTACTATATCATTTTCGGTATTAGTATATTTTTGTGGTATAATGTACAATATTTAAATTCAATATATTATTATATATTATTTTCATATCTAATACGTTATTTGTGATATATTATATATTATTTTTATGTTATATATCATTTTTAGCGTTAATATATAATTTTTAACAATATTATTTTATTCTCAGTTTTCACGCATTATATTTAGTATTAATATAATTTATTTTCAATGTTCATATGTCGTTTATTATATGAATTTCATATGTGTTCCGAAGTACCAATCATAATATATTAATATAGATACTTTGCACTGACAATGTTAGTTGGCACTATAAAATATTCACGAATAAACATTTATTATACTAAAATAATATATTATATATTATTTACATGACATATATTCATGTTTAAAAAATAACAACATTTATTACGAAATTAATAAAAATTTTACTTTTCATTTTAAAAAAAACATGCATGATGCTTAACGAAGTCTTATTTACGAACATTGTTTTTCTTTAAAATAATAATGAACTAAAATATTTAATTTGTTGAAAATTTTTATTTTGGAAAAAGTCTGATTTTAGTCCCTCATCTATTGTTATTGTCTACTTTGCCCCCTAATTAACTTTTTGAGTCATTTTGTACCTTCATATTTTTTAAATGTTTATTTTGGTCCCCTCATTAATTAACGGATGACATGACAGTTAAATTTTAATGAGCTAGTAAATGATTTGTCAAAAATTTATGACATGACAATACAATTTGAAAAAGAATATAAAATCTTTTCTTCATTTTTTTCTAAGTTTTGAATCCCGAGAAAATCAATTTTTCCAAAATCAATTAGCGCGTAAATCCTAGAACAATTTTCAATTTTCTCTCTTAGTCTAAAGCTGTCCTCTTTCTTCATGAGCCTTCATAAAAAAAAATTCGGTTTTTCCAAAATCAATTAGTGTAGAAAATCTCTTATTTTTCTAAGGTTTAAGCAATAATTGATTTTGGGAAAAACTGATTTTCTCGGGATTCAATACATAGATAACAAAAGAAAAAAATAATTTTAATATTTTTTTCAAATTTTATTGTCATATGTCATCAATTTTTGCCACATCAGTGACATCACTTGCCAGTTCATTAAAATTTAACTGCCACGTCATCATTAACTAATGGAGAGAGAGCAAAATGAACATTTAAAAATAGGTGAAGGTGCAAAGTGACTCAAAAAATAAATTAGGGGGCAAAATGAACAATAACAATAAACGAGGGACTAAAATCGAACTTTTTCCATATATTTTTATAGAAAGATATGAATTTATACCAATAAATTATGAAACTTGAATTTGTTATATAAAGCCAAGTGTGTGTTATATTCATTCATTAAAGTTGGTAAATTTTATCTTTTACTAGCAATAGCCCGCGCAACAATTGCGCAGGATTTCGTATTTTTTTTTTACATTTTTGTATAATTTGTTTAAACAGAATTTGCGCATGTTTGAACTCAATTATATAATCATGATATGTTTGTAAATATATTAATGTCAATAAATGCATTATAATTAATAAAGGTTCATGAAATTTGTCTATCATAAATATATGCATTATAAATAATAAAGGTCCATGAAATTGGTTCATCATTATAAATTCACACAAAAAAAATAAAATATAACATGTTATAATTAAAAAAAAATTAAAGTTTCAAAACAAATAATAAAAAACCTTGAATAATACACATAAACCCGAGGAAATATATATTTAAAATGTTATCCATCAACATAAAAAATATTATTTTTCTTTTAAATGAACACCATTATAAATTATACCGTAAAAAATAAATAATTGAGGCATAATTTTATACGGGAATTACATATGGAGTCCCAATAACACAAAAATAATATTTTTTATGAAGTGGCAAGAGAGGATTAAGTAGGTTGATTAGTATTATTGATTTGACGCAATTAACGATTTAATTGACTGTTTAATCGAATTGACACGTCAATTAACATTTACTAATATTAACATTTATAAATTATTGATGTGTTAATCAAACGCGTCAATTAACATTTAATTGAGTCAATTAAAAATGTTAATAAATTCAATTTGTCACCTCATCAAGAATATCGTGATGAATTTTGAGATCAATTATATTTTTTTTGTATACATAGATATAATTTGGATTGCAATAGAAACATAACTAAAAAAAAAAAAAATATGACAATTGTCAAAGTACGGTGACATGTTCCAAATTATAATTATGATTATGCATATATGTTATTGGGTACAAGAGAATACACCATGCAAATTGTTCTTTCTTGGAATTTTGGAATTGTAATCATTTTGGAATTGTCATATTTAACGTGACTAACGACGGGTTAAACTTTATTTCCTAAACTACACGTCTATCAATGTGCGGTGAAGATTAAATTTATCAAAAAAATTGGTAAAAAATTTCGTTCACGGAAGAATAACTCAATTATAATCATCACTATGTGACGGATTTATCAAAGTAAAATTTCTCCATATTGATTCTCGAGCCCTGAAGAAGTCATCATGACTGTCGGCCGATTTATCAGTCTAAATTCTAAAACCGAATCGTTTGAGATCATCTCGGAAATTGTTACCAATTCCACTACAAAGTATTTTCCTTACTCAAAAAGGAAACTTTTTGTACTAGTAATTTGTAAATCAATATCAATATCATACATCAAAAATTATCCAAAAACTCTCTCCTCCTGTCTTCCTCCCTGAAAGTCCTTCTCTCTCCCTCAAGGTCATGGATCATACAAATTTTGATCAAACGACTCAATATTATATCCAATTGCATGATTTGGTTGAAGTGATCCATAATGGAAGTTGGTGGATTGCAATAATATCGAGTTTGAAAAATCAGGAGATAGGGAAATACATGGTTTCCCTTCCTTTCTCAAGAAAAGTCATAGAGATTGAGCCTGCTCAAATCAGACCTTGCAAGATTCCACCACAAACTCAAGTAAAATAAAACTCAAAATCCAAGTTTTAACTTTTAAATTTAGTTACTTTGGTATTAATTTATATTTTTGCCTTTTTCAGGAAAATGAAATGTACAGAATTGGAGACATGGTTGAAGCATGCCAAGAGAGGCGAGCGTACGGGTTATCTTGGTTTCCTGCAACCGTGGAGAAAATCATACGTGGCCATTATTTCCTCATAAAATACGATAATGTCGAAAAGATACCTAATGGACACTTAACTGAAATTCTCGTTTCGAATTTCTTGAGACCGTCGATTCACCTTTTTCCAAGGCCCGATCATGAGATTGGTATGTTTTCTCAAGTCGAAGTCTTCTGCGAAGGGGGTTGGTCCCCTGGCATGGCGACGCGTGTTTCTTGTGAGGGTGATCATTTCGACGTTCAATTCAAAGAGAATGATACCAATGTAACCTTGAAAGTTCTCAAGGGAGCGCACTTGAGATTGCGGTGGGAATGGAGCGGAACCGATTGGACCGAATGTGCCACTCATAGTGGCTTGAAGGTATCGTTTTTCTAGAGTATTTTAGAAAAGTTTGTAAAATTCAAAAAAATTGCAAGTAATTTAACTACCACAAACACATTGTTGAATTGATCATATACAATTTAGTCGCTAAAGATAAATGGAGGGAAGATAAAAGTCTACCGTAGAAGGATGATGAAACGGAGCACTAGAGGTAACAAACTATGGACTGGATATCATGAAATCCACGATTTGCAAAAATGGAGGATATAATAAGATTCACACTATGTATGATTTTCTCTTTTCATTTTACCAGGTGATTCTAGTATAATGCAACCAGAACAAGGTTTGCGCAATATGAATTCAAATTTGGTGGATGTACCTGTTAGTTATGTACCGCACATGTACTTGGCTGGTACGGACCAGTATATCTTTTTTCTTCCATAACAATCTATCGTCGTGAAAGAAGTACTAGTTTCTTTTTCTATGAATCGCAGATGGTCCGAGTCACAGCACGGTGGTCCCCAATATAGGAGCACAAACTGGTCGTATGCTTAATACTCCTGCTCGAGGTGAAATGTCATAGACTCATATATATACTAATTCTTATTTTTTCTATTTCAATTTTGTAACCACAAAAAGAAAGGTCAATTATGTTTTATTTCAATTGCAGATTTTCTGTGTAATGCTGATCATATTCCCAAGTCTAACCATAGTCCTAACCATAGTCCTAAGTGCGCCTTGAATTCGGTAGGTAGTAACATCATACTTCCTTTCGAAAAGGTGTTATCCGAGTGGAAAGATCTAGAAGATAGCACGGTGGTCCCCAATATAGGAGCACAAACTGGTTGTATGCTTAATACTCGAGGTGAAATGTTATATGTACTAATTCTTTTTTTTCTATTTCAATTTTGTAACCACAAAAAGGGAATAAAAATGAAAACAAAGGTCACTTATGTTTTATTTCAATTGCAGATTTTCTGTGTAATGCTGATCTTATTCCCAACTCTAACCCTAGTGGCCTGAAGGTATCGTTTTTTAATAGAGAAGTTTGTAAAATTCAAAAATCTCTCAAGTAATTGAACTACCACACACACATTGTTGAATTGATCATATACCATTTAGTCGCTAAAGAGAAAGGAATCCAGCTCAGATGAGGTGGCTCGGACTGAACTAGAAGGAGAGATGCACCAAACATCAGAAAGTTCTGTACAACCTACCAACATGCGGAGGTAAATTAAGTGGTGGCCTTTTTATTTTTCCTACTTATAATTATATATTATATATTCTTACCCTAATCTTCAATTCTGTGAACAGAGATAACGGTTCGGATGATGATAATTGTGATTCTCGGAACTTAACGAGATACAGTGATGAGTTTCAGACTGTAAGCTTCTTTCTACTATAACTTGCTCCTTCAATTTGTTCGTACCTCATTGTTATCAATCTGTCAAATAATAACATAACCCCATATAATAGTCATTTCAAATAACTCTACTTAAATTTGACTCGTATTAACTCTTTTGATTGGTTCCAGAAAGAGATAAATGGAGGGAACATAAAAGTCTACCGTAGAAGGATGATGAAACGGAGCACTAGAGGTAACAAACTATGGACTGGATATCTTGAAATCCAAGATTTGCAAAAATGGAGGATATAATAAGATTCACACTATGTACAATTTTCTCTTTTCATTTTACCAGGTGATTCTTGTATAATTCAACCCGAACAAGGTTTGCGCAATACGAATTCAAGTTTGGTGGATGTACCTGTTAGTTATGTACCGCACATGTACTTGGCTGGTACGGACCAGTATATCTTTTTTCTTCCATAACGATCTATCGTCGTGAAAGAAGTATTAGTTTCTTTTTCTATGAATCGCAGATGGTCCGAGTCACAGCACGGTGGTCCCCAATATAGGAGCACAAACTGGTCGTATGCTTAATACTCCTGCTCGAGGTGAAATGTCATAGACTCATATATATACTAATTCTTATTTTTTCTATTTCAATTTTTTAACCACAAAAAGAAAGGTCAATTATGTTTTATTTCGATTGCAGATTTTCTGCGTAATGCTGATCATATTCCCAAGTCTAACCATAGTCCTAAGGATAGTCCTAAGTGCGTCTCAAATTCGGTAGGTAGTAACATCGTACTTCCCTTCGAGAAGGTGTTATCCCAGTGGAAAGATTTAGAAGATTGCAACATATTAAAAAGTACACCTCAGAAACCCCACTTCATGAGACTTCGCAGGTACGAAAAACGAGGCTCAACAATCCTTTCGAGTAAACAAAAAAGAGCTATTCTTAACAATTTATTCTTCAAAATTTTAATTAATCGTAGTGTATGGTCTGGCTATGCGGAGGATGTGATCGAATGTGTTGCATATGGGTTGGTATTGAACTTTGTCCAACAAGTGAATAAAATCGAAAAACTTTCTGTGCATGATGATGTGACGAGTTTCGAGGCAAAACTCGCTTTTTTCGAGGAAGATGGCTTCGTTGTGGACCCAATTCGGGCCCATTTGAATGAACTTGTCAAAACAAAGAGCGCAGTTGAAGGCAAGCTGTTGAAAAGAATGGAGTGGGGCCGAGAGTTAGGTGAGGTTGAAGAAGACAACAAGAATGTGGTCGAATCTCTTAATTACACAGAGAAAGAGTTGAACCAATTGAGATACAAGATGGAGAAGCTTCAAAGAAAGAGAAAGGGACTTTTTGATCGATCTACGAATAATAGGGAGATAATTTCGTCGCTCGAGAATAAGATTTCTGAAGAGGATGAATTTCTTGATAATTTGGATCGCTATTTGCCCAGGCCAAAGTGGAATAATCAGTAAAGGAACCCTTTTAAGCTAACTATGTTCGTTCTTTATCTACTTTTGGTACTAATTTTGATTAAGGGGGAAATGTTTCTTGTTTAGTAAAGGAAAAAGGCTTAGTTATCGGTTACTTATTTTGATTAGGGGGGAAATGTTTTTTTGTTTAGTAAAGGAAAAAGCCTAGGTTATCTACTTTTGGTACAAACTATGTTATGTGAAATATATAATAATCTCATTTATGATATTTTATTAGATTGCTTTGGATTACTGTAGGATTATTGGTATAATTACCCATAATATAATGCTTCTGCAAGTATAAGATACCCATGTTTTCTCGATCTTAAAGGAGGCAGGGACCCCGCTAGGGTTTAGGGTTTTAGGTATTAGAGTTTAGAGTTTAGGTAAGTCGATCATCATTACCTGAAGAGTGAGAGAAAGAGAACCCTATTAAAATTAATGATTTTTAAGTTATCTATTTTATTTATGTAGTGAATAAATTAATGCATAGATAAGAAATTCATGTGGAGGATGGATAAGAATTATTGTGTTATTTGTTTTAAAATTAATGTTTTATAAGTCATCTGTTTATGATGTGGTATCCAAGTTATAAAAAATTGTTTTCGAGAAGGTAAATGAGAATCTTCAATATAACTTGTCTCATACGTTATAGTTGTAAAATTGAATTTGTGATTGTAAAATTGAGAGAGATCATAAACAAAATGATCCAAAAATAATTATTAGAGAGTACAAAGTGTTGAAAATAGTCTCATCATTATTTCAAAAATTGTATCCAAACAAATTTGTTTGTATTTTTTGGATGTTGTGTAACCACTAACCAATTATAAATTAAAGAAACTAAACAAAAGTTTTGTTAGAAGCCTCTCTTTTTTTTCCGTGCTTTCACTCATTTTCTCTCGTTTCTTTATTGTTTGATGATCATTTTCAAATCCAAACTAACAAACTTTTCAAATCAAAATTAACACAAATCAAACAATAAAATTCCAATAAATTGATATCAAAATCAAAATTATCGAATTTAGTAGGAGTCATAAAAAAATATCATCATGACAATTGACAACCGAAAAAAGTGTATTCGGGCTACAATAAACTTTAGAACTAATTTTAGATGGAGAAACGTACATTTTTTTTGGAGTACTAAAAGGAGAACTATTCTCATCTCGTGGTCTATGAATATAGTTGAAATTTTTTTGTTGATGTTGATGAAAAAAGAGAAGTTTCAGGAAAAAAAATATGAGTTGGCAGAGAAAAAAATATAACGCGTATGATAAAAAAGAATATAAACCGAAAAATAATAACGGAGAGTAGTAATAGCTTAATTTTTTTTAAGTTATGTATTTTAATTATGTAGTAAATAAATTAATATATAGATATGAAATTATTGTGCCATGTAGAATGTGTTATCCGAATTAGTATGATGAAAGTGCATGAGAATTCATAATGTAATATGTTATAAAATAAAGAGTGAGCGATTACAAACAAAGCGGTCCAAAAATAATAAATTAAAGATTCAAAACAATCTCGGTCTTATTTCTAAGATTGTATTCAGTAATTTTCGTGTACACCATTTAGTAATTGTGTATCATTTATCAATTAAAAAAATTATCTCCTTTCTCTATTCGTGTTGTTTTGTCAGTGATTTAGATTGTATTTTGATATACATCCCCAAACTCCAATCCCAATTACTCTCTACTATAAAATCAACTCGAAAACCCCAACAAAACCTTATAGAAGACCATTGACACCTATGGATGCTGATGTGTTGTATTACTATCAGGACCGGTCCAAGAGTTTAAGAAACACTAATTCAAATTATAAATCTAACTCAAAATGTTTTATAATGAATCATAAATGTTTATATTATATTATATTATTTGTTAAAATTGAACTCAATCTTTTTTATAGTTGACTTTAAATTTTATGAATTATACTACGTGATTTTTTTTGTGAATCCGAACCTGAAGCTCGGTCTTCAATTTTTATACTAATAGACCGGTCCTGTGTCGCATATTTCACATATGACGCGTGATTGGTAGAACAAGCGGAGTACACCGGACTAGACCGGGTGTAGAAAGAATGTAACTAGAGATAGGATATTCAAATTATAACTGTTTGAACCTCTCCTTTTTATGGTAGTAGGCCTAGTTTAGTGACAAATAGAATTATAAACAAAAAGGTCCAAGTCTAAAGAAAAGACAGTTTTTTGTTTTTCAGAAAATGATGGATATATTAGATTAGATCTAAGTTTAGATGGAAGTAGATAGATTTGTAATACAAAATTTATTTAAAAAAATGCAATGACAAGAGACACAAGAGTTCACACCAATTTGATACAAAAATTATTGCATTTAATCATTTTATACTCGAAGAGGTCCGTTCGAACGCACTCTTACGGTTCGTTCGAACGAACCATCTCCTGTCCCACTTCAGTGTTAATTCCAAATATCATTCGTATTAGTCCGTTCGAACGAACACCAATGTTGGTTCGAACGAACCACTCCCTGACATGAATATGTATAAAATCATTTTACACTTGTAGCGGTCCGTTCGAACGGACCCGACGGTTAGTTCGAACGAACCACTCTCTGGAACTTAACTTTGCACAATCATAGTATGCACTTAATCAATCCATGAACATTCATGTTCATATATCCTTATATGTACACTTTTACGATTGATTTGAAACTATATTTCTTTCAAAAGTACCTATCATTGGCTAGATTCCAAGCTTCTTGTGTTAAATGAGGGGCTTGGAACGCTCCGAGATAATTAGAGATGAATTTATGAGGATGCTCCACGTGGCAAATAAAACTCATTTCTTTTAATAAAGGAAATTTTTTGTTTGTGACCAAGTTTTTAAAATATATTAATGAAATAACCAAGTTTTTAAAATAATTCAAAAAATATCTTTTGTGGAGTTTGAAACTCCGCATATTTTATGTTTGGCGGAATATGGTAGCCCACCTGTGCTAATCCCTAATTTTAAAAAATGCGCAATTTGAAATTCCGCCAAAATTTTCAATTAAAAATTTGGTACTTTTTCCCAAATTTTACCATAACATGATCTATATTTTAAATTAGTATATTTAATTAACATGATAACTAACACATGTTAGCTATTAACTTAACACGTAATTAATATTTATTCGAATTCATAAATAAATTTTAATAAATGTTTAATAATATATATGTTCTAATTATCACATTAATTAAAATATAATTGTGCAATAATGGAGAATTAAGAGTGGGTACATTTTGGAGGAGAGTAAAAAAAAAATAATACTTTTCGCGTGTTGAAAAAGTTATATGCAATTTTATTTGAGAATTCTCCATATTTGTACAATTGTATTTAGTTAACGTGATAATTAAAAAATATCATTAAACTCTCATTACAATTTATTTAAATTTATGAATTCGAATAAATATTAATTACGTATTAAGTTAATAACTAACATGTGCTAGTTATCATGTTAATTAAATATACTAATTTAGATCATAGATCATGTTATGGTAAAATTTGAAGAAAAATATCAAATTTTCAATTGAAAATGTGGGCGGAACTTCAAACTCCGTTTTTTTATTATTATTATTAGGGATTAATACGAACTAACATAGACAGGCTACCATATTCCGCCAAACATAAAATAGACGGAGTTTCAAACTCTGCAAAAGATATTTCGTGAATTATTTTTAAAACTTGATTATTTCGTTAATATACAAAATTTAGTCACAAACAAAAAAACTTCCTTTAATAAATGTCTCTCCATTGTTATTAAATCGTTCTTCAAGTTGCTAAATTTCTGTACCGAAATAAAATTAACACCATTTGAACGAGATAAAAAAGCATGTTAAAGAAATTATGAAACTAACTTTGGACTGAACGTCTAAATATTCGATTGGTAATTTCTCTCTCCTACATTCCATTATGGGGCCGTTTGATTGGCATGATTTTGAGGGAAAAGACCATTGTTTTCCCGGATATGGACCCTTTTCCTTTGTTTGATGTGATTCATTCTCATGGATATTGAATTCTTGATCCCACCAAATTGTCTTTAGTTGTCCCATTTTGATGTCTCCCAAAAAATATGGGAAAACAAATTCTCTCATGTTCTCTCTCATTTCACTTGTATTATTATAACTAATTAGTGTTAATTAAGCCATATAAAAAACTAATCATTATTGTAGTAAAGATAATAATATAATATGTTAATAATTTATTTTAAATAATAATTATTATTATTATAAAGATTATTATAATTATAGTAATAATAATGATAATAATAATATTAATAATTACTATTATAATGATGATGATGATAATAATAATAATAATAATAATAATAGTAATAATAATAATAATAAAATTAATAATTACTATAATAATAATATTATTATTATAATAATAATAATAATAATAAAAATAAAAATAATAATAATAATTACTATAATAATAATAATAATAATAATAATAATAATAATAATAATAATAATATAATATGTTAAAAATATATTTTTATAATAATAATTATGATGATAATTATTATTATAATTATAGTAATAATAATCATAATAATAATATTAATAATTACTATAATAATAATAAAATAAAAATTACTATAAAAATCATATTATTATTATTATTATTATTATTATTATTATAAAAATATTAATAATTATTACTATTGTAACGATGATAATAAATATAAAAATAATAGTAATAATAATAATAATAGTAATAATAATATATTTATAATAATAATAATAATAATAATACAATTATTATTATTATTTGCTAGGTTTAAAAAAAAAAGTTAATTTTAATTTTGTGAATAATATCAAGATATATTTTGTATAAAATCTTTCATTTTCTTGCATGTCAAACAAGATAGAAATAAAGTCATTTCTCGTGACTTCTTATTCTAGGACAAGGAAATGAAGGATAGTCTTGTCTTTCTATCAAATTCTAGCAAACCAAACGGCCCCATGTGGAAAACAAGAATTACGAGAATTACGTTCTCGAATCTTCGAGGGCTCTCTTCGAGCTTTGAGGCAAGCCAGACACAGCTCGCGGCTGCTCTCTGTGTTAAACATTAGCGCATAAAATGGAGACTATAATTCAGAGATACTCGAGAGAAAATGTACTCTGTACATATGCTGAGCTGAGACTCAAATGGAGATGTCCAGTAATTTGTGAACTTGAGGGATTACTTGTTTGGTACAAATCAGTTCAAATCAGTTAGCAACTAATTTTGGACTCGATAGGGTACAGGGATACATTAGCACATGTATTTAGGTGATGTGACATTTTTTAGCTAATATTAGTATTAGGGTTAGTTCAACTATAAATACAAGGCACTTATAGACTCAAATGGAGATGTCCAGTAATTTGTGAATTATAGTCTCCATTTTATGCGCTAATGTTTAACACTCTGCAATTTCAGATAAAATGTTTACAATTATTAAATAAATTAAATGTATATAAATTACCTTTATGCTGAATCTAGCAAAGGATTTCTTGCAATATAATCGGTGGAATAAAACCTATCATGTTGCATCACGGCTTGAGGTCTATTTATGCACGCCAAGAAAATTCAAATGAAATAAAAAATGTAATTTAATCGTGGCTTAAATTGAAATGGATACAGCTTGAGTAGAATTCCACTCTCTTGAATGAGATGGCAGCTGTATATTCTAAGTGTGGTTTCGATCTCTTCGTCGATCCCGTCTTTTCTTGGCGGTGAATCCTTCAATTGCTCGTCAGTAAGATAGGAATTATCAATTGCCGTGTATATATCATGTCTTCCAAAACTCGGTGATGAATCTGTAAATTAATTAGGTATGACCTCAAAATTTACCTCACTTCACCCAATTGACAGCACCCAAAGTTTGAAATACCCAATAGTTCGGAAAAACCTAAATTTTCCCAAATCGAATCAACAAAAATCGAACCATAATCAAACCAAGATATCAAAAATTTATAAACAAATCAAGTAGTACATGGCGATTCGAAAACATAATTTAATTGTGTATTGTTTATTTCTTTCAATTATATTTAATTAAATAAATAAATCAATTATTTAAATCAATTAATTAATTAAATAAATAAATTGTGTAAATAAATATGGTAATTTGTCTCACCAATCCTAGCCAAAAATCATGTTAGACATAAGTTTTCAAAGTGAACCAATTTGATCAACTTTTCTTTGTTTGACTAGGCTAGGATTGATATCCATGAAAATTTAAAGATGGCACCGAACACCTAAATTGATATTCTATGCAAATAATGGATTCCTAGTTATTCCTTGATTCAAAACTCTATCTCCGAACCGGACCTCAAGGGGTAGCTTCCGGCACAGTAACCATGACAATATGAATGATGGGAGTTGAGCAGCTGTAGCGACCAGAAGCGCTGGCTCTCGAGTTTGGATAGTGATATTGACAAACATAATAAAAATAAATATTAGATACATGAAATTTTATTTAAATTTGACATGAAATAAAAGTAAAATTATCATTTCGAATTTAATTTTTTTGTTTCCGGTAATAATATTTCCTGTCAATATTATTATCTCGAGTTTTCCGTCGATTTGTCCGCCTCTCTCTTTCTCTTTCGCTGACTCGACACTAATTAGAATTTCTAATTAGATATGATATGATATTTATCTCTTATTTTCACCTAATATTTAGTTATTTACAAACATGTCTTACTATTTTTATTGAATTTTAAATGTAAATTTTTTTTATGTGTTAGAGCTATCGGTAAAATATTTTTTTTTATTTCATAATAAAATAATTTGATACATCACGTGAAGTATCTGGTACATATTTGACGAGTATCGTACGAATATCGATTTCGGATACGGTATAAAATCTGATACCACTTAATTTTCGAAGTATATGCGCAACATAACTTATAAGATCTTCGTGTTTAATTTGTGATTCATATATGATCAATTAATATCACAAACATATTTATGTCAAATTTATGATCAATTTATGTGATAATACCAAAAATGAACACAAACATAAATAGATACAATTTTAGTTAAGAGTGATTTGTTTACACACTTTATACTTTAATTAATTAATTTTTTAAGTCTAAGATGTTTTCCCCGGAAATTGCAAAAAACCCCTCCAGATTTTCAATTATGCATTAGGTTTGAATTTGAAAATCTTTTTGTGATCAAAATAACATATTATTAATATATTATTAGTCTCCTTAAATTTCTGTCAAATTTCATAAAACGCCGGATAGCAGTGCCCCAATTTGACCACAACATCCCTCTATATAATTAACAATTAACTATTATATAATCAACATTCATGTAAATTAATAAATCTTATTAGTTAGCATTGTTAATTAAGTGTGTTAATTAAGGTACAGGTGATGTGGTGGTGAAATCTGGGGGCATTGAAGAATAATCAATCTTATGTTGGCCTCTGCATTCTTGTATGAAGCCGTAATTAGTTCAAAAAAAGCATAAATAAACCTAATTAAATATATAGTGTACATTTGCTTTATCTCTCCTTGAAATTTGTATATATTTCATTCATTCTCAGCACCTAACAATTGTGTCCTCTTTGTTAAGCTATGTTGTTGTATGATCAATACCGATCCCGAATCCATGAAATCCTCCGAGGCCAACAAATCGCCAATCGGTCCCAGCTCGGGGCACTCTTCCCAATCCCTCATTCCTCTCATCATCAGCGAGAGATGAGGCCCCCCTCTTCCAACGATGAACAGAGAGTACATTCCCGCTATCGCGCTCAAGGCCGTGACCGTCTCGAGCCCGGTTCTGACGTACCGCTCTACGAACATCACAACACCAGTCTCCACATAACTATTCATTGGATACAAGAAAAAGATATTGTATGCATTACAATCGATGTGACTAATTAAATTGAAAATATTTATGCGAACAATTTGATGAAATTTACCATTGATGGAAATTGGAGATGAATTCTTCGTCAGCCGCGATATCGTCTTCATCCTGAATAACCATAGCAATCTCGCTAGCGCACCTCGACGACCCCATCTTGCTATGCGCATCGCTACTTTCAGGAAGGAACCTAACCAAGGTTGCCTCGACTAAAGGATTAGTGGCCATTCGGACCATGAACGAGGCCGCTTCCCTATCATCGGGGCCACCGAAAAATATTGCAACCACCTTGTTCACCGGTCCGTATGCCCCAATATATGCCCCGTTAGGAGTTGATGGAGTTGGCGTCCCCGGATCAGTCGTTACCGTATTGTGTTTGGCACTCGAATTGCTGTTCGGCCTGCTCGAGGCCATGCCAGCTGAGCTTATCGGGCGGTCTACCAGAATCCCAATCGTGCACGGAGCATGTTGTATTACCTTATTGTTTAGATGGCGTCGCCCTTCTTTTCGGCATACCATTCTACCATCATACCGTTGTTCTTTGTGGAAGGGAATAAGGATGATCGACGCACGTATGTCCTCGGCGCCCATACAAATGTCCTTATGCATGTTCTCGTATTGGGATATTGCAGTCATTTCTCGCGCAGGAAGTCGCATTTCCCTCGTGACCATGTCGACGGCCACGCTGACCTGTCGAACGATATCACCGCCGTAATCCAAATCGGCGCCGTCAGAAGTCTTCTGATGATACATCAAGGTGACGGTATATTTCTGAGTCAACTCTATTAGGTGTTGAACGAATGCAGCGACGAGTGACGTGCCGTCGCCTCTACATAGAGACACGAGATTTAGCATTGGTTGTACATCTCGAGGCCCGTGAACGCAGGCTAGAACACGGAGCTGGCTTTCGACTTCGAGATTCTGAAGGCTCTGAGCCTGATACGTATACACCTTTCTCTGCCACCACACAATTAAGCTCGATACTGGACCGGCCATGAATGTACTGAGGATGACGGCCATTACCAGAATTGCCTGAGTACTCTTATCTTTCCATATCTGCACAGAAGAATATATATAAATGAGTCTGTGTAAATCAGATAGGTAATAAAAAAAAAATGATGTGAAATCAAATTACGTGTAATTCTGTTCCGATTTGAAGGAGCATTACATCCAAGTACCCCTTGACGTTCAAGAGCATGCCGAGGACCAAACCTTCCTTGACTGGTATCTTGAGGAATTGGGTAGTTACGACCACGGTACCAAAAACCTTTCCTATGGTACCGATAAGAGTCACTAAGAGCGTCATTCCAATCATGTGTAGTCCATTATGGCTGCTATATACTTCGGCAAGGTCTGTTCGGGCCGCGGTCTCAGTAAAATACAATGGTAACAGTATATTGTGTACAAGGTACTGCAATTTATCGAGCATCGTTCTCGTCGTGGGTCCCTCTCTCGGCATCAGTAACCCTATAAGAAAACTCAAAGTGGTTCCGCTGAAACCGGTTTTTTCTGCTACAATGCAAATTGCAAACAGAAGTGCAATGAATATCGCCGTCAGCATCGAGCTTATGTACCTGCCAATCATTAACCAATAAATGTACTGCTTAACTATGTCAGAACGATAAAATCCGGTACACAGAATAAACATCGTACCTTTTCTTTTCGTTAGTGCGATTGATAATCCTAGCCGCCAATGGCATCCCAACGAAGGCAGCAACAAGAACAAGTACCATGCCGATACAATACGCTACTCTGGCTTCTTTGCTTGCAGCATAGTTCGTGGCCTTGGATACCGAAAAAGCAGCGAAGATAGTAACGGTTACCAAGTCCGTAATGAAACCAGACGTAATCGCGAGTCTTCCAATATTAGAAGAAGTCAACTTTAGCTCGGTCACGATACGAATAAGCACGGGAGACGCGGTGCTCGACACGAAAAGAGCACCCACGACGAAAAATATGAACTTACTAGCGTCTGGTTGCGCGAGGTGATTGAAAAGATACATGAAGGCCGGTGAAAAGACGGCAATGCAAGCGACGATGCCGCCAGCAGCGATGTACGAAGAACGGCGCAGCGAAAGTCTGAGATACGCGAAGTCCATCTCGAGACCGATCAAGAACATGAAGAGGTAGCTTCCAAACCAAGTAATCTTGTCCATGAACTCTCGCATGGTCGAGATTTCCACTTCGAGCGTGTGCGCCCATTTTGTCATCGTACTTCCCACGATGAGTCCGGCCTGCGTAATACATGAATTTAATATTATTTTTTTTATAATAAAATCACGAGATTTTAATTCGTTGCTTACGATGTATTGCGAGATGACACTAGGTTGTCGGAGGCGCTTGAGGACGAGGTGAGTGAGACCAGAGAAAATATAAATCTTGAGAAGCTCGTTAGCAACGAACAAGAATGCAATTTTAAGGTCTTCGAGCTTTTTCGGGTCATCGCATGCGACCGTTACCGCCCTTACGCTCATTTTCTCTGTCTCACTCTCTCTCTCTCTCTCTTCAGATATGATTTCAAGAGAGACGGTGCGTCTTCTTCGTAATTTGGGAGAAATGGAGAATAATTGTTTCTTGGAAAAGAAGAGAAAAATAATGTAGATTAAAAGGAAAGGTCGCTAAGCTTCGTGCATGAAGGTTGTTCGGTCGATCCGTTTCGAAACTAGTATCAACTAGGAAAAAGCATGAAATCAGAAAAACAAGATTAGAGTTTAATAGTTTATATTCATATGTGGTTTTAATTATTTTTGGCTAAATTTAGTAGTGAGCTTTACTTGCCTTTAACTAATGTGTGTGACTATTCTTAACATTTTCTTTGGAGGCGACTTGATTTGGGTTTTGCATTGATTTCTTGTTTACAGTCCAGTTTACATGGTAGATATTTGGTATTAATAAACTAGAAATCACGTTTAGTATAGTTTATTTTCTCGTTTATTTACAAAAGATAGGGTTTATATGTTGAATTTCATTTTAATACGAATTGTGGTTGAAAATCACAATATCTATTTTGATTTTTTTTTAGCTCACATCAAGGGTTTTCAAACGCATATACAACAATACAATTAATTGAATTATTTGACTACTCAACACAATTTGAATAAAAACTAATAATTTGTATATAAAAACTAATAATTTGTATATATTGTTTATAATGAATTTTAATTGTATATATTATTCTTGTCGATATCACTATTCCGAAGAAAAAACATATTTATAAATATTATTTGTAACTGAAAGAATGATTGTGATATGTAGGGGTTCGAACGAACACAAGTCAACTCGGATCATGATAGGGGTGGTTCGAACTGTGCTATTCAGGTCGACCTCGGCTCGAAAAAAGCTCGTGCCGGTTCGAAATTTTTATAAAAAAGATCACAAAATAATACGAAAAAGTGCAGTGTAAAGCTCAAAAAATCACAAAACAATCTCGAGCTGGCTTTTTGGATTTATATGTAAAATGTTTGAACTCGAACTAGCTCAAGTTCATTTGAGCCGATTTTCGAACGAGCAATCTAATATACCGAACCAATCTTGCCAACTCATAATAAAAAAAAAAAAACAGTGCGTAGTTGTTTCGATCTAAATCGAGGAACATTAATATTAGCTGGGATTTGGGAGAGAATTCGGTCTTAAACATCAAATGAATGTGCCGATGTATCAAAAATATTAATTCTAGTCCTGTTTATTACAAAACATAACAAAGATGCGAGTAACCGAAACCCTAAAAGAGGACCAAATTGTAAAACCATGAAAAATCTTGTTTATAAAATGCAAGATAAACCTTCTTTTTTAGGGACGATTGGTTTATTGCCTGGAAATGCGCTGCGCGAAGTATCGACCAAAGCCTTGAAACTATAAGGCTCGTGCATCGATAACTCGGAGAGAACCTTGCGATTTAATTGGATATTTTCCTTCATTAATCCGTGCATGAAATTTCCATAATTCACCTATAATAATATATAAACATGAAAAAAAGTTACATAATTGGTCTCGAGGTAATTACTGTCATTCTGTGATATTATAAGCAGTTTCTTATACAAAAAAAATATATTGATGTCATTCTGTGATATTTGTAGAGTGAATCGGCATAGAAATTGAGCCAAATTATATGCCAAATAGAAAAATTAAGCTTTAATTCGAGTGTATCAGTGTAATCAACCCCAAATCGAAGTAAAAGACAACCAAAGATTTCGCCTTTTCAAGGCGATTTCGAGAAGTATCACGTGAATTGAGAAATTACCCCGTGAACGCGAGTGCCGGCATTGATCCGCTCAATCCATAGAGATCTCATGTCTCTCTTCTTGTTCCGGCGATCTCTGTAGGAGTACTGCAGCGCCTTCTCGACCCTTTCTCGCGCGATTCTTATACAGTTCTTCGCTCTTCCTCTGAATCCCTTCGCGAGCTTAAATATCTTGCCCTTGTTCATCTTCGAAACCCTCGTCGATCTCTCTTTCTTCTTCTTCTTCTTCTCCTCCTTCTTTGATCGGAATTTCTTTGTGGAGTGCGGCGGGGGAGAGGAGAGGTTTTAGATGGATATTTTGTCGAAATAACCCTCCAACGACTTGAAATTTGTGAAATTTGTCGAACGAGTATAGTTTTCAGGAGGATTTAAGTATTTACTGGTTGTTAAACTTAAAATTACGTATTTACCCTTTCTAAAATTATATTTACCTTTTCATAAATCTAAAATATCATATTTATCCAAAAATTAAAAATCATCTAATTTCTCCGTTAAACTTAACGGTTAACATTTAAAATTACTATTTTACCTTTCCAAAAATTAAATATCATATTTACCCCATTAAAAATAAAAATATCATATTTACCCTCTCAATAGTAAAATAGGGTAGTGATATTGACAGGAAAAATAAATACTAGGTACAGGAAATTTCATTTAAATTTGGCATGAATTAAAAGTAAAATTGCCATTTCAAGTTTAAATTTTCTGTTTCCAGTAATATTATTTCCTGTCAATATCATTACCCAGTAAAAATAACATACATACTCTTACTTACTCGACCAGAAAAAATTACGCCATACAATTTAATAATATTTTTAGTTATGATTATATTTTTAGTATGAAGCTATATTTTTTATATTTTTGTTTTTGTAATTTGAAATTGGTAAAATGATTATCTATTGTTATTGATGTATTTTTTTTGCATTTATATTGTTATCTATAAGATTATATTGTTATATTCTTTGGTTAAATATGATATTTTCATTTTTAAGGGTAAATATGGTATTTTGGATTTTTAGAAAAGTAAATAAGTAAAGGGCAAAATAGTAATTTTAAATGTTGATCGTTAATTTTAACGGAAAATTTGGATGGCTTTTATTTTTTTGGGTAAATATGATATTTTAGATTTATGAAAGGGTAAATATGATATTTTAATTTTAAGAAGGTAAATATGTAATTTTAAATTTAAGAAAGGATAAATATGTAATTTCTAGTTTAAGAAAGGGCAAATATGTAAATCCCCCTAGTTTTTAAAATGCTCCCTCTATAAATCAATATTACAATTAACGGCTCGTCTTTGTGATACTGTGACGTGGTTAATTCACGTCTACTCATTAATACTTCAGTCTCCAGTAACTCTCCAGTTTAATAGTAAATGGCGATAAGTTATGTTATTCGGATACTTCAAAAATGCGAAAGTATCCTGAGGATACGCGTATCCGATACGGATACGGATGTGATACGGCTCGGATACGTATCGGATACGCCACGTGGCGTATCCGAATATTTTAATAATTATTTTTTTCGGATACGGCGGGGATACGGCAGGATACGGCCGGGGATACGTCCAGGATACGGCTGAGATACTCCATTTATGATATTTCGGTCAATTATATATTTTGGTCCATAATATTTTTAAATAAATTATATAGGATACTTCTAGATTAATTCTAAAATATTTTTTGAACAATTTTATGATAGTTTTATGATACTTGTATTGTTTGGTTGATATTATTTATTGTCATAATATTTAATTTAAAAATATTATTAATTTATTACTTATTTATTAATTATATATAATATAAATATATTAAATTAATAATTATATACCCGTATCCCTATCCGCGATTTTTTGAAAATTGGCGTATCGCCGTATCTGTATCGTATCGGATACGCTACCAGTATCCGTATCCGTGCAACATAGGCAATGTTCTAAAAATCGGTCTAGGCGGCCGCCTAGGCGCTAGGCGTTGGGAAAACGCCCACGTTTAGCCTAGGCGTTCCTGTCTAGACGGAATTCCGTCTAGGTCCGCCCAGGCCAATTTTTTTTTTTTATTTTTTTTTATTTTTTAAGACCCACAACTCATTTCCTTTCTTATTTTTATTTTTAGTAATTTTATTTTGTGATTTATTTGAATTTGTATTAATGGTATTTTGTAGATTTCATGTTATAATTTGTTTGGACGTTGTTTTAAATAAATTAATATGTAAATTTCATGTTATGATTTGTTTGGACGTTGTTTTAAATAAATCAATATACATTATTTTTAGTATAAAAAATTATAGCACAAATTATAATATATAAATATTAAAAAAATGACAAAAACTATGTAAAATTACAAATCCGACTAGATCCGATTAATCCACAATTAATCCCTCTAGGCGCTAGACGGTGCCCGTCCGCCCGACTAGCGCCTAGCGATTTCTGTAACATTGAACATAGGTGATAAGAGATCCATTATTTATTAAGAAGAACCCGCTATATGGATGTCTCTGTTAAATATTTAACTGGAGATAATCTGAAGTGTTCAATTCTGGCAGACATCTAAGGAGCAAAAAAATAACTCCCTTTCTAAAAATATTCCAAATATAATCTTTTTTTGATAATATTCCAAAAATAACCCAAACCAGGTTTTCAAATCCCGCCGGTAAAAATTTCATTTTTTTAAAATTTTTAAATATGATATATTTCCTCAAATTTTACCATAACATCTTTTATGAATTAATTACACTTAATTAAAATAATAACTAGTACATGTTGGATGTTAACTTAATACGTTATTAATATTTATTCGAATTCATACATTTGAATAAATTTTAATGAATATTTAATTATATCTTTTAATGATGTACACAAAATTTCATGATCATCATGAAAAAAATACAAATCCCAATGCAAATCCAATGGTTAAAAAATATTAAGTACCAAATCTTTGGTACTTAATTAAATAGGTTAGCCTCCCTCTCGCTCTCTCTCTCTCTCTCTCTCTCTCTCTCTCTCTCTCTCTCTCTCTCTCTCTCTCTCTCTCTCTCTCTCTCTCTCTCTCTCTCTCTCTCTATATATATATATATATACTAGTTATTATTTTAATTAAGTGTATTTATTAGTTCGTAAAAGATGTTATGGTAAAATTTGGGGAATTATATTATATTTTAAAAAAAAATTAAAAAAAAAAGATTCCGGCAGGATTTAAAAATACATATCCCAATGCAAATCCAATGGTTAAAAAGTATTAAGTATCAAATCTTTGGTACTTAATTGAGTAGGTTAGCCTCCCTCTATATATATATATATACTAGTTATTATTTTAATTAAGTGTATTAATTAGTTCATAAAAGATGTGGTAAAATTTGGGGAAATATATTATATTTTAAAAAAAAATTAAAAAAAAAAAGATTCCGGCAGGATTTAAAAATCCGGATTGGATTATTTTTTGGAATATTATAAAAAAGAGGGTTATTTTTGGAATATTTTTTGAAAGGGGGTTATTTTTTTAATTTTGATTCTAAACAGGGTTATATACAGATATTCTCCTATAATAAATATTAATTTATATATTACCGTGGTTGATTAAAATTTTCTGTATAAATTTACAATATTAATAATCATATACTTTAATTTTTCTGTATAAATTTAAATATTGATTTTTATTAGTAGTATGTTATTTTAATAAATCGTGGAAAATATTTTAGCAACAATTATCAATTTTTTTCGAAACTAGTCGTCGGATCGATATTGAACTTTGTGTTGATGTACTTATTAGCACCTACAGCCTCCTCGGTACCGCCTTCATTGCCTGGTATTTTCGCTTCGTCTCCTGCGAGTCACATGTTCGAACCGGGTCAATTCTCAATTCCAGCTCGATTCGGTACCTTTATCTACAAGGGCATCACCTTTGCTGGAGTTGGATTCTTCGCAGGTCTTGCCGGTACCGTACTCTCTAATGGTCTAATCAAATTGAGAAAGAAAATGGATCCTAATTTCGAGACTCCTAATCAAGCTCCTCCAACAATGCTTAATGCGTTAACATGGGCTCTTCATATGGGTGTTAGTAGTAATTTCAGGTACCAAACTCTGAACGGAGTGGATTACGTTTTAGCTAAAGCCGTACCAGCATCGGTATTCAAAGGCTCTGTCGTGGTACTGAGATGCACGAATAATGTACTCGGGGGCATGTCTTTTGTGATTCTTGCTAGGTTAACGGGTTCTTAGAAAAGCCAAGGAGCGAAAGAGGAAGAGAGTGAGAAAGAGACGTTGATTGGTACCATTTCGGTACCAGATGAGGAGGAGATGGTTAAGACTGAATCGAGCAAGTGAAATGTGTGAGTTTGTTTATCTTTGTTTTGAGAATAATGTTTAGCTCGAGAGCACTTGTTTCGGTTTTACTTTTCTGATTTAGGGGAAACAAAAGTAGATTCAATAAATTCTCTTTGATATTATATAACTATGTTATCGCATTTGTTGGCGCAATAAATTGACATAGTAATTGTCTAATGTTTGTTTTATTTTATATTATCATATTCATACTGGATTAGACTATTTACAGTTTAATTAAGAAATGAAAGAGTATATGCTTGGAATAAATCCATGCAATTATGAAAGGAAAATCTCAATCAAATGGGACAAAATTTAGGTCAAATTTGTCTTGATCTGAATGATTTTTTCACATATGGGTCATGGGGAGGCTTCAAACTGTACAAAAGGATGTTTTTAGATGAAGTACTATTTTCCCTTTTTTTTTTTTATCTTAATCTCATTCAGAAAAAACAAAACAAGGCACGAAAAGTAGAAAACTCAATTGGGAAATGGCCCTTGTAAATTCAAGAACTCTTGAATTTTGAAATACAGTATATTGTGGAAGTATTTGATTTATATAAATAACTAGTCTACCTTTTTAGGTAACTTATTTATTCATGTGGCTTAACAAATTCTTTCATTGAAATACCATGCATATTTTGATGATTTCATCCCCAACCTAAATCCATGTTATGTGGGTCAATCAAATCTTCATATCACATGTCATCACTTGCCTTTGCCTCGAATGCAAATTATTGGGACAACGGCAACCTATACAAATTTCTATGATCAAATTCTTGAGAGAGAGAGAGAGAGAGAGAGAGAGAGAGAGAGAGAGAGAGAGTTTAACCAACAAAGCATGAAAGCTATATGCCTTCGAGTTCTTTCAATCATTTATGCTTTGTTTCTACTCAAATTTTTTTTGAGAGAGAGAGAGAGAGAAAAGAAATTCAGATTCCACCGAGAACGTTAATGTCAATGCAACATATAAATTCCAAACTAATGGATCACAAAAGATTCGATCTGACGGGAAATGAAAAACCGGTTCTTCAGGTCAGGGCAAGTTTGATGAAGCCACCAACAAGCAAAAGTCTAATCCGACTCAAAAATAGCCAATATAATTTTGCTCTTTATTTTTTATTTTACTACAATTTCATCTACTGGTATTATATTTGCCTTATCGCAACTTCTCATTAGATAAAACGAAATTAGATTTAATATTCATACAAAAAAGTGGTGTTTAGAAATATCATCACAAATTCGATCACATAGCAAAAGTTTAAAACTAAACCTAGAGATAAAGTTACGAACTACAATAACAAAATATATCATCATAATTAATGACTAAAACTTATTCCCACTAATTCGCCTACCATGCTGAATACCCTTTGTACTACGATAAAAAAAAAAAAATTAAATTATAAACTATAATGCACAAATAAGCAAAAAATAAATAAATAAAAATATAATACTGTGAAGAGGTTTAACTTACTCATACTAGCATCAATAGCCAATAAATTCGCATCCATCATAAGATTCACAACATAGTACTCTGCGGCCTATATATAACCCGTGAAAGTATATAAATAACATGACATGAATAATACATGAAATTAAATAAATATTAAATAATCATAAATGTAAAATAAATAAAGTTTGAAGAAACCTCTTGAAAGTCCACGAGAGCTTCGGCTTGCCAGCGATTCACATCTCTAGAGACATGACCTGTAATCTCTCTAACCTGCACAAAATACAAAATAAAATATCACATATACCCCTATGAAAGACTATTTGCAGGGATAATTATGATATTTCATGTTTTGAAGGGGGTATATCAAGAACTCAAAAATAGGAAATTTAGAAAAGCGTACCAATCTGGCAAAAGGGGTTCTGGCCACCAATAGATCGGTGGTTTTCTGAAGCCTTCTGATCGGTCTCAGCGCCAGCGTACCAGGTCGGTACCGGTGCTTCTCTCTCCCTTTGTTTGTGGGGTTTGTACTATTCATATAATAAAGAAATAAATCAGCAAAATCTAAAAAAAAAACAAATTACCTTTCTTGTCATCTTGTTTAAAAAGAGATAAATTAAATTCTTAATTCTTGAATGTTTTGAGATTTTGCATAATTAATAAAGAAAAGAGACCTTGCTTCATAGGAGTTTGTGGGGGAGCAACAGTCTTGCGAGCTGAAGTTCTCTTAATGGATCTACTCGCTGCAAAAATTAATTTACAATTCATAAATTTCAATTAATGAATCAAAATTGGGAGATAAAAGTAATTGAATTATTTTTTAATAAAATTCTTTATGAGATCAGACCTGAAGTAGTATCCATACGAGTAGCAGCAGCAGCAGCAGCAGTTTTAGCCTATCCAAAAGCAACAAAAAAAAAGTACAAGAAAATCAAACAATTGGGGTTAAAAACTTGGAAAAATCGAATAAAAGTTGGGTTCTTACAGGAGTGCTTTCCGTAACTTGAGAACTGCTAGCTCGGGCTGCAAAAGAAAAAGAAAGATTTAGGGTTTGTGTTCGGTTCAGATATTTAGCCAAATAACCCTAAAATCTCCAGCATTTTCAACAAAGACCTGTAAGGACGGCGACGATCCGGCACCGTCCGTGAATAAATTAATAAATTAATTTTGTCCGTACAAACGGACCGTACTAACTATGTGAATTCAACCGAATTATCTCAAAATAAAACCGTACCTTAACCGTATGCGGAAGCGTATGGAATCTGTCCGAATTGATGTCGCGCCATCATCGTCGTTGCGTCCACGAAGCCTTAGTCGCAAGAATGGAATTTCAAGTACTTTATGATGTCCAATTTTGAGTCATTTTGTTTTTCTCTAATGGATCTCTCTCTCTAATCTTAATGGGACAGATTTAAGAATGAATTTTCATCATCATATGTACTTGGGACCAAATTGCTTATATAGCCACAAGACATCTTTTCACAAAGACGTACCTTTTGGGCTCCCTAATGTAGATTTTCTAATTCAGCCCATCATAGAAAATAGAAGCACCACCCACAACATTCTACACATCAAAAGGCCCACATCCTAATTAACACATTAATGCTTAAATTTATTAACTAAAATTGGCCACTTTATTTTAAGCATATAAATGACAATATTACAACACATAATATTTTACATATAAGTCCAATGTTGGAATAATGTTCCAACAAGACCACAATCCAAGATTGAAATACTACTCAATTGGATAATCTCAGTAATTTTGCTTCAACTAAAACCACCAATTCGTAAAACAAAAACCAAACAACACGGAAAAATCCACAGTTCAGAGAGAGAGAGAGAGAGAGAGAGAGAGAGAGAGAGAGAGAGACCACGAGAGATCTGCTTATTAGGACGAACTGACTTTTTATTGGAGAAATGTTTCGTACGAACCATCTCGACCTTCGTTTTCGCCTTCAAGAGAGAGAGCGAGAGAAGAGAGAAGGGCTCTGATCCGTGTCGTGAACCTCGTAACCACTTCGCCGCCACATCACCGATTCGAGGGTTTCTAATGGGACGGCCAAGTCGAGGATTTCTAATGGGACAAAAAGGCGGGAATGTCACAAATAGTTAGCGACTTTAGAGGGACCAAAGCGAAATTTTGAAAATCCATAAGCGGGAAAATTCTGCATGATCTAATAATGGACATAAATGGATAAATACGAATGGATAAATACGAATATAATAAAGGAACATTTCTGCATATAACTCTATTTAGAATTAAAATTTAAAAAATATCTCTCTTTCTAAAAATATTTCAAAAATAACCCCTTTTTGATAATATTCCAAAAATAATCCAAACTGGGTTTTTAAACCCGCCGGAATTTTTTTTTTTAAATTTTTTTTAAATATGATATATTTCCTCAAATTTTACCATAACATCTTGTATTAACTAATTAATACACTTAATTAAAATAATAACTAGTACATGTTGACTGTTAATTTAATACATAATTAATATTTATTCGAATTCATAAATTTTAATGAACATTTAATTATATCTTTTAATTAGCACGTTAATTAAATATAATTGTTTTATAATGGAGAATTCGGCAGGTACATTTTGGGGAGTGATTTTTTTTTAAAATAAGTTACTGTGACAACGTTTGAAAAAAAAATATTAAAATTTATTGCACTCCGAAATATACCCGCCGAATTCTCCATTATTGAACAATTACATTTAATTAACGTGATAATTAAAACATATAATTAAATAATAAATATTCATTAAGGGCTTGTTCGGCGGTAGATGGAATAGTGGAATAATGGAAGAGTGGAAGAGTGATTATTCCATTTTATTCCATCAGCGTTCGGCTAGATTGTTGGAATAAATTGTCAATTTTTATATAGTATAAATGATATTGACTAAAATGCCCTTAATGCTAGGTATATTAATTTACTTTTTTTTTATTCATCAATTTAAAATAACAAAAAACATAACAAAATAAATACCCCGCAGGCAAACATAATTCTTCAAAAACATCAATATGGAGTACACATACTAACTTAAATATAAATAAAATATAACTTTCCTGATTTTTTTTCAAAAAAATCACATATACCCTTCCAAAATGTTAATTATCACGAACAACCCTACAAAATTTGAGAAATATCAACAATTGGCAGGTAGACATGATATTTATGAGAAATGGCAGGGGTATGCATGAAATTATGCCAAACATACATATGAATTAGTATTATTTTGGTTCAAAACCATACCTCATGTTTCATATATTTATTTGGAGTATCAGGATCCCTAGTTATTTTCCATTCACCTCTAAAATTAAAAATAGAAAGAAACATAATACAAAAATACAATTTGCAAGTTCTAATATAATCATAATTACAACATATATATCCTTAACTTTCAAATTAAACACCAATGTGTTCAGTTTCAATCTCAATTGAGCATTGCTAAACCATCTTCGTCTTTAATTTGACCAAGGCAAAATGATAAGTCTGACTTTGATCAACTAAAAAGAGCTCAATGATAAAATTAACTAGGAAAAAAGTGATAATTTTGATTCTGATTTCTGTAAATAGAGAAAAAAAAGTAAAGGGAGAAACATTACCTCTAATCAGATTAATATGCGAACGAGCAGTCTGAATTTGTGCATCGAAGTTGTTTGCATCGATCGATGTTAATTCACTCCAGCCAACGGCTCGCATAAACTTGCTTTTCTCGTCAGATTCAAGAAACCTAACAAAACGGATCTTGTTCGAAAGAGCAAAAACAGAGTAGCCGATTAAACATCTTTGTTCAGTGAGTTCATCAACGAATCGCCAGAAATGTTAGAGAGGAAGAAACTTGGTGGAGGTGTTCTTGTTTGGGGGTTTGTGCTTTGGAGGAGAGAGGGTTGAAAGAGAGGGGTAAAATATACTTTTTTCTTTGCCACGTAGGTAGAAAGTGGAATTAGAAGGGGTAATTTTGTCTGAAAAAATAGTTATTCCATGGTTTAAGTCTCTTCCATGTACCCCATGGAAGAGAGTAATTCCACTTAATTCCACTATTTTCCAACCATGTTCGGCTGAATTAGAGAGGTTATTCCGAGTTAATCCTCTATTCCACTGTCACCTAACAGCTACTAAAATTTATTCCAAATTATGAATTCGAATAAATATTAATTACGTATTAAGTTAACAGTTAACATGTACTAGTTCTCATTTTAATTAAAACGTGATAATTAAGATAACAACTAGTACATCTTGACTGTTAACTTAATACATAATTAATATTTATTCGAATTCAAAAATTTGAATAAATTTTAATGAATATTTAATTATATTTTTTAATTAGCACGTTAATTAAATGTAATTGTTCAATAATGGAGAATTCGGCGGGTACATTTTGGAGTGCGATGAATTTTAATATTTTTTTTCAAACGGGTCATTAACTTAAAAAAAAAATCACTCCCCAAAATATACCCGCCGAATTCTCCATTATAGAACAATTACATTTAATTAACGTGCTAATTAAAAGATATAATTAAATATTCATTAAAATTTATTCCAATGTATGAATTCGAATAAATATTAATAACGTATTAAGTTAACAGCCAACATGTACTAGTTATTATTTTAATTAAGTGTATTAATTAGTTCATAAAAGATGTTATGGTAAAATTTGAGGAAATATATCATATTTAAATTTTTTTTTAAAATGAAATTTTTACCGGCGGGATTTGAAAACCCGATTTGGGTTATTTTTGGAATATTATCAAAAAAAGGTTATATTTAGAATATTTTTAGAAAAGGGGTTATTCAAAATTATGAATTCGAATAAATATTAATTACGTATTAAGTTAACAGTTAACATGTACTAGTTGTCATTTTAATTAAAACGTGATAATTAAAATAATAACTAGTACATCTTGACTGTTAACTTAATACATAATTAATATCTATTCGAATTCAAAAATTGGAATAAATTTTAATGAATATTTAATTATATCTTTTAATTAGCACGTTAATTAAATGTAATTGTTCATATATATGCTAACAAGAATCCATAAAAAAAATTCAAAGACCAAAATATACTGTTAAAATTAGCAAAATATATTCTTGTATTTTTATCAAAATATACTGTTGAAAATATATTATTTTATTCAATATTTTAACTATGTTAATATATTGGATTCATAATATATTTTGCTAATTTGAATAATACATTTTGTTAATTTCATCAGTATATTTTGCATGCGTGAATTCTTATTGGATTCGTTTTTTGGATTCTCCTTAACAAGCAAGTGTGTGTGTGTGTGTGTGTGTGTGTGTGTGTGTGTGTGTGTGTGTGTATATATATATATATTACATAAAAGTAGTAATGAAAAAAATATAATTAAATAATTTCCTGGCTTTTAGAAAATGATAACAATTTTATTCAATTAGGTCATATCTTAGGCAATTATTAGGCAATTAAAGAATAATAGATACAGAAGACGATAATATATCTATTTTTTATCAAACTAGATGATCATTGAATTCCATGCATCAAACTTTTTATAAAAAAGAAACAACCCAAATTGGTTTTGAGTCTTTGACCCAATTAAACGATTTTACCGCTATATAAAAATGGTGACAGTCTCATATATATATATAGAGATAGAGAGAGGAGCTATCATACTTAATTAAGTATCAAAATTTTAGTATTTAATGTTTTTTCTACATTGAATTTACATTGACATATGTGTTTTTTTTATGATGATCATGAAAGTTTGTGTAAATTCACAAATCTCAATACAAATCCAATAATGACAAAGCATTAAGTATCAAAATTTTGATACTTAGCCTCCCTTATATATATATATATATATATATATATATATATATATATATATATATATATATATATATATATATATATCTGTGTGTGTGTGTGTGTGAGGGAGGCTAAATTACTTAATTAAGTACTAACATTTTGGTACTTGATACTTTTGCACCATTGAATTTTCATTGAGATTTGTGATTTTTCATGATGATCTTGAAAGTTTGTGCACATCATTAAATGCACAAATCTCAATGCAAATCCAATGGTAAAAAAATATTAAGTACCAAAACGTTGGTACTTAATTAAGTAGTTTAGCCTCCCTCGTATATATATATATATATAAGTATCAAAATTTTGGTACTTAATGTTTTGCACCATTGGATTGTATTGAGATTTGTGAATTTAATGATGTGCACAAATTTTCATGATCATCATAAAAAAATCACAAATATCAATGCAAATCCAATGATGAAAAAACATTAAGTACTAAAATTTTGGTACTTAAGTAAGCATGATAGCTCCTATCTCTCTCTATACACACACACACACACGAGACTGTGACCATTTTTATATAGCGGTAAAATCGTTTAATTGGGTCAAAGACTCTCAAAACCAATTTGGATTGTTTCTTTTTTATAAAAAGTTTGATGCATGGCATTCAATGATCATCTAGTTTGATAAAAAATATATATATATTATCTTCTTCTGGATCTATTATTCTTTAATTGCATAAGATATGACCTCATTGAATAAAATTGTTATCATTTTCTAAAAGCCAGGAAATTATTTAATTATATTTTTTTCGTTACTACTTTTATGTGTAATATATATATATATGGGCTATGTTCAATGTCCAACACTTTTGTTTGGCCAACTCGGCCAACAACGTTTATTTCTCAAATTATATAAATGAAAATTAAATTTTAACCGTATAGATGTAATCTATATCATTTAGATATGTTGTAGAACAAATTTTGTGTCGTTTGCATTTTTCTATCTAACAAAATCGATAAGCTATTTTCATAACCGTCTATTTCGGTATTTTTTTGGATTTCGATGAAAGAAAAGTCGAAACGTTGTAAAAATTAATCTATAGTCTATCTATATAATTTAAATTAAATCCAATGAAAAAAATTCGAATTTTAAAATTGATTTCACGATGAATCATGTCATAAATATTGTCATCCGTCAATATCTTTACGTATCGTGATGGAGATGATAAAAATATTTATTTTTCATGAAATTAAATCTATAACATTCTCAAGTGATGTATATCACATCTATACGGTTGAATTTTTATTTTCATGTATATATTGTGAGAAATAAACGTTGTTGGCCGAGTTGGCCAAACAAGGATGTTGGCCATTGAACCTAGCCTTATATATATATATATATATATATATATCAATGATTTAAATTGCGGCGCAATTGCGCCGCAATAGCGCAATTCGCAATAAATATCCATAAAACGCAACACCGCAATCTGCTATATAGCGCCGCAATATCGCCGCAATATGGCGCAATATGACGCAATATCGGAGATCATGTGTAAATTATTGTTCAAGCGCAATGGACCGCAATATCGCAATTTAAAACATTGATATATATATATATATATAGAGAGAGAGAGAGGCGTGCTAAGGAGAATCCAGAAAACGAATCCATGAGACGGAGGGGTATTTTCGTAATTATTCAACTTTTCACTTCTCACGCTCTCGCCTTCCTTCCTTCTCTGTCTCGGAAGAGGATCTCCGATCTCCTCTTCTTCCTTCCTTTGCTTCTCGCCTTCTCCCTTCTCCCTTCTCCGGCGAGTGAAAGAGGCGCCTTGCTTTCTCCGGCGGCTGGATCGACTGCGGCGGTGCCGTTCTGGAGGGCGGCGGGTATGAGCTACATAACCTACTCGAACATCTGTGCTTCGTTGCTGCGATCCTGCTTGAAGGAGTCGCTCAAGACCGAGGCTATCTCTCGCGAGAAGGTTCACTATTAGCGACGATGAAAAGGACGGGATGGCGCTGCCGCTGACGGTTAACGAAGGAGCAGACGCCCACCGATGCTGACGATTAAGACGACGACGATGCTGACGATGAATCTGACGACGCCTCTCACGACGACGATGAAGCTGGGAGATCAAGTGCTTACCTGATGCGAGTGGAGCGACGAAACCTTCCAACTCTTTGACGCTAAGATCTGAACTCAAGAGCTATCATCGTCATCGGATAGAAATCAACATCACATAAAAAAAGAGATCCGTTGGAGGGAAGGACAGGTCTTGATTCTGGATTGGCAAAAACCAAGTGTTCTTCTTCTCGATTGCTTGGAGAGACATGGACAGATTGGTTTCGATAGAGAATTTGGGAGGAGCCATCGTTGCTTGTTGGATTAGAAAATTAGGTTACGCAATAACCAAAACCTTGAGGAAATGGGGGTATATAATAAAGTTCTGACCTTTGGATAATCGAGAAACGGGCAAATTAAGAAATAAAAAAAGGCAACCAAATAGAAAAAACCCAAATTCACCGCTTACGTTGAACCTGGCCAATTTTGCGTAAAAATTAAAGAAAATCTATATCTGGCAATTTTATCAGCTGACAGAGGATACTGAAAAATAGAGAAAATCCAATTTGAGAGGGTAAATTTAGATGAGTTTCTCTCTCTTCCTCTCCCCTTCCAAAACTGACGACGCCTCTCACGACGACGATGAAGCTGACGACGCCTCTCACGACGCGCTGCCATGACCAAGTGCTTACCTGATGTGAGTGGAGCGACGAAACCTTCCTACTCTTTGACGCTAAGATCAGAACTCAAGAGCTTAAGATTAAGCTGGACAGGTGAACCTTGTTGGCACGTCAAAGCTTGAAAGGTATCTATCAATTGTGCAATTAACCGTCCATAATTGACTGAATTGCCCAATTAGTTATCAATTTTAAGTATTCATTGTAGAATTGGGATTTTGAATTTCTATACTTCTAAATTAGACCAATATCGTCTTTTGTATGCACTGATTAGACAAAAAGGGTTAATTTCGGCTACTAATTCCCAAATAAAATTTATTTTAAGGAGAGTGATTTTGGTAATTAATTAGGAGAGTGATTTTAATTTCAGGAGACTGATTTTGGTAATTTAATTACAAAGGGCATGTAAGTAATTTTGCGTGTTTGGTTTGATTAGGGTTTGCGGACCAAGTCGTAATTCATTTACAAGCATGTTTATTATTCTTTTATGCAAGGGTTTTTTGGTAATTAATCAGGAGAGTGAAGAGAATATGCTAAAACTAGCGGAAAAAATACACAATTTGTGCACGAGTGTGTTAAAAGGTAATTAATATGAATATATATGATTAACAATTTCAGTTTTGTTTACGGTATTCTACCTCCGGCACCGTGGTGTATGTTGGATGCAGAGAAAGAGGAAATGAGATGGCTGAGGTAAAAATTCTTTTTAAATTTGTAATGGAAATTACCGTTTTGCCCTTTCTAATTAAATTAAATATCACAAATGAATGTTTTAGGTGTTGATGAACTTCCAACAATTGAGAGTGTAGCACTCTCGCCACCAACACTTCCAACATGCCCGTGGCCACTCGTGAGGATTCCATCTACACCGGTACATATTCCCAATAATACAGGGACTATTTTGCAAAAAATGCGTTAACTAATGTGTTTTTCTTTGAATTAGGAATTACTATTGCTGAGTAAGAGACATGGGGTACATGTACATCGTTAGTATGATGGATGACTCCACCTCTCGTTGGGCCGAAGCTCTTCGTGAAATTTCTGGCCATCTCGTATACTTCTCTCTCTCTTCACTGTTTCTCTCTCTTAAATTTTATTGATGTGTAGTTGTTTCGAATTAGTACGAAAATACCCTTCTTTGTTTCTTATTTACTTACGATTAAGTAAAAAAGTGGGTATTTTAGGCACCATTTTAAAAACTAACAAAGAGGGGTAGTTTTGATATTTCTTATGTTCTACAAATTAATTATAATTTATTTTTGTTTGATAGGCTGATATGCCCGCAGATAGTGGGTACCCTGCGTATCTCGGATCACGTCTCGCATGAGCTGGCAAAGTGAAATGTCTCGGAAGTCCAGACCGTACCGGTGGCATCACCATCGGTCGGTGCCGTCTCCCCGTCTGTACCGGTAGCGTCACCATGGCCGGAAGTCTAGACCAACAGTAGGTTTTAGGGTTTAGGATTTGTGCGAGAAAACAAAAAATGTGTTGTTTCTTTTTGTAATTTATGTAATTGGTTTCAGAAAAAAAATTTGTATAACTTGTGTACGGTTTTTTCTTTTTTAATTTTATTTATTTTGATTTTTATATTTGTATGAGAATATATCGTTTCATAATAATTATAAAAAAACATGTATATTTTGCTAAATTCAATCGTATATTTTTACTAAATTTAATCATATATTCTGTTAAATTTAATCATATATTCTGATAAATTTAATCATATATTATGTTAAATTTAATCATATATTCTGTTAAATTTAATCGTATATTTTGCTAAATTCCATAATATATTTTGCTGAATTATATTAAATTAATGATCATGTTCATCAGATAATTTACTATATTCTGCTAAATTCAATCTTATATTTTTGCTAAATTTAATCATATATTCTGTTAAACTTAATCATATATTATGTTAAATTTAATCATATATTCTGATAAATTTAATCATATATTCTGTTATATTTAATCATATATTATGTTAAATTTAATCGTATATTTTGCTGAATTATATGAAATTAATGATCGTATTCATCGGATAATTAACTATATTTTAGTAAATTCAATCGTATATTCTGTGATATTTAATCGTATATTTTGCTAAATTCAATCATATATTTTGGTGAATTATATGAAATTAATAATCGTATTCATCGGATAATTGACTATATTTTGCCAAATTCAATCGTATATTTTGCTAAATTTAATCATATCTTCTGTTAAATTTAATCATATATTCTGATAAATTTAATCATATATTCTGTTAAATTTAATCATATATTATGTTAATTTAATCATATATTCTGTTAAATTTAATCGTATATTTTGCTAAATTAAATAATATATTTTATTGTATATTCTGTTAAATTTAATCATATATTATGTTAAATTTAATCATATATTATGTTAAATTTAATCGTATATTTTGCTAAATTCAATATTGTATTTTGCTGAATTATATGCAATTAATTATCATGTTCATCGGATAATTAACTATATTTTAGTAAATTCAATCATATATTCTGTTAAACTTAATCATATATTTTGCTAAATAGTAAATTCAATAATATATTTTGCTGAATTATTTGAAATTAATGATCTTGTTCATCGGATAATTAACTATATTTTAGCAAATTCAATCGTATATTATGTTAAATTCAATCGTATATTTTGCTAAATTAAATAATATATTTTGTTCGGGTCATTCATTACAATACAAATTATGCCATTCATTCTAAAATTGATTTGACTGTTACCTTCATTCATTACAAAAAGTTGAAAAAAACTGTCATTAATTAATTAATACTTTCATGAAACCAACCCAAAAAAAAAATTAGAAACAAAAAAAAATCCCTCAGCAATGGAGAGCTCCAGTCCAAACTTAGGCCCATTATAATGATGCAAAACTAGCTTGAATGAATCTTGGCTTTGATATTGTCAATCGTGTCACAGTTCTTGACCAGCTTGAATGAATCTTGGCTTTGTGAAATAAAACCCTAGATCGGAGCTTTTCTTCTCAAATCTTGCAATAACCTTATCGATCTATCAAAAAAGATCCAAAAATCAATCATATATTCAACGCCGGAGTTCTAGTCACAATTTACCAAAGGGAGAGAGGTCTCAACGACTATTTGCCGTCGTCGGAGTTCTCGCCACAGTTCTCGCCAGACCCTTGGAAAGAAAGAACACCGTCGCCGGAGAAAGTCGCTCTTGCTCGCTCGATCGGTGACAACAAATAAGACTATAATCTCCGTCAGGAGAGAAGAGAGTCAGCGCGAGAGAGGGACATCAGGAGAGAAGAGAGAGTGGTTCTTGTTATTTAATTTGGTCCCTCCGTGAGTGCCTGCACTATTTATAAATACACTATTTACAAAAACACCCCTCCGCCTTTACATTCCTTTATTTTTGATCCTCCGGATTCTTTTTGTGGATTCTTTTTGTGGATTCTATTTAGCATTTCTCTATATATATATATGAGAAAAGCTAACGTACTCAATTAAGTAAATTAACAACCGTACTTAAGCATCATAAGCCGTCCGATTTAATCTGATGATGCTGAGGATATGTGATGACGGACGGAATAAATATTCCTTCCGTTTACAATTGTTAGCTTAATTAGGTAACATAGATATATTACTTCAATTTGCAATTGTTTGTTTAATTAGGCAAGTCACTAAGACCTTTATTTTTCATGGTTGTTTCTCGCTCTCCCTCTACCAGTTCTTTGTCCCTCTCCAAACATAAGTTTGCAAAAACATATATTATTTTCATGGTTGTTTTTCTTTGCAAGAACCAGAAGTTCGATTGACGGCTCGCATCGAATGCACTCCTGCCGCTCGACCTCTTGGTACCGCTCTTCGGTTTCTCCCAGAAGAAGCTCGACCTTACGACTCTTCTCGAATGCTGCCACCAACCTCTTCGTCCATTGAAAAATTATATATCATAATTATAATTGGAAAAGTACATAAATATAATTAACCTAACCGCTCATTGTGTTTATATTCATTTATCTTTTCTAGTATATTACTTGTGAGACCATTTTACACTCTTGTAATCGCCAAATATAAAAAATGTATTTTTCAGGCAATATTTTGCATGGCCATGTTTTACTTGTTGCATAGCTAAACGTTTCGTATCAATATCATTTCACTCATGCAATGTTGTCTTCCCTGTTTACTTAATAATTTGATAATACACATCATTTTTTTCGTATTTTTCTAATGTAGTTTTGTGTGAAATCCACTTTTTCTTTTCCAAAAAAGTTATTTGAGAAAAGACTCAGCTTGTCGCGGTATTGCATGTCAAAATCCGCCAGATAATGCACTCCTAACTCTTAGATTGATCTAGAGAGAATCGAAGATGAGTACAAGGAGATTAGCGGCTGGAGAGCATTCGAAAAGAGTCGTAAGGTCGAGCTTCTTCTGGGAGAAACAGAAGAGGGGCAGAAGTGCATTCGATACGAGTCTTCAGTCCAACTTTTGGTTCTTAGAGAGAAAAAAAACCATGAAAATAATATAGGTTTCTACAACCTTATTTTTGGAGAGGGACAAAGAACTGGTAGAGGGAGAGCGAGAAACAACCATGAAAAATAAAGGTCTTAGTGACTTGCCTAATTAAACAAACAATTGCAAATTGAAGTAATATATCTATGTTACCTAATTAAGCTAACAATTGTAAACGGACGGAATATTTATTCCGTCTGTCATCACATATCCTCAGTATCATCAGATTAAATCGGACGGCTTATGATGCTTAAGTACGGTTGTTAATTTACTTAATTGAGTACGTTAGCTTTTCTCATATATATATATATATATATATATATATATATATATATATATATATATATATATATATATATATATATATATATATATATATATATATATATATACTAATGCAAGGGGATTTGCTGCCTCCTGGTGCAGCTGAAGGAAATACAGTTTCAGGATCAACCGTAAAAATGTACACAAGGATAAACGAATGTAAGCGTACATTCGTGGTCATATCTTTCAGTAGGAAAATCCAATTTGAATGGTTCAAATTGGGTTATATAGATAATAAGATTATCTACAACCTTCATATAGAAATATATTTCATATGAACGAAGTATCAGTGTTGTTTCTATGAAATACCGAAAGGCTGCAACAGTATGACATACAGTTAGTAAAACAGTCATAACTTTTGTATACGAACTCCAATTGGGCCAGGCCAAATTGGGTCGAGTAGATAATAAGATTATCTACAACTTGCGTGTTGGGTGATTGTCTGTCAGAGGAATTTACCAATTTCGTATGGACAGAATACTGGACAGATACATGCAACTTTCTGTGTGAAAGAGTGTATATTGGATATACATGTCTTTTGGCCAATCATAATCCTATATGATATAAATAGGATTTTTCTCTCTCATCTGGGGTGGTTCATTTAGTTAATTAATTCAGAATATTCCAGAGAATTGTGAGACAACTTTCTAGAGAGAGAAATGGTGTAAAGAGAGAGAAACCGTGAAAAGGTGTTTTCCGGTATAGAGAATCAATCAATCGAGCAAGTTCGCCGGTGCATCGTCTAGGCAGTTGCATCCGCGACCGACGTCTTACGAGTCAAGGTGGATACAAGTAGAGGAGCAACATCTGGGGCTCTTTCGGTTGTGATCGATTCGGAGGAACGAAATCTGCCGGAGACGGAAACGAGCGAATCGAGTAACGGGCTGTGGAAGCATGCGGGCATGGAACGCACGAAGACAACCCGAGGCGTGTCAAGACGGTGGGAGACGTGCGGTATGGGACGTACGGGCTAGTCACCAACGTGACACCGAAGGAAAAGAAGGATGCGAGCGATCAACCCGTCGTGCGTGATCAATTTCACGCTGGTAATCGTCTATCCTACTTTGCATCGTACCCTCGAAGTCGTGGCGTGATCTTGGATTTAGGGAACCGGACCGGGCCTTCATATCCGCTGCGCGGGCCCGGGGATGGGTGAATTCCCAACAGTGGTATCAGAGCGATCGCCATCGATTCGAGGGTCGAATCATAGTCGTATATTCGATATACGCACGGGTTATCAAAGTTCGTACCCGTTTGCATGATGATAGATATAGAGATTCCAATTTCGTTTAAAATCACAAGTAGAATTCACTAGAGATCAATCAAAAGTTGATTGAGAGTATCTAGGAATTATCGTGAAAAGGTTTCATGATTTATCGTTTCAGAAACGAGCGAAAACGGAAGAAACGGCAAAATCTGCAGAAAATTAGAATACGAAACACTGAGTAAAACTAAGATAATGTTCAGTGGGAAACTCCAAATTGATTGGATCAAATTGGCGTAGTTAGATGATGGGATTATCGATGACTTTGATACAGTAAGTTTTTTCATTTGAGCGAATTATCAATGTCGTTTTTATGAAATACTGAAAGGGTGCGACTGTTTGACATACAGAGACTAAAACGTCCGTAGATGTCGCATCGAAACTCCAATTGAGTCCAATCCAATTGGGTTAGTTAGATAATAAGATTATCTAGAAGTTTAGTTCACGTTCCAAGTCGGTTGGAATAATTTACAATTTAATATTTTCGTTTCAACAAAATACTGAAAAGGTGTCTGTAGTTTTCTGGTTGAAAAGGTGTCTATTGGATATACTTACCTTTTCGTTTGTCCGTATTTTACCAAAACTGGTATAACTTTCAGTAGGAAACTCAGATTTGAATGGTTCAAGTTGGGTTAGTTATATAATGAGATTATCTAAAACTTTCATGTTGTAATATATTTCATTGGAGCGAAGTATCAGTGTTGTTCGAATGAAATACCGAAAGGTTGCGACAGTTCGACATATAGTCAGTAAAACGGCCGTAACATTCGGGTCCGAACTCCAATTGGGCTGGGCCAAATTGGGTTGGATAGATAATAAGATTATCTACAATTTTCGTGTTAGTTGATTGTCTGTCAGAGGAATTTACCATTTTCGTTCTGACAGATTACTGAAAGGGTGTATGCAGTTTTCTGTTTGAAAAGGTGTATATGAGATATACATACATTTAGGCCTATCTTTATCTCTAATCAATTAATTCAATCATACTAGCATATTAGATAATTAATTATTTTGAATAATTAGTCTCCCTAAATAAATCAGTCATATGCATTTTGGCCCTTCGAAGTTTTAAAATTTACATTTTAGTCCAGGCAGCCACTTCACCAGGGGTCTATTTGTAAAAAAAAAATATTTTTTTACATTTTGGTCCTTTTTGATTTACAAATTGGTCCTTTTTTTAAAAAAATAATTACATTTTGGTTCTTTATATTTGCATTTTGGTCCTTCGAAATTTTAATATTCACATTTTTGTCCAGGGGCCTCAAATTGGTCCTGTTTTTTAAAACAAATTATATTTTGGTCCTTTTTTATCACATTTCGGTCCTTTATATTTGCATTTTGGTCATTCGAAGTTTTAAAATTTACATTTTGGTCCTTTATTATTTTTCTTGCCTGGTGCAGCCACGTCACCAGGGGCCTATTAGTAAAAAAAAAATATTTTTTTTATATTTTGGTCCTTTTTGATTTACAAATTGGTCCTTTTTTCGAAATTTTTTTACATTTTGGTCCTTTTTTTTCCATTTTGGTCCTTTTTTATTTACAAATTGGTCCTTTTTTGGAAAAAAATTTACATTTTGGTCCTTTTTTTCTCATTTTGGTCCTTTATATTTGCATTTTGGCCCTTCGAAGTTTTGAAATTTACATTTTAGTCCAGGGGCCTCAAATTGGTCATATTTTTTAAAAAAAATTATATTTTTGTCCTTTTTTCACATTTTGGTCCTTTATATTTGTATTTTTGTCCTCCGAAGTTTTAAAATTTACATTTTGGTCCTTTATTATTTTTCTTGAAAAACTAAAATAAAATTATAATAAGTTGAACAATATTAATAAAAGAACATCTTGCAAATATTTAAAAATAAAATATCACAAAACTATTAAAAAATACATAAAAAGAAAACTAAAATAAAAAATAGATGTTTAAATAGATATTTTCTATGAATATATTTGCAAGGTGTTTATTTATTATTATTTAATGTTAGTTTTTTTATGAATAAAGAATGTAATATTAAAATTATATAAACAAAATATGTAATAATTTAAATTTTTTTAAATCACTACGTGTTAAGAAGTGTTTATGAATTTTCTTAAAATTAATAAAAAATAACAAAAATAAGTTTTAATTATTACATATGAGATTTGGAGGGTATTTTGGAAAAAAAAAATTAATATCATCCATAAGGAGTATTTTAAAATAAAAGTTTGGTAAAGAGTTTTTTTTTTTGGGAGTTTACGAAAAGATAGAGAATTTTTTATAATATCCAAAAAAAATTAGGGGGTTAAAAATATACCAAATCATTGATGTGCGAATAATCATGACATAATTTAAATTAAAGATTCGAACGAAACGGTTAGCGATGACATCGTCAAACTTTGTTGTTGGCTGACCACACAAAGGACGAAAAATATTTGTACTAAATATGTAGCGAAATTAAAGATTTGTGAAATTAAAAACACTCTTTTTTTCAGCAATGTTTTCTGAACTATTATGTTCTTAATAAATTTCATGACGACTCATTCGTTCTTTTTCCTTATTTTACTTATGAAGTATAAAATATAGATAATTTTTTTAGCAATAACCGTTTGAATTATTCAAGAAATCCGGCTCTTAAAATTTTCAAACGATTTTTGCTACAAAATTTCACTCGCACACAACACACTAAATTACACATATAATAATGATTACAAAAAGAAAGTCACATACACAAAACGAACAACAATTTTTTTCAACTACATTACTTATAAACCCGAACAGCCCCGCGCAATTGCGCGGGGGTAATGCTAGTATATATTAAAGAAAAATAATCCAATACGGAAATATCTGAGTTTGGTAAAAACTGGAGATGATATAATCCTATGTTTGTAGTTGAGAGGGGGAAGTGTAGTCGCTCTCCGTCTTCTTCCCAAATACTAACGGGTCAAACCAATCAATTCGAGATTCAAGTAGGGGGGTCAACGGTTCGGATACGTTCGTTTCGGATAGTGGTCGTACCAGATTCATATCCATATTTTTTTTTCGGATATGGATCCGGATACGATTCGGATATTAAACGGATACGGATACGGTTCGGATATTGTCGGATACGAATACGAATACGTATCATATTCGGATATTAAAACCGACACTATGATATAATAATATAATAATATTTTTAGAATTTGAATCTTGATTATTTTATAATTTTAAAACAAATTATATATATACACATATATAAGTGATTATTGATTATTATGTATTATTGTGAATTAAAATATAATTATTATCTATTATGTATTATTATAATTTTGATCATGATTATCACAAAACGAATATCCGTTTACAAATTTTATTCGGATCCGGATAGTATCCGGATCCATATCCGGACATCAAAATTTTAGCTCCTAAATCCGGATCCATACCCGTAAAAACGGATACGGTTCGGGATCCGGTTCCGGATCCGGTTGGGTCGGTTGGAATATTTTTCTAGATCCAAGGCTCAAAGACTGCGACTTTCGGAAGATTTACAAGGTCTTTTCACTACCCATTTCTTCCGTATGCTTCTTTCATTCTAGACATTAATGGCGATTACTGGTTGTTGCGTGCCTGTCCGAGAGGCTTGCTTTAGCCGTCTTCCTTGCCTTGAAAATCGCGGTATCTACTTCTCTCATCATCTTATTTACTATTTACAAGATGATTAGCTTTTGGTTTTTGATATCTACTTTGTTACTTACCAGACACGAGATTCTCAGTGTATCTGAAACTGGTGGTGGTTATTCTGCACGTTTCGGTGGTCGGAGTTTTGTTTCTGTTCGATACCGATTTGGTACGAAAGACTCGAGACCATTACTGGTACACAAAATCACATTCCTTTCTATTTTCGTTCTCTTTACTTTCTGAAATCGTCGAATTTTGTTTTTGCAGGTATACCGTGATTTATCTAGTGATTTTTATGGCCGCAGTAATCCAATATTTCTTCATTTGTTTTTCTTCACCGGGGTAATTGATAATCAATCAATACTCAATTTTGATTTTTTTGTTTGCCAATTTTGCCTCAATTTACCCCCAATTTTTAATTTCTCTCTTTTAGGTATGTAATCGATGCAATGAGGGCCGCAAATCAAACCCAAAATAGTAGCATCTCAATCAAAATTTTAGATCTCGATGTGAGCCCATTTTAGTTTTTTAACTTCTGATTGAAATCCTTAATTAAATTCATAAATTGAATTTCTCGTAAAACTAACATTGTTTAATGGTCAAGCGAAGGAAGAATCAAATTCAAATTCATCCCCTCAAATTATTTCTCCGTGGCAAAGTTTAGTCGCAGATTTGTTCCCTCTCGGCTCTTCCAACAGGTCCAAATCATAAAAAAAAAACAATATTTTCAATAAATAATAATTTCTTTATTTTTTGTGTTATAGAAACTGGATGTGCAACAGCTGTAAAATATACCAGGTAATCCAGGGGCTTTTTTGAAATTTTCTCTTTTATAATTATGTTTAATTAAATTACATTGTTATTATTATAATAATTATTATTTTAATTTATAGCCACCAAGAGCGAAGCATTGTCAAGATTGTGATAAATGCGTTCTTCAATTCGATCATCATTGTCCTTGGTTAGGAACCTGCATTGGCAAAGGAAATCATCGCCAATTTTGGTACTTTTTCAAAAAAGCCCCTCCTTTTTTATATTTTGTAAAAAAATCCTTTGATAATTGTTATTATTATTCTTTTGAAGGTGGTATATTCTGTCCGAGACTATTCTTGGTGTATGTACGTGTTTTTGGTATTTAACTTATGCACGATCAAAAACTCCAAAAGAATGGTAAATTTAATTATAATAATAATTTTCTTATTTAAAAAATGATTTTTTTTTAATAATTGAGTTTAATTTATGGTTATTCAGGTGGAAGTATTTAATAACCGTATTCATGCTTGTAATACTAAGCATAAGCTTAATCTTTTTCGTGGCATTATTAATTTTCCACACGTACGTTTCTCTGCAATTTGTTTCGTACAATTATTTGAAATTTTATTCTAATAATTTATTTGAAATTATTTTATACAGTTATTTAATATTGACGAACCAAACTACGTACGAGTTTATAAGAAGGCGTCGAATATTTTATTTCAGGTAAAATAAAATATATTTTAGAAAATTTGAGGGTTGTATTGAAAATTTTGTTATTTTTCAGGGGGGTTCCTGAGAAAGTGCACCCGTTTAGTAGAGGATTGTGCAAGAACTTGTTTTCGGTTTGTTGTTCGATGGAGAGTGTGTATCAACTGGAGAGGATACCGACGATTGAGGAACTGGAGAGGAAGGGTAGGCCTTATACGTGTAGTGATGTTGTATCGTGTAGATGTTGTTAATTAGTTTAATTTGTGTTGATTAATTTGTGTTGATTATTTTTGTAATTTTGATAAAATTTGCAGAAGGTATTTATTCATTTAAGATTGTATTTTGTAATGTAACATTTTTCATTTTTGTTCCATTTGAATGGTTTATAATCAGAGATTTAAAATTGTGGATCATAGATAACCCAAAATTTAAATCTATATTTTGTTGTGCCTAAATGCAAAAATGAATCTATATATATTCTTAGATTTGAAATCATCGATTAAGATTTATGACCAACTCGATATTTAAGAAATTATATGACTCACAAATTTTGAATATTTGATTTTATATAACCCGAGATTTGAAATTTAATATGTGCTGCATTTGTGATTAATTTATGTGATGATATCGTTACTCCATTTTACACGATTACATGATTTAAATATTAAATTTTAAGAGAGTTCTATCATACACCTTTTTAAAAGAGTATTTTGGGTACTTAAAAGGATATATCATAAACATTACTTTTTATGAATATTTGTTCTTTCGTGAACAATTAAAATTTCTTATTTAGTCTATCATTTATTGATAAATGCATTTCAAAGATTACCTTAACTAGTAATTGATTGATAATTACTCAAATTACACTTGAAAAAAAATTGTATCATAAGCAAAAATGATATATGATAGAACTCCCCTAAATCTACATATTGCAAAGTGGGAATATATGTAACTCCGAAAATTTTAAATCTTGCAATCCAGGATTTGATTGTTCTTGAATTATATTATCCCATACATAATCCAGGATTTGATTGTCTTAAATTAGATTATCCCATACATAATCCAGGATTTGATTGTATATTATCCAATTGAGAAAGGTCGTATGCTATTTTTCGACGATCGCCATTAGGGAGCAGTTTAGGGGAGAGAAGCTGGAAGAGAGTCAGAGACGATGATTCCACGATCCGATCTGGTGGAGCAGTTTAAGGAGTATCAGATCCGATCGAAGAACCAATGGTCTACTCTCTCCTTCCTCTCCGCCACCTCCTCTTCCCCTTTCCCTTCCAAGTGAGTTCTTTCTCTGCCAATTCTGTATTGATTCTTCCTAAGCTGTTAATTAGCGATAGTTGAGGCTAATTAAGCCTCAATTTATCCTTAATTCTGCAATTAAGTCGCATTAAAATGCAATTTTATCACAATGAACTCTCAATTCGGTATGCTAATTGATAATTGGAACAATCACCGATCTTTTGTTGCAGGGTGGACAAAATCGCTGTGGTATTACAGCGATTGGTTATCAGTTGCATCGCCTTCTCAGGATTCGCATTGTATTTTCGGTACATACGATTTGCTTTATATTCAATCATAATAACAATTCTTATATTAACTTGGATGCGCATAACAAAGAAAACTCGAATAAACAAGAAGAATAAGAGAAATACCCTCCTTCCTTTATCAATGTAATTTATTCACTAAATTTGTGTATATTTCAGTTTTCTGTATTGATGAAATTGAGAAATAGTAAAGAAATCCCCAAAAAAAAATCCTAATTTCTAAAATTAAAATGCTCTACAAATGAAATTAAACTTATTATACATTGGCTCATTAAACAATCGAATAATTCTTTCTCCAAATCTTCTGAAACCTTTCGTCTGATCAAATGCATTACGCAATTCATGACAGAAGAATCACAAGGCAATACAATGGGCCCATCATTCGATAAACCGAAATGTTCTTCTGATAATCTAAATAGCTCTTCAAATATTTTGCTATTCAAATACTCTAATGGAATTGTGAATCTTTCTCCATCGATAGTATACACCACGAAATGGCCTTTCTCCGCCAATTTCCTTCTCTGAAAAGAAGATTTTCTCTCGAATTTCTTCGCCATTTCCATGAATTTCTTTGGATGGATCATCGTGTCTTTTCTTGGTATCCACAAAATATTATCTACTTATATAGCCAAAGAAATAAATAATTTGAGAAGACAAAGGCATGTGATATGATTTTAGTGGGGCTAAATGGTGTACGTAGTTGGGTGAACATTTAGATTTTCATGAAGGATTTTCGGGACAGTGAAACGTACATGTCTAGTTCATTCAATTAATGTATCACAAATTTGTTGTTATTTTCTACTATCTTAAATCTTGATATCTAATAACAATACAAGGATGATGATGAATAAATTGAATTTGACAAGGGACAAAATATTAGCCCAAACATTTTCGAGAGTGACTGAAAAATATACAGGCCTTCGATACAGACTCGATCATTTGTCAATTTGGTTGTTCTAATTCGTGTTTCTACTCATTTTCGAAACATTGTTCAAAATTTTGCCCCTCAGCCTAAAGTTTTGAATGCCCCAAAGTAATAAAGGAATCAAAATTACAAATACTAATTATCATAATCATATTAGCCAGTCAATACTATCGGTAACAAAAAATTCAAAAAATTACAGTGAAAGACTACAAATAAGATAATCTCAAAAGTTCTAACCATAAGTTTATCACGATAATAATATTTAGTTTAATAACCCTGACAACCCATATATTCTTAGAATCGTATTCATGTTAAGAGTTGTATTCACGATAATAATATTTAGTCCTAACCGTAAGTTTATCTCGCATTTAGAGGTGCGTCTGAATAGAATTGCCTTCCTGCCGATGATGACTCGTTTTTAGAGGTTGAATCGACAGGGACAAATTTGGCTTGAGGAAATATTCTGTTTTGGACAAATTCGATATAGATATTCTGTTTCACGAAGAAACGTGGTGTTTCGTATATTGAGGAAGAAATTATATAGTTCAATCATTAAAAATAATCAGTGAAAATAAGAAGAAAAACAGAACAGGTTGAGATTATAATGGTTTTTTTTTATATAAAAAAATATGTAGTACGAAAAATTATATATAAAAAAATTATGAAAAATAAAATCAAATGTCATAGAGATTTAAATTGAGTTACTTTTGTCCATGAGATGGGTTTGGCTACGGATATGATATGACTTGGTTCATAAATTTTAGCTAATTCAAATATGACAATTAACTCGTAAAACATTCAATTGACTAAAATATCGTAAATATTAATTTAAACCATGAAATATTCAAAACATTCAAATTATCCCAAAATTTATAAACATCCTATATATTATTAACATGACATCACATATCATTAAGAACTTATTGATCCTCCGTGATTCGCAATATTTTATTTACAAAACCAGAGTTTGCAAAATACATTTATTTAAATTACAAAATCAATAAACATTAAAATTTCAAAACGTTCAAATTAACATAAACATACAAATAATTCAAATATCACAAATATTAGAATGACACATAAAATAAAATAAAAGTTTTGATTAAGGGTGAACACACAAAAAATTCAGTGGTTTAGATTACGAAAAAAATATGCAACTATAGTTTTGTGTAGGATACGGGTTGGGGTTACTCGCAAGACGAATATCATTGCTCTCGTACCCTTATTGAACCCTTTTGCGGATTTTTTCTTCTTCGATGTCCCGTGAGTATATTTTTCATATTTTTACTCGCTCCATTCGGGTGGATGCTCATCGAATTCGGATATTACACGTAGCGTTGACAATCATATACACACTCACATACACAAGTAAAATGTGTTTCGTAAATACAATATCTTTATATATTTTTCAGTTAAAATTGCAAAAAACAATAAGTTTCTTGGGGAGGCAAATCACTTTTGAGTATTTTTTTTTGTTTTTGCTTTAAATATTCCTCGTCTCATTCTCAATTCAAAGTTTCAAAATATACTACTATGATAAACTCTCATTATTTTGATTTTCTACATGCTAAATTTTACCATGTAAAAATTAGATACCAGCACATGAAAAATTAGTTTGATAATTATAATATTTTTTTAGGGGGTACTTTTTTTAGCCTTTACAATTATTGTTTTTTGATATCAAATATACCTCATTATACTAATATGTTTGATTTATAATAAGTAATATACTTCATCAATCACTGAAAATATTGATATGTCCATCAAACATCATAATAATACATGTTTTGCATTTCTGTGAGATTACCTGAAAATACAACATTATACATTATATTTTAAATTCTAAATTGAAATCAAATGTTCCTAGTTGTTGTCTTCAAAAATTGCGTTGATTATCAATTTGAAATAAAATAAGTAGATAGACAAACATTAAGTTAGAAGATCTGTAAAGGACATGGTTGATGCACCATACCATAATCTGGTTGCGCCTGTCTCACTTGATAAAAAATAAAATAAAATAAGTAAATAGTATAAAACTTTAGAATAGATGAAATGTTAAAAGAAGAAGGAAAATTTTCAAAAAACCCCCTATCTTTTTTGGATATTCTAAAAAACCCCTATCTTTTTGGAAACTCCAAAAAACCCCCTCTACCTAATTTTTATTTTCAAATACCCCCCCTATAGGGGTTAAAACTAACCAATGATGGTGTTAAAAAAGTTTTTTTGACCAAAATACCCTTCTATTTTCATATTTTTTTGTTATTTTTTCATAAATTTTATTATTTTTAAAAAAATTCATAAATAATTTTTAACATATAATGATTTCACAAAAATAAAATTATTAAATGTTGTGTTTGTATAATTTTAATATTTTATTTATTATTCATGAAAAACTAACATCAGATAATAATAAAATAAACAACTTGAAAATATACTGAAAGAAAAATATTTCTTTAAACATCTATTTTAATTTTATTTCCGTTCTTCTTTTATTTATGTTTTTAATAGATTCATGATATTTTATTTTTTAAATATTTGCAAGGTGTTCTTTTAATATTGTTGTTAATCTTATTATTATTTTATGTTATTTTTTCAATAAAAAGTTATGAAAGTCAAATATATGTAATGTATGAAATATTAAAATTATATACATATAACATATGACAAATTTTTTTTAAAAATTATTATAAGCAAAAAAAAAAAATTAGGACTTTTTTAAAATGAATACAAATAACAAAAACATTATTTTAATTACTAAATATGTAAAATGAAGGGTATTTTGGTCATAAAAAAATATTTAACACCATCCACAGTTAATTTTAACCCCATAAGGGGGGGGGGGGGGGGGGGGGGTATTTGAAAATAAAAGTTTGGTAGAGGGGTTTTAAGATAGGAGGTTTTTTAGAATATCCAAAAAAGATAGGGGGTTTTTTGAAAATTTCCCAAAGAAGAAATGATAAAAGAAAAACATGCGATTCACAAAAAAATATACCTTTTTTTATAATGGGCATGGCTAAAGAATCATGGTATTCATGTACCGAGGATAATCATTTCGTCGGCTCCTTTCAAAAAATCACTTCCATATTTCACAAGGAATTAGAGTATTTGGATTTATTATATTATTTAGACTTAGCCTATGATTTATGATTTATGATTAGAATTATTGTTATTATAGTTATTGTTAGTGGTGTTAGTTGATGTGTGTATGTAACTAACTATGTGACTAATAAATCATCTCATGTATTACTTGTAATCAATCATTCTATCAATTATTAATCTATTCATTCTCTGTCTTTTCTATCTTAATATTCTGCCTATTGTATATATTATATAATGTATATATATACAATAACTACCTATACTATATTTATTCTATTATATCTAAAACTCTTCTATGTACTTACTATCCATCTCTATATTATATCTAGTATCATCTATTCTTATAGGCCAGACCTACATATATTTGTTATAAGTGATCCTCGTGCTCATAGCTCATTAGCCTGTAAAAGAAAAAGAACTTGGACACCACATCTCGCATTGAGATATAACGCAAGTTATGAATCCAAATAGTAAATTATCTTTTTCAATATATATATTCTTTAACTTGTCAGTTTTCTCCAATATCTTAAAATAATATGTTTCTAATAATATATCCGAAAGGAATATGTTTCTAATCATTTATCGGGTAAACATGATTCGAATAAGATAAAGCAAACAAACTTTCAATTTTTTTGAGTGTTACCTTAGTGAATAATGTAACTGCTAGCTACATACTTATTGTTTCACATTTTTATGGCCTTCACAATATTTTTGTGACTAGTTCTAACGTACTTATTGTTTCACACATTTTTTATGGCCTTCACAATGTTTTTGTGACTAATTGTCACGTTAAATATAGGTAAAATGATAATACTAGTTCAGGTCATAAATGTAATTCTTTTACATATCATAAACGACAATCCGATAACATATATCGGTTATTTGAGAAAGAACACTCCACTAATTGAAAGAATTAATCGAATGACATCGAATCCATCAGGGTATATAATATATTGGATGAAATGTGCACGTGTCTCTGTTCAAATATGAAATTGATTATTGGTACATTATTTATAAACAAAATACAGTTAACTCATAAAATGAAGTCGTTATCTTAAATTCTGTTTTCCATTTCTTCCTTTTTAGCTGAAGATTTTGTATTTTTGTAAAAATGAAGTAGTAGTAACTACATATGTTTTGCCCATCATTACGAAAAGGAAAGAGAAAAGGAGGTTGACAAATTTTCCTAAAAATGTAAGAGAGTTTATTTTAAAATGAACGTGTTATTTTCATAAAAATGTAAGGGAGTTGATTTTTTTTCTAAAAATAATAAAAGGACAAAATATTCATTTATGAAAATAACTAACCGCACGTGATTACCATATATAATTTTAAGAAAATTATTGTTCTTCTAGAAAGTAACATCATCATTTTAATTTGGACCATTTGATCTTAACAAAAAGACCAAAATACTTGATTCTTCATTTAAGCATGGTCTATATAAACCTACTAATTTAATAGTAACATAAACGTTGGTCCGTCGTGGACCAAGTTCATTCATATTTTTTTGTATCATTCAAATATGAAAAAATTTCAAAAATTATCTTAAATTTTTGGATATTGTAAAAAACCCTTAAATATACATATGTAGTAATTGAAAAAAATTGTTATTTTTGATTAATTTAAAAAGAATCCTAATTTTTTGCAACATGTAATAATTAAAAAAATTGTTATATACGTTATATTTATATAATTTTAATAATTCATACATTATATATATTTGAATTTTATATTTTTTTTCCTGAAAAACTACTATAAAATAATAATAAGATGAACAATATTATTAAAAAAAGAACTTGCAAAAATTAAAAAATCATGAAACTATTAAAAAAATAAAAGGAGAACGAACATAAAAAACTTGATGTTTAAATGGATATTCTTCTATCAATATATTTTCAATATGTTTATTTTATTATTATGCGTTGTTAATTTTTCATGAATAATAAATGAAATATTAAAATTATATAAACACAGTATGTAATTTCAATTTTTTTAAATCACAACATGTTAAGAAATGTTTATGAATTTTCTTAAAATTAATGAGAAATAACAAAAATAATTTTTTAATCATTACATATGAAATTGAAAGGGTATTTTGGTCAAATTTTTTTAGTATCATCCATAGGGGGTATTTGGAAATAAAAGTTCGGTGGAGAAATTTTTTTGGAGTTTACAAAAAAATAGAGATTTTTTTATAATATCCAAAAAAGTTAGGGGATTAAAAATTCATCAAAATGCAGATGTGTTAACAATCAGACAAAAAACGTAAAGTTCAATTACATATTAGAAAAAATTAAATCACGATAAACTCGAAGTTTCCACACAATTGTGAGGGAAAAAAACTTTTATTTTTATAAAGTACAATGACCAAAGATTAATATATCATGGGCTAACTTCCAATCCAATTAAAATAAGATTAACGGTGCATTTATCCATTTTTTTGGAGGGTGGAATTATGAGTGGAATTTGTATTTTGAAATGATGCAAAAGTGAATTCTTTGTTTGGTAGGTATGCAAGAATGAAAATATATAATTTTTGAAATATTCTAATTTCATTTTTCTATTAAAGTTTGGTTCCTCAAATTTGAGGAGTGTCAAAGTGGAGCAAACTATTTAATCAAAGAATATTATTATATGGATAAAATATAATTTTATAATAATATAACAATACATTTAATATTATTATAATAATATATTATATGAATTATTATTATTTTAGTATTATATATAGTATTACAATAAAATAATATATTATAATCATGTACTATATGAATATTTAATATGGCACTAATTATTGTAATAATGAATAATAATAATAAAATAATAATAGTGTAATGATAAAATAATTATATTATAAAAAATATATCCATTATTAATATAAACTTATATATATTATTAAAAGAATATATAATAATTATATTATAATGAGAAAATAATTATATCCGTATTATTAATATTAAATTATATATTATTGCACTAATATAAAATAATTATATATTTATTATTGTAATATTATATATATTATTATAATATATATATATATATATATATATATATATATATATATATATATATATATATATATATATATATATATATATATATATATATATATATATATATATTTGAATAATATGTTTTAATTATATTATAATTAATATAATATTATACACATGCTTGTAATATAAAATAAAAATATATATTACAATAATATTATATTATATTTATAAAATTGAAATTTTTTTAACAATTTTAATAAAATATTATTTTTACATTTCCAGTAACAAAATTCCAGAATTTTGTGAACAATCAAACAAAATATTATATTTTCCAACATGTTATAATTTGAACATCCAAACAAACATTAGAATTACTAATTCCAGAACTTTTTAGTCCTCTACCTTATAATCTGATTTCACTCTACTAATTCCACCTGCCAAACAGCCCCTTATAGGATTGCACATTCCAACCTAAAATCTTTACTGATAAAACATTTTAAATCTCGGATTGTATGATCCAAGATTTGAAGTCTCTGATTGAATAATCCTATATATAGTCCATGATTCCAAATTAATGATTCCAAATCATGATTACAAAATCCGCCACATAAAATTGGAATACTATTTTTGGACGATCGCCATTAGAGAGAGCCTTGCGGAGTTTAGGAGTACCAGATCCGATCCAGGAATCAGTGCTCTCCTCTCTCCTTCCTCTCCGCCACCTCCTCTTCCCCTTCCAGGTGTCCTTTCTCTGACATTTTTGTATTGATTCCTCCTAAGATGTCCTTTAGCGATAGTTTAGCCCAATTAAGCCTTAATTTATCCTTAACTATCCTATTAAGTCACATTAAAACGCAATTTTGACACAGTTAACTCTCAATTTGGCATGATAACTAATAATTGGATTGATCACTTATATTTTGTGGTTTCCACTTTCTTTTTTCTTTTGTTGCAGGCTGAACAAGAATAAAAAGCAAAAATACACTCCTCCTTCTTTTATCGATGTAATTTCTTCACTAAATTTTTGAATATTTGATTACTTTCGAGTTTCTTTTGTCTCTTTTTCTATTGATGAAAATTGAGAAGTAGTAATGAAATCCCATTTCTGAACTTCTCGCCAAAAAAAAAATCCTATTTTCTAAAAGCGAAATGCTATACAAACGAAAGTAAATTTATTATACATTGACTCATTACACAATCGAATAATTCTTTCTCCAAATCTTCTGAAACCTTTCGTCTGATCAAATGCATTACGCAATTCATAACAGAAGAATCACAAGGCAATACAATGGGCCCATCATTCGATAAACCAAAATGTTCTTCTGATAATCTAAATATCTCTTCGAATATTGTTCTATTCAAATACTCTAACGGAACCATGAATCTTTCTCCATCTATAGTATACACCACAAAATGGCCTTTCTCCGCCAATTCCCTTCTCCCAAAAGAAGATTTTCTCTCGAATTTCTTCCCCATTTGGATGAATCATCATGTCTTTTCTGGGTTATGGATGTGTTGAGAATATATCCATCTACTTACTTATATAGCCAAAGGAAAATTAATTTGAAAAACAATGGCATGTGATAGTAGATATGATATAATCTTAGTGGGGCTAAATGCTGTATGTTGCTGGGTGAACATTAGATTTTCATGAAGGATTCCGGACAGTGAAAAGTACATGTCTAGTTCATTTAATTAATGTGTACCAAATTTGTTTTAATATGTTATTTTCTACTATCTTGAATCTTGATATCTAATAACAATAATACAAGAAAGATGATGAATAAAATGAATTTGACAAGGGACAAAACCATGTGATTCGAGATGTGAGTGCAACTTTGGTGGACTACATGTTTGAATTCGTGGGGTAATTGATCATGAAGGGTTTGAGTATCCTGTATATTTTTTGTATTTTTTTAATGTATAATTTAATATTATTATATTTTACTATCTGCAATCATTTATACTTTATTTTATGAATTCATATTTAAATTAATTATAATTATATAATTTAATAACATATAAAAAAATACATTTCGAAGGAGGATATAAAACCCAAATATATTATTCTTTTTTAAAATAATTATAATTATATTGCACTTAGTATTTATTATACTTAATAATATTATAATATTATAATTATCGTATAATTACTTAATAATTATATTATATTTATTTTATATATTATTTGTTTGTAAAATAAATATAATAATTATTTTAATGATATATATAATTATCTAATTACATTTAATTTACAAATAAACGAAACAGTATTTCAAAGATAAACAATATAATAAATATAAGATATTTTCGTAAATGACATGAGAATGTCACAATATCACTATTTGTGTGAGAATCATTTTTTCATGATTAATGAGAGTGTGCCATGGGAATGCAACATTCCTACCACATATGATTTTCATAATATATCAAATATGATAATTACTTACCGTGACCCAACTTTTGAAGAAAAGTTGTAATTTTCCCTTGATTCAAACACACCATAAAGAATTATTCTCTGGTGACAGAGAAGAATGGAAGATAGGAGAGAGGAGTCAAAAATGAAGTTTAAAATTGTTCCATACTTTTTTTTTATAATTTTTGTGAGTTTCATCGAAATGATGATGCACATGATAGCTTTTCCATTGTTCTTAATTATTGCAAATCGTAAACGTTTAGCTAGTGATTCTCTTTCTTTTCTAATTCGTAAACAAAATTTGTAAATTCGTCAGGTCCAAGTCAAATCGCCTCTAACAAACTATTTTTACATTTTTAATACACACCGAGGATAATCATTTCGCCTCCTTCAAAAAAATAAATGCCGTGTCCAAGTAGACCTGGACACATATCTTCCATTGATATATGACGTAGATTATGAATCCAAATAGTAAATTATCTTTTTCAATATAGTTTTTTTTAAACTTGTCAGTTTTCTCCAATATCTTAAAATTTCATGTTTCTAATAATTTACCCGAAAGAATATGCTTCTAATCATTTTTTTTGGAATGATACCCAACAAACGATCGCTTGTCATTAAGTGTTTCTAATAATTTATCGGATAAACATGATTCAAATAAGATAAAACAAAAAAATTTCAATCTTTTTTGGATGTGATCTTAGTAATTAATGTAACTGCCAGCTACGTACTTATAGTTTCACACATTTTTATGTCCTTCACAATGTTTTTGTGACTAATTCTAGCATACTTAGTTTAGCGCATTTTTATGGCCTTCACAATGTTTTTGCGACTAATTTTCATGTTAAATATAGGTGCCAAGTACTCTCATGTAATCTCATGTAATAGATATGAACTTCTTCTCCTCACCTGCCGTGCGTGATGTTATATTATGAAAAGTTAAAACGATATACTAGTTCGGGTCATAAAAGTAATTCTTTTATAAATATATCGGTTATTTGACAAAGAACACTCCACTAATTGAAATAAGTTAAATACAATGACATCGAATCCATCAGTGTATATTGGATGAAATGTGCATGTGTCTGTTCAAATTTGAAACCCGTTATTGGTACAATAATATATGAATAAAATACAATTAACTCGTAAAATGAAGTTGTTATCTTCAATTTTTTTTTTATCCATTTCTTCTTTAGCTGAAGATTTGTATTTTTGTAAAATTGAAGTAGTAGTAACTACATATGTTTTTGTAAGGAATACATAATTGTCACAATATTCATTTTCCCCTCTACTTGAATCCATAGATTTTTTTTTTTCAGTTTAGGATTGCAAATGCATATTCTAGGATTGTATTGATTAAAACAATTATTTACACAGAATCCATATATTTTAGGATGGACAATGTCAAAAAAACATATTGATTTGGTGCATATTCTAGGATTGTATTGATTAAAACGAGTAGTTTTAATGGAACAAAGAGTTGACGGATTATAAGAAGGCTGGTCGAACTTATTATTATTATGATTGTTATCTAATTATAAATTATTAACTATAAATAAAAAGTGTTATATATAAAAGATTATTCAGTTAATTAATTAAATTTTGTTAATTTTTGAAAACTATTAAGTTATTCAAATTATTATATTACTAAAATATTAAAATTTTAAATTTATTAAATTACGAAATATAAAATATTAATCTAATTTTAAATAATAATCTAACTTAAATTGTATAAATTTGTTAAATAATATGAAATAATCAATATAAAATTTTAAAATAATCTAAATTAAATAATATAAAATATTATTTATAATATATTTTAACAAACTAATTTAACAAATTAACTCAAAATAACATACTTTAACTATTAAATTAATCTAAAATAGCCAGGTTTAACTTAGTTTATCTAAATAACCTAAAATAATCTAAACTAACCTAATTTATCTAATAAAAGACTCAAAATAACTTACCAGGTGGAGTAGGAACATTATTTTTGTACAAATCTTGAAAATGGAGTTTATTTGGAGATTTTCGGTGTATTTTGCAAAAATTTTTTTGACAGAAAACATAAAAGAAAGGAAGAAAAGAAGAAGATAAGTAGGAGAAAAGGATTCTCTGTTAGGGGTTTATTCAAATGGTTTCGCCGGGTAGGTTGGCGGAAAAGAAATTAATTCTCGTTTCACGCCTCATGACTTACAAACGCTCGTCTCCTCAGGTCTAAGCGGGATATTCACAAAAAAAATGTATTTTCGCCAGTCCAGTTGACGAAAATACTCAATTCCATGTTTTTGACCTCCATTGGCCTCTTAATATTCGATTTATCAAAATTTTCTTTTTTCGTCAGGGACATTTTCGAAAGTTTCCTTTTTTCGCTTGTCTAGCTGGAGAAAATGTTACTTGTACAAATTCATCAATCTCAATGCTAATATAGACCTATATAACTAGAGATCCAAAACCTTGGATTAACTCGAGAATTCAAACTTCTGTTTGTACATAACGCGAGAAAGAGGAGAAAGGTCAAAGGACCACTAATCTTCCTCAGTATATAATCTCTAAAGAGGGAAACCTGTTGTATTATTTTATTATAAATAATACTAAATTTTAAAACTTTATATATTTGATTCAATATTATTTATTGGATATTTTGTCTTATGCATATGACATGCATTATAAAGATAGAGAATTAAATTTTAATAACATATTTTAGTTATTACAAAATATAGATTGTATAAATTATAAGATACAACTAGCGATCGCTGGTGTTATGTATAAATTATAAGATACATATTTATTAGACTATTTATGCAAATCAAAGTTTTGTATAAATTGCACAATTTTAATGCTATATAATTATAAGATATAGATTGTGGAAACCGTTTTGGTTATGTCTAAATTTGTTATAAGTATAATTAGCATTGATTTGCTAGTTGGGAGTTCTAATTGCGAATTTTTTATAAACTTGATGAACAAGTTATACTGGTATTTAGTGTTATGATAACCACACAATTCATGGCATTTAAATTCTTAAATTTAAATAGAATCATTTAAATTTTGATCTATTATTATTGTAATTGGATCATTTTAAAAAATGAAGTCAGTAAATTTTTTTTTTTTATACTGACTTAATAATACAAATAAATTAGTCCACTGACTAGATCAGATCTGTGATTATGATTAATAATGTGGATACAATATTATAATTCAAAATTTTGATATTTTTATTTATCTCTTTAGAATATCGATTTGATTGTAGAGCTATAGTTCACGCTTGTGCAAGCTCACTTCTCCGTTTATCGAAATTCTTACTGAAATGAATGTACAGATATATATTGATTAAATGGACATATTATTTTGTCATGAAAGTCCACAGTTTATAAAGAATTTAACTAGCATTAAGTGCAATGATTATAATACAAAGAAAAATGCAAGTTCAAACTTTGAGTAAATTGCACCAAACAGAAATTAAAGAAGAGGAAGTTACGATTGAACCTTTATTATGCCTTTAATATGATGAATATTTCAATCTCATAATTGTTGACTACACTATTTTCCCAATAAAGTTATACACCCCGCAAGAATTATCATGCAGTCATCCCCGCATGCTGACGTGGCAAGCAGGGACGGATCCAGGATCGATGTATAGGGGAGGCCGAATTTTATAGGAGGACCGAAATAAAATAAAAAAAATCAAAATTTGCTACTTGCGGGTCTTGAACTCGAGACATTACATCTCACAAACATCAACTTTACCACTAGACTAACTTAATCTTTGTGAAATATATACAAATTTATCATATTTATTACTTTCCAAACGAGCAAAATCATCTTATTTTTTCGCTAATACGTCGGTTCTTCATTTCATAGAAGGGGTCGCCTTCTCAGGATTCACATTGTATTTTCGGTACATAAAGACTTTCTTTATATTCATACATAATAACAATTCTTATACTAACTTGGTTGTGCGTAACAAAGAAAACTCGGCTGAACAAGAATCAAAAGATAAATACCATCCTTCCTTTATCGATGTAATTTCTTCACTAAATTTTTGAATATTTGATTAATTTCGAGTTTTTTTGTCTCTTCTTCTATTGATGAAAATTGTGCAGTAGTAATGAAATCCCATTTCTGAACTTCTCGCCAAGAAAAAAAATCCTATCTCTAAACACCAAATGCTATACACATGAAAGTAAATCTATTATACATTGACTCATTAAACAATCAAATAATTTTTTCTCCAAATCTTCTGAAACCTTTCGTCTAATCAAATGCATTACGCATTTCATAACAGACGAATCACAAGGCAATACAATAGGCCCATCATTCGATAAACCGAAATGTTCTTCTGATAATCTAAATAGCTCTTCGAATATTTTGCTATTCAAACACTCTAATGGAATCGTGAATCTTTCTCCATCGATAGTATACACCACGAAATGACCTTTCTCCGCCAATTTCCTTCTCCCAAAAGAAGATTTTCTCTCGAATTTCTTCGTCATTTGGATGAATTTCTTTGGATGAATCATCATGTCTTTTCTTGATTATGGATGTGTTGAGAATATATCCATGAAATATTATCTACTTACTTATATAGCCAAAGGAAAATTAATTTGAAAAGACAAAGTCATGTGATAGTAGATATGATATAATCTTAGTGGGGCTAAATGTTGTACGTTGTTGGGTGAACATTTAGATTTTCATGAAGGATTTTCCGGACAGTGAAAAGTACATGTCTAGATCATTCAATTAATGTATCACAAATTTGTCTTGAGATGTTATTTTCTACTATCAATACAAGGAAAATGATGAATAAATTGAATTTGACAAGGGACAAAATCATGTGATTTGAGCTGTGAATACAATTTTGGTGGGCTACTGTTTGAATTCGTGGGGTAATTGATCATGAAGGTTTTCAGTATCCTGTCAGTCTCATAGAGGATAAGTATTGTTTTCGAAGAAAATATTGGCCCGATCATTTTCGAGAATGATCGTAAGATATACGATACGGACATTCGATACAGACTCCATCATTCGGCATGTGTTGTATGCTCGTGTCATTTTGGAGGTCGAATCAGTTTTGGGGCCAGTTTACTGAAGTGTCGGACAAGCAAGGATAATAACTTCGAGGATTAGCCTTGATATTTTGGTTGGTCTAATTCGTGTTTCTACTCATTTTCGAAATATTGTTCAAAATGTTACCCTTCGTAAAAAATAAAAAATCAACACAAATATTTTACATATTTCTTTACGAAAAATTAATGAAAATTAAATTTTTATTTGTAGTATAACATGTTTTTTTTTTTTTTTTTTTTTGATGAAATGGAGAGGGCTTTCACATCCCCCATCCTAATATATTAAAAGAAAAGGCAATAGTATAACATGTTTTTATTCTCATATTTTTAGTATCCGCTTCTTGAAAATCAATCAAACACCTAAAATCAGTAAAAAGAAGTAAATACTGATGAAATTTCAGGTTTGGCCCCAAGTTTTCAAGCCCCAAAATAATATTTCAAGGACCCATATTTTCGGGACTATTCTCAACAAATTCATGACCCGGCTCATATTTTCGGATTTCTCAAATTTCAACCCCGACCTGGCCCAATAATTTCAAAACTCGCAAAAAACGAATCGGGTTGGTCCAGATTAGACGGGTCGGAAAATTTTGTGTGCATCCTTAGCCATAAGTTTTTGACAGTAATAATATTTAATTTAATAATGCTAACAATTGCGATTTTCTAATAATTATATACATATACATACCTGAAGTCGCATATATTCACGGCCGTCCTGTCCATTTGGTCCTGTTGGTAATACGGGATTCGAATATGGATTTCTAATAGGAATTTCTAATAAACAAAACTCTCTTATAATTCTAATAACCTCTTACAAGTCTTTCTCTCTTTTTCTAATTGATATTTGATGTATGGTTTCAATGTGATTAATCCCTAAACATCTAAGGCCTATTTATAGGCTCCATAAACTTGCATTACAAATAATTAAAGCTTGCCTTAAAACTAATTTCCTAAATTACTTTCCTTAAAATAACTTTTCCTAAACTTATATGGGCCAATTAAACTTGATTTATTATTTTGGGCTTGGGCTTATCAACAAATTCCTCCCTTAAGCACAAGCCTCTTCATCATCCCGATCGTCGTCTTGAAATTTTTTCTTTTTCTTGTACACCCACTTGACTCCTATGGGCCTGCATTCTTTTGGTAACTCGACCAAGTCCCACGTCTTGTTTTTCTCGATAGCCACAATCTCTTCATCCATTGCGGCTTGCCATTTCTTGTTTCTCACGGCTTCTTCAAAGGAAATATTCTCCGCATCTGCCAAAAGACAAACAAGATGTACCTCACTGGTTGCATCGTATAGCTCTTGTAGGCTCCGTGTGCGCGTCTGTCTCGGTTCGTCTTCTTCATCAGGTATTGCGGGGCTAGTCGGTACAGTAGCTGCGGATTCTTCTTTCTCGGACTCGTCTGACTCGGCGTACTCATCTTCCATCTCGCACTTCTTACTCCAGTCCCATGCGCTCTTCTCATTCACATGGACATCTCGGCTCACCACAACTTTTCTTTCAATTGGGTCGTACAACTTGTATGCCTTCGTTTTCTCGTCATATCCAATGAACACAAACTTCTTGCTTTTATCATCGAGCTTCGTCCTCCTTTGATCTGGTACATGTGCATACGCCACACTTCCGAACACCTTGAAATGCGACACCGTCGGTTTCATGCCGCTCCACGCTTCTTGAGGTGTTTTCTCGCCTAATTTCGCATGAGGACATCGATTTTGTACATACACCGCACACTGTACCGCCTCGTCCCAAAATTCTTTTGGCACTCCTTTGCTCTTCAACATCGATCGAACCATGTCGAGAATGGTCCGGTTCTTCCTCTCGGCCACACCATTTTGCTGAGGCGAGTATGGCGCAGTCAAGAATCTCTTAATCCCTTGCTCCTCACAAAAGCTCGTAAATGCGGTTGACGTGTACTCACCGCCTCTATCTGACCGCAAAGCTTTGATGTATCGCCCGGTCATCTTCTCGACAAGCACCTTGAACCTTTTGAACACTTCGAATGTCTCGGATTTTTCCTTCAAAAAATAAACCCAGGTCCTCCTAGTGTAATCATCAACGAATGTAATAAAATACCTTTTCTCACTGAACGATTTCGGTGTGATCGGACCACAAATGTCGGTGTGCACCAGCTCGAGAGGGTTTGCTGCTTCATATTTTGCCTTCTTCTGAAATGGGACTGTTGCATGTTTACCGAGTACGCAACCTTCGCAAAATCTGCTCGTGTAGTCCATATCTGGCAGACCGTGCACCATGTCCTTCTTTGCCAGCTCTCGCAAGCCTCCATAGTGCAAGTGTCCAAACCGCAAATGCCAGAGCCAAGCTTTATCCTCCATGTCGACTCGTAAGCACATTCTCTGCATACTTCTCAGGTTGAGCTTGAACATTCGATTCTTTGCCATCTCAACACGCGCAACTAATTGACCTTGCTTGTCCTTCAGCTGCATCGTTCGATCTTTCATGAAGACCGAGTATCCTTTCTCCAATAGTTGCCCCATGCTGATTATGTTGCTCTTCATCTCAGGCACGTAATAGACATTTTCGATATGTCCATCTTTACCATCCTTCTGATAGAATCGAATTTTACCTTTACCCTTTACTTGGACCTTTGACGCATCTCCAAATGACACATGTCCATCGTCTAGCTCCTTCATCTCTAAGAAAAGGTGTTTGTGCCCGCACATGTGGTTGCTTGCGCCGGTGTCGAGGTACCAAATCGTATCGCTCTCCGATGTGGTGTCTTTGTGAGCCATCATGAGAACACCATCATTTGCCTCCTTCTCTACTAGGTTGGCATTTTCTTTTACCTTTTTCTCGGACCAGCACTCCTTCGCGTAGTGTCCAGGCTTGCCGCAGTTGTAGCACTCGACACTTGCTCGACTCGACCAGCTTCCTCGTCCACGACCTCGTCCTCGGCCGCGCCAATTTTGCTGATTCGGTTGCTTCTTTTCTTCGGAATTATAGTTTCCGCCTCTGCCTCGACCACCAAATCGACCTCCACGGCCGCGTCCTCTTCCTCGATTGTTCTCCGCGTACATCGCCTTGTCTTCATCTATGGTCGTCTTGACTTGCAGAGCTTCTTGGTGTGCCTCGTTCTCCTTCTTTTTCTTTCGCTGCTCGTGTGCCTCGAGTGAACCTGCCAATTCATCAACGGTCATTTGATCTAAATCTTTCGACTCTTCAATAGCGCACACCACGTTTTCGAACTTCTCGGTCAGAGATCGTAGAATCTTCTCAACAACTCTTACGTCGGTTAGAGCTTCTCCGTTGCCCTTTAACTGATTCGCCACTGCTTGTACACGCGAGATGTAGTCGGATACTCCCTCTGATTCCTTCATCTTCATGGACTCCAATTCGCCTCGCAAAGTCTGAAGCCTTACTTGCTTCACTCGGTCGGCACCCTTGAACACCCTCTCCAAAGTGTCCCATGCTTCCTTCGAAGTTTTCGCGCCGGCAATCTTCTGAAAACCCGACTCGTCTACAGCTTGGTACAACAAGTACAGGGCGGTCTTGTCCTTCACTCGTTTCTCTTTCATTGCTTTTAATTGGTTTACCGTCTGCTCCGTTTCGGCAACCGTTTCCACGTAGCCAGCTTCGACTATCTCCCAAACATCTTGCGCACCGAGTAACGCCCGCATCTGGATACTCCATACTTCGTAATTCGTCTTCGTCAATCGCGGTAGCGGTATATGGCCAAAAACACTCCCAGAACTCGCCATCGCTCTGATGCCAATTTGTTGGTAATACGGGATTCGAATATGGATTTCTAATAGGAATTTCTAATAAACAAAACTCTCTTATAATTCTAATAACCTCTTACAAGTCTTTCTCTCTTTTTCTAATTGATATTTGATGTATGGTTTCAATGTGATTAATCCATAAACATCTAAGGCCTATTTATAGGCTCCATAAACTTACATTACAAATAATTAAAGCTTGCCTTAAAACTAATTTCCTAAATTACTTTCCTTAAAATAACTTTTCCTGAACTTATATGGGCCAATTAAATTTGATTTATTATTTTGGGCTTGGGCTTATCAACAGGTCCATGTTGCAAGTATCAAAGACCACGTAAAAAAAATCCATGTACTCGGAAAAAAAAAGGTGGAGTGATCAGATGGCCATCGCTCATCGTCGCTAGATCGTCCTCGCCCCTTTGTATGACGTCTTCGAAAGTTGTCTTTGTTGAAGTCACACATGACGACCCCGTCGAAACCAAGCCTCATGAACAATTGTCCTTGTTGAAGTCACACACGACGATCATGTTGAAGCCCGTTTCTCCTGGTCGTACACTAAAGATCTTGACTCAAGACCTTGCTGATGCCGAGTATCATCCAATTGCTCGAGTCGAGACCCTGCTGAAGCTACTCAAGTTACTCCAGTCAAAAACTTGTTTGATGTTTCTAAACAACCTAGAAAGAGGTTAATAGAAAAATTGTAAGGCTTAATATCTAATTAAGGTCAATTTAAATCTAATCTCAAATTCAATTCGTTGGTTGGTTGTGTTAATTTACTAAACAATTAAGTGCGGAATAAAAGTAATTAACCCAAGAAAAGTTACCGAACAAGCAAGATCGCAAGCACACATGATTTATTACAGAGTTCCGTAGATAGTTGCTTTGTAGATTTAACAATCTTTTATTCATTAGTTGTTCGATTCGATTTTCACGATGACCTACGTCTACGAAGATGTTACGCGGCTAATTTGCGCATTTTTTGCATTCTATTCAATTTTCCAAATGAAATATTACAAGGTATTAGATATCCATGTATAATGTTCTATCAATAATCTATAACGTTATATCAATGCCGAAAGACTTTACTAAACTATTGGTAGCCAAATACAAACTACTACGCTCGATCTAATCTAACAATTATTCACACAAGTTGGATTCGTTTGTCGATTTGAGGAACCAAAATAGGATTTAGCTAAATCTAGATAATTGAAGCTCAACAATGGTAGCTTGTCTTTTCTTTCAATTTTCTCAAATGAAATTTTTTGAGAGACGAAGAAAGAAAAAAGAGTAGATAAATATTTATAGGATTAGTATACTTCTCACTAAGACAGGTACCGTCCGAGAACGGGACTATTCTGTCCGCAAATGAAACTCAGTTAAACTAGTTGCTATGAATCATTTTAATTGAACTTACAAAGTTTCGTTCGTGAACGGAAGGAGTCAGAAACTCTCAGTGAAGTTTCGGTTTATTTTACATACATTACCGTCCAGAACGGAAGGGGTTTCATTCGAACGAAAGTTATTCCGTTCGCGAACATAATGCGTATAACTTTGAGTTTAATCAATTCGTAAGTTTTTATTGCACTCGGTTAAATTAGATAAAAATAAGAGATAACCTATGAGTGACTTTGAACTGTTTTACAATGATCCGACTCGTGGAAGTATTGGAATCATGGTCTTAATGAATTTTCATATTCTTTGTATCCTCTTGCATTATCTCGGCGTCGCGTCTCGATACTTCTCTGTGTATATATTTCTTGTATTGCATTATTCGTATGTCTTGATTTGTCTTGACCTGACACATATTTTCGGACAAATCCATGACCCAACCCAAAACGTTCAATTAAAATGATTCATAACAACTTTGTCTCTCGGCAATTTCGTGTTTGTCGTCGATTTGTCCTTGCTTCTTTTTAGTTATTTTTAGTAACGTTTTCTTTCTATGTCAAAGCATTAACTGATATTATTTTTTTCATTTAATTTACGGGTCTATGATGTCATTTGCAAAGTTTGACTAGAGATCAATTCATCTTGTTGGCTTAATCAATTGAGTTTTCTTAAAACTATTTTGAAACAGGAGCATTCCGCCACCAAATCCAGCACAACCAATGCATTAAAAGGCATCTTACGTATTATAAGGACATCTCAGAGTCCTGAAAAATATATTTAATTTAATTTTACTTTATTTTTCTATTAACATTTTAATTCTTTTTTTTAGTTCTATACTCAGGACTTATATTTAGAAGCAAAATAGCATGTCAATATATTCTTTTATCATTTAATTATCACAATTTTTGCAAGTAAAATTGTTTCATATTCTTTATTAGTTGCATTTTTAAAAAAAGTTGTGTCCAAGTTGACAAGGTAGAAATATGAAAGTTAAAACCTTTTATATTTTGTCAAATACCACCAAATTCACAGGCCCGGACTTACATATATTGGATCTCTTATAAGTGAGTCTCATGCTTATATCTCATTAGTCCCTTTACTATACCGGCTTTGGATGCTACATCTCGCATTTGAGATATGACATAAATTGTGAATCTAAGAACTAAATCTTCTCTTTCATTATAGTCTTTTCTAACTTGTTAGTTTTCTCCAATATCTTACAAAAATATAATTTATCGGAAAAAAATATGTTTCTAGTCATTTATCCGATTCAAATTAGATAAAGCAAAAGAACATGCAAGAAGTTTTGGATGTTCTTTAGTGATTAATGTAACTGCTAGCTACATGCTTATTGTTTCACACATTTTTTATGAGGAAATTTATAAAAAAAATCCCTAACTTTTTTGGATATTTAGAAAAAAATCATCTTTTTGAAAACTCCAAAAAACCCCCTCAAACCAAACTTTGTTTTCAAATACCCCCTATAGGGGTTAACTTTAACTTTGGATGGGTTTAATTATTTTTTGGACCAAAATACCCTTCAATTTTCATATTTCATGGTTAAGAAAACTATTTTTCGTTATATTTAATTATTTTAAAAAAAATTCATAAATATTTTTAACACATAATAACTTGAAATTTTTTTATTATATGTTATGGTTATATGATTTTAATATTAATTTATTATTTTTCGAGAAAAACTAACCGCAAATAACAACAAAATATTAAAAAAAAGGACTTGAAAATATTTAAAAAATAAAAGATCATGAAATTATGTAAAAATATATAAAAAGAATGAAAATAAAAACTAACTGTTAAACGATATTTTTCCCCCAATATAATTTGAAGGTGTTCTTTTAATATTGTTGTTTATTTTATTATTATTTGATGTTAGTTTTTCTTGACAAAAATAATAAATGAAAATTAAAATCATATAACCCTAACATATAACAATTATTTTTTGAAGTTATTATGTGTTAAAAATATTTATGTAATTTGTTAAAATTAATAAAATATAACGAATTTTTTTTAACAATCAAATATGAAAATTGAAGGGTACTTTGGTCCAAAATATAATCAACCTCATCCAAAGTTAAAGTTAACCCCTAGAGGGGAATATTTGAAAACAAAAGTTTGGTTTGAGAGGTTTTTTTGGAGTTTCAAAAAAGATAGGGATTTTTCTAAAATATCCAAAAAAATTAGGGTTTTTTTAAAAAAAAATCCCTTTTTTTATGGCCTCACATTGTTTTGGTGACTAATTCTCATGTTAAATAAAAGTACCAAGTACTCTCATGTAATACACTAATACATATGAATTTATTCTCACCACCTGCCATGTGTTATATCTATCTTCTTCACATACCGTCTTCATTGTGAGTAATGATAGGTACACAAAAACCGACCACAAATTTGACACAAATACATAAGTTTGTGTCATTAATTGTATTATAAATCAAACATGAACTTATGTATTTGTGTCAAATTTGTGGTCGGTTTTTGTGTACCTATCATTGCTCTCTTCATTGTTACATCATGTGATGATATAATGTTATACTAATTCAGGTCATAAAACTAATTATTATACATCGTAAAAGACGATCCGATAATATATATTGGTTATTAGACAAAGAGCACTTCACTAATTTAAATAAATCGATACAATGACATCGAATTCACCGGGGTGTATTGAATGAAATGTGCATGTGTTCATGTATAAATTTGAAACTTATTACTGGTACATTAATTTATAATTTATAAATAAGATATAATAACTCACAAAATAAAGGCTTTATCAGCATTTTTTTTATAAATTTTTCTTTTTTAACCGAAGGTTTTGTGTTTTGTAAAAATGAAGAAGTAGACTAACTACATATGTTTTCCCCATCATGTCAATAAGAAAAGAGAAAATGAGACCGTCAAGTTTTAAAAGCAACAAAAAATTGTTGACAATCTTCCTTTTCTTCTCCTAAAGTTCACTCATTCAAGATGACCAAAAGAAGATATTAATTCCGAGCCCTTGATTATTGTTTTCTTCATCTATCATCACTGTAAGTTGACAATATTGATTATGAGAGCAAATAAACAATGGTTTTATAGGTGTGATAGACGAGTAAAGTTAATGGATCGAAAAGTTGGGTTTATGAGAGGGTTGGTGGAAATTATTATTATTATAAAGTTATTAAATATAAATATACAATACAAATTTTTTAAATGTAAATATAGGAATATTTTTTTTAGTAAAGTAAATATAGGATTATTAAATTAATTAATTAGTTATTAAAATTTAATTTTCTGAAATTATTAAGTTACTTAAATTATTATATTACTAAAATATTAAAGTATTAACTTTATTAAAATTTGAAATATAAATAATTAAGTAATCTAACTTAAATTATATAAATTTATAAATGGATCAATATATATATATAATTAAATAATATAAAATACTAAAATAATTAAATAATATAAAATACTAAAATAATGTTAATAATATATTTTAGCAAACTAACACAAAATAACATAGTTAATCTGAAATAGCCAAATTTAACTTGATTGAACTAAATAACCTAAAATAACCTAATTTATCTAATACTCTTAACTCACATGAACCCCGAACAAGTCCAATTAGTTAATATGATGAACCATGATTACGAAGCTTACTCTTGGAGGAATGATTGAATAACATCGAATGCGGCGAGAATGTCGGGCCATTGACAACATGATTTCCCGCAAATGGTTGATTGATGATGTAATAACAACACTAAGAGTTAAAATAACTTACAACATGATTTTCCACAAATCTCTAAGTTTTCTGCAAAAATGAAATTTATTTGGAGTTTTTGGTTTTTTTTAAGAGAAGACGGATAAAAGATAGTTTCCACTTCATGCCTCGTGACTCACAAACGTTTGCCTCCTCGGGACTAACCGAGAATCCGAGATCTTCACAATAAAAAGTTTCACTCGTAAATCTGAAACTTGACGAAAGGGCTTAATGCCCTGTTTTTCGTGGCTTATTTGACCTCCATTGACCTAATTTAACCTCTTAATATCTCACTTTTCATTTTTTCTTTTTCCGTCATGGTGATTGTCGAAATTTATCTATTTCGCTTGCCCAGTTGGCAAAAACGGTACTTCTAGAAACTCATCAATCTCGACGCTAGTTTTGTAAAGAATTTTAAAATGGTGGTATAAACAAAAAAGAAATACAAAATGAAAGAGGAAAATAAATTTGTCAGAACTTATGTACCTTCGTCAACATACTTATAATTAATTTTAAGCATGGTAGACAAACCACCTACAAGCTTAGTTACAAAAATTTACTTACCAAAATTTATTTACCAATGTTTTAAATTGCGATATATCGGTTCATAACGCTCGTATCTGTAATTTACACATGATCATCGTTATTGTGCTCTACAGCAGTGATATAACGCCGTTATTTAGTAAATTGCGGTATTGCGTTTTAAAAATATTTATCGCTATTAACGCTATAACGATATTATTGCGACTATATATATATATATATATATATATATATATATATATATATATATATATATATATATATATTAAAATCTTGGATTGCACACAAGTCGTATCTCGGGAATTCAAACTTCTGATTGTACATAACGTGTGATACAAAATCTACATATTGCAATTTTAATATAATTTTTAAGGAGGATTTACATATTTATCTTTTTTAAAACTTAAAATTACATATTTATTTTTCTTAAAATTAAATTTCATATTTACCCTCCCATAAATCTAAAATATCATATTTACCCAAAAATTAAAATCCATCTAATATCTCAGTTAAAATTAGCGGTCATTATTTTAAATTACTATTTTATATTTACATATCACCCTTCTAAAACCCCAAAATATCATAATTACCTTTTTAAAAATAAAAATATTATATATACCCTCTCAATAATAAAAATGGCATACGTAACCTTTCGAAACAAAATATCATTTTTGTAACAGTTGGAAGGATATATTGTGCGTAGAAATGGTGCTAACCGGGCTGAAATACGCAACAATGATATTTTTTGGGAAGTAAGACTGGATCTGGATGTGAAGACATGTACCTGTCAAGCTTGGCAAGTAAATGGGCTTCCATACATATGTTACTGTATTTATTGGATCTACAAGGGATGAAAATGGGTGACGCTATCACAAGAGCTGACATAGCTTAAACAATAACAGTTTTGAATATTTCTTATTAAATGACCATTTTACCCTTATTTAAAATGACACGTGACTTCAATCATGCAAACAAATCTTCTATACATGGAAAATATTATTTTCAGTGCATGGAATAGTTTAAAAAATCATGCAAGCCATGAATTCATGATATCAAAATTGGAAAGATCATAACCAGCATACAAAGTCACGAAAATCATGCAAAAGATATCTCATTATACAACTCCTCAAATTGGCTGCAAAAAAAAATCTCATTATACAACTCCTCAAATTGGAAAGATCTTCTCATTATCTTCGGGATTTCTGTGGTTCATGCTTGAAATATTTGCAAAATCAGTATCCATCTTCTATGATTCTATCTAAAACAAACAAAAAAAATTCATTTTCTATTGATTTGAGAATACAACACTGGATTAGAATAAATGCATGCATATCATGTTTGAAATTAGTACCTTTCTCTGAATTTTATTGGCAGCACTTTTTATAAATTCATGCATATCATGTAAATGAGATGAGGCGGTGAGGAAGGAGAGCCGCTGTGGTGCAGAGAAGAGAGACGCGATGACTATGAGGGTATCCATGCTCAGGCGTGCTCCTCGCTTTTTTTGCGGAGAAGAGAGAAAACTCCGAAGAGGCGCAGAGAGCTTCTGAACAGAGGGAAGAAGAATGACATGGCATTGGCAGCTCTTGTTGTTTAACAAGAAAGATAAACTGGGTAATAAATAACACTAGTGATGAATGAATAAAGTAACAAATAACACTAGTGATTGATAAAGGGTAAAATGGTCATTTAATAAAAAAATATTCGAAATTGCTCTCATTTAAGTCATGTCAGCTCTTGCGATAGTGCCACCCATGAAAATTTGGAAAATTTTATGCATTTTAATTTTACTACTGAAAAGTTTAAGATTGCTTATGTTCTAAATTGCCTCTATGCCGGAAATTGAACAGTGGATACATATTAATAACTATTATAAGATTTACCAACCTATTTTGAAACGTCCACTAGGTCTGGCTTGAAAAAATAGAATAAAAACATACGGTGAACCGAAAAGAAGACGTAAATGCGCTCGTGGTGGATTATATGGACATCATCAAAAGGCTAAGATTCCAAATCCTCTAGACAATAATAATTTCACTACTTCCATACATGTAGCTTCAGAATCATATGAAGTATCTAATACAAAAAGGTCGAACTAATATGCATTTTGTTTTGAATTTTTTTTTTATAGTCGCGTAATTAAATTGTAAAAATTCAGGGATCGAAGAAATGACACAAATAAATCCGGAATCAAGAAATCATGCTCTACAATTTAATAATGTTTTTAATTTTGGTTGTTATGTATTTTGTTATGAAGATATATTATGTATTTTTTATTTTTGTGTTTGTCATTTGAGATTAGTAGAATAATTATTTTTTGAAATTTTATTGATATATTTTTTGGATTATATTGTAATCTATGACATTACATTGTTATATTCTTTGGGATTCGATAAATAGATAGAATAATTATTAAGAGGATAGATATGATATTTTTGTTTCGAAAGAGTATGTATCCTATTTTTATTATTGTGAGGATAGATATAATATTATCTTGTTTAGAAGGCCAAATATGATATTTTCGATTTTTAGAAGGATAAAATATTAATTTTAAATATTGACCGTAAATTTCAACGAACTCAAAGCTCTGGACTGGTGACACTAAATTTTTGGAAAAATATGATATTTTAGATTTACGAAAGAGTAAACATGATATTTTAATGTAAGAATAGTAAAAAGGGTAAATATGTAAATCCCTTATGTTTATTATAGGATTATACATTCCAAACTTAGAATCTTTACAACTCCAATATTTTAAATCTCAGATTATGTAATCCTATATATAATCCAAGATTCTGAATCATAGATTAGATACATGGTTTGAGATTCAAATTTCGGCCATACTAAATCCGCCACATAAAATATAAAATTAGAATTCTATTTTTCGACGATGCCCGTTAGGATTTAGGAGAGCCTCGCGGAGAGAAGCTGAAAGAGAGGCGATGATTCCTCGATCCTACCAGCTGGAGCAGTTTAAGGAGTGCCCGATGCTATCGAAGAATCACTGCTCTACTTTCTCCTTCCTCTCCGCCACCCCCTCTTCCCCTTCCCCTTCCAAGTGAGTTCTTCCTCTGACATTGCTGTATGGATTCCTCCTCATCTGTTAATTAGCGATAATTTGGTCCAATTAAGCCTCGATTTATTCTTAATTTGACAATTGAGTCACATTAACGTGCAATTTTATGACAATTAACTCTCAATTTGGTATGCTAATTGATAATTGGATCAATCACATATCTTTTGTTGTGGGGTGAACAAATTGCTGTGGTATTATAGCGATTGGTTATCAGTTGCGTCGCATTCTCAGGATTGATCACATTATATTTTTGGTACAATTCTTATACAAATTTGGATGTGCGTAACAAAGAAAACTCGACTAAACAAGAAGAATAAGCGAAATACCCTCTTTCCTTTATCAATGTAATTTATTCACAAAATTTGTGAATATTTGATTTCTTTATTTTTTTTTTATGGATGAAATTTAGAAATAGTAAAGAAATCCAATTTCTAACAATATAAACTTCTCGCAAAAAAAATCCTATTTTCTAAAAACAAAATGCTATACACATGACTGTACATTGATTATACATTGGCTCATTAAACAATCGAATAATTCTTTCTCCAAATCTTCCGAAACCTTTCGTCTAATCAAATGCATTACGCAATTCATAACAGAAGAATCAAAAGGCAATACAATGGGCCCATCATACGATAAGCCAAAATGTTCCTCTGATAATCTAAATAGTTCTTCGAATATTTTTCTATTCAAATACTCTAACGGAACCATGAATCTTTCTCCATCGATAGTATAAACCACGAAATGACCTTTCTCCGCCATTTTTCTTCTCCCAAAAGAAGTTCTTCTCTCGAATTTCTTCGCCATTTCGATGAATTTCTTTGGATGAATCATCATGTCTTTTCTTGATTACGGATGAGTTGAGAATATATCCATGAAATATTATCTACTTACTTATATAGCAAAAGAAAAATTAATTTCAAAAGACAAAGGCATGTGATAGTAGATATGATATAATCTTAGTGGGGCTAAATGGTTTACATAATGGGTGAACATTTAGATTTCGATGAATGTTGAAACACATATTTCTTAGCTCATGTCTTGAAATATTGATGAGGATTCCAGACAATAAAAGTACATGTCCAGCTCATTCAATTAATGTATCCCAAACTTGTCTTAATATGTTACTTTTCTACTATCTTGAATCTTGATATCTAATTGAATTTCACAAGGGACAAAACCATGTGTTTTGATATATGAGTATAATTTATTGGGCACATTCGTGGGGTAACTGATCATGAAGGTTTTCAGTATCCTGTCAGTCTCGTAGAGGATAAGTATTGCTTTTGAAGAAAATATTAGCCCGAACATTTTCGAGAATAACCGAAAAATATGCGGGCCTTCGATATAGACACCGTCATTTGGCAACTGTTTTTTTTGAAATAGAGCCTAGAGCACGAAACGTGCTCTTACGGTTCTAATTTTTATTTATTAAAATTAAAATGGTTACATTTCGCAGTTTAGGAACCAAGACATACATTATCTCAATCAGTTAAATAAGTTTTTCTATCTGGCTAAAAGAGCTGAAGTCGTCTATAAATTTGCCGCGCACCACAAATGGATTGTGTTACGACATTCAACTTGTATGAGGATCGACATACGTCCTTGTTTCTTGAATATTCTGTTGTTACGTTTTTTCCAGATTGCCCGGATGCACGTTGGCCACCGACTGCTTGGGTTGTTCGAAGAAGTTAAGCAGAGAGAGCGCACCTTGTCGAAGTAGCGGATGAAGGACTCCTCTAAATCAGTTGGAAGGTCACATAACACGAAACACTCGCGAGAAAATTCACATTGAGAGAATAAGTGATCGGTAGTTTCTAGCTTAGTATTCCACAACACACAACATGGCACGTGTGGCCAACCCCGTTTTTGCAAAATTTGTTGGGGTAAAATACGGTCATGGCCTACTAATCATAAGAATATTTTAATTTTAAGTGGTTTCCGTAACTTGAAGAAGTTGGTTGCCCAATCTACTTCAATTCCCGGATTCGAATATATATCTTATTTGTGGATAAAGGAATCACATTAATCCCGGTGATTTATCAGCTAATTTTTTCAAATCCTTAATGAAGTAGGAGACAAGTGTTTCGCTTACTTATTGTTAACTCCAAGGATCTTGTATACCATAATTTTTTTTGACATGTATTGTCCATAAAGCCTCACTCTTAAAATCTAGTTGGAACAGCCACTTAACTAGGAGGCTTTTATTTTGTGATTCTAGGCTCATTATACCCAAACATCCATGCCTAATCGGGAGACACACTTGTTTCCAACTTGCAAGACATTTACCATTGTTAAATTTCTCCACTCCTCGCCAAAAGAAGGAGCGAATAAGTTTTATGAGCTCTCTGAGCAACCATTGGGGCAGAAGAAATACTTGCGCACAATAATTAGGCAGGGCGTTATTTGGCAAGTGTTGTACGTTTGTCGTATTGTTCAAAATGTTGCCCCTCGTATAATATAAAAAAAGAAAACAAAAATATTTTACATATTTTCTTTACGAAAAATCAGTGAAAATTATTTTTTTACTTCTGGAAATCAAATAAACACCTAAAATCGGTAAAAAGAAGTAAATTTACCAACCCATTATTTTGGACCCATCTTTGCGCAATCTCCTTATGCAACCTCATCACAACTTATGCCACATCAACACAATTATTTCAACCATTAGATTATGATATGTGGCAACATATGAACCATAGATTAACCTTTGATTTTGTGTGATTATGTTTTATTTGTAGATATTTATGTGTCACTTATTTCACACATAGTTTTGATCAATTTTAGAAGTCCACATTATCTTACACTAATGACTCATATGCATATCACACTTTGACGACTCATATGCATATCACTACTTTTCTAAAACAATCAAATATGAATGACTCATCTACACTACGCGAAGCGTTTTAGCATGACTTTTCCGTCACTTTTTCTCAAGTTGATGGCATTTCATACACATCCACTTTGGGGGGGGGGGGGGGGGGGGGGGGGGGGGGGGGGGGGGGGGGGGTTATTAGAGTATGTAATGTTATTATAATTATTGTTAGTGAATGTTAGTTATGTTAATGGTGTTAGTTGATGTGTGTATGTAACTAACTATGTGTTTATATAAGTCATCTCATGTATTACTTGTAATCAATCATTCTATCAATTATTAATTTATTCATTATCTTTCTTTTCTATCTTAATATTCTGCCTAGTGTATATATTATATAGTGTGTATATATACAATAACTACCTATACTATATTTATTCTATTATATCTAATACTCTTCTATATACTTACTATCCATCTCTATATTATATCTAATATTATCAACTCTTATAGGCCAGACCTACATATATTTGTTATAAGTGATCCTCGTGCTCATAGCTCATTAGCCTGTAAAAGAAAAAGAACTTGGACACCACATCTCGCATTGAGATATAACGCAAGTTATGAATCCAAATAGTAAATTATCTTTTTCAATATATATATTCTTTAACTTGTCAGTTTTCTCCAATATCGTAAAATAATATGTTTCTAATAATATATCCGAAAGGAATATGTTTCTAATCATTTATCGGGTAAACATGATTCGAATAAGATAAAGCAAAAAAAAACTTTCAATTTTCTTGAATGTTATCTTAGTGAATAATGTAACTGCTAGCTACATACTTATTGTTTCACATTTTTATGGCCTTCACAATGTTTTTGTGACTAGTTCTAACGTACTTATTGTTTCACACATTTTTTATGGCCTTCACAATGTTTTTCTGACTAATTGCCACGTTAAATATAGTTAAAATGATAATACTAGTTCAGGTCATAAATGTAATTCTTTTACATATCATAAACGACAATCCGATAACATATATCGGTTATTTGAGAAAGAACACTCCACTAATTGAAAGAATTAATCGAATGACATCGAATCCATCAGGGTATATTGGATGAAATGTGCATGTGTCTCTGTTCAAATATGAAATTGATTATTGGTACATTATTTATAAACAAAATACAGTTAACTCATAAAATGAAGTCGTTATCTTAAATTCTGTTTTCCATTTCTTCCTTTTTAGCCGAAGATTTTGTATTTTTGTAAAAATGAAGTAGTAGTAACTACGTATGTTTTGCCCATCATTACGAAAAGGAAAGAGAAAAGGAGGTTGACAAATTTTTCATAAGAATGTAAGAGAGTTAATTTTAAAATGAACGTGTTATTTTCATAAAAATGTAAGGGAGTTAATTTTTTTTCTAAAAATAATAAAAGGACAAAATATTCATTTATGAAAATAACTAACCGCACGTGATTATCATATATAATTTTAAGAAAATTATTGTTCTTCTAGAAAGTAACATCATCATTTTAATTTGGACCATTTGATCTTGACAAAAAGTCCAAAATACTTGATTCTTCATTTAAGCATGGTCTATATAAACCTACTAATTTAATAGTTACATAAACTTTGGTCCGTCGTGGACCAAGTTCATTTTTTGTATCATTTAAATATGAAAAAATTTCAAAAATTATCTTAAATTTTTGGATATTGTAAAAACCCCGTAAATATACATATGTTGTAATTGAAAAAAATTGTTATTTTTGATTAATTTAAAAAAAATCCTAATTTTTTGCAACATGTAATAATTAAAAAAAATAGTTATATATGTTATATTTTATAATTTTAATAATTCATACATTATATATATTTGAATTTTATATTTTTTTTCCCTGAAAAATTACCATAAAATAATAATAAGATGAACAATATTATTAAAAAAAAGAACTTGCAAAAATTAAAAAAGATTAAAAAATCATGAAACTATTAAAAAAATAAAAGGAGAACGAAAATAAAAAACTTGATGTTTAAATGGATATTCTTCTTGAAGGAAATACAGTTTCAGGATCAACCGTAAAAGTGTACACAAGGATAAACGAATGTAGTCGTACATTCGAGGCCATAACTGTCAGTGGGAAAATCCGATTTGAATGGTTCAAATTGGGTTAGATAGATAATTAGATTATCTATAACCTTCATGTAGAAATATATTTCATATGAACGAAGTATAAGTGTCGTTTATGTGAAATACCGAAAGGGTGCAACAGTATGACATACAGTTAGTAAAACAGTCATAACTTTTGCATACGAACTCCAATTGGGCTGGACCAAATTGGGTTATGTAGATAATGAGATTATCTACAACTTTCATGTTGGGTGATGTTCTGTCAGAGAAATTTATCAATTTCGTCTGGACAGAATACTGAACAGGTTCATGCACTTTTCTGTGTGAAAGGATGTATATTGGATATACATGCCTTTTGGCTAATCCTAATCCTATTAGATATAAATAGGATACTTTCTCTCTCATCCAGATCAGACTATTGAGATTATCATTCTGCCCAATACACAAGAAAAAGAGCAAATTCAGATTTGATCTTTCGTGAGTGAAAAGGTGCGAAGAGAGAGAAATAGAGAATCGATTAGATCGAGCAAGTTCGCCGGTGCATCGTCTAGGCAGGTGCATCCGTGACCGACGTCTTACGAATCAACGTGGATACAAGTAGAGGAACGACGTTTGTGGTTCTTCGATTGTGATCGACTCGAGTGAGAAAGACGGTGGAAACGCTTGGACGCACGAAGACGAAGTCGAGTGAACCGGCGTAGTTAACGAGTGGTGAAGGACGCGTGGTATGGGACGCGCGGATTGTCACCAACGTGACAGGAGGAATAGAAGGCGGCGATCAACCCTTCGTGTGCCATCAATTTGGCACTGGTATAGATCTATCGTTCTATTTGCATCATACCCTCGAAGTCATGGCGTGATCTTGGATTTAGGGAACCGGACCAGGCCTTCATTCCGCTGCGCGGGCCCGGGGTCGGGGTGAATTCCCAACACTTCTATCAATATATTTTCAATATGTTTATTTTATTATTATTCGTTGTTAATTTTTCATGAATAATAAATGAAATATTAAAATTATATAAACACAGTATGTAATTTCATTTTTTTTAAATCACAACATGTTAAGAAATGTTTATGAATTTTCTTAAAATTAATGAGAAATAACAAAAATATTTTTTTAATCATTACATATGAAACTGAAAGGGTATTTGGTCAAATTGTTTTAGTATCATCCATAGGGGTATTTGGATATAAAAGTTCGATGGAGAATTTTTTTTGGAGTTTACAAAAAGATAGATATTTTTTTTTACAATATCCAAAAAAGTTAGGGGATTAAAAATTCATCAAAATGCAGATGTGTGAACAATCAGACAAAAAACGTAAAGTATAATTACATATTAGGAAAAATTAAATCACGATAAACTCGAAGCTTCCACACAATTGTGCGGGAACAAAACTTTTATTTTTATAAAGTACAATGACCAAAGATTAATATATCATGGACTAACTTCCAATCCAATTAAAATGAGATTAACTGTGCATTTATCCTTTTTTTTTGTAGGGTGGAATTATGAGTGGAATTTGTATTTTGAAATGATGCAAAAGTGAATTCTTTGTTTGGTGAGTATGCAAGAATGGAATTATATAATTCTTGGAATCTTCTAATTACATTTTTCTATTAAAGTTTGGTTCCTCAAATTTGAGGAGTGCCAAAGTGGAGCAAAATGTTTAATCAAAGAATATTATTATATGGATAAAATATAATTTTATAATAATATAACAATATATTTAATATTATTATAATAATATATTATATGAATATGATTATTATTTTAGTATTATATATTATTATAATCATGTATTATATGAATATTTAATGTGGCACTAATTATTGTAATAATGAATAATAATAAAATAATTATATTCATATAATTAATAAAATAATTATATATTATAATCATAATATGCAATAATAATAGTATAATGATAAAATAATTATATTATAAAAAATATATCCATTATTATTATAAAATTATATATATTATTAAAATAATATATAATAATTATATTATAATGAGAAAATAATTATATCCGTATTATTAATATTATATTATGTATTATTACACTAATATAAAATAATTATCTTATGAGGGAGGCTAAACTACTTAATTAAGTACCAACATTTTGGTACTTAATGATTTTTCACCATTGAATTTGCATTGTGATTTGTGTATTTAATGATGTGCACAAACTTTCATGATCATCATGGAAAAACACAAAACCCAATGTAAATCCAATGGTGAAAAACATTAAGTACTAAAATGTTGGTACTTAATTAAGTAATTTATCCTCCCCCCCTCTCTCTCTCTCTCTCTCTCTCTCTCTCTCTCTCTCTCTATATATATATATATATATATATATATATATATATATATATATATTGTCATTATAAATCTCGGATTATATGATCCAAGATTTGAAGTCTTTGATTGAATATGATTACAAAATCCGCCACATAAAATTAGAATACTATTTTTGGACGATCGCCATTAGGGAGAGCCTTGCGGAGAGAAGCTGAAAGAGAGACGATGATTCCTTGATCTGACATGGTGGAGCAGTTTAGGAGTACCAGATCCGATCCAGGAATCAGTGCTCTCCTCTCTCCTTCCTCTCCGCCACCTCCTCTTCCCCTTCCAGGTGTCCTTTCTCTGACATTTTTGTATTGATTCCTCCTAAGAAGTAAGATGTCCTTTAGCGATAGTTTAGCCCAATTAAGCCTTAATTTATCCTTAACTTTGCTTTTAAGTCACATTAAAACGCAATTTTGACACAGTTAACTCTCAATTTGGCATGATAACTAATAATTGGATTGATCACTTATATTTTGTGGTTTCCACTTTCTTTTTTCTTTTGTTGCAGGCTGAACAAGAATAAAAAAGCAAAAATACCCTCCTCCTTCCTTTATCGATGTAATTTCGTCACTGAATTTTTGAATATTTGATTACTTTCGAGTTTTTTTGTCTCTTTTTCTATTGATGAAAATTGAGTAGTAGTAATGAAATCCAATTTCTGAACTTCTCGCCAAAAAAAAATCCTATTTTCTAAAAGCGAAATGCTATACAAACGAAAGTAAATTTATTATACATTGACTCATTACACAATCGAATAATTCTTTCTCCAAATCATCTGAAACCTTTCGTCTAATCAAATGCATTACGCAATTCATAACAGAAGAATCACAAGGCAATACAATGGGCCCATCATTCGATAAACCAAAATGTTCTTCTGATAATCTAAATAGCTCTCCGAATATTTTGCTATTCAAATACTCTAATGGAATCGTGAATCTTTCTCCGTCGATAGTATACACCACGAAATGGCCTTTCTCCGCCAATTTCCTTCTCTGAAAAGAAGATTTTCTCTCGAATTTCTTCGCCATTTGGATGAATTTCTTTGGATGAATCATCATGTCTTTTCTTGGTTATGGATGTGTTGAGAATATATCCATGAAATATTATCTACTTACTTATATAGCCTAAGGAAAATTAATTTGAAAAAACAATGGCATGTGATAGTACATATGATATCATCTTTTTTTTTTTTTTTTTTTTGAAAAACTAAAGAGGCGAAGCCTCTTTTAATATATTAAAGCAAGGTTTAATACATTGGTGCGATTTTACATGATAAATGTAAAAAAGTAGTTTCGCAAAAATAATTTATAATTGCAAAAGTAAGATACATGCCGAGAGATGATGCTTTCGGCCATCCTTAGACGAACGCAACCTCCCTCTGCCCTTGGTTTGCCACACGAGTTCGGATTGTCATCGAAGCTGTCACCGTCGCTGTCGCGGCCCGTCGCTCTCGGACTCGCCCCCAGACTCGGCCGTCGCTCTCGGCCTCGCCCCAGACTCGCCCCAGACTCGTCCCAGACTCGCCCCAGACTCGGCACCAGCCTCGCGATTTTTCGATTTCCCTTTTTCCCTTCCCGCTTTTTCCTTTCGAGTTTTTGCTCTTCGAGGAGCTCCAAAATCGCCCCAGACTCCTGCCAGTTCCTGCCTCTCGGTTCCTGCCGGTTCCTGCCGGTTCCTGCCTCTCGGTTCCTGCCAGTTCCTGCCTCTCGGTTCCTGCCAGTTCCTGCCGGTTCCCTGCCAGCCCCTGCCTCCGTCGCGCCGTTCGTCGCCGCTCGCCTCGTTTTGTCTCCGTCGCCGCTGTGGCCTCGGTCGCCGCGCCGTTCGCCTCGCAAGTCAGCCTTTTCTTCAGGGGTTAGAATCGAGCAGGAGGAGGAAGCTTCGAAACCCTAGCCCCTAAAGCGGTCGCCGTTCGCCTCGCAAGTGACCCCTGGAGCTGGGTCGAGGAAGCAGTGAGAGAGGAGGGGGTGGAGGCGGCGGCTAGGGTTTGCCTCCACCCCAAAATCGCCGAGTTTAGGCTCTTCGCGGAGCTCCAAAGGGTCCAGCCACCGAAACAAGGTGCGGAGTTGGAGTCTCGCCGTCGCGGAGTCGGAGCTGTCGGCCTCGCCCGTCGCTCTTGGGCTGGTGAGGGGAGGTGGTAGTGGAGGCTGAGGCGGAGGCGGAGGAAGCTAGGGTTTGCCTCCGCCTCAGAGCTTTTCCTTTTCGCCCTTTTCCTTTCCCGCTCCTTCTCTCGCCTCTAATTATTATTCATATGATATCATCTTAGTGGGGCTAAATGCTGTATGTTGCTGGGTGAACATTTAGATTTTCATGAAGGATTCCGGACAGTTAAAAGTACATGTCTAGTTCATTTAATTAATGTGTACCAAATTTGTTTTAATATATTATTTTCTACTATCTTGAATCTTGATATCTAACAACAATAATACAAGAAAGATGATGAATAAAATGAATTTGACAAGGGACAAAACCATGTGATTCGAGATGTGAGTGCAACTTTGGTGGACTACATGTTTGAATTCGTGGGGTAATATTGGATCATGAAGGGTTTGAGTATCCTGTATATTTTTTATATTTTTTTAATGTATAATTTAATATTATTATATTTTACTATCTGCAATCATTTATACTTTATTTTATGAATTCATATTTAAATTAATTATAATTATATGATTTAATAACATATAAAAAAATACATTTCGAAGGAGGATATAAAACCCAAATATATTATTCTTTTTTAAAATAATTATAATTATATTATACTTAATAATATTATAATTTATAATTATATTATAATTACTTAATAATTATATTATATTTATTTTATATATTATCTTTTGTAAAATAAATATAATAATAATAAACAATATAATAAATATAAGACATTTTCGTAAATGACATGAAAATGTCACATTACCACTATTTGTGTGAGAATCATTTTTTCATGATTAATGAGAGTGTGCCATGGGGCTGCAATATTCCTACCACATATGATTCTCATAATTTATCAAATATGATAATTACCTACCGTGACCAATGTTCCAGAAATCGCTCGGCGCTTGCTGGTCGGCAGACGACCATCAAGCGCCCAGGATGATTAATCGGGATTAATTGGAAATCTCGGAGGACCTCGGCGGATTTTTATTTTTTTTATATTTAATATTTAAATTAATTAAACAAAATTACAAATCATAGTTTTTTTAATAAGTTTTGAATAATTTAAGTAACAAAATACACTACGTCACTAAACTAACATAAACTCAAATAATAATAATAATTTATATATATATAAATAATATTAAAAATATGAAAAAATTTAGTTCAAATTTATTTTTTTGAATAGTATCCGACAAACGATCGTTTTCATTATTGATGCCTAATTTTTTTGATGTCAATGGAGATCCATTGACAATTCATAACGAAAACGATCATTATTTTGAATAGTATCTCACAACCTATCATAATATATGATTTTTTGTTCTTCACATTCAACCAACTAGGTTATGGACCCGTTGGCAATTCAAAAAAAAAAAAAAAAAAAGAAACTTCTAAAAATCGGCTTGGCGGTCTTGGCGGACCCTTGACGGATTCCGCCAAACACAAAACGCCAAGGGGTTATCTCGACGGCGGACCATCGAGGAACGATTAATCACCGATTAATCGGCCGCCTCATTAATGTAGGATGACGTGAGTTTCTAAAAATGCTTAAAACATGGTGTAAAATAATGACACATAAATGACTACACAAAATATAATCTTCAAAAAATATAACAAAAAAATACTGATTGAGATTAAATCACATCACTACCTATAATGATTCAAATTAATACTTAAAATAGTAATGCAAAATACATGTTTTAAATGATCCAATATAATATTAATGCATGTGATGAATCAACACCACACAATTTAATGGTTAATAATCATGATAAACATGATGATGTTGTAATGAAGAGGCTCAAAGATAGGTAAAAAATTAGGGATGGGTGGAATTTTAATAAAACTCAAACCAAAATCAAATAAGTCACGGCGAAATCATTGGATTATTTTAGTTTCACGTGTCCAATAAAATTAATGAAATTTCGATAAAAAATTCATATGTGGAAATTTTAGCCAAATGACAATTTTGTTTACGACTTATATAATGCTTTTATTTCAAAATAATGTTGCATATTATTTTTTTTACTTATGAAACAATTAAGTCCAAGCGGAGCGAGATAACTTCTAGTAATATTGAAAACTAAAAGAAACAAAATCTCTAAACAATGTTGAACATATGATTACATATGGCGATCCGAAATATATAACGAAGAATTAAGTTTTTAATACGTTGTATAAAAATCTGTCCTGAAATGCACGGCTTCTTTGAACTTTTGGTCCTTTTGCATCGCATATTCTGGTAAAAAAAAAAAAAAAAAAAAAAAAATTAGTGCAATTTCAAAAGAAATCTGGGGGGCCTTTATGCATTTACCTGGCTGCGTAGGATTTGGAACATTTCTCTGAAATTATCTTATGCAGAATTTCGAAATCGTTCCATTATTTCGAAAATCGGGTTTGGATCGAGGGTTGCAATAATTCGATGGGAAGATGAAAATGGCGCGAGGTCGATGAATTTCTCTGAGATCCCTCCAGCTCAGCATATTTCAAAACTCATCATTCTGACGTCCTTGTTTGGCAGCCCCGATTCAATAGTTTGCTTCAAAAAGACAAAAGGAGGATAAGAATGATATTTGAGTTTTTGTAGGTTTAATATTTTGAACCCTAAAAATATACATCATAAATCCCCCTCAAATATTTTAATTTGTCATGGTTAACAAAAATTTCAAATTAAAAAAAAATGATGAAATTTCATCGTGAATTCGGAAACTTCAGACTCAATTGAGGCAACAATTGGGCATTGCAGCAAAATTTGCCAATCTTTTTTTACATAATCTATCATTTGCAAAATACCAAAAATATATTTTGAAATACCAAAAATCTGAAATAAATGAAAAAGTGTAATCAACATTGTTATCACACGTATGATAATTATATCAGTAAATTAGTAAAAATAAATAAATTAGAAAAATTCTATAAATAGCAAAAAGAATAAAAGAACGTCGCCCAATTTCAAGAAAAATAAGACGCATTTGCATTTGAATGAAATTGGCATTGCACATCTATTTGCATTTCTATTCTCCGTGTTCAACTTTGTCCAAATTAATTCAAAAAAAATTATGCTACGATCAAAATATTTACACTAAATAAAGGAAAATTATTAACGGATGTTTGACATCCATTTTCTACCATAAATAAATACTACGTAAATATTATTATCTAATTTGCAAATTGCAAAGAGATAATGGTTCCTATTTATTTACATATACGTGGGTGGGTCTATAAAACCATGTGTATTCGAATAATTTATGTGCTAAAATCAATCTTAGTCATTGATCGTTTAATTGGATGCTATTTTAGTCACTGATCATTAAAACGGATGCTTGGATGCTTGGGATCGCAGAAACTTGACCAAATGTGTGTAGGATTATCATTAATTATAAATATGAAACTTGTTCATATATCTTCGTTCTTAAAAAAGTAATTGAAACTTAGTTTTCCATTTTTTTTGTGGTACTAATTAATGTTAATTTAATTTAATGTCTCAATTTTATACAATATTACTATGTTGCACGGATACGGATGCGAGTAACGTATCCAATACTTATGAATCACTCCAACGCAATATCTTTATCTATAATTTAGGATACGAATACGACGATACAAGTACGGTCGATTTTTTAAAGTATTTATACAAATATGATATAAATGTATAATATAAATTTGCTTCATAATATTTTCCCGTTAATTTGAAGTTATATTATTAATGATCGTCAAAGGTCTCTCATAACACCGGGACGAGCCTACTAACTAGTCGATTTTCTCCAATATTTTAACAGAAGGATATGTTTCTAATCATTTACGGATAAACATGATTCAAATCATTGATAGAGAAAAAAGAACTTGCAAAATATTTGGATATTATCTCATTGACGAATGACTATAGTAACTGCTAGCTACATATTTATTGTTTCGCATATTTTTGTCGCCTTCATACTATTTGTGTGACTAATTATCATGTTAATTTTAAGTACAAATTAGTTTCATGTAATAATTATGAAGTTTTCTTTCTTGTCATACTCATAGCCTGCCTGCCACAGTGCCACATTTATATCTTATGAATACATAGAACAAAGTAATGCTTAGTTAAAAATCATAACATTAACATCACAATGTCGTGACCCCAAAACAAAAACGCAAACATGCATGGTTCACTATTCTGTGTTCTTGCAGTTAGAATAAGACCTATTAAATGTAAATATAACATGAGTATTTTATGCCATAATCTTGAAAATTTGTAACAAATAACTTGATTTTTTTTAAACGAGTCTAGAGCACGGAACGTGTTTTTACAGTTCTTTCTTTCATTTATTAAAATAAATTGAAATTACCGCATTTATTTTTACGAAATATCACAAACATGCATGGTTGGATCACCAAGATCCTAATAATAATTTGAGGCCTTCTACTTGTCTGGTTTCCCCCACATTTCTTCCATACTAATAAATCATATAATTAACATAGTGAATTAATGATTAATTCATAATTAATTATTTTGTAATATTCATAATTAATTTTTAATTGGTTAGAACTTTAATTAAATATTAAATTTTTTAGTAACTATGAATTAATTATTAATCAATTTCGCTAATTATATGATTAATTAGTGTGAAGAAATTTGGAGAAAACGAGGAGGCAAAGTAGAATTTTACTAATAATCATATTTGTTGTTCTAGAAGGATGGGCATCCTTGTTTTCGATTGAAAATCCTATTACTTCTCTCATTCCACATCGTCCAAGCAGTAGCTGCCCAGCGAATTTGTAGTGTTTCCAGTGTTATTTGGTTGCAACGCTAGATTGTTGTATGTGCTCCCCGATTTCCTTTATCGATTCTCGTGGAGTGCATGGCAATCACATTCTTCGATAAACCGTTGAGGTGGAGTCGCACTGAGCCAAGAGATGACCGGAGCTTTCTTGAGTTGTTGTACAAAGAACGCACAAATCGGGATGCTGCCATCCACTTTTGCGAGGTTGTCTAGTAGGCGTCTGTTGAAAGCCAACCAAATAAATTGCTCTATTTGAGCGGATTTTTAGAGAGGATTTGTGTTGTCCATGAAGCTAGGACCCCCGGATTTGATAGGAACAGGCCCGGCCCTGGGCTTTGGCCCAGTTGGCCCGGGTCACAGGCCTCCATTTTTCTATAGGCCTCCTTTTTTTACCTATAAATCAATTATACCTATTACTAATCCGACCCGTTAAGCTTATTTACACCGGACCCGGATCCATTACTCTCTAGAAGGCAATCCTACACGCTGAAACGAAACCCTACACGCTGACGCGACGATACTGAAGAGTGAAGCGAGGCCACCTTGACAGGAGCCCAGGACCAGGAGACTACTCGCCGGGAGTTTCGGGTACGGATCTACTATCGACTATAAGATCCCGTGCATTTCTCGTGTTTTTTTGTTTCTCTCCTGGTGGCGGATCTCTAATCCAGGTTCGATTCATCCCGATCTCTTTGCGTTTTTTCTGTTTGTTTGTTTTTTTTTTCATTTTCGTGCTAGTTTGTTCAGCAATTGTAGAACTCTGTGTGTTTTACAAAGGATCTAATTAGGATGAATGCTTGAATTTGTATACTGTTTATATGATTTTTATTTGGTTAGTTTTGTATGAAGCAGTGCTGGTTAATTTTACTTAGATCTATTGATTAGTTATTGTTGCATATTAGTGTTTATGAATATAATCTAATCATGTGAAGCAGAATGAATTGCTTTTAAGTCAAAATCATTTTTAGATCAATTACTGGTTTTTTTGCATGATTTTTATTTATTTTGAACTCCATCTAGTCAAGAGAGAGAGCAAAAACCAACAACAAGAGGAGGAGAGAGAGAGAGAACAAGAAGACGAAACAACGACAAATCGCCAGCTGGCTTCTTCTTGTAAATGTACTGTTTTAGGTGGTTTTAGTTGCACATCAATTTCATCAGAACCGGTACCAGCAAAGAAGGGATACTCGTACCGGTCTGAGAACGTGGACGAGAAGAGTAATTTGAAAAGGGATTCTTCAGAGAGGTTCTTGGTGAGTAATGGGGATGCTGAGCTGGACGCTACTAGAGAATCTGTCGAATTTGAAAAGGGATTCTTCAGAGAGGCTGTTTTTCGCCACTTTTTCATCAGTTCCTCTTCGATTTACTCTTCAAACCGGCAAAGAAGGGACACTCTTCGCTGCGGCACTCTCCTCTATGAATTTTTCTTCAATTTCTTGTAATTTCTCTCTGTTTTTTCTTCAATTTTCTTGTAATTTCGAGTCAATTTAGAGAAATAAAAGGATGTGTTGCTTCTCCTCTTCGTTTTTCGGCACACTGATTTACCTCGCTAGATAATTTTAGGTTTAATTTCGCCATTTTCATGTCAATTTAGGTTCAATTTCATCAATTTCCAGGTTGAATTTTAGAAAAGTTCCTCACCAATTCACCCTCGCATGACGTCGCCAGCCAATCAGAGACTTGGAGAAGATATCAGTCAATTACTCCAAATACCAGTCAAGTTATTTGTTTATATTTTTTCAATTCTTTTTTGTTTGTTTAGCAATTATTAGTGTATCAAGTTAAAATTTTGCTCTAAATTTTATCAAAATTTTGTATTTTTTTTTCTTAAATTTCAGTTAAGTTGGTAAAATTCAGCACTTAAATGACTTTTCAGCAAATTTCAACGGAATCATATATCTCAGGTAAATTTAAAATTTATTTAGTAATTTTTGAAATCATAAGAAATATTTTTTGTCACAATTCTTGTCCTCCAATCAATATTCGTCACAGGCCTCCAAAAACACAGGACCGGGCCTGGATAGGAAGTTTTAGTAATTTCCTGTCATGAAACCCGAATTTGGTAGGAAGTTTTAGTACTTTTTTTTGTCACGAACACATACCCACCATCACCACCACCGCCACCACACACACACAACATTTTATTATTCTACAATTTTTAGTACTGATATCGAATAACAATACACGAAAAATAATGAATAAATTGAATTTGATAATTGACAAAAAATCATGTTATTTGAGCTATGAATATAATTTTAGCGGGCTACGTGTTTGAGTTCGTTGGGTAATTGATCACACCAAGGGTTCACTATTCTGTCAAACTCATGTAGGAATAGTATTGCTTTTGAAGAAAATATTAGCCAAACATTTTCTAGATGGCCTAAAAATCTATATTCATGGAAGGATTATTATGGGCATTCAATCCAAAATCCATCATTAGTCATGCGATTATTGTGTTATTTTGAGGGTCATTTCTTAATTCTTATATGTCCGAAAACTTATAAAATTTTAAATTTTTTTATTTCGTTTATGTTTTATTAATTAAAAATTACCAAATAAAATCCTTACATAGCAGAAACTAAAATCTACGAAAAACTTATAAAATTTCAAATTTATTTCGTTTTGTTTATGTTTTATTAATTAAAAACTTAACGGAATAAAAAGCAGAAAAAGCAGAAACTAAAATTCTAACTATTAAATATAAAAAACAAAATAGCATTCATAATACCAAAAAATGGCAATTCTAAAACAAAAAGTAAAACCTTAACCAATAATTTTAAAGAAATATATATAAAACTATTTTTTTCCTCGCGTAATTAGGCGAGAGTTTTCGAATATGTAATGACTTACTTTTTTCAAATATGTAATTGGATTCTATTTTTTTTTTGTCTAATTGTTCACACATCTATTTTTGTATATATATTTTTAATTCCCATAAATTTTTTGGATATTGCACAAAAAATTCTATCATTTGGTAAACACCAAAAAACTTCCTCTACCAAACGTTTATTTCAAAATATCCTCCAATTGATGATATTAATTTGTTTTACCAAAATATCCTTCTATTTTCATATATAATAACTAAAAAAAAGCTTTTCCTATTTTTTTATCAATTTTTAGAAAATTCTTAATTAATGATTTGAAGTCTCTGATTGAATAATCCTATATATAATCCATGATTCCAAATTAATGATTCCAAATCATGATTACAAAATCCGCCACATAAAATTAGAATACTATTTTTGGACGATCGCCATTAGAGAGAGCCTTGCGGAGAGAAGCTGAAAGAGAGACGATGATTCCTTGATCTGACATGGTGGAGCAGTTTAGGAGTACCAGATCCGATCCAGGAATCAGTGCTCTCCTCTCTCCTTCCTCTCCGCCACCTCCTCTTCCCCTTCCAGGTGTCCTTTCTCTGACATTGTTGTATTGATTCCTCCTAAGATGTCCTTTAGCGATAGTTTAGCCCAATTAAGCCTTAATTTATCCTTAACTATGCTTTTAAGTCACATTAAAAGGCAATTTTGACACAGTTAACTCTCAATTTGGCATGATAACTAATAATTGGATTGATCACTTATATTTTGTGGTTTCCACTTTCTTTTTTCTTTTGTTGCAGGCTGAACAAGAATAAAAAAGCAAAAATACCCTCCTCCTTCCTTTATCGATGTAATTTCTTCACTAATTTTTTGAATATTTGATTACTTTCGAATTTTTTTGTCTCTTTTTCTATTGATGAAAATTGAGAAGTAGTAATGAAATCCCATTTCTGAACTTCTCGCCAAAAAAAAATCCTATTTTCTAAAAGCGAAATGCTATACAAACGAAAGTAAATTTATTATACATTGACTCATTACACAATCGAATAATTCTTTCTCCAAATCATTTGAAACCTTTCGTCTAATCAAATGCATAGCGCAATTCATAACAGAAGAATCACAAGGCAATACAATGGGCCCATCATTCGATAAACCAAAATGTTCTTCTGATAATCTAAATAGCTCTCCGAATATTTTGCTATTCAAATACTCTAATGGAATCGTGAATCTTTCTCCGTCGATAGTATACACCACGAAATGGCCTTTCTCCGCCAATTTCCTTCTCTGAAAAGAAGATTTTCTCTCGAATTTCTTCGCCATTTGGATGAATTTCTTTGGATGAATCATCATGTCTTTTCTTGGTTATGGATGTGTTGAGAATATATCCATGAAATATTATCTACTTACTTATATAGCCTAAGGAAAATTAATTTGAAAAAACAATGGCATGTGATAGTAGATATGATATAATCTTAGTGGGGCTAAATGCTGTATGTTGCTGGGTGAACATTTAGATTTTCATGAAGGATTCCGGACAGTGAAAAAACAATGTCTAGTTCATTTAATTAATGTGTACCAAATTTGTTTTAATATGTTATTTTCTACTATCTTGAATCTTGATATCTAATAACAATAATACAAGAAAGATGATGAATAAAATGAATTTGACAAGGGACAAAACCATGTGATTCGAGATGTGAGTGCAACTTTGGTGGACTACATGTTTGAATTCGTGGTGGGGTAATTGATCATGAAGGGTTTGAGTATCCTGTATATTTTTTGTATTTTTTTAATGTATAATTTAATATTATTATATTGTACTATCTGCAATCATTTATACTTTATTTTATGAATTCATATTTAAATTAATTATAATTATATAATTTAATAACATATAAAAAAATACATTTCGAAGGAGGATATAAAACCCAAATATATTATTCTTTTTTAAAATAATTATAATTATATTGCACTTAGTATTTATTATACTTAATAATATTATAATATTATAATTATCGTATAATTACTTAATAATTATATTATATTTATTTTATATATTATTTGTTTGTAAAACAAATATAATAATTATTTTAATGATATATATAATTATCTAATTACATTTAATTTACAAATAAACGAAACAGTATTTCAAAGATAAACAATATAATAAATATAAGATATTTTCGTAAATGACATGAGAATGTCACATTATCACTATTTGTGTGAGAATCATTTTTTCATGATTAATGAGAGTGTGCCATGGGAATGCAACATTCCTACCACATATGATTTTCATAATATATCAAATATGATAATTACTTACCGTGACCCAACTTTTGAAGAAAAGTTGTAATTTTCCCTTGATTCAAACACACCATAAAGAATTATTCTCTGGTGACAGAGAAGAATGGAAGATAGGAGAAAGGAGTCAAAAATGAAGTTTAAAATTGTTCCATACTTTTTTTTTATAATTTTTGTGAGTTTCATCGAAATGATGATGCACATGATAGCTTTTCCATTGTTCTTAATTATTGCAAATCGTAAACGTTTAGCTAGTGATTCTCTTTCTTTTCTAATTCGTAAACAAAATTTGTAAATTCGTCAGGTCCAAGTCAAATCGCCTCTAACAAACTATTTTTACATTTTTAATACACACCGAGGATAATCATTTCGCCTCCTTCAAAAAAATAAATGCCGTGTCCAAGTAGACCTGGACACATATCTTCCATTGATATATGACGTAGATTATGAATCCAAATAGTAAATTATCTTTTTCAATATAGTTTTTTTTAAACTTGTCAGTTTTCTCCAATATCTTAAAATAGCATGTTTCTAATAATTTACCCGAAAGAATATGCTTCTAATCATTTTTTTTGGAATGATACCCAACAAACGATCGCTTGTCATTAAGTGTTTCTAATAATTTATCGGATAAACATGATTCAAATAAGATAAAACAAAAAAATTTCAATCTTTTTTGGATGTGATCTTAGTAATTAATGTAACTGCCAGCTACGTACTTATAGTTTCACACATTTTTATGTCCTTCACAATGTTTTTGTGACTAATTCTAGCATACATAGTTTCACGCATTTTTATGGCCTTCACAATGTTTTTGCGACTAATTTTCATGTTAAATATAGGTGCCAAGTACTCTCATGTAATCTCATGTAATAGATATGAACTTCTTCTCCTCACCTGCCGTGCGTGATGTTATATTATGAAAAGTTAAAACGATATACTAGTTCGGGTCATAAAAGTAATTCTTTTATAAATATATCGGTTATTTGACAAAGAACACTCCACTAATTGAAATAAGTTAAATACAATGACATCGAATCCATCAGTGTATATTGGATGAAATGTGCATGTGTCTGTTCAAATTTGAAACCCGTTATTGGTACAATAATATATGAATAAAATACAATTAACTCGTAAAATGAAGTTGTTATCTTCAATTTTTTTTTTATCCATTTCTTCTTTAGCTGAAGATTTGTATTTTTGTAAAATTGAAGTAGTAGTAACTACATATGTTTTTGTAAGGAATACATAATTGTCACAATATTCATTTTCCCCTCTACTTGAATCCATAGATTTTTTTTTTTTCAGTTTAGGATAGCAAATGCATATTCTAGGATTGTATTGATTAAAACAATTATTTACACAGAATCCATATATTTTAGGATGGACAATGTCAAAAAAACATATTGATTTGGTGCATATTCTAGGATTGTATTGATTAAAACGAGTAGTTTTAATGCAACAAAGAGTTGACGGATTATAAGAAGGCTGGTCGAACTTATTATTATTATGATTGTTATCTAATTATAAATTATTAACTATAAATAAAAAGTGTTATATATAAAAGATTATTCAGTTAATTAATTAAATTTTGTTAATTTTTGAAAACTATTAAGTTATTCAAATTATTATATTACTAAAATATTAAAATTTTAAATTTATTAAATTACGAAATATAAAATATTAATCTAATTTTAAATAATAATCTAACTTAAATTGTATAAATTTGTTAAATAATATGAAATAATCAATATAAAATTTTAAAATAATCTAAATTAAATAATATAAAATATTATTTATAATATATTTTAACAAACTAATTTAACAAATTAACTCAAAATAACATACTTTAACTATTAAATTAATCTAAAATAGCCAGGTTTAACTTAGTTTATCTAAATAACCTAAAATAATCTAAACTAACCTAATTTATCTAATAAAAGACTCAAAATAACTTACAAGGTGGAGTAGGAACATTATTTTTGTACAAATCTTGAAAATGGAGTTTATTTGGAGATTTTCGGTGTATTTTGCAAAAATTTTTTTGACAGAAAACATAAAAGAAAGGAAGAAAAGAAGAAGATAAGTAGGAGAAAAGGATTCTCTGTTAGGGGTTTATTCAAATGGTTTCGCCGGGTAGGTTGGCGGAAAAGAAATTAATTCTCGTTTCACGCCTCATGACTTACAAACGCTCGTCTCCTCAGGTCTAAGCGGGATATTCACAAAAAAATGTACTTTCGCCAGTCCAGTTGACGAAAATACTCAATTCCATGTTTTTGACCTCCATTGGCCTCTTAATATTCGATTTATCAAAATTTTCTTTTTTCGTCAGGGACATTTTCGAAAGTTTCCTTTTTTCGCTTGTCTAGCTGGAGAAAATGTTACTTGTACAAATTCATCAATCTCAATGCTAATATAGATCTATATAACTAGAGATCTAAAACCTTGGATTAACTCGAGAATTCAAACTTCTGTTTGTACATAACGCGAGAAAGAGGAGAAAGGTCAAAGGACCACTAATCTTCCTCAGTATATAATCTCTAAAGAGGGAAACCTGTTGTATTATTTTATTATAAATAATACTAAATTTTAAAACTTTATATATTTGATTCAATATTATTTATTGGATATTTTGTCTTATGCATATGACATGCATTATAAAGATAGATAATTAAATTTTAATAACATATTTTAGTTATTACAAAATATAGATTGTATAAATTATAAGATACAACTAGCGATCGCTGGTGTTATGTATAAATTATAAGATACATATTTATTAGACTATTTATGCAAATCAAAGTTTTGTATAAATTGCACAATTTTAATGCTATATAATTATAAGATATAGATTGTGGAAACCGTTTTGGTTATGTCTAAATTTGTTATAAGTATAATTAGCATTGATTTGCTAGTTGGGAGTTCTAATTGCGAATTTTTTATAAACTTGATGAACAAGTTATACTGGTATTTAGTGTTATGATAACCACACAATTCATGGCATTTAAATTCTTAAATTTAAATAGAATCATTTAAATTTTGATCTATTGTTATTGTAATTGGATCATTTTAAAAAATGAAGTCAGTAAATTTTTTTTTTTTATACTGACTTAATAATACAAATAAATTAGTCCACTGACTAGATCAGATCTGTGATTATGATTAATAATGTGGATACAATATTATAATTCAAAATTTTGATATTTTTATTTATCTCTTTAGAATATCGATTTGATTGTAGAGCTATAGTTCACGCTTGTGCAAGCTCACTTCTCCGTTTATCGAAATTATTACTGAAATGAATGTACAGATATATATTGATTAAATGGACATATTATTTTGTCATGAAAGTCCACAGTTTATAAAGAATTTAACTAGCATTAAGTGCAATGATTATAATACAAAGAAAAATGCAAGTTCAAACTTTGAGTAAATTGCACCAAACAGAAATTAAAGAAGAGGAAGTTACGATTGAACCTTTATTATGCCTTTAATATGATGAATATTTCAATCTCATAATTGTTGACTACACTATTTTCCCAATAAAGTTATACACCCCGCAAGAATTATCATGCAGTCATCCCCGCATGCTGACGTGGCAAGCAGGGACGGATCCAGGATCGATGTATAGGGGAGGCCGAATTTTATAGGAGGACCGAAATAAAATAAAAAAAATCAAAATTTGCTACTTGCGGGTCTTGAACTCGAGACATTACATCTCACAAACATCAACTTTACCACTAGACTAACTTAATCTTTGTGAAATATATACAAGTTTATCATATTTATTACTTTCCAAACGAGCAAAATCATCTTATTTTTTCGCTAATACGTCGGTTCTTCATTTCATAGAAGGGGTCGCCTTCTCAGGATTCACATTGTATTTTCGGTACATAAAGACTTTCTTTATATTCATACATAATAACAATTCTTATACTAACTTGGTTGTGCGTAACAAAGAAAACTCGGCTGAACAAGAATCAAAAGATAAATACCATCCTTCCTTTATCGATGTAATTTCTTCACTAAATTTTTGAATATTTGATTAATTTCGAGTTTTTTTGTCTCTTCTTCTATTGATGAAAATTGTGCAGTAGTAATGAAATCCCATTTCTGAACTTCTCGCCAAGAAAAAAAATCCTATCTCTAAACACCAAATGCTATACACATGAAAGTAAATCTATTATACATTGACTCATTAAACAATCAAATAATTTTTTCTCCAAATCTTCTGAAACCTTTCGTCTAATCAAATGCATTACGCATTTCATAACAGACGAATCACAAGGCAATACAATAGGCCCATCATTCGATAAACCGAAATGTTCTTCTGATAATCTAAATAGCTCTTCGAATATTTTGCTATTCAAACACTCTAATGGAATCGTGAATCTTTCTCCATCGATAGTATACACCACGAAATGACCTTTCTCCGCCAATTTCCTTCTCCCAAAAGAAGATTTTCTCTCGAATTTCTTCGTCATTTGGATGAATTTCTTTGGATGAATCATCATGTCTTTTCTTGATTATGGATGTGTTGAGAATATATCCATGAAATATTATCTACTTACTTATATAGCCAAAGGAAAATTAATTTGAAAAGACAAAGTCATGTGATAGTAGATATGATATAATCTTAGTGGGGCTAAATGTTGTACGTTGTTGGGTGAACATTTAGATTTTCATGAAGGATTTTCCGGACAGTGAAAAGTACATGTCTAGTTCATTCAATTAATGTATCACAAATTTGTCTTGAGATGTTATTTTCTACTATCAATACAAGGAAAATGATGAATAAATTGAATTTGACAAGGGACAAAATCATGTGATTTGAGCTGTGAATTCAATTTTGGTGGGCTACTGTTTGAATTCGTGGGGTAATTGATCATGAAGGTTTTCAGTATCCTGTCAGTCTCATAGAGGATAAGTGTTGTTTTTGAAGAAAATATTGGCCCGATCATTTTCGAGAATGATCGTAAGATATACGATACGGACATTCGATACAGACTCCATCATTCGGCATGTGTTGTATGCTCGTGTCATTTTGGAGGTCGAATCAGTTTTGGGGCCAGTTTACTGAAGTGTTGGACAAGCAAGGATAATAACTTCGAGGATTAGCCTTGATATTTTGGTTGGTCTAATTCGTGTTTCTACTCATTTTCGAAATATTGTTCAAAATGTTACCCTTCGTAAAAAATAAAAAATCAACACAAATATTTTACATATTTCTTTACGAAAAATTAATGAAAATTAAATTTTTATTTGTAGTATAACATGTTTTTTTTTTTTTTTTTTTTGATGAAATGGAGAGGGCTTTCACATCCCCCATCCTAATATATTAAAAGAAAAGGCAATAGTATAACATGTTTTTATTCTCATATTTTTAGTATCCGCTTCTTGAAAATCAATCAAACACCTAAAATCAGTAAAAAGAAGTAAATACTGATGAAATTTCAGGTTTGGCCCCAAGTTTTCAAGCCCCAAAATAATATTTCAAGGACCCATATTTTCGGGACTATTCTCAACAAATTCATGACCCGGCTCATATTTTCGGATTTCTCAAATTTCAACCCCGACCTGGCCCAATAATTTCAAAACTCGCAAAAAACGAATCGGGTTGGTCCAGATTAGACGGGTCGGAAACTTTTGTGTGCATCCTTAGCCATAACTTTTTGACAGTAATAATATTTAATTTAATAATGCTAACAATTGCGATTTTCTAATAATTATATACATATACATACCTGAAGTCGCATATATTCACGGCCGTCCTGTCCATTTGGTCCATGTTGCAAGTATCAAAGACCACGTAAAAAGAAGTTGCATGGATAATGTTAGCCCAACTTTTTGTTTAACCCGAGAAGAAAATCCATGTACTCGGAAAAAAAAAGGTGGAGTGATCGGATGGCCATCGCTCATCGTCGCTAGATCGTCCTCGCCCCTTTGTATGACGTCTTCGAAAGTTGTCTTTGTTGAAGCCAAGCTGCAGGTAAATCATCCATGTTGAAGTCACACATGACGACCCCGTCGAAACCAAGCCTCATGAACAATTGTCCTTGTTGAAGTCACACACGACGATCATGCTGAAGCCCGTTTCTCCTGGTCGTACACTAAAGATCTTGACTCAAGACCTTGCTGATGCCGAGTATCATCCAATTGCTCGAGTCGAGACCCTGCTGAAGCTACTCAAGTTTCTAAACAACCTAGAAAGAGGTTAATAGAAAAATTGTAAGGCTTAATATCTAATTAAGGTCAATTTAAATCTAATCTCAAATTCAATTCGTTGGTTGGTTGTGTTAAGTTACTAAACAATTAAGTGCGGAATAAAAGTAATTAACCCAAGAAAAGTTACCGAACAAGCAAGATCGCAAGCACACATGATTTATTACAGAGTTCCGTAGATAGTTGCTTTGACGTTGATTTAACAATCTTTTATTCATTAGTTGTTCGATTCAATTTTCACGATTACCTACGTCTACGAAGATGTCACGCGGCTAATTTGCGCATTTTTTGCATTCTATTCAATTTTCCAAATGAAATATTACAAGGTATTAGATAATCTATAACGTTCTATCAATAATCTATAACGTTCTATCAATGCCGAAAGACTTTACTAAACTATTGGTAGCCTAATACAAACTACTACGCTCGATCTAATCTAACAATTATTCACACAAGTTGGATTCGTTTGTCGATTTGAGGAACCAAAATAGGATTTAGCTAAATCTAGATAATTGCAGCTCAACAATGGTATCTTGTCTTTTCTTTCAATTTTCTCAAATGAAATTTTTGGAGAGACGAAGAAAGAAAAAAGAGTAGATAAATATTTATAGGATTAGTATACTTCTCCCTAAGAAAGGTACCGTCTGAGAACGGGACTATTCTGTCTGCAAATGAAACTCAGTTAAACTATTTGCTATGAATCATTTTAATTGAACTTACAAAGTTTCGTTCGTGAACGGAAGGCGTCGAAAACTCTCTGTGAAGTTTCGGTTTATTTTACATACATTACCGTCCAGAACGGAAAAGGTTTCATTCGAACGAAAGTTATTCCGTTCGCGAACATAATGCGTATACCTTTGAGTTTAATCAATTCGTAAGTTTTTATTGCACTCAGTTAAATTAGATAAAAATAAGAGATAACCTATGAGTGACTTTGAACTGTTTTACGATGATCCGACTCGTGAAAGTATTGGAATCATGGTCTTAATGAATTTTTATATTCTTTGTATCCTCTTGCATTATCTCGACGTCGCATCTCGATACTTCTCTGTGTATATATTTGTTGTATTGCATTATTCGTATGTCTTGATTTGTCTTGACCCGACACATATTTTCGGACAAATCCATGACCCAACCCCAAAACGTTCAATTAAAATGATTCATAACAACTTTGTCTTTCGGCAATTTCGTTGCCGTCGATTTGTCCTTGCTTCTTTTTAGTAATTTTTAGTAACGTTTTCTTTCTATGTCAAAGCATTAACTGATATTATTTTTTTCATTTAATTTACGGGTCTATGATGTCATGTGCAAAGTTTGACTAGAGATCAATTCATCTTGTTGGCTTAATCAATTGAGTTTTCTTAAAACTATTTTGAAACAGGAGTATTCCGCCACCAAATCCAGCACAACCAATGCATTAAAATGCATCTTACGTATTATAAGGACATCTCAGAGTCTTGAAAAATATATTTAATTTAATTTTACTTTATTTTTCTATTAAAATTTTAATTCTTTTTTTTAGTTCTATGCTCAGGACTTATATTTAGAAGCAAAATAGCATGTCAATATATTCTTTTATCATTTAATTATCACAATTTTTGCAAGTAAAATTGTTTCATATTCTTTATTAGTTGCATTTTAAAAAAAAGTTGTGTCCAAGTTGACAAGGTAGAAATATGAAAGTTAAAACCTTTTATATTTTGTCAAATACCACCAAATTCACAGGCCCGGACTTACATATACTGGATCTCTTACAAGTGATGCTTATATCTCATTAGTTCATGTACTATACCGCCTTTGGATGCTACATCTCGCATTTGAGATATGACATAAATTATGAATCTAAGAACTAAATCTTCTCTTTCATTATAGTCTTTTCTAACTTGTTAGTTTTCTCCAATATCTTACAAAATATAATTTATAGGAAAAAAAATATGTTTCTAGTCATTTATCCGATTCAAATTAGATAAAGCAAAAGAACATGCAAGAAGTTTTGGATGTTCTTTAGTGATTAATGTAACTGCTGGCTACATGCTTATTGTTTCACACATTTTTTTTGAGGAAATTTTTAAAAAAATCCCTAACTTTTTTGGATATTTAAAAAAAAAATCTTATCTTTTTGGAAACTCCAAATAACCCACTCAAACCAAACTTTGTTTTCAAATACCCACCAATACGGATTAACTTTAACTTTGGATGGGTTTAATTATTTTTTGGACCAAAATACCCTTCAATTTTCATATTTCGTGGTTAAGAAAACTATTTTTCGTTATATTTAATTATTTAAAAAAAAATTCATAAATATTTTTAACACATAATAACTTCAAAAAAAATATTACACGTTACGGTTATATGATTTTAATATTAATTTATTATTTTTTGAGAAAAACTAACCGCAAATAACAACAAAATATTAAAAAGGGACTTGAAAATATTTAAAAAATAAAAGACCATGAAATTATGTAAAAATATATAAAAAGAATGAAAATAAAAACTAACTGTTAAATGATATTTTTCTACCAATATAATTTGAAGGTGTTCTTTTAATATTGTGGTTTATTTTATTATTATTTGATGTTAGTTTTTCTTGACAAAAATAATAAATGAAAATTAAAATCATATAACCCTAACATATAACAATTATTTTTTTGAAGTTATTATGTGTTAAAAATATTTATGTAATTTGTTAAAATTAATAAAATATAACGAATTTTTTTATAACAATCAAATATGAAAATTGAAGGGTATTTTGGTCCAAAATATAATCAAGCTCATCCAAAGTTAAAGTTAACCCCTAGAGGGGGGTATTTGAAAACAAAAGTTTGTTTGAGAGGATTTTTTGGAGTTTCAAAAAAGATAGGGATTTTTTTTTGAAATATCCCAAAAAATTAGGAGTTTTTTAAAAATTCCCCTCTTTTATGGCCTCGCACTGTTTTGGTGACTAATTCTCATGTTAAATAAAAGTACCAAGTACTCTCATGTAATACATATGAATTTATGGATAATTTTACCAAGCCCCCCAGATTCCCTCCACCATTGATGATTGAATCATCATACGTCATATGAGCTTTGTATTGATTGGAAATCCCAATTTTCTAATTTCCCCCCACTTTAAATTCAAAATTTCTCATTCTATTAACCAACAATCCAATTACCACTTAATAACACAATTAATAAAATCATTTGAATTAACAATTGATAATTATACAACAATTCGAAACTCAATTAACACTTAACAAAATCATTTCAATTAACAAAATAAATTAAAAACACAATTAATTTACCAAATTAAGAAAATTATTTTTAAGACCAATATTTAATTAACAAAATTAATTCAATTCACAAAATTGATTCAATTAACAAATATATATTCACAAATCAATTAACTCAATGTCTGCATTAATAAAATATTTTAAGACCAATATATCATGTTAAACAAATACACAATCCATCAATTGGCAGTAATTAAAAACTACCTTACAACTTACCAATTAACAACCAATTAATATTTACAATCCCTAATTAACTGTATTAACGATCGAGTCATCTCGTACCGGCAATCCAAGCCAACCATACCAGTTAATTCACCCATCCTCCTCGTCGTCATCCTCGCCAATTGAAGCCGTTCCGGAAACGTTGAGCCCAATCCATCCTCGCCAATCCTCGCTACCAGAAACGTTGAGCCCATTCCAGAAAACAAAAAATCCGTACCGAGCGTCGTCCATCGAAGCTCCAATCCCAAATATCCAATCAAAACGTCGTCAATCGAAGCTCCGGTAATGATTGTGATCCAGCATCCTCTGCCAATCGTCGCCAATCTAACCTGACAAAGTTCAGCGAATCCTCGTCTCCAATTAACTGAAGCCTCCCTTAAACCACCACCGCCTCCACACTTCCAATTTAACCCCTGCATTAATTTCTGTCGAATCCAGCCTCCAATTCAACCTCGACAATCCAGCCTCCCTTAAACCGAATCCTCGTCAATCCAACCTCGACAAAGTCCAGCGAATCCTCGTCCTCAATCCAGTTCATCGAAGCGTACCAGTAATTTCTGCGACATTAATTCAAACAACCATCCAATTAACCGTTAATTTCCTGCAATAATAACAAATTCAAAATTAAATAATATCCTTCCTAATTAGCAATGAACTCAATGAAAGCAGCACCATTAATCGACGAAGCAGAACCGTCCTCTGGTACCAATACTCGAAGCTCTCGTAATTGAATGGTAATTGACTGGTAATACGACGAAGCAGCACCATTAATCAAAATACCAGTAATTGACTGGTAATTGACTGGTAATACGACGAAGCAGCACCATTAATCAACATACCAGTAATTGACTAATCAAAATACCAGTAATTACCAGTCAATTACTGTACCAGTTACTGAAATACACTAAAATTAGATAATTCACTGGTAATTACCTTCGTCTCCTTCGTCTGTGAGCTTCGATCTCCTTCGTCTTCTTTGTCTTCGACTGAAAGAAATACAGTTTCGGATCAACCGTAAAAGTGTACACAAGGATAAACGAATGTAGTCGTACATTCGTGGCCATAACTTTCAGTGGGAAAATCCAATTAGAATGGTTCAAATTGGGTTAGATAGATAATGAGATTATATACAACCTTCATATAGAAATATATTTCATATGAACGAAGTATAAGTGTCGTTTCTGTGAAATACCGAAAGGGTGCAACAGTATGACATACAGTTAGTAAAACAGTCATAACTTTTGCATACGAACTCCAATTGGGCTGGGCCAAATTGGGTTGAGTAGATAATAAGATTATCTACAACTTTCGTGTTGGTTGATTTTCTGTCAGAGAAATTTATCAATTTCGTCTGGACAGAATACTGAACAGGTTCATACAGTTTTCTGTGTGAAAGGGTGTATATTGGATATACATGCCTTTTGGCTAATCCTTATCCTATTAGGTATAAATAGGATTTTCTCTCTCATCTTCACTAAGGAATTCAGAAGTAATTCAAAGCAATATTCTGCCCAAGACACAAGAAAAGAGCAAATTCAGATTTGATCTTTTGTGAGTGAAAAGGCACGAAGAGAGATTAATAGAGAATCGATCGAGATCAAGCAAGTGCATCGATACATCGTCTAGGCAGGTGTATCCGTGTCCGGCGTCTTCCGACTCAAGGTGGATACGTGTGGAGGAGCAACACTTGGGGCTCTCCGTTGTGATCGAACCGAAGGATCGAAGAACGGGAACGAACGGTGAAGGACGCACGGTATGGGACGCGCGTAAAGTCACCAACGTGACCGAAGGAATAGGAGGCAGCGATCAACCCTTCGTGTTCCATCAATTTGGAACTGGTATGGATCTAACCTTCTATTTGCATCGTACCCTCGAAGTCGTGGCGTGATCTCGGGAATCGGGGAATCGGACCGGGCTTACATATCCGCTGCGCGGGCCCGGGACCGGGGATATTCCCCCACATCCTTCCTCATCTTCTGTGAGCTCGTCGTTTGTGAACAATGGTGAAGCTCTCGTCGTTTGTGAACAATGGTGTCTTCGACTTCCTTCCTCCTCGTCTCCTTCTCTGTTTAATGGGCAATAGGGGTAAGCGGCGGCCGAAATCTAGGGTTTCTGATTAATCTTTGTCCCCTTCATCGTATCCTTCTCTGTTGCCTCGATCGATCGATCGATCGATCGATCGATCGAGAGAGAGAGAGAGAGAGAGAGAGAGAGAGAGAGAGAGAGATAGAGAGAGAGAGAGAGAGAGAGAGAGAGAGAGAGATAGAGAGAGAGAGAGAGAGAGAGAGAGAGAGAGAGAGAGAGAGAGAGATCGATCGTCACGATCGAGATCGATCGATCGTCACGACCGAGAGAGAGAGAGAGAGAGAGAGAGAGAGAGAGAGAGGAAGCGGCAGCTGCAAATGAAGGAGAAGAGAGAGAAAGCGTGTAGGGTTTAGGATATTTATATTGTTCGGTCCACGAATTAATGGTTAATACAGGGAAATTTCGGGGTTGCGAATCAGCCCCCAATTGATGACATGCGTCACGCTGATTCAATCACGAGTGGTGGGGGGAAATGGGGGGCTTCATATATGAGCTCTGAATTTATTCTCACCCACCTGCCAGGTATTATATCTATCTTCTTCACATACCGTCTTCATTGTTACATCATGTGATGATATAATGTGATACTAATTCAGGTCATAAAACTAATTATTATATATCGTAAAAGACAATCCGATAATATATATTGGTTATTAGACAAAGAGCACTTCACTAATTGAAATAAATCGATACAATGACATTGAATTCACCGGGGTGTATTGTATGAAATGTTCATGTGTTCATGTATAAATTTGAAACTTATTACTGGTACATTAATTTTTAATTTATAAATAAGATATAATAACTCACAAAATAAAGGCTTTATCAGCATTTTTTTTATAAATTTTTCTTTTTTAACAGAAGGTTTTGTGTTTTGTAAAAATGAAGAAGTAGACTAACTACATATGTTTTCCCCATCATGTCAATAAGAAAAGAGAAAATGAGACCGTCAAGCTCTAAAAGTAACAAAAAATTGTTAAAAGACAATCTTCCTTTTCTTCTCCTAAAGTTCACTCATTCAAGATGACCAAAAGAAGATATTAATTCCGAGCCCTTGATTATTGTGTTCTTTATCCATCATCACTGTAAGGACATGTTTGGATGACCGTGTTAGAAATTACCTGAAGTAAATTAACATTCCGCAAGTCGACTTTCCGGAAATGCACTTCAAATTTAAATGTTTGGATTCACGAAAGTGAAACTACTGGATTTATAGTTTTTATGTTTGGGTTGATGTAATTGAATTATAAATTTCAAGATTTATATCTACTAAAATTTACAAATAAATTTGGGCAAAATTTTATAAGAAGACACAATATGTTTCAGATTTACTACAATAGACCCAAATTGGGATTTTTTTCGCAACGGACACTGTAGCAGATACAGAAAATTGGGATTTTTTTCGAAAAACACATATTCCGTTGTAACGGACTTGGAGTCCGTTGCAACGGACCTTGTATAGGATGCGGGGGTGTGAAGAGAACTGTGAAAAACGCATATTCCGTTGCAACGGACTTGGAGTCCGTTGTAACGGAACCTGTATCAGATACGAGGTTGCGGGGATGCCAATGGTGTCTATTGGAGTCCGTGGTAACGGACTGGGTCCGTTATAACGGATGTCTACGCAGTTTTGTCCGTTGCAACGGACTATATGTTGCGTTGTAACGGACAGGTTTCTGGAAATTTGGACAAAGGTTTGCAGAAAATAGCGTTGTAACGGACCAAGGTTGCGTTGCAACGGACATGTTTCTGGCAATTTTGGCCATACTCCGGAATAAATAGCGTTGTAACGGACTGGTATTCCGTTGTAACGGAGTGCCAAGTATACAGGAGGTCCGTTGCAACGGACTGGTTTCTGGTTGCTGATTTTGTTTTCGTGATAACTTTGGCTACACAACTTGGAATTTTGAGTTCTTTATATCGATTTGATCGGCATCAATCATACTAGCATATAATTAGATAATTATTTAGAATAATTAGACTCCCAAATAAATACATATGCATTTATGAAAATCTTGTGATAGTGATATAATTGGATTATGTCACGGATTTAGAAACATGCAATGGCACGATCCCTCATAATATTTAAGTCATGGAAATGCCTTCCATATTCACAACCACTATGATCGGTACTACGTCTCACATGGGTTAAGGCCAAAGCCGACATGGGTTATTGTAGTCATCGACGGGGTGGCAAGCGTTAAATAGGGACTGATAAGGGTTAAGGCCAAAGCCGACTTATTAGTAGTTTATTTGAACGATACGATGAGTATGGTTGTGACTTAACCGTTCTAGCCAGTAAGGGTTGAGGCCAAAGCCGACTTGATTGGAAGTTCGGGGCATAGATAGGATGCACACACGGAACTGGGATTATATTGGATACGATCCATCACCGAAATCCTATAAAGGTTCAAGAGTCGCATTGGATGTGATTGGATATAATCCTACCTAAATAGCGAGATCCCATTCGTCTGCCAAAGCAACTTGTGGGAGGATCGTAAAATATGGGTCTTGAGTGTTATGGACTTGGAGTCCCGTATCGGTATGAGGGTTATCGATTCGATAAAATAACACTATCATATAATCATCATATAAGCCCTATAAGATAAGTACGCAACGTTAGTAATCAATCTTTTATTTCATTTGTAGAATATGTCTTCTAGTAACACCAACACCATGTCGATTAGATCGACTTTAGAAAAGGATAAGCTAGTGGGTCGGAACTACTTTGACTGGCACCGAAACCTGAGAATAGTTCTCAGGCAAGAGGGCAAGAGTCACGTATTGGATACGGAACTAGTGGAACCGGGCCCCGATGCTACGGCCGAAGAAAAGACCGCGTTTGAGAAACTTAAGAAGGACTCAAATGATGTTACGTGCCTCATGTTGGCATGTATGGACGCTAGTCTTCAAAAGCAGTTTGAGGACTCGGATGCGCACATCATAGACGTTGTGCTCAAGGAAATGTTCCAAGAGCAGGAGCGTATTGAACGGTTCAGTACGCTCAAAGAGTTGGTAAACTGCAAGATGCCTTCGGGGTCTTCGGTTAGCTCTCACGTTTTGAAGGTGCAAGCTCTCATAGACCGTCTTGAGAAGCTAGGAGAGAAATTGTCGAAGATTATGCAACAAGATTTGATCTTGTGTGCACTTCCTCCAATGTTTTCTCCGTTCGTGACTAACTATCACATGCATTCGATGGATAAGACGATCCCTGAGCTTCACGGAATGCTCAAGAATTTTGAATCGGAGACGTTAAAGTCGTCCGGAGAGAACAGGGCAAGAGTTGCCGGAAATGTTCTCACAATTCAGAATAAGGATCGTAAGAGATCAAAGTCCAAGGGCGGTTCGGCTAAGAAACGTTCGAAGCCGAATAAAAGGGGAAAGGAGAAATCCAAGGATGAGACGTGCTTTCATTGTCACAAGGCTGGACATTGGAAGCGCGATTGCAAGTCTTACCTCGAGGAGGTGAAGAAGGGCAAGGCGGTTTCAGCGACCGGCCTCTCAGGTATTAACGTTATTGAAGTTAATATTTCAACTATGACTAATTGGGTATTGGATACCGGTTGTGGGACTCATATTTGTCGAAATATGCAGGTTCTTCAAAATAGTCGAAGGTTGGAAAAGGGTGAAGTCGATCTACGCGTCGGGAATGGAGCAAGAGTTGCTGCGTTTGCCGTAGGAGTAGTTAATTTGACTTTACCTAGTGGACTTATTTTAGTACTAAATAATTGTTATTATGTACCGACATTATGTAAGAACATAATAAGTGTGTCGAAACTGGCCAATGATGGCTATGAATTCGTTATTAGGAATAATGAGTTTTCGATATGTAAGGATTCTATTATCTATGGAAATGTTCTGTTAGAAAATGGTCTTTATGTGTTGGATTTCGATCACGGAAATAATAAGTCCATATATAACGTTAATTCAAAAAGGATTAAACCTAAAGTTGATAATCGGACTTTCTTTTGGCATTGTCGTCTCGGTCATGTGAATGAGAAACGCATTGCTAGACTCCATAAAGATGGAATGCTAGACTCATTTGAATTGGATTCATTTGGGAATTGTGAATCTTGTTTGCTTGGCAAGATGACTAAGGCGCCGTTCTCCAAGGTCGGAGAGCGGTCCAACGATCTATTGGAACTCATACATTCCGATGTGTGTGGACCGATGAGCATCGAGGCAAGAGGAGGCTATCGATACTTTGTTACGTTTACGGACGATCATACTAGATACGGATATATTTATTTGATGCGTACGAAAGCGGAGACCTTTGAAAAGTTCAAAGAGTTTCAAAACGAAGTTGAAAATCAGCTTGGCAAGAAAATTAAAGCCATTCGATCGGATCGAGGTGGCGAATATTTGAGCTATGAGTTTGAAGATCATCTAAAAGATTGTGGAATAGTTCCACAATGGACTCCGGCAGGAACGCCACAATGGAATGGCGTGTCCGAGAGGAGGAATCGAATCTTGTTGGACATGGTTCGATCTATGATGAGTCAAACTTCCCTTCCAAAATCGTTTTGGGGATATGCCCTAGAGACAGCGGCTTACTTATTAAACCGCATACCTTCTAAATCGGTACCTAAGACACCATATGAGATATGGACCGGAAAAGTTCCGAAATTGTCTTACGTTAAGATTTGGGGATGTGAAGCTTATGTCCGCAGATTAATCGCGGATAAACTCGATCCCAAATCTGAAAAATGTTTATTTGTAGGTTATCCCAAGGAAACAAAGGGATATTATTTCTATCATCCATACGAGAACAAAGTGTTTGTTGCTCGTGGAGGTACCTTCTTAGAGGAGGAATTTATATCTAAAAGAATGGATGTATATGAAATAGATCTCGAAGAAATTCGAGAACCGCAAACAAACGTTGAACCGATGAACGTTGATCCGGTTTCCTCAAATGTTGAGGATCCGGAGTCAAGTGCACAAGGCGCAATTCGTAGATCGGGTAGGATTCGTCAAGAGCCTATACGATATGGTTTTATCGTGGCAAATGACGATGAAGTCGAATTCATAGATGATCCCGACATCTTATCGCGAGGCTATGAAAAGCGAGGATTCCGATAAGTGGCAAACTGCCATGAAATCCGAGATTCAATCCATGTACGATAATCAAGTTTGGAACTTGATTGATCCACCTCCCGGGGTTAAACCAGTGGGATGTAAGTGGGTTTTCAAGAAGAAGACCGACATGGATGGGAATGTGAACACTTATAAAGCACGGCTTGTGGCGAAAGGTTTCAAACAAATTCATGGTGTCGACTATGAAGAAACGTTTTCACCAGTAGCTATGCTTAAATCCATACGGATCTTACTTGCTATCTCTGCGTATTATGACTACGAGATTTGGCAAATGGATGTCAAAACCGCATTCCTTAACGGGAACTTAGAAGAGGATGTGTACATGACACAGCCCGAGGGTTTTGTCGATTCGAAGAGTCCGAATAAAGTGTGCAAGTTGCAACGATCCATTTATGGATTGAAGCAAGCTTCTCGGAGTTGGAACATACGTTTCGATGAAGTTATACGAGAATATAATTTCGTGAAAAACGTAGAAGAACCTTGTGTATACAAGAAGGTTAGTGGGAGCCGCGTAGTATTTCTTGTACTATATGTAGACGACATCTTGATCATAGGAAACGACATTCCGATGCTTACGGATGTTAAGAAGTATTTAAATACTCGTTTCGCTATGAAAGATTTGGGCGAGGCCGCCTATATATTAGGCATGAGGATTTATAGAGATAGATCCAAGAAGTTACTCGGCTTGAGTCAAAGCACGTACATCGACAAAGTGTTGAAACGGTTTTCAATGCAAAATTCGAAGAAAGGACTTCTTCCAATGTCGAGTGGCATATCGTATTCTAAAGCTCAATGTCCGACATCGAGCGAAGATAAGAATGCGATGAGTATTGTTCCATACGCTTCGGCGGTTGGATCAATTATGTATGCCATGATTTGTACGCGCCCCGATGTGTCGTATGCATTGAGCGTCGTTTCGCGTTACCAATCTAATCCAGGGGATATGCATTGGATCGCGGTTAAGAACATCCTTAAGTACTTACGAAGAACTAAGGATCAATTTCTAATTTATGGTGGAAAGACATCCGGGTTGGTCATCAATGGATATACCGACGCCAGTTTCCAAACATGTGTCGATGACTTTCGATCACAAAGCGGATACGTGTTTTGTCTAAATGGTGGAGCGGTAGTTTGGAAAAGTTCCAAACAACCCACGATAGCAGACTCTACAACTGAATCGGAGTATAGTGCGGCTTCCGAAGCGGCAAAGGAGGCGGTTTGGATCAAGAAGTTTGTGTCGGAGCTTGGTGTAGTCCCGAGCATCTCGGAACCTGTAGTTGTGTATTGCGACAATACGGGCGCAATAGCACAGTCCAAGGAACCGAGGGCACATCACCGCTCCAAGCACATACTCAGAAAATTTCACTTGATCCGTGAGATTTTGCAAAGGAAGGATGTGATCATTGAGAAGATTGATACTGACAGGAATGTTGCGGACCCGTTTACTAAGCCACTCTCGCAAGCTAAGCACGATTATCATGCGAAAGCTATAGGTTTGAGATACCTAGAGGAGGAAGAGAGTAGTTAGTTATCTAAAACGATAATTTCGTAGGACGAGATTAGTCTAATAGATTAGTAAACGTTGTATCACCCCAAACTTATCTTATAGTAATGCAATTTCAGAATTTTAAAATTTTTTCATTTTGCATCTATCTTATATGAAAACTGTGTGCTGGGTTGTGTAATATGATTGTTACATGAACCTTGATTTGAACTTGTGTGGACGTCGACATGGTTGAGGACCATGTGCAGCAAAACCGTCACACTTAAAGTGTCATTTCTAAACATCCCTAGTCGCGGATCAGCTTGCTTAAGAGAGAAGCATTTCTATTATTAGATAATAGACTGAACGCGTACACTAGTACGTTTGCCGAGGAGATGATTATGTTTTGCTAATCATGGGACAAAGGAGTTTGTCGAATCGGGAACGTAGATATATGTTAGGTTACATATATTGGATATGACCGAAGCCGCGAGACCATGACATGGTTTAGTCATTATAGATGGACTTGCGACGGATGGGGTTTTAGATTCTTCATACTTGAGGGGATCATTGATTGCGTTACGTGCGTAACACAATGCTTTGATATGATCTTACGCTCACCGTAACAGGGAGTTAAAAGGGTCATCATTGGGTATTGTCCGAAACACGGAATTCAATGTGAGTCCAAGATAGGAATTGTTTATTCCGAAAGGAAGAGATATCTCTTAGGCGCCGCTCGATGAGTCGATTAACGAAAACTGTGGCCACAGTCAATGATATTAATGGTTAATATCGATTGAAATTTGTTAACTCAACTCGGAATCGGGGAATAAGTATAGTTAATCAAATTATAAGGATGACTATTACCGTGCATTTTGATTAACGGATATCGTAAACAAGAGAACTAGTAACCGCTATTCGAGATAGGCACAATGATCACAATCATTTTTCGTTTAACATGGGTAGCTATGATGGAGTGACTAGATCCCGCTCATGAGCTTGTAGGCATTGGAAACAACATACTGCCATCGTTAAGTCGAACCTACATGGTCACACAACGAGTCGTACTAAGTCGGGCTTGATCATAAAATCGGCACATTGGATGTGCATAGCTTGGTATTTGATACGCGAGCTATATTCTCTAAAATCGTGCGTATTGGATATGCATGAGTACCTTTTAGGTAGATCTGAAATTGAGTGGGAGACTGAAAGAAATACAGTTTCGGATCAACCGTAAAAGTGTACACAAGGATAAACGAATGTAGTCGTACATTCGTGGCCATAACTTTCAGTGGGAAAATCCAATTAGAATGGTTCAAATTGGGTTAGATAGATAATGAGATTATATACAACCTTCATATAGAAATATATTTCATATGAACGAAGTATAAGTGTCGTTTCTGTGAAATACCGAAAGGGTGCAACAGTATGACATACAGTTAGTAAAACAGTCATAACTTTTGCATACGAACTCCAATTGGGCTGGGCCAAATTGGGTTGAGTAGATAATAAGATTATCTACAACTTTAGTGTTGGTTGATTTTCTGTCAGAGAAATTTATCAATTTCGTCTGGACAGAATACTGAACAGGTTCATACAGTTTTCTGTGTGAAAGGGTGTATATTGGATATACATGCCTTTTGGCTAATCCTTATCCTATTAGGTATAAATAGGATTTTCTCTCTCATCTTCACTAAGGAATTCAGAAGTAATTCAAAGCAATATTCTGCCCAAGACACAAGAAAAGAGCAAATTCAGATTTGATCTTTTGTGAGTGAAAAGGCACGAAGAGAGATTAATAGAGAATCGATCGAGATCAAGCAAGTGCATCGATACATCGTCTAGGCAGGTGTATCCGTGTCCGGCGTCTTCCGACTCAAGGTGGATACGTGTGGAGGAGCAACACTTGGGGCTCTCCGTTGTGATCGAACCGAAGGATCGAAGAACGGGAACGAACGGTGAAGGACGCACGGTATGGGACGCGCGTAAAGTCACCAACGTGACCGAAGGAATAGGAGGCAGCGATCAACCCTTCGTGTTCCATCAATTTGGAACTGGTATGGATCTAACCTTCTATTTGCATCGTACCCTCGAAGTCGTGGCGTGATCTCGGGAATCGGGGAATCGGACCGGGCCTACATATCCGCTGCGCGGGCCCGGGGCCGGGGATATTCCCCCACATCCTTCCTCATCTTCTGTGAGCTCGTCGTTTGTGAACAATGGTGAAGCTCTCGTCGTTTGTGAACAATGGTGTCTTCGACTTCCTTCCTCCTCGTCTCCTTCTCTGTTTAATGGGCAATAGGGGTAAGCGGCGGCCGAAATCTAGGGTTTCTGATCAATCTTTGTCCCCTTCATCGTATCCTTCTCTGTTGCCTCGATCGATCGATCGATCGATCGAGAGAGAGAGAGAGAGAGAGAGAGAGAGAGAGAGAGAGAGAGAGAGAGAGAGAGAGAGAGAGAGAGAGAGAGAGAGAGATCGATCGTCACGATCGAGATCGATCGATCGTCACGACCGAGAGAGAGAGAGATCGAGATCGAGAGAGAGAGAGAGAGAGAGAGAGAGAGAGAGAGAGAGAGAGAGGAGAAGCGGCAGCTGCAAATGAAGGAGAAGAGAGAGAAAGCGTGTAGGGTTTAGGATATTTATATTGTTCGGTCCACGAATTAATGGTTAATACAGGGAAATTTCGGGGTTGCGAATCAGCCCCCAATTGATGACATGCATCACGCTGATTCAATCATGAGTGGTGGGGGGAAATGGGGGGCTTCATATATGAGCTCTGAATTTATTCTCACCCACCTGCCAGGTATTATATCTATCTTCTTCACATACCGTCTTCATTGTTACATCATGTGATGATATAATGTGATACTAATTCAGGTCATAAAACTAATTATTATATATCGTAAAAGACAATCCGATAATATATATTGGTTATTAGACAAAGAGCACTTCACTAATTGAAATAAATCGATACAATGACATTGAATTCACCGGGGTGTATTGTATGAAATGTTCATGTGTTCATGTATAAATTTGAAACTTATTACTGGTACATTAATTTTTAATTTATAAATAAGATATAATAACTCACAAAATAAAGGCTTTATCAGCATTTTTTTTATAAATTTTTCTTTTTTAACAGAAGGTTTTGTGTTTTGTAAAAATGAAGAAGTAGACTAACTACATATGTTTTCCCCATCATGTCAATAAGAAAAGAGAAAATGAGACCGTCAAGCTCTAAAAGTAACAAAAAATTGTTAAAAGACAATCTTCCTTTTCTTCTCCTAAAGTTCACTCATTCAAGATGACCAAAAGAAGATATTAATTCCGAGCCCTTGATTATTGTCTTCTTTATCCATCATCACTGTAAGGGCATGTTTGGATGACCGTGTTAGAAATTACCTGAAGTAAATTAACATTCCGCAAGTCGACTTTCCGGAAATGCACTTCAAATTTAAATGTTTGGATTCACGAAAGTGAAACTACTGGATTTATAGTTTTTATGTTTGGGTTGATGTAATTGAATTATAAATTTCAATATTTATATCTACTAAAATTTACAAATAAATTTGGGCAAAATTTTATAAGAAGACACAATATGTTTCAGATTTACTACAATAGACCAAAAAGTTTGAAAATTTGAGATATGACCCTCAGACATGTAGAAATTGGTTTTTTCCTTGATATATTAACCCATATTGCATCCATATATATATACCCATATTGCATATGTATATCTAAAATCTATATTATTTGAAAAAAAAACATCAAAATAAAAATCGTAATTTTTTTTATCAGATCTTAATAAATTAAAATTATAAGTATTTTATATCGAGAATAATCATATTTTTCAAAGAAAATAATTTTGACATAAAAATTATTATGTTCAAGTATAAGTATGGATCATATTTTCATTTGATAACTAAAAAATTAATCAAACACAATAATTTAAATGAAATATATAAATATTAATTTTGTATACATCATGTTTTAATATTCTGAAATACAAGTAATGTTTTAAAACAATTTATAATATTTCTCAATATTTATAATTTATGCAAATATTAATTATATTTTAAACTATTTCCGTGTTTCTTTGAATTGGTAATGAGTTTAGCGTTACAGTTCATTACTAATTATTAGAAAACGCAAATATTTAAAATATAATTCATATTTATAAATATTAAGGAAATGACAAAATAATTAGAAATATTTTAAAATAATATATAAAATCAATATTTAAAATAATTTTAGTTATTTTGAGATTATGATGATTAATTATATTCTTATATTAACACAATGAAAATATAATTTATACTTATATTTAAATGTAATAATTTCTTGACGTAGATTTGTGTTTATTTATTTATTTATATTATTGTGGGCAGTGTTTAATTATTTATTCAGATTATTGTGCTTGGTTAATTTTTTCAATTAACATAATGAAAATATAATCCCTATTTAAGTAGAGGTTATGTTGTGATGTATCTCCACTTCATGTAAATTTGAGGGGAGGTTGAGTTGCAGGAAAAGAGAGAGACAATGTAAGTCGACTTGCAGTAGTTTGACAAATTACATCAAACCAAACAACAAAAAATAGATTAATGCAGTAGTTCGACTTACAATCTGACTGATTTACTGCAAAACAAACATAGTTGACAATATTGATTATGAGAGGAAATAAACAATGGTTTTATAGGTGTGATGGACGAGTAAAGTTAATGGATCGAAAAGTTGGGTTTATGAGAGGGTTGGTGGAAATTATTATTATTATAAAGTTATTAAATATAAATATACAATACAAATTTTTTAAATGTAAATATAGGAATATTTTTTTTAGTAAAGTGAATATAGGATTATTAAATTAATTAATTAGTTATTAAAATTTAATTTTCATAAATTATTAAGTTACTTAAATTATTATATTACTAAAATATTAAAGTATTAACTTTATTAAAATTTGAAATATAAATAGTTAAGTAATCTAACTTCAATTATATAAATGGATCAATATATATATATATATATATATATATATATATATATATATATATATATATATATATATATATATATATATATATATATATATATATATATATATATGAGGGAGGCTAACCTACTTAATTAAGTACCAAAGATTTGGTACTTAATATTTTTTAACCATTGAATTTGCATTGAGATTTGTGTTTTTACAACATGATCACGAAATTTTGTGCACATCAATAAATGCACAAATCTCAATGCAAATTTAATGGTTAAAAATTATTAAGTACCAAATCTTTGGTACTTAATTAAGTAGGTTAGCTTGCCTCATATATATATATATATATATATATATATATATATATATATATATATATATATATAAAATTAAATAATATAAAATACTAAAATAATGTTAATAATATATTTTAGTAAACTAACACAAAATAACATAATTAATCTGAAATAGCCAAATTTAACTTGATTTAACTAAATAACCTAAAATAACCTAATTTATCTAGTACTCTTAACTCACATGAACCTCCAACAAGTCCAATTAGTAAATATGATGATCCATGATTACGAAGATTACTCTTGGAGAAATGATTGAATAACAATATCGAATGCGGCGAGAATGTCGGGCCTTTTTTCTGATGACAACATGGTTTTCCGTAAATGGTTGATTGATGATGTAATAAGAACACTAAGAGTTAAAATAACTTACAAGGTGGAGTAGGAATATGATTTTAATTTTTTTCTACAAATCTCTAAGTTTTCTGCAAAAATGAAATTTATTTGGAATTTTTGGTTTTTTTATAGAGAAGACGCATAAAAGGAAGAAAATGAAAGGAGGGGAAGAAGTATTTAGTAGAGCTGGCAAAATCTGACCTGATCTGAAACCCGAACGACCCGATAATCCGAAAGATCCTTAAACCGAAACGATCCGAACCCGAAATGATCCGATCCGAACCCGACCCGACCCGTCCGATTGCCACCTCTAAGTATTGGAGAGGGGGGAGGGCTTAACTGAAGTTGTTGCGGTCGACAAAAGAAGAGTTAGTTTCCACTTAATGCCTCGTGACTCACAAACATTTGCCTCCTCGGGACTATCCGAGAATGCCTCGGGATTCCTCGATCCTACCTGCTGGAGCAGTTTAAGGAGTGCCCGATGCTATCGAAGAATCACTGCTCTACTTTCTCCTTCTTCTCCGCCACCCCCTCTTCCCCATCCCCTTCCAAGTAAGTTCTTTCTCTGACGTTGCTGTATGGATTCCTCCTAATCTGTTAATTAGCTATAATTAGCCTAATTAAGGCTCGATTTATTCTTAATTTGACAACTGATTCACATTAACGTGCAATTTTATCACAATTAACTCTCAAACTGGTATGCTAATTGATAATTGGATCAATCATATATCTTTTGTTGCGGGGTGAACAAATTGTTGTGGTATTACAACGATTGGCTATCAGTTGCGTCCCATTTTCAGGATTCACATTATATTTTCGGTACACAAGACTTGCTTTATATTCCACCATAATAACAATTCTTATACAAACTTGGATGTGCGTAACAAAGAATACTCGACTAAACAAGAAGAATAAGCGAAATAGCCTCTTTCCTTTATCAATGTAATTTATTCACAAAATTTGTGAATATTTGAGTTTTTTCATTTTTTTTATGGATGAAATTTAGAAATAGTAAAGAAATCCAATTTCTAACAATATAAACTTCTCGCAAAAAAAAATCCTATTTTCTGAAAACAAAATGCTATACATACGACAGTAAATTTATTATACATTGGCTCATTAAACAATCGAATAATTCTTTCTCCAAATCTTGCGAGACCTTTCGTCTAATCAAATGCATTACGCAATTCATAACAGGAGAATCACAAGGCAATACAATGGGCCCATCATTCGATAAACCAAAATGTTCCTCTGATAATCTAAATAGTTCTTCGAATATTTTTCTATTCAAATACTCGAACGGAACCATGAATCTTTCTCCCTCGATAGTATAAACCACGAAATGACCTTTCTCCGCCATTTTTCTTCTCCCAAAAGAAGTTCTTCTCTCGAATTTCTTCGCTATTTCGATGAATCTTTATGGATGTGTTGAGAATATATCCATGAAATATTATCTACTTACTTATATAGCCAAAGAAAAATTAATTTCAAAAGACAAATGCATGTGATAGTAGATATGATATAATCTTAGTGGGGCTAAATGGTTTACATAATGGGTGAACATTTAGATTTCCATGAATGTTGAAACACATATTTCTTAGCTCATGTCTTGAAATATTGATGAGGATTCCGGACAATAAAAGTACATGTCCAGCTCATTCAATTAATGTATCCCAAACTTGTCTTAATATGTTACTTTTCTTCCATCTTGAATCTTGATATCTAATGACAATTGAATTGAATTTGACAAGGGACAAAACCATGTGTTTTGATATATGAGTATAATTTAATGGGCACATTCGTGGGGTAATTGATCATTTTCGAGAATATAATTACGAAGTATTGTTTTCGAAGAAAATATTAGCCCGTACATTTTCGAGAATAACCGAAAACTATGCGGGCCTTCGATATAGACACCACCATTTGGCAAGTGTTTTTTTGAAATAGAGCCTAGAGTACGAAACGTGCTCTTACGGTTCTATTTTTTATTTATTAAAATTAAAATAGCTACATTTTGCAGTTTAGGAACCAAGACATACATTATCTCAATCAGTTGACTAAATAAGTTTTTCTATCTGGCTAAAAGAGCTGAAGTCGTCTATAAATATGCCGCGCACCACGAATGAATTGTGTTACGACATTCAACTTGTATGAGGATCGGCATACGTCCTTGTTTCTTGAATATTATGTTGTTACGTTCTTTCTAGATTTCCCAGATGCACGTTACCCACCGACTGCTTGGGTTGTTCGAAGAAGTTGAGCAGAGAGAGCGCACCTTGTCGAAGTAGCGGATGAAGGACTCCTCTAAATCAGTTGGAAGGTCACATAACACAAAACACTCGCGAGAAAATTCACATTGAGAGAATAAGTGATCCGTAGTTTCTAGCTTAGTATTCCACAACACACAACGTGGCCCGTGTGGCCAACCCCGTTTTTGCAAATTTTGTTGGGGCAAAATACGGTCATGGCCTACTAACCATAAAAATATTTTAATTTTAAGTGGTATCCATAACTTGAAGATGTTGGTTGCCCAATCTACTTCAATTCCCGGATTCGTGACGAATATATATCTTTTTTGTGGATAAAGGAGTCACATTAATCCCGGTGATTTATCAGCCAATTTTTTCAAATCCTTAATGAAGTAGGAGACAAATGTTTCGCTTACTTATTGTTAACTCCAAGGGTCTTGTATACCATAAATTTTTTTGACATGTGTTGTCCACAAAGCCTCACTCTTAAAATCTAGTTGGAAGACATTTATCATTATACCCAAACAACCATGCATAATCGGGAGACACACTTGTTTCCAACTTGCAAGACATTTATCATTGTTAAGTTTCTCCACTCCTCTCCAAAAGAAGGAGAGAATAAGTTTTATGAGCTCTTTGAGCAACCATTGGGGCAGAAGAAATACTTGCACATAATAATTAGGCAGGGCGCTATTTGGCAAGTGTTGTACGTTTGTCGTATTGTTCAAAATGTTGCCCCTCGTATAATATAAAAAAATGAAAACAAAAATATTTTACATATTTTCTTTACGAAAAATCAGTGAAAATTATATTTGTACTACTGAAAATCAATCAAACACCTAAAATCAGTAAAAAGAAGTAAATACTTATGAAATTTCAGGCGTGGCCTCATGTTTTGAAGTCCCAAAGTAACAAGTAAATCATAATTACTAATACTAATTAACATAATCATAATAGGCTAATAGCCATTCAATAACGGTAACAAAAATTGAAAGAAGAACAGATTTGGCACTTCAAATTAATATATGAATCTGATATCAATATTAGTACATCAATATTTGAATATGTACATGTTTCTATATTTCGTATCAATATAAATATATATAGGGCAGGATTATATATGATGTTTTCAAAACTCTCTTCAATATTATTTTGGAAATTTTTTAATTTTTTAATTAATATTATTAACTGAATGGATTAACAGATTAATTAATCGATTAATTGAATTGACATGTATTAATTTATATTAATATTAAAATATTAAAGTGAATTAACAAATTAATTAATCATCTCATATAATATGTTCGAGGCGAGTTTGCAGACATAATATATTTTCCCAATAAATATCCAGGCATATAATCGATAAAATACAATTATTTTATTTAAATACGATTATTTTACATCCTAATGTTTTATTTTATTATTATTTATCATGCTGGTCTTATGCAACACAACTTTATTCACTATTAATTCTCTATCCCCGTAGCCCACTCATGATTCATTTCCCTTCAAAAATAATATAATAAAGTCATGCACGGCCTTTCAAAGTCACTAGTCTCCTAACCTATGTTGCGCGGATACTTCAAAAATTGAACCGCTCAATCTCGAGCTTTTTCTTTACGCTCCAGCTCCATTTTCAAGCTTTATTTCGGTTTCGGCTTTCGTCCTTCCATTCATCTTCTTTTCACTCACGAGTTTACCCTTTATTCATCTCTTTCACCCAAACAAGTAATTCCGGACGGCAAAATCGATATAATCAGATAGAATCGGTACTCCGACCCGAATCGAGTGGAATCGGACAGGCGGTGGCCAACTCCGGCTCGAGTCGGCCGACTCTATGAACCATGGTTCCTTCAATAGACTCCAAAAATTAACTGTGATTCGTTCTTACTCACTAAATGGAAAACGGACAAAAATCGATACATGGAATGGTTTCTTATGGATTCGATCGGCGGTTAACTCGCGAAGGCGACTGAGAATTAGTGGTGTGGCGGTAACCTGGCCTCAAGAGTGATTAGTTTGAAGGCGACTTGGCATGACGAAGACGAGCATGAGATTCCCTCTTTTTTAATCGCTAGAAGAACCTGGGCTTGCTTTCTCTTTCTATTATAACTGAACATTGTGAGAATGTGCTTTTTTCTTTAATTCGGAGCCTTCTAATTTAAGGGGGGGGGGGGGGGGGGGGGGGGGGGGGGGGGAGTCTTAGACAAATGTGGACTCCTTCCTTATAGTTGGCCGGACTTGATCAAATCATTCTAAAAAATAAAATATATCATATGTGTGGGACCTTTTAAAACTAAGAAATTTACTAAAGGAGGGAAAAAATGCACTTGTATCATTAATGAATAAAGAGATTTATATATTATTTTCTTCTTCCAATTGTGGTATCATATGTATGAATTTGTTAGACAAAGACGTGGACAAAGAACAAACAGATTAAAAAAGTAAAATAAAAAAATAAAGGAAAACAAGAAGAAGCTAAATCTAGTGATAGCGTGAAAGAGAAGAGAGAAAACGAAGAAAAGAAACGACATAATAAGATTGAAAAAGGGTCAGGAAATTTGTCAAAAGAAGAAAAAAGACAAAAATATTGTGACCGAAGTTATGTCTTGATCGTGCTACAATCGCGGTTATGAAGATCACGAATAGATGTGAAATATCTCGTGCATTATTTCCATGGAATCACTACGTGTTTATTGCACGAATTGGCAGAATCATTTTAGAAATCATGTTTCATATTATTATTTTATCTTATGGCTGTTCAAATATAATTTTAGAAATCACGTTTCAAATATAATTTCAGTTGTTTTGTAGTGTACTAGTGTTGAAGGAATCATATGGGTAATTTGGAAGTTTCTCAGGTTATTAAGAATTATATTTATAAAATAAAAAATGCATGTCAAATATGAAACCTTGTGATTTAATTTTACATTACAAATGCTATTTTTTTTGTTATGTTGTGTTCTTTTAAAAAATAGGTGGTAGAGTTATTGAGTGGGCTTACTGAGATTACAAAAGATCTTTCAATCTTTGTGATATATCAAGCTTGCTGTTTTCTTAAATTCACAACTACAAAGGATCTTTCAATGTTTTAACAAGGAATAAGTTAGTGAATCTATATTATTGTGTAACCGAAGGAGGGTGATAGACACGATCAGATTTTATATTTGTGTTTTTTGAGAAAGACATAAATTGTGGGGTTCAATTACAAAAACGACTTCAGATATTTCAAAACATGAGACCGGCCCTGCACATAACACTTATATCTTATATTATAGGCAAGCAATTTGATTGTTATTACTCAAACTCCAAGAGAATGTCAATTAACCAATTAATACATCATGAAATTCAAGAACATGAGCATATTTTTCGTCAGTTATAATTGCCGTCCGTTGCACGATCCCTCAACATCAGTCTTCCAATATTTTGGCTAGGAGCCGGTGCCTCGGCGGCATGTGCCTCTGTTGACAAGAAAAGACAGCAACAAATACAACATAAGTACAAATACAACATGAGTATATGATAGGCACGACATATCAAGAAATTTTATTAAAAGAATGTATATTATATATATATGTCTGAATATACGGTATAACCTAACATCTCAAACTTTTAAAAGTATATATATATATATATATATATATATATATATATATATATATATATATATGTCTGAATGTATATTATAACACCGAAAGAAGGTGTTATATATATATATATATATATATATATATATATATATATATAGAGAGAGAGAGAGAGAGAGAGAGAGAGAGAGAGAGAGAGAGAGAGAGAGGCTAAACTACTTAATTAAGTACCAACATTTTGGTAATTAATGTTTTTTCACCATTGAATTTGTATTGAGATTTGTACATTTAATGATGTGCACGAACTTTCATGATCATCATGAAAAAACACAAATCTCAATGCAATTTCAATAGTGAAAAATCATTAAGTACCAAAGTGTTGATACTTAATTAAGTACTTTAGCCCCCCCCCTCTCTCTCTCTCTCTCTCTCTCTCTCTCTCTCTCTCTCTCTCTATATATATATATATATATATATATATATATATATATATATATATATATATATATATATATATATATATATAGAGAGAGAGAGAGAGAGAGAGAGAGATAGAGAGAGGCTAAAATACTTAATTAAGTACCAATATTTTAGTACTTAATATTTTTTCACCATTAGATGTGTATTGAGATTTGTGCATTTAATGATGTGCACAAATTTTCATGATCATCGTGAAAAAACACAAATCTCAATACAAATCCAATGATGAAAAAGCATTAAGTACCAATATGTTAGTATTTAATTAAATAGTTTAGCCTCCCTCGATATATATATATATATATATATATATATATATATATATATGAAGAAAAAGAAAATTTTATATTTTAAATAACATACTACTGGCATTGAGGCAGATCCAACAAGCATAACTGCATCCCAAATTCCACCAAGTCGGATGTTCAATATGGCATTTTCGTATGCATCTGTCGGTGCACGCTAAGTCCGCTTCAGTATTATTAAATTGGGTAATCACCATCATTGCCAAGAAAAGGATAATTACGCTATTTTTTTGGCTAGCCATCTCTTAGAAGACAAGCGATCTTTTGTATATATTTTTTACTCTTGTTGGCAACACGAATTTATTTGGAGATACTTATATGTGATGAATTTTCTATTTTTGGGGTTTTGTTTTACGTCGAATAAGTTATTAGTGTTACTACGATTAAATTGTTAATGGCTGAAAATGAATGCGCCGCAAGAAAGAACTAATACTTCATAAAAAAATCTAAAATATAATAGGAATAGAAACTTAATATCGTTAATTAATTAGTAAGTTATTTAATTATCTGTGCAATGTTGAAAGGATGTTAAAAACATCTGCAAGATTCTATATGTGAACATTTATGCCATGATATGAAATGGTGTGTGTCAGTATGAATGTTTGGGTACGTTTGAATGAAACTTATTTTATGTGTAGCATTGGTATGTTTTGGTTTGGCTGAAATAGCATTTGTTCGGGGGACGGAACTAGTTATTTCGCCACCTAAAATTACGAAACACATGCTCGTTTCACCATTTATGATGGGGAAACAACTTAAAACAATTGGTTGCATGTTAAAGTGGATCAAAAGAGTTAAATGAGGTCAAAGATACAAAAAAAATAGTTTAACTTGTTTCGCCATCTTAGATGTCCTTACACAATATTTTTAAATTTATGTACCGTCAGAGTTGTCAGATTTCGCTGCTTTGACAGTGAAGAGAAATAAAATGTTGTGCTTCGCAATGTAAAATGATGAAACAATCTAAATTGATGATTTTTGTGGACTTTTTACCTGGTTTGAGTGATTGAAAACCCAGTTTAAAAGAAAAAACAGTTTTAAGTTATTTCGTTATCTACAGACATGTGTTTTAAAAATTAATTCTGTAAATTGACTCCATCCAACATTATCGTCGCAGATCAAGCCAAAAAAAATTATATACATTAAAAAAAATAGAATGTGTTATGCGGTAAAATAATTTGTGTATTAAAAATGTATCTAGGGATGTCTATGAAAGGTCATAACTAGGCCCGATAATTTCAAAGACATATGACGATAATTAGTATTAGGGATATTCGTAATTCTACTCAATTTCTCATCTTCTTTCCCCTGAACATATTTCAGATTAAAGAAGTCAATAACTAAATTTGTTAATTTATAAAGTAGTATTTTATATTAATAAAGTTTATTATGCATGTATGTGTGAATGGTCATGTTCATGAATGTTATGGACACATGTGAAAGGTTATGTTCACACTATTGAAGAGTCATATTCATGGATCATAGACACTAGTGAGGAGTCATGTTCACACTAGTGAGGAGTCATGTTCATGAACCATGCAGCCTATAAATAGAGATCTAGTTTGTGTCATTTGAACACCAGAAAATGGCAATTCTAAAACAAAAAGTAAAACCTTAACCAATAATTTTAAAGAAATATATATAAAACTATTTTTTTCCTCGCGTAATTAGGCGAGAGTTTTCGAATATGTAATGATTTACTTTTTTCAAATATGTAATTGGATTCTATTTTTTTTTTGTCTAATTGTTCACACATCTATTTTTGTATATATATTTTTAATTCCCATAAATTTTTTGGATATTGCACAAAAAATTCTATCCTTTGGTAAACACCAAAAAACTCTCTCTACCAAACTATCCTTCTATTTTCATATATAATAACCAATGTTTTAAATTGCGATATAGCGGTCCATTGCGCTTGGACTGTAATTTACATATGATCACCGATATTGCGCCATATTGCGGCGATATTGCGGCACTATTTAGTAGGTTGCGGTGTTGCGTTTTATAAATATTTATTGCGATTTGCGCTATGGCGGCGCAATTGCGCCGCAATTTAAATCATTGATAATAACTAAAAAAAAGCTTTTCCTATTTTTTTATCAATTTTTAGAAAATTCTTAATTAATGATTTGAAGTCTCTGATTGAATAATCCTATATATAATCCATGATTCCAAATTAATGATTCCAAATCATGATTACAAAATCCGCCACATAAAATTAGAATACTATTTTTGGACGATCGCCATTAGAGAGAGCCTTGCGGAGAGAAGCTGAAAGAGAGACGATGATTCCTTGATCTGACGTGGTGGAGCTGTTTAGTGTTGATAAGCCCAAGCCCGAAATAATAAATCAAGTTTAATTAGCCCAATTAATGTTAGGGAAAGTTGTTTTAAGGAAAGTAATTTAGGAAATTATTATAGGGCAAGATTTATTATAGGAAAGTAATTTAGGAAATAAGTTTTAAGGCGAGGTATAATTCCTTGTAATGCAAGTTTATGGAGCCTATAAATAGGCCTTAGATGTTTAGGGATTAATCACATTGAAAAGTATCATCAAATATCAATTAGAAAAAGAGAGAAAGACTTGTAAGAGACTATTAGAATTATAAGAGAGAGTTTTTTGTTTATTAGAAATTTCTATTAGAAATTCATATTCGAATTCCGTATTACCAACAAATTGGTATCAGAGCGATGGCGAGTTCTGGGAGTGTTTTTGGCCATATACCGCTACCGCGATTGACGAAGACGAATTACGAAGTATGGAGTATCCAGATGCGGGCGTTACTCGGTGCGCAAGATGTTTGGGAGATAGTCGAAGCTGGCTACATGGAACCGGTTGCCGAAACGGAGCAGACGGTAAACCAATTAAAAGCAATGAAAGAGAAACGAGTGAAGGACAAGACCGTCCTGTACCTGTTGTACCAAGCTGTAGACGAGTCGGGTTTTCAGAAGATTGCCGGCGCGAAAACTTCGAAGGAAGCATGGGACACTTTGGAGAGGGTGTTCAAGGGTGCCGACCGAGTGAAGCAAGTAAGGCTTCAGACTTTGCGAGGCGAATTGGAGTCCATGAAGATGTAGGAATCAGAGGGAGTATCCGACTACATCTCGCGTGTACAAGCAGTGGCGAATCAGTTAAAGGGCAACGGAGAAGCTCTAACCGACGCAAGAGTTGTTGAGAAGATTCTACGATCTCTGACCAAGAAGTTCGAAAACGTGGTGTGCGCTATTGAAGAGTCGAAAGATTTAGATCAAATGACCGTTGATGAATTGGCAGGTTCACTCGAGGCACACGAGCAGCGAAAGAAAAAGAAGGAGAACGAGGCACACCAAGAAGCTCTGCAAGTCAAGACGACCATAGATGAAGATAAGGCGATGTACGCTGAGAACAATCGAGGAAGAGGACGCGGCCGTGGAGGTCGATTTGGTGGTCGAGGCAGAGACGGAAACTATAATTCCGAAGAAAAGAAGCAACCGAATCAGCAAAATTGGCGCGGCCGAGGACGAGGTCGTGGACGAGGAAGCTGGTCGAGTCGAGCAAGTGTCGAGTATTACAACTGCGGCAAGCCTGGACACTACGCGAAGGAGTGCTGGTCCGAGAAAAAGGTAAAAGAAAATGCCAACCTAATAGAGAAGGAGGCAAATGATGGTGTTCTCATGATGGCTCACAAAGACACCACATCGGAGAACGATACGATCTGGTACCTCGACACCGGCGCAAGCAACCACATGTGCGGGCACAAACACCTTTTCTTAGAGATGAAGGAGCTAGACGATGGACACATGTCATTTGGAGATGCGTCAAAGGTCCAAGTAAAGGGTAAAGGTAAAATTCGATTCTATCAGAAGGATGGTAAAGAAGGACATATCGAAAATGTCTATTACGTGCCTGAGATGAAGAGCAACATAATCAGCATGGGGCAACTATTGGAGAAAGGATACTCGGTCTTCATGAAAGATCGAACGATGCAGCTGAAGGACAAGCAAGGTCAATTAGTTGCGCGTGTTGAGATGGCAAAGAATCGAATGTTCAAGCTCAACCTGAGAAGTGTGCAGAGAATGTGCTTACGAGTCGACATGGAGGATAAAGCTTGGCTCTGGCATTTGCGGTTTGGACACTTGCACTATGGAGGCTTGCGAGAGTTGGCAAAGAAGGACATGGTGCACGGTCTGCCAGATATGGACTACACGAGCAGATTTTGCGAAGGTTGCGTACTCGGTAAACATGCAAGAGTCCCATTTCAGAAGAAGGCAAAATATGAAGCAGCAAACCCTCTCGAGCTGGTGCACACCGACATTTGTGGTCCGATCACACCGAAATCGTTCAGTGAGAAAAGGTATTTTATTACATTCGTTGATGATTACACTAGGAGGACCTGGGTTTATTTTTTGAAGGAAAAATCCGAGGCATTCGAAGTGTTCAAAAGGTTTAAGGTGCTTGTCGAGAAGATGACCGGGCGATACATCAAAGCTTTGCGGTCAGATAGAGGCGGTGAGTACACGTCAACCGCATTTACGAGCTTTTGTGAGGAGCAAGGGATTAAGAGATTCTTGACTGCGTCATACTCGCCTCAGCAAAATGGTGTGGCCGAGAGGAAGAACCGGACCATTCTCGACATGGTTCGATCGATGTTGAAGAGCAAAGGAGTGCCAAAAGAATTTTGGGCCAAGGCGGTACAGTGTGCGGTGTATGTACAAAATCGATGTCCTCATGCGAAATTTGGCGAGAAAACACCTCAAGAAGCGTGGAGCGGCATGAAACCGACGGTGTCGCATTTCAAGGTGTTCGGAAGTGTGGCGTATGCACATGTACCAGATCAAAGTAGGACGAAGCTCGATGATAAAAGCAAGAAGTTCGTGTTTATTGGATATGACGAGAAAACGAAGGCATACAAGTTGTACGACCCGATTGAAAGAAAAGTTGTGGTGAGCCGAGATGTCCATGTGAATGAGAAGAGCGCATGGGACTGGAATAAGAAGTGTGAGATGGAAAATGAGGAAGCCGAGTCAGAAGAGTCCGAGAAAGAAGAATCCTCAATTGTTGTACCGACTAGCCCCGAATTACCTGATGATGAAGACGAGCCGAGACAGACACGCACGAGGAGCTTACGAGAGTTGTATGATGCAGCTAGTGAGGTACATCTTGTTTGTCTTTTGGCAGATGCGGATAATATTTCCTTTGAAGAAGCCGTGAGAAACAAGAAATGGCAAGCCGCGATGGATGAAGAGATTGGGGCTATCGAGAAAAACAAGACGTGGGACTTGGTCGAGTTACCAAAAGGATGCAGGCCCATAGGAGTCAAGCGGGTGTACAAGAAAAAGAAAAAAAATTTGAAGACGATGATCGGGATGATGAAGAGGCTTGTGCTTAAGGGAGGAATTTGTTGATAAGCCCAAGCCCGAAATAATAAATCAAGTTTAATTAGCCCAATTAATGTTAGGGAAAGTTGTTTTAAGGAAAGTAATTTAGGAAATTATTATAGGGCAAGATTTATTATAGGAAAGTAATTTAGGAAATAAGTTTTAAGGCGAGGTATAATTCCTTGTAATGCAAGTTTATGGAGCCTATAAATAGGCCTTAGATGTTTAGGGATTAATCACATTGAAAAGTATCATCAAATATCAATTAGAAAAAGAGAGAAAGACTTGTAAGAGACTATTAGAATTATAAGAGAGAGTTTTTTGTTTATTAGAAATTTCTATTAGAAATCCATATTCGAATTCCGTATTACCAACATTTAGGAGTACCAGATCCGATCCAGGAATCAGTGCTCTCCTCTCTCCTTCCTCTCCGCCACCTCCTCTTCCCCTTCCAGGTGTCCTTTCTCTGACATTGTTGTATTGATTCCTCCTAAGATGTCCTTTAGCGATAGTTTAGCCCAATTAAGCCTTAATTTCTCCTTAACTATGCTATTAAGTCACATTAAAACGCAATTTTGACACAGTTAACTCTCAATTTGGCACGATAACTAATAATTGGATTTGATCACTTATATTTTGTGGTTTCCACTTTCTTTTTTCTTTTGTTGCAGGCTGAACAAGAATAAAAAGCAAGAATACACTCCTCCTTCCTTTGTCGATGTAATTTCTTCACTAAATTTTTGAATATTTGATTACTTTCGAGTTTTTTTGTCTGTTTTTCTATTGATGAAAATTGAGAAGTAGTCATGAAATCCCATTTCTGAACTTCTCGCCAAAAAAAAAATCATATTTTCTAAATGCTATACAAACGAAAGTAAATTTATTATACATTGACTCATTACACAATCGAATAATTCTTTCTCCAAATCTTCTGAAACCTTTCGTCTAATCAAATGCATTACGCAATTCATAACAGAAGAATCACAACGCAATACAATGGGCCCATCATTCGATAAACCAAAATGTTCTTCTGATAATTTAAATAGCTCTTCGAATATTTTTCTATTCAAATACTCTAATGGAACCATGAATCTTTCTCCATCTATAGTATACACCACAAAATGGCCTTTCTCCGCCAATTCCCTTCTCCCAAAAGAAGATTTTCTCTCGAATTTCTTCGCCATTTGGATGAATTTCTTTGGATGAATCATCATGTCTTTTCTTGGTTATGGATGTGTTGAGAATATATCCATGAAATATTATCTACTTACTTATATAGCAAAAGGAAAATTAATTTGAAAAAACAATGGCATGTGATAGTAGATATGATATAATCTTAGTGGGGCTAAATGCTGTATTTTGCTGGGTGAACATTTGGATTTTCATGAAGGATTCCGGACAATGAAAAGTACATGTCTAGTTCATTCAATTAATGTTTACCAAATTTGTTTTAATATGTTATTTTCTACTATCTTGAATCTTGATATCTAATAACAATAATACAAGAAAGATGATGAATAAAATGAATTTGACAAGGGACAAAACCATGTCATTCGAGATGTGAGTACAACTTTGGGGGACTACTTGTTTGAATTCGTGGGGTAATTGATCGTGAAGGGTTTGAGTATCCTGTATAATTTTTGTATTTTTTTAATGTCTAATTTAATATTATTATATTTTACTATCTACAATCATTTATACTTTATTTTGTAATTTAATATTTAAATTAATTATAATTATATGATTTAATAACATATAAAAAAAAAAACATTTCGAAGGAGGATATAAAACCTAAATATATTATTCTTTTTTAAAATAATTATAATTATATTATACTTAATTATATTATAATTTATAATTATATTATAATTACTTAATAATTATATTATATTTATTTTATATATTATTTTTTGTAAAATAAATATAATAATAATAAACAATATAATAAATATAAGACATTTTCGTAAATGACATGAGAATGTCACATTATCATTATTTGTGTGAGAATTATTTTTCATGATTAATGAGAGTGTGTCATGGGACTGCAACATTCCTATTACATATGATTATCATAATATATCAAATATGATAATTACCTACGGTGACCCAACTTTTGAAGAAAAGTTGCAATTTTCCGTTGATTCAAACACACCATAAAGAATTATTCTCTGGTGACAGAAAAGAATGGAGATCGGAGAGGAGTCAAAAATGAAGTTTAAAATTGTTCCATACTTTTTTTATAATTTTTGCCATTGTTATTAATTATTGCAAATCGTAAACATTTAGCTAGTGATTCTCTTTCTTTTCTAATTCGTAAACAAAATTTGTAAATTCGTCAGGTCCAAGTCAAATCGCCTGTAACTAACTTTTTTTACATTTTTAATACACACCGAGGATAATCATTTCGCCTCGTCCTTCAAAAAAATAACGTAAGTTATTAATCCATATCTTTTTCAATATAGGGCCCGTTTGATTTACGGTACTCGGGAGAATAATGCAAGACTAGACATTCATTTCCGGAATAAGGATGAGTGTCATGTGTTTGATTAGATGAACAAAAACTGACATTCATTTCTCACTTCCATGTCCAGATGTCCTTTTTCCCTCATATGTTTTCTCGCAAAAATAGCAAGAAAACAACGGAGTCATTCATTTTCTTCTACTGGTGGTTTCTTCTTGGCGCCGTCTCTCTTTGGTTCGTGTTCTCGAAGCTCTCCCTCTCTCACCTTGGCGGTTTGAGTTTGTAGTGGCACCTCTTCTAATTTGTGCCTTCTCTTTTCATTTCGTGCAATGGTATAAATCTCTCTCTCTCTCTCTCTCTCTCTCTCTCTCTCTCTCTCTCTCTCTCTCTCTCAATATCACACATAATCCTTAACATCAAATTGTGTTGGTGGATTGCATTTAGTTTTTGCTTTAATTTCGAGTTTTTGTGTCTTTTCAATTTTATTCTTTTCTGGTTTTTCAATTTTCCTCATTTTTGCCGAAGCCATATTTTGCTTGTCAATTTCACCCTTGTTTGTTGTATCAATGTCATCTCTTTTTTTTTGCAAAATGTAACTCTTCCAATGGTTCATTTTATCTTTTTTAGCTAAAGCCATATACTGGCTCACCAATTAAATCATTAACTAGAAAAAAAAATGCAAATTCAATATGTGTTGAAATTTCATTCGATCTCAGAAATTTCTGCTGAAGATAAAATTGATGTAAAATTGGCAAAATTGCAGATATTGGTGAAATGGCGACTTCCGAAATTGCTGAAAACGATATAATTGGCAACTGCGAGAGCTCTGGCGATTGAGATTTCTGCTGAAAATGATGTCGATTTTTGTTCTTAAATGGCAAGGTAGGCAAAAATGGTAAAAGTGGTAATAGTGGCATTTTCTTCTCAATGGAATGAACTGGTGATACAAACTGGTCGAACCGAAGGTGAAATTGGTGAGTGAGTTCTATCGTCTCTGCAATTGTGACTAATGAGAACTACAAGCCTGCAACTGTGATCAATTGACTCGAGGTATCTAGCTCTGGTGGTGACTGGATCGGAGGCCTAACTTCAATGCGACCAACTAGATGCGAGGCTTATTATCTCCCGATGCGTTTGTGGCTAGAATGCTAATGGGTCTGCATCTTCTCAACTAACGCGTATGCGTCTGTGGATTTGGTTTTGGGTTTTATTGAATTGACTGTTTTGGGGTTTGTAATTTATATTTTGTTTGACGAACTAGACTTTTGTCTATGAATCGAGTGTTAGATAATTTATGTTAAATATAATATATAATGAATAGTAATGTTATCTTTTTTCTGGTTACATAAATATATGTTTTAGGATTTATAATTTAATCAATATTATATCGATATAGAGATATGATAAAAAAAATTTAATGCATCTTTAATTTTTTAAAAACTAGATTCATAAAAATAAATATCAAACACATCTTAAATCCTTAATAATTACTTTTCAATTATCCTTCACATCAAACAATAAATATTACTTTCCATTATTTATTATTCTTACACATCAAACACCACACGCGAGAATACATCAAACACCACACGCGAGAATCATATATCCTTCAAATACTTTCCCATCATTCTACTCTCGCTAGACAATTCATGAATCTTTCTCAATCCTTCAACGTCACTTGTGTCAAACAGGCCGATAGTTTTTTTTAAACTTGTCAGTTTTCTCCAATATCTTAAAATAGTATGTTGAATATACTTCTAATCATTTTTTTTGGAATGATACCCAACAAACGATCGCTTGTCATTAAGTGTTTCTAATAATTTATCGGATAAACATGATTCAAATAAGATAAAACAAAAAAAATTTCAATCTTTTTTGGATGTGATCTTAGTAATTAATGTAACTGCCAGCTACATACTCATAGTTTCACACATTTTTATGGCCTTCACAATGTTTTTTGTGACTAATTCTAGCATACTTATTTTCATGTTAAATATAGGTGCCAAGTACCCTCATGTAATCTCATGTAATAGATATGAACTTCTCCTCACCTGCCTTGCGTGATGTTATCTATCTATACTATATACTAATGCAAGGGGATTTGGTCCTTTTTTATTTACAAATTAGTCCTTTTTCAGAAAAAAAAATTACATTTTGGTCCTTTTTTTTTACATTTAAGTCCTTTATATTTGCATTTTGGCCCTTCGAAGTTTTAAAATTTACATTTTAGTCCAGGGGCCTCAAATTGGTCCTATTTTTTTAAAAAAATTATATTTTGGTCCTTTTTTCACATTTTGGTCCTTTATATTTGCAGTTTGGTCCTTCGAAGTTTTAAAATTTACATTTTGGTCCTTTATTATTTTTCTTGCTTGTGCAGCCACGTCACCAGGGGCCTATTTATAAATTTTTTTTTTTTTTTTATATTTTGGTCCTTTTTTCGAAACAAAAATTACATTTTGGTCCTTTTTTTTTTACATTTTGGCCCTTCGAAGTTTTGAAATTTACATTTTGGTCCTTTTTATTTACAAATTAGTCCTTTTTTCGAAAAAAAATTACATTTTGGTCCTTTTTTTTACATTTTGGTCCTTTATATTTGCATTTTGGTCCTTCGAAGTTTTGAAATTTACATTTTAGTCCAGGGGCCTCAAATTGGTCCTATTTTTTTAAAAAAATTATATTTTGGTCCTTTTTTCACATTTTGGTCCTTTATATTTGCATTTTGGTCCTTCGAAGTTTTAAAATTTACATTTTGGTCCTTTAGTATTTTTCTTGAAAAACTAAAATAAAATTATAATAAGTTGAACAATATTAATAAAAGAACATCTTGCAAATATTTAAAAATAAAATATCACAAAACTATTAAAAAATACATAAAAAGAAAACTAAAATAAAAAATAGATGTTTAAATAGATATTTTCTATGAATATATTTGCAAGATGTTTATTTATTATCATTTAATGTTAGTTTTTTTATGAATAAAGAATGTAATATTAAAATTATATAAACAAAATATGTAATAATTTAAATTTTTTTAAATCACTACGTGTTAAGAAGTGTTTATGAATTTTCTTAAAATTAATAAAAAATAACAAAAATAATTTTTAATTATTACATATGAGATTTGGAGGGTATTTTGGGAAAAAAAAATTAATATCATCCATAAGTAGTATTTTAAAATAAAAGTTTGGTAAAGAGTTTTTTTTTTTTGGAATTTACGAAAAGACAGAGAATTTTTTATAATATCCAAAAAAAATTAGGGGGTTCAAAATATACCAAATCATGGATGTGCGAATAATCATGACATAATTTAAATTAAAGGTTCGAACGAAACGGTTAGCGATGACATCGTCAAACTTTATTGTTGGCTGACCACACAAAGGACGAAAAATATTTGTGCTAAATATGTAGCGAAATTAAGGATTTGTGAAATTAAAAACACTCTTTTTTTCAGCAATGTTTTCTGAACTATTATGTTCTTAATAAATTTCATGACGACTCATTCGTTCTTTTTCCTTATTTTACTTATGAAGTATAAAATATAGATAATTTTTTTAGCAATAACCGTTTGAATTATTCAAGAAATCCTGCTCTTAAAATATTCAAATGATTTTTGCTACAAAATTTCACTCGCACACAACACACTAAATTACACATATAATAATGATTACAAAAAGAAAGTCACATACACAAAATGAACAACAATTTTTTTCAACTACATTACTTATAAACCCGAACAGCCCCGCGCAATTGCGCGGGGGTAATGCTAGTCTATATACTAATGCAAGGGGATTTGCTGCCTCCTGGTGCAGCCACGTCACCAAGGGCCTATTCGTAAAAAAAAATATTTTTTTTACATTTTGGTCCTTTTTTATTTACAAATTGGTCCTTTTTTAAAAAAAAAATTACATTTTGATCCTTTTTTTTAACATTTTGGTCCTTTATATTTGCATTTGGGTCCTTCGAAGTTTTAATATTCACATTTTGGTCCAGGGGCCTCAAATTGGTCCGTTTTTTTAAAAAAAATTACATTTTGCTCCTTCTTTATCACATTTCAGTCCTTTGTATTTGCATTTTGGTCCTTTTTTCGAAAAAAAATTACATTTTGGTCTTTTTTTTTACATTTTGGTCCTTTATATTTGCATTTTGGCCCTTCGAAGTTTTGAAATTCACATTTTAGTCCAGGCAGCCATGTCACCAGGGGCCTATTCGTAAAAATAAAATATTTTTTTTACATTCTGGTCCTTTTTAATTTACAAATTGGTAATTTTTTTAAAACATTTTGATCCTTTTTTTTTACATTTTGGTCCTTTATATTTGCATTTTGGTCCTTCGAAGTTTTAATATTCACATTTTGGTCCAGGGGCCTTAAATTGGTCCTGTTTTTTAAAAAAAATTACATTTTGGTCCTTCTTTATCACATTTCAGTCCTTTATATTTGCATTTTGATCCTTTTTTCAAAAAAAAATTACATTTTGGTCTTTTTTTTTAAATTTTGGTCCTTTATATTTGCATTTTGGCCCTTCGAAGTTTTGAAATTTACATTTTAGTCCAGGCAGCCACGTGACCAGGGGTCTATTTGTAAAAAAAAATATTTTTTTTACATTTTGGTCCTTTTTTATTTACAAATTGGTCCTTTTTTTTAAAAAAAAATTACATTTTGGTCTTTTGTTTTTACATTTTGGTCTTTTATGTTTGCATTTTGGTCCTTCGAAGTTTTAATATTCACATTTTGGTCCAGGGGCCTCAAATTGGTCCTGTTTTTTAAAAAAAATTATATTTTGGTCCTTCTTTATCACATTTCAGTCCTTTATATTTGCATTTTGGTCCTTTTTTTGAAAAAAATTACATTTTGATCTTTTTTTTTACATTTTGGTCCTTTATATTTGCATTTTGGCCCTTCGAAGTTTTGAAATTTACATTTTAGTCCAGGCAGCCACGTCACCAGGGGTCTATTTGTAAAAAAAAAATATTTTTTTACATTTTGGTCCTTTTTGATTTACAAATAGGTCCTTTTTTTAAAAAAAAATTACATTTTGGTCCTTTTTTTTACATTTTGGTCCTTTATATTTGCATTTTGGTCCTTCGAAGTTTTAATATTCACATTTTGGTCCAGGGGCCTCAAATTGGTCATATTTTTTAAAAAAAATTATATTTTTGTCCTTTTTTCACATTTTGGTCCTTTGTATTTGCATTTTTGTCCTCCGAAGTTTTAAAATTTACATTTTGGTCCTTTATTATTTTTCTTGAAAAACTAAAATAAAATTATAATAAGTTGAACAATATTAATAAAAGAACATCTTGCAAATATTTAAAAATAAAATATCACAAAACTATTAAAAAATACATAAAAAGAAAACTAAAATAAAAAATAGATGTTTAAATAGATATTTTCTATGAATATATTTGCTAGGTGTTTATTTATTATCATTTAATGTTAGTTTTTTTATGAATAAAGAATGTAATATTAAAATTATATAAACAAAATATGTAATAATTTAAATTTTTTTAAATCACTACGTGTTAAGAAGTGTTTATGAATTTCCTTAAAATTAATAAAAAATAACAAAAATAAGTTTTAGTTATTACATATGAGATTTGGAGGGTATTTTGGAAAAAAAAAATTAATATCATCCATAAAGAGTATTTTAAAATAAAAGTTTGGTAAAGAGTTTTTTTTTTTGGGAGTTTACGAAAAGATAGAGAATTTTTTATAATATCCAAAAAAATTAGGGGGTTAAAAATATACCAAATCATGGATGTGCGAATAATCCTGACATAATTTAAATTAAAGATTCGAACGAAACGGTTAGCGATGACATCGTCAAACTTTGTTGTTGGCTGACCACACAAAGGACGAAAAATATTTGTACTAAATATGTAGCGAAATTAAAGATTTGTGAAATTAAAAACACTCTTTTTTTCAGCAATGTTTTCTGAACTATTATGTTCTTAATAAATTTCATGACGACTCATTCGTTCTTTTTCCTTATTTTACTTATGAAGTATAAAATATAGATAAATTTTTTAGCAATAACCGTTTGAATTATTCAAGAAATCCGGCTCTTAAAATTTTCAAACGATTTTTGCTACAAAATTTCACTCGCACACAACACACTAAATTACACATATAATAATGATTACAAAAAGAAAGTCACATACACAAAACGAACAACAATTTTTTTCAACTACATTACTTATAAACTCGAACAGCCTCGCGCAATTGCGCGGGGGTAATGCTAGTGTTATGAAAAGTTATGACGATATACTAGTTCAGGTCATAAAAGTAATTCTTTTATAAATATATCGGTTATTTGACAAAGAACACTCCACTAATTGAAATAAGTTAAATACAATGATATCGAATCCATCAGTGTATATTGGATGAAATGTGCATGTGTCTGTTAAAATTTGAAACCGGTTATTGGTACAATAACATATGAATAAAATACAATTGACTCGTAAAATGAAGTTGTTATCAATTTGAAACCGGTTATTGGTACATTAATATATGAATAAAATACAATTAACTCGTAAAATGAAGTTCTTATCTTCAAATTTTTTTCTTATCCATTTCTTCTTTAGCTGAAGATTTGTATTTTTGTAAAATTGAAGTAGTAGTAACTACATATGTTTTTGTAAGGAATACATAATTGTCACAATATTCATTTTCCCCTCTACTTGAATCCATAGATTTTTTTTTTTTTTAGTTTAGGATAGCAAATACATATCCTAGGACTGTAAATTGAAAAAAATGATTATGAGAAGAAACAAACAGTGCTTTTATAGGCGTGTTATACGAGTAGTTTTAATGGAACAAAGAGTTGACGGATTATAAGAAGGCTGGTCGAACTTATTATTATTATTGTTATTGTTATCGAATTATAAATTATTAATTATAAATAAAAAGTGTTATATATAAAAGATTATTCAGTTAATTAATTAAATTTTGTTAATTTTTGAAAACTATTAAGTTATTCAAATTATTATATTACTAAAATATTAAAATTTTAAATTTATTAAATTATGAAATATAAAATATTAATATAATTTTAAATAATAATCTAACTTAAATTGTATACATTTGTTAAATAATCTGAATTAATCAATATAAAATTTTAAAATAATCTAAATTAAATAATATAAAATATTATTTATAATATATTTTAACAAACTAATTTAACAAATTAACTCAAAATAACATACTTTAACTATTAAATTAATCTAAAATAGCCAGGTTTAACTTAGTTTATCTAAATAACCTAAAATAATCTAAACTAACCTAATTTATCTAATAAAAGACTCAAAATAACTTACAAGATGGAGTAGGAACATTATTTTTGTACAAATCTTGAAAATGGAGTTTACTTGGAGATTTTCGGTGTATTTTGCAAAAAATTTTTGACAGAAAACATAAAAGAAAGGAAGAAAAGAAGAAGATAAGTAGGAGAAAAGGATTCTCTGTGAGGGGTTTATTCGCCAGGGACATTTTCGAAAGGTCCCTTTTTTCGCTTGTCTAGCTGGAGAAAATGTTACTTCTACAAATTCATCAATCTCAATGCTAATATAAATCGATATAACGAGATCTAAAACCTTGGATTAACTCGAGAATTCAAACTTCTGTTTGTACATAACGCGAGAAAGAGGAGAAAGGTCAAAGGACCACTAATCTTCCTCAGTATATTATATCTTATGTATAAAGTTAAGAAATTTCATGCAATTCTAGACCTCCACGTCATCAAGGGCAATTGTGTAATTTTTTTTTTAATTTACATTTTTGTCATTTTTATTTATATTTTGGTCCTTTTAAGTTTTAAAATTTATATTTTGGTCCTTTTTATTTATATTTTGGTCCTTCTTAAATTACATTACGGTCCTTTTTTACATTTCGATCCTTTTTTATTTTACATTTAGGTCCTTTTTATTTACATTTTGATCCTTTTTATATTATATTTCGGTCCTTTTTTACATTTTGATCCTTTTTCTTATTTTACATTTTGATTCTTTTTCTTATTTTACATTTTGGTCATTTTTTATATTTTGGTTATTTTTTGTTTTAATTTACATTTTGGTCCTTTTTTATTTACATTTTTATCCTTTTTTACATTTTTATCCTTTTTTCTTATTTTATATTTTTTACATTTGGTCTTTTTTTTTCCTATTTTACATACATATTAAAATTTGCGAATATGTCATGATTATATTAATCGATTTTAGAAGTACCTGAACAAATGTTATTTATACAAATTATACTAAAAAATAATATCTGTGATAGACTAATTTCATGAACCTTATGCATCTATTGACATCATGATATTTGCAAATATGTCATGATTAGATTAATTTAGTTCAAACGCATGCGCGTTAATTCGCACACGCGTTAATTCTATTTAAATAATTATATAAAAAAATCGCGCGCAATTGCGCGGGGATAAAGCTAGTAATCTCTAAAGAGGGAAACCTGGTTTAATATTTTGAACCCTAAAAATATACATCATAAATCCCCCTCAAATATTTTAATTTGTCATGGTTAACAAAAATTTCAAATTAAAAAAAAAATGATGAAATTTCATCGTGAATTCGGCAACTTCAGACTCAATTGAGGCAACAATTGGGCATTGCAGCAAAATTTGCCAATCAATGTTTTTAAAAATATTGGCCCCTTAATGTTTTTAAAAATATAATTTTTTGGAGAATTATCACGAGGGTAATTTGATCTCGCATGATCTATGGAAAATATTAGAAGAAAAAGAAATTGTTGATGGTATGGACATGACGAAGAAATGAGACGATTCGGAAAAAAAAAAAACGATCCAAAAAAAAAGGACGATTTGGAAAATGGCGATTCGAAAAAGATGATGCGAAAAAAGGCGATTAAAAAAAAACGATTAAAAAAAAAAGGAGTTAAAAAAAATATATACGAGCGTGATGGAAAAAATATCACGAGGGAGTATCGAGAGAAAATCTCCACAAAAAAGAGAGAGAAAATCTCCACAAATATAACGAAGAAAAGAAAAAAGAAATAAGAGAGTGCTGTGTGCTGTGTGCGTGAATGAAAAATTAAAAGAGCATTGCTCTCTGTCTCTCTCTTCACGCTTTATTCCCTCTAAATTCAATCATACTATCCATCTCCCAATCTAAAGCCCTCAAATATTCTCTCCAATCAAATTTAATTCAAACCAACCCCAAAAATCCTAACATTTTTTTACATAATCTATACATTTGCAAAATACCAAAAATACATTTTGAAATACCAAAAATATGAAATAAATGAAAAAGTGTAATCAACATTGTTATCACACGTATGATAATTATATCAGTAAATTAGTACAAATAAATAAATTAGAAAAATTCTATAAATAGCAAAAAGAATAAAAGAACGTCGCCCAATTTCAAGAAAAGTAAGACGCATTTGCATTTGAATGAATTTGGCATTGCACATCTATTTGCATTTCTATTCTCCGTGTTCAACTTTGTCCAAATTAATTCAAAAAAAATTATGCTACGATCAAAATATTTACACTAAATAAAGGAAAATTATTAACGGATGTTTGACATCCATTTTCTACCATAAATAAATACTACGTAAATATTATTATCTAATTTGCAAATTGCAAAGAGATAATGGTTCCTATTTATTTACATATACGTGGGTGGGTCTATAAAACCATGTGTATTCGAATAATTTATGTGCTAAAATCAATCTTAGTCATTGATCGTTTAATTGGATGCTATTTTAGTCATTGATCATTAAAACGGATGCTTGGATGCTTGGGATCGCAGAAACTTGACCAAATGTGTGTAGGATTATCATTAATTATAAATATGAAACTTGTTCATATATCTTCGTTCTTAAAAAAGTAATTGAAACTTAGTTTTCCATTTTTTTTTGTGTTACGAATTAATGTTAATTTAATTTAATGTCTCAATTTTATACAATATTACTATGTTGCACGGATACGGCTGCGAGTAACGTATCCAATACTTATGGATCACTCCAACGCAATATATTTATCTATAATTTAGGATACTAATACGACGATACAAGTACGGTCGATTTTTTAAAGTATTTATACAAATATGATATAAATGTATAATATAAATTTGCTTCATAATATTTTCCCGTTAATTTGAAGTAATATTATTAATGATCGTCAAAGGTCTCTCATAACACCGGGACGAGCCTACTAACTAGTCGATTTTCTCCAATATTTTAACAGAAGGATATGTTTCTAATCATTTACGGATAAACATGATTCAAATCATTGATAGAGAAAAAAGAACTTGCAAAATATTTGGATATTATCTCATTGACGAATGACTAATGACTATAGTAACTGCTAGCTACATATTTATTATTTCGCATATTTTTGTCGCCTTCATACTATTTGTTTGACTAATTATCATGTGAATTTTAAGTACAAATTAGTTTCATGTAATAATTATGAAGTTTTCTTTCTTGTCATACTCATAGCCTGCCTGCCACAGTGCCACATTTATATCTTATGAATACATAGAACAGAATAATGCTTAGTTAAAAATCATAACATTAACATCACAATGTCGTGACCCCAAAACAAAAACGCAAACATGCATGGTTCACTATTCTGTGTTCTTGCAGTTAGAATAAGACCTATTAAATGTAAATATAACATGAGTATTTTATGCCATAATCTTGAAAATTTGTAACAAATAACTTGATTTTTTTTAAACGAGTCTAGAGCACGGAACGTGTTCTTACAGTTCTTTCTTTCATTTATTAAAATAAATTGAAATTTCCGCCTTTATTTTTACGAAATATCACAAACATGCATGGTTGGATCACCAAGATCCTAATAATAATTTGAGGCCTTCTACTTGTCTCGTTTCCCCACATTTCTTCCATACTAATAAATCATATAATTAACATAGTGAATTAATGATTAATTCATAATTAATTATTTTGTAATATTCATAATTAATTTTTAATTGGTTAGAACTTTAATTAAATATTAAATTTTTTAGTAACTATGAATTAATTATTAATCAATTTCGCTAATTATATGATTAATTAGTGTGAAGAAATTCGGACAAAACGAGGAGGCAAAGTAGAATTTTACTAATAATCATATTTGTTGTTCTAGAAGGATTGGCATCCTTGTTTTCGATTGAAAATCCTATTACTTCTCTCATTCCACATCGTCCAAGCAGTAGCTGCCCAGCGAATTTGTAGTGTTTCCAGTGTTATTTGGTTGCAACGCTAGATTGTTGTATGTGCTCCCCGATTTCCTTTATCGATTCTCGTGGAGTGCATGGCAATCACATTCTTCGATAAACCGTTGAGGCGGAGTCGCACTGAGCCAAGAGATGACCGGAGCTTTCTTGAGTTGTTGTACAAAGAACGCACAAATCGGGATGCTGCCATCCACTTTTGCGAGGTTGTCTAGTGACTAGTAGGCGTCTGTTGAAAGCCAACCAAATAAATTGCTCTATTTGAGCGGATTTTTAGAGAGGATTTGTGTTGTCCATGAAGCTAGGACCCCCGGATTTGATAGGAAGTTTTAGTAATTTCCTGTCATGAAACCCGAATTTGGTAGGAAGTTTTAGTACTTTTTTTTTTGTCACGAACACATACCCACCATCACCAGATTCACCACCACCGCTACCACACACACACGACATTTTATTATTCTACAATTTTTAGTACTGATATCGAATAACAATACACGAAAAATAATGAATAAATTGAATTTGATAATTGACAAAAAATCATGTTATTTGAGCTATGAATATAATTTTAGCGGGCTACGTGTTTGAGTTCGTTGGGTAATTGATCACACCAAGGGTTCACTATTCTGTCAAACTCATGTAGGAATAGTATTGCTTTTGAAGAAAATATTAGCCAAACATTTTCTAGATGGCCTAAAAATCTATATTCATGGAAGGATTATTATTATTATGGGCATTCAATCCAAAATCCATCATTAGTCATGCGATTATTGTGTTATTTTGAGGGTCGTTTCTTAATTCTTATATGTCCGAAAACTTATAAAATTTTAAATTTTTTTATTTCGTTTATGTTTTATTAATTAAAAATTACCAAATAAAATCCTTACATATCAGAAACTAAAATCTACGAAAAACTTATAAAATTTCAAATTTATTTCGTTTTGTTTATGTTTTATTAATTAAAAACTTTACGGAATAAAAAGCAGAAAAAGCAGAAACTAAAATTCTAACTATTAAATATAAAAAACAAAATAGCATTCATAATACCAAAAAATGGCAATTCTAAAACAAAAAGTAAAACCTTAACCAATAATTTTAAAGAAATATATATAAAACTATGTTTTTCCTCGCGTAATTAGGCGAGAGTTTTCGAATATGTAATGATTTACTTTTTTCAAATATGTAATTGGATTCTATTTTTTTTTGTCTAATTGTTCACACATTTATTTTTGTATATATATTTTTAATTCCCATAAATTTTTTGGATATTGCACAAAAAATTCTATCCTTTGGTAAACACCAAAAAACTTCCTCTACCAAACGTTTATTTCAAAATATCCTCCAATTGATAGATATTAATTTGTTTTTCCAAAATACCCTTCTATTTTCATATATAATAACTAAAAAAAAGTTTTTCCTACTTTTTTTATCAATTTTTAGAAAATTCTTAATTAATGATTTGAAGTCTCTGATTGAATAATCCTATATATAATCCATGATTCCAAATTAATGATTCCAAATCATGATTACAAAATCCGCCACACAAAATTAGAATACTATTTTTGGACGATCGCCATTAGAGAGAGCCTTGCGGAGAGAAGCTGAAAGAGAGACGATGATTCCTTGATCTGACATGGTGGAGCAGTTTAGGAGTACCAGATCCGATCCAGGAATCAGTGCTCTCCTCTCTCCTTCCTCTCCGCCACCTCCTCTTCCCCTTCCAGGTGTCCTTTCTCTGACATTTTTGTATTGATTCCTCCTAAGATGTCCTTTAGCGATAGTTTAGCCCAATTAAGTCTTAATTTATCCTTAACTATGCTTTTAAGTCACATTAAAACGCAATTTTGACACAGTTAACTCTCAATTTGGCACGATAACTAATAATTGGATTTGATCACTTATATTTTGAATAATCCTATATATAATCCATGATTCCAAATTAATGATTCCAAATCATGATTACAAAATCCGCCACATAAAATTAGAATATTATTTTTGGACGATCGTCATTAGAGAGGGCCTCGCGGAGAGAAGCTGAAAGAGAGACGATGATTCCTTGATCTGACATGGTGGAGCAGTTTAGGAGTACCAGATCCGATCCAAGAATCAGTGATCTACTCTCTCCTTCCTCTCCGCCACCTCCCCTTCCCCTTCCAGGTGTCCTTTCTCTGACATTTTTGTATTGATTCCTCCTAAGATGTCCTTTAGCGATAGTTTAGCCCAATTAAGCCTTAATTTATCCTTAACTATGCTTTTAAGTCACATTAAAACGCAATTTTGACACAGTTAACTCTCAATTTGGCATGATAACTAATAATTGGATTTGATCACTTATATTTTGTGGTTTCCACTTTCTTTTTTCTTTTGTTGCAGGCTGAACAAGAATAAAAAGCAAAAATACACTCCTCCTTCCTTTATCGATGTAATTTCTTCACTAAATTTTTGAATATTTGATTACTTTCGAGTTTTTTTGTCTCTTTTTCTATTGATGAAAATTTAGAAGTAGTAATGAAATCCCATTTCTGAACTTCTCGCCAAAAAAAAAATCCTATTTTCTAAAAGCGAAATGCTATACAAACGAAAGTAAATTTATTATACATTGACTCATTACACAATCGAATAATTCTTTCTCCAAATCTTCTGAAACCTTTCGTCTAATCAAATGCATTACGCAATTCATAACAGAAGAATCACAAGGCAATACAATGGGCCCATCATTCGATAAACCAAAATGTTCTTCTGATAATCTAAATATCTCTTCGAATATTTTTCTATTCAAATACTCTAACAGAACCATGAATCTTTCTCCATCGATAGTATACACCACAAAATGGCCTTTCTCTGCCAATTCCCTTCTCCCAAAAGAAGATTTTCTCTCGAATTTCTTCCCCATTTGGATGAATTTCTTTGGATGAATCATCATCATGTCTTTTCTGGGTTATGGATGTGTTGAGAATATATCCATCTACTTACTTATATAGCCAAAGGAAAATTAATTTGAAAAACAATGGCATGTGATAGTAGATATGATATAATCTTAGTGGGGCTAAATGCTGTATGTTGCTGGGTGAACATTTAGATTTTCAGTGAAAAGTACATGTCTAGTTCATTCAATTAATGTTTACCAAATTTGTTTTAATATGTTATTTTCTACTATCTTGAATCTTGATATCTAATAACAATAATACAAGAAAGATGATGAATAAAATGAATTTGACAAGGGACAAAACCATGTGATTCGAGATGTGAGTACAACTTTGGTGGACTACATGTTTGAATTCGTGGGGTAATTGATCGTGAAGGGTTTGAGTATCCTGTATAATTTTTGTATTTTTTTAATGTCTAATTTAATATTATTATATTTTACTATCTGCAATCATTTATACTTTATTTTATGAATTCATATTTAAATTAATTATAATTATATGATTTAATAACATATACAAAAAATTCATTTCGAAGGAGGATATAAAACCCAAATATATTATTCTTTTTTAAAATAATTATAATTATATTATACTTAATAATATTATACTTTATTATTATATTATAATTACTTAATAATTATATTATATTTATTTTATATATTATCTTTTGTAAAATAAATATAATAATAATAAACAATATAATAAATATAAGACATTTTCGTAAATGACATGAAAATGTCACATTACCACTATTTGTGTGAGAATCATTTTTTCATGATTAATGAGAGTGTGCCATGGCATGGGGCTGCAATATTCCTACCACATATGATTCTCATAATATATCAAATATGATAATTACCTACCGTGACCAATGTTCCAGAAATCGCTCGGCGCTTGCTGGTCGGCAGACGACCATCAAGCGCCCAGGATGATTAATCGGGATTAATTGGAAATCTCGGCGGACCTCGACGGATTTTTATTTTTTTATATTTAATATTTAAATTAATTAAACAAAATTACAAATCACAGTTTTTTTAATAAGTTTTGAATAATTTAAGTAACAAAATACACTACGTCACTAAACTAACATAAACTCAAATAATAATAATAATTTATATATATATAAATAATATTAAAAATATGAAAAAATTTAGTCCAAATTTATTTTTTTGAAAAGTATCCGACAAACGATCGTTTTCATTATTGATGCCTAATTTTTTTGATGTCATCCATAACGAAAACAATAATTATTTTGAATAGTATCTCACAACCTATCATAATATATGAATTTTTGTTCTTCACATTCAACCAACTAGGTTATGGACCTGTTGGCAATTCAAAAAAAAAAAAAAAAAAAAAACTTCTAAAAATCGGCTTGGCGGTCTTGGCGGACCCTTGGCGGATTCCGCCAAACACAAAACGTCGAGGGGTTATCTCTGAAAGAAATACAGTTTCAGGTCAACCGTAAAAGTGCACAAAAGGGCACACGAACGTATACGTTCGAGAAGACAGAAAATGCATAATAGGATTGTGCAGAATTGGGCGAAATAACACTGTGCGTCATGACGCACAAGATGGTGCGTCATGACGCACCACAGTGTTTAGTTCACTAGTTTGTGGACTTAGCCAAATTCAGGAAAAATAGCTTCGTGCGTCATGACGCACAATATGGTGCGTCATGACGCTAGAATGCGTATTTTGTCAAGTAACTTTTGGAATGAGTGCGTCATGACGGACCAAATGGTGTGTCATGACGGACACAGTTAAAAATTGGTTTTATACATGGTGCGTCATGACGCAGCTTACTGTGCGTCATGACGGACTGTATTAAAACGCTGTTTTCTGGCAGTTTTTAGTACACACGTTTTGGTGAATCCAAAAGGTGGCTATTGAATGTCCTTATCCTATTGAAGTATAAATAGGATGTTCTCTTTGTCTCTCCTGTGAAAAAATCAGTCTAACAAGTGTACTATTCATTGAATCTTCAAGTGAAAGAGAGACACCTTTTGAGAGAAAAGAGAGAAACCGAAAAACGGAGTTTTTTCGGTTATAGAGAATCAATCGAGATTGAGCAAGTACACCGATACATCGTCTAGGCAGGTGTATCCGTGTCCGACGTCTTCCGACTCAAGGTGGATACGTGTGGAGGAGCGACATCTGTGGCTCTCCGTGGTGTTCGAATAGAAGGATCGAAGAACGTGAACGAACGGTGAATTTAGCGTGGTATGGGACGCGCGTAAAGTCACCAACGTGACCGGAGAAAGAAGAAAGTGCAATCAACCCTTCTTGTGCAATCAATTTTGCACTGGTAATTGACTATCCTTCTTTACATCGTACCCTCGCGTCAAAGCGGGATCTCGGGTTTTGGGAACCGGACTGGGCCTACATATCCGCTGCGCGGGCCCGGGGTCGGATGAATTCCCATCAATCTCGACGGCGGACCATCGAGGAACGATTAATCACCGATTAATCGGCTGCCTCATTAATGTAGGATGATGTGAGTTTCTAAAAATGCCTTCCATATCCACAACCATCGAGATTGATATGACATAGTGCGTGGTTTCAGGCCATAGTCGGGCACGTACTACTGTATATATTGATGCGGGTGGTAAGCGTTAATTGGGGACTCAGGTGGTTTCAGGCCATAGTCGGGCACGTGAGTAGTTCAATTGAACGATATGTTGGGTACGGTTATGACTTAACCGTCCAAGCCAATCCGATTGGAGTTCGGGGCATAGATAGAATGCACACGCGGAATATGGATTGTATTGGATGCGATTCATTACCGAAATTCTATAAGGAACAAGAATCGTATTAGATACGATTGGATTTTAATCCTACCTAAAATATCGAGATCTCATTTGTCGGCCATAGTCACTTATGGGAGGATCGTAAAATATGGGTCTTGAGTGTTATGGACTTGGAGTCCCGTATCGGTATGAGGGTTATCGTTTCGATAAAATAGCACTAGCATATTCATATAAAATCATATAAGCCCTATAAGATAAGTACGCAACGTTAGTAATCAATATTTATTTTCATTTGTAGAGCATGTCTTCTATTAACACCAACACCTTATCGATTAGATCGGTATTAGAAAAGGAAAAGCTAGTGGGACGGAACTATCTAAATTGGCACCGAAACCTAAGAATAGTTCTTAGGCAAGAGGGTAAAAGCCACGTATTGGATACGGAATTAGTAGAACCGGGCCCCGAAGCTACGGCCGAAGAAAATGCCGCATTTGAGAAACTTAAGAAGGACTCAAATGATGTTACGTGCCTCATGTTGGCATGTATGGACGCTAGTCTTCAAAGGCAGTTTGAGGACTCGGATGCGCACATCATAAACGTTGTGCTCAAGGAAATGTTCCAAGAGGAAGAGCGTATTGAACGGTTCAATACACTCAAAGCGTTGGTAAACTGCAAGATGCCTTCGGGGTCCGTGGTTAGCGCTCACGTTTTGAGGGTGCAAGCTCTCATAGATCATCTTGAGAAGCTAGGAGAGAAATTGTCGAAGATTATGCAACAAGATTTGATTTTGTGTGCACTTCCTCCAATGTTTTCTCCGTTTGTGACTAACTATCACATGCATTCGATGGATAAGACGATCCCTGAGCTTCACGGAATGCTCAAGAATTTTGAATCAGAGACGTTGAAGTCGTCCGGAGAGAACAAGGCAAAGGTTGCCGGAGATGTTCTCACGATTCAGAATAAGGATCGCAAGAGATCAAAGTCCAAGGGCAATTCGGCTAAGAAACGATCAAAGCCGAATAAAAGGGGAAAGGAGAAATCCGAGGACGAGACATGTTTCCATTGTCACAAGGCTGGACATTGGAAGCGTGATTGCAAGTCTTACCTCGAGGAGGTGAAGAAGGGCAAGGCGGTTTCAGCGACCGGCCTCTCAGGTATTAACGTTATTGAAGTTAATATTTCAACTATGACTAATTGGGTATTGGATACCGGTTGTGGGACTCATATTTGTCGAAATATGCAGGTTCTACGAAATAGTCGCAAGTTGGAAAAGGACGAAGTCGATCTACGCGTCGGAAATGGAGCAAGAGTGCTGCGTTTACCGTAGGAGTAGTTAATTTGACTTTACCTAGTGGACTTATTTTAGTACTAAATAATTGTTATTATGTACCAGAATTATGTAAGAATATAATAAGTGTGTCGAAACTAGCCAATGATGGTTATGAATTCGTTATTAGGAATAATGAGTTTTCGATATGTAAGGATTCTATTATCTATGGAAATGTTCTGTTAGAAAATGGTCTTTATGTGTTGGATTTCGATCACGGAAATTATGAGTCCATGTATAACGTTAATGCGAAAAGGATTAAACCTAAAGTTGATAATCGTACTTTCTTTTGGCATTGTCGACTTGGTCATGTGAATGAGAAACGCATTGCTAGACTCCATAAAGATGGAATGCTAGACTCATTTGAATTCGATTCATTTGGGAATTACGAATCTTGTTTACTTGGCAAGAGGACAAAGGCGCCATTCTCCAAGGTCGGAGAACGGTCCAACGATCTATTGGAACTCATACATTCCGATGTGTGTGGACCGATGAGCATCGAGGCAAGAGGAGGCTATCGATACTTTGTTACGTTTACGGACGATCATAGTAGATATGGATATATCTATTTGATGCGTGCCAAAGCGGAGACTTTTGATAAATTCAAAGAGTTTCAAAACGAAGTGGAAAATCAGCTTGGCAAGAAAATTAAAGCCATTCGATCGGATCGAGGTGGTGAATATTTGAGCTATGAGTTTGAAGATCATCTGAAAGATTGTGGAATAGTTCCACAATGGACTCCGGCAGGAACGCCACAATGGAATGGCGTGTCCGAGAGGAGGAATCGGACCTTGTTGGACATGGTTCGATCGATGATGAGTCAAACATCCCTTCCAAAATCGTTTTGGGGATTTGCCCTAGAGACAGCGGTTTTTTTATTAAACCGCATACCTTCTAAATCGGTACAGAAGACGCCATATGAGTTGTGGTTTGGAAAATCTCCAAAGTTGTCTTTTGTTAAGATTTGGGGTTGTGAAGCATATGTTCGAAAATTAATTTCGGACAAGCTCGAACCCAAGTCTGAAAAATGTTTATTTGTCGGGTATCCTAAAGAGACAAAAGGATATTATTTCTATCTTCCAATCGAAAACAAGGTTTTCGTAGCTCGAAGAGTGGTCTTCCTTGAGGAGGATTTTATCTCTAGGCGAGTGAATGAGACTGAAATAGATCTCGAAGAAATTCGAGACCCACAAACGAATGTTGAACCGATGAACGTTGATCCGATTTGCTCAAATGTTGAGGATCCGGAGTCAAGTGCACAAGGCGCAATTCGTAGATCGGGTAGGATTCGTCAAGAACCTATACGATATGGTTTTATCGTGGCAAATGATGATGAAGTCGAACTTATTGATGATGAGCCGACATCTTATTGCGAGGCTATGAAAAGCGAAGATTCCGTTAAGTGGCAAATTGCCATGAAATCCGAGATTCAATCCATGTACGATAATCAAGTTTGGAATTTGATTGATCCACCTCCCGGGGTTAGACCAGTGGGATGTAAATGGGTTTTCAAGAAGAAGACCGACATGGATGGAAATGTAAACACTTATAAAGCACGGCTTGTGGCGAAAGGTTTCAAACAAATTCATGGTATAGACTATGAAGAAACGTTTTCTCCCGTAGCAATGCTTAAATCCATACGGATCTTACTTGCTATCTCTGCGTATTCTGACTACGAGATTTGGCAAATGGATGTCAAAACCGCATTCCTTAACGGGAAATTACAAGAGGATGTGTACATGACACAACCCGACGGTTTTGTCGATTCAAAGAATCCGGATAAAGTGTGCAAGTTGCAACGATCCATTTATGGTTTGAAGCAAGCTTCTCGGAGTTGGAACATACGTTTTGATGAAGTTATAAGCGAGTATAATTTCGTGAAACATGTAGAGGAACCTTGTGTATACAAGAAGGTTAGTGGGAGCCGCGTAGTATTTCTTGTACTATATGTAGACGACATCTTGATCATAGGAAACGACATTCCGATGCTTACGGATGTTAAGAAGTATTTAAATACTCGTTTCGCTATGAAAGATTTGGGCGAGGCCGCTTATATATTAGGCGTGAGGATTTATAGAGATAGATCCAAGAAGTTACTCGGCTTGATTCAAAGCACGTACATCGACAAAGTGTTGAAACGGTTTTCAATGCAGGAATCGAAGAAAGGTCTTCTTCCAATGTCGAGTGGCATACCGTATTCTAAGGCTCAATGTCCGACATCTAGCAAGGATAAGAATGTGATGAGTATTGTTCCATACGCTTCGGCGGTAGGATCAATTATGTATGCCATGATTTGTACGCGCCCCGATGTGTCGTATGCATTGAGCGTCGTTTCACGTTACCAATCAAATCCAGGGGATATGCATTGGATCGCGGTAAAGAACATCCTTAAGTACTTGCGAAGAACTAATGATCAATTTCTAATTTATGGTGGAAAGACATCCTGGTTGGTTATTGAAGGATATACCGACGCCAGTTTCCAAACATGTGTCGATGACTTTCGATCACAAAGTGGATACGTGTTTTGTCTAAATGGTGGTGCGGTAGTTTGGAGGAGTTCCAAACAACCCACAATAGCGGACTCTACGACTGAATCGGAGTATATTGCGGCTTCCGAAGCTGCAAAGGAGGCGGTTTGGATCAAGAAGTTTGTGACCGAGCTTGGTGTAGTCCCGAGCATCACGAAACCTGTGGTTGTGTATTGCGACAATACGGGAGCAATAGCACAGTCCAAGGAACCTAGGGCACATCACCGCTCCAAGCATATACTCCGAAAATTTCACTTGATCCGTGAGATTTTGCAATGCAAGGTTGTGATCATTGAGAAGATTGATACTGACAGGAATGTTGCGGACCCGTTTACTAAGCCACTCTCGCAAGCTAAGCACGATTATCATGCGAAAGCTTTAGGTTTGAGATACCTAGAGGAGGAAGAGAGTAGTTGGTTATCTAAACTGATAGTTTCGTGGGACGAGATTATAGTCTAATAAAGTAGTAAACGTTGTATCACCCCAAACTTATCTTATAGTAATGCAATTTCAGAATTTTAAAATTATTTCATTTTGCATTTATCTTATATGAAAACTGTGTGCGGGTTGTGTAATATGATGGTTACATGAACCCTGATTTGAGCTTGTGTGGACGTCGACATAATTGATGATTATGTGCAGCGAAACCGTCACACTTAAAGCGTCATTTCTAAATATCCCTAGTCACGGATCAGTTTGCTTAAGAGTGAAGCATTTCTATTATTAGATAATAGACTGAACGTGTACACTAGTATGTTTGCCGAGGAGATGATTATGTTTTCCTAATCATAGGACAAGGTGCTTGTCGAATCGGGAACGTAGATATGTGTTAGGTTACATATATTGGATTTGACCAAAGCCGCGAGACCATGACATGGTTTAGTCATTAAAGATGGACTTGCGACGGATGGGGTCTTAGATTCTTCATACTTGAGGGGATCATTGATTGCGTTACGTGCGTAACACAGTACTTTGATATGATCTTACGCTTTCCGTAACAAGGGCTAAAACGGTCATCATTGGGTATTGTCCGAAACACGGAATTCAATGTGAGTCTCCAAGATAGGAATTGTTTATTCCGGAAGGAAGAGATATCTCTTTGGCCACTCGATGAATCGATTAACGAAAACTACGGCCGTAGTCAATGATATTAATGGTTAATATCGATTGTAATTTGTTAACTCAATTCGGAATCGAGGAATAAGTTTAGTTAATCAAAACATAAGGATGACTATCGCCATGCCTTTTGATTAACGGATATCACAAACAAGAGAACTAGAAATCGCTATTCGAGATAGGCACAATGATCACAATCATTTTTCGTTTTAACATGGGTAGCCATGATGGAGTGACTAGATCCCGCTCATGGGCTTGTAGTGCATTGGAAACAGCCTACTGCCATCGTTAAACGAACCTACACGGTCACACAACGAGTCGTACTAAGTCGGGCTTGATTACAAGTATTGGCACATAGAATGTGCATAGTTTGGTATTTTGATACGCAGACTATATTCTCTAAGATCATGCATATTGGATATGCATGAGTACCTTTTAGGTAGATCTGAAATTGAGTGGGAGACTGAAAGAAATACAGTTTCAGGTCAACCGTAAAAGTGCACAAAAGGGCACACGAACGTATACGTTCGAGAAGACAGAAAATGCATAATATGATTGTGCAGAATTGGGCGAAATAACACTGTGCGTCATGACGCACAAGATGGTGCGTCATGACGCACCACAGTGTTTAGTTCACTAGTTTGTGGACTTAGCCAAATTCAGGAAAAATAGCTTCGTGCGTCATGACGCACAATATGGTGCGTCATGACGCTAGAATGCGTATTTTGTCCAGTAACTTTTGGACTTAGTGCGTCATGACGGACCAAATGGTGTGTCATGACGGACACAGTTAAAAATTGGTTTTATACATGGTGCGTCATGACGCAGCTTACTGTGCGTCATGACGGACTGTATTAAAACGCTGTTTTCTGGCAGTTTTTAGTACACACGTTTTGGTGAATCCAAAAGGTGGCTATTGAATGTCCTTATCCTATTGAAGTATAAATATGATGTTCTCTTTGTCTCTCCTGTGAAAAAATCAGTCTAACAAGTGTACTATTCATTGAATCTTCAAGTGAAAGAGAGACACCTTTTGAGAGAAAAGAGAGAAACTGAAAAACGGAGTTTTTTCGGTTATAGAGAATCAATCGAGATTGAGCAAGTACACCGATACATCGTCTAGGCAGGTGTATCCGTGTCCGACGTCTTCCGACTCAAGGTGGATACGTGTGGAGGAGCGACATCTGTGGCTCTCCGTGGTGTTCGAATAGAAGGATCGAAGAACGTGAACGAACGGTGAATTTAGCGTGGTATGGGACGCGCGTAAAGTCACCAACGTGACCGGAGAAAGAAGAAAGTGCAATCAACCCTTCGTATGCAATCAATTTTGCACTGCTAATTGACTATCCTTCTTTACATCGTACCCTCGCGTCAAAGCGGGATCTCGGGTTTTGGGAACCGGACTGGGCCTACATATCCGCTGCGCGGGCCCGGGGTCGGATGAATTCCCATCAATCTCGACGGCGGACCATCGAGGAACGATTAATCACCGATTAATCGGCTGCCTCATTAATGTAGGATGATGTGAGTTTCTAAAAATGCTTAAACCATGGTGTAAAATAATGACACATAAATGACTACACAAAATATAATCTTCAAAAAATATAACAAAAAAATAATGATTGAGATTAAATCACATCACTACATCTAATGATTCAAATTAATACTTAAAACAATAATGCAAAATACATGTTTTAAATGATCCAATATAATATTAATGCATGTGATGAATCAACACCACACAATCTAATGGTTAATAATCATGATAAACATGATGATGTTGTAATGAAGAGGCTCAAAGATAGGTAAAAAATTAGGGATGGGTGGAATTTTAATAAAACTCAAACCAAAATCAAATAAGTCACGGCGAAATCATTGGATTATTTTAGTTTCACGTGTCCAATAAAATTAACGAAATTTCGATAAAAAATTCATATGTGGAATTTTTAGCCAAATGACAATTTTGTTTACGACTTATATAATGCTTTTATTTCAAAATAATGTTGCATATTATTTTTTTTACTTATGAAACAATTAAGTCCAAGCGGAGCGAGGTAACTTCTAGTAATATTGAAAACTAAAAGAAACAAAATCTCTAAACAATGTTGAACATACGATTACATATGTCGATCCGAAATATATAACGAAGAATTAAGTTTTTAATACGTTGTATAAAAATCTGTCCTGAAATGCACGGCTTCTTTGAACTTTTGGTCCTTTTGCATCGCATATTCTGGTAAAAAAAAAAAAAATTATTAGTGCAATTTCAAAAGAAATCTGGGGCCTTTATGCATTTACCTGGCTGCGTAGGATTTGGAACATTTCTCTGAAATTATCTTATGCAGAATTTCGAAATCGTTCCATTATTTCGAAAATCGGGTTTGGATCGAGGGTTGCAATAACTCGATGGGAAGATGAAAATGGCGCGAGGTCGATGAATTTCTCTGAGATCCCTCCAGCTCAGCATATTTCAAAACTCATCATTCTGACGTCCTTGTTTGGCAGCCCCGATTCAATAGTTTGCTTCAAAAAGACAAAAGGAGGATAAGAATGATATTTGAGTTTTTGTAGGTTTAATATTTTGAACCCTAAAAATATACATCATAAATCCCCCTCAAATATTTTAATTTGTCATGGTTAACAAAATTTTCAAATTAAAAAAAAAATGATGAAATTTCATCGTGAATTCGGCAACTTCGGACTCAATTGAGGCAACAATTGGGCATTGCAGCAAAATTTGCCAATCTTTTTTTACATAATCTATACATTTGCAAAATACCAAAAATATATTTTGAAATACCAAAAATCTGAAATAAATGAAAAAGTGTAATCAACATTGTTTTCACACGTATGATAATTATATCAGTAAATTAGTAAAAATAAATAAATTAGAAAAATTCTATAAATAGCAAAAAGAATAAAAGAACGTCGCCCAATTTCAAGAAAAATAAGACGCATTTGCATTTGAATGAATTTGGCATTGCACATCTATTTGCATTTCTATTCTCCGTGTTCAACTTTGTCCAAATTAATTCAAAAAAAATTATGCTACGATCAAAATATTTACACTAAATAAAGGAAAATTATTAACGGATGTTTGACATCCATTTTCTACCATAAATAAATACTACGTAAATATTATTATCTAATTTGCAAATTGCAAAGAGATAATGGTTCCTATTTATTTACATATACGTGGGTGGGTCTATAAAACCATGTGTATTCGAATAATTTATGTGCTAAAATCAATCTTAGTCATTGATCGTTTAATTGGATGCTATTTTAGTCACTGATCATTAAAACGGATGCTTGGGATCGCAGAAACTTGACCAAATGTGTGTAGGATTATCATTAGTTATAAATATGAAACTTGTTCATATATCTTCGTTCTTAAAAAAGTAATTGAAACTTAGTTTTCCATTTTTTTTGTGGTACTACACTACTAGAAACAGCACTATCACCGGCGGTGATTTACCGCCGCTGAAAGTGAAAAAACCGCCGCTGATACTATCACCGGCGGGGAACCGCCGCTGATAAACCGCCACAGATAAGCCGCCGCTAAAAATGAGTATCACCGGCGGTACCCCCGGTAAAGGTTTTCAGCGGCGGTAGAATTTTGTTTTACCGGCGGTATCCATAACGCCGCTGAAAATAAGCAGCTTAGGTTAACATTTTCAGCGGCGGTACTTTCACCGGCGGTGTAAATTTATCACCGGCGGTATTGAAACTTTCAGCGTCGACTTTATTCAGTGGCGGTGGGAAATATCGCCGGCGGTGAGCTTATTTTCACCGTCAAGAAGTTTCAGCGGCGGTAGGATTATCACCGGCGGTAGTTCTATCACCGGCGGTGCTTATATTTTCAGCGTCGGTGGGTATCACCGGCGGTTATTTTATCACCGGCGGTCCTTCTATTTTCAGCGTTGGCATTTATCACCGGCGGTGTTGTTATCACCGGCGGTATTTTTATTTCACCTTCGAGTATTATCACCGGCGGTATATATTATCACCGGCGGTACCCCCGCTGATAATTTTTTCCAGATTTCAGCATTATTTTGTTAATTTTTTTTCCAGATCCAGATTTCAAAAAAATCAGAAAATTCTCACATCGAAAAAGATAATCAAACATATAGTCTCGAGAATCACAAATCCTCTAATAACATAACACAAAACTCCGGCGTCGCTAATAACATAACATAACCCAAAACCCTAGCATAACCCGAAACCCTAACATAACCCGAAACCCTAACAAAACACGAAACCCTAACAAAGCAATTAATCAAACTCCGGCGTCGCTTCCATCCCCAACTTGCGCCGGTGTCGGTGCATTAGAAGCCTGTCATAATAAAATTAACAAATATAAAATTAATTTGCGAATAAATTAAAAAATATAATCTCCAGAAATTAACAAAAGTTAATTTGCGAATAAAATTAACAAAAGTAACCCTAAATGTTGCTTCAAATTACAAATTAACAAAAGTAACCCTAAATGAAACTTGTTCATATATCTTCGTTCTTAAAAAAGTAATTGAAACTTAGTTTTCCATTTTTTTTTGTGTTACTAATTAATGTTAATTTAATTTAATGTCTCAATTTTATACAATATTACTATGTTGCACGGATACGACTGCGAGTAACGTATCCAATACTTGTGGATCATTCCAACGCAATATCTTTATCTATAATTTAGGATACGAATACGACGATACAAGTACGGTCGATTTTTTGAAGTATTTATACAAATATGATATAAATGTATAATATAAATTTGCTTCATAATATTTTCCCGTTAATTTGAAGTTATATTATTAATGATCGTCAAAGGTCTCTCATAACATCGGGACGAGCCTACTAACTAGTCGATTTTCTCCAATATTTTAACAGAAGGATATGTTTCTAATCATTTACGGATAAACATGATTCAAATCATTGATAGAGAAAAAAGAACTTGCAAAATATTTGGATATTATCTCATTGACGAATGACTATAGTAACTGCTAGCTACATATTTATTGTTTCGCATATTTTTGTCGCCTTCATACTATTTGTGTGACTAATTATCATGTTAATTTTAAGTACAAATTAGTTTCATGTAATAATTATGAAGTTTTCTTTCTTGTCATACTCATAGCCTGCCTGCCACAGTGCCACATTTATATCTTATGAATACATAGAACAAAGTAATGCTTAGTTAAAAATCATAACATTAACATCACAATGTCGTGACCCCAAAACAAAAACGCAAACATGCATGGTTCACTATTCTGTGTTCTTGCAGTTAGAATAAGACCTATTAAATGTAAATATAACATGAGTATTTTATGCCATAATCTTGAAAATTTGTAACAAATAACTTGATTTTTTTTTAAACGAGTCTAGAGCACGGAACGTGTTCTTACAATTCTTTCTTTCATTTATTAAAATAAATTGAAATTACCGCATTTATTTTTACGAAATATCACAAACATGCATGGTTGGATCACCAAGATCCTAATAATAATTTGAGGCCTTCTACTTGTCTCGTTTCCCCCACATTTCTTCCATACTAATAAATCATATAATTAACATAGTGAATTAATGATTAATTCATAATTAATTATTTTGTAATATTCATAATTAATTTTTAATTGGTTAGAACTTTAATTAAATATTAATTTTTTTAGTAACTATGAATTAATTATTAATCAATTTCGCTAATTATATGATTAATTTGTGTGAAGAAATTTGGAGAAAAGGAGGAGGCAAAGTAGAATTTTACTAATAATCATATTTGTTGTTCTAGAAGGATGGGCATCCTTGTTTTCGATTGAAAATGCTATTACTTCTCTCATTCCACATCGTCCAAGCAGTAGCTGCCCAGCGAATTTGTAGTGTTTCCAGTGTTATTTGGTTGCAACGCTAGATTGTTGTATGTGCTCCCCGATTTCCTTTATCGATTCTCGCGGAGTGCATGGCAATCACATTCTTCGATAAACCGTTGAGGTGGAGTCGCACTGAGCCAAGAGATGACCGGAGCTTTCTTGAGTTGTTGTACAAAGAACGCACAAATCGGGATGCTGCCATCCACTTTTGCGAGGTTGTCTAGTGACTAGTAGGCGTCTGTTGAAAGCCAACCAAATAAATTGCTCTATTTGAGCGGATTTTTAGAGAGGATTTGTGTTGTCCATGAAGCTAGGACCCCCGTATTTGAAAGGAAGTTTTAGTAATTTCCTGTCATGAAACCCGAATTTGGTAGGAAGTTTTAGTACTTTTTTTTGTCACGAACACATACCCACCATCACCACCACCGCCACCACACACACACAACATTTTATTATTCTACAATTTTTAGTACTGATATCGAATAACAATACACGAAAAATAATGAATAAATTGAATTTGATAATTGACAAAAAAATCATGTTATTTGAGCTATGAATATAATTTTAGCGGGCTACGTGTTTGAGTTCGTTGGGTAATTGATCACACCAAGGGTTCACTATTCTGTCAAACTCATGTAGGAATAGTATTGCTTTTGAAGAAAATATTAGCCAAACATTTTCTAGATGGCCTAAAAATCTATATTCATGGAAGGATTATTATTATTATGGGCATTCAATCCAAAATCCATCATTAGTCATGCGATTATTGTGTTATTTTGAGGGTCGTTTCTTAATTCTTATATGTCCGAAAACTTATAAAATTTTAAATTTTTTTATTTCGTTTATGTTTTATTAATTAAAAATTACCAAATAAAATCCTTACATATCAGAAACTAAAATCTACGAAAAACTTATAAAATTTCAAATTTATTTCGTTTTGTTTATGTTTTATTAATTAAAAACTTTACGGAATAAAAAGCAGAAACTAAAATTCTAACTATTAAATATAAAAAACAAAATAGCATTCATAATACCAAAAGACCAAAATACTATCCTTTGGTAAACACCAAAAAACTTTTTCTACCGAACGTTTATTTCAAAATATCCTCCATTTGATGATATTAATTTGTTTTACCAAAATACCCTTCTACCAAACTTAGTTTTGAACTAAAAAAATCTTAGTGGGGCTAAATGCTGTATTTTGCTGGGTGAACATTTAGATTTTCATGAAGGATTCCGGACAATGAAAAGTACATGTCTAGTTCATTCAATCAAGAGGCCATTTATTGTGCTCCCTATTTCCCCACGCTATTCACGATATGGGAGGATTAATTCCCATTTTCCAAATTTGTACCCAGTGAATTGTATTAACTGTTATTAATTATGTTGATAACTAATACAATTGTATTAACTGGTAATTAGTTTTGAATTAATTGTTAATTCAAAACACAATTAACAGTCAATTGAAATGAGAGGTACAAATTGAAGATATGTATTAATACCATATCCCACTATTCACCATATCGTGAATAGTGGGGGGAAATCTGAGGGTCATAGTAAAATTTCCCTTCAATTAATGGTTACCAAATTTGTTTTAATATGTTATTTTCTACTATCTTGAATCTTGATATCTAATAACAATAATACAAGAAAGATGATGAATAAAATGAATTTGACAAGGGACAAAACCATGTCATTCGAGATGTGAGTACAACTTTGGGGGACTACTTGTTTGAATTCGTGGGGTAATTGATCGTGAAGGTTTTGAGTATCCTGTATAATTTTTGTATTTTTTTTAATGTCTAATTTAATATTATTATATTTTACTATCTGCAATCATTTATACTTTATTTTGTAATTAATATTTAAATTAATTATAATTATATGATTTAATAACATATAAAAAAAAATACATTTCGAAGGAGGATATAAAACCTAAATATATTATTCTTTTTTAAAATAATTATAATTATATTATACTTAATAATATTATAATATTATAATTATATTATAATTACTTAATAATTATATTATTTATTTTATATATAGGGCCCGTTTGATTTACGGTACTCGGGAGAATAATGCAAGACTAGACATTCATTTCCGGAATAAGGATGAGTGTCATGTGTTTGATTAGATGAACAAAAACTGACATTCATTTCTCACTTCCATGTCCAGATGTCCTTTTTCCCTCATATGTTTTCTCGCAAAAATAGCAAGAAAACAACGGAGTCATTCATTTTCTTCTATTGGTGGTTTCTTCTTGGCGCCGTCTCTCTTTGGTTCGTGTTCTCGAAGCTCTCCCTCTCTCACCTTGGCGGTTTGAGTTTGTAGTGGCACCTCTTCTAATTTGTGCCTTCTCTTTTCATTTCGTGCAATGGTATAAATCTCTCTCTCTCAATATCACACATAATCCTTAACATCAAATTGTGTTGGTGGATTGCATTTAGTTTTTGCTTTAATTTCGAGTTTTTGTGTCTTTTCAATTTTATCCTTTTCTGGTTTTTCAATTTTCCTCATTTTTGCCGAAGCCATATTTTGCTTGTCAATTTCACCCTTGTTTGTTGTATCAATGTCATCTCTTTTTTTTTTGCAAAATGTAACTCTTTCAATGGTTCATTTTATCTTTTTTAGCTAAAGCCATATACTGGCTCACCAATTCAATCATTAACTAGAAAAAAAAAATGCAAATTCAATATGTGTTGAAATTTCATTCAATCTCAGAAATTTCTGCTGAAGATAAAATTGATGTAAAATTGGCAAAATTGCAGAAATTGGTGAAATGGCGACTTCCGAAATTGCTGAAAACGATATAATTGGCAACTGCGAGAGCTCTGGCGATTGAGATTTCTGTTGAAAATGATGTCGATTTTTGTTCTTAAATGGCAAGGTAGGCAAAAATGGTAAAATTGGTAATAGTGGCATTTTCTTCTCAATGGAATGAACTGGTGATACAAACTGGTCGAACCGAAGGTGAAATTGGTGAGTGAGTTCTATCGTCTCTGCAATTGTGACTAATGAGAACTACAAGCCTGCAACTGTGATCAATTGACTCGAGGTATCTAGCTCTGGTGGTGACTGGATTTCGGGGTGGGCATTCGGTTGAACCGAACCGAACCGAACCGAATAAGAGCAAACCGAATTAAACCGAACCGGACTAGATTTAAACCGAACCGAACCGAATAAAATTTGAACCGATTTAAAATCGAACCGAATTAGAAATTTTATATGTTAAGATTCAAGTGGTATTTAGTAAAAAAATATAAAAACATATCATACAAAATATATTTATAGTTATTTTTAATTTTAAAGTATTAAATTTTAATTTTTTTTAAATGAACATAATAAAAAACTAAAAAAATAGTGTTAATCGGTCGGTTCGGTTTAATCGGTTCTGGAAATACCCAAACCGAACCGAACCGAATAAACCGAACGATATCAATTTTTGAACCGAACCGAACCAAATAAACCGAAAAACCGAACCGATTAAACCGAATTCGATCGGTTCGGTTCGGTTCCCAAATAAACCAAACCATTTGCCCACCCCTAACTGGATTGGAGGCCTAACTTCAATGCGACCAACTAGATGCGAGGCTTATTATCTCCCGATGCGTTTGTGGCTAGAATGCTAATGGCTCTGCATCTTCTCAACTAACACGTATGCGTCTGTGGATTTGGTTTTGGGTTTTATTGAATTGAATATTTTGGGGTTTGTAATTTATATTTTGTTTGACGAACTAGACTTTTGTCTATGAATCGAGTGTTAGATAATTTATGTTATATATAATATATAATGAATAGTAATGTTATCTTTTTTCTGGTTACATAAATATATGTTTTAGGATTTATAATTTAATCAATATTATATCGATATAGAGATATGATAAAAAAATTTAATGCATCTTTAATTTTTTAAAAACTAGATTCATAAAAATAAATATCAAACACATCTTAAATCCTTAATAACAATTTTCAATTATCCTTCATATCAAACAATAAATTTTACTTTCCATTATTTATTATTCTTACACATCAAACACCACACGCGAGAATCACATATCCTTCAAATACTTTCCCATCATTCTACTCTCGCTAGACAATTCATGAATCTTTCTCAATCCTTCAACGTCACTTGTGTCAAACAGGCCCATAGATTTTTTTAAACTTGTCAGTTTTCTCCAATATCTTAAAATAGTATGTTGAATATACTTCTAATTATTTTTTTTGGAATGATACCCAACAAACGATCGCTTGTCATTAAGTGTTTTTAATAATGTATCAGATAAACATGATTCAAATAAGATAAAACAAAAAAAATTTCAATCTTTTTTGGATGTGATCTTAGTAATTAATGTAACTGCCAGCTACATACTTATAGTTTCACACATTTTTATGGCCTTCACAATGTTTTTGTGACTAATTCTGGCATACTTATTTTCATGTTAAATATAGGTGCCAAGTACTCTCATGTAATATCATGTAATAGATATGAACTTCTCCTCACCTGCCTTGCGTGATGTTATGTTATGAAAAGTTATGACGATATACTAGTTCAGGTCATAAAAGTAATTCTTTTATAAATATATCGGTTATTTGACAAAGAACACTCCACTAATTGAAATAAGTTAAATACAATGATATCGAATCCATCAGTGTATATTGGATGAAATGTGCATGTGTCTGTTAAAATTTGAAACCGGTTATTGGTACAATAACATATGAATAAAATACAATTGACTCGTAAAATGAAGTTGTTATCAATTTGAAACCGGTTATTGGTACATTAATATATGAATAAAATACAATTAACTCGTAAAATGAAGTTCTTATCTTCAAATTTTTTTCTTATCCATTTCTTCTTTAGCTGAAGATTTGTATTTTTGTAAAATTGAAGTAGTAGTAACTACATATGTTTTTTGTAAGGAATACATAATTGTCACAATATTCATTTTCCCCTCTACTCGAATCCATAGATTTTTTTTTTTAGTTTAGGATAGCAAATACATATCCTAGGACTGTAAATTGAAAAAAATGATTATGAGAAGAAACAAACAGTGCTTTTATAGGTGTGTTATACGAGTAGTTTTAATGGAACAAAGAGTTCACGGATTATAAGAAGGCTGGTCGAACTTATTATTATTATTGTTATTGTTATCGAATTATAAATTATTAATTATAAATAAAAAAGTGTTATATATAAAAGATTATTCAGTTAATTAATTAAATTTTGTTAATTTTTGGAAACTATTAAGTTATTCAAATTATTATATTACTAAAATATTAAAATTTTAAATTTATTAAATTATGAAATATAAAATATTAATCTAATTTTAAATAGTAATCTAACTTAAATTGTATACATTTGTTAAATAATCTGAATTAATCAATATAAAATTTTAAAATAATCTAAATTAAATAATATAAAATATTATTTATAATATATTTTAACAAACTAATTTAACAAATTTACTCAAAATAACATACTTTAACTATTAAATTAATCTAAAATAGCCAGGTTTAACTTAGTTTATCTAAATAACCTAAAATAATCTAAACTAACATAATTTATCTAATAAAAGACTCAAAATAACTTACAAGGTGGAGTAGGAACATTATTTTTGTACAAATCTTGAAAATGGAGTTTACTTGGAGATTTTCTGTGTATTTTGCAAAAAAAATTTGACAGAAAACATAAAAGAAAGGAAGAAAAGAAGAAGATAAGTAGGAGAAAAGGATTCTCTGTTACGGGTTTATTCAACTGGTTTCGCCGGGTAGGTTGGCGGAAAAGAAATTAATTCTCGTTTCATGCCTCATGGCTTACAAACGCTTGTCTCCTCAGGTCTAAGTGGGATCTTCACAAAAAAAAAATGTACTTTCGCCAGTCCAGTTGACGAAAATACTCAATACCATGTTTTTGACCTCCATTGGCTTCTTAATATTCGATTTATCAAAATTTTCTTTTTTTGCTAGGGCAATTGTCGAAAGTTCCGGTTTTTCGCTTGCCTAGCTGGAGAAAATGTTACTTCTACAAATTCATCAATCTCAATGCTAATATAAATCTATATAACTAGAGATCTAAAACCTTGGATTAACTCGAGAATTCAATCCTCTATTTGTACTTAACGCGAGAAAGAGGAGAAAGGGAGATCCAAACACGGAGCAAACCACTAATCTTCCTCAGTATATAATCTCTAAAGAGGAAAACCAACTTAAATGTTGTAATTCTCTGCGTTGAAATGTAAGAGAGTTAATTTTAAAATGAACGTACTATTTTAAGAAAAAATGTGAAAGAGTTGATTTTTTTTCTAAAAATAATAAAAGGCAAAATATTCATTTATGAAAATAACTAACGGTACATGTATATTTTGTTAATCGGAAAATTAACCGCACACATTTTTATGAAGTACAATGACCAAAAAATTAATATATCATGGACTAACTTCCAATCCAATCCAATTAAAATAAGATTAACGGTGCATTTATCCCTTTTTTATTATAAGATTGCACATTCCAACCTAAAAATCTTTACTTCTCAAACATTTTAAATCTCGGATTATATGATCTAAGATTTGAAGTCTCCGATTGTATAATCCATGATTCCAAAAATCCGCCACATTTCGACGATCGCCATTAGAGAGAGCCTTGCGGAGAGAAGCTGAATGAGAGACGATGATTCCTTGATCTGACCTGGTGGAGCAGTTTAGGAGTACCGGATCCGATCCAAGAATCAGTGATCTACTCTCTCCTTCCTCTCCGCCACCTCCTCTTCCCCTTCCAGGTGAGTTCTTTCTCTGACATTGTTGTATTGATTCCTCCTAAGATATTACTTAGCGATAGTTTAGCCTAATTAAGCCTTAATTTGTCCTTAACTATGCTATTAAGTCACTTTAAAACGCAATTTGAACACAATTAACTCTCAATTTGGCATGATAACTAATAATTGGATCGATCACTTATCTTTTGTGGTTTCTTTTTTCTTTTGTTGCAGGGTGGGCACAATTGTTGTGGTATTACGGCGATTGGTTATCAGTTGGGTCGCCTTCTCAGGATTCACATTGTATTTTCGGTACATAAAGACTTTCTTTATATTCATACATAATAACAATTCTTATACTAACTTGGTTGTGCGTAACTAAGAAAACTCGGCTGAACAAGAATCAAAAGATAAATACCATCCTTCCTTTATCGATGTAATTTCTTAACTAAATTTTTGAATATTTGATTAATTTCGAGCTTTTTTTGTCTCTTCTTCTATTGATGAAAGTTGAGAAGTAGTAATGAAATCCCATTTCTGAACTTCTCGCCAAGAAAAAAAATCCTATCTCTAAACACCAAATGCTATACACATGAAAGTAAATCTAGTATACATTGACTCATTAAACAATCAAATAATTCTTTCTCCAAATCTTCTGAAACCTTTCGTCTAATCAAATGCATTACGCAATTCATAACAGACGAATCACAAGGCAATACAATAGGCCCATCATTCGATAAACCGAAATGTTCTTCTGATAATCTAAATAGCTCTTCGAATATTTTGCTATTCAAATACTCTAATGGAATCGTGAATCTTTCTCCATCGATAGTATACACCACGAAATGACCTTTCTCCGCCAATTTCCTTCTCCCAAAAGAAGATTTTCTTTCGAATTTCTTCGCCATTTCGATGAATTTCTTTGGATGAATCATCACGTCTTTTCTTATTTATGTATGTTAGAGAATATATCCATGAAATATTATGTACTTGCTTATATAGCCAAAGGAAAAAATAATTTGAAAAGACAAAGGCATGTGATAGTAGATATGATATAATCTTAGTGGGGCTAAATGTTGTACGTTGTTGGGTGAACATTTAGATTTTCATGAAGGATTTTCCGGACAGTGAAAAGTACATGTCTAGTTCATTCAATTAATGTATCACAAATTTGTTTTGAGATGTTATTTTTTACTATCAATACAAGGAAAATGATGATAAATTGAATTTGACAAGGGACAAAATCATGTGATGTGAGCTGTGAGTACAATTTTGGTGGGCTACATGTTTGAATTCGTGGGGTAATTGATCATGAAGGTTTTTAGTATCCTGTCAGTCTCATAGAGGATAAGTATTGTTTTCGAAGCCCGATCATTTTCGAGAATGATCGTAAGATATACGATACGGACATTCGATACAAACTCCATCATTCGGCATGTGTTGTATGCTCGTGTTATTTTGGGGGGTCGAATCAGTTTTGGGGCCAGTTTACTGAAGTGTTGGACAAGCAAGGATAATAACTTCGAGGATTAGCTTTGATATTTTGGTTGGTCTAATTCGTGTTTCTACTCATTTTCGAAATATTGTTCAAAATGTTGCCCTTCGTAAAAAATAAAAAATCAACACAAATATTTTACATATTCCTTTACGAAAAATTAATGAAAATTATATTTTTATTTGTAGTATAACATGTTTTTATTCTCATATTTTTAGTATCCGCTTCTTGAAAATCAATCAAACACCTAAAATCAGTAAAAAGAAGTAAATACTGATGAAATTTCAGGTCTGGTCCCAAGTTTTCAAACCCCAAAATAATATTTAAAGGAGCCATATTTTCGGGACTATTCTCAACAAATTCATGACCTGGCTCATATTTTCGGATTTCTCAGATGTCAACCCTGACCTGGCCCAATAATTTCAAAACTCTCAAAAAACGAATCGGGTCGGTCCAGATTAGACGGGTCGGAAAATTTTGTGTGCATCCTTAGCCATAAGTTTTTGACAATAATAATATTTAATTTAATAATGCTAACAATTGCGATTTTCTAATAATTATATACATATACATACCTGAATTCGCATATATTCAGGGCCGTCCTGTTCATTCGGTCCACGTAGCAAGTAGCAAAGACCACGTAAAAAGAAGTTACATGGATAATGTTAGCCCAATTTTTTGTCTAAACCGAGAAGAAAATCAATGTACTAAAAAAAGAGGTGGAGTGATCAGATGGCCATCGCTCATTGTCGCTAAATCATCCTCGCCCCTTCGTATGACGTCTTCAAGAGTTGTCTTTGCTGAAGCCAAGCTACACGTAAATCATCCATGTTGAAGTCACACATGACGACCCGTCGAAACTAAGCCTCATGAACAATTGTCCTTGTTGAAGTCACACACGACGATCATGCTGAAGCCCGTTTCTCCTGGCCGTACACTAAAGATCTTGACTCAAGACCTTGCTGATGCCGAGTATCATCCAATTGCTCGAGTCGAGACCCTGCTGAAGCTACTCAAGTTTCTAAACAACCTAGAAAGAGGTTAATAGAAAAATTGTAAGGCTTAATATCTAATTAAGGTCAATTTAAATCTAATCTCAAATTCAATTCGTTGGTTGGTTGTGTTAAGTTACTAAACAATTAAGTGCGGAATAAAAGTAATTAACCCAAGAAAAGTTACCGAACAAGCAAGATCGCAAGCACACATGATTTATTACAGAGTTCCTTAGATAGTTGCTTTGTAGATTTAACAATCTTTTATTCATTAGTTGTTCGATTAGATTTTCACGATTACCTACGTCTACGAAGATGTTACGCGGCTAATTTGCGCATTTTTTGCATTCTATTCAATTTTCCAAATGAAATATTACAAAGTATTATATATCAATCTATAACGTTCTATCAATGCCGAAAGACTTTACTAAACTATTGGTAGCCAAATACAAACTACTACGCTCGATCTAATCTAACAATTATTCACACAAGTTGGATTCGTTTGTCGATTTGAGGAACCAAAATAGGATTTAGCTAAATCTAGATAATTGAAGCTCAACAATGGTAGCTTGTCTTTTCTTTCAATTTTCTCAAATGAAATTTTTTGAGAGACGAAGAAAGAAAAAGGAGTAGATAAATATTTATAGGATTAGTATACTTCTCACTCAGCTAGGTACCGTCTGAGAACGGGACTATTCTGTCCGCAAATGAAACTCAGTTAAACTAGTTGCTATGAATAATTTTAATTGAACTTACAAAGTTTCGTTCGTGAACGGAAGGCGTCAGAAACTCTCTGTGAAGTTTCAGTTTATTTTACATACATTACCGTTCAGAATGGAAGGGGTTTCATTTAATTATCACAGGAGTATTCCGCCACCAAATCCAACACAACCAATGCATTAAAACTTAAAAGGCATCTTACATATTATTATAAGGATATCCTAGTCTTGAAAAAAAATATTATATTATATTTTAGTTTTATTGTTTGCATTATAAGTTTTGATTTTTTTTTTTTAGTTCTATGCTCAAGGCTTATACTTGAATCAAAATAGCATGTCAATGTATTCTTTTATCATTTAATTATCACAATTTTTGTAAGTACAATTTTTTCATATTCTTTATTAGTTTCATTTCAAAAAAGTTGTGTCCAAGTTGACATGGTAGAAATATCAAATCTAAAACCATTTATATTTTGTCAAATATCACCAAATTCGCAGGCCCGGACTTACATATATATTGGATCTCTTATAAGTGAGTCTCATGCTTATATCTCATTAGTTCATGTACTATAACGCCTTTGGATGCTACATCTCGCATTTGAGATATGACATAAATTATGAATCTAAGAACTAAATCTTCTCTTTCATTATAGTCTTTTCTAACTTGTTAGTTTTCTCCAATATCTTACAAACTATAATTTATCGGAAAAAAAATATGTTTCTAGTCATTTATCCGATTCAAATTAGATAAAGCAAAAGAACATGCAAGAAGTTTTGGATGTTCTTTAGTGATTAATGTAACTGCTGGCTACATGCTTATTGTTTCACACATTTTTTTTGAGGAAATTTTTAAAAAAATCCCTAACTTTTTTGGATATTTAAAAAAAAATTCTATCTTTTTGGAAACTCCAAAAAACCCCCTCAAACCAAACTTTGTTTTCAAATACCCCCCCATAGGGGTTAACTTTAACTTTGGATGGGTTTAATTATTTTTTGGACCAAAATACCCTTCAATTTTCATATTTCATGATTAAGAAAACTATTTTTCGTTATATTTAATTATTTTAAAAAGAAATTCATAAATATTTTTAACACATACTTCAAAAAAAATTATTATATGTTATGGTTATATGATTTTAATATTAATTTATTATTTTCGAGAAAAACTAACCGCAAATAACAACAAAATATTAAAAAACAGACTTGAAGATATTTAAAAAATAAAAGATCATGAAATTATGTAAAAATACATAAAAGGAATGAAAATAAAAACTAACTGTTAAACGATATTTTTCTACCAATATAATTTGAAGGTGTTCTTTTAATATTGTTGTTTATTTTATTATTATTTGATGTTAGTTTTTCTTGACAAAAATAATAAATGAAAATTAAAATCATATAACCCTAACATATAACAAATTTTTTTTGAAGTTATTATGTGTTAAAAATATTTATGTAATTTGTTAAAATTAATGAAATATAACGAATTTTTTTTTAACAATCAAATATTAAAATTGAAGGGTATTTTGGTCCATAATATAATTAACTTCATCCAAAGTTAAAGTTAACCCCTAGAGGGGGTATTTGAAAACAAAAGTTTGGTTTGAGGGGTTTTTTTTTTTAAATTTCCCTTTTTTATGGCCTCACACTGTTTTGGTGACTAATTCTCATGTTAAATAAAAGTACCAAGTACTCTCATGTAATACATATGAATTTATTTCTCACCACCTGCCATGTGTTATATCTATCTTCTTCACATACCGTCTTCATTGTTACATCATGTGATGATATAATGTTATAGTAATTCTGGTCATAAAACTAATTATTATATATCGTAAAAGACAATCCGATAATATATATTGGTTATTAGACAAAGAGCACTTCACTAATTGAAATAAATCGATACAATGACATTGAATTCACCGGGGTGTATTGTATGAAATGTTCATGTGTTCATGTATAAATTTGAAACTTATTACTGGTACATTAATTTTTAATTTATAAATAAGATATAATAACTCACAAAATAAAGGCTTTATCAGCATTTTTTTTATAAATTTTTCTTTTTTAACAGAAGGTTTTGTGTTTTGTAAAAATGAAGAAGTAGACTAACTACATATGTTTTCCCCATCATGTCAATAAGAAAAGAGAAAATGAGACCGTCAAGCTCTAAAAGTAACAAAAAATTGTTAAAAGACAATCTTCCTTTTCTTCTCCTAAAGTTCACTCATTCAAGATGACCAAAAGAAGATATTAATTCCGAGCCCTTGATTATTGTCTTCTTTATCTATCATCACTGTAAGTTGACAATATTGATTATGAGAGGAAATAAACAATGGTTTTATAGGTGTGATAGACGAGTAAAGTTAATGGATCGAAAAGTTGGGTTTATGAGAGGGTTGGTGGAAATTATTATTATTATAAAGTTATTAAATATAAATATACAATACAAATTTTTTAAATGTAAATATAGGAATATTTTTTTTAGTAAAGTAAATATAGGATTATTAAATTAATTAATTAGTTATTAAAATTTAATTTTCTGAAATTATTAAGTTACTTAAATTATTATATTACTAAAATATTAAAGTATTAACTTTATTAAAATTTGAAATATAAATAGTTAAGTAATCTAACTTAAATTATATAAATGGATCAATATATATATATATATATATATATATATATATAAAAAATAAATAATATGAAATACTAATATAATTAAATAATATAAAATACTAAAATAATGTTAATAATATATTTTAGCAAACTAACACAAAATAACATAATTAATCTGAAATAGCCAAATTTAACTTGATTTAACTAAATAACCTAAAATAACCTAATTTATCTAATACTCTTAACTCACATGAACCTCGAACAAGTCCAATTAGTTAATATTATGAACCATGATTACGAAGCTTACTCTTGGAGAAATGATTGAATAACAATATCGAATGCGGCGAGAATGTCGGGCCTTTTTTCTGATGACAACATGGTTTTCCGTAAGTGGTTGATTGATGATGTAATAAGAACACTAGAGTTAAAATAACTTACAAGGTGGAGTAGGAATATGATTTTAATTTTTTTCTACAAATCTCTAAGTTTTCTGCAAAAATGAAATTTATTTGGAATTTTTGGTTTTTTTTAGACAAGACGGATAAAAGGAAGAAAATGAAAGGAGGGGAAGAAGTATTTAGTAGAGCTGGCAAAATCTGACCTGACCCGAAACCCAAACGACCCGCCACCCGAACGACCCGATAATCCGAAAGATCCGCAAACCGAAACGATACGAACCCGAAATGATCCGACCCGAACCCGACCCGACCCGTCCGATTGCCACCTCTAAGTATTAGAGAGGGGGGGGGGGGAGGGCTTAACTGAAGTTGTTGCGGTTGACGAAAGGAGAGTTAGTTTCCACTTAATGCCTCGTGACTCACAAACATTTGCCTCCTCGGGACTAACTGAGAATGCCTCGTGATTCCTCGATCCTACCTGCTGGAGCAGTTTAAGGAGTGCCCGATGCTATCGAAGAATCACTGCTCTACTTTCTCCTTCCTCTCCGCCACCCCCTCTTCCCCATCCCCTTCCAAGTAAGTTCTTTCTCTGACGTTGCTGTATGGATTCCTCCTAATCTGTTAATTAGCTATAATTAGCCTAATTAAGGCTCGATTTATTCTTAATTTGACAACTGATTCACATTAGCGTGCAATTTTATCACAATTAACTCTCAAATTGGTATGCTAATTGATAATTGGATCAATCATATATCTTTTGTTGCGGGGTGAACAAATTGTTGTGGTATTACAACGATTGGCTATCAGTTGCGTCCCATTTTCAGGATTCACATTATATTTTCGGTACACAAGACTTGCTTTATATTCCACCATAATAACAATTCTTATACAAACTTGGATGTGCGTAACAAAGAAAACTCGACTAAACAAGAAGAATAAGCGAAATACCCTCTTTCCTTTATCAATGTAATTTATTCACAAAATTTGTGAATATTTGAGTTTTTTCATTTTTTTTATGGATGAAATTTAGAAATAGTAAAGAAATCCAATTTCTAACAATATAAACTTCTCGCAAAAAAAAAATCCTATTTTCTGAAAACAAAATGCTATACATACGACAGTAAATTTATTATACATTGGCTCATTAAACAATCGAATGATTCTTTCTCCAAATCTTGCGAGACCTTTCGTCTAATCAAATGCATTACGCAATTCATAACAGAAGAATCACAAGGCAATACAATGGGCCCATCATTCGATAAACCAAAATGTTCCTCTGATAATCTAAATAGTTCTTCGAATATTTTTCTATTCAAATACTCTAACGGAACCATGAATCTTTCTCCATCGACAGTATAAACCACGAAATGACCTTTCTCCGCCATTTTTCTTCTCCCAAAAGAAGTTCTTCTCTCGAATTTCTTCGCTATTTCGATGAATTTTTTTGGAGGAATCATCATATATTTTCTTGATTACGGATGTGTTGAGAATATATCCATGAAATATTATCTACTTGCTTATATAGCCAAAGAAAAAATAATTTCAAAAGACAAAGGCATGTGATAGTAGATTTGACATAATCTTAGTTGGGCTAAATGGTTTACATAATGGGTGAACATTTAGATTTCCATGAATGTTGAAACACATATTTCTTAGCTCATGTCTAGAAATATTGATGAGGATTCCGGACAATAAAAGTACATGTCCAGCTCATTCAATTAATGTATCCCAAACTTGTCTTAATATGTTACTTTTCTACCATCTTGAATCTTGATATCTAATAACAATTGAATTTGACAAGGGACAAAACCATGTGTTTTGATATATGAGTATAATTTAATGGGCACATTCGTGGGGTAATAGATCATGAATGTTTTCAGTATCCTGTCAGTCTCGTAGAGGATAAGTATTGTTTTCGAAGAAAATATTAGCCCAAACATTTTCGAGAATAACCGAAAAATATGCGGGCCTTCGATATAGACACCGCCATTTGACAAGTGTTTTTTTGAAATAGAGCCTAGAGCACGAAACGTGCTCTTACGGTTTTAATTTTTATTTATTAAAATTAAAATAGTTACATTTTGCAGTTTAGGAACCAAAACGTGCTCTTACGGTTTTAATTTTTATTTATTAAAATTAAAATAGTTACATTTTGCAGTTTAGGAACCAAGACATACATTATCTCAATCAGTTGACTAAATAAGTTTTTCTATCTGGCTAAGAGAGCTGAAGTCGTCTATAAATTTGCCGCGCACCACGAATGGATTGTGTTACGACATTCAACTTGTATGAGGATCGGCATACGTCCTTGTATTTTTCTAGATTTCCCAAATGCACGTTGCCCACCGACTGCTTGGGTTGTTCAAAGAAGTTGAGCAGAGAGAGCGCACCTTGTCGAAGTAGCGGATGAAGGACTCCTCTAAGTCAGTTGGAAGGTCACATAACACGAAACACTCGCGAGAAAATTCACATTGAGAGAATAAGTGATCCGTAGTTTCTAGCTTAGTATTCCACAACACACAACGTGGCCCGTGTGGCCAACCCCGTTTTTGCAAATTTTGTTGGGGCAAAATACGGTCATGGCCTACTAACCATAAAAATATTTTAATTTTAAGTGGTATCCATAACTTGAAGATGTTGGTTGCCCAATCTACTTCAATTCCCGGATTCGTGACCAATATATATCTTTTTTGTTGATAAAGGAGTCACATTAATCCCGGTGATTTATCAGCCAATTTTTTCAAATCCTTAATGAAGTAGGAGACAAATGTTTCGCTTACTTATTGTTAACTCCAAGGGTCTTGTATACCATAATTTTTTTTGACATGTATTGTCCATAAAGCCTCACTCTTAAAATCTTGTTTCCAACTTGCAAGACATTTACCATTGTTAAGTTTCTCCACTCCTTTCCAAAAGAAGGAGCGAATAAGTTTTATGAGCTCTTTGAGCAACCATTGGGGCAGAAGAAATACTTGCACATAATAATTAGGCAGGGTGCTATTTGGCAAGTGTTGTACGTTTGTCGTATTGTTCAAAATGTTGCCCCTCGTATAATATAAAAAATGAAAACAAAAATATTTTACATATTTTCTTTACGAAAAATCAGTGAAAATTATATTTTTACTTCTGAAAATCAATCAAACACCTAAAATCAGTAAAAAGAAGTAAATACTTATGAAAATTCAGGCGTGGCCTCAAGTTTTGAAGTCCCAAAGTAACAAATAAATCATAATTACTAATACTCAATGTTCCAGAAATCGCTCGGCGCTCGCTGGTCGGCAGACGACCATCAAGCGCCAAGGATGATTAATCGGGATTAATCGGGAATCTCGGCGGATTTTTATTTTTTTATATTTAATATTTAAATTAATTAAACAAAATTACAAATCACAGTTTTTTTAATAAGTTTTAAATAATTTAAGTAACAAAATACACTACGTCACTAAACTAACATAAACTCAAATAATAATAATAATAATAATATATATATATATATATATATATATATATAAATAAATAATATTAAAAATATGAAAAAATTTAATCCAAATATATTTTTTTGAATAGTATCCGACAAACGATCGTTTTCATTATTGATGTCTAATTTTTTTGATGTCAATGAAAATCCATTGACAATCCATAACAAAAACGATCATTATTTTGAATAGTATCCCACAACCTCTCATAATATATGATTTTTTGTGCTTCACATTCAACCAACTAGACTATGGACCCGTTGACAATTCAAAAAAAAATTTTGAAAAAAAAAAAAAAACAATTGCAAAAAAAAAAAAAAAAAAAAAAAAATTGTACACATCTAAAAATCGGCTCGGCGGTCTTGGCGGACCCTTGGCGGCCGCTTGGCGGAAATCCGCCAAGCACAAAACGCCAAGAATTTATCTCGACGGCGGACCCTCGACTACCGATTAATCGGTGATTAATCGGCCGCCAAGGCCGATTTCCATAACACTGCTAATACTAATTAACATAATCATAATAGGCTAATAGCTATTCAATAACGGTAACAAAAATTGAAAGAAGAATAGATTTGGCACTTCAAATTAATATATGAATCTGATATCAATATTAGTACATCAATATTTGAATATGTACATGTTTCTATATTTCGTATCAATATAAATATATATATATAGGGCAGGATTATATATGATGTTTTCAAAACTCTCTTCAATATTTTTATGGAAATTTTTTAATTGAATTAATTAATATTATTAACTGAATGGATTAACAAATTAATTAATCGATTCAATCATGTATTAATTTATATTAATATTAAAATATTAAAGAATTAACAAATTAATTAATCATTTCATATAATATGTCCGAGGCGAGTTTGCAGACATAATATATTTTCCCAATAAATATTCAGGCATATAATCGATAAAATACAATTATTTTATTTAAATACGATTATTTTACATCCTAATGTTTTATTTTATTATTATTTATCAAGCTGGTCTTATGCAACACAACTTTATTCACTATTAATTACTCTATCCCCGTAGCCCACTCATGATTCATTTCCCTTCAAAAATAATATAATAAAGTCATGCACGGCCTTTCAAAGTCACTAGTCTCCTAGCCTATGTTACGCGGATACTTCAAAAATTGAACCGTTCAATCTCGAGCTTTTTCTTTACACTCCAGCTCCATTTTAAAGCTTTCTTTCGGTTTCGGCTTTCGTCCTTCCATTCATCTTCTTTTCACTCACGAGTTTACCCTTTATTCATCTCTTTCACCCAAACAAGTAATTTCGGACGGCAAAATCGATATAATCAGATAGAATCGGTACTCCGACCCGAATCGGGCGGAATCGGACTGGCGGTGGCCGACTCCGGTTCGAGTCGGCCGACTCTGGCTCGAATCGGCCGACTCCAACTTTGGATCGCCGACTCTAAGAACCATGGTTCTTTCAATAGACTCCAAAAATTAACCATGATTCGTTCTTACTCACTAAATGGAAAACTGACAAATATCGATACATGGAATGGTTTCTTATGGATTGGATCGGCGGTTAACTTGCGAAGGCGACCGAGAATTAGTGGTGTGGCGGTAACCTGGCCTCAAGAGTGATTAGTTTGAAGGCGACTTGGCATGATGAAGACAAGTATGAGATTCTCTCTTTTTTAATCGCTAGAAGAACCTCGGCTTGCTTTCTCTTTCTATTATAACTGGACATTGTGAGAATGTGCTTTTTTCTTTAATTCGAAGCCTTCTAATTTAGGGGGGTCTTAGACAAATATGGATTCCTTCCTTATAGTTGGCCGGGCTTGATCAGATCATTATAAAAAATAAAATATATCATATGTGTGGGACCTAAGAAACCTTACGAAAGGAGGAAAAAAAATGCACTTGTATCATTAATGAATAAAAAGATTTGTATATTATTTTCTTCCAATTGTGGTATCATATGTATGAATTTGTTAGACAAAGACGTGGATAAAGAACAAACATATTAAAAAAGTAAAATAAAAAATAAAGGAAAACAAGAAGAAGCTAAATCTAGTGATAGCATGAAAGAAAAGAGAGAAAACGAAGAAAAGAAACAACATAATAAGATTGAAAAAGGGTCTGGAAATTTGTCAAAAGAAGAAAAAAGACAAAAATATTGTGACCGAAGTTATGTCTTGATCGAGCTATAGTCGCATTTATGAAGATCACGGATAGATGTGAAATATCTCGTGCATTATTTCCATGGAATCACTACATGTTTATTGCGCGAATTGGCAGAATCATTTTAGAAATCATGTTTCATATTATTATTTTATCTTATGGTTGTTCAAATATAATTTCAGAAATCATGTTTCAAATATAATTTCAGTTGTTTTGTACTGTACTAGTGTTGAAGGAATCATATGGGTAATTTGAAAGTTTCTCATGTTATTAAGAATTATATTTATAAAATAAAAAATGCATGTCAATGATTTATAATACATCACTAGATATGTCGGGTGGTTAGGTATTTTTATTTAATTCCCCAATCAAATGACGGATGTATTGTATTCGCGGGCTCTTCAATTAAATAAGTTCCGTTTCTACGTAATTTTGATCTTAACGAGGACACTTAAGAGGAGTGCTCATTAGATTTTGGTTGTGATAGTATTCTTGAGGGATTGTCGTACTAAGAAAGTAAAATATGGTCACTCAAGTGTTTGTGAGCGTAATAATGTGAATGGTCATGAACGAAGTCATTGGGATTTCTCTTCGGCATAGAGAGGAATATCACGCCATCATTTGGTTTACGTAGTCATCATGAATCTTTTTAATAGGTTCTACTCTCGTCAACCAATAGAACGTGGCAGAGGGTTTTGTCACGAAGCCGTACAACAACCCTTCACGTGTAAGCGTCGTAGTAGCACACACAATTGTTCCAATTATTGATATTGAATTATGATTTTAATTTTAATTTGGCTTGTATTATGACTATGGATTATGGATGTGATTTCGTTTTTAAAATGGTGGTAAACATAGTGAAACAAAGACATTGATAGAGGAAACTTTGAATATTATCGAAGATATTGTTTGTAAAATAACACCCGCCAAACTCTCTTTAATGACTGGTTATCGATATAAAAAAAATCATTGAGAAAAAATGTACCGATAAGCAGACAATAAAGATAATCCCCGCTTCTCTGAAGCCCTCTAACAATAAGTAGTCGGAGAAAAAACATTTTTTTTCTAAAAAAACACTGAACCGGTCCGACCCCAGCGATAGGCTGGTGAGGCCTGGCCTTTGGGTATGTTTTTTGTGAGGTGCCCGAGTTTTTTATGTTAATATATAGAAATATTTTTCTGTTGAAGTTCACATATAAATCATATGTAAAGTATAATTTACGTATCATAGGAAACATGAGAAATATTTTGTTGGCCCTTATCACTCATTTTATGTCCTTCTCTTCTAAATTTTGTCTTTCATTCATCAAAACATGAGAAATAATCTATGTTTCTATCGTATGCAATTCAGTTTCAAGTTAGAGAGACGGTTTTCTCTTGGGTAAAGTTTATCAAAATATGAAACTTTGTGATTTAATTTTACATTACAAAAGCTAATTTTTTTTGTTATGTTGTGTTCTTTTGTAGAAATAGGTGGTAGAGTTATTGAGTGGGCTTACTGAGATTACTAAAGATCTTTCAATCTTTGTGATATATCAAGCTTGCTGTTTTCTTAAATTCATAACTACAAAGGATCTTTCAATGTTTTAATTAGGAATAAGTTAGTGAATCTATATTATTGTGTAACCGAAGGAGGGTGATAGACACGATCAGATTTTATATTTGTGTTTTTTGAGAAAGACATAAATTGTGGGGTTCAATTAAAAAAACGGCTTCGGATATTTCAAAACATGAGACCGGCCCTGCACAGAACACTTATATCTTATATAATAGGCAAGCATTTTCATTGTTATTACTCAAACTCAAAGAGATGCCCAATTAAACAATGAATACATCATGAAATTCAAGAACATGAGCATATTTTTCGTCAGTTATAATTGCCTTCCGTTGCACGATCCCTCAACATCAGTCTTCCAATATTTTGGCTAGGAGCCGGTGCCTCGGCGGCATGTGCCTCTGTTGACAAGGAAAGACATCAACAAATACAACATAAGTATAAATACAACATGAGTATATGATAGGCACGACATATCAAGAAATTTTATTAAAAGAATTTATATTATATATGTCTGAATGTACAATATAACCTAACATCTCAAACTTTTAAAGTAAATATATATATGTATATATCTTTTGAAGTTGTTTAATCACGGAAATTATAAAAGTTCATAAAAGAACTTCCATTCCAAACTTCAATTATGCAACAAAAGTAAACAATTTTATCTCCTAAAAAAGGCATGCTCGTACGAGAATACATCAAGCGAAAAATGAATTATTCAATGATACCGAATGAAGGTGTTATATATATATATATATATATATATATATATAGAGAGAGAGAGAGAGAGAGAGAGAGAGAGAGAGAGAGAGAGAGAGAGACTAAACTACTTAATTAAGCACCAACATTTTGGTTTTTAATGTTTTTTCACCATTGGATATTTATTGAGATTTGTACATTTAATGATGTGCACGAATTTTCATGATCATCATGAAAAAACACAAATCTCAATTCAAATTCAATGGTGAAAAATCATTAAGTACCAAAATGTCGGTACTTAATTAAGTAATTTAGCCTCCCTATATATATATATATATATATATATATATATATATATATATAAAGAAAAAGAAAATTTTATATTTTAAATAGCATACTATTGGCATTGAGGCAGATCCAACAAACAGAATTGCATCCCAAATTCCACCAAGTCGGATGTTCAATATGGCATTTTTGTATGCATCTGTCGGTGCACGCTAAGTCTGCTTCAGTATTATTAAATTGGGTAATCATCATCATTGCCAAGAAAAGGATAATTACGCTACTTTTTTGGCTAGCCATCTCTTAGAAGACAAGCGATCTTTTGTATATATTTTTTACTTGTTGGCAAAATGAATTTATTCGGAGATACTTATATGTGATGAATTTTCTATTTTTGGGGTTTTTTTTTACGTCGAATAAGTTATTAGTGTTACTACGATTAAATTGTTAATGGCCGAAAATGAATGCGCCGCAAGAAAGAACTAATACTTCATAAAAAAGCAAAAATATATAGGAATAGAAACTTAATATCGTTAATTAATTAGTAAGTTATTTAATTATCTGTGCAACGTTGAAAGGATGTTAAAAGCGTTTGGAAGATTCTATATGTGAACATTTATGCCATGATATGAAATGGTGTGTGTCAGTATGAATGTTTGGGTACGTTTGAACGAAACTTATTTTATGTGTAGCATTGGTATGTTTTGGTTTGGCTGAAATAGCATTTGTTCAGGGACGGAACTAGTTATTTCGCCACCTAAAATTACGAAACACATGCTCGTTTCACCATTTATGATGGGGAAACAACTTAAAACAATTGGTTGCATGTTAAAGTGGATCAAAAGAGTTAAATGAGGTCAAAGATACAAAAAAATAGTTTAACTTGTTTCGCCATCTTAGATATCCTTACACAATATTTTTAAATTTATGTACCGTCAGAATTGTCAGGTTTCGCTGCTTTGACAGTGGAGAGAAATAAAATGTTGTGTTTCGCAATCTAAAATGATGAAACAATCTAAATTGATTTTTGTGGACTTTTTACCTTGTTTGAGTGATTGAAAACCCAGTTTAAAAGAAAAAAACAGTTTTAAGTTATTTCGTTATTTACAGACATGTGTTTTAAAAATTAATTCTGTAAATTGACTCCATCCAACATTATCGTCGCAGATCAAGCCAAAAAAAATTCTATACATTAAAAAAAACAGAATGCGTTATGCGGTAAAATGATTTGTGTATTAAAAATGTATCTAGGGATGTCTATGAAAGGTCATAACTAGGCCCGATAATTTCAAAGACATTTGACGATAATTAGTATTAGGGATATTCGTAATTCTACTCAATTTCTCATTTTCCTTTCCCTGAACATGTTTTAGATTAAAGAAGTCATTAACTAAATTATCCACAATAAGCCGGTAGCTAAATTTTCCATTAGTCCACACCACCTCTTTCCCACTTTCAAGAGTTTCATCAATAATACCTTAGCTTCTATACTCGCTGCCGCCTTTCGGTTCATGTCATGCACCACAATAAACCAATAGCTAAATCATGATGGCTCTACTACTGTGTTAAATTTCCTATTTTCTTCTTGCTGATGCTTTTTAATACCTTATAACACTACTAAATTATATTCAAGTACGCGAGTAAGAAGAAATCTCTCACAAGAAGAAGCATTGCACATGTTCGACAAAATGTTGCAAGAAGTGAAAGATGAGCCAAATTCATATGTATGTTCATAGTATATATAATCCAAGATTCTGAATCATAGATTAGATACTTAGTTTGAGATTGAAATTTCGGCCACTCTAAATCCGCCACATAAAATTAGAATTCTATTTTTCGACGATGCCAGTTTGGATTTAGGAGAGCCTCGCGGAGAGAATCTGAAAGAGAGACTATGATTCCTCGATCCTACCTGGTGGAACAGTTTAAGGAGTGTCCGATGCTATCGAAGAATCACTACTCAACTTTCTCCTTCCTCTCCTCCACCCCCCTTCCCCTTCCCCTTCCAAGTAAGTTCTTCCTCTGACGTCGCTGTATGGATTCCTCCTAATCTATTAATTAGCGATAATTTAGTCTAATTAAGCTTCGATTTATTGTTAATTTGACAACTGATTCACATTAACGTGCAATTTTATCACAATTAACTCTCAATTTAGTATGCTAATTGAAAATTGGATCAGTCACATATCTTTTGTTGCGGGGTGAACAAATTGCTGTGGTATTACATCGATTGGTTATCAGTTGCGTCGCATTCTCAGGATTCACATTATATTTTCGGTACATACTACATAAGACTTGCTTTATGTTCCACCATAATAACAATTTTTATACAAACTTGGATGTGCGTAACAAAGAAAACTCGACTAAACAAGAAGAATAAGCGAAATACCCTCTTTCCTTTATCAATGTAATTTATTCACAAAATTTGTGAATATTTGAGTTTTTTTTTTTTTTTATGGATGAAATTTAGAAATAGTAAAGAAATCCCATTTCTAACAATATAAACTTCTTGCAAAAAAAAAAAAATACTATTTTCTAAAAACAAAATGCTATACACATGAAAGTAAATTTATTATACATTGGCTCATTAAACAATCTAATAATTCTTTCTCCAAATCTTCGGAAACCTTTCGTCTAATCAAATGCATTACGCAATTCATGACGGAAGAATCACAAGGCAATACAATGGGCCCATCATTCGATAAACCAAAATGTTCTTCTGATAATCTAAATAGCTCTTCGAATATTTTGCTATTCAAACACTCTAATGGAACCGTGAATCTTTCTCCATCGACAGTGTACACCACGAAATGACCTTTCTCCGCCATTTTTCTTCTCCCAAAAGAACTTCTTCTCTCTAATTTCTTCGCCATTTCGATGAATTTCTTTGGATGAAGCATCATGTCTTTTCTTAATTACGGATGTGTTGAGAATGTATCCATGAAATATTATGTACTTACTTATATAGCCAAAGAAAAATTAATTTGAAAAGGCAAAGTCATGTGATAGTAGATATGATATAATCTTAGTGGGGCTAAATGGTTTACATAATGGGTGAACATTTAGATTTCCATGAATGTTGAAACACATATTTCTTAGCTCATGTCTAGAAATATTGATGAGGATTCCGGACAATAAAAGTACATGTCCAGCTCGTTCAATTAATGTATCCCAAACTTGTCTTAATATCTTACTTTTCTACTATCTTGAATCTTGATATCTAATAACAATTGAATTTGACAAGGGACAAAATCATGTGTTTTGATCTATGAGTATAATTTAGTGGGCACATTCGTGGGGTAATTGATCATGAAGGTTTTCAGTATCCTGTCATTCTCGTGGAGGATAAGTATTGTTTTCGAAGAAAATATTAGCCCGAACATTTTCGAAAATGACCGAAAAATATGCGGGCCTTCGATATAGACACCACCATTTGGCAAGTGTTGTATGCTTGTCGTATTGTTCAAAATGTCGCCGCCCGTAAAAATAAAAAAGGAATATAAATATTTTACATATTTTCTTTACGAAAATCAGTGAAAATTATATTTTTACTTGTAGTCTAATATGTTTTCATTCTCATATACTGTTAGTATTTGTCTTCTGAAAATCAATCGAACATCTAAAATCAGTAAAAAGTAGTAAATACTTGCGAAATTTCACGTGTGGGCCCAAGTTTTGAAGTCCCAATTCCCAAAGTAACAAGTAAATCATAATTACAAATACTAATTAGCATAATCATAATAGGCTAATAGCCGTTCAATATTGTCGGTAACGGTAAGAAAAATTGAAAAATGAACAGATTTGACACTGAAGTTGGTTCTAACCATAATTTTCTGACAATAATTATATTTAATTTAATAATCCTAACAACTTCGATTTTCTAATAATTATATACATATACAGACACGTATTCTCATATATTCTGGCAAAGATCATTACTATATAAAACCCATAAAAAAATTATATGGATAATGTTGGCCCAATTGTTTGTTGGCCCGAGAAGAAAATCAACTCCAAATATTAACCTGCTAGAATTCTTATCGAAGCGACGAAGCCCCACGAGTATAATCCAATTGCTCCAATCAATGACTCGTCTGATGTTTCTAAACGACTCAGAAAAGAATGAATAGACAATTTGTACGACTTAATCTTTAATTGAGGTTAATTTAAATTTAATCTCAAATTCAATTGTTTGGTTGGTTGTATTAATTTACTAAGCATTACGTGCGGAATAAAAGTAATTAACACGAGAAACATTACGGAACAAACATGATTGAACAACCTAAGATTTATTATGGATTATCGAGTACGGTAGATGGTTGCTTTGTAGTTTTAATTGTTTTTTATTCACTAGTCGATCGATTCGACTTTCATAATTATCAGGCCCGGCCTAGTAATGGTATGGATTTGACATATGTCAAATGCCCATCAAAATTCAAGATCCCAATTTTTTTGTAAGTGTATAATATTGGAGATGCATATCAATACAATTTTAATTAACTAAAGAGCCATTGGAGTTTGGAGACAATTGGAAATGTATATCAATAGCATTTTAATTAAGGAATTGTAAAGTTGCAATTATCATTAATATGTCTTCTCTCCCTATGCACGTTGCAATTAATAGTGATATTTTTTTTTCGGCTCATGTATATGAATGGCTCCACTTAATTCAGGATTGTAAAGTTTTAAATTGCAATTAATCTCTTCAATTTTGCTAATAGATCCTTCAAAAAATTTAAATTGCAACTAAAGGTTCAATTCTTCTATTTATTTTTGTATATTGTTTAATTATATTTTAATTATATGTTGTCTCAAGAAATGTTAAATGTATTAGCAATTTTATCAATCGAAAATGATTTTATCGAACATATATATTATTCGAATTTAATTGAAATATTCGTTTTTAAAAATACCAAAAGAATAATATTTAAATGATAATTGTTTTTTTTTTTTGAAGCCTTTTTAAATGATAATTGTTAGTGATGTAATTTTTTTTTATTATGGATTCGGTTCAATCTACATACACTTCCATTATGAACGGAATGAGTTTCGTTCGAATGGAAGTTATTCCGTTCGAGAACGAAATGTGTATAACTTTGAGTTTAATTCATTTGTAAGTTTTCATTAGACTCAATTAAATTAGATAAAAACAGAGAATAACTTATGAGTGTGACGATGATCCAACTAGTGGAAGTATCGGAAACATGGTCTTAATAAATTTTCAAGTTACGTGTTTCCTTTTGCATTATCTTGACGTCGCGTCTTTTGACGTCTAGATATTTCTCTGTCTATTCCATGTATTGAATTATTCATATTTTTTTATTTGTCTCGATCATTCTTGTTATTGTATTATTGTCGTTTTGTATTTGCTTTGTTGATCTTATGTGGAATTTCACAGTTTTGATCTAAGACTTGCTAATTACACTAAAAATATATCATTAACAGAATCGGTATTATTTTGAAACAATCAAATATAATTTGAACCAACATTGTCCCCAATGCCTCGCCATTTAATTCTTCTCACCACTTCCCCATATCCTTGACGAGTTGACCTTAATTTTTCTTGGCAATTCTATGTTTGTTGTCGATTTGTCCTTATTTTTTCGATAATTTTTAGTTATGTTTTCTTTCCTTTTTTATTTCTTTTTTTAAGCATTAATTGATATTATTTTTCTCATTTGATCTTGAGATATGTGATATCATGTCCAAAGTTGGATTAGAGATGCATTCATCTTGTTGGATTACTCAATTGAGTTTTGTAGAAACTATTTTGGCATGCTATCTTTAAATAGATCTAATCTTAAACATCCTCCTCTTTCCACGTTGCCAATTACTGTTTTTTTTCTTTCTGAATAATACCCCATCGCTATTCTTTTCTTTTTCCTTTTTTTCTCATTTTCTTTCTCATCTGTTCGACGCACAAAAAAAGCCGTCACGAAACCCTCGCCAAACCCTAGCAGTGCGTGAAACCCTAGCGTCGACGGCGAAAACGATCGTCAGGACGAGCTCTGGTCGTGGTTTTTGTACCCATTCAAAACCGGTTTCCAGCGTGGTCTCTCCGTCTTTCTACATCGCGAGAGCTCAACACGACGGCGGGCGAGAGAGAGCTCGAGCGACGGCAGGCGAGAGAGAGCTCGAGACGACGCCGACTCTGAGACCTAGAAGAAGATCGAGCAACCAAAAGGAACTGTAGGCCTGTTTGAGTGTCGATTTGTCTGCCCCTCTCTCGCTACCTTGGGTTTCGATACTGCAATGGCGAAGTAGACTACCGATACGAGTGAGAGAGAGACATATGGGAGGGTATACGACATGTTCCAAAGGGAGGTAGACATAATACATTGAAGATAGGCGCTGACACATGCGAATAAATGAAGCGGAGACGGTGGGGTTGGTAAGCACGGTGATTTCATTACCTTTTTGATCTGAGATGACGAAGTTGATGTGTTTTGGGACGAAGGCATGATCGATTTTAAACTGCACATTTACGAGATTGAAGGTTTTTTGGGCGGCATCGTCGACTTGGCAAAAAGCTTGCCCAGGCGAAAGAAAGCTCCGACTTTTTCTTATGCTGGTGAGTGTTCTTTTGCTCTTTTGTGCTCTTGATTTTGCTGCTTTTAGTATGTTGGTTTGCTCGATTTTCGCTTTTCTAATTATAGTTTTGTCATGTTGATTCAACTGTTTTTGTATTTTAGGGTTTCATCAATTTTCACTTTAACGAAGAAAACATGTCGTTGCTTGCAAGGGCGAGGAAATACGTGATTTTTTGGGCAGTTTCTTCAACTGGGAAAAAAATTGCTCGAGTGAAAAAAAGATCTGACTGTCTTCTGCTGGTTGGTGCTCTTTTGCTCATTTGTGGTGTTGTGCTATTGTTTTTGCTGTTTTGGGTATGTGAGGTTTGCTCGATTTTTGCTTTTGTGGTTATTCTTTGGCTCATTTGTGTTGTTGTTGTGTTCATTGGATTGGTTTCTAAACAAATTATTTGCTCGATTACCAATTTGTATTATTATTTAGGTTTGAAACAAAAATGTCAAATAATGAAAAAGAAAAGGAACAAAAACAGAAGGAGCCTCTCTTCTTGCAGTGCTCATATTGGTACCGGGTAATTTCTCATTAATTTTTGTTTGAGTTAATTTAAGCATCAATAGTTACTGCCATATTTTCAAAGAGACCCCTAAAATGTTCAGTTATTCAGGATCCGGGGCCACAGAGGAATGGAAGGTATTCGAAAGACTTCTAGCCCAATCGAAGGGTCTCAAATTCGAAAAAATGCTGAGATTTTCAACTAAATTCATTTCTGTAAAATTTATGTTGATTTAATTATTGATTCAATATGAAATTAGTAATTTAATCCTGGAATATTGTTGAATTGCAGTGGTCAGCAATTAAGATGAGGCGCTGATAGTCTTTGCTACGACAAATTTAAGTTATACTGCAAGGTAAAAGATAAACGTGTCAATGGATGTGCAAACTTAGGTTACACGACAAATTTCAGTTATTACAATAGGAGAATAGACGTATTTTAGAAACAAATGAATTGCTCAGATTCCCAAGTATGAAACTGTATATGTGATTCATGATTGTGCCACTATAAGTCAGAGTAAATTTACAGTACGATTTTTCTTTACATTGAATTTCATATATTTGTTGGAAATTAGAAATATTTGTTTATTTATTTGTTTTGGAAACAGGAGGATATATACTTGATATATTCAAGTATGCACACAAGGATAATTTGGGCATTCTCACCATAAAGAAAATAGATCATGCATTAGACGACAAAGATGCCTGAGGTATAATAGTTTATCAGAAATATGAGGGTCTTATTGCATATTTAACATTAATTTGGAAAAGCATCCATAATTGGAGCAATACATGCAGAACAAATACATCATGCATATTTCGGACTCAATTCTGATATTAAGTTCATATTATTGTCATTTGCAGGGGTATTTTGGACATTTTTCCCACATCAAATATATATATGGGATGTTATGGTTAATTTGGGCATATATGTTATATTCATCTCACTCTCACCATATCATTGTCATCGTCGTCATAACCATATCATTATTCTCATCATCATCATCATCATTACTATATGATGATTCTCATCAAACCATGATCATCTCATCGTATCATAACCATCATCATCATCACCATTAACATATCATCGAAGTTTTAGTATTTTACAACAAAAAAAGCAAGGTGGTTACATTGTTGAAACAAAACAATACACATTTATCTAACTCATGTCTGTTGGTCTAATACAAAACTATTCATTACGAAACAATTCATTACAAATGCTTATTGGATATAAATATCCATTAATTGGTTGTTGATACGAGCACAGAAATTAAGCTCTATGGAAACGATTTGTGTAATTTTTTTCTGGGAATGTTCTGTCACTTGCAAGTCAAATTTGATTGGATTTTATTGTTGCTCTTTTTATCTTGAAATACGACTCACGAAATACGAATACAAAAATGAAAAACAAATACCAGCACTAAAACCAGTAAGAACTAAGAAATTCGAAATGCGAAATACAAATTGTGAATTACCAATTATGAAATATGAAATACTAAATACGCAAAACAAATAAAAAATGAACAAGAACGAAGATAAGAAATACCAATACCAATCCTATTACAAATACGAACTACGAAGTACGAAAAAAATGTACATAGCAAAATACAAAAGAAAGCGTAAAGAGAAATACTTAAATGAAATGCGAACACAAATACGATTACAAAATACAAATACGAAATACCAATACAAATACGATATACAATATACGGATACGAATAAAAAACGAAAAAGGAAATGAATACCGATACCAATATCAATACAAATAACAATATACAAATATGAATATCAAATACAATACATAATACAAATACAAAATGCATATATAAATACGAAATATCAATTCGAATACGTAATACGAATATAAAATACGAATACAAATACTGACACGATTGCGGATACAAATATGATTATCAATTCAAATTACGAATTATAGATTATGAATTAAGAGTCACGAATTATTTGTCGGAATAAAATGTTCATTATTTTTGATGCATTTCATTGCATGAATTAACTACAACTTTATATTACTACAATTTATCTTATTATTATAATTTATGTAATGTTACGTGTTGTTGATCTATTGTGAAAAAAATGCATATTTTGTGTATTGTCTTTTAAATGTTGAAAGACGTATCCATCATTGGTTCATTTTATGTATACAATCAACATATATCGTAAAATTATTTAGATTTGAGATAAATTGCACCGTCATTCATAAATAAATACCAACTCCATATCAGTCACACATAACACAATAATTTCGTTGTAAATAGCCTTTACAATTTGTTTTGTGTTTGTCCAAACTTTTTGGTAGTTATAAGCAATGCAAACAATGAACACTAAAAAATACAACCAGAAAAACAAAAAAAGAATCCAAAAATAAAAAATAAACAAACAAACAAAACATACCCGCGCTATTGCGCGGGTGTAACGCTAGTGATTGTTAAACTTAAAACCTTCCATATTTTCAATACTAAACATCTCGCGTTGAGATATGATGTAAGTTATGAATCAAAATACAAAACATCCTTTTCAATATAATCTTTTTAACTTGTCAGTTTTCTCCGATATCTTAAAATAATACGTTTCTAATCATTTCTCCGAAAAGAAAATATGTTTCTAATCGTTTATCGGATAAAAGCAAACGAACTTGCAAAACGTTTTGGATGTTATCTTAGTGAGATTAATGTAAATGCCAGCTACATATTTATTGTTTGACCTTTTTAGGCCTTCACATTGTTTTTGTGACTTGTTCACATGTTAAATAAGTACCAAGTACTCTCATGAATTTCTTCTCCTCACCTGCCACTTGCTAAATTTATCTTCTTTTCGTATCGTCTTTATGTTATATGTAACTAGAAAAATTTAATGTGTTTATGCATGAAAACATAAACATCGTGATTCATGAATGGGGAGTTCTATCATACACCCTTTTATAAGGGTATTTTGGGTATTTTAGCAATTAATTATATTTGTAAAAGGGTGTATCATAAAATTTATTTTTTATGGAAATTTTGATTTAAATAAACAACAAAAAATTCCAATTTAGTTAAACATTAATTGATAAATATATTTGATATCTTACCTTAAATATTCATAAATGGATAATTATTCCAAATCCCCTTGAAAATGAATGTATGATAAGAAAAATGATGTATGATAGAAGCCCCCTTCATGAATATCCTGCTCGATCTTAAAAAATAAGACTTTTTAAAATTCATAATATTCAGGCCTATTTGGGCTGATTTTAGTGTGTATAGACTTGATTGTCTAAAAAACCCAAAATATAACAAAAAAAAACGATGGAGCACTCGATTAAAGAAATTTGGACTTGAAAAAGTATTTTCCACAAGTTAGAAAGCGAACCACACTTAACATTTGGAATTGGACTAGTTCTTTTCAAATTTGTATGACCAAATATGGGTCCATTTTGTAGTTTGCTTCAAAAACTCATCATTCTGACGTCCTTGCTGGGCAGCCCTGATTCAATAGTTTGCTTCAAAAAGACAAAAGGAGGATAAGAATGAGATTTTGTAGGGTTAATATTTTGAACCCTAAAATTATACATCATAAATCCTCCTCAAATATTTTAATTTGCCATGATTAAAAAAAAATTCAAATTAAAAAAAAAATGATGATTTCGGAAAGGAAAAGTTTTGGACAACATTTGGGCTTAATTTCATTGTGAATTCGGCAATTCAAGACTCAATTGAGGCAACAATTGGGCATTGCAGCAAAATTTGCCAATCTTTTTTTTACATAATCTATACATTTGCAAAATACCAAAAATATATTTTGAAATACCAAAAATCTTAAATAAATAAAAAGCAGTAAAAAAATATTGTTATCACACGTATGATAATTATATCAGTAAATTAGTAAAAATAAATAAATAAGAAAATTCTAAAAATAGCAAAAAGAATAAAAAAAACGTTGCCCAATTTCCAGAAAAATAAGACCCATTTGCATTTGAATGAATTTGGCATTGCACATCTATTTGCTTTTTTTTTCTATTCTCCGCATTCAACTTTGTCCTAATTAATTCAAAAAATTATATGCTATGATCAAAATATTTACACTAACTAAAAAGCATTATTAACGGATATTTGACATCCATTTGCTACCATAAATAAATACTAAGTAAATATTATCTAATTTGCAAATTGCAAAGAGATAACCGTTCCTATTTATTTACATATATGTGGGTGGGTCTATAAAATCACGTGTATTCGAAAAAAACTAAGTGCTAAAATCAATTTTAGTCATTGATCATTAAAATGGATGTTTCGGATCATAGAAACTTGATTTTTTTTAAACGAGTCTAGAACACGGAACGTGTTCTTGCGATTCTTTCATTTATTAAAATAAATTGAAATAACATCATTTATTTTTGCGGAATATCACAAACATGCATGGTTGGATCACCAAGATCCTAATAATAATTTGAGGCCTTCTACTTGTCTCATTTCCCCCACATTTTTTCCATACTAATCAATCATATAATTAACATAGTGAATTAATGATTAATTCATAATTAATTATTTTGTAATATTTACCCAAATCTTTATTTTGGACCCAATTTTATGCAATTTTCTTGTGCCACATCACCACTTTTTTTTTAACCATGAGATTATGATATGTGGCAAAATTTAGTCCATTGATTAATCATTGATTTTTTATAACCATTTTTTGTTTGTAGTCATTTGAGTGCTCCTTATTTTACACTATGTTTTAAGGATTTTTAGAAATTCACATCATCTTATATTAATGATGTTGATTATTATTATTGGTTAGGTTCATGTTATACTAAGTTTATTTAATTATTTATCATTTCACATAAAATTTCATGATCAAATGTGAATCCAATGGAAGATGAAAAGATTATATATGAAATATTGATAATTTAATATGTAATATTATAAACATACAATATATAGTAGTAGTATTTTCAGAATTTTAATTTTAAAAATTCATCAAATATATATGTTTTATTTTTTTCTTTATTTTGACATCCATATTAGTATAGTTCATACAAACTATTTTCCTTTGAATTTGTAAAATATTATGTAAATAGGACAATGCAAAAAGTGCATTTTTACAAATAAAATTTTAATTATTTTATTTACATAATAGAATTTTCAATATTACTAATTATTTTTAAAAATCATAACTATACTAATACCATATAATACTAAGTTTATTATATTTGTGTTTCTAATAAAAGAAAATCATTTTTTTTTGAAAAATAATAGAAATAATTTCTTAAATTTATAAAAATTTCTCAAATAATAATGATATTTTTAAAAATATAAAACTAAAAAAAAATCATATGATATAAAATAATTTATATTCATGTTTATGCTAAATTAATTTTTTATATCATTTATTAAATTACATTCACTATTAAGTTTGATATTATTTATAATTTTCATTGCATTATGTAATTAATGATATGTTACTAGACACGTTGTATGATTCGTTATTTTTATATTTTATATTGTAAGAAATATTGTGAATAACAATGATATAATATTTGTTGAATAACAATGATATAATATTTGTTGTTATGTTTTTTTGTAAAATCTTGTCAAACCTCTTATATTTATATTATACAATGCCATTAGTATAAATGTTATTATTTAATTAAGAAAATAAAATTTATTGTCATCATAATGTAAAATAAAATTTATTGTCATCATAATGTAAAATAATTGTAAAACATATATATAATTATAGAAAAATTAGTACAAATAGTTATCATAGGAAATGAAATTATCAATATTATCATATTTGCAATGAAAAACATAATTAACATTCTCACTGAGTAGCGCGAGTATTCTCCTAGTTCATAATTAATTTCTAATTGGTTGTAACTTTAATTAAATATTAAATTTTTAGTAATTATGAATTAATTGTTAATCTATTCCTCTAATTATAAGATTAATTAGTGCGAAGAAAATTTGGAGAAAATGAGGAGCCAAAGTAGAATTTTCCTAATAATCATATGTGTTGTTCTAGCAGGATTGACATCCTTGTTTTTCGATTGAAAATCCTATTATTGACAAAAAAAAATCATGTGATTTGAGCTATGAATATAATTAGTGGGCTACATGTTTTGAGTTTATGTGGAGGTAATTGATCACGAAGGGTTTCACTATTCTGTCAAACTCATGTAGGAAGTTGCTTTTCAAGAAAATATTAGCCCAAACATTTGAAAATATTAGCCCAAACATTTGCGGGATGGCCTAAAAATATGTGTTCATGGAAGGATTACTATTACTATGGGCATTCAATCCAAAATCCATCATTAGTCATGCGATGGGGGTCATTTCTTAATTCTTATATGTCCCAAAACTTATAATATTTTAAATTTATTTCATTTCGTTTATGTTTTATTAATTAAAAAAATACCAAATAAAAACCTTACATATCAGAAATTAAAATTCTGCTAAAAACTTACAAAATTTCAAATTTATTTCGTTTTGTTTATGTTTTATTAATTAAAAAATTTACGAAATAAAAACCTGAAAAAGCAGAAACTAAGATTCTAACTATTTAATATATAAAAAAAAATAGCATTCATAATACCAAAAAAAAAATGTAAATCTAAACAAAAGTAAAACCTTAACCAATAATTTTACCACAATATATATAAAATTAGTTTTTTCCCCGCGTAATTGAGCGGGAGTTTTCGAGTCTGTCATGATTTATTTTTTTCAAATATGTAATTAAATTCTATGTTTTTTTTGTTTGATTGTTCACGCATCTTTTTTTGTATATATTTTTAACCCCCTAACTTTTTTGGATATTGCTCAAAAATCTCTTTCTTTTTGTAAACTGCATGTGGCGGGACATCAGCTACCAAGTTTGCGCTGACATCAGCTACCAAGTTTCAGCATGTGGCGGGATCTGAGGGCGCTCGTCAGAGAGATCATCATCCTTCCGGCTCCATTTACAGGACCTGCTGTCGGCAACATCAGCATGCTCGCTTTCTCTCTCCTCTCTCTCCTGCCTCACCCTTCTCTCTTCCTTGCGATTTTGTTGCTCGGGAGCTGATGTCAAGGAAGGACTCGTACACGTGCTCCTCATTTTTGAACCGGTTCTGCATGTATCAAAAAGGAAACCCTAATTACCATAACAATCAAGAAATGTATATAATGCTTGTTTATATTTTCGGTAATCAAATTACCTTGATATTTTTAACGAAATTTTTGGCTTCGTCAAATTCGACGGGTTTCTTCTTATCATACTTGAGTTCGTACCCTTTTAGCAAGAAATTACCCTAGAATTAAGTCACAGTTTCCTTTAAATAACTTCTGAACCCTCATAATTACTCCATTCGTGTCGATCCTACAAATTAAAACATTTAGACCATAACGCATGCTGAGTTAATAACCAAATTAAACCTACCTAAAAACACAAAAAAGAAACGACTTTAAAAGCCTTAACAGGAGAAGACAAAAAAAAAAATAAGAATGTACCTATTGCTCTCGAAATCCTTCATGACCTCCAGAAATTCATCACATTTATCTTTTTGGTCATGAAATATTTCCTTGACCCTTTTGAGGTAATCGAGGGCAGCACAAATCATTAATTTTGACCCACTTCCCGAAGCGGCTATAGAACCTGGTGGTGGACTTGTCCAAGACACTTTTTCTTAGAAGAACTTGAATTAGGAGACAATGTGGCAGGAGGTGGCGGTGCCGTACCAGTGGTACCAGAATTGCAAACCTGGTATATAACTCCGGTACCGGAATAGAGGCTCGCTGAATCAGGATTGATACAAAGTTTTCAAGAATAACATTTCAGTTTAAGCGTCTCAAGTATTCGACATCAATATATTATTTTTCATCGGTACATTTTTCAATATTATTATATTTTTAGTGGTAGTATGTCGATTTTCAAGATCAATATAATATTTAAAGTGTCTATATTTCCCTATAAGTGTCAATATATCATTTTCCTTGTTTTCAGTCAATGTAATATTTTCTATCGATTAATATATCATTTTCATTGTCGATATATTATTTAAATGTGAATAATAAGTTTTAAGGCTAATATATACTTTTTCAATATCAATATATTATTTCATTGTAGATACAAAGTTTTCAACATAATATATCATTTTAAGCGTATCGAGCATTCGACATCAATATATCATTTTCATCAGTACAAGATCTCATTATTATTATATATTTTAGTGCTAGTATGTCCTTTTCCAAGATAAATATAACATTTTCAAGTGTCTATATTTCCCCGCAAGTGTCAATATATCATTTTCCTTGTTTCGAAGTCAATATAATATTTTCTTTGTCATCACATCCTTCTTAGGATTAATATATCAATATCTTCGTCATATATTATTTCAATGCGAATAATAAGTTTTAAGGTTAATATATACTTTTTCAATATCAATATATTATTTCAGTGTAGATACAAAGTTTTCAAAAATAATATATCATTTTAAGCGTCACAAGTATTCGACATCAATATATCATATTCATCAGTACATTTTTAAATATTATTAAATATTTTAGTGCTAGTATGACATTTTTGAAGATCTATATAACATTTAAAATGTCTATAACTCATTATAAAGTGTCAATATATCATTTTCCTTGTCATCACATCATTCCTTGTTATCTTAATCACCATACATTTCTCTGTACCACATGAAATATACTTCTCTGTACCACATGATGTTGATCTGATCCAACAATTAATCAAATGTCACGTTGTTCACATGAATTAAACAGAAACAAACAATTAATTAAATAATAAATATACTTCTCTGTACCACGTCAAATTCATGAATACCCCTTCAAGAATAGGAAATATATTGTTTACCTTCATACTCGTGCTTTCTATTCTTCCTCCTTGCATCCCTATACAATTGTTTGTTTCATCGTGACAAAAACAAATTATACATATTATATAAACAACAAACATTCGTATACCCAAATTCTCAATGATCCTCTCCCAATATCTCCTCCTATAATCTTAAAACATTTAATTTGCAATTGTTTGGATCACAAGTTCAATTTGATCCCCACTTACGGTATCTATTCGCGGCTCCACCGAAAACCTCAAATTCTTCAACTTGCCTGAAATTTAACAACTGAAATATATGATATACCAAATATTAAAAAAAAATTAGAAAAAGAGAGAGATCAGACTCTCTGGCTGGTACAAGACCCGAGATAAGTGTTTGAGAGTTCCTTTTTCTATCTTTTCGATTGATATTAAACAAAGCATTCTTTCCAGTCCATTTTCCACAAACACCCCTAATAGTTCATAATTTCAAATGAAAATAATCATTATGATAAAATTAAAATAAATAAATAAGAAAATCTTAGTTAGCACTTGATTATTAGAGGAAAAATAATGATAATTAGGATTAATTATTTACCTTTGGTGTACCAGCGGTACCGCTCATGTAGCTAGCAGTCACAACATCTTCGGTTTTTTGGTGGACGAAATGGATGTATATTAATTTTTCCCCGAATTAAAAATGAAAATATAATTAAATTAAACACAGTCAAATTTACAATTCCTACAAAAGTTAAGAAATAAAATAACCTAAGATATTAAATGAATAAAATAGTAAAATACTGAAGTGTACAAAGTGCGCTCCACTTCAACACAGTTTCGGAATTTATGCTGCGAAGCTCAACAATTGAAAAATAAATCAGATAAAAGCACACAAATAAAGAACTCAAAATTACCTTTTAATAAAAATAACGAAACTTGAAAAATAAGCAATTGTTAGGCATTTCATCGAACATGTTGCCAGCAGCCCTGGCATACATATTTATCAATGTATATTATTCACCGAAATGAAAATATGAAGATGATTACATCTGCTACGTAATTTTCGGTGGGGAAAAATATTTATATTAAATATCAAAACCTAAATTGATCTCATATGTTGTCCAAACAGCTTAATACAAATACCAAGACCTAAATTGATCTCATATTCTAGCCAAAACACTTCAATTTGTGACGGAATCTTGCAATAAAATCACAATAAATCAAAGTTACCAAATCAAAAATCTGAAGAGAAAAAGGAAAAGAAAACCAAATGAAAAAAGTTAAACGCTGTACCAGTGAAGTTGGTACCGATGAAGTTCGTACAGGTGAAGAACAATGGCTCCCTATTTACACTAAAATCAGTAAATTAATCAAAAAATTATAACAAAATTCAAGGGCAAGTACAAAATGCAACAAACATATATTAAAAGCTTTCAAAAAACCAACATAAAAAACAAACGAATCAGAATAGAAATTACTAACAAAGAAAATTGCAGAAGCTCGCCATGTTTAGTAATGGATAAAGCCAATTTCAGAGAGAGAAGAAATTGCCGGAAAACCAAATATTAGGCCGATTTTGGAGAGGCGGCACTTATTATCTGTCGTGGATTGCGTAAGGCGTGATGGTTTGCCAAAGAGTCAACGGTGCGATCAGCGATGGTTCTGCGAGAATGGGCCTGCAGGCTGGATACAGCGTAGCGTGACTTGGGTTTTTAGCCTTTAGGTTTTAGTTTTAGAAAAAATCAAAATTGGGCTCTTGCACGGTGTATTTTTGTGATTGATATTGTATTGAGTTCAGCAAACTTTTTTGTAAGAAATATATCTACTACATTTTGACAGCATATGCTTTTGCTATGATTATATTTCAATAACAGCGTTAGATATAAAATGCTGTTGTGTTATTAGTATTCTCGATATTTAATGAAAATGTTGTATTTTATAATCTAATAGATTGTTTTGTTGACGTTTAGGTAAAAGGTGCCATCTTTCTTTCGGTACCGCTGCCATAAGTTTGTTTTGGTGGCTACAAATTTAAGCGCTGCCATAAGTGTGTTTTGGTGGCTACAAATTTAAGAGCTGCCATAAGATTGTTTTGGGGGCATTTAAATTAACGGCTGCCATAAGTTTGTTTTGGTGGCCAATATATTAACCGCTGCAATAAGTTTGTTTTGGTGACAATTAAATTAACCGCTGCCATAAGTTTCTTTTGGTGGCCAATATATTAATCGCTGCCATCAGTTTGTTTTGGTGACATTTAAATTAACCGCTGCCATAAGTTTGTTTTGGTGACAATTAAATTAACCGCTGCCATAAGATTGTTTTGGTGGGAAATAAATTAACCGCTGCCATAAGTTTGTTTTGGTGGCAACTAAATTAACAGCTGCCATAAGTTTGTTTTGGTGGCAACTAAATGAAACGCTGCCATAAGTTTGTTTTGGTGGAATTTGAATTAACCGCTGCCATAAGACTGTTTTGGTAGCATTTAATTTATCCGCTGCCATAAGATTGTTTTGGTGGCCAATAAATTAACCGCTGCCATAACTTTGTTTTGGTGGCCAATATATTAACCGCTGCAATAAGTTTGTTTTGGAGACAATTAAATTAACCGCTGCCATAAGATTGTTTTGGTGGCCAATAAATTAACCGCTGCCATAACTTTGTTTTGGTGGCTAATATATTAACCGCTGCAATAAGTTTGTTTTGGTGACAATTAAATTAACTGCTGCCATAAGTTTGTTTTGGTGGCAACTAAATGAACCGCTGCCATAACTTTGTTTTGGTGGCAATTAAATTAACCGCTGCCATCAGTGTGTTTTGGTGGCGACCAAATTTAAGGGCTGCCATAAGATTGTTTTGGAGGCATTTAAATTAACCGTTGCCATAAGTTTGTTTTGGTGGCTACCAATTTATGCGCTCCCATAAGTTTGTTTTGGTGGCCACTAAATTAACAGCTGCCATAAGTTTGTTTATGGTGGCCACTAAATTAACGGCTGCAATAAGACAGTTTTGGTGGCAATTAATTTATCCGCTGCCATAAGCTTGATTTGGTGGCCAATATATTAACCGCTGCCATAAGTTTGTTTTGGTGACAATTAAAATAACCGCTGCCATAAGGTTGTTTTGGTGGCCAATATATTAACCGCTGCCATAATTTTGTTTTGGTGACAATTAAATTAACCGCTGCCATAAGTGTGTTTTGGTGGCGACTAAATTAAACGCTGCCATAAGTTTGTTTTGGTGGCGAATAAATTAACCGCTTCCCTAAGACAGTTTTGGTGGCATTTAAATTCTCCGCTGCTATAAGTTTGTTTTGGTGGCCATTAAAATAATCGCTGACATAAGTTTGTTTTGCTGGCATGAAATTAACCGCTGCCATATAAGTTTGTTATGGTGGCATTTAAATTAACCGCTGCGATAAGACTGTTTTGGTGGCATTTAAATTATCAGCTGCCATAAGTTTGTTTTGGTGGTAAATTGACAGCTGCCATAAGATTGTTTTGGTGGCAGCTAAATTAACTGCTGCCATAAGTTTGTTTGGTGGCCATTAAATTAACAGCTGCCATAAGTTTGTTTTGGTGGCTATTATAATTTGACAGCTGCCATAATTTTGTTTTGGTGGCAATGAAGTTAACCGCTGCCATAAGTTTGTTTTGGTGGTTATTAAATTTTATGCCGTTAGCCTGTTTTGGTACCTTTTATTGCAGCGGCTGCTCAAAATTAGATTTGGTGTCTTTATAAAGTAACTGCTGCCAATACTTAGTTATGGTGGCAATCAACTAAACTTGCTCCTAATCGCTTGACAATAGTACAAATTAAAGCTCACAACAATTACTCATCACAAACACTAATTTCTGTAAAGGAAATAACGCAATTATTGAGATAAAATGGACAGATTATAACTAGCTGCATTATGTAAAGGAGAACACTAAATCATTTCACTTAGTAAATATTCATGTAATTAGTCAATTTTCTCAAATATCTTAACAACAAAAATATGTTTCTAATCATTTCCGAATAAACATGATTCAAATCATAACAGAGCAAAAAGGATGCAAAATATTTGGATATTATCTCATTGACTAATGACTATGGTAATTGCTAGCTACATATTTTTGGCGCCTTCATACTATTTGTGCGACTAATTCTCATGTTTAATTTAAGTAGCAAATACTTTCATGTAATATCATCAGTTATGACTTATGAAGTACACAGCACCAAGTATTTCTTAGTTAAAAAATCATAAAAATACAAAATGAGTATTGTTATGACCTGATATTTTATATCCTCTTTACAAATAACTTCCAAATTCACAAATTAAATCTAAAATATGGTGAAAAATATATAAAAAATAAATAAATGTAGAAATGGCTTATATCCAGTAACTTTGAAAAAAGTATTTATAAAAAATTTCACCAAAAATATATAAGAATTAAAAAGAGCTAGACATTTCGTTCAAACATGTTAATACTAGAAGTCTTATTATTTTCTTCACGACATACTACGCATATATGATAAACCCCAAATTTAGTCTCGAGATTTTTTTTGTTGTTTCTGGAATCTTCATATCAAACGAGAATAATTGACAAGATAATTTTAGTGGGCTATCTTGTCATTCTCGTAGAGGATGATTATTGTCTTTGAAAAATATATTAGCCCAAACATTTTTGTAGGATGGCTGGAAAATCTTATGATATGTTCCCATGAAATGCTTAATATGGGCATTCCACAGGATTTAATTCGGGTTTCTACTAATTGTTTTTCGTAAAAATTAAAACAGAATTAAAAATTAAAATATGTATATTTAATATAATTTTACTTTATGAGAAATCAATACAAATTATATTTTTCTTTACTGTCCAACTTGATTTCTTTTTTTGTTCTTGTATTGTTAATATCTTTTTTTGAGCATTTATCAAACGCTTCTATACAATTAAAAAACATAAATAAATTATGATGAAACTTCAGAAGGAACTTTCAAAATTTCAAGCATAAGAATTCATATTTTTTTAGTTTTGTAGAATATATCCATGAAATGGCCTTTCTCTGTCTTGTTTCTTCTCCCAAAAGAAGATTTTCTCTCCAATTTCTTCGTCATTTCCATAATTTTTTTGGATGATTCATAATTTTTTTTTTTTGATTATCGATGCGTTGAGATTATACATATGAAATATAATTTACTTATTTATATAGGCAAATAAAAGAAATAGTTTGAAAAGACGTGATGGTCTTATAATTTGGTGAACATTTATGATTTTCATGAATGTTGACACACACAGTTAAAAAAGAATATTCGCCCAAACATTTTTTTGACGCTGTCGATGGCCTAAAAATCTCAATCCAAAATTCATTATTTAGCCTGCGATGTACATTTGTGTTATTTTGGGGGTCAAATCTATTTTGGAGCCAATTTCCTGCTGTCGGATGAAAGTTCCCACCATGTCCATGTTAAAAAATAAATACATTCAACTTGATTGTTGTGTTTGGGATGATGTAGTTGTCTGTCGATTCTGTGGTGCTTCGTTCCGCGTTGTCGGGCTTTTCTTTCTCTGGGATGGTTGGTTTGAGGCGCTCGACTGTGGTGCTTCGTTCCGCATTCCGTGGATGAGCTTTCGCTGTACTATTTCATCGTACGTGTTTTCCACGATGCCTTCTATCGCTGTTTCCTGCACGTAAAATTTATTTTTTCGAGTTTTAGTACTTATTTTGTATCTATAATTATTTATTGTTGTTTCATGTGCATAGAAACTTTTTTCAGAACGAATATATACCTCGTTGTCGATGAGGATCGATTCAAGTCTGTAATCGTCGGCAGATAATGGATTGAGCTTGCCATATTTTGAAGATGCGAACTGTAACGATTTGTTTCTTCGTTCTGGCTTCAAGCTTTGTTAGGCTTGTGTGCTTTTTTTGGTGTTTCATATCTATTATTTTGGAATGAAAAAATAGTTTCTCATAGTTTTTATTTTGAGCTTGCCATAGTTTTTGTTTCTCATAGTCAAATGTACAAAGTGCAATAATAACTAAAACAAACTCTATTGATGTTATATCTAGAAAATATATGGAAGGGTTGACTAAGTTGTTGTACAGCATGACCGAAAATACCAAAAATGTTTGATTAAAAAACAGAGAGAAAGAGAGAATAGTTTCTTTCTTCATGGTTCAATGGATTTTATAGATAAAAAATCAGTGAATATACCTTAATCATTAGCAGAACTATGACTAGAGTTTCTCGTAGATGTGTTTCGCCAAGATATTTGTTTTGTGCCTGCCCTTGTTTTTTCCAGTGACGTGGACGATTGTGGGAAGAGCAACCCAGTTGCATTACTTAATATTAGCTTTATCCCCGCGCAATTACGCGGGATTTGTTTATATAATTATTTAAATAGAATTAAAGCGTGTGCGAATTAACGTGCGTGCGTTTGAACTAAATTAATCTAATCATGACATATTTGCAAATATCATGATGTCAATAGATGCATAAGGTTCATGAAATTAGTCTATCACGGATATTATTTTCTGATATAATTTGTACAAATAACATTTGTTCAGGTGCTTCTAAAATCGATTAATATAATCAGGACATATTCGCAAATTTTAATATGTATGTAAAATAGCAAAAAAAGACTGAAATGCAAAAAAATACCAAAATGTAAAATAGAAAAAAAAAGGATCAAAATGTAAAAAATGACCAAATATAAATAAAAAAGGACCAAAATATAAATTAAAAAAAGGACCTAAATGTAAATAAAATGGGACCAAAATATAAATAAAAAAGGACCAAAATGTAAATTTAAAAAAAGATCAAAATATAAATTTAAAAAATGACCAAAATATAAATAAAATAAGACCAAAATGTAAATAAAAAAGGACCAAAATGGAAATTTAAAAAAATACCAAAATGTAAATTTAATAAAAGGATCAAAATGTAAATAAAATAATACCAAAATATAAATAAAAAAGGACCAAAATGTAATTTTAAATAAATTGGGATAAAAACAAAAAATATCCCCTGCTACGTGTCCTCACCGGGCAAGGGGAGTAGCATTATAGATAGATAATATATATTTTTGTAACTAGTCAATTTTTTCCAATATCTTACCAGAAAAAATATCTTTCTAATCATTTCCGGATAAACATGATTCAAATCATAACAAGCAAACATAAATATTACAACAAAAAAAAAATAACAAACAGAAATATTATTCGTGATAGATTTAAATATTATCTCTCATGATTTGATTGAGTTGGGCTCATTAACCGATTAAACCAAACCAATTGAATTACATTTTTTTTTCACGCCTTTTTATTATGTTAATATAAACTAATTTAAATTTCATATTATAATATTTCAAATAATATAATCATGTTTATATGATTTGTCTATATATTTTTTGTCAAATAATTTTTTTATTTTATTCGTGATAGATTTGAATTTTAAGATATAAATTTTTTTATTTGGTTCGATTTTAAATCGGTTAAAATTTTTGTTCCATTCGGTTCGGATTGAATCTAAAACATCTCGAATATGCTGCCCGTTGTGTCTTTTTGCACTATAATAAATTTTATTAAAATAATATAAAATACAAAATATATCGCAGCCTGAACTTTTTAGAAACTTAAAGTAGGAATTGTCGTAAACCATTTTATTCTTGGGTTCGTCGGTAGTGATAAATAATTTTATTCTCGACTTCTCTCATGGTTAAAATTGGTCATATGACATAAAATGGAATATAATTAATCATCTCTATTCCACTAATATCAAATTTCACTATCTCGCGAATTGAGACGTGACATGAATTATTAATCGTTTTTTCTAAATAATCAGTTTTCTCCAGTATCTTAACATAAAAAAAATATTTCTAATTATTTCTGATAAACATAATTCAAATCATAGGCAGAGCAAAAAGGCTTGCAAAATATTTGGCTACTAGGCCCATTTATAATTTCATTAGATCATTGGCCCTGATCCATAAATCTTCCTTGGCTTGGCTATAGTAGCATATTATATTTACTAGTAAAATACCCGCGACTTCGCTGCGGGGTTTTCGATAGTTTCAACACTTAACCTATATTAAATTGACATAATTACTTCGACTATATAAAATTGACATAATTATTTCGACCTGTTTTGAAAGAAAAAAATAGTGTTATTTTCCACCTTAATATTAAAACAAAAAAAAAATTAAAAAGAAAAAAAATCTTGGTCAATATTAAGCTTTGATTGATAAATATATATATAAATGCTGACGTTAGTGCAATAAGAATAATTATTAACTAAAATCAATTAATTTTTTTTTACATTGTTATCATTTAAGTAATTCTGGAAAAATAGTGATGTTAGGATGAGCAAATTGTGCAATTATGTATCTATTAACTTAAGTGATCACCTCTTCCGTTTTATTAATTGAACTATTTATTTGGTCCAACCAAACTTTAGAGGCACGTTTACGAAGAAGCTAAAATTAAATAATGGGAGTCCAAAATGAAATCGGCACATTCTCATTTTTTATAAACACAACTGTTAAAGTATTTATGAGTCTATATATTTATTTCAAAATGCTGCGGAAACAAAATTTTACTTTTCAAAATGTAAATAGCAAAATATAACTTTACAACTAATAGACATTCAATACAGAATTACAAAATATAACTTCACAATTAATAGACATTCAATTCATTACGGATTTTTTTTGGGTAATGATATTGACAGGAAATAATATTACTGGGACAGGAAATTTAAATTTGAAATAGTAATTTTACTTTTAATTAATTCCAAATTTAAATGAAATTTCCTGTATCTAGTATTTATTTTTTCTGTCAATATCACTATCCTTTTTTTTTTAATTTCAATGTACAGTAGTGAAGACAAATCATGATATTATGTAATAATGAATACAAAAAAAAAAAATCGTGACTTGAGATTATTTGACAAGAATTACATATATATTCTAATCAAAAGTTATAGTCAATAAATTACTTCACGAGATGGTTAGTTGTCATCAATGTATACTCTTTTACATAACCAAAAAGTAATGTTTCTCACTTTCACTGCCTAGCAAAGTTTATGCTCAAGTTCATATATTACTCGACAAACCATTTCTTACAAGAATAATAAGCTCTCTCCCATTATTCATTTGTTAATTCAATTGTAAAGGCTTTGATATTTAGTTCTCATTCATGTACAAAATTTTCTACACCAAATAATTGTGAATGCATATCAGAATTTCAATGGACAAAAGTTATTAACTTCCAATGAAAGGAAATCTCCCCTCCCATAAAATTTTGGATACAAAGAATATGGTGAGGACACATCATCGGTTACTGTTCATCCCGGTTACTGTTCATCGTTTTTTTTTTTTTTTTTTTGGAATTTTATTTTATTCGACATATATCTTGTGTTCTAAATAAAATATTTGAATTTTTCATCGTATTAATAAATATAATTGACATATGTCTTGTGTTCTAAATAAAATATTTGAATTTTTCATCGTATTAATAAATATAATTTGTATACTATAATTTTACTGTTAATAAAATACTATTCACACAAATACTTTTTGTTAGCCTGAGCTGGTATTATTTTTTTTTTATGCTTATTATAACATTTATGAAGATTACTTTTGTTTTTAAATTAACATTTATGCTTATTTTTTTAGGAAGAAAAAAATTTGCATTTATTGCATAATACTTATGAGACTATTTAATATCAGCTTTTTTTTTTAAATTAACATTTATGAAGATTACTTTTGTTTTGCACTTGTAACGTTTTAGATAAAATTATTATTTTATGATCATAAAAAATTTTGAAAAATCGCAACGAAACGCAAGAAATATTTCTATTTTCTTATCAAATAATATATCCCGCAGCGAAATAATATATCAAATAATATATAAAATTATTACTTTTGCTTATTATATTATTTCTTATCAAATAATATATCCCGCAGCAAAGCGCGGGCTATTTTCCTAGTGAGTATAAACTTTCAATGGACATAATTTAAGCTCAACTTACATAACTGACTTGATACAAAACTTGCTAGAAAATTTATCCCAATTCTATTTTGTTATGCAAGCAAAAGTTTGATACTTCTCGTGCCAACTTCACAATCATCAAGTGTACTTGAAATGTCGATATTTTACAAAACTTTTTAAAATCTCAAAATATACATAAAACCCCTGTAAATTGTTAACGCTTTAAGAGTACTCTACAAAATTTTGGAAATGAGCAATATAACCATCAAATATAAATATTAATTTTAATTTTAATTCTCAACTCAACAAATTAGTACATTGAATTTAAAGAATAAATAAACAAACTTACAAAAATCACCTTTTCAAGAACTGCTGAGGTGTGACCCTAATTACAATAAAAAATCAGCATATTTAAGTTGATAGAACAAACAACTGAAAGAAGAAATGAATATACATGGAATTTTCAAAATTTGACGATTCCATTTATGTCATTGGTGCCCCTTAAAATTAGAGAAATATCGCATATACCCCTGGAATAAACACTAATTTGAAATATATCCCTCAAAATGACAAAAATATAAAATTATCCCTACAAATGAGAAAATTGTCACATATATCCTTGAAATTAACCAAAATAATCATATATACCCCTGAATTTCAGAAATTTTTACAAATACCCCCGAAGATAAGAAAAAATATCATATATACCACTGAATTTCATAAATTTTAAAAATACTGCTGAAAATGAGAAAATATCATGTTACTCCTTGAAGTTCATAAAATTATCAAGAATATCCTTAAAATGAGAATACTTTAACATATACCCCTGAAAAATATCAGATATACACTGAAAATGAGAGAAAAAAGAAATTTGTCCCTGAAATTTACTAAATATATTATATACCCTTGAAAATGAGAACAATATAAAAATAACCCAAATAATGAGAAATTATCTCATATACCCTCGATAATAAACCAAATTATTACTTGAAATTGAAAAATTAAGAACCTAACAATGAAAAATACCTTAGGCCTTTCTCGCACATATTGCCTTGATTTGAGTCCTCTGATTGGCTTGTTTTTCCTTGACCATCTACCAAAGGTTTGAGACCCGAGAGCCTTTTTATTGCCCGTAATGCCCTTTCGCCTCTTGAAAAAAAAACATTAAATTTTATGAAAGCCTTATAATTAATACAGAAAAGCACGAAAAAATGATCTGACTTAGCGTAATAAATACACGAAAGAAACAAACATAAATCTTTTTTATAATATCAAAATACACACTTGTAATTTGATCAGATTTAGTTAGTATTTGAAAATTTGAAAATTTGGAATTATCTACAGTTTTCTGTAATTGAAAATTATTTACTTTTATTATTTGATATGCACCAAAGTAAAAAATTATAATTATTTTCCAGAAAAAGAACCAATATTTTTTATTATTTGCTTTGCTACTTTATTTTTCATTTATTAATAGAATTAACATATATACCTCAATCATTTGATTGAAACCCTCTAGAAAATAAGTACACATCAGTGCCATTCGCTATCAATTTTATAATGTATTCAGCATTTTCAGGTGAAATGCTACAATTCCATGTTTGCCATCAAAACTTATTCAATTAATAATCACATTATTGAGTTTAAATTAAGTAAAAAAGTACCGTCGGGGTTTGTTAAGCAAGCACCAACACAACTCTTGCAGCTAAAGCCTCGTCAACAGGAATCAAACCATTCATTGCCCTTGTATGTTTTCGTCAACTCAGCAACGACATGGCCAGTCCCGCAAAAGTCTGCAAGTTCGTCTATTCATTCATCTAAGAATAATGTACTGTCCACCTCAAAACACAATGCGTCTACATCTCTTCAAAAACATTTAAAGATTAGAAACAAAACATTGAAAATGGTTGAGTATTCGAACTGTAATTTCGAGAATTGGAGCATGACATAACATTACCTCTTGAGAGAAGAGTAGTATCCGGAGCATTGCGGGCCTGTCAAGGAGATTATGAGCAGCAGCGATTTCATATAAATAAAGAGACAAAAAAAAAATTTCTTCAAACTCGCTATCTGCAATCAAAATCTGAAACCTAACAATCATAAGAATAAAAAAATTGTGAAAAATTAAGAAAAAAACATTTCATCGAACAGTTTCTGAGCATGAGAAAGGACTTATAATCGAAATCCAAAATAAAGAGACTTGAAACTCGCTATCTTCAATCAAAAATCTGAAACATAAAAATCAAAAGAGTCGAGAAAATTGTGAAAAATTAAGAAAAAGCCCTTACAAATTCTTCAATAATTTCATACTCTTACCGGAAAACATTTCATCGAACACTTTTTGAGCATTACATAGAAGGAATTGTAATTAAGATTGGAAATAAAGAGACATCAAAGTGACTGTTCAATAAAAGTCTGAAAACTAAAAATCCAAAGTGTCCAAAAATTGTGAAAAATTAAGAAAAAAACCCGTATAAATTCATCAATAACTGAAAATCACAAAATCAAACAAAATCCACAAAATTAGCCAACGAACTAATCAAATCGAAGTCAAATGAATTAAATCGACGGGAATGAAAGAGAAAGAGACATATCAGAGAAAAAAATTGACCGAAACAAAGCAACAAATCGAGCAAAACTCCCCAATAACAACATCAGAGTATTTAGCATTCTTGAACTTGTAGAGAAAAGTCGATTCATGGTGAAGATGCCAAGGTATTAGGCGGCTGTCCAAGTCCCTTCAATGAAAGTGTGTATAGATGGAAAGAAGACGGAAAGAAGAGAGAGTGGGACCCTTCAATAAAAGCTTCATGTGCTTTCTGTGCGAGATGTATAGAAAGGGTACATTCTGTCTTTTGAGATGAGATGCAAGAATAGAAATAGAAAGACGGGGCCATTTAATTTAATTAAATAGAGTTTAGCGTTGCATTTAAAATCCGAAATGATGACGTGGCATCACAATAATTGAGAAAACTGTTTGTCAAATATTTGAGTAGGATTAATTATTAATTATATAATTGAATACAATAACGGCTAGCTATATATATTGTTGTCGCCTTCATACTATTTGTGTGACTAATTCTCATGTTAAATTTAAATACCAACTACTTTCATGTAATAGTTATGAAGTTTTCATGTCACCATCTGTATCTTATGAATACATAGCACCAAGACAAAATAATACTTAGTTCAAAATAATGTTTTCTATTGCATAATTCAGTAAACTTTGAAATACTATTTCTATCCTCATTAACAGTTAAAAACTTCACCAAATATTTAAGGATTAAGACATTTCGTCGAAACATGTTAATATTATAAGTCTTTTTATTTTCTTCACAACATAATATACAAATATGATAAACTCCAAATTTTGTCTCGAGATATTATTTTTTTTCTTTCTTGAATCTTGATATCTAAATATAATAACCATACCAGGAAAAACGAGAATAATTGAATTTAACAAAGGACAAATTCATTTGATCAAGAAGGGTTTCTTCAGTATCCTGCCAGTCTCGTAGAGGATGAGTATTATTTTTGAAGATAATAATATTAGTCCAAATATATGGAGGACGACCCAAAAATCTAATGATATATTCATGAAAGGCTTAACATGGCCTTCAACCCAAAAAAATTTTTTTTGAGAGAGAAAATATGGGTTGAACCCATTGTTCATTAAAATTTAGTCGAGTTGACATTATTTACACACCCCATAACACAAGGGTAGAATGGGTTGGACCAGATTTTATTCAAACTGTAATACAACCCAATTAGAATGAATTTTTAATTTTTCAACCCAATTCAACTCATGATTTCTATACAAATTTTCAAGCCTATCTTGGACGGTTTGGGCCGATCAAGAAATGATTCGATCTCACGTTGGTTGATTTGCGACAGAGAAAAAAAGCAGAAGTATAAGAGATGAATTTGAAGCATTGGAGAAGAAGGAAGTATAAATCAGTTTTGATAAGAACAGAATTAGGTCTAAAATCAGACTTTTTGTCTCTAAACAATTGTTGCGGTTTGAGTTCCGGGTCTGAAATCATACTGGTGTGAAATCTACTAATTTTCTTCTACAAAATTAAATATTCCTCTTTCGGTCTTTATACGATCCGAATGAGAATGAAAATATCTTAAGGCGAAGATGGAGTTACGCTTTAATAATTTTGCAAGTCCTATTCTTAGATGGAAGTTGTTCATCATCAAATACAATCTCAGGTGAAATATTTACTTTTGATTGACAAGAAAAATAAACATTTCGAATTTCGATGATTGACAAACAAACTCAGGTGAAAATGATTTATCCGATGTCATATATTATTAAGTAAATAGATAAACTTCAAAGAATAGCCTCTCGAACCCCCCCACTCAACCCGTTTTTATTTGCCAAATATAACGTGTCGAATCCATTATCTTCATTTGTCAATTTTATATACTCATCCTTTTTCGGCAAGTTCTTTGTGCAGAAATACCTCGGATGTCCCTATTCAAAAAGTGTAATTAATTTTGAACCTTTATTTTTTTTAGGGTATGAATGAAAAATACCAGCCAAAAGCCGTCGGTGACGTGAGATTGAAGCATGGGTTTGATAGAAGTAGGATATTCAGAGCCGAGTGATTCTTCAAGCTCAGTTGCTTTTTCAATTGCGTATTGTCTCTCTTCGTCTGTTTCGTAGATTCGGTTCGCCAGATCTTTACTTGTTGATGACATAATCCTGTTTAACAAAATTATGTTATGTTAATCACTAAAATACACAGAAAATCGCTCATTGCATAAATACTATAAATAATAAACTTCATATAGAATTAATATATTTATATTTATGACATAATTAACTTCATTAGAACATGTCGTTTTACTTCTTTTTATTCGAGTGAAAGAATATCCTGGTTTCCTGCAATTTTGATTTCGCCTCCGATCTCTTACATGATACAATTTCATATGTAGGAATCGATCAACTCTATAATGAACTCCTTAATTTATTCGTACTTTGCCTCAAATCTCAACAATATTTTTTCAGCAATACATGTTCGTGTATGAATAATTATCAAAAAATAATGGGAGATGAACATATAAGTATAAGTTATATTAATAGCTTGCAACATAAAAAAATCATGATTTAATTAACTACTCAGAGATGCATTCATAATCAATGACCCCAGTACAATCCCTAACCACTTTTTAAATTATTAGTATGGGTGCAAAATTCAAGTGTTAAAAAGCAGCCCAAAAGTTCACAAGATGAAAAACTGCAAATAGTATTGTTATTAATTATTATTAGGTTCTTTCATTTTATTTTAATTTGAGATTCAATTTATATATTACATAAAAAATAAAACATACCTCAGATCTGATTTAGTTACTTGTTAAAAATCTTGAATAGTTTATTTTTATCTAATCAAAACTATATTAAAAACGAAAAAATATATATATTCTTAAAAGATAATCCGTGAGAGAGCAATTAAAAATTAATGAAGTTGTTATAAATATGAATGTATTAATTATAACTTAATACGGCGGAATATTTTTTCAAGACAAAATAAAAACAAAATAAAACAAAATATTTTTTCAAAACTCTCATATATGGTTATAATATGTAAGATGCCTTTTAATGCATTGGTTGCGTTGGATTTAGTGGCGGAATATTCCTGTTTCAAAATAGTTTCTAGAAAACTCAATTGAGTAATCCAACAATATGAATTGATCTCTAACCCAACATTGCACATGATATCATTGATCTGTAATTAAATGAGAAAAATAACACCAGTTAATGCTTTTACAGAAAAAGAAAACGTAACTACAAATTACTAAAAAAAAGAAGTAAGGACAAATCGACGACAAACACGGAATTGCCGAGAGAAATTAAGATCAAATCGTCGAGGATATGGGGAATTGGCGAGAAGAATTAGGTGGCGAGGAATTGAGGACGGTGTTGGTTCAAATTATATTTCATTGTTTCCAAACAATACATATTATACTAATGATCTATTTTTAATGTGATTAACAAGTCTTAGATCAAAGCGATAGAAGTTCACACAAGATCAAAAGATGGAATACGATACGACAATAATACAAGACCAAGAATGATCTAGACAAATCAAGACATACGAAGAATGCCGTACACGAAATACAAAGAGAAGTGTCGTGACACGAAAAGACGCGACATTGAGATAACGCGAGAGAATACAAAGAACATGAAAATTCATTAAGACCATGATTCCAATACTTCCACGAGTCGGATCATCGTAAAACAGTCCAAAAGTCGCTCATAGGTTATCTCTTATTTTTATCTAATTTAACTGAGTCTAGTAAAAACTTACAAATTAATTAAACTCAAATTTATACACATTCTGTTCGTGAACGGAACAACTTCCGTTTGAACGAAACCTCTTTCTTTCTAGACGGAAATGTATGTGAAATGAACCGAAACATCACGGAGAGTTTTTGATTCAATTACAAGGTATATTATGTGTCAAGCGTTTATTAATTACCATATTATAAGAGTAACGTTATTACAAAAACTAATATGACTTGATTAATAGCAAATTCAAAAAATACAAAAAATAATTATTTTGTCCTCATTCATAATGATTATTATTTAGTGTTTCGTTTATTAACATTATTAAGTTTCATAAATTATGCAAGAAAATATTTTATCTATTTATAATCATAAATACGACACATGCCATGATGAACGAAATTAATACATAAATATACATATACATGCAATTTAACTTATCACATACAAATAGATCATTATGATCATTTTTTTACCACCCGATTGAAAAATCAAAGATACTAGGGGTCTCCTCGCTCCGATTCGGAATAATAATATTGGTATGTTATATTTATATTGCTTGTTCGAATCTCATATAATTTATTCATAACAAAAAAAAACTTTATAAATTGTAATATCAAAAATATCATACATGAGATTTCACATATACGATTGAACTTGTTATGTGAAATTTTACAAAAATAGATATGTAACTATATTGTTTGTTCGAAATTTTACAGAAATTTTACACGACACATCGTATATTATTTTATAAGAATACTTATTATATTGTCAATTTTAAGCTAACATGTAATACTTTGAGATATTTCAAAACATTAACTGAAAAAATTTGGAATTTTTCCGAATCATGATCTTTTACTAAAATTTTTAATATATATTTTTTCTGAAAATTACTTATATTTAAAAGTATGTTTTTGTAGAAAAAACATCATGTAATTTTTTTTCAAAATTAATTTGGAAAACAATTGACGATTTTGTAAAGAAATCTATGAAATTGTAATTAACATACTTTTAAATTATTCTCATAAAAATATCTTTGTTTTTTTGAAGTATATTTTCAAATTCCTTAAATATTTTGTTGTAATAATTTTAAAACTAAATTCTGTTAATAAATTGTTTCTGAAAAATTCAGAAATATAATAATTAGGTACAATAATATTAATAACACATGACATGTACCAAATTATCTTCTTTTTATCAAATGGAAATGATTAAAAAATCCATTATTTGTTCTAGAAAAATTACTTCAATATTCTGTTATAATAATTTTCAAAATAAATTGTGTTAATATTTTGAATAAAAAAATTAATAATTTTCAAAATAAATTGTGTTAATATTTCCAAAAAATTATAATTTTTTTCTAATAAATTCAGAAATATAATAATTATGTACCATAATAACACATGACAAATACCAAATTATCTTTTTTTTTTCAAATGAAAATGATAAAAAAATTTTTGACAAAAATTTGTTCTAGCCGAGTTTCGAACTCAGGCACACCACTACCAATGTGAACATTCCAAACCAATTGGACTAAGGATTGCAAGTGCTTTATGTTGATTTCAACAGCATATATACTCGACGTGTGATGGTAAAAATGACAAATTATGAAAAGAGCTCCAGCCGAGGTTTGAACTCGGGACATCTACCTAGGAGTCAATTGTTCATACCATCAGGCCAAAGTTACTCATATGTATAATTGTTCAATTGATTATATACACACTATATTCTCGCCGGCTGGACAGGTGTCACCAACACAGCTCTTTCATTAAACTTTAAAGATACTAGAGATATACCCGCGCTTCGCTGCGGGTTTTATCATGTAATAAGTCAAATAAAATTTATTTTTCTTGATAATCAAAATAAAAAAACAAACCTAACCAAATGATATTATTGTAAATAGATAAAAGTAAAAAAACAAAAAACAAACGAAACACATACTTCCAAGATAAATGACCATCATTACAAATATACTACTCAAAACACAAAAAACATGCGGAATTGTGCTTCCTAGCTAACTTGAAAATAATAATAAAACCTTACAAAAAAGATGAATTAACATACAATTGTCATGTTGAATCAAACTTTAACTTCATCGGCACAAAGAAAATTAATGGAACAAAATACCCATTATTTGTAATTGTTTCAAACAAAAAATACACTGAAAAACAAAAAATAAAGAAATAAAGGAATTAATTTACCTGTAAGTAGCTTTTCACTTCATCATTTGTTAATTCAACATCTTTATTAGTTCTGTAATTTGTTTTTGTGTATGCACTGAAAAACTTTTCACAAAAATATAATATTACATCAAAAAAAATTGAAAAATAAATAAGAATTAAGATCATATAATTATATAATTTTATAATTAAAATAAAATAAGATAATTGACATCACCTAAATTATCAGAGCAAACCACCACTATATTATATTACATCAAAGATTCATGATGATGAATGAATTGACTTGTTAGGTTTATTTAAAAGAAAAAAAATGAAAAAAGGATATGCACAGTTCAATCCAAGATGGTAATGCTGAGAATGAATTGACTTATTAGGTTTATTTAAGAAGAAAAATAACATACACAGTTAGCAGAATAAGATGACCATGTTGAGCTGACAAAAAATACTGAATCAAAAATAAAATAAAACAAATGTTTTACTTCAGTTTTATTTTTTAAGGGAGCACATATTAGCCCCATGAAAATTTCTGATCTTTGGTGTTTCAAGAAATATAAAAATAAGAATTAGTTGGAATTACTATTACCTTTTAGAAAAAAATAGATGGCAGAAGGATGAGGAAACTTCTTTCCTGAATTGAAGGGAAAATCTGTACACACTTTGAACTTTGAAGTATGAAAAATAATTTGTGTGAAATACATAAATAAATATAAAAATACTAACTTGAAGATAGCCACATTAAACGGCAATTAATCTGTACACACTTTGAAGTATTACAATCTGGAATTTTAAGTACTTATAAATTAGCAAAATTAAGATATTTAATTAATCGCATGTTATTTAATCTAGAAATGTTGGATATTGATTCATAAATAATTGATTTAATCACCTTAAACTTCTCCACGCTATTCAAAGACTCACTCTGCGCGCGCACAGTATCGTCGAGCTCAGTAGCGTGAGCTTGTAAACCCGGGCGGCAGGTTGAATCGGATGGTCCGCTCATTCCAAGTCGGGCAGTTGACTGCATGGATCGGGCAAAAGCTTGATTCATCTATAAACAGAAAATAATAAACTTAACTTCAGAAAATTACATGAATATGGAAATATTTTCTTAAATCTAAAAATCTTAGCAAACTATCACAATGCTAGCAAAATCCAATCAAACTGAAAAAGTGAATAATATATTGAAAAATAAAGGTCATAGAATAGAAAATAGAATATTCAATAAAAAGAAATAGCAAATGAGCTACAAAATTGAACCTGTTAAAAGGTTGTATATTTTTCAGTTTGTTCAATAATTGCATTATTAAAACAATTGGAAACGACTAAACCAACACGAGAAATGCACCTTATATTGATAATAGAATTTACGGTTCAGGCTTCAACAAATCAGTAAAAAGGGAAAAAACTACAAATATAACTAATTAACATTAAGATAAAGAGTTACCTACAAAAGTGCGAGGTAAAACACCAGGAAATGCCAAATGGTCGTACTGTGACAGAATGGAGCAATATTAAATCCTTGTTTGATTAGCGTGAATAATATTGTTACTGATTGCAGAGTTTTCCCCAATCTGCAGAATTTCATAGAAGTAGAATAATTAGGAGAAAATTAAAGGGTGGATTATTAATTATTATTTGTTATTTATTACCCCATATCCTTTGCGAAAATGCAGTCATAAATTCCTTCAGCACTGGAGAGACCCGAGACACAATCGAACACGAATTGAACTCCCTCTCTGCAATTAAATCGAGAAAACTCAAGAACGAATTGTGCAAAAATAAGTGAAAATCGAAGAAATTGGAAGAAATAAATTGGAAAGAAGGTCAAATAAAGATCTTCTTTCGTTGTTTGATAACGCCTATAAGGCACAACCGTCAAAACATAGCAACAAAGAAGAGAAATAAGGTTATAAAAAATTTGGAAAGATTATCTCATAAGCGCACTCATTTCGCAGAATTTATCTTTGGCTCCGATGGAGGCCATGCCATGCTCTCCGAGAAAGAAGGGCGAGCAAGGAGAGGCAAACCTGCTCGGCCTACTGCAGCAACGGCCAAATGACGGGGGCCCACATAGCTCCGGCCATCCTCTTCTCTTCCTTCGACGCTTCTCACCACTTCTTCAAGCCTCTTTTGTTCTGTTCTGTTCATCTCTGCGGTCTCCGAAGCTCCTCATGGATTGCCGTCTCTGAAGCCCTTCAAGTGGGTCGTTGTCTCTTCTCGCCACAGTTTGTCGCCTCTTCGAATATGCCGTTGCCTGCCATCTGTACCGTCACCTATCCATCCTCGATTATCACTTTGTCCGGTTACTGCGAAATGAAAAAGCCCCAAATTAAATAGAATAATAAATGGAAATAGGAAAAAGATTCAGTCTAGTACCAGTCTCGCCTCCTCCTCTGTACCAGTTGCCTCCTCCTCCAGCACCAATCGTCCAATAGGAAAAAGATTCAGTCTAGTACCAGTCTCGCCTCCTCTGTACCAGTTGCCTCCTCCTCCAATACCAGTCGTCCCCGGAATGTAGGTTAGTTTTTTTTCTTCAAATGGCGAAAAAGAAGAGAGAAAGAATGGCGAAAAAGAAGAGAGAAAGAATCAATTTAAAAGAAATGAAAATCGATTCAAGAAGAGAAAAACAAACCTGTTTTGAAAACGATTAGTGACCTAGGGTGGAGAGCTTCTCGTTTCTCTGAAACTCAGCGCAACAATCGCAAAGGGCTTCTTCAAGCCTCGTTTCCTGGCTTCAATCCACGAGAAAGTGAGGAGCGAGAGAGAGAGAGAGAGAGAGAGAGAGAGAGAGAGAGAGAGGGTATGGGCGGAGAGAGAAAGGCAGAAGAGAGGGTATGGGCGGAGAGGAAAGAACGTGAGTTTAGGGGTTATGTTCTGAATGGACGGACGAGATGTGGGAATAGTAGATTGAAGGGTTGGATTAACCCACGTGGCAATCTCCTGAGCCCGTTATTCAAAAATTAATGGGAGGGGTCGATTATTAATAATTATTAATATTAATATTATTAATATTAATTAATAATAATAATAATAATTAATAATAAGATCATATTTGTATTGCCTTTTACATATCCCTACTAGTCCCTACTAGAAAAATGAATGTACAACTCATGTAACACCCAAGTGCCACGTGCAAACACTCATGTCACATCAAACATACACATCAATCCCTTGGTGCACGGCATCAACAAAAAGTAAAAACAACTTCCAAAGAAATCACCTAAAATATCTTGCCATCAAGACATTCTCCACACAACATACACCCGTTCTTCTCTCTAAAGTAGCAAACAGCTATCATCAGTGGAAAAAAAGTAAGCTTCCTATTAATAGGGCATTCATTCCATCTTAGAAATAAAATTATTCACCATGGGCAAAGTTTATATTATTTGCTTATAGAAATCAATTTGTTTTTTGCTTACGCTAATAGTATTGATATATTTTCTCTAATCATGCAAATCAATTTCTTGATATGATTAAAAAAAATACTCATTACAAACAACAACATTCAAAAATCTTTTTGTGAACCATTACCTCTCTTTTACACCCAAGAAAACTTCATTCTAGCAAATCTGAAAACAAAATAAGATTTTCACTGCAATTCATTCACTATTTTATGCAACTATTAATACTCATATCTTTTGTATTAATAGCTATTTGAAAACATTTCAAATATGTATCATAAATGATATTATCTTGCACTATGATGTCACATACCGCATTTCTTACAATCAGAAATATGCTTCTTTATCATTAGTTAACGTCAGTTGGAAATTCATTTGATTCTCTTGCGGACCATAACACAAACTTGGACTACGCTTTCTTGGCTAAATGAAGAGACAAGGGACACAAATATCACGGTCAAGAGTTTTCAAGATATGGCATGCTATGCATCCGGCAACCGGTGAAACATACGGCCTCGAAAGCGTGTTGATCGATGAAGAGGTTTGAATGAATTACGATTAAAGTTTTTTTGTAGTATGCTTAGTTACTCATAAAATATAGTTTTTCGCTAACCGGCCAAGAAACTCGCAAACACAGGGTGTTGCAATTGAAACTATCACCAAGAAGGAGTATGCAGACCTTGTCAAACCAGAACTCATCGAGGGAAATGTGTACGATATCAGAGACTTCATTGTACACCCAAAACGAACAAAATACAGAACAGTCGAGCACGACTACCACCTGCAAATGAAGAGGAATATCTATGATCTCGGGTCTTGGAATGATCGTAGTCATGTTATTAATGTTATTAATTTGCAGGTGGTAGTCGTGCTCGATTGTTTAATTATCACAGTTACATGCTTGCTAAGGAGAATCCATCAAGCGAAATAATTATCACACTTACATGATCGAGCACGACTTCATTGTCTAAAATATTTATATATATATATATATATACATGCTTGCTAAGGAGAATCAAAAAAAAAAATCCACGCATGCAAAATATACTGATGAAATTAGCAAAATATACTATTCAAATTGGCAAAATATACTATGAATCCAATATGTTAATATAGTTAAAATTTAGAATAAAATAATATATATATAAATATTTTAGAACAATTACATTTAATTCATGTGATAATTAAAACATATAATTAAATATTCATTAAAATTTATTCCAATTTATGAATTCGAATAAATATTAATTATGTATTAAGTTAATAGCCAACATGTATTTGTTATATCATTTTAATTAAATATTTTAACTAGATCATAGATGATGTTATGGTGAAATTTGGGGAAATATATCATATTTTCAATTAAAAATTTACAACTCAAATACATGGCGGGATTTAAAATGTCGATAGGGGTTATTTTTGGAATATTATCAAAAAAGGGTTATTTTTAGAATATTTTTGAAAATGAGGTTATTTTTTAAATTTTGATTCTAAAAGGGTTAAATGAAGAAATGCTCCGTATTTTTATGCTGCTAAAATCGGTTTCCATTGTCTTTGATATACGAAATGAATAGTTTCTTCTAACTAATCAGTTTTCTCCAATATCGTAACATAAAGAAATGTTCCTAATCATTTATCTGATAAAGATGCTTCAAATCACAGGCAGAGCTAAACAACTTTTGCAAATTATTTGGATATTATCTAATTGATTAAAGTAACGGCAAGCTATATATTTGTTGTTGACTTGTTTCGCATATTTGTATGGCCTTCATACTATTTGCGTGACTAATTCTCATGTCAAATTAAAGTACCACACAAGTACTTTCATGTAATAATTATATGAAGTTTTTTCTTGTTATCACTTGTCACATGCCACATGCTAGGGATGTAAACGGTTCGGATCCGGTTCGGATAGTGATCTACCATATTCGTATTCATATTTCTTTGATACGGATATTCGGGTATTAAAAGATACGGATACGGTTCGAATATTATCGAATACGAATACGGATACAAATTTTGGTGTAATTAAAACGAATATTTGATACGTAACATAACTAGTTATTTTACTTTCAATATTCAAATAAAATTAAAATAATACCTAAAGAACACGTCATTTTTTTTTAAAAACAATACATATAACTTCCATTTTCACAAATTAAAAAAGAAACAATGTAAAAATGGCTTATACTCAATAATTTGGCATCGGAAAATAATGATTTGTGTTTCCATATCAAAATTGATTTAGTGTAAGACACACAAAAATAATATGTTAAATATTTTCGGTTCAAATCTTATTGGTATTAATGAATAAAAGACATATATGAACCATTTATTATCAAAAAATAATACTTCAGCAAAATCTTTGAAAAAAAATGTATATCCTCCCGTAATTGAATTTAATAGGGGCCGAAACATTTGATTTGATATACGAGGATAATTTTAGTGGGTTGTATGTTAGAATTCGTAGCCCAAACATTTTTGAGAATGGCTCAAAATTTTTATGATATGTTCATGAAAGGTTTAATATGGGCCTTCATCAGGACTTGGTTGGTTGTAATTTGGATTTGTACTCATTGTTTCTCTTAAAGATAAAAATAAAAATAAAAAAATATATATTTAATGTACTTTTACTTTATGAAAAATCAATACAAAGTATATTTTTGTTTATAGTCAAATATATTTTATTTTTTATTCTTACATTGTTAATATGCTTTTTTGAGTATTTATCAAACACTTCTAGACAATTAAAAAAAACAAATTGTGATGAAAGTTAGGTTCGCCCCAAGTTTTCGAGGCTCCAAAGCCTTCTTCTTCAAAAAGAATATTTTCTCTCCAATTTCTTCAACTTTGATGATTTCTTTCTAGATTAATCATCATTCTTTTCTTGGTTACAGGTTTGCGATGTATTGAGAATCTATCCATGAACTAGAGAAATTATACTGGTACACCACATTTCACAAAAACATCATCGATGACATCACTCTTTATTAATTAACACGATTAATTAACGTGAAGAACAACAAATTAACATTTAACAAATATTAATTATGAAATGTTAATTCGGATGGATGTTAATTTGAACTTGTTAATAAAAATGGGAGTTAATTATTCCCTAATTAAATTGTTAATTATCAAAAGATGACGCCATCGAGATTATTTTTGTGAAATGGTTTGTACATATATGCCTTCCATGAAATATTATCTACGTATTTATATAGACAAATAAAGAAAATAATTTGAAAACACAAAAGCATTAGTAGATATGATATAATCTTAGTGACGGCTAAATGGTCTATGTAATTTGGTGAACATTTAGATTTTCATGAATGTTTGACGCACACATGTTTTAGTCTATGTCGAAAAATAGTGTTGAGGATTCGGATAGTCGAAGGTGTATAGCTCATTCAATCAATATACCCCAAATTTATCTTGAGAATTTATTTTGTAACTATCTTAAATCTTGTCTTGATATCTAATTGACAAAACCATGTGATTTTAACTATGAGAATAAGAATAATTTTTGTGGGCTACATGTTTGAATTCGTGTGGGTAATTGATCATGAAAAGTACAAGCATCTTGCCAATCTCATAGAAGATAAAAACATTTTTTTTTTTGAAGATCAAATCGATTATGCGACCAATTTGGTGTTGTCGGATGAAAATTCTCACCATGTTCGGGTTAAAAAAGAAATAGAAACTTCACGCTTGGACAGCTCGCCATGACTTGAATTTGAACCAACTAAATCATGTTCGAATTCATAATAGTATATTTTATTGTAACTAAATCATTTCACCTAATATATTTTATTGTAACTAGTCAATTTTCTTCAATATCTTAACAGAAAAAATATGTTTCTAATCATTTACGGATAAACATGATTCAAATCATAGACAGAGCAAAAAGACTAGCAAAATATTTGGATATTATCTCAATGACTAATGACTATAGTAACTGCTAGCTACATATTTATTGTTTCGCATATTTTTGTCGCCTTCATACTATTTGTGTGACTAATTCTCATGTTAATTTTAAGTGCCAACTGCCAAGTACTCTCATGTAATAGTTATGAAATTTTCGTGTTATCAATCAGTTATGAAGTACATAGCACAAAGTAATTCTTAGTTAAAATTTAAAACATAACATTAACATCATAATGTAATGACATCCAAAATATATACGCAACATGTTTTCAATCAACTTATTTCAAAAAGACGCATTCAATATAAATATAACATGGGTATTTATGACAGACTTGAAAACTTATAACTACGACATGATATTTTCTATCCTCTTTATAAATAACTTCCAATTCACAAATTAAATCTAAACAATGAGAAAAAAAAATGAAAAAAAATGGCTTGTAATCAATGATTTGGCATTGGAAAATAATGCTGTCTATTGCCTAATTCAGTAAACTAAGAAAAAAGAATATCTATCCTCGTTAACTATTAAAAACTTCACCAACCCTAAAAGGAACGAAAAGAGCACGACATTTAGTTGAAACATGTTGATATTATAACTTATAAGTCTTTTTATTTTCTTCACAACATAATATACCAGGAAAATCGAGAATTTATCTTTCTTTAAATAGAGGATGATTTTGAGCTTTCACAATGAACCACATCACCTCTTTAACTTTCTATCATATTATAATTTCATATTTATTTTAGTATTTCTTTCAATATGTATTTATATTATTTCTACCAATATGATATTTAATAATTTTCATATTTGTTTTATAATATTCATTAAATTATTTTATGATAGCATATAAAAAAAATTCCTTTCAACGTGTATTTGTAGTATTTCTACCAATGTGGCATTTAATAATTTTCATATTTGTTTTATAACATTCAATAATTTATTTTATGATAATATATCAAAAAAATGTACTTGGTATTCAACATGTATTTGTAAAGTATTTAATAATTTTCATATTTGTTTTATGATATTTATTAATTTATTTTATGATAATATATCAAAAAAATTCTTCTCAATCTTATTATATTACTCCATCCCTTTTTTTATGTAACATGTTTTTTTTAACTTTTTTTCTTCACTTGGTATATCAAAAATTTCTTTCCAACCTCATTATATTACTTCATTCTTTATGTAATGTGTTTTTTTTGTTAACTTTTTTCTTCACTTCGTATTCAACATGTATTTGTATAGTATTTCTACCAATATGTTATTTAATAATTTTCATATTTGTTTGATGATATTCATTAATTTATTTTATGATATTATATCAAATCAGTATGTTATTTAATAATTTTCATATATGTTTCATATTTGTTAGATGATATTCATTAATTTATTTTATGATATTATATCGAATCAATATGTTATTTAATAATTCTCATATTTTTTTGATGATATTATATCAAAAAAAATTCTTTCCAACCTCATTATATTACTTCGTCTTTTTTATTGTGTAAAATGTTTCTTTTATTTTATTTTTATCTACGTGTCTAAATATATTAATGTTATCTACATATACTAATGTAAAATTGCATATTTTTTTCTTTCCTTTAAATATAGGGTTCATATTTAATTTACATACATGTACTAATGTTATCTACATTTACTAATGTCGATTTGACTATGTTTTGTTTATAGTATATACTTTTTTTCTTTCCTTTAAATATAGGGCCCATATTTGATTTACGTTCATCCAAAATTTCATATTTTTTCTTTCCAACCTCATTATATTACTTCATCTCCTTTTTTATGCAACATTTTTTTAATCTACATGTCTACATGTATTATTGTTATCTACATTTAGTAATGTCATTTTGTCTATGTTTTATTTTTATTATAGAAAATAATTTTATTTGTCATGTTTTCTTTACAAGCTCATTAAATACTTCGTCTTTTTATGTAATATGTGCTGAAGAAAATATTAAAAACTCAAAATTATTAATAGTAATTATTAGGACTGTTTTTTTTTCCGACAATAAAGCCCGTAGGCATGCATTTTCTTAAAATATAAGTTCGATTACATGATGATGCCACAACTCAACTAAAATAAAGATTGTTTCTACTCTAAATTTCGGACATCAAGATGAAACAAAAAAAATTGACCTCACCTACCCTAAATAAAGATTGTTTTTATTTATTCACCTGTCAAAATTAATGTATTATTGTACCTTACAATTTCCATGTCCTAATTGTGTCTTAATTAGAATAATTAGGCAAAACGGTCCATTGATTTAATGTCCTACTAATTAGCTATTTAGGTTACCTACTAATTGTTGCTACACATGCACTATATATATATATATATATATACTAGTAAAATACCCGCGACTTCGCTGCGGGCATTTTCATTTGTTTTACCTTTATTATAGTTGTCATCATTAAATTTGAGTCACAAACTAATAATGCAATTATTATAAGTTTATTTGACCAAAAAATACTATATAACCTAGGGACAGAGAGATTATACAATCTCCGTCATAAAAGAAGTGTCATTCACTTTTCGTCATGCTTTCACTTGCCCTTTTCCTTAGTACATGCTTGCATCAGTTCATGCTTGCTAAACGACTATTTACATCTTCAATACAAAAAATCGCTGAATTATAACAGAAACTATTGTACATACATTATACTCAATTAACAAAAATGATATATAATATTCAAACGACCTTAATTAGCCCTTAATTTTAAACAACCCTAAATAATGCTGAAATTGGTAAAATAGAACTCCAGTAATATTGAAATTTCTACAAGGACCTTAAAAATGCGGAAATTATAAAAAAAAAAACAAATTTATCTAAAAATACTTCCGAATGCTTAATTTTTCAAACAAAAGTTTAAAGTGCTGAAAATTTAGAAGAATGGCCCCTCAAATTCATAATCCAAAAAAAAAAAAAAAAAAAAAAGGGAAAAAAGAAACTGAAAATTTTGAAATAAATTCTCCATATTGCTCAAATAAAAATAGCAAGTATGAAATTAACTGAAAAAACAGAACTTTTCAAAACAAACATTCGAAATGGTGCAATTTACAAAACACTGCACAACAATACTGAAAATTTACAAAAAAATCTAAAATTTATAATAAAAACTACTAAAAAATTTAAGAAAACCTTAACAATTAGTAACATTTAGAAAAGAAAAAATAAACTACAGTATTGCTCAATTAGCAAAACAAACCCTAACATAATTCTGAGATTCGCTAACAAAAGCTTGAATATGCTGAAATTTTACTTTTGCAGGAACCAACAAATTAGTCGCCTTGCTATTCCCTGTTGGTACGAAAATATATCGAATTTTTTATACCATTATGTTAACACAAAATTGATTAAATCTACACAATGAAAAGTTAACAAATTACTAAAATTAGACTTGCGTAATCTTTAAAAACCAAACCCTATTCCATGCTCTGATTACTTCGTTCTTCAACTTCATATGAACGCATGCTAATCTCAAATTAATGACAGAAACATGCAGATAGTACTAAGAGTCCTCTGACACATAGAAAAGGAATATTTTTCATCTAGCCCCCTAAAGGAATTGGTTATTATTATTATTATTATTACTATAAAAATATCAAAAGAATGCATCAATTAAAGACTATAATCTTTTGTTTATACCCTTCTTATGCTTTCATGGTGTTTTCTTGGTACTCATCAATTAGAAATTGGTACAGATAATTATAAGTCACTACTACTCACCAAAGGCTGGTACAAATGAATTGTTCGTGCATAAAAAAGTTTTTGGAATTTCGGTCTTGGAACCTTCCAGCACAAACTTCTCTCTTATATGATAAAACTGAAAAAATACAATTCAAATAATTTAACTAAAAAATATATATATATTTAGAAAATAAAATAAATAAATAATGATCTCATAAATTGTATTATGATAAAAATCAGAGATTAAATCTGGAATGATAAAAATCAACATTTCAGTTGAATCAAATAATTTTAGCCTCCCTTGAGAATAAAAAACAATCAAATCACGTTACAAGTACCCCCTAAATTTCGTCGAACATCTTATCTTCATGAGGGTTTTGCTGGAAATTAGTTATACTCTAAATATGATACCAAAACAACTATATGAGACTTAATTAAGTTGCGAGGATTAGTTAATAGGATGTGAATAAATTAAAAAGTTCAATACATTTAAATAAACGTACCACACAAGTATGTTTCCTTGATGGATGAATGCTTATGGCGTGTACCAAACTCATCACCATACCGGTACACGTCCCTAGTAAATATCCAATAGAAAGTTTGTTGATTCAAAATCCGAGATTAATTAATATGATTAATTGTGCGATTCTTACCGAGTACGTCTAATCTCAACAACATACCCACAAGTATTCGAGAGGGTTAGTTAATTACAAATTATCAGTTTTTGAGCAAACTGATTAAATTAATCAATTATTCACAAATGATTATTATATTAGGTCTAATTATTTTTTCAGTGTAAATTAGTTCGGGGTAAATTTGCAGGATTGAGGATGATTTGGTGTTCATAAAAGAACCAAATTAATGATTATAAACTATACTTGAGAATGACGAGAACATAAATAATAAGTGCTTGATTTGAGAATCTACAAAATATAGTGATAGTTTCTAAGAGGAATTTAATCGAATACCTTGTCTTCAACTTGTTTTGGCTTGATCTCGAATTGGTGAAGACATATTTCTCTAGAAAAAGCTTCAAACCTCCACGAGCTTCAATCCACAAGTGTATGAATCTGTCAAATATACCAGTGATTAATTCGAACTTTCGCAAATATATCCATGAAATTTGTAAATAAATTGAAAGTATTGGAAGCATTACCAAAGCAGGGAGAACTATCCTCTGATCCTATTGGGGAGATGAACTTAAGGAGCAGAAAAGTGAAACGACGATAACAGAGTAGGTCGAATTGATGAAAAAGCGAAGAAGAATGAAGCGCCGAGAAGTTTCCACTGTCGAGATGAGAGTGAGAAGCAGGAGGGGCTGAACAGGAGAAAACCCTCTGAAAAAACGTGGAGATAACAGAGAGAGGGGCGTGAAGAGCGTTGTTGGGCGTGTGGTAGCGCGCACGGCTCTTCGTCGGCGAAGAGGATGGTCTGGAGATCCATCGCTATTCCTTGAGCAAGAGAAAAGAGGCGCTCTTGGAAATCTGAGAGAGGCGGGAAGAGGGAGAAAGGTGTCTTTTTTTTAGTATTAAAGGCAGGATTAATGAATGAATAGGGGCGAAGTAAAGGCGTCAAGTAAAGGCTTAATGATAAAAAAATTAAATTAGTGGGTAATGATATGACGTGGCACTTTCAGAGAATAGAAAAATGTTTCCAAAATGTATTAGTAGGATTAATTCCTGTATGCCCATACAGATTCAGAGGCTTGAGAGTTGAATATTAGAATACATAGAAAGTGACATAGATCAAGGGAGATAATAGTGATAATACACATTTGAAAGATATGTTCTTAATAATCTTTTCTCCCTCTTCGTATCTGATTGTGTCTCTCTCCTTGTGAGTGAGCAATCCTTTCTAGAACCCATTCATCCATCATTTTCGAAAGTATTTCTTTACACATTATTCCTGGACTAGGGAGTTAAAAAAGAAGACTGGTTCTATCTTCTTCACTAACCAGTGGCACCATCTTACCCCTATGAAACTGTAATTTGTCTTTGAATTGAATTATTTATATCTTTCAAGAACAATGATACACCTCCAAATTACTTTAAACAACTTACGAGATATACTTGACTTTGTTCTGAAGGAAGTGTCATGCGCCTGCCTTAATCGGTTTTAATTATTTGGATTGTTTTTTAGTATTCATGATGAGCATTTCTTTTGTGTTTTAAGCACGACGATGATTAATCAGTACATCACCACAAGATCAATTCGATGATCTCAACTTATTAAATCATCGATGGAATTGGGCTGGTGATATGATTGTATTTGGAATAATGAATTGACATGCAGTTGAACTTATTATAAATCGAAATGAGTATATTATATGATTTTATTCATGAATTGTTTGGAAAGATGAAAGAATAAAATGTTGTGTTGTCTTCCAGTTAAATTTGTTTTTTTTAATGGATCTTCCAGTTAAATATTAAAAGGAGACCAAAGAAAAATTTGCAACAGACGTGATAAGTTTTACGAGATTGGATCTAAAGAGAGAGTTCAAATCTTCTTTCTCTTTCATTAACAAAACTTAACAATCTTAATGTATACATCATTTCTTTTAATACATCAAAATTTAACTAGCAATTACTATCCTATTTAACTAGCAATTACTATCCTATCCCTATAGTACTGAGCAGATAATAAGACATAATCTCCAGTCCTTCATAACAACTTCAGTTGATATATAACGGATGACAAGCTGTGGAGTGTGTATATCTTGATCTAACGATGAGAGAAGAAGCTACACAGAAGGTTACTGGATTGTCGTCACATGTTTATGTATTTAGGACAAAAACGGAGGCATCCATTACTAGCCGTTGAAACTGAACTGGACACTTCCAGTTACTGAGATTGAATGCCAGAGCCACTGTTTTCAGCCCCCCGCAAGCTGGACGGAGCGGAAGAGACGGAGAGCTTGGCTCGTAACAACTCAAATCGTGTTGTTGGAAGACCTTTTGGTTAGTATATCAGCCAATTGATCTCGAGAACACACGAAGCGAACCAGAATTTGTTTGCTCGCGACCTTTTCTCTGACAAAATGATAGTCGATTTCGATGTGTTTCGAGCGGGCATGAAATACAGGGTTGGAAGCCAAGAAGGTTGCGCCGATATTATCGCACCAGAGAATTGGTGGGGAGGAGAGAGGGATTGCCAATTCATGGAGCAAATACTGAATCCAGATCACTTCAGCTGCAGCACATGCGAGAGCTTTGTACTCCGCCTCTGTGCTAGATCTTGAAACCGTTGGTTGTTTCTTCGACGACCAGGAAATCAGATTATTACCAAGATAGACACAGAAGCCCGTAGTGGACCGGCGATCGTCAGGGCAACCGGCCCAATCCGCGTCAGTATAAGTGTGAAATGTGAGAGCGGAGTTTCGCGAGATGAATATCCCTTGAGAAATTGTTCCGTTTAGATAGCGTAATACTCGTTTCACTAAGGACCAGTGATCTTCAGAGGGGTTAGCCATGAATTGGCTGCACTTGTTCACAGTGAAAGAGATGTCCGGTCGCGTTATTGTCGCATACTGAAGAGCACCGACAGTACTGCGATAAAGAGAGGGATCCTTCATGGAAGTACCTTGAAATTTGGAGAGAGATGGTGCTGTGGATATGGGAGTGAGACACGGTTTGGAATTTGTCATGTGAGCCCGTTGAATAATGGATTTGATATAGGAAGATTGGTTTATATGAAGACCAGTGGCATTGTACTCACACGAAATGCCAAGAAAATAATTCAACCTGCCAAGATCCTTTAAAGGAAAGAGCAAGTCTAATTGAGTGATGAGCTTCTGAAGATCTTTGGCGTCATTACCGGTTACTAGGATGTCGTTGACATATATCAGTACCCAGGTAATTGTGCCAGAGAGATTTCTGATGAAGAGAGATGGGTCGGACGATGAGGCATGAAATTGCATGTCGAGAAGAGAGTTTTTGAGCTTGGTGAACCAGGCACGAGGTGCCTGTTTAAGCCCATAGATGGCTTTGTTCAGCTTGCAGACGTGCATTGGAAAATCTGAGTTGATGAAGCCAGGCGGCTGACTCATGTACACATCACCATCCACCTAACCATGGAGGAAGGCGTTATTAACATCTAACTGATGTATCGGCTATTGTTTGGAAGTGGCAAGAGCAAGGATGAGACGAATTGTTGCTGGTTTTATGACGGGACTGAAGGTTTCATCAAAATCAATGCCCTCTTCTTGTACATATCCCTTAGCGACGAGACGAGCTTTATGTCTTTCAATTGTGCCGTCAGATTTCTTCTTTAGTCATGACGGACTGTTTGGTCAGTCATGACGGGCCAATAGGTTAATCTGTCAGATTACACAGAAATAACATGGTCAGTCATGACGGACAGATTGGCCAGTCATGACGGACCAAAGGGAATTTTGTGTACCAATCCGTGAGTATGGTCAGTCATGACGCACAATATGGTGCGTCATGACGGACTGTATGGTCAGTCATGACGGACTGTATGGTCAGTCATGACGGACCAATAGTAAATGTTGTTTCTAGGAAACGTGACTGGTGCATCATGACGCACCATTCTGTGCGTCATGACGGACTGTGATCCAAATTTCAGATTAGCAGTTTTCTTTGTACTCATTAATTCCTCATTAATTATGGTGTTAATATAAGATCAATTGTTGATCTTCTCTCTCTGGCAATTCCAGATATGAGAAGAGAATTCTTGTGAGACAAGAAAAGAGAGAAAACTCCATTAGAGAGATTGAAAGGTTTTAAGCAAGTTTACGGCGATTTTAGGGGAATCGCGCGTAACCGAAAGACGAGGCTTAAGGTGGATACGGGTAGAGGGATTTCATCTGAAATCCTCTATTGTGATCAAGATAGAGCAAGATGGATGACGAACCGGATGTGATCCGGTTGTATACGACAAATTGGAGCTTCGAACAAGGTGTCGAATCGCGCGGGCGTGGGACGTGCGTGTTGCCGGAGTTGAAGCAAAGAGCAAAGCAACTACGTGAGGATCAACCCTTCACCGTGATCAATTTCACGTGGTATGAATCTATGTCTATAATCGTTATATTCATAGGTAGTTGCATGTAGTTTAGGATTCGTACGATCGAGTCGTCGGTGTGGTCCTCGGGATCGGGTCGGACCGAGCTCTTCAATCCGCTGCGCGGAGCTCGGTAGTGACTCCGATACCCAACAGTATGACAGTATGATTGGAGGGAGCAGGTGCCAAGATCCATGTGTTGTTTGTTTGTAACGCATTGATCTCGTTAGCCATATCTTGTCTCCAATGACTGGAAGAGTTGGCCTGGAGGAACGTGCTGGGTTCACTCGACTGAAACTCAGTGGAGTATGCAACGTAGTCATCAAAAGTACGTGGTTTAAGAGTGTTTGTTCTGGAACGAGTGGTCATAGGATGAATGTTTGCTGCTGGAGGGGGTGGATGCTGAGATGTGGGTTGAGATAAAGAAGTGGGATTTGAGGAGGAAGATGAGAAATTGGATACAGAATCTTGCGGAAGATCAATAATGAGAGGCGAGATGGGATTAGATGAAGTATTGGCCTGATGAGATTGGGGGTGAGTGAGTAAAGTCAGACATATGAGATGGATAAATGGATAAAGTAATTTGATCCGAGGTTGAGTTGTGTGTGGATGGTGAGTTGGCGGGTAAATCTTTAAATGGGAAGGATTCTTCATCGAATACAACATGCCGGCTTATGTATAATCGATTATGAACCGGGTCTAGGCATCTATAACCCTTGTGGGTTGAGCTGTATCCGAGAAAGATGCACTTGGTTGAGCGAAGTTCCATTTTTGTGCGAGTGTACGGTCGGAGATTTGGATAGCAACTGCATCCTAGAACTCGAAGAAGAGAGTAATCCGGAGCTTTGTGAAACAACTTCTCATAAGGTGAGGTGTTTACGCCAGAAGAGATATGGTGAGTTACGCCCGAGTCTAAGAACCACTCATGTGGTGGTTGAGTATATGGATTGGAGATTTGGGACCCGGCAGTAAGAGCCTGAGGCTGAGGATGAGCTGAGGCTAGCACATGATGGTATGGCGGAAGATGTTGTGGCGGCGGGAATTGAGGATAGTATGAGTAGAACACAGATGGTGTTGGTGGTGGAGTCACGCGAGAGATGGGAAACCCATTTTTGAAGAAGCAACGATCTGGAGTGTGGTTGGTTCGATGACAGATATGGCAAGGAGGGAATCTGCCTCTTCCTCGAGTATTTTGTTTGCTGGGTTTATTTTTGAAATAGCAACGATCTGTGGTATGATTAGACCGATGACATATCTCGCATGGTGTTGGAGAGGGAGTGGAATTAGATGAGTTGGAGGCTGTGAGAGCGAGGATGTTGGTATTTTCTTCTTTTTGTTGTTCCAGCATTCTCTCAAAGTTGAGAATCATGACTTGAACATGATCAAACCCCATCGAGTCAGCTTGATTCGATATGGTGCATGAGATCGGATTGAACTCAGGTCCTAGGCCTTGCAACACGTAGACCAGCATTTCTTTGTCTGATATTTCTTCCCCAATCATAGACAGAAGATCTGATATGGACTTCAGTTTTTGAAGATATTCTGAGCATGAGAGAGTTCCCTTCTTGAGATTGTGGAGTTGTTTTCGAAGATCAATCACCCGAGTGAGTGATTGAGATGCATAAAGGCGTTGAAGAGTTGTCCATACCTCGTGTGAGGTTTTGGAAATTGCAACCCTCGAGAGTACTGATTCAGTAAGAGAAGAGAAGAGGAAGGCCATTAGGAGCTGATCTTGACATACCCATGAAGCGTGACTGGGGTTGGGGGACGATGTGATCACTCCATTATTGGTCGATTGAAGCTCTTGTGCTGGAGGATCGATCGATCGATCAAGGAAGTGCATGAGATTGTGTCCTCTGATGATGGGTAGAACTTGAGACTGCCATAAGATCCAGTTAGAGTTATCTAACTTGATCTGAATGGTCTGAGAAAAGGAGATCGGCTTTTCTGGTGAAGAAACCATTGCTGGTGGGAGATAGAAGATGATCGGGATTTCAGGATTAGATCGCGTTTGCGAATCGCTCTGATACCATGATAAGTTTTACGAGATTGGATCTAAAGAGAGAGTTCAAATCTTCTTTCTCTTTCATTAACAAAACTTAACAATCTTAATGTATACATCATTTCTTTTAATACATCAAAATTTAACTAGCAATTACTATCCTATTTAACTAGCAATTACTATCCTATCCCTATAGTACTGAGCAGATAATAAGACATAATCTCCAGTCCTTCATAACAACTTCAGTTGATATATAACGAATGACAAGCTGTGGAGTGTGTATATCTTGATCTAACGATGAGAAAAGAAGCTACACAGAAGGTTACTGGATTGTCGTCACAGGTTTATGTATTTAGGACAAAAACGGAGGCATCCATTACTAGCCGTTGAAACTGAACTGGACACTTCCAGTTACTGAGATTGAATGCCAGAGCCACTGTTTTCAAGACGTGTCAAAGATATGTTATATAAATGAGAAAAAAAACAGAGGATTTGAGATGTGATATTGCAAGCGACAATCTAAAAAGAAAGGCAAGATGAAAGAATAAACTGCATCTTAGCCCGAATATTGGAGTATTTGGTCACAAAGGCTCTAGAATTGAAGGTGCACAAATGAGCATGGGCTGATGGGCACTGAGTTTATAATTGTACTTTTCCGATTCCTATCAAATTATTTGAAGTGATTTTATTTAAAATTTCAATCCGTACCAAATTTCAATTCATTAACTTAATTCAACTCAACACAATTAATTCAACTAATATATTTTACAAGTATTTTTTTTAATTCTCAGAGTGACACATCATCATATTAGTTTTAATTACTTATGCATTGAATATAATCTCTGCCTAAACAAAAACGCATCTCAAACTCAAGTCAACCCAGTCACACCCCTTACTTTACAGTCACCAGTCACACTCCTTACTTACTCCGTCATGTTTAAAAATAAACACACACCCCCATTACTTTTTCTTTTTTCTCTGTTTTTCTCTCTCTCACGAACACGTCTCTCCATCTTGCGCGACCCGATGCGCGGAGCAGTGGAGGTGATGTTTTTCCTGTTATCACGGTGCGGTTGAACAGAGTTGGCCCCTCAAATTCTTGCAATCTCCTCTCTATGAATCCTCTCTAGGTTTCTTGCAATCGGTAATTTCCCTTTCTCCGCTCTTTTGTTGAATCCTTCTCCGCTCTTTTGTTCCGATTCCTAAAAGGGATAGTTCCCGCGGGTCCTTTCACATCTCTTTTTATCTCTTTTCGGTCGCAGGAAACCTCCCTTCTCCGCTCTAAAACCACAGAAATCCTAGATGCGGCGAGAATACAACCTAGATCTCCGACGATGAGTGGTATTGTTTCTCTAATTTTTCGTTTTTTTCTCATTTATGTTCGACGTTTCTTCTTGCAGTAACTTTTCCTGCTCTCAATTGCTGATTGCAGTGTTTTACCAGTTGGGAAAATCATTTGATTTGAGCTTGTCGTGGATTTTTTGAAATGCAATCTGCAATTTAGGTTGAATTTATATAAATTTTTCTATTTGATTGAATTCGAATTATATATAGTTGGTAATTGGTTTTAAATTATAAAACAAAAATGATTTCGCCGATGATTCTTACCTAGAGGTGGCAAATCCGGCCCGAATCCGAAAAAACCACCCGACTCGCCCGAGGTCCGACTCGCCCGTGACTCGAAAAATTTAGAAAATTCAAACGACCGAACCCGTCCGACCCGAACCCGAGAAGTCCGACCCAAAATTGACCCGGTGTGACATATTATAATTATTATTCCGACCCAACTCGACCCGAATCCGAGTTGTCCGAAACCCGATAAACCCGATTATGACAAGTCCGAACTCAAATAGTCCGAACCCAAATTGACCCGGTGTTATCATTTTTTTTAATTCAATCTATTAACTAATCTCTGTAATATTATATTTATTACATTTTTCGAGAGTGAGATGACACCGGTGCTTTCAAATAAAAAACAGAGACCTGAATTTAGATAATAGTTTAATTTTATATCCAATATTTTGACAAAATTGATTTACAGAATCATTAAAAAAAATCCGACATAATCCGAATTTGACTAACCCGAATTCCGAAAGAATCCGAATCCGGAACAAACCGCGTCCTCCATTCACCCCGAATTTGAAAACCCGACCCGACTATAATTTTCAACCCGAAATTAATCCGACCAAATATGATCCGATCCGAACCCACCTTGATCCGAATTGACTTAACCCGATGAGATCCAAACCCAAAAATTAGTCCGAAACATGTTGGGTTCAGCCCGAAACCGCCCGAAACCGCCCGAAACCGCCTGTTTGCCACCTCTATTCTTACCTGATTTATTTGAGAATTCGGCTTCAAACTGCTTATTGTTGTACTATATAAGCAGATCTTTTTGATGTTTTAGATTAAATATTACAAATAAAGAAAAAGAATGGTGGATTGCATAGAAGGAATCAAACAACTTGCCGTTCCTCTTCTCAAGTTTTATTAACTGGACATCTCCATTCCTCGTAAGGGTCTCAGAGATCCTCAAATCTCGGCTGACAAAACTTCGTGTAAGCAATATTTCTCATCTTTTATCATTTTTGGTCAAATGCCCTTGCATTTTTTTTCCAAAATGAGCCTTCACTACTTATGAATCCTCTTTCATTTTGATCTTCAATCTTGTAAGTTTATTTGAGGGTCTTATAGCTAAAATTCAAGGGTATATATGCAGAGAAATTTTTTGCAGGGTTGTATATGGAAAACCTATACTATAATTGAAACATATAAATTTGTTATTTATGCAGTTAGTGTAAATGAAATAGAGGCATTATACGAGCTATTTAAAATGAATTAGGGTGGTTGTTATTTATGCAGTAAATTTTTATAATCTCAAGCAACAAGGATTCATCGGAAGACAAGAGGTACACGTATATGCTTAGAGGTAAATATCTATATTTACAATTTTATTAAAAGTATGTAACTATAATTAAAATTAACTAATTCATGATTTTTCGTGTTTTTATGTAGGCTACAAAAAGTAGTCTGGCAGTATTTTATTTTGCAAAACCAGTTGCGGCAATCAATGGATTAGGGTTGTCTTTAATACGATGAAAAACAATTTCAGTTCAGTCATTGGTCAGAGTTTATGTGGTGTGTCATTTCTTAGGCGTTGAGAGCCCAAACGAGTCAAACAGGTATGTGCAAAAATAACAGGTGGTGGGCCAGGAGGATCTGTTTGTGAGATTGGTCGAAATTGCATCAGAAGAAGAGAAATTCTCCGGGTCATTTCTCGCTAAACCTTCGTTTCAATTCTTAATTCATGTAGGGTGTGAAATGATGATTAATATTTTTGAAGTATTATTGTTATTGCAGATCCAACAATGGGATATCTTCTGAATATTTTCGAGGAGTCTTCTCCCATGGTGCCGGAAAGTTTGGTTATTTGAAAATTCGGAGGTGGCCCTCGAAGAGTTGAAATTGAAGTAATTAAAAAAAAAAGGAAATTGTAAAATAAAATTATCCTTCGAGAAGTTGCGATAAATTATAAACATATCTTCTTTTATTATATTTTTCATAGTAAATACAATCTCATGTAAAGAAATTCATATGAGATAAATTATTATATTTTACTGCATCGTAGTTTTTGTATATGTACAAATTTATTTTGACTTGGTGTTCGCAATAAATTCATTTTATTTAATATTGACAATTTGCTGATTGGAAACAATAAAATTATTAAACTCGCAGCGAAGCGCGAGTATTTTCCTAGTACATAATACAATTCAACACAAACAAAAGTTTGAATCGAACACATATCTTGATGCTATGTTGGCCATTTCTTAATGAGCTCTGCATTTTCAAATACGTAATTCCTTTGCTATTTTATCATAATCCTTCATTCATTCATGTAAATTTTATCATACATTTTTTGTTAGGCCCTCACTATATATTCTGTTTTCACATTCATGTAAATTTACTGCATTTATTGTGCTCTCTCTCCCTAATAATCCATGTCAGAATTACTCACATGAAATGATGGAAAGTATAATAGACAATGATAGAGACTCCAGTGAATACTAACCTGTTTTCAGATGCGTGGAATTAAGGGCAACCTAATTTTAGATAATTAAGCCTGGATTTAAGGGTAGGTTGGAAAGGTATAATCATCATTCGCAAGAAAGAAAAACTCCACTAAGATATCAAGAACCTACGACTAGAGAGATTTTGAAGTGATTCGAGTAGGAGAGGAAGAGTTGTGTCTCGTGGGAACACTCTTGAGAAGAAGATGGGTACAGGATACGCTGGTTTGTAAACGAGAGACAAGGGAAACAAGTAATTAAAACAAACGGACTTTGTTAGTGTGTGCATTTAATTATCCAACCCAATCAAACACAGATCTTAATGTTAACCGTATAGATGTAATCTATATCATTTAGATATGTTGTAGAACAAATTTTGTTTCGTTTGTATTTTTCTATCTAACAAAATCGATAAGCTATTTTCACAACCGTCTATTTCGGTATTTTTTTGGATTTTGATGAAAGAAAAGTCGAAACATTGTAAAAATTAATCGAAAGTCTATCTATATAATTTAAATTAAATCCAATGAAAAAAAATTCGAATTTTAAAATTGATTTCATGATGAATCATGTCGTAAATATTGTCATCCGTCAATATCTTTACGTATCATGATGGAGATGATAAAAATATTTATTTTTCATGAAATTAAATCTATAACATTCTCAAATGATGTAGATCACATCTATGCGGTTGGATTTTTATTTTCATGTATATATTATGAGAAATAAACGTTGTTGGCCGAATTGGCCAAACAAGGGTGTTGGTCATTGAACCTAGCCATATATATATATATATATATATATATATATATATATAGGACTAGGCTCAATGACCAACATTCTTGTATGGCCAACGCCGGCCAACGGAGTTAATTTCTCTAAATCGATAATCGAAAATCAAAATCCACCCATATAGATATGATCAATATCATATAGATACGTTGTAGAATAAATTTCGTGTGATTTTCATAATTTGATCTAACAAAAACAACAACATATTTTCACAACCGTTTATTTTGTTCAATTTTTCGATTCCCATGAAGGAAAATTTGAAATATCATGAAATTTGATCCTAATCCAATCTATTTAAATTAAATTGAATCCATCCGAAAAAATTTTGAATTTTGCAAGCTATTTTATGATAAATCATGTCATAAAAAATTTCGACCGTCAATTATTTTATGTGTTATGATGAATATGATAAAAAAAATTTATTTTCTATGAAATTAAATCTACAACATTTATAAGTGATAAAGAACATATCCATACGGTTGAAATTTGATTTTGATATTTAGATTTAGAGAAATTAGCTCCGTTGGCCGGCGTTGGCCATACAAGGGTGTTGGCCATTGAGCCTAGCCCATATATATATATATATATATATATATATATATATATATATATATATATATATATATATATATATATATATATACATATTTGCAAAGGAGAATCCAAAAAAAAAATCCACGCAGGCAAAATATACTAATGAAAGTAGCGAAATATACTACTTAAATGAACAAAATATACTGTTGAATCCAACAGGTTAACTTGGCTAAAATTAAGAATAAAATAATATATTTTGAACAATATATTTTGCTACATACAAAAATATATTTTGCTAATTTCAATAGTATATTTTGATATTTGAATTTTTTTTAGCACACACACACACACACACACACACACACACATATATATATATATATATATATATATATATATATATATATATATATATATATATATATATATATGAGGGAGGCTAAACTACTTAATTAAGTACCAACATTTTGGTATTTAATGTTTTTTAACCATTGGATTTGCACTGAGATTTGTGTTTTTTCATGATGATCATGAAAGTGTGCACATCATTAAATGCACAAATCTCAATACAAATCCAATGGTGAAAAAACATTAAGTACCAAATTGTTGGTACTTAATTAAGTAGTTTAGCATCCCTCATATATATATATATATATATATATATATATATATATATATATATATATATATATATATATATATATATATATAAACAAATTTAGTGATCAAGATTTCTTGCTGAAGATAATGAAAATTGTCTCCATCTTCTTATTGGCATCTCCGCTCGTCTTTTTGTCGTCCGATATAATTTTTTTTCAAGTTTTCACCGTCTCTCTGCCGCTTGATATAAACAATAGCAAAAAGAGACGCCCGACATTAGGGGCGGATCCAGGATCGAAATATAGGGGGGGCCGGATTAGAAAAAAAAATTCAAAATATGTATCTTGAGGGGTTCGAACTCACGACCTCACACTTTCTAAACACATGTTTTACCATTACAGTGTAATGTAGTCTTTGTGAAATACAAACAAATTTATTATAATTATTAATTTTGAAACGAACGAAATCACCTTCTTCCTAACTAATATTTTCGTTTTCAATTTCATGTGGGGGGGGGGGGGGGGGGGGGGGGGGGGGGGGCCGGATCCGCCCCTGCCTGGCATCCGACTTGCCCTTTGGCGCTCCTCTCGTGTTTACGTAAAGGTATAACTTTTTTTTTTTTTCAGATTCCATGTTTTTCACAAAAAATATGTTGTTTCAAATTTCGTGGTCATGTCTGCTATATATTTTGATGTTGTTTGAATGCTGGTGGGGATTATTGTGTTAATTTCGGTTGTTTTTGATTAATTAAGGTTAGTCGAGTTTTCATTAGAATTGATTTTGATCAATTTGAAATTAACTAAGATCATTTAGCAAAGCTTAATAAAAGATCATTTGCATATGTATACGTAAGAGTCATATTTTTTTGTGTGTGTGTGTGTGTGTGTGTGGGGGGGGGGGGGGGGGGGGGGGGGGGGGGTTGTAATGTGATTGTATAATTTATTTATGATATTATTTTTGGATGATTATTAGTTTCTTGGTTAAATTAAAAATTAGTCCATTAATCAGCGGTGAAATTTATTTGAAAATTTTAGTGCATATATATCTTCAAATTACATAATTCGATTACATCAAGCAAAACATAAAAACTATAAATCTAATAATTTTAGTTTCGCGAATCCAAACATTAAAACATGAACTGAAATTTCAAAAACTCGATTTGTGGATGGTTGACTTTCTTCATGTAATTTCTAATACGGTCACCCAAGCATGTCCGAACTCTAATAAATAATTATGATTTGTGTTTTTTATCAATTAATTTTTTTATAATTACATCCTCTATCTATATATATAATATCTGTTTTCAAGTACTCTACTCGAATTTTGGTCATTCAGGATTGATCTAGAAATTTTTTTTATATAGTAAGGTCGAGCTCAACTTCCGACATGTCAAGATCAATTCTTTTGATTGATCATATAAAGATAAAAGATTACACAAAAGTTTACAAGTGCAACTAACTTGATATATATCATCAATAAATAGGAAATAGATAGCCATGGAAACATGACAAGAGATTTATGTTTCAATTAAATATACGATTGGTTGAACAAACCGAAAGTGGTTGTCAAAATCTTTTATTAATCGACCGGCCAAAACTCTCCTCCACATTCATCCATCCATCCATCCATCCATCCATCCGTGATAGATTTGCATGAATAACTAACTCTTCCATCATCAAAATCCAATTCCAATTCTCCTATCAACCACCTACCATCGACTCCTCATTCTGCTTTTATGGCATGCAATTTCAAATTGTTAAATCAATTAATATATTTTACTAAAACTTTGCTGATTGTTTCACTGATATTTGGTCCCACATTGAATTAGTTATTGAGACAATATTTAATAATAGATGTAATTTTGTAGTATATTGTTGGCCATACGCCCAAGGCCCCAAACGGCCATACTGCCATTGAGAAAAAAACAAGCAAACAGATCCTTGGTGTGAAGGAGAAGAATTCTGATGATGTTCCATCAATAGACTAAAAAATTAATGACAATAATTACATGGACATGATAATAACATATTAACATTAATAGGAATGGTGGTTATCATGATGATCTGTTATTATTGATTTTATTATTACCAAATCATCACTCATTATTTTGTAATGATTTTATAAGCATGCAGTAAAATAATATTTTAGTACACATGACTCAATTTGTGCATGCAGTAAAATAATATTGTAGTACACATGATCGCAATTTGTGATTATAACATCACAACCAAAATAGATCAATAGCAAACCTTAGTGAACAATGCAGTAAATAATATAACAAAAATTATATTTGTCCTAATTTAATTAATAGAATTTAATTCAAAAATTAATTTAATACTGGACAAATAATAAATTAGTAAACCTAGAATACTAAAAATGTTTTATCACATACAAATTAATTGTATTCCTCATTTGTTAATTTTTTTTTTAATTATGTGTGCATCATTTTAACATGTGTTAAACGATGGATTAATTCAACTACAAATAATTTATTTTTCAAACTTACAACGTTAAAGTTAATTGAATATTGATGGTGATAAACAATGTTATTGTAAATATTAAAATCCTTGATGACATGTGCAATGATGGATTTAACATGTGTTCAACAATATAAACGGATTATATATATTCGTTAAGACATGTTAAAAAGGTCAATGAATCGAGTCCTATAATTATTTTTTCAAATTTTTAAATTTAAATTTAATTAATTATGAGTGATGATAAACAAACTGAATAAAAACATTAAATTCATTAATTATGTGTGAAACGATGAACATTTAATTCTTTCGCATCCCATATAATTCCCATATAAAATAGTCCAAACAAAAAAATGATAATTCGCTAGTAACATTCAATCCACATGCGACATCCCAACACATCTAACATTTCAGTAGATTGTAAGGAAATGCATATCATCGCTTATAATATTCATACAATTAGCAAAAGGTAAATCGGGGCGGTCAGCTAGAGCCGAGTTCGATTGATCGTAATTCATCGAGTTTGGTTCAACTCGGTTCATAAGTATGGTTCGAGCTCGAAATTACAATTAGGGGTCGGCTCGAAAAATTGGAACTAGCAGCTCGGCTCTCTAGACCTCGACATTTTGATTAGCAAATCTATTAGAACAATTAGACCCAAAGCAAATAGAGAAGATGGATAAATTCATGAATTGATAGTTTTCTCCATTTTCCATAATTACCATGTAATTAACTAAAATATGTATTTTTTTTCGTATTTATTTCAATAAATTTTGATAAATATTTGGTCGATTGTGTAGAAAATATAAATATTTTTACACACATTGCAATAAAATAAGTGTTTAGTACATGAGCATGAAAAAAGAAGCTTTGTCATTAGGACCAAGAATGGAAAACTTGGTAAGCACAAAGTGCTAATTTTGATTAGTATATTATTATCCCCTGTAATTTCAAATAAAAAGGTTAGGTGGCTATGGAAAAAAAGAAAGAAAGAATGACTCGTGCAGATTGGCATCATGCGGCAAACTGTTTGCACTTTTGGATTTCAAAGAATCTTTGTCTCATATAATTCACAAGAACCTCCTTCCAGAAAATCCCAAAAATATAAATATGAAATAGCACACGTATGTGGCTATTGTTTGAGCAGAAATATTATAATTCGAAATTAATTGTTTATAACTTACAGGATTAAGACATTGTCATTATCGTTTAATTGCCTATTAGGAGCCCTTACAAGCAGGTTAAGGCTATCTAATCTGATATTGTAAATAACTTAATATTAATATATTGTAATCTTCAACCAATTAAGCTCAGTTAAATACATACCGTTAACATGTGACCAATTTTAGTGATGTGTATGTATGTATATATGTGTAATCAATCAATATGAATGTTATTTAATATGTCGCATCGTCTCAATATATTATTTTATACATACAATATTATACGATTTGGGCCTCGAACAAGATTCATGAACATGTCACAAATAATGACATCGTAATATTTCTTGGATCATTTCCAATTTTCGTCAATTCGGATGAAAAGACGGAATAATATTTAAAGACATCAATGTTCGTGTAATTCGGATAAACAATCTCAATTTATGAATCTTATTTTTTTACGACAAATACAAATGCCATATTTTGTTAATATTTTATATTAACATAATTTATTCTTAATCGAAACATATATTGTATAAAAATTATCATTTATAATATATAATACAAAATTATAAGTTATATATATTCTGTGTATTGCATTCTTCCTACATCTTTATATGTCTCGACAAGTTTTATTTTGTATTGCATGACGTCATTTGATCTCGTGTGAACTTTCACCGCCTTGAATCTAATTCTTGTTAATTAACTTTGAGATAGATTGTTAGTAGAATGAAATAGAATTCGAACCAACATAATCTCCAATACAAATTTATATTTCATACTCGGCATATGGATATTCATAATCAATAAACACATGATCATCTCATATGTGAATATTTTAGTGTGTGTATATATATATATATATATATATATATATATATATATATATATATATATATATACACACACACACACACACACACATCGTTACTTTTATCCAATATATTCATCTTATACATAACTTTGTACTGGGAAGTTTTATGATAGATCTATTTTTTTTTATCATGGACTATTTTTCAAAAAAATATTTTAAGAATTTTAGCTATTTATTAATTAATTATACAAAATTTATGTTTTGGATAGCATTAAATTATAAATATACACTAGAATCTTACAAAAAAAATCATTATTTAACAAATATTCAAATTTTTTTTTTTTTTAAATCGGTCCATGATAAAAAAAAATATATCTATCATAAAACTCCCCTACCTTCAATTTGACGTTTAACTATCGTAATATGTACTATTTATACCTTTAATTTGACGTTTAATTTGACTTTTAATTTGATAAAAAAAATACATCAGAATCTTATCATTAAATATTCATTAACCGATAAATATCCAAAATAATTTTTTTTTTAAAAAATCATAAAAAAAAAATCTTATCATATAACTCTCCGGATATTTTTATTCGAATCCAAATAAGGTACAAAATACGGCCATTGGTATATTATGTGGTGACGTGGTCCATGGACACTCCTAATGGTAGTCAAAGAAAGCATGAATTAAGAACTCGTTGTGTAGTGTAGAGTAGACTATGGGGGATCGAGATTCGACTTTTGGGAGCATTACGTTGCCCTAAAGTATAGGGCATTCATTCATTCATGAATCATGAATGAATCCATGACGGTAAACAAACAAACGAGTTATAAATGAAAGATTAATGAATGTCCTTCATTTGAGTTAAAAGGCACATGGCCAGATGGTAACTTAGAGTGGCCACCCTAAAGATTAGCCGTGAGCTTAGAAAGACACCAAATCCAAGAGTTAGGTTTTAGCCTTTAGAGCTCTACACTTCTCAACTCCCCTCTCCTCTCCATTTATATTTTATTTGGACCATACTTGTAAAAATGTTAAAGCAAAACTTAGTCAAGATAATAAAGGATAATTATACCATACCCCCTCATTTTCCCATCACATCCTCTGTATCACCAATTAATAATTAATTAGTGATTAATTAAAATGGTCATTAATAAAAATACATTCAATTAACAATTAATTGATATTAATTAAGAATTATTAATGTATATATATTTTAATTATATATTAATTAACTATTAATATAATGTCATTTTGTTAATTATTCTAATAATTAATAATCAATTAGAAATATAGAGGGGGTTGTGGGGAAATTTGGGGTACTGTATATGGCCTCATTACGTAATAGTCGGCATAAAATGATTGGACTTAAGTTATACCAATCATAATTATTGATGTGTTTTTTCATGTTTAGAATTGTATAAGATTTGGCTATTACACTAATATGCTATATAATTCCCACATTTTTGTCATATTCTTAAAAAATACTAGCTTTATCCCCGCGCAATTGCGCGGGATTTTTTTATATAATTATTTAAATAGAATTAGCGCGTGTGCGAATTAACGCGCATGCGTTTGAACTAAATTAATCTAATCATGACATATTTGCAAATATCATGATGTCAATAGATGCATAAGGTTCATGAAATTAGTCTATCACGGATATTATTTTCTAATATAATTTGTATAAATAGCATTTGTTCAGGTGCTTCTAAAATCGATTAATATAATCAGGACATATTCGCAAATTTTAATATGTATGTAAAATAGGAAAAAAAGACCAAATGTAAAAAAGGACCAAAATATAAAATAAGGAAAAAGAATCAAAATGTAAAAAAGGACCAAAATATAAATTAAAACTAAAAAGGACTAAAATGTAAATTAAAATGTAAAAAAGGACCGAAATTTAAATAAAAAAGGACCTAAATGTTAATAAAAAGGATCAAAATATAAACTAAAACTAAAAATGACCAAAATATAAATAAAAAGGACCAAAACGTAAATTCAAAAATGTAAAAAAGGACCGAAATGTAAATAAAAGAGGACCAAAATGTAAATAAAAAAGACCAAAATGTAATTTTTTAAACTAAAAAGGGCCAAAATGTAAATTAAAATTTTTTTTTTTTACACAAATACCCCTGGTGACGTGGAGGCACATAATTCTTGCAATTCTCTCTACTTTATACATAAGATATAATAACAAAAATAAAAATATATCATGTACACATAATAATGCTTATTGTCCATTTAATATGAATAATGAATATTCAATATGTTCACATAGTGTGTAATTTAAATATCAAAAAGTCTAAGGAGCACATATAAATGTATAATAAATATAAAATAATAGAAGTTGATGGGAGATGTTTAGATGATAATTAATGGACGGTGAAGATAATTTTTATTTTAAAAATATTTAAAAACGTAAGGGAGGTTTAATATAATCAAATATAGAAATGCGAGGGTAATTTAGTTTAGAATTACTTTGAAATCCGATTTTGTTAAGTTTAATGTTCTAGATGAGTAAGAAATTCAATTCATTTTTAGAAATATTAAAACAAGTTAGGATTTTTTTACAATTTTTCCTTTACTAAATTGTTCATTTGAATTCACTCGATCGGTCAATTTTATATAATATGTGAGAATAAAGGATATTTTAAATAATGTGCAAGGCTGATGATATAAACCTTGTATTTTTCTTTGATTGCATGTTGAATTGTTATGTGACAGTCAATTATTGAATGATAAACCAAATGTCATATAGCCTAGTGGTTGAGTGTTCGACACAATAAAATCACATGTTGCCGAGGTTATGGGTTCGAGTTCCGGCGATATCAATATAAAAAAAATAGAAACTTATAATGGCCATGATTCGTGGTCTAGACTCCGATCATTGATTCATATATGTCAATTCATAATTTGAATTTAGATAAAAAAAAATGGAGTACCATTACTCCAATATGTAATATACCAAAAGTTAGTCCACAATGACGAAATAAAAAGTTAGATGTGTTTTTATTATGTTTGGAATTGTGAAAGTTTTAGCTATTACTAATATACTAGAAATATTTCATCAGTTGTTTGTGGTTTTTAAATTTATGTAGTTGTGATCTTTTCAAAAATTATTATGTAAATAAATTTGATTTAATTTGTCTAGGCTTATATAATAAACATACATACAATACATATATAAAAATAAAATGTATTATATACATATAATAATGTTTATTGTCATATAAATAATGAACATCTAATATGTTTAAATAATATATAATTTCAATATCAAAAGGTATATCAAACAAATATAAATGTATAATAGACATAAAAAAGTAGAAATTGATGGACGATGTCTAAATGGTAATTAATGGATGGTGAAAACAATTTCTATTTTAAAACTATTTAAAAGAGGCAAGTGAACTTTAATATAATCAAGTATGAAAATGCGAGGGTTTTGTAGTTAAAAGAATAAGTTTTAGGGTAATGATATTAACAGAAAATAATATTACTGAGAACAGGAAATTTAAACTTGAAATGTTAATTTTCTTTAATTTCATGCCAAATTTAAATGAAATTTCCTGTATCTAGTATTTATTTTTCCTGTCAATATCACTATCCTAAGTTTTAAACCCAATTTTAACTTCAATAAAATAGGAGAGTAAGAAATTCAATTTATTTTTAGAAATATTAAAATTAGTTAAGGTTTTTAAACCTTTTCCTTTTCTCCCTTTAAGAAAATTATATTCAAATTAGAAAATCAATATAATATTATTTTAAAATGGTGGACTTGTTCTCAACTTTGACAACTAAGACTCGCTATAGACTTGTGCAATATTATTTTAGAGAAAATGAGAGAAGAAAAAAAAAAAAAAAAAGCAAACTATATTTATATAAATTATCTATTATTATTAAATATAATTTGATTTCATGTTCAGTACACTAAATTCTGGAAAACACTTTGATAATGTTTGTTTAAGATTGTAAAAGAATAAAATGCTGGTCTAATTTTCTTGATCATTTTATCTTTTAAGTTTTAACTAAACTAATAGATAAATAAAAGAACACATTTAAATATCTATAAATACGGAATATAATAAATTTTCACAATATTGTCACCATAAATCTAACACTAATATGATAAATACATATTCATATTTATTTTTGTTATTAAGTTTCAATTTAAACAAAAACATTTACATAAACAAGTAAAAAAAGGGTCTCCATTTGTCCTCTGAATGGAGATTATCAAATTCATTTGTCTTGAATAGGTTGTACTTCAGATTTATCTCTTTTCGTCTTTTCTCGCGACACTATACGCCCGTGTATAAGTGGTAGGCCATTCTCTCTCTCTCTCTCTCTCTCTCTCTCCTTTTCTTTTTTCATCTTATTTTTTTTTACTTAATCTTATAATATTTCAATTTTAACTCATTTACAAAAATTTAATTCTTCATTTAATTGTTAATTTTTCTTATTTAATACGTGAGGACCACCAACCCATTTATGCAACAATTTCAACCTTGCTGTCTCTATCCGAAAGGCTCTCACAGTTATTAATTAGGTCTCCTAAATCTCCAATACAAAACATTTTATATATTTTTTCTCATATTTTGCTAAATATTGATGTATAGGTACACAATTATGAGCATTTTGACTTACCATTACCATGTAATACAGTTATGATTTATAGGTATAATGTCATGTTTTATCTAATTATGTTAATTTGGCTTATTATTATTTGGTCTTAAAATTATATAATTATTATTATCTTATGATATATGTTGGAGATGGATTATGGCTCCCATCAATTTCATAGCCATTCGATTTTTTTAATGCTAAAAACACAGTTATCCTTGTTTTGTTTGAATTAAGTTCGATCTCACCACGTCTCTTTCTCTTCTCTCTCTCTCTCTCTCCCCTCTCTTGTCCTCTTTTTTAGGCTCGAAGCTTGCTCAGTACTTATCATCATCACATCATACTGCAAACCCACTTCTTTCTCTCCTCTAAGCTTCTCTTTCTTTCCATACCCACAAAAAACCTCAAAAATTGGTACCATCTTTATCTCTGTAATCATGATAAGTCTCTTCTTAGTTCTTGCCTTTCTTTCTCGCTCTGCTTCGGCTTGTGATTGGTGTGCCCAACAAGCAAAAGCTTCGTTCTTCTCTTCTTCCGCCCTTCTAAATGGTAAATTTATTAATTTCTATGAATTGTTCATGTTTACAGAATCTAAATACTTCCAATTTGTAATAGTGGGTGCTTGTGGATATGGGTCCATGGCTACGGAACTAAACGGAGGTTATATTGCTGCCGGAAGCTCGAATCTCTTCCGGGAAGGAGACGGTTGCGGAGCTTGTTTCGAGGTAATTAACTTCAATTCAAGTTTTTCAAAGTAAAAAAATTCAATTTGGATTGTCAAGTTTGTGTAGCTAACCTGTTCGATGAAATGCCTAGGTGAGATGTGAGGACGAAAAGCTATGCAAGAAAGAAGGGGTAAAAGTGATAGTTACCGATACGAAAAGAAATAACAATAACGGGACTAGCTTTATTCTAAGTAAAAAAGCTTTCGTGGCTTTGGCCAATGACGAGGGGGGCCTCGATTTGATTAAACTCGGAAAAATACACGTTCAATTTAGAAGGTTAGTTCGAATAGTAATTAAGAACTATTAACTTAATTATTATTTTTGGATTGTCCTTCGTTAGTAACATTATTTTTTTATTTGAAACAGAGTACCGTGTGAATACAAGAAAAACCTTTCGATAAGAATAGAAGAAATTAGCCAAAATCCAAATCATTTAACGATCAAATTTCTGTATCAAGGCGGACAAACCGATATCGTGGCGGTCGAAATCGCCCAAGTAAGTTTAAATTATTTTCTTAGTTTTTCTTACGTGCTTGTATCAAATAAGTCTACATTAGGCAACGTGTCAATTTTAATTTCCAAAATATACAAATAGATGGAATCATGATTCATGCCATTTTCAGTTCGAAACACTACATGGAAGTTATCGCATTTATGAGTTCATTAATTAGATTCTCATAAGCTTCAATTATACATTCCAAACAATGAAATATACTATACACCACGCTAATTAAACCCGCAATCTACCCCGCTTATATTAATTAGGAATGTAATTAATGAATTGAGTTTCCTAATCAGTCAATGCGGGTAAAGTGCGGGGTAAATTATGGGTGGTGCCTAATATTATTGCCAAACAATAATATAATCAATTTGACTTTTTAATATACTTTATAGTTAATTAGTTATAACCATATTGCAAGTAGTTCATAATCAATTGAATTTTATAATATACTATATAGTTTATAACCATATTGTAAGTATTTTTATCTAATTATTTTTTTTATATAGGTCGGTTCGTCGGTATGGCGATACATGTCGCAAAAGAAGGGGCCGATTTGGACCACTCATAGGGCGCCACATGGCCCGCTAAAATTTCGTCTCGTGGTGACGGGAGGTTATGATGGTAAATGGGTATGGACCGAAGATGAAATTCTCCCGATGGATTGGAAAATTGGGCAATTATACGATACCAAAATTCAAATTAAAGATATTGCTCAAGAGAGTTGTTGTCCTAGTTATTCCAATAGAGAAAAATGGAGATGATTTTTGTTCTCATTTACTTTTTTCTCTTGATCAAAGTGTTAAATAGGAAAAAATGGCATGCTTGTATATAAATATGATTATATACAAGCCATGCATGAGTTTGGAAAAAGAAAGTCTTATCTTTGTGTATAGTTTACTAGTTTCATATCCAAAAATCAAATTTCAAAACAAATTGATCACGGTTTGAACTTTTAATCAGTCCACCTAAACATAGGGGCATATCTTTCGGCAAATAATTTTGAAAAAATTATACTTTTAAAAAGTGATTTAAGCTCGGAGATAAACATGTTCCAAGTTTAGTGGGTCAATGATTTTTATGAAAAAAAGGAAAAAGGAGAAGACAAACACATTAACAAGGTAAAGTATTGTACTTAAAATCATGTCTTTTCTTTTGTGATAAAAGATCTTTAAATTTCGCCACAAGTCATTAACTTTATATTTTTGAGAAAAAAATATTTCACCTTGCTTTTAATTGTTTCTTCACGGAATTTTCTTTTTGTCCGAATAGAACCATGAAGTCACACAGATGTTTAATTAATTATCGATGGAAATAATACATGGATCTTACATCATCAATTCAATACACATCAGCATTAAAACATTGTTAATGATATTGTGATTATCTAAATTGACCAGCAAAAAATTCTTCTGAAATTGAAAATCATGTCACTTTTGGTCTTTAAATTGAATATTATATCACTAATGTCTATCGCGAATAATACAAAAATAATTCACGAATAATTACTTATTAAGAATAATATAGGTATTGTTATTCTCGTACCCAACCTAATTGATAATTTGCATATTTTATATTTTGTTGTAAAAGATATCTTATTATACATGTATTGGTCGCATAATACGTATTTTTACAATAAATTTCGAATTAGAATTAAGACGAGAAAAATATCAATAATAATTTAAGATGGGTGGGGGATGTGAAAGCCCCCCTCATTTTCATCAAAAAATATATATATCAATAATAATTTATAAATTTATGTTATTTAAATGAAATAAACATTTTTTTAATAAAATAATTATATTTTTCGATTATTTATGAATCAAAAAGTGTATACTGATATACTATTATATACCGATTTATTTTATTTGTATTATGTAAAACAATTCAACTATAAACAAATACAAAACATCTAACTATAGACAAATAGCCAAATTTGGAGAATTAATAGCGTATTCCGTTTAATTTGACCGGTTTGAAAAACGTTCGTTTCAAATTATACACTAACGTATCACGTACTGTGTTGTTGTTATTATTATTATTATTATTATTATTATTTTGATAATAAATGGAGAAGTCTTATATGTCATTCATCCATTGATGTCAATGAAGATTGAACTCACAATCTCTCATAACATATGTTTTTTTGTGTCTTACTCAACCAAATAGATTATGAGCTCATTGACACATACTATATTATTAACGTATCACGAATCGGACTACCTCTACCATTCACTAAATTTCAATTTGATTTCATTATGTACCCGTTCGGCAATACATGGAATAGCAGAAGAGTGGAAGAGTGGAAGAAAGCTAATTCTATTTTATTCTAAAGGTGTTCGGGAGATTAAATAGTGAAAGAGTGGAAGTAAAAATTAAATTAATATTTTTTATTGGGAAGAATGATAGAGAGGAAGAGAAATTTTTTTCTATTCCATCTTCTTCCACTCTTCCATCTCCTCCATGGAATAGAGTTAAACCATTATATTTCATTTTCTTCCAATCTTATTGGGCTTGTTCGGCAACACAAGGAATAGAAAAATAGCGAAGTAGAAAATAGTGTCTATTCAACTTTATTCCAATAGTGTTCGGTGATGTTAATGGAATAAAATTATTGGTTTAAAAGATATAAATAATAACTAATAACCAAACTATCCTTGTTCATAATTTAACAAGTTAAGAAGCTTAAAACAAGTACCATGATAATAAAATGAAGATGAATTATTTTAATTAATTAAAACAAGTACCATCATAATAAAAAAAATAACGGCTCAAACTATTGTGTCATTTGAACTATTCGTTGGAGGGAAAAGATATAAAAAATATATTATCATTTAATACAAGAGAAAAAAACAATATATATATATATATATATATATATATATATATATATATATATATATATATATATATATATATATATATATAATTATTATTATTTAATCCACGTAAACAAATGGGGAGGGAGAAGAAATAAAAACATATATTACCATTTAATCCACGTCAGCAGGAAGAGGAATAGGTAAGGGTATTTTTGTCACAAAAAATGTTTAATTCATGGAATAGTCCAATTCCATGTTTTACCTGAAAGAGCCCAATTCCACTAATATGTCTATTTATTCATTGTTCTTCTCATCTTGTTCGACAAGAACAAGAAGGATTAACATATTTATTTCTCTATTCCTTGTTATTCCATGATTGCCGAACATCATCATTCAGCGGAATAAAATTATTTTTTTTCACTATTTTTTCATTATTCCACTCTAATTTCATGTTGCCATTTAAAAACATAAATACAAGGTTACTGAGTATTAATGCTATTAGAAATTATACCCCTAAAAAGTGTCTAAATGGGGATGTTGATGTTGATGTGGACTCGTGCGGCAATCTCGTCCAAAAATGAACTAAAGTTTCACTAATTAACAATTGTGATAATAGTTCCACTACATTTGAGTAGTAATTATATTTTTCATTTTAATACAATTTACAATTATAGTGATAAAATAATATCAAAATAATATTTTATCACAACATATCACTAATTATCATATTTTTAACTCATCTAAATATACGCATCTATATATTTCATTGTTATTCTATTTATGCTATCAAACGACTTGTTATACATATATTTGAGGGTCACTATAATTTTCCAAAAAAACATGATATCAAGTATTGTATTATTTTTATTTTTATTCATAAAAAATCATGCAGCACCATATACAGAAGTAATAAGAAAAAAAAAATCTGATATTAATCTTTCCAACTTTTTGCAAGGATCATATCCTTAAATTTTATTTTGGTTCGTTTAACCTTTTTAACTTTCCACCTAATTTAAAGTTTTTCTTCCACCGATTAACTGATGACTTGACAGTTAAATCAATTATGCAACTGTCAAATAACCTGATGACATGACATATGACGTGGAAATTTTTTTTTCTTTTCAAAAGGATGATATATCTCCATACCATAATTTTTTTCTAATCATGATACATCTCCTCAAATCATAATTAGTGTGATTTATTATCGTACCTTTTGGTATTCCGTCCAAACTCACTTGTTAAAGTTTTCAAATGAAAAAACCTAAAACGGCAAAGTAATAGATAATCTAATTATCAACCAATCCAATTTGGCCATCCCAATTAAAGTTCGAACGTGTAAAATATGATAATTTTAATTAAACGTGTTTTTACAAAAAATATTATGATATTTTCATCAACCTTCAAGTTTAGTGGGTCAATTGTTTTCATGTAAAAGGAGAAGATAAACAGATTAACAAGGTACTTAAATCGTGTATTTTATGATAAAAGATCTTTAAATTTCGTCACAAGTCATTAACTTTATATTTTTGAGAAAAAAATATTTCACCTCGCTTTTATTTGTTTCTTCACGGAATTTTCTATTTGTCCAAATTGAATCATGAAGTCACGCTGATGTTTATTTAAATTCTTGATGGAAATCATACATGGACCTTGCATCATCAATACACATCGGCATTAAACCATAGTTAATGATCTTGTGATTATCCTAATTGAGCAACCAGAAATTCTTCTCAGAGTAGAAATCATGTCACTTTTGGTCTTTAAATTGCAGAGGCCTTCTACTTTGCCTCCTCATTTCTCCCATACTTTCCACACACTAATTAATCCTATAATTAACATAGTGAATTAACGATTAATTCATAATTAATTATTTTGCAATATTTCATAATTAATCTATAATTGGAAGGGACCTTAATTATATATTAAATTTTTAGTAACTATGAATTAATTGTTGATCCATTTTGTTAATTATAAAATTAATTAGTACGAAAAAAATATGGGAGAAATGAAAGAGAAAAGTAATTTTTTTCTTAGAATAGACTACCACTAAAAAACCATCTAAAATATTGATGTGGACTCGTGCAACATTCTCCCAGTCCTCGATGAGTAAATGGAAGTGTTGAGTGGGCGTGAGAAAATAATTGAAAACATGGATAATATTCGCGATACGCTACGAGTATTGTTATTTATATTTTATTTCAGTACATAGCTAGTTTTACGTAACGACGACAACAACATCTCAAAATAAAATTATATCTCATTATATCAATGTTATCAAACTTTTTATAACTCATCAATGATAACCCTATCTATATATTTTATGAATATTTTATGCTACGCTAGTATATGAATCATTATTATTTTTACCAAATATGAATACATAAATTAGGGCCAGTATATAATATAATTTGCGGAAAAAAACATGATATAAAATATTATATCATTGTTATTGACAATAATACATGTAATACCAAACATACAAATACTAAATAGAAAGCAATAAAAAAAACTTATATCAAAATTTAACTTGGTAAAAATATAGTTCCATATCATTTAATATCATAAGATATTTTTAAATACAACTATATTTACATAAGCTAGACAAAAATTATATTGAAAATACGAATCTCAAAATAAAGAGAAATTCAAACAATATATCGATGAATTTCTGAAATTATAATTTAAAAAATATAGACAATATTTGTTAATGATGGTGATAATTTAACACAATTTTTTTATTATAAAGTTTGAATAAAAATAGAGATTTGGGTTAATTAATTGAGTATAATATATTTTTGAGAAATATAAAGTTGACTCAAGTGTATGGGGGTCTGATTCTATGAATGCGCCTAATATCTAAAAGGGTTCCAATTGGGTACTGTCTTTGTAATGGAAAACTTTTGAAACATTCACTTGGAATGAATCTTTGATTTCAGCCAATTTGGGGAGGTGCATGCGGACGATTTCATAGCAATGCCTGTATGCACTATAGTCTATAAGCACTCACGTCCGCAAAATTAGTGTGCTCTTTTTATTCAAAAAAAAAGAAAAATATCAAACCATGTTGAAACTTGTGTGTTTTAGTTGACATTTCAGAATAATTTAGTATTTGCTCGAATAATTTGATAGCATGCTCTTATGTAGAGGTGACCATCGCTGTCGGGCAGGAAGGGTCGCGTTCGAATTGTTTCGGGTTGCGGGTTGTTTGGATTGCCCGATCATTCAAGTCGCGGTCGACTGGTGAAGGAACAAAAAAATCAATAATGTTATGTACCTAGATTTTGCACCTAGATTTTATCTAGATGTATACGTGGCAAATCACAGTGCATCCACCTCAAATAATTAAAAGGAAAGTACATTCTGAAAGTTCCAAATTTAATCGCCACGTGTACTTCTAGGTGCAAATCTAGAAAAAATTTCTAGGTGCATATCATTGTTGCAAAAAAATGGTTAACTATATTGTAAATGGAAGGTAAATAACACAAAAAATATGACGAGATAATTTTATATTATTATACTCAAATTGTTTGTACAACTATCAACATAATATATGTTTATATATATAGAACATAATACCATTTTATCCAATTAATGCCTATAAATGAGTATTCTAATTTGTATTTTTTCATGATTATATATTTTCAAAATTATCCAATCCTACACATTCATACATACTCGGACATAATTATACATGTAACGTATTAAATTATAATTAACTAGTTCTATCCCCGCGCAATTGCGTGGGACAACATACCTATTTTTTTAACATGTTTTTTATATAATTTATTTAAATAGAATTATCGCGCGTGCGTTTCAACTAAATTAATTTTATCATGACATATTTGGAAATATCATGATGTCAATAAATCATAATTAGGTTCATGAAATTAGTCTATCACGGATATTATTTTCTAATATAATTTGTTTAAATAACATTTTTGCGAGTTTTTTTAAACTCGATTAATATAATCATGTCATATTCGGAAATATATTTGATGTCAATAGATGCATTAATAAGGGTTCATTAAACAAAATTTCATACATACCCGTGCGAAATGAGCAAATAAAAAAAATTGGAAAAAAAAAAGGACTAGAAAAAATGAGGTAAAAAAAAACTCACAAAATTTCTATGAATATAACTGTCACATGACAAATTTCTATGAAAACTCGCATAAATTTGAGCTTACAAAATTTCATACACACCCGTGCGAAATGAGCAAATAAGAAAAAAAATAGATATACAAAAAGGACCAAAATCGAAAAAGGAGAAAAAATAAGGTCAAATAAAAATTACAAAAAAAAAAGATCAAAATTGGAAAATAATAGGGCTAAATTGAAAAACTATCCCCTTACACGTGTCAATATCTTGTGAAAGGGGTAGGCGGGTAGCATTATATTAACTATAATACGTTCGTATTTATAACAAACTGATTTTTGTAACATGAAATATATTGAACAGAAGAAGAATTTGGGCCACATTGTAGAATAGGATTTTAAGTTAATGGTTGAGCTATCTTATAATGGAGGCTTTGTTTTATATTTAGATTAGACCGAAGTGTGATAGGCTATTTATTTAATTTAGGGAAAATTGTGTTGCTAGACACCTTAAGTTTTGTAATCACCAAAATAGACACATTAGTTTTGGATTGAGAAAAATGATACTCTCGACATTTTAATGTCAAAAGATATTGTTATGTGATGAGTGACCCCATATTACACCAATATATGTATCCACAAATTATTATTATTAAAACTGAGAAAAAGTATTTTTTTAAAAATAAAAACTTGTGTGCCTGCTAAAAACAAAATAAATATTTCATATTGCACCATTATATGTACCTAAATTTTATATTGTTGGAAAAAAAAATTAATATCAAAATAAAATATTTAATTGTTAAATCTTAGACTATCATATTTTTTCAAAAAATTAATATGTGACTATTAAAAATATCTAAAATTATTTTATTTGACAAATAATGATCATATTTTTCAAAAATATTTTGTACAAGAAATCATCACATTTAATTATAATTATGAATTATATCTTCATTGTGTTAATTTTAAAAAATATATTATAAGTTTTTTGTATATTATAGTCAAATATTCTGAAAATATTAATATTATTTTAAAGTAGTTTGTAATATTTTTATCAATTTGTATTATATTGGAAAATATAAATTATATTTTAAGATAGTTGTTGTTTTCTACGAATTAGTAATGATATTTAACGCGAGGCTCGTGACCAATTCATAGGAAATCATAAATATTTTAAAATATTAGTAACATTATTAAATCGCATAAAATAATTTCATGATCATATTATTAATTAATTTCTCGAAATTATGTATCCTAAATCGCAAATATTTTAAGAACCCTAATGGACACGCCTAAATAAAATTATTAAAAGTAATTTTCTCGTGTACAAAATAATTCTTTAAAAATATGATTTTTATTTGCGAAATATAATACTATTAGATATATATCGATTTATAAAATATAAAACATTTTTCAGTAGGCACACATTTTATTTTTTATGAAAAAAAATACTTTTTCTAAGATTTAATAATAAAATATATGATTTATTTTAATATTTGATTTTTCTTCAATTATATATTTTTGTGATACATTTATTGGGGTAATATGGGGTCATATATCACATAAAAATACTTTTTGACATCTCTCAACATTTCATGTGTTGAATGTGTTGAGAGTGTTATTTATACTTTTTGACATCTCTCAACATAAAAATTTAGAAGGCTATATATATTCAAATGTTGAGAGTGTTATTTTTATTAATACAAAATTAGGATGTCTATTTTAGTTATGATGGAACTAAATGTGTCTAGCAACACAATTTTTCCTTTAATTTATATTTGGGTCGATTTGTAATATAATTGTTCTTTCAAATTTAGATTTGAGCCCATTTGTAATATATATAGCCTTCTAAATTTAAATTTGCATTAACTTGCAATGGAAATAGCGTATTTGCATCTAACATGGCAAATCAGGCAGCCATTATCTTTCTCATGGTTAATAGTTGAAAATTTGAGTAGCAACAAAAATGGCACGACAAACATGCATTACTTGACTTGACACACTAACATCTACGATTCACAATTTATAATTACAACATGTTTAAAGTCCTTGCTCAACAATACAATCCTGTATCTTCTTAGTACCTTCATTTTGAGACAGTTCAAAAATTATAACAATTTCGGGTTAGGTATTCGCGAAGTTTAGCTTTCGGGGCAATCAAGTTATGGACATTTCATTTTCTGATCATTCGGGTTCGGCGATATTTGGCCAATTTATAATTTGGATAAATAGATCTAATTTTGATCAACTAGATTTTTTTCTTCCGGCCATTGCGACGAGTCATGTCGTTTTCATGGTCCGGGTTATATTTTGTTAACTCTACTAATATGCAGTGGTGTCTGAAAAATTGGCTTATTCTTTTCATTTCCATATTTTTGGAAAATTTTGCGGATTAATAATATAAGGGCCGGTTAACGCACGTTGTGAACTCCAAGACAATAAATATGGGTCCACACATGGCAGCTTATTATTTTTTTTTGCCACTTCGGCCGTCTTTCGTGTACACGTCCGCAAAAATATAAATGTTATACAAAATGTATAAACCTAATCCAAAACATATACAAAATAATAAACATGTAAAAAAAATATAAGATACATGTTATAAAATGTAGCATACATACATAAAAACATATCACACATATAAAAATAAACAACATTATTGTATTTAACAAAAATATGCATCACACATACATCTACAAATATACAATATATCTAAAATGTTAAAAAAAAGATAGCATATCATACATGTACAAAATGATAACATATATATATCATCATCTAACAAAAATATAAAAAATAAAAAATATATTATACATGCTAAAATATATACCATGTACTGTACTTACAAAATATATCGTATATAAAAAAAATAAGATACATCTAAAAATATGTAACACATAAATATATATTATGAGCATTTTTGCATGTGACCTTGTTTGGATTGAGAATTTGAAAAATAACCCGAATTTTGAAAATATTCCAAAAATAACCTGGGACGGGTTTTAAAAATCCGGTGGTACCGGGTTTCGAAATCTCGATCAATCAAATTAATTAACAAACCAAATTTAATCATTCTTTCTTTTCTGATAAAAGGACCGGATTTATAAATCCCGTTGGAATTTTCAATTGAAAAATTGATATTTTTCCCCAAATTTTTACCATAACATCCTCTATGTTCTAAGTTAATATATTTAATTAACATGATAACTGACACATGTTAGCTATTAATTTAATACATGATTAACATTAGTTCCAATTCACAAATTGGAATAAATGTTAATACATTTTTAATGATATGTTCTAATTATCACGTTAATTAAGTGCAATAGTACAAATATGGAGAATACGGCGGGTATATTTTGGAGTAAAGTAATTTTTTTTTTAATATGAGCTCTGCTTTTCACGCGTGAAAAAAGATATAAAATTTTATGAAACTCCAAAATGTACCGTCGTATTCTCCATATTTGTACTATTGCATTTAATTAACGTGATAATTAGAACATATCATTAAAAATTTATTAATACTGATTCAAATTTATGAATTCGAACTAATGTTAATTACGTATTAAATTAATAGCTAAAATGTGTTAGTTATCATGTTATTAACTTAGAACATAGAGCATGTTATATATGATAAAATTTGAGAAAAAATATCAATTGAAAATTGAAAATTCCAATGGGATTTATAAACTCGATCATTTTTATCAGAAAAGAAAGAATGACTATTTTTGGTTTGTTAATTAATTTGATTGACCGAGATTTTAAAATCCGATACCACCGGGTTTTTAAAACCCGTTCCAGGTTATTTTTGAAATACTTTCAAAATTCGAGTTATTTTCTGAATTCCCAATCCAAACATGATCACATGCAGAAATGCTCGTATATATTATACGTGTAAAAATATATCATATATCTAAAACGTATAATATACATTTAAAATATACATGTAAAAATATACAACATACATTTAACATGTGTAAAAAACTTGGATGAGGGAACGGCGTGGCGTGTGTTAGATGGCGGAAACAGTAAAAAAATATTTTTGTAAGAATGAAAAACTTTCACATATCGTGTTGGGGTGAATCCTGACGGATCGGAACCGAGCAGAATAATTGCTCGTATATATTATACGTGTAAAAATATCAGTGTTTTAAATTGCGGCGATATTGCGGATATTGCGGGCTGAGATTTAGAATCGCTATATCGCAATGAAGTATTGCGAAAATTTTGTTTTTTGAGAAATTGCGGATATTGCGGCGAAATATCGGTAATATTGCGGCCATATCGGGTCAAATATTGCGGATAATATTCAAATCGTTGTAATTTTCTCATCCTTCCACCAAATTACATGAAACTTATATCGAAATCGCTCGTCTCGACGAGAGGAATACAATGATGGGCTTGAATTTGTGAAATTTTGTCTTTTACCCTGAATTAAACACAAAATATACGTTAAAGTAATTTTATCGGGAATTATTTAATATAAATATTATAACATAAATTTTGTGATTATTTAATACTTAGTTTTCATGTTTTATTATCAAAATATTTTACAAAATATGCTCATAACATATATAACTTCTAAAATGTGTGATTTTCATCTATAAATATATGAATTTAGTAATTTTCATTGTATTTCATTGATGTTTCGATTTAAAATTTGAGTTACAGTGTTTTGATATTTTTAGGATGTCGACAAAAAATTCTTCAACAAAATACAATTCCAATGATCCCGTATAATTGTCATTTTAAGGAAAATTTTATGATCAACTTTTATTTACACTAAAAAGGTTCCTGGACAATCAACTTTTTTATTCTTTTTAGAAGAAAATTATGAAGAAAATTTTACGATATTAATGGTGATAAAAAATATTGTGAAAAATATATTTAAACAAACTATTTTTTTTACATAATTTATTATCGCAACGACTGTCCGCAATAAGGTCAATGCGCCGCAATTGCGTCCGCAAACGCAATCCGCTGCAAAAAAGACCCGACCGCAATGGACCGCAATATCGCAATTTAAAACATTGAGAAATATATAACATATATCTAAAACGTATAATATACATTTAAAATATACATGTAAAAAGATAGAACATACATTTAACATGTGTAAAAAACTTGGATGAGGGAACGGCGTGGCGTGTGTTAGATGGCGGAAACAGTAAAAAAATATTTTTGTAAGAATGAAAAACTTTCACATATCGTGTTGGGGTGAATCCTGACGGATCGGAACCGAGCAGAATAATTTCTCGAATCTAAATTGGGTTCATACTGAAATCACTTAAAGCCCATTGAATATTTAGCCCACTTCTAATTGGGTTTATACTGAAATCACTTAAAGCCCATTGAATATTTAGCCCACTTCTAATTGGGTTTATACTGAAATCACTTAAAGCCCATTGAATATTAAGCCCACTTATTATAGATAGTAATAATTGGCAAAAGAGATGTAATAGTAATAAGCAGAAAAGTTAAGGCCTCCTGTGCAAATACACCTCGCTTGTTTCTTGCGGTCACCACTTCCATTCCAGCTGAAGAAAGCAGATCGCGATCAATCGAGAGACAAAGGAGGAGATAGAGAGAACAATGGCAGGAGGGCCGGGCACGACGTACAAGGGGTTTACTCTTCCGCAACCAGCTCGCTGGCACTCCGTCACTGGCAAAGGCCTCTGCGCCGTCATGTGGTAATTTCTCGAAATTATTGAAAAATTAGGCAATTATTATGTTGTTTATCGTATCAATCGATAAGTTCGTGTGGATCTACTTCTTTTCTAATCAATTAGGTTTAGTCTCTCATGTAATTCATTCCTAATTGAATCTATTTACGCTTATAATTGCATAAGTATACGGATTATGTTCACAAATTACGAATTTCTCAGTGAACCAGTAGTTTTATGTTCAATTAGGTCATGTATATTTGCAAATAAGAGTCAATTTTTCATGTTCGAGCTAATTTTGTCGAATGTAATAAATCCTAATATTAGATTATTGTAATCCAGGTTTTGGGTTCTCTACAGAGCGAAGCAAGATGGTCCTGTTGTTTTGGTAACCTAATTTTCTTTGTATTTTAGCAAAATATATTTTCATTACTTTTCGAAATTTTCGAATATGGAATTATAATTTTTGTAATTTACAGGGCTGGCGCCATCCATGGGAGGGACACGGACACGGACACGATGAACATTAAGTTCTTCGTTAATAACACTTTAATTTGATTTCGAAATGCTTGCTTTGTCTGAATTTTAATTCGACCGAATAAATTGGTTGTTATCTGCTTTGCTAAGTTCTTTGAGCATTCTTCTTTTGTTTTTGGTATATTGACTATCCTAAAACTTTGATGTTAATTTGCAATATAATATTTTACCTCGTTTACAATTGTTTTATGGATAATTTTGTGGCCAAATTAGGTTTGAATTCGAAGTATTATTAGTATATTTTTTTAGAGGTAGCTCGGACATTGTTAGTTTTTTATTTAAATCGAATTTATCCAAATTAGGTTCGAATTTATCCATTCACTAGTTTGTTAATGATTAAGGTGCTATTGTTAGGTTGTTGGATTTGCAAATTTAATCACAGGATATAATATCGGTACTATGATGCAGATATTTTGATCATTTTTTTTGTTATTTTCATGATATAATGTCAAAATGGTTGTTATTTTTTATGACATAAAAATAAAATGTTATTTATCATATTATGATGTGCAATGGGTTAGATAGTTTGGTACATCATAACAATATAATTTCTAGTGGGTTAAGTAGTTTAGTATAGCTCGAGAGTGTATCACAATTACAGATATATAAGGAAGCACATGTGTGAAAATCGTGTAATTCATTAAGTTATATTTATGCTAATTTATGGTTGTTACATAATATTTTATTGTATTAGTCTTGTTTAGTATTAGTTTCGTGTTAAACAAATCTTGTTTTGCGGTAGTATGATAATTGTATCTTTTTGTGATAATTGTATTTGTTTGTGGTTGTAGAAGTTGAATTTGAATTTAATTATTTTTTATGATTAATTAGTATTTTACTATTTTAAATATGAAATTTTTTATAATATAATTTGCACGAGTTATTTACTAAATTATGGATATATTTAATTGCATTCTTCAATGTTGTAACTTATTTAGAAATCATGAATTCCAATAAAAAAACAAACAAATAATTTTTGTTCAAGCAAAAAGATTATCCAAAAATATATGTATCAAAATGTGCTTCCTCATTTATACACAAAATCTACATAATTTCCTCAATCTTTACAAAGAGAGCGTACTATACTAATGTTAAGTAGTAAATCTCTCAATTTTAACAAACTTCTAAGCACCCGATCGCTACGGTCCTCTACAATTTTTGTTCAAGAGAAGGAAATCATCGAGAAATCCTTCGGTCAAAGATGATCGAATTAGGGTTTCTTGAATCTGAGATAGGTGCAAAAAACTTTACAAGAGAGGTTTGAAGCAATTCAATGTGGGTTAAACCAAATTCGATTGTGGCCATCGAGATATCTTTGTTGGCGGTCCAAGCCCGGATTTGTCCCTCGAGATGAGAGAAAGGGTAGGGGGGGGGGGGGGGCAAGGGAGACTCGCTGATCGAATGTGATACGAGGTGTGGCTGTTATTTCTGCGACTTGGGCTGAGAGCTGAGATGTAAAGCGCAAATTCGGTCACCATTTTGATTCTTTTGAAGATATATGTTGTATTTTCTTGTGGCTTTGAGATTTTTGATGAGCTATGATGGCACTTGATGTAATTAATCATAGGAGCATAAAATGCCACCACGTACCCTTTACTAATTAACTGTTCATGATCATTCATGCACAATAATTAATGATCAAAATTAATATTGCGAAGAGAGGGCATGAAATAAAGTTCCAATAATTAATTAATCATATCTCCATCTCCATGCTGCGTGCATTGTAAGTTTGTGACCAGCACTGTTCTTCGTTAGAAATCCACATGTTTCTCTTACAGTTTGCCACCAACCGAACAGGATGGATTTTGCGATCTTAGTAATGTCTATACTTTATTCTTTTCTGAAGAGGAAAAGAAAATGGTGGTTGAATTGAAATTAAAAAAAAGAAGTGATTAAGGGTAGCTCTTCTCGACTAGAAACTGGATGATTGATGAAGTACCTAAAAAAGAAGTTCATTCTTAATTAGGGTTAATATTATTGAAATTAGTCCATTATGGTTTATTAATCTTTGTGGATTAATTATGCTGTCAATTAATTTAGTGGGTTCATATATGAATTTACTTTCGAGGACAAAATGGACAATTGGATCCATATTCATTATTTTAAACTGAACTCAATTGGAGATTGGTTGAATGACAAAATATCATTTTCAATTGTAATTTTCACAACTGAGGGTTACTTTTAAGAAAACTAGTTTTGATTTTAAAAATGGAGCTTTAAGGATGGAATAATTAAAAAATTACAATTATGTTAGGTTGGGATTACTTCTCGATGATTACATCTACTTCTTTTAATCTACAAATAATTTTATTATTATTTCTTGACTGAATTTAATGTTACAGTCAACATGACAGCTTGGGGCTCCATGTTGGTTTATGTGGCACCTCAAGCAATGTTATTGAAATGTTAACATCTATAATAGTCATACCTGCGGTTCCGGCTTCCAAAGCCTTTCCCTTGCTTTTCTTCACCTCCTCGAGGTAAATCTTGCAATTTCTCTTCCAATGCCCAGTCTTTTTGCAATGGAAGCAGGTGACATCCTCAGATTTCTCCTTTCCTTTAGTCTTCGGTTTGGACAACGACTTGCCCGCACCGCCCTTGGACTTTTGTTTCTTACGAATCCCACCTTGAATCATGAGGACATCCCTAGCAACTCTTGCTTTGGGTTCCCCCGATGCCTTAAGCATCTCCGACTCAAAGTTCTTGAGCATCCCATGGAGCTCGGGAATCGTCTTGTTCATCGAATGCATATGATAGTTCGTTACGAAAGTTGAAAAAATCGGTGGCAATGCACATAAGATCAAATCTTGTTGCATTATTGGTGACACCTTTTCTCCCAATTTCTCGAGACGATCAATCAATGATTGTACCTTTAACACGTGAGTGCTAACCGAAGATCCGTTAGGCATCTTACAGTTAACCAACTCCTTTAACGTATTGAACCTTTCAATGCGTTCTTGCTCTTGGAACATTTCCTTGAGCGTGGCGTTAATTTCGTACGCATCCGAATCCTCGAACTGCTTCTGCAAGTTCGCGTCCATACATGCCAACATGAGGCACGTCACGTCATTTGACTCCTCCTTAAGTTTGTCAAATGCCGCCTTTTCTTCGGGCGAAGCGTTCTCGTCGGGAGTAACCATCTTCGTGTCTAACACGTGACTTTTGCACTCTTGCCTAAGAACAATTCTTAGGTTACGGTGCCAGTCAAGATAGTTCTTGCCGACTAGCTTCTCCCTCTCCAATACCGATCTAATCGACATTACCGATCAACTAGTTGAATCGTGACGGTACACTGTGTAACCATACGTGTTCGTCATATAAGCTCTGTGAAATTTCACTTGATTGCTCTGATACCACTGTAGGGTATCGTCGTCACTACCGAGCCCCGCGCAACGGATTGAGAGGCCCGGTCCGACCCGATCCCGAGGACCACGTCAACGACCCGAAAGTACGAATCATGTAAATGCAACTAAACCTATGAAATTAACTCTTAATTCATAGAGAAGCATACCACGTGAAATTGATCACGGTGAAGGGTTGATCCTCGCGTAGTTGCTTTGCTCTTTGCTTCAACTCCGGCAACACGCACGTCCCACGCCCGCGCGATTCGACACCTTGTTCGAAGCTCCAATTTGTCGTATACAACCGGATCACATCCAGTTCGTCATCCATCTTGCTCTAGCTTGATCACAATAGAGGATTTCAGATGAAATCCCTCTACCCGTATCCACCTTAAGCCTCGTCTTTCGGTTACGCGCGATTCCCCTAAAATCGCCGTAAACTTGCTTAAAACCTTCAATCTCTCTAATGGAGTTTTCTCTCTTTTCTTGTCTCACAAGACTTCTCTTCTCAGATCTGGAATTGCCAGAGAGAGAGAAGATCAACAATTGATCTTATATTAACACCATAATTAATGAGGAATTAATGAGTACAAAGAAAACTGCTAATCTGGAATTTGGATCACAGTCCGTCATGACGCACAGAATGGTGCGTCATGATGCACCAGTCACGTTTCCTAGAAACAGCATTTACTATTGGTCCGTCATGACTGACCATACAGTCCGTCATGACTGACCATACAGTCCGTCATGACGCACCATATTGTGCGTCATGACTGACCATACTCACGGATTGGTACACAAAATTCCCTTTGGTCCGTCATGACTGACCAATCTGTCCGTCATGACTGACCATGTTATTTCTGTGTAATCTGACAGATTAACCTATTGGTCCGTCATGACTGACCAAACAGTCCGTCATGACTGACCATGTTATTTCTGTCAGATTTGCATAATCTTATTATGCATCCAATCGTATCGACGAATGCGTACGTTCGTCTATCCTCATGTGTGCAAGCTACTAGTTGATCTATAACTGTATTTCCTTCAGTCTCCCACTCAGTTCAAGATCCAACTAAAGAATGCACCAATGTACATCACATGTACACTTATCTTAGAGATTGAAATCAAGCCCGAAATAAGACAGCTCTATGTGTGACCGCGTAGGTTCGTATCAAGCAATGGTAGTAAACTTATTCCTAAGTTTACGAGCTCATGAGAGGGATCTAGGAAGAAATCCATCATAGCTTTCCCACGTTGAAAACGAAAAATGATTGTGATCATTTATACCCATCTCGAACGGTGGTGTTTAGTTCTCTTGTTCGCGATATCCGTCAATCAAAAGGCATGGTAATAGTCATCCTTATATTTTGATTGACTATACTTAAATTTCGATACCGAATTGAATCAACAAATACAATCGATATTAACCATTAATATCATTGACTCTGGCCAGAGATTTCGTTGATCAATTCATCGATAGGCCTAAGGGATATCTCTTTCTCTCGAAAGGAACAATTTCTATCTTGATGACTCACATCAAATTTCGTGTTTCAGATAATACCCGATTATAATCCCATGACCATCCTGTTACAGATAGTGGAAGACTATATCTAAGCATCATGCTATGCACGGAAAACGATCCATGATCACCTCAAGTGTGAAGAACTAAGACCCCATTCGTTACCATTCCATCTACAATGACTAAACCATGTCATGGTATCGCACTTTTGGTCAAGTCACAATATGCATAGCCTAATGCATATCCATATTCCCGATTTGACAAACTCTTTGTCCTATGATTAGCAAAACATAATCATCACCTCGGCGAATATGCTAGTGTACATGTTAGTCTATTATCTTATAATAGATATACTTATCACATAAGTATCCTAATCATGACTAGGGACGTTTTTGAAATATAACTTTTGAAATGTGACGGTTTTACTTAGCATGATCACGTATCATGTAGACGCTCACACAAGTTATAAATCAAGGTTCGTGTAATCATATTACACAACCACGCACAAGTTTTCATATAAGAGATAAATGCAAATGAAATATAAAATTTTTGAAATTGCATTAATATAGCATAAAGTCTTGGGTGATACATCGTTTACAACAAATAACTCATCATAACAATTATTGTTTTAGATAACTACAAACCAACTTCCTCCTCTAGGTATCTCAAACCTATAGTTCTAGCATGACGATCATGCTTCGCAATTGGAAGAGGTTTCGTAAACGGATCTGCCACATTCTCGTCAGTATCAATCTTCAAAATCACAACATCCTGCCTATGTAAAATCTCACGAATCAAGTGAAATTTACGCAAGATGTGTTTGGAGCGATGATGCGATCTCGGTTCCTTGGCCTGTGCTATTGCTCCAGTGTTGTCACAATACATAGCCACGGGTTCCGAGATGCTCGGTACGACACCAAGTTCAGTCACGAACTTCTTGACCCAAACCGCCTCCTTTGCGGCTTCTGAAGCCGCGATGTATTCTGCTTCCGTCGTAGAGTCAGCAACTGTCGGTTGTTTGGAACTCTTCCATATAACCGCGCCACCATTCAAACAAGACACGTACCCACTTTGTGATCGAAAATCATCGGTACATGTTTGGAAACTGGCATCAGTGTAACCTGTTACAACCAATCCATTATCCTTGCCACCATACACTAAAAACTGATCCTTAGTTCTTCGTAAGTACTTGAGGATAGTTTTCACGGCTTGCCAATGCGGATCACCTGGATTCGATTGGTAACGTGATAAGACGCTCAATGCATACGATACGTCAGGTCTCGTACAGATCATGGCATACATGATAGATCCAACCGCCGAAGCGTATGGAACCTTATCCATGTTACTTTTCTCTTCGCTCGATGTCGGACATTGAGCTTTCGAAAAGTTTATACCACTCGACATGGGAAGAAACCCTTTCTTAGAGTTTTGCATGAAAAATCTTTTCAGCACCTTGTCGATGTACGTACTCTGACTTAGGCCGAGGAGTCTCTTGGATCTATCTCTATAGATCCTCACGCCTAAAATATAGGCGGCCTCTCCTAAATCTTTCATAGCGAAACGAGTATTCAAATACTTCTTAACATCTGATAACATCGGAATGTCGTTTCCTATGATTAATATATCGTCCACATAAAGAACAAGAAATACTACGCGGCTCCCACTAACCTTCTTATATACACAAGGTTCTTCTTCGTTCTTGATAAAATCATACTCGCTTATGACTTCATCAAAACGAATATTCCAACTCCGAGAAGCTTGTTTCAATCCATATATAGACCTTTGAAGCTTGCATACTCTATTAGGATTCTTTGGATCGATAAAACCTTCGGGTTGTGTCATGTACACATCCTCCGATAATTTCCCGTTAAGGAAAGCGGTTTTAACATCCATTTGCCATATCTCATAGTCATAATATGCGGCTATGGCAAGAATAATCCTTATAGACTTAAGCATGGCTACCGGCGAAAACGTTTCATCATAGTCAACACCATGAATTTGCTTGAAACCTTTCGCTACCAACCGTGCTTTGTAAGTATGCACATTCCCATCCATGTCGGTTTTCTTCTTGAAAACCCACTTACACCCGACGGGTTTAACCAAGGGTGGTGGATCAATCAAGTTCCAAACTTGATTATCATACATGGATTGGATCTCGGACTTCATGGCATCATGCCATTTGTCGGAATCTTCGCTCAACATAGCATCTTTGTAGGTTGTCGGCTCATCATCTATGAGTTCGACGTTGCCTTCATCAGTCACGATAAATCCATATCGTACTGGTTCCAGCCGGGTCCTACTAGACCTACGAGGAGCACCTTGTGCTATTGGCTCGACATCCTCAACTATTGATGGATTCGGGTCAACATCCATCGGTTCAATGTTTATTTCTGAATCTCGAACCTCTTCGAGATCAATTTTACTCCCACTAGCTCGTTGAGATATAAAATCCTCCTCCAAGAAGGTACCTCTTCGAGCTACGAAAACCTTGTTTTCCTCGGGATTGTAGAAATAATATCCTTTAGTTTCCTTAGGATATCCTACAAATAAACATTTTTCAGATTTGGGTTCGAGTTTATCCGAAAACATTTTTCGAACATAAACATCACATCCCCAAATTCTAATAAAAGATAACACCGGAGGTTGTCCGGTCCACATCTCATATGGTGTCTTTTGAACCGATTTAGAAGGTAAGCGGTTTATCAAAAAAGCCGCTGTCTCAAGGGCATATCCCCAAAACGATTTTGGGAGACTAGTTTGACTCATCATAGATCGAACCATATTCAATAAGGTCCGATTCCTCCTCTCGGACACGCCATTCCATTGAGGCGTTCCAGGTGGAGTCAATTGTGAAACGATTCCACAATCTTTGAGATGATCTTCAAACTCATAGCTCAAATACTCGCCTCCTCGATCTGATCGAAGTGCTTTGATTGTCTTGCCAAGTTGATTTTGAACCTCATTCTGAAATTCTTTGAACTTTTCAAAAGATTCAGATTTGTTACGCATTAAGTAGATATACCCATATCTACTAAAATCATCCGTAAACGTTATGAAGTATCGATAACCTCCTCTTGCCTCGGTACTCATTGGACCACATACATCAGAATGTATAAGTTCCAATAGTTCCTTGGACCTTTCTCCAACTTTTGAGAATGGTGCTTTTGTCATCTTGCCAAGTAAACAAGATTCGCATTGTCCATATGAATCAAATTCAAATGAATCCAAAAGTCCATCCTTATGGAGTTTTGAGATGCGCTTCTCGTTTATATGGCCAAGTCGACAATGCCAAAAGTAAGTTTTACTATCAACTTTAGGTTTAATCCGATTCGTGTTTATATTATAGATTGATTTATCATTTGTGTAATTCATATCTAAAATGTAAAGACCATTTTCTAATAGAACATTTCCATAGAATAAATTATCCTTACAAATAGAAAATTCATTATTCTTAATAATAAATTCATAACCATCATTAGCTAGTCTAGACACACTAATAATGTTCTTACACAAACTTGGAACAAAATAACAATTATTTAGTTCTAAAATAAATCCACTCGGTAAAGTAATAAAAATATCTCCGACGGCCAATGCAGCAACGCTTGCTCCATTCCCTACTCGAAAATCCACTTCACCGCGTGTTAACTTCCTTCTATTTTGAAGAACCTGCATATTTCGACAAATATGAGTTCCACAACCGGTATCTAATACCCAATTGTCCAAAATTGAAATGTTAACATCTATAATAGTCATACCTGCGGTTCCGGCTTCCAAAGCCTTTCCCTTGCTTTTCTTCACCTCCTCGAGGTAAATCTTGCAATTTCTCTTCCAATGCCCAGTCTTTTTGCAATGGAAGCAGGTGACATCCTCAGATTTCTCCTTTCCTTTAGTCTTCGGTTTGGACAACGACTTGCCCGCACCGCCCTTGGACTTTTGTTTCTTACGAATCCCACCTTGAATCATGAGGACATCCCTAGCAACTCTTGCTTTGGGTTCCCCCGATGCCTTAAGCATCTCCGACTCAAAGTTCTTGAGCATCCCATGGAGCTCGGGAATCGTCTTGTTCATCGAATGCATATGATAGTTCGTTACGAAAGTTGAAAAAATCGGTGGCAATGCACATAAGATCAAATCTTGTTGCATTATTGGTGACACCTTTTCTCCCAATTTCTCGAGACGATCAATCAATGATTGTACCTTTAACACGTGAGTGCTAACCGAAGATCCGTTAGGCATCTTACAGTTAACCAACTCCTTTAACGTATTGAACCTTTCAATGCGTTCTTGCTCTTGGAACATTTCCTTGAGCGTGGCGTTAATTTCGTACGCATCCGAATCCTCGAACTGCTTCTGCAAGTTCGCGTCCATACATGCCAACATGAACTCATTAATACACCATTAACTCTCAGATTAATATAAGATCTGTGGATTCTTCTTCCTCTCACTCTCTGGCTGCCAGACCTAATTCTAGTAGAGAATAGAGAGAACTTGTGAGACAAGTTAGTGGAGAATAGAGATTAGATTTAAGCAAGCTTGCGGGAATTTTAGGGGAATTCGCCGCAACCGAAAGACGCGAGCTCGAGGTGGATACGAGTAGAGGAATCTCAACTAAGATTCTGGACTGTGATCTAACGAGAGCTAAGTCGAGCAAGGTCGAAGACGAATCGGATAAATTCTGGTTGTATACCACAAATAGGAGCTTCGAACAAGGTGTCGAATCACGCGGGCGTGGGACGTGTGTGTCGCCGGGATCGAAGCAAAGAGCGAAGCAAGCAGCAGCTAATAGAGTCAACCTGTCTCCGTGATCAATTTCACGCGGTATGATTCTCTATGAATTAAGCGTTAATTTCATAGGTTAGATGCATTTCATGATTCGTACTTTCGGGTCGTTGATGTGGTCCTCGGGATCGGGTCGGACCGGGCCTCACAATCCGCTGCGCGGGGCTCGGTAGTGACGCCGATACCCAACAGTGGTATCAGAGTGATCGTCACGATTCGATCGTCGAATCGATTTCGAATAAGTGTTATTCGGAATTTCATGTAGAATTTTAGGACATAATCATGTAGTTGTAAAATTAGGACCATATAAATCTTACTAGTATTTGATCATGAGATGATCAAAAGAATCTAGAAGTAATCATGAATTGTTCATGATTAATCGTTTTTGAAACGATTAAAATCTGTTAAAATTACAAAATAAAACTGAATTTCAGGTCTGGTGCGTCATGACGCACGATATGGTGCGTCATGACGCACACGGGAAATCCAAGAGTTGGATCTGAGGCGTTACTCAGTCCGTCGTGACGCACAAAAGTGGTGCGTCATGACGCACTGTGTAAATGCGTACCATCATGACGGACCGTTTGGTGCGTCGTGACGGTAGAAGTCCAAAAAGTTTCTGGCAAACTGAACAAAATGGTTTTGTTCAGTGCGTCATGACGCACCCTCTGGCGTCATGACGGACCAGAACAGTCCGTCGTGACGGTATAACCAACCATCATGACGGAAGAACCTCAAAAAGTTTCTGGAAATCTGGACAAAATGGTTTTGTACAGTCCGTCATGACGCACCGTCTGGCATCATGACGGAAGAACACGGTCCGTCGTGACGGTAGTAACCAACCGTCATGACGGAGGAACCTGAAATAGTTTTTGGAATAGACAACAAAATTGTTTTGTATGGTCCGTCGTGACGCACTGTCTGGCGTCATGACGGACCTGTGAAGTCCGTCGTGACGCACGTTATGTTGCGTCATGACGGAAGTCAATGGAAGTCCATTTTAGTACGGTGCGTCATGACGGACGTTATGTTGCGTCGTGACGCACAGTGTAATTTTTCTTGATTTATTTAATTGTGGTTCTAATCATTATTAATTATGTTCATTCATCATGATATACTTGCTTATTGATATAATTAGATTATATCACATAAATCCCTGCATAATACTTAAGTCATGAAATGCCTTCCATGTTCACAACCTCCGAGGTTGGTCATCACACCTTGCACGGTTTCAGGCCAAAGTCGGGCGTGCATTGTTGTATGTATCAACGTGAGAGGCAGGCGTTAATTGGGGACAAATGCGGGTTCAGGCCAAAGTCGGGCGCATTTGTAGTTCAATTGAATGATATGTGATCATGGTTGTGACTTAACCGTCCAAGCCAATCCGATTGGGGTTCGGGGCATAGTTAGGATGCACAAACGGAATTTGAATCATATATGATATGGTTCGATACCGAAATCCTATAAAAGGTCAAGAGTCGTATTGGATGCGATTGGATTTATCCTACCTAAATAGTGCGATCCCATTTGTCGGCCAAAGTCACTTGTGGGAGGATCATGAAATATGGGTCTTGAAGTGTTATTGGATTTAGAATCCCGAATCAATATTAGGGTTATTGATTTGATAAAAGTAACATATTTCATATCATCATATAAGCATATAGCATAAGTTCGCACATATCAGTATCAATCTCATTTTAAAGTATATTTTTCGTTGTAGCAATCATGACATCAAGCAACACCAACTCAATGTCGATTAGATCGGTATTGGAGAGGGAGAAGCTAGTCGGCAAGAACTATCTTGACTGGCACCGTAACCTAAGAATTGTTCTTAGGCAAGAGTGCAAAAGTCACGTGTTAGACACGAAGATGGTTACTCCCGACGAGAACGCTTCGCCCGAAGAAAAGGCGGCATTTGACAAACTTAAGAAGGAGTCAAATGACGTGACGTGCCTCATGTTGGCATGTATGGACGCGAACTTGCAGAAGCAGTTCGAGGATTCGGATGCGTACGAAATTAACGCCACGCTCAAGGAAATGTTCCAAGAGCAAGAACGCATTGAAAGGTTCAATACGTTAAAGGAGTTGGTTAACTGTAAGATGCCTAACGGATCTTCGGTTAGCACTCACGTGTTAAAGGTACAATCATTGATTGATCGTCTCGAGAAATTGGGAGAAAAGGTGTCACCAATAATGCAACAAGATTTGATCTTATGTGCATTGCCACCGATTTTTTCAACTTTCGTAACGAACTATCATATGCATTCGATGAACAAGACGATTCCCGAGCTCCATGGGATGCTCAAGAACTTTGAGTCGGAGATGCTTAAGGCATCGGGGGAACCCAAAGCAAGAGTTGCTAGGGATGTCCTCATGATTCAAGGTGGGATTCGTAAGAAACAAAAGTCCAAGGGCGGTGCGGGCAAGTCGTTGTCCAAACCGAAGACTAAAGGAAAGGAGAAATCTGAGGATGTCACCTGCTTCCATTGCAAAAAGACTGGGCATTGGAAGAGAAATTGCAAGATTTACCTCGAGGAGGTGAAGAAAAGCAAGGGAAAGGCTTTGGAAGCCGGAACCGCAGGTATGACTATTATAGATGTTAACATTTCAATTTTGGACAATTGGGTATTAGATACCGGTTGTGGAACTCATATTTGTCGAAATATGCAGGTTCTTCAAAATAGAAGGAAGTTAACACGCGGTGAAGTGGATTTTCGAGTAGGGAATGGAGCAAGCGTTGCTGCATTGGCCGTCGGAGATATTTTTATTACTTTACCGAGTGGATTTATTTTAGAACTAAATAATTGTTATTTTGTTCCAAGTTTGTGTAAGAACATTATTAGTGTGTCTAGACTAGCTAATGATGGTTATGAATTTATTATTAAGAATAATGAATTTTCTATTTGTAAGGATAATTTATTCTATGGAAATGTTCTATTAGAAAATGGTCTTTACATTTTAGATATGAATTACACAAATGATAAATCAATCTATAATATAAACACGAATCGGATTAAACCTAAAGTTGATAGTAAAACTTACTTTTGGCATTGTCGACTTGGCCATATAAACGAGAAGCGCATCTCAAAACTCCATAAGGATGGACTTTTGGATTCATTTGAATTTGATTCATATGGACAATGCGAATCTTGTTTACTTGGCAAGATGACAAAAGCACCATTCTCAAAAGTTGGAGAAAGGTCCAAGGAACTATTGGAACTTATACATTCTGATGTATGTGGTCCAATGAGTACCGAGGCAAGAGGAGGTTATCGATACTTCATAACGTTTACGGATGATTTTAGTAGATATGGGTATATCTACTTAATGCGTAACAAATCTGAATCTTTTGAAAAGTTCAAAGAATTTCAGAATGAGGTTCAAAATCAACTTGGCAAGACAATCAAAGCACTTCGATCAGATCGAGGAGGCGAGTATTTGAGCTATGAGTTTGAAGATCATCTCAAAGATTGTGGAATCGTTTCACAATTGACTCCACCTGGAACGCCTCAATGGAATGGCGTGTCCGAGAGGAGGAATCGGACCTTATTGAATATGGTTCGATCTATGATGAGTCAAACTAGTCTCCCAAAATCGTTTTGGGGATATGCCCTTGAGACAGCGGCTTTTTTGATAAACCGCTTACCTTCTAAATCGGTTCAAAAGACACCATATGAGATGTGGACCGGACAACCTCCGGTGTTATCTTTTATTAGAATTTGGGGATGTGATGTTTATGTTCGAAAAATGTTTTCGGATAAACTCGAACCCAAATCTGAAAAATGTTTATTTGTAGGATATCCTAAGGAAACTAAAGGATATTATTTCTACAATCCCGAGGAAAACAAGGTTTTCGTAGCTCGAAGAGGTACCTTCTTGGAGGAGGATTTTATATCTCAACGAGCTAGTGGGAGTAAAATTGATCTCGAAGAGGTTCGAGATTCAGAAATAAACATTGAACCGATGGATGTTGACCCGAATCCATCAATAGTTGAGGATGTCGAGCCAATAGCACAAGGTGCTCCTCGTAGGTCTAGTAGGACCCGGCTGGAACCAGTACGATATGGATTTATCGTGACTGATGAAGGCAACGTCGAACTCATAGATGATGAGCCGACAACCTACAAAGATGCTATGTTGAGCGAAGATTCCGACAAATGGCATGATGCCATGAAGTCCGAGATCCAATCCATGTATGATAATCAAGTTTGGAACTTGATTGATCCACCACCCTTGGTTAAACCCGTCGGGTGTAAGTGGGTTTTCAAGAAGAAAACCGACATGGATGGGAATGTGCATACTTACAAAGCACGGTTGGTAGCGAAAGGTTTCAAGCAAATTCATGGTGTTGACTATGATGAAACGTTTTCGCCGGTAGCCATGCTTAAGTCTATAAGGATTATTCTTGCCATAGCCGCATATTATGACTATGAGATATGGCAAATGGATGTTAAAACCGCTTTCCTTAACGGGAAATTATCGGAGGATGTGTACATGACACAACCCGAAGGTTTTATCGATCCAAAGAATCCTAATAGAGTATGCAAGCTTCAAAGGTCTATATATGGACTGAAACAAGCTTCTCGGAGTTGGAATATTCGTTTTGATGAAGTCATAAGCGAGTATGATTTTATCAAGAACGAAGAAGAACCTTGTGTATATAAGAAGGTTAGTGGGAGCCGCGTAGTATTTCTTGTTCTTTATGTGGACGATATATTAATCATAGGAAACGACATTCCGATGTTATCAGATGTTAAGAAGTATTTGAATACTCGTTTCGCTATGAAAGATTTAGGAGAGGCCGCCTATATTTTAGGCGTGAGGATCTATAGAGATAGATCCAAGAGACTCCTCGGCCTAAGTCAGAGTACGTACATCGACAAGGTGCTGAAAAGATTTTTCATGCAAAACTCTAAGAAAGGGTTTCTTCCCATGTCGAGTGGTATAAACTTTTCGAAAGCTCAATGTCCGACATCGAGCGAAGAGAAAAGTAACATGGATAAGGTTCCATACGCTTCGGCGGTTGGATCTATCATGTATGCCATGATCTGTACGAGACCTGACGTATCGTATGCATTGAGCGTCTTATCACGTTACCAATCGAATCCAGGTGATCCGCATTGGCAAGCCGTGAAAACTATCCTCAAGTACTTACGAAGAACTAAGGATCAGTTTTTAGTGTATGGTGGCAAGGATAATGGATTGGTTGTAACAGGTTACACTGATGCCAGTTTCCAAACATGTACCGATGATTTTCGATCACAAAGTGGGTACGTGTTTTGTTTGAATGGTGGCGCGGTTATATGGAAGAGTTCCAAACAACCGACAGTTGCTGACTCTACGACGGAAGCAGAATACATCGCGGCTTCAGAAGCCGCAAAGGAGGCGGTTTGGGTCAAGAAGTTCGTGACTGAACTTGGTGTCGTACCGAGCATCTCGGAACCCGTGGCTGTGTATTGTGACAACACTGGAGAAATAGCACAGGCCAAGGAACCGAGATCGCATCATCGCTCCAAACACATCTTGCGTAAATTTCACTTGATTCGTGAGATTTTACATAGGCAGGATGTTGTGATTTTGAAGATTGATACTGACGAGAATGTGGCAGATCCGTTTACGAAACCTCTTCCAATTGCGAAGCATGATCGTCATGCTAGAACTATAGGTTTGAGATACCTAGAGGAGGAAGTTGGTTTGTAGTTATCTAAAACAATAATTGTTATGATGAGTTATTTGTTGTAAACGATGTATCACCCAAGACTTTATGCTATATTAATGCAATTTCAAAAAATTTATATTTCATTTGCATTTATCTCTTATATGAAAACTTGTGCGTGGTTGTGTAATATGATTACACGAACCTTGATTTATAACTTGTGTGAGCGTCTACATGATACGTGATCATGCTAAGTAAAACCGTCACATTTCAAAAGTTATATTTCAAAAACGTCCCTAGTCATGATTAGGATACTTATGTGATAAGTATATCTATTATAAGATAATAGACTAACATGTACACTAGCATATTCGCCGAGGTGATGATTATGTTTTGCTAATCATATGACAAAGAGTTTGTCAAATCGGGAATATGGATATGCATTAGGCTATGCATATTGTGACTTGACCAAAAGTGCGATACCATGACATGGTTTAGTCATTGTAGATGGAATCGTAACGAATGGGGTCTTAGTTCTTCACACTTGAGATGATCATGGATCATTTTTTCGTGCGTAACATAACGCTTAGATATAATCTTCCACCATATGTAACAGGATGGTCATGGGATTATGATCGGGTATTATCTGAAACACGGAATTTGATGTGAGTCATCAAGATAGAAATTGCTCCTTTCGAGAGAAAGAGATATCCCTTAGGCCTATCGATGAATTGATCAACGAAATCTCTGGCCAGAGTCAATGATATTAAATTGTTAATATCGATTGTGTTTGTTGATTCAATTCGGTATCGAGACAATAAGTTTAGTCAATCAAATTATAAGGATGACTATTACCGTGCCTTTTGATTGACGGATATCGTGAACAAGAGAACTAAACACCACCGTTCGAGATGGGTATAAATGATCACAATCATTTTCGTTTTCAACGTGGGAAAGCTATGATGGATTTCTTCCTAGATCCCTCTCATGAGCCCGTAAACTTGGGCATAAGTTTGCTACCATTGCTTGATACGAACCTACGCGGTCACACATAGAGCTGTCTTATTTCGGGCTTAAATTTCAATCTCTGAGGTTATGTGTACATGAGATGTACGCTAGTACTTTCTTTAGTTGGATCTTGAACTGAGTGGGAGACTGAAGGAAATACAGTTACAGATCAACTAGTTGAATGTACAAATGAGTGTAGACAAACATACGTGTTCGTCGGAACGATTGGATGCATAATAAGATTATGCAAATCTGGCAGAAATTACATGGTGCGTCATGACGCACAATAGAGTAATTCTGAGAAAGCCAATCTGTGAGTAGTGCGTCATGACGCAAGTTATCTTGCGTCATGACGGTACACATGAGTGGTGCGTCATGACGGACGTTATCGTGCGTCATGACGGTACACTGTGTAACGGCTATATCCAAGTAAATGTGACTTGTGCGTCATGACGCACCATATCGTGCGTCATGACGCACAGTGATCCGAATTCTGGATTAGCAGTTTCTGATACTCATTAATACACCATTAACTCTCAGATTAATATAAGATCTGTGGATTCTTCTTCCTCTCTCTCTCTGGCTGCCAGACCTAATTCTAGTAGAGAATAGAGAGAACTTGTGAGACAAGTTAGTGGAGAATAGAGATTAGATTTAAGCAAGCTTGCGGGAATTTTAGGGGAATTCGCCGCAACCGAAAGACGCGAGCTCGAGGTGGATACGAGTAGAGGAATCTCAACTGAGATTCTGGACTGTGATCTAACGAGAGCTAAGTCGAGCAAGGTCGAAGACGAATCGGATAAATTCCGGTTGTATACGACAAATAGGAGCTTCGAACAAGGTGTCGAATCACGCGGGCGTGGGACGTGTGTGTCGCCGGGATCGAAGCAAAGAGCGAAGCAAGCAGCAGCTAATAGAGTCAACCTGTCTCCGTGATCAATTTCACGCGGTATGATTCTCTATGAATTAAGCGTTAATTTCATAGGTTAGATGCATTTCATGATTCGTACTTTCGGGTCGTTGATGTGGTCCTCGGGATCGGGTCGGACCGGGCCTCACAATCCGCTGCGCGGGGCTCGGTAGTGACGCCGATACCCAACAGTGGTATCAGAGCGATCGTCACGATTCGATCGTCGAATCGATTTCGAATAAGTGTTATTCGGAATTTCATGTAGAATTTTAGGACATAATCATGTAGTTGTAAAATTAGGACCATAGAAATCTTACTAGTATTTGATCATGAGATGATCAAAAGAATCTAGAAGTAATCATGAATTGTTCATGATTAATCGTTTTTGAAACGATTAAAATCTGTTAAAATTACAAAATAAAACTGAATTTCAGGTCTGGTGCGTCATGACGCACGATATGGTGCGTCATGACGCACACGGGAAATCCAAGAGTTGGATCTGAGGCGTTACTCAGTTCGTCGTGACGCACAAAAGTTGTGCGTCATGACGCACTGTGTAAATGCGTACCATCATGATGGACCGTTTGGTGCGTCATGACGGTAGAAGTCCAAAAAGTTTCTGGCAAACTGAACAAAATGGTTTTGTTCAGTGCGTCATGACGCACCCTCTGGCGTCATGACGGACCAGAACAGTCCGTCGTGACGGTATAACCAACCATCATGACGGAAGAACCTCAAAAAGTTTCTGGAAATCTGGACAAAATGGTTTTGTACAGTCCGTCATGACGCACCGTCTGGCATCATGACGGAAGAACACGGTCCGTCGTGACGGTAGTAACCAACCGTCATGACGGAGGAACCTGAAATAGTTTCTGGAATAGACAACAAAATTGTTTTGTATGGTCCGTCGTGACGCACTGTCTGGCGTCATGACGGACCTGTGAAGTCCGTCGTGACGCACGTTATGTTGCGTCATGACGGAAGTCAATGGAAGTCCATTTTAGTACGGTGCGTCATGACGGACGTTATGTTGCGTCGTGACGCACAGTGTAATTTTTCTTGATTTATTTAATTGTGGTTCTAATCATTATTAATTATGTTCATTCATCATGATATACTTGCTTATTGATATAATTAGATTATATCACATAAATCCCTGCATAATACTTAAGTCATGAAATGCCTTCCATGTTCACAACCTCCGAGGTTGGTCATCACACCTTGCACGGTTTCAGGCCAAAGTCGGGCGTGCATTGTTGTATGTATCAACGTGAGAGGCAAGCGTTAATTGGGGAGAAATGCGGGTTCAGGCCAAAGTCGGGCGCATTTGTAGTTCAATTGAACGATATGTGATCATGGTTGTGACTTAACCGTCCAAGCCAATCCGATTGGGGTTCGGGGCATAGTTAGGATGCACAAACGGAATTTGAATCATATATGATATGGTTCGATACCGAAATCCTATAAAAGGTCAAGAGTCGTATTGGATGCGATTGGATTTATCCTACCTAAATAGTGCGATCCCATTTGTCGGCCAAAGTCACTTGTGGGAGGATCATGAAATATGGGTCTTGAAGTGTTATTGGATTTAGAATCCCGAATCAATATTAGGGTTATTGATTTGATAAAAGTAACATATTTCATATCATCATATAAGCATATAGCATAAGTTCGCACATATCAGTATCAATCTCATTTTAAAGTATTTTTCGTTGTAGCAATCATGACATCAAGCAACACCAACTCAATGTCGATTAGATCGGTATTGGAGAGGGAGAAGCTAGTCGGCAAGAACTATCTTGACTGGCACCGTAACCTAAGAATTGTTCTTAGGCAAGAGTGCAAAAGTCACGTGTTAGACACGAAGATGGTTACTCCCGACGAGAACGCTTCGCCCGAAGAAAAGGCGGCATTTGACAAACTTAAGAAGGAGTCAAATGACGTGACGTGCCTCATGTTGGCATGTATGGACGCGAACTTGCAGAAGCAGTTCGAGGATTCGGATGCATACGAAATTAACGCCACGCTCAAGGAAATGTTCCAAGAGCAAGAACGCATTGAAAGGTTCAATACGTTAAAGGAGTTGGTTAACTGTAAGATGCCTAACGGATCTTCGGTTAGCACTCACGTGTTAAAGGTACAATCATTGATTGATCGTCTCGAGAAATTGGGAGAAAAGGTGTCACCAATAATGCAACAAGATTTGATCTTATGTGCATTGCCACCGATTTTTTCAACTTTCGTAACGAACTATCATATGCATTCGATGAACAAGACGATTCCCGAGCTCCATGGGATGCTCAAGAACTTTGAGTCGGAGATGCTTAAGGCATCGGGGGAACCCAAAGCAAGAGTTGCTAGGGATGTCCTCATGATTCAAGGTGGGATTCGTAAGAAACAAAAGTCCAAGGGCGGTGCGGGCAAGTCGTTGTCCAAACCGAAGACTAAAGGAAAGGAGAAATCTGAGGATGTCACCTGCTTCCATTGCAAAAAGACTGGGCATTGGAAGAGAAATTGCAAGATTTACCTCGAGGAGGTGAAGAAAAGCAAGGGAAAGGCTTTGGAAGCCGGAACCGCAGGTATGACTATTATAGATGTTAACATTTCAATTTTGGACAATTGGGTATTAGATACCGGTTGTGGAACTCATATTTGTCGAAATATGCAGGTTCTTCAAAATAGAAGGAAGTTAACACGCGGTGAAGTGGATTTTCGAGTAGGGAATGGAGCAAGCGTTGCTGCATTGGCCGTCGGAGATATTTTTATTACTTTACCGAGTGGATTTATTTTAGAACTAAATAATTGTTATTTTGTTCCAAGTTTGTGTAAGAACATTATTAGTGTGTCTAGACTAGCTAATGATGGTTATGAATTTATTATTAAGAATAATGAATTTTCTATTTGTAAGGATAATTTATTCTATGGAAATGTTCTATTAGAAAATGGTCTTTACATTTTAGATATGAATTACACAAATGATAAATCAATCTATAATATAAACACGAATCGGATTAAACCTAAAGTTGATAGTAAAACTTACTTTTGGCATTGTCGACTTGGCCATATAAACGAGAAGCGCATCTCAAAACTCCATAAGGATGGACTTTTGGATTCATTTGAATTTGATTCATATGGACAATGCGAATCTTGTTTACTTGGCAAGATGACAAAAGCACCATTCTCAAAAGTTGGAGAAAGGTCCAAGGAACTATTGGAACTTATACATTATGATGTATGTGGTCCAATGAGTACCGAGGCAAGAGGAGGTTATCGATACTTCATAACGTTTACGGATGATTTTAGTAGATATGGGTATATCTACTTAATGCGTAACAAATCTGAATCTTTTGAAAAGTTCAAAGAATTTCAGATTGAGGTTCAAAATCAACTTGGCAAGACAATCAAAGCACTTCGATCAGATCGAGGAGGCGAGTATTTGAGCTATGAGTTTGAAGATCATCTCAAAGATTGTGGAATCGTTTCACAATTGACTCCACCTGGAACGCCTCAATGGAATGGCGTGTCCGAGAGGAGGAATCGGACCTTATTGAATATGGTTCGATCTATGATGAGTCAAACTAGTCTCCCAAAATCGTTTTGGGGATATGCCCTTGAGACAGCGGCTTTTTTGATAAACCGCTTACCTTCTAAATCGGTTCAAAAGACACCATATGAGATGTGGACCGGACAACCTCCGGTGTTATCTTTTATTAGAATTTGGGGATGTGATGTTTATGTTCGAAAAATGTTTTCGGATAAACTCGAACCCAAATCTGAAAAATGTTTATTTGTAGGATATCCTAAGGAAACTAAAGGATATTATTTCTACAATCCCGAGGAAAACAAGGTTTTCGTAGCTCGAAGAGGTACCTTCTTGGAGGAGGATTTTATATCTCAACGAGCTAGTGGGAGTAAAATTGATCTCGAAGAGGTTCGAGATTCAGAAATAAACATTGAACCGATGGATGTTGACCCGAATCCATCAATAGTTGAGGATGTCGAGCCAATAGCACAAGGTGCTCCTCGTAGGTCTAGTAGGACCCGGCTGGAACCAGTACGATATGGATTTATCGTGAATGATGAAGGCAACGTCGAACTCATAGATGATGAGCCGACAACCTACAAAGATGCTATGTTGAGCGAAGATTCCGACAAATGGCATGATGCCATGAAGTCCGAGATCCAATCCATGTATGATAATCAAGTTTGGAACTTGATTGATCCACCACCCTTGGTTAAACCCGTCGGGTGTAAGTGGGTTTTCAAGAAGAAAACCGACATGGATGGGAATGTGCATACTTACAAAGCACGGTTGGTAGCGAAAGGTTTCAAGCAAATTCATGGTGTTGACTATGATGAAACGTTTTCGCCGGTAGCCATGCTTAAGTCTATAAGGATTATTCTTGCCATAGCCGCATATTATGACTATGAGATATGGCAAATGGATGTTAAAACCGCTTTCCTTAACGGGAAATTATCGGAGGATGTGTACATGACACAACCCGAAGGTTTTATCGATCCAAAGAATCCTAATAGAGTATGCAAGCTTCAAAGGTCTATATATGGACTGAAACAAGCTTCTCGGAGTTGGAATATTCGTTTTGATGAAGTCATAAGCGAGTATGATTTTATCAAGAACGAAGAAGAACCTTGTGTATATAAGAAGGTTAGTGGGAGCCGCGTAGTATTTCTTGTTCTTTATGTGGACGATATATTAATCATAGGAAACGACATTCCGATGTTATCGGATGTTAAGAAGTATTTGAATACTCGTTTCGCTATGAAAGATTTAGGAGAGGCCGCCTATATTTTAGGCGTGAGGATCTATAGAGATAGATCCAAGAGACTCCTCGGCCTAAGTCAGAGTACGTACATCGACAAGGTGCTGAAAAGATTTTTCATGCAAAACTCTAAGAAAGGGTTTCTTCCCATGTCGAGTGGTATAAACTTTTCGAAAGCTCAATGTCCGACATCGAGCGAAGAGAAAAGTAACATGGATAAGGTTCCATACGCTTCGGCGGTTGGATCTATCATGTATGCCATGATCTGTACGAGACCTGACGTATCGTATGCATTGAGCGTCTTATCACGTTACCAATCGAATCCAGGTGATCCGCATTGGCAAGCCGTGAAAACTATCCTCAAGTACTTACGAAGAACTAAGGATCGGTTTTTAGTGTATGGTGGCAAGGATAATGGATTGGTTGTAACAGGTTACACTGATGCCAGTTTCCAAACATGTACCGATGATTTTCGATCACAAAGTGGGTACGTGTTTTGTTTGAATGGTGGCGCGGTTATATGGAAGAGTTCCAAACAACCGACAGTTGCTGACTCTACGACGGAAGCAGAATACATCGCGGCTTCAGAAGCCGCAAAGGAGGCGGTTTGGGTCAAGAAGTTCGTGACTGAACTTGGTGTCGTACCGAGCATCTCGGAACCCGTGGCTGTGTATTGTGACAACACTGGAGCAATAGCACAGGCCAAGGAACCGAGATCGCATCATCGCTCCAAACACATCTTGCGTAAATTTCACTTGATTCGTGAGATTTTACATAGGCAGGATGTTGTGATTTTGAAGATTGATACTGACGAGAATGTGGCAGATCCGTTTACGAAACCTCTTCCAATTGCGAAGCATGATCGTCATGCTAGAACTATAGGTTTGAGATACCTAGAGGAGGAAGTTGGTTTGTAGTTATCTAAAACAATAATTGTTATGATGAGTTATTTGTTGTAAACGATGTATCACCCAAGACTTTATGCTATATTAATGCAATTTCAAAAATTTTATATTTCATTTGCATTTATCTCTTATATGAAAACTTGTGCGTGGTTGTGTAATATGATTACACGAACCTTGATTTATAACTTGTGTGAGCGTCTACATGATACGTGATCATGCTAAGTAAAACCGTCACATTTCAAAAGTTATATTTCAAAAACGTCCCTAGTCATGATTAGGATACTTATGTGATAAGTATATCTATTATAAGATAATAGACTAGCATGTACACTAGCATATTCGCCGAGGTGATGATTATGTTTTGCTAATCATAGGACAAAGAGTTTGTCAAATCGGGAATATGGATATGCATTAGGCTATGCATATTGTGACTTGACCAAAAGTGCGATACCATGACATGGTTTAGTCATTGTAGATGGAATCGTAACGAATGGGGTCTTAGTTCTTCACACTTGAGATGATCATGGATCATTTTTTCGTGCGTAACATAACGCTTAGATATAATCTTCCACCATATGTAACAGGATGGTCATGGGATTATGATCGGGTATTATCTGAAACACGGAATTTGATGTGAGTCATCAAGATAGAAATTGTTCCTTTCGAGAGAAAGAGATATCCCTTAGGCCTATCGATGAATTGATCAACGAAATCTCTGGCCAGAGTCAATGATATTAAATTGTTAATATCGATTGTGTTTGTTGATTCAATTCGGTATCGAGACAATAAGTTTAGTCAATCAAATTATAAGGATGACTATTACCGTGCCTTTTGATTGACGGATATCGTGAACAAGAGAACTAAACACCACCGTTCGAGATGGGTATAAATGATCACAATCATTTTCGTTTTCAACGTGGGAAAGCTATGATGGATTTCTTCCTAGATCCCTCTCATGAGCCCGTAAACTTGGGCATAAGTTTGCTACCATTGCTTGATACGAACCTACGCGGTCACACATAGAGCTGTCTTATTTCGGGCTTAAATTTCAATCTATGAGGTTATGTGTACATGAGATGTACGCTAGTACTTTCTTTAGTTGGATCTTGAACTGAGTGGGAGACTGAAGGAAATACAGTTACAGATCAACTAGTTGAATGTACAAATGAGTGTAGACAAACATACGTGTTCGTCGGAACGATTGGATGCATAATAAGATTATGCAAATCTGGCAGAAATTACATGGTGCGTCATGACGCACAATAGAGTAATTCTGAGAAAGCCAATCTGTGAGTAGTGCGTCATGACGCAAGTTATCTTGCGTCATGACGGTACACATGAGTGGTGCGTCATGACGGACGTTATCGTGCGTCATGACGGTACACTGTGTAACGGCTATATCCAAGTAAATGTGACTTGTGCGTCATGACGCACCATATCGTGCGTCATGACGCACAGTGATCCGAATTCTGGATTAGCAGTTTCTGATACTCATTAATACACCATTAACTCTCAGATTAATATAAGAACTGTGGATTCTTCTTCCTCTCTCTCTCTGGCTGCCAGACCTAATTCTAGTAGAGAATAGAGAGAACTTGTGAGACAAGTTAGTGGAGAATAGAGATTAGATTTAAGCAAGCTTGCGGGAATTTTAGGGGAATTCGCCGCAACCGAAAGACGCGAGCTCGAGGTGGATACGAGTAGAGGAATCTCAACTGAGATTCTGGACTGTGATCTAACGAGAGCTAAGTCGAGCAAGGTCGAAGACGAATCGGATAAATTCCGGTTGTATACGACAAATAGGAGCTTCGAACAAGGTGTCGAATCACGCGGGCGTGGGACGTGTGTGTCGCCGGGATCGAAGCAAGCAGCAGCTAATAGAGTCAACCTGTCTCCGTGATCAATTTCACGCGGTATGATTCTCTATGAATTAAGCGTTAATTTCATAGGTTAGATGCATTTCATGATTCGTACTTTCGGGTCGTTGATGTGGTCCTCGGGATCGGGTCGGACCGGGCCTCACAATCCGCTGCGCGGGGCTCGGTAGTGACGCCGATACCCAACACTGTAGGGTATCGTCGTCACTACCGAGCCCCGCGCAGCGGATTGAGAGGCCCGGTCCGACCCGATCCCGAGGACCACGTCAACGACCCGAAAGTACGAATCATGTAAATGCAACTAAACCTATGAAATTAACTCTTAATTCATAGAGAAGCATACCACGTGAAATTAATCACGGTGAAGGGTTGATCCTCGCGTAGTTGCTTTGCTCTTTGCTTCAACTCCGGCAACACGCACGTCCCACGCCCGCGCGATTCGACACCTTGTTCGAAGCTCCAATTTGTCGTATACAACCGGATCACATCCAGTTCGTCATCCATCTTGCTCTAGCTTGATCACAATAGAGGATTTCAGATGAAATCCCTCTACCCGTATCCACCTTAAGCCTCGTCTTTCGGTTACGCGTGATTCCCCTAAAATCGCCGTAAACTTGCTTAAAACCTTCAATCTCTCTAATGGAGTTTTCTCTCTTTTCTTGTCTCACAAGACTTCTCTTCTCAGATCTGGAATTTCCAGAGAGAGAGAAGATCAACAATTGATCTTATATTAACACCATAATTAATGAGGAATTAATGAGTACAAAGAAAACTGCTAATCTGGAATTTGGATCACAGTCCGTCATGACGCACAGAATGGTGCGTCATGATGCACCAGTCACGTTTCCTAGAAACAGCATTTACTATTGGTCCGTCATGACTGACCATACAGTCCGTCATGACTGACCATACAGTCCATCATGACGCACCATATTGTGCGTCATGACTGACCATACTCACGGATTGGTACACAAAATTCCCTTTGGTCCGTCATGACTGACCAATCTGTCCGTCATGACTGACCATGTTATTTCTGTGTAATCTGACAGATTAACCTATTGGTCCGTCATGACTGACCAAACAGTCCGTCATGACTGACCATGTTATTTCTGTCAGATTTGCATAATCTTATTATGCATCCAATCGTATCGACGAATGCGTACGTTCGTCTATCCTCATGTGTGCAAGCTACTAGTTGATCTATAACTGTATTTCCTTCAGTCTCCCACTCAGTTCAAGATCCAACTAAAGAATGCACCAATGTACATCACATGTACACTTATCTTAGAGATTGAAATCAAGCCCGAAATAAGACAGCTCTATGTGTGACCGCGTAGGTTCGTATCAAGCAATGGTAGTAAACTTATTCCTAAGTTTACGAGCTCATGAGAGGGATCTAGGAAGAAATCCATCATAGATTTCCCACGTTGAAAACGAAAAATGATTGTGATCATTTATACCCATCTCGAATGGTGGTGTTTAGTTCTCTTGTTCGCGATATCCGTCAATCAAAAGGCATGGTAATAGTCATCCTTATATTTTGATTGACTATACTTAAATTTCGATACCGAATTGAATCAACAAATACAATCGATATTAACCATTAATATCATTGACTCTGGCCAGAGATTTCGTTGATCAATTCATCGATAGGCCTAAGGGATATCTCTTTCTCTCGAAAGGAACAATTTCTATCTTGATGACTCACATCAAATTTCGTGTTTCAGATAATACCCGATTATAATCCCATGACCATCCTGTTACAGATAGTGGAAGACTATACCTAAGCATCATGCTACGCACGGAAAACGATCCATGATCACCTCAAGTGTGAAGAACTAAGACCCCATTCGTTACGATTCCATCTACAATGACTAAACCATGTCATGGTATCGCACTTTTGGTCAAGTCACAATATGCATAACCTAATGCATATCCATATTCCCGATTTGACAAACTCTTTGTCCTATGATTAGCAAAACATAATCATCACCTCGGCGAATATGCTAGTGTACACGTTAGTCTATTATCTTATAATATATATACTTATCACATAAGTATCCTAATTGTGACTAGGGACGTTTTTGAAATATAACTTTTGAAATGTGACGGTTTTACTTAACATAATCACGTATTATGTAGACGCTCACACAAGTCATAATTCAAGGTTCGTGTAATCAAATTACACAACCTCGCACAAGTATTCATATAAGTTATAAATGCAATTAAAATTTTAAAATTTTGAAATGCACGAATATAGAGTAAGTATTGTTTGATGCAGCGTTTACACCTATAATCTCTGCTAGGATTATAATCTGCGATGACTATCGGTATTAGATAACTATACCTCAAATATATTCCTCCTCTAGGTATCTCTATACCTATAGTCTTTGCATGACATTCATGCTTAACTAAGAAGAAAGCAGTTTTTGTAAACGGTTCCGCTACGTTACCGTTAGTGTCAATTTTTGTTAGGTATCCAATACCTATTGAATATAAGTTTGGAGTGGTTATGTTATTTCAATTTCTTTTGGTTTGGGCTATTTCGTCCATCGAAATAGATTACCAAATAATCCTATTTCTTGGGACAATACCAAGTATGATCAACACCTTGATCCATAACTTTTCCATTTCGGCTTCGTAAGCCGTATTGAAATCTAATTCCATCATAAAATTTTCATCTTTAGTTGTTGTGAAACTCTTTCATACAACTTCAATTTTATTTAAGCAAAATATGTACACATTTCATAAATGTGTCGCATATTTGGAGAAATGCCATCGATATAACTTTTATCACCAATTCATCCTCCCCACCATTTTATATGAGAAATATAGTCTTAATCCTTTCTAAAAGGATATTATTTATTAATTTCAATACGAAACCAGATTTTAAATGTTGCATAACTATTATGCATATGTGAAGTATAATCATTATACAACCACATTAAATTATTCGATTGATAATTACGATACTTAACATGAACAATATTTAAAGATTAGTACATATCATGGCGTATTTGGAATATTCTATTGTCGAAACATAGATTATCCATTTTCCTACTTTTCTTTAACTCGATGTCGCACATCGATCCTCAGAAAAATTTCGCCATTCGACATTTGGGAAAAATCCGATACTGGATTTATGTACTGAAAACCATTATCAATATTTTGTCGATGTACATACTTCAATTCAGATCGAGGAATGTTAAATCTATCTCATAGATTTTTACGATTATCTCATAAGTTGTCTCGACAATCGTTTCCTACGAATAATATATCGTTCATATATTTTAATATAAGAAATGTATGTGGCTCCCACTAACCTTCATATCTACACAAAGCTTTTCTTTTGTTCTTGATAATATTATAACTAATTATAATTTTATCAAAATAAAATTCCAATTCCATGAATTATTCTTCAATCCATCATATGGATCGTTGAAATTTGTATACTTTTCTTGGATTCTTTTGATCGATAAAACCATTAGGTTGTGTCACATACACATCCTTTAATATTTCCTATTAAAGAATACGGTCTTGTCATCCATTTGTCAAAAATCATAGTCATACTATGTGAAATGACAAATATAATCCTAATGAATAAAGCGTGATCATTTGTGAAACCGTTTCTTCATGATCATATCATGAATTCGCAAATCTCATAAACATTCTTGCTTTGTAAGTATACATATTCCAATCCACTTTAGTTTTCACTTTGAAAACTCACTCACATTCTATGGGTCATACCCTAAGGAATGTTTAAATCAAGTTTTAAACTTGATGACATGCATGGATTCCATGGCACCATGCCATATGAAATTTTATCCTTTATAGCATCATTTTAGTCCATCGACTCGGCATGTATGAGTTCGATTCGTTTGTCACATTCTTTGATAAATTCATAATTTATTGATTCGTGACGTGTCTAAATTGATCTATAAAATCGCTTTGTGATCTTGACTTGGATTCATCAACTTTTGATGAAATTCCAATCATATTCATCGGTTCAATATTCCATTCGAGTCTCGAACCTTTCGAGATCGATTCATCTCCCACTAGCCCTCATAGATATAAGTGACATTAAGTTTCAAACTTATGCACATTAAGTCCTCCTCTAAGAAGGTATCTCTTCGAACTATGAAAATCTAATTCTCATTGGGATTTAATAAATGGTATCCTTTAGTTTCTTTAAGAATACTCAATGGATGAACATATCAAGATTTGAGATTTAGTTTATCCAAAACCAGTTTTCGAATTCAAATCTCCAAATCTTACAAAAGATAACATCGGAAGTTTTCATTAACATTGAACTATACGTGCCCGACTTTGGCCTGAAACCACGTTAATCCTCAATTTAATTTATTTCCTATCCATATCATATATGGGGTCTTTTGCACCGACTTAGAAGGTATGTGATTAACCTTGGTCTTAAGGGTAAATTTTCAAATCTTATTTGAAATATTAGATTTTGATTTATCATCTATCAAACAAATGTCCAACAAAGTTTGATTCCTCCTCTCGGACACATTAATCTACATTGATGTTCCGAATGAAAACAACTATGAAACTTTTTCATAAATTTTCTAGATGATTATCATACTCATAGCTTAAAAATGCTCGTCTCTTCGATCTTATCGAAAAACTTTGATTTTCTTGCTTAGTTGACTTCGTATTTCATTTCGAAACGTTTTTGAACTATTCAAAATTATGTTTCAAACGCATTAAATAGATATCTTTATATCTACAATAATCGTTGGTAAATATAATGAAATATTTGTAGCCTCATCTCGCCTCAGAACTTACTTATTTACCTACATTCAAAATGTTTGGTTTTTGGTAAGTCTTTGACCGTTTTTCCAACTTTTGGAATGACACTTTTGTCATCTTGATTACTAAACAAGTCTTGTAATTGTCATGCGAATCTTATTCGAATGAAACTAGTATTCCATCCATTGGATTCTAGTAATGTGTATCTCATACACGTAGTCGAGATGATAATGTCAAAAGAAGCTATTACTATCAACATTTAGATTAACCCTCCTCGGATTTAACCTTTCTTTTGATATTGGGACAACAACTTGCCCAAATATCCTTGATTGAGACAACATTTGTCTTAATCGCCCTTAGACTCTTATTTATTATAATTCTTCAAACTCCTTTGAAGATCCACGTCTATGCATGTCAACATCTGACATACAATATTATTTGACTCCTTCTCAAGTTTGTCAAATTCCGGCTTTCTCTAAAGCCTCGTGAATGTGAATCGGTTCCACACATTTCGTGTCCAACACGTAACTCTTGCACTCTTGCCTAAGAACCATTCTTAGGATATGATGTTAATCAAGGTAGTTCCGTTTCACAAACTTTTCTTTCTCTAATATCGATCATATCGATATGATATTGGTGTTGCTTAAAATTATTATTCTACATGAATTACGAAATTGACAACTAACCGTGCGTACTTATTCTATATGCTTATATGATATGAAATATGTTACTTTTATCAAATCAATAACCCTAATATTGATTCGGGATTCTAAATCCAATAACACTTCAAGACCCATATTTCATGATCCTCCCACAAGTGACTTTGGCCGACAAATGGGATCTCACTATTTAGGTAGGATAAATCCAATCACATCCAATGCGACTCTTGACCCTTTATAGAATTTCGGTATCGAACCATATCATATATGATCAGAATTCCGTTTGTGCATCCTAACTATGCCCCGAACCCCAATCGGATTGGCTTGGACGGTTAAGTCACAACCGTGCTCACATATCGCTCAATTGAACTACAAATGCGCCCGACTTTGGCCTGAACCCGCATTTGTCCTCAATTAACGCTTGCCTCTCACGTTGATACATACAACATTGCACGCCCGACTTTGGCCTGAAACCGTGCAAAGTGTAATGACCAACCTCGGAGGTTGTGGACATGGAAGGCATTTCATGACTTAAATATTACTTAGGGATTTTATGACATAATCTAATTATATCATTAAATAGGTTTAATCATGACGAATGACTTATATGAACATAATTATTAATTATTAGAACCAATATAAAAATTTTCCAGAAAAATTACACTGTCCGTCGTGACTGACACATGGTCCGTCACGACGCATGTATACAGTCCGTCATGATGCACAGAATGGTGCGTCATGACTGACCATGCCCATATTAAAATTTTCAGAAAAAAATTTTACACTGTCCGTCATGACTGACAGTTGGTCCGTCATGACTGACCATGTCCAATATTTCTCCTGATTTGGACTTACTTTGACTTCTGTCATGACACACAAAACAGTGCATCACGACGGACTTCACTTGTCCGTCATAACGCCAGAAGGTGCGTCATGACGGACTATACAAAACAATTTTGTTGTCCAATCCAGGGGCTAATTCGTGTTATGTCCGTCACGACTGACCAAATGGTCCGTCGTGACGGAACTAGTTAATACAGTTCGTCATGACGCACAACTTGGTGCGTCATGACGCACCATGTAATTTCTGCCAGATTTGCATAATCTTATTATGCATCCAATCGTTCCGACGAACACGTATGTTTGTCTACACTCATTTGTACATTCAACTAGTTGATCTGTAACTGTATTTCCTTCAGTCTCCCACTCAGTTCAAGATCCAACTAAAGAAAGTACTAGCGTACATCTCATGTACACATAACCTCAGAGATTGAAATTTAAGCCCGAAATAAGACAGCTCTATGTGTGACCGCGTAGGTTCGTATCAAGCAATGGTAGCAAACTTATGCCCAAGTTTACGGGCTCATGAGAGGGATCTAGGAAGAAATCCATCATAGCTTTCCCACGTTGAAAACGAAAATGATTGTGATCATTTATACCCATCTCGAACGGTGGTGTTTAGTTCTCTTGTTCACGATATCCGTCAATCAAAAGGAACGGTAATAGTCATCCTTATAATTTGATTGACTAAACTTATTGTCTCGATACCGAATTGAATCAACAAACACAATCGATATTAACAATTTAATATCATTGACTCTGGCCAGAGATTTCGTTGATCAATTCATCGATAGGCCTAAGGGATATCTCTTTCTCTCGAAAGGAACAATTTCTATCTTGATGACTCACATCAAATTCCGTGTTTCAGATAATACTCGATCATAATCCCATGACCATCCTGTTACATATATGGTGGAAGATTATATCTAAGCGTTATGTTACGCACGAAAAAATGATCCATGATCATCTCAAGTGTGAAGAACTAAGACCCCATTCGTTACGATTCCATCTACAATGACTAAACCATGTCATGGTATCGCACTTTTGGTCAAGTCACAATATGCATAGCCTAATGCATATCCATATTCCCGATTTGACAAACTCTTTGTCCTATGATTAGCAAAACATAATCATCACCTCGGCGAATATGCTAGTGTACATGTTAGTCTATTATCTTATAATAGATATACTTATCACATAAGTATCCTAATCATGACTAGGGACGTTTTTGAAATATAACTTTTGAAATGTGACGGTTTTACTTAGCATGATCACGTATCATGTAGACGCTCACACAAGTTATAAATCAAGGTTCGTGTAATCATATTACACAACCACGCACAAGTTTTCATATAAGAGATAAATGCAAATGAAATATAAAATTTTTGAAATTGCATTAATATAGCATAAAGTCTTGGGTGATACATCGTTTACAACAAATAACTCATCATAACAATTATTGTTTTAGATAACTACAAACCAACTTCCTCCTCTAGGTATCTCAAACCTATAGTTCTAGCATGACGATCATGCTTCGCAATTGGAAGAGGTTTCGTAAACGGATCTGCCACATTCTCGTCAGTATCAATCTTCAAAATCACAACATCCTGCCTATGTAAAATCTCACGAATCAAGTGAAATTTACGCAAGATGTGTTTGGAGCGATGATGCGATCTCGGTTCCTTGGCCTGTGCTATTGCTCCAGTGTTGTCACAATACACAGCCACGGGTTCCGAGATGCTCGGTACGACACCAAGTTCAGTCACGAACTTCTTGACCCAAACCGCCTCCTTTGCGGCTTCTGAAGCCGCGATGTATTCTGCTTCCGTCGTAGAGTCAGCAACTGTCGGTTGTTTGGAACTCTTCCATATAACCGCGCCACCATTCAAACAAAACACGTACCCACTTTGTGATCGAAAATCATCGGTACATGTTTGGAAACTGGCATCAGTGTAACCTGTTACAACCAATCCATTATCCTTGCCACCATACACTAAAAACTGATCCTTAGTTCTTCGTAAGTACTTGAGGATAGTTTTCACGGCTTGCCAATGCGGATCACCTGGATTCGATTGGTAACGTGATAAGACGCTCAATGCATACGATACGTCAGGTCTCGTACAGATCATGGCATACATGATAGATCCAACCGCCGAAGCGTATGGAACCTTATCCATGTTACTTTTCTCTTCGCTCGATGTCGGACATTGAGCTTTCGAAAAGTTTATACCACTCGACATGGGAAGAAACCCTTTCTTAGAGTTTTGCATGAAAAATCTTTTCAGCACCTTGTCGATGTACGTACTCTGACTTAGGCCGAGGAGTCTCTTGGATCTATCTCTATAGATCCTCACGCCTAAAATATAGGCGGCCTCTCCTAAATCTTTCATAGCGAAACGAGTATTCAAATACTTCTTAACATCCGATAACATCGGAATGTCGTTTCCTATGATTAATATATCGTCCACATAAAGAACAAGAAATACTACGCGGCTCCCACTAACCTTCTTATATACACAAGGTTCTTCTTCGTTCTTGATAAAATCATACTCGCTTATGACTTCATCAAAACGAATATTCCAACTCCGAGAAGCTTGTTTCAGTCCATATATAGACCTTTGAAGCTTGCATACTCTATTAGGATTCTTTGGATCGATAAAACCTTCGGGTTGTGTCATGTACACATCCTCCGATAATTTCCCGTTAAGGAAAGCGGTTTTAACATCCATTTGCCATATCTCATAGTCATAATATGCGGCTATGGCAAGAATAATCCTTATAGACTTAAGCATGGCTACCGGCGAAAACGTTTCATCATAGTCAACACCATGAATTTGCTTGAAACCTTTCGCTACCAACCGTGCTTTGTAAGTATGCACATTCCCATCCATGTCGGTTTTCTTCTTGAAAACCCACTTACACCCGACGGGTTTAACCAAGGGTGGTGGATCAATCAAGTTCCAAACTTGATTATCATACATGGATTGGATCTCGGACTTCATGGCATCATGCCATTTGTCGGAATCTTCGCTCAACATAGCATCTTTGTAGGTTGTCGGCTCATCATCTATGAGTTCGACGTTGCCTTCATCAGTCACGATAAATCCATATCGTACTGGTTCCAGCCGGGTCCTACTAGACCTACGAGGAGCACCTTGTGCTATTGGCTCGACATCCTCAACTATTGATGGATTCGGGTCAACATCCATCGGTTCAATGTTTATTTCTGAATCTCGAACCTCTTCGAGATCAATTTTACTCCCACTAGCTCGTTGAGATATAAAATCCTCCTCCAAGAAGGTACCTCTTCGAGCTACGAAAACCTTGTTTTCCTCGGGATTGTAGAAATAATATCCTTTAGTTTCCTTAGGATATCCTACAAATAAACATTTTTCAGATTTGGGTTCGAGTTTATCCGAAAACATTTTTCGAACATAAACATCACATCCCCAAATTCTAATAAAAGATAACACCGGAGGTTGTCCGGTCCACATCTCATATGGTGTCTTTTGAACCGATTTAGAAGGTAAGCGGTTTATCAAAAAAGCCGCTGTCTCAAGGGCATATCCCCAAAACGATTTTGGGAGACTAGTTTGACTCATCATAGATCGAACCATATTCAATAAGGTCCGATTCCTCCTCTCGGACACGCCATTCCATTGAGGCGTTCCAGGTGGAGTCAATTGTGAAACGATTCCACAATCTTTGAGATGATCTTCAAACTCATAGCTCAAATACTCGCCTCCTCGATCTGATCGAAGTGCTTTGATTGTCTTGCCAAGTTGATTTTGAACCTCATTCTGAAATTCTTTGAACTTTTCAAAAGATTCAGATTTGTTACGCATTAAGTAGATATACCCATATCTACTAAAATCATCCGTAAACGTTATGAAGTATCGATAACCTCCTCTTGCCTCGGTACTCATTGGACCACATACATCATAATGTATAAGTTCCAATAGTTCCTTGGACCTTTCTCCAACTTTTGAGAATGGTGCTTTTGTCATCTTGCCAAGTAAACAAGATTCGCATTGTCCATATGAATCAAATTCAAATGAATCCAAAAGTCCATCCTTATGGAGTTTTGAGATGCGCTTCTCGTTTATATGGCCAAGTCGACAATGCCAAAAGTAAGTTTTACTATCAACTTTAGGTTTAATCCGATTCGTGTTTATATTATAGATTGATTTATCATTTGTGTAATTCATATCTAAAATGTAAAGACCATTTTCTAATAGAACATTTCCATAGAATAAATTATCCTTACAAATAGAAAATTCATTATTCTTAATAATAAATTCATAACCATCATTAGCTAGTCTAGACACACTAATAATGTTCTTACACAAACTTGGAACAAAATAACAATTATTTAGTTCTAAAATAAATCCACTCGGTAAAGTAATAAAAATATCTCCGACGGCCAATGCAGCAACGCTTGCTCCATTCCCTACTCGAAAATCCACTTCACCGCGTGTTAACTTCCTTCTATTTTGAAGAACCTGCATATTTCGACAAATATGAGTTCCACAACCGGTATCTAATACCCAATTGTCCAAAATTGAAATGTTAACATCTATAATAGTCATACCTGCGGTTCCGGCTTCCAAAGCCTTTCCCTTGCTTTTCTTCACCTCCTCGAGGTAAATCTTGCAATTTCTCTTCCAATGCCCAGTCTTTTTGCAATGGAAGCAGGTGACATCCTCAGATTTCTCCTTTCCTTTAGTCTTCGGTTTGGACAACGACTTGCCCGCACCGCCCTTGGACTTTTGTTTCTTACGAATCCCACCTTGAATCATGAGGACATCCCTAGCAACTCTTGCTTTGGGTTCCCCCGATGCCTTAAGCATCTCCGACTCAAAGTTCTTGAGCATCCCATGGAGCTCGGGAATCGTCTTGTTCATCGAATGCATATGATAGTTCGTTACGAAAGTTGAAAAAATCGGTGGCAATGCACATAAGATCAAATCTTGTTGCATTATTGGTGACACCTTTTCTCCCAATTTCTCGAGACGATCAATCAATGATTGTACCTTTAACACGTGAGTGCTAACCGAAGATCCGTTAGGCATCTTACAGTTAACCAACTCCTTTAACGTATTGAACCTTTCAATGCGTTCTTGCTCTTGGAACATTTCCTTGAGCGTGGCGTTAATTTCGTACGCATCCGAATCCTCGAACTGCTTCTGCAAGTTCGCGTCCATACATGCCAACATGAGGCACGTCACGTCATTTGACTCCTTCTTAAGTTTGTCAAATGCCGCCTTTTCTTCGGGCGAAGCGTTCTCGTCGGGAGTAACCATCTTCGTGTCTAACACGTGACTTTTGCACTCTTGCCTAAGAACAATTCTTAGGTTACGGTGCCAGTCAAGATAGTTCTTGCCGACTAGCTTCTCCCTCTCCAATACCGATCTAATCGACATTGAGTTGGTGTTGCTTGATGTCATGATTGCTACAACGAAAAATACTTTAAAATGAGATTGATACTGATATGTGCGAACTTATGCTATATGCTTATATGATGATATGAAATATGTTACTTTTATCAAATCAATAACCCTAATATTGATTCGGGATTCTAAATCCAATAACACTTCAAGACCCATATTTCATGATCCTCCCACAAGTGACTTTGGCCGACAAATGGGATCGCACTATTTAGGTAGGATAAATCCAATCGCATCCAATACGACTCTTGACCTTTTATAGGATTTCGGTATCGAACCATATCATATATGATTCAAATTCCGTTTGTGCATCCTAACTATGCCCCGAACCCCAATCGGATTGGCTTGGACGGTTAATTCACAACCATGATCACATATCGTTCAATTGAACTACAAATGCGCCCGACTTTGGCCTGAACCCGCATTTCTCCCCAATTAACGCTTGCCTCTCACGTTGATACATACAACAATGCACACCCGACTTTGGCCTGAAACCGTGCAAGGTGTGATGACCAACCTCGGAGGTTGTGAACATGGAAGGCATTTCATGACTTAAGTATTATGCAGGGATTTATGTGATATAATCTAATTATATCAATAAGCAAGTATATCATGATGAATGAACATAATTAATAATGATTAGAACCACAATTAAATAAATCAAGAAAAATTACACTGTGCGTCACGACGCAACATAACGTCCGTCATGACGCACCGTACTAAAATGGACTTCCATTGACTTCCGTCATGACGCAACATAACGTGCGTCACGACGGACTTCACAGGTCCGTCATGACGCCAGACAGTGCGTCACGACGGACCATACAAAACAATTTTGTTGTCTATTCCAGAAACTATTTCAGGTTCCTCCGTCATGACGGTTGGTTACTACCGTCACGACGGACCGTGTTCTTCCGTCATGATGCCAGACGGTGCGTCATGACGGACTGTACAAAACCATTTTGTCCAGATTTCCAGAAACTTTTTGTGGTTCTTCCGTCATGATGGTTGGTTATACCGTCACGACGGACTGTTCTGGTCCGTCATGACGCCAGAGGGTGCGTCATGACGCACTGAACAAAACCATTTTGTTCAGTTTGCCAGAAACTTTTTGGACTTCTACCGTCACGACGCACCAAACGGTCCGTCATGATGGTACGCATTTACACAGTGCGTCATGACGCACAACTTTTGTGCGTCACGACGGACTGAGTAACGCCTCAGATCCAACTCTTGGATTTCCCGTGTGCGTCATGACGCACCATATCGTGCGTCATGACGCACCAGACCTGAAATTCAGTTTTATTTTGTAATTTTAACAGATTTTAATCGTTTCAAAAACGATTAATCATGAACAATTCATGATTACTTCTAGATTCTTTTGATCATCTCATGATCAAATACTAGTAAGATTTCTATGGTCCTAATTTTACAACTACATGATTATGTCCTAAAATTCTACATGAAATTCCGAATAACACTTATTCGAAATCGATTCGACGATCGAATCGTGACGATCGCTCTGATACCACTGTTGGGTATCGGCGTCACTACCGAGCCCCGCGCAGCGGATTGTGAGGCCCGGTCCGACCCGATCCCGAGGACCACATCAACGACCCGAAAGTACGAATCATGAAATGCATCTAGCCTATGAAATTAACGCTTAATTTATAGAGAATCATACCGCGTGAAATTGATCACGGAGACAGGTTGACTCTATTAGCTGCTGCTTGCTTCGCTCTTTGCTTCGATCCCGGCGACACACACGTCCCACTCCCGCGTGATTCGACACCTTGTTCGAAGCTCCTATTTGTCGTATACAACCGGAATTTATCCGATTCGTCTTCGACCTTGCTCGACTTAGCTCTCGTTAGATCACAGTCCAGAATCTCAGTTGAGATTCCTCTACTCGTATCCACCTCGAGCTCGCGTCTTTCGGTTGCGGCGAATTCCCCTAAAATTCCCGCAAGCTTGCTTAAATCTAATCTCTATTCTCCACTAACTTGTCTCACAAGTTCTCTCTATTCTCTACTAGAATTAGGTCTGGCAGCCAGAGAGAGAGAGGAAGAAGAATCCACAGATCTTATATTAATCTGAGAGTTAATGGTGATTAATCGGATTTATACGGATTTGTAATTTTACATAATTTTTGTCATTTTTTTAATTTTTATATATTATAATTTGTGCTATATTTTTTTATACTAAAAATAATGTATATTGATTTATTTAAAATAACATCCAAACAAATCATAACATTAAATCTACATATTAATTTATTTAAAACAACGTCCAAACAAATTATAACATGAAATTTACAAAATAACATTAATACAAATTCAAATAAATCACAAAATAAAATTACTAAAAATAGAAATAAGAAAGGAAATGGGTTGTGGGTTTTTTTTTTTTTTAAAAAAAAGAATTAGTATATAATCAATGTACCTAACTTATCGGTTCTTTGTTTATAATGTTGAATATAAGTAATTTATAAATCATATTTCGAAACTCGTAGCATAGCGCGACTATTAAATTAGTATATAATTAAAGTACATATGCATTAACAATTCTGAATAAATTTCAATTAATTGTTAATGAAATGTCGTTTTGTTAAAAATCATGTTAATTAGTCATCAATTAATTCTTAATTGGTGATATAAAAAATATGATGGGAAAATGAGTGGCACCCCATAATTTTACATTACTTCACGTTCTTGTAGAGCAAAATACAAGACAAGGCAATGGTCCCTATCCTGAGAAGAAGTGATATGTATACAAACGTGACGGGCATTGACATTTTTTTATTTGAGATGTTATAACACATTTTTTTCAAAAAAAAAGATTATTATCAAAATTTGCTTCCTCATTTATAAACAAAAATGCTATACATAATTTCCTACATCTTTACAAAGAAGGCGTACTAATGTTAAGTAGTAAAACTCTCAATTTTAACAAACTTCTAAGCACTCGATCGCTACGATCCTCTACATTTTCCATACACCCTTCTAATTCTTCCAAGTCCTCACAAACCCCAATTTTGCTGGCAGAATTAAAAGTACTCAATTTCTTGAATAACTGCAAAGAACTAGTATTCTTCGTCAACGAAAATGATACTGACATCAGCACGATGCCGGTAAAGACAGCCATAGAGGCTGTTGACGTGGCACTGATCGCTTCGATCACGACCCCAATAATCCCAATAACAGGCCTACACTTTGTCATGCCTTTTAAACTAGAGGCAAGTCGAGAAATCTCCTTCTCGACACACCTTAGTGATCGTAGGCATGCAGCCAAGGAGATTTTATCTCCTCTTCGCATTGCAGATCGAAGCTCTGATTGGTTTTGTTTTAGATTCACCATTGCCGAACGGAACGAGCCGTACACATCAGCCAAGAGAAGGAAATCATCAAGAAACCCTTCGGTTGAAGATGATCGAATTAGGGTTTCTTGAATCTGAGATAGGCGCAAAAACTCTTCAAGGGCGGTTTGGAGCAATTCAATGTGGGTTAGACCAGATTCGAATCTGGCCATCGAGACATCTTTGTTAGCGGTCCAAGTTTGAATTGCCCGAATTTGTTCCTCGAGATGGGCGATGGAAGGGTGAGAAGGGCAAGGGAGACTCGCTGATCGAATGTGATACGAGGCGTGGCTGTTATTTCTGTGATTTGGGCTGAGAGCTGAGATGTAACGTGCAAATTCGGTCACCATTTTTTATTCTTTTGAAGATGTATATTGTATTTGGTTGTGGCTTTGAGATTTTGGATGAGACGTGAGTTTATAATGGGGGAGCTAGGGGGAGGACACTTATATTTCAAATTTCAAATTTGATATATTTGAGAGAGAGAGAATGTGATGTGGCACTTGATGTTATGTGAGCAATTAATCATAGGAGCATTAAATACCACCACGTACCCTTTACTTAGCTGTTCTTCTTAATCATGCATGCACAATGATCAAAATTAATATTCCACGTCTCTTTGTTTCAAGGATCGACGGGCATGAAATAAAGTTCCAAGAGATTTTGGACATGCAAATCTATAATTTCCCTTTTATATTAGTGTCCAGATTCCAATATATCTCCTCAATCTCGATAATGAGTGCATTGTAAGTTTGTAACAATCCCTGTTCTTCACTCGAAATCCACGTGTTTCTCTTACTGCTTGCCGCCAACCGAACATGGTGGATTTTGCGATCTTTGTAATGCCTATACTTTATTCTTTTCTGAAGAGGAAAAGAAAATGGTGGTTAAATTGAAAATTAAAAAAAAAATTGAGATTAATTAAGAGTAGTTCTGCTCGACTAAAAACTGGATGATTGATGAAGTACCTAAAAAAGAAGTTCATTCTTAATTTCTTATTTAGGGTTAATATTATTGAAATTAGTCCATTATGGTTTATTAATCTTTGTGGATTTATTATGCTGTCAATTAATTTAGTGGGTTCATATATGAATTTACTTTCGAGGACAAAATGGACAATTGGATCCATATTCATTATTTTAAAGTGAATTGGAGGTTGATTGAATGACTATTTTCAATTGTAATTTTCACAACTGAGGGTTACTTTCAAGAAAATTAGTTATGTTTTAATTTAAAAAATGGAGCTTTAGGGGTGGAATAATTAAAAATTTACAATTATGTTAGGTTGGAATTACTTCTCGATGATTATTACATCTACTTTTTTTATTCTACAATTAATTTTATTATTATTTCTTGACTGAATTTATTGTTATAGGTCAACCTGACAGCTTGGGGTTCCATGTTGGTTTATGTGGCACCTCAAGTAAGATGATATATCAAGTTATGAATTAATTTTGAGATATTTGTAAATAAGTCATGTATTATTCTTGGTTTTAAATTTAATAAGATGGAAGAAGCAAATAATCAATTGATTATGGAATATGCAATTAAAAGGTATGTTAAAAAAATCACAAATTCGCTAATTATATTACTAAAAAAATACTTCTTTATTTTCATCTTGTTCGTTCAGTTTGTTTTGTAGGGACATTAAGAATCCCTATTTAAACAATAATTTCTCTCTTGATGTTTATGCTGTTTTGCGATCGAATACAAAAAAATCATCAGGTTAAATTTTTTTCCAAATTTTTGAATTTGAACTTCTGTTTTAAATGCCCTTATAAGTGGTTGTTTGTTTTAGGATTTTCTCCATCGATGGGGAGATGAACATTCACAGTATCACACTGATTTTCATGAATTCGAGGGCTTTTTCTCTCTCACTCTATTTATGTTATTATATTATTGTAGCAAATTGGATGCGGAAATTTTAACCAAGTAATTAAGGTATTGAAGAGAACGAATAGTTTTTTTTGAATTGCAACTAAACTTATAGTTGCATGATATATATTAAGCAAATGAATTACATAATATTACATTGCTTAGAAAAAAAAATAAAAAATAAAAAAAATGAAATAGAAAGTAAAAATTGGGCTCATTGCAACTTGCACCATGGCCCAATTAAAACAATCCTAAGAAAAAGAAAGAAAACATTGCTAGGGTTTGTCGCCAACAATGGCGGCCGCCGCCTTCTTCCTCTTGGTTTTGCATAGTCGTCGGCCGCCGCCGCTAGCTTACCCTTGTACACCATCGTTATCGATTGTTCTTCTTGAATTACGGTGCATTTCAATCCATCACCATGAATGTAGCCTCGAGATTAGGAATGAAATTCGGGTATTGTCATGGCTGATACGAGCTCTTCGTCTTCGTTGCATGACATTTACCTCTCATTTGCTGTTGTTGCCGTATCCAAAAAAATGACCTTCTTGTCGTCGTTGCCGTGGCCTAAACGATCTTCATCGTTTTTTATTTATTTGGTCGCTGTGTGGAGCACTATCTTAGAAATGGTAGTCTCGTCTTGGCCTTGACCTTTGAAGTGGATGTGGGTGACGAAGCCCAAGAATGAAGCTCCAATTGTGGAACTCAAAAATGGAGCTTCATGGTTGTGAGGAGGGTTAGGCTTCAGTTTGGGTGGGTTTGAGTAAAGGTTGAGAAGAGGGGAGGGGAGAGGAGGGGAGGAGGGGAGGGGGAGTGGAGGCGGCTAGAGTTTGCCCCTCCCCCCAAGCTTTCTGTCTTTCCTTCTTTCCAAGAAGGGAGAGAAGATCAATTCTATTATTTCGAAGTTAAGAGAACGAATAGTTGTTTCTTTGCCGTTAGGGGTGGACAAATGGTTTGATTTATTTGGGAACCGAACCGATCCGGTCGAATTCGGTTTAATCGGTTCGGTTTTTCGGTTCATTCGGTTCGATTCGGTTCGGTTCAAAAATTGATATTATTCGGTTTATTCGGTTCGGTTCGGTTTTGGTATTTTTAAAACCGATTAAATCGAACCGACCGAATTAATATTATTTTTCATGTTTTTATTATGTATATTTAAAAAAATTAATATTTCATATTGTAAAATTATTAATAATATAATTATATTTTATATGATTTATTTTTATATTTTTTTTTGCTAAATAGAATTTGAATTTTATCATTATGAAACTTCTTATTGGGTTCAACCGAACAAACCCAAAATAAATTCGGTTTAATCGATTCGGTTTTAAATCGGTTCAAATTTTATTCGGTTCGGTTTGGTTTGAATCTAGTTCGGTTCGGTTTGATTCGGTTTGGTCTTAATCGGTTTGGTTCGGTTCGATTCAACCGAATGCCCACCCTATTTGCCGTGAAACATAACATCCAACTATTACATAATATAATTGAAAGATAAATTTTAACTTATTAAAATCAATGTACCTAAGTACACAAGGTTAAATTAATAATTTACAAAAAGTATGCATAAGTTATAAATTACGAATTTACAAAATTATACATCACAATTTCATATTAAAGTGGTCCATGTCATAATTTTGGATTTTACTCTGACATACATGATAATGTTAGATTTTCTAAAAACATGCGGCACAATTTCAAATTGGATAATTATATCATGCCCCTCAAATTCTTCCAACACTTCTATATCATCAATTAACAACCAATTAACATGATAATTAACAAAAAGACATTCCATTAACGGTTAATTGATATATAATTAAAGTACATATGAATTAATAATTCTTAATCAATATCAACTAATCGTTATTGGAGTGTCTTTTTGTCAGTTACATTCTTAATTAATTGTTAATTGGTGATATAAATGTTGTTGGGGAAATTTGAGGGGCATCATATATGGCCTCTTTCAAATTTTATAGTAGCATATATGATATTGTTTATAATGTTGAATATAAGTAATTTATAAATCATATTTCAAAACTCGTAGCATAGCGCGAGTATTAAATTAGTATATAATTAAAGTACATATACATTAACAATTCTGAATCAATGTCAATTAATTATTAATGGAATGTCGTTTTATTAATAACCATGTTAACTGGTCATCAATTAATTTTTAATTGATGATATAAAAAATATGATGGGAAAATGAGTGGCACCCCAGAATTTTACATGACTTCACGTTCTTGTAGAGCAAAATACAAGACAAGGCAATGTAGGGATGTCAATGGGGTGGGGAATCCCCATCCCCGTGGGGGACCCGACCCGAATGGGACGGGGAATCCCCGATTACTTGCCCCGCGGGGTGGGGATGGGGTGACGAGTTTGCCCCGGATGCGGGGATGGGGTGGGTATGGGGATATATAGCCCCGCCCCATGGGTTATCCTGCCCCTTGCCCCAAGGGTTATCCCGTCACATGCGTCATGGAGTCCCGAATTTAAAATTATAAATATATTTCTAAATTATAAATTGTTAGTTCAAAAAATTCTAAAACTGTACTTGTCCTTTTAAAAAATTATAAATTATATCTTGTCCTTTAAAAATTTACTTTGTATCTTTTTACCTTCCATATTATTGATAATTTCTATATTATCAATTTTTCAATTTACATTATTTATGTTTTTTTTCTCTATTGACTTTGCTCATAAACCCTAACATCCCTAATTCTAATTAGTTTACAGTTTTCTTCTAAATTATTTTGAATTGGAATTTGGATAAATACCCTAATTAGTTTCCAGTTTTCTTCTAAATTATTTTGAATTGGAATTTGGATAAATATAGATATGACTAAGTTGTTTGGATGTCAACTTTTCTTTTTATGTTCTAGGATTTGAGTAAAATTTTCAAAAGACATTTATATCTTAGGATTTGAGTAATATTTGTATTAAATTTGCATGACATATTGAATGGTTTAAAAAATGAGATTTGGTTGTTATTTTTTATGTTTCTTTGAATTGTAATTTCTATGATATTTTAGATTCGAGTAATTATTTTTAAGTATTAAATAAAATAAATTTTTGATTTTTATGTCAATTTGGCGGGTCATGGGGTTCCCAACGGGGACGGGAATCCCCGCGGGGCGGGGATGGGGCATAAAATTTGCCCGGGAATTAAACGGGATTTGGGGCGGGGAATCCCCGCAAAAAACGGGGTGGGTATGGGGAGTACTTGCCCCCCCCCCCCCCCCCCCCCCCATTGACATCCCTAAGGCAATGGTCCCTATCCTGAGAAGAAGTGATATGTATACAAACGTGACGGGCATTGACATTTTTTTATTTGAGATGTTATAACACATTTTTTTAAAAAAAAAAGATTATTATCAAAATTTGCTTCCTCATTTATAAACAAAAATGCTATACATAATTTCCTACATCTTTACAAAGAAGGCGTACTAATGTTAAGTAGTAAAACTCTCAATTTTAACAAACTTCTAAGCACTCGATCGCTACGATCCTCTACATTTTCCATACACCCTTCTAATTCTTCCAAGTCTTCACAAACCCCAATTTTGCTGGCAGAATTAAAAGTACTCAATTTCTTGAATAACTGCAAAGAACTAGTATTCTTCGTCAACGAAAACGATACTGACATCAGCACGATGCCGGTAAAGACAGCCATAGAGGCTGCTGACGTGGCACGGATCGCTTCGATCACGACCCCAATAATCCCAATAACAGGCCTACACTTTGTCATGCCTTTTAAACTAGAGGCAAGTCGAGAAATCTCCTTCTCGACACACCTTAGTGATCGTAGGCATGCAGCCAAGGAGATTTTATCTCCTCTTCGCATTGCAGATCGAAGCTCCGATTGGTTTTGTTTTAGATTCACCATTGCCGAACGGAACGAGCCGTACACATCAGCCAAGAGAAGGAAATCATCGAGAAACCCTTCGGTTGAAGATGATCGAATTAGGTTTTCTTGAATCTGAGATAGGCGCAAAAACTCTTCAAGGGCGGTTTGGAGCAATTCAATGTGGGTTAGACCAGACTCGATTCTGGCCATCGAGACATCTTTCTTAGCGGTCCAAGATCGAATTGCCCGGTATTGTTCCTCGAGATGGGCGATGGAAGGGTGAGAAGGGCAAGGGAGACTCACTGATCGAATGTGATACGAGGCGTGGCTGTTATTTCTGTGATTTGGGCTGAGAGCTGAGATGTAACGTGCAAATTCGGTCACCATTTTGATTCTTTTGAAGATATATGTTGTGTTTGGTTGTGGCTTTGAGATTTTGGATGAGACGTGAGTTGATAATGGGGGAGCTAGGGGGACGACACTTATATTTCAAATTTCAAATTTGATATAAGTGAGAGAGAGAGAATGTGATGTGGCACTTGATGTTAGGAGAGCAATTAATCATAGAAGCATAAAATACCACCACGTACCATGGTTCTGAATATCGGACTCGGACTCGGACTCGGTTGGCTCCGGAGACTCGGGACTCGGACGACTCGGACGAGTAAAAAAAAAACTCGGACGACTAGTAAAAAAATCGGAAAATATAGAAAAAAAATAGAAAAAATTATTTTAAAAATTGATAAACATTCATAAACATGATACACACAAATTCAACTAATAAAACCCAAATTACTACATTAAAAAAAATAGTTTTAAAATAACTTGTTATGAACTTATACGTGTTACATATATCATCAATTAGTTATACATGAATCAAGTATAATTAAAAAATTCGAAGAAATATATTCACATTATTTCTTGTATTTGTTTTTTTAAAAGTATCCATGATATAATTTTTTGGGAAATTTTCAAAAAAATCTCTATTTTTTTTGGATATTCTGTAAAATCCCTTATCTGTTTGGAAACTCCAAAAAACTCTTTCTACCAAACTTTTATTTTCGAATAACTCCCTATGAGATTAAAACTAATCTTGTATGGTGTTAAAAAAATATATGACCAAAATAATTTTTTTTACATATGTAATAATTAAAATAATATTTATGTTATTTTTTTTTAATTTTGAAAAAGACCTAAAATTTTTTTTAGCTCATAATAATTTTATAAAAATAAGAGATATTAAAATATTGAAAATTTCCCTAATTTGTACGGTGTATGCTTATTCTTGATATTATTTATTTTGTAAGAACATCCATGATATAACTTTATGGAGATATGCTTTGGCCTTTGCATGTATTTCCAAGGGTATATGTGAAAATTGTCATTTGTCATTGCGGTTTTTTAGAAATATTTCAAAACTCAAAAGTGTTTTTTTCTGGACCAAATTATCATCTGTTATATTACAATTTCTCACAAATCAACTAAAATGGAAATGTATATTCACTAGACAAATGCCTAATCACCTAAGTATACAAAAGTATAATTGGAGGTGTGAGAATAAATGCACGAATATAATAAATGCATATTCACTAGACAACTGCAGGAATATATATTTGGTCAGTGATCAAATATGGATGTTCTTGGATACATATCATGTGTTTTTTATAAATATGAAAATAAATAAGAGTAATAGACAGACACACAAAAGTATACACGGTCCTGACTCACATAAATTCAAAATAAATTGATTCATTTCTTCTTCCCCTCTTAGTTGAGTGGGTTTTCTCTGTGGCCTCCGAAAGGAAGCCACATGTGAAACTGCCTGCGTGGCTTCGTTTCATTGGTCAATAAAATGTATTTTTGTATATAAACCCCTACTTTCACGGAAGCCCCTAGACATTTAATTTATATAAAGTAGGGGTTTATGTGCAAAATACATTATATTGACCAATGAAACGAAGCCACGCAGGCAGTTTCACATGTGGCTTCCTTTCGGAGGCCATAGAGAAAACGCACTCCTCTTAGTTTCCCTCAATTTTATTATTTCCTCCATTGTTGTTGAGGTTTCTTCATTTTGCTTCTTCTCCAAAGCAACTGAACTTCTTCTTCACTTCTAATATTTTCTCAGTTCATATATTTTCCCTCTAGTTTTTCATTGTCATCTCTAAAAAAAAAAAAAAAAAAAAATCGGAAAATCGGATCCGATTTATCCGGGCGAATCTCGGCTCGGCTGTGGCCGAGTCCGACTCAACTCGGCCGAGTTTTTTTTTAACTCGGCCGATATTACGAACCATGCCACGTACCCTTTACTTAGCTGTTCTTCTTAATCATGCATGCACAATGATCAAAATTAATATTCCACGTCTCTTTGTTTCAAGGATCGACGGGCATGAAATAAAGTTCCAAGAGATTTTGGACATGCAAATCTATAATTTCCCTTTTATATTAGTGTCCAGATTCCAATATATCTCCTCAATCTCGATAATGAGTGCATTGTAAGTTTGTAACAATCGCTGTTCTTCACTCGAAATCCACGTGTTTCTCTTACTGCTTGCCGCCAACCGAACATGGTGGATTTTGCGATCTTTGTAATGCCTATACTTTATTCTTTTCTGAAGAGGAAAAGAAAATGGTGGTTAAATTGAAAATTAAAAAAAAAATTGAGATTAATTAAGAGTAGTTCTGCTCGACTAAAAACTGGATGATTGATGAAGTACCTAAAAAAGAAGTTCATTCTTAATTTCTTATTTAGGGTTAATAGTATTGAAATTAGTCCATTATGGTTTATTAATCTTTGTGGATTTATTATGCTGTCAATTAATTTAGTGGGTTCATATATGAATTTACTTTCGAGGACAAAATGGACAATTGGATCCATATTCATTATTTTAAACTGAACTCAGTTGGAGGTTGATTGAATATGACGACCAACCATGGGTCCTTCCATCCTCCATTACTGGTGGAAGCATCGAGGAACCCTGACCAGGGAAACACGACGCGCGTGGGATATCGATTGGTGGGGACTGTTATGGGCGATATGGCGACATCGCAATGAGGTCATCTTTCAAGAAAAATGTTGGAACACACGACGCGTATGTACACTCTTTCAAACCATGGTACACGACTGGACGGGGCTCGATCACATAGACAATGGCTAGACAAGATGCGAGTTTCAGGAAAAGCTCTCAATAGTTAGTAGTAATTGAGTGTACAGATAAAAGTCAGCAGTAGAGGAGTGCAATAGAAGTGCACAATATATGTAGGGTTGCATCTATAATTACATGTAATCAAAGACTAAACTTAATGAAATTCAGGGCCAATCGACCCTATTTTTCCTTCAAAAAAAAAATATGACTAAGTATCATTTTCAATTGTAATTTTCACAACTGAGGTTTACTTTTAAGAAAATTAGTTACGTTTTGCTTTTTAGAATGGAGCTTTAGGGGTGGAATAATTAAAAATATACAATTATGTTAGGTTGGGATTACTTCTCGATGATTATTACATCTACTTCTTTTATTCTACAATTATTAATTTTATTATTATTTCTTGACTGAATTTAATGTTAAAGGTCAACCTGACAGTTTGGGGATTCATGTTGGTTTTTGTTAAGGTTGTACGTAGACCGAATTGGACGGATTTTTATCCATACTGTAATCCAATTCAACTAGAACAAGTTTTCGTTTTTCCAACTAAACCCAATTTATGATATCAACAAATTTTTTTAAATACATACTATAACGACATATGTTCATATGTTCACAAAAAAAATTTATATCAAAAATTATATTTTTAGTTAGATCATCAAAAAATATTTTACAAACACAAAAACACACAAATCGAAATTAAACATGCATTATCAACATCTTATTGCATTCATGTCATTCTTTATGACAATAAATATAAAACACATATTATATAGAAAATTTTGAAAAATTCAAACTAATTATATATTTCATAACAAAATTGATATAGTGATACCATAAAGTAATAAAAACGTCACTATTATAGAAAACACAAAATAATAACAAAACACGAATCTTACTCTTATACAAAATAAAAAATAACAAAAGAAAAATACTTATTTTTTTGTCAGAAAACAAAACATGTCATATATAATTTACTTTAAAAAAATTTATATTTTAATTTGAGAAATTTTAATTACATGATAAACATAATATCCACATAAGATAAAAGAAAATAAGATACTATATAATATTGGAAATAATTAAAAATAAATAAATAATAGCAATATAATTTACAAAAAATAACAAATCATATAATTTATATTAAAAACAAAAATAATTATTTGGAAATTTGGAATTGTATGGGTCGGGTTGGGTTAATGCGGGTCTTTAGTTTCAAACCCGTAACCAACACATACTTTCAGGTTTGTCAAAGTTCTTCAAAACTCGGAAAAAATGGGTCGGTCCTGATCGGGTTGGGCGATTTGGACGGATTGAAAAAATGTTGCGTACACCCCTAGTTTATGTGGCACCTCAAGTAAGATGATATATCAAGTTATGAATTAATTTTGAGATATTTGCAAAGAAGCCATGTATTATTCCAAAAATGTTCAACAACCCGCACAAATATACCCGCACACAACCCGCAATGCTTTTTTTGCATAAATATAATTGGTTTCGTTCAGTTTGTTTTTTAGGGATACGAAGAATCCCTATTTAAACAATAATTCTTCTCTTGATGTTTATGCTGTTTTGCAATCGAATACCAAAAATAATCAGTTTAAAAAACATCCCAAAATTTTGAATTTGAACTTCTGTTTTAAATGCCCTTGTAAGTGGTTGTTTGTTTTAGGATTTTCTCCATCGATGGGGAGACGAATTTTCACAATACCACACTGATTTTCATGACCTCGAGGTCTCTCTCTCTCTCTCTCTCTCTCTCTCTCTCTCTCTCTCTCTCTTCTCTCTCTCACTCTCACTCACACACACACACACACTCTATTTATGTTATTATATTTTTGTCGCAAATTGGATGTGAAAATTTTAACCAAGTAATTAAGGTATTGAAGAGAACAAATAATCGTTTCTTTGCCGTGAAACAAAGCATCAAACTATTACATAATGTAATTGAAAGATAAACTTTAACTTATTAAAATCAATGTACCTAAGTTACATAAGGTTAAATTAATAATTTACAAAAAATATACATGTTATAAATTACGAATTTACATAATTATACATCACAATTTCATATTTAAGTGGTCTATGTCATAATTTTGAATTTTACTATGATATACATGATAATGTTAGATTTTCTAAATACATGTGGCGCAATTTCAAATGGGATAATTATACCATGCTCCTCAAATTCCTCCAACATATTCTATATCATCAATTAACAATCAATTAACATGATAATTAACAAAAAGACATTCCATTAACGGTTAATTGATATATAACTAAAGTACATATGAATTAACAATTCTTAATCAATATCAACTAATCGTTATTGGAGTGCCTTTTTGTCAATCATCTTGTTAATTAATTGTTAATTGGTGACATAAATGTTGTTGGAAAAATTTGAGGGGCATAAGAGCATTTATGATATTGTCTAATTTGTCGGTTCTTGATTTATAATGTTGAATATAAGTAATTTATAAATCATATTTCAAAACTCGTAGCATAGCGCGAGTATTAAGCTAGTATGTAATTAAAGTACATATGCATTAACAATTCTAAATCAATAACAATTAACTATTAATGGGATGTCATTTTGTTACTGATCATGTTAATTAATCAGCAAATAACATGTGAACATTAAAAACAATAAGTTGGTAATATATTTTTTTTCATTAACCTCGTAGGGTAAAAAATAACATGTTAATACTATGAACAATATATCGGTATTGAAAATTGAAAATTGAAAATTGAAAATAGTATTTAATACTGACCATTTGTAATTTTAAAAGATAATACTCATATCTAATAGTTTTATGAACTATTCAATTTCGTTGATAGTATGTCTAATTAAGATTATATCTCATTTAATTTTGTGACAATACTTAATGTGGTTATTTTGTTTTGTATATATTTGAACTTAGAGTTTTATTTTATTGGCTATCATAGTTTATGTCATAATGAGATCTGTCTGGAGTTTTAATTTAGAATGGAGTAATGATAATGATATAGGCACATAAACCCACCAAAAAATTAATATAAATAGGTAAGTTTATGTTTGATTTGAGGTACATAAGTGACTAATTATTATTACGAATTTAATTTTTTGTGACAAATTTGTTATTGATTAATGTGGACATATCATTTTTTTGTTTTGTTACAAGCCAATAGGCAATGTGGTCATATCATTACTCGAATGGACTGTGTATGGAATGGAGACATTTATTATATCCACATAAAAAAATTGATAATTTAGTGAGATAATTATTGCAGATATGTACCGTTCAAATCATCTCCATTACCATACATGATTTGTGGCAATTTTTTTTTTGAAAGAAAAGCAAGCACGATACGTGCCCGATCTTTTCGTTTTGATATATTAAAAGAAAAAGTTTCGATACAAAAGATGCGAAACGAAAAAAGATACAAGGTGATCTAAATTGTTAAAATATTTCTAGCCATTGATGTTCATTCTCTTTGTCGTCGGAATTATGAAGGATAATGCTCTCGTCATAACCTGACTCGGTTTCCCTCGCGTCTGACCTGCCTCGCAGTCTTGCTGGATCTGCTATAATCTAGTAACGATCCATAACCACCTATGCCATATCGATCGCGTCGCCAGAGAGATGCACTTCATAGCAACTCGGGTCGAGGATTACGCTATTTTGAAGATCTGACTCGGTTTCCCTCGCGTCGTCACTGACTTGGTCTCCCTCGTGGTCTTGCTGGGTTGGTTGTAGCCTAAAAGCATCCCATAACCGCATATGCCGTCCCGATTGCGTCGCCAAGGAGCTAGCATATCCAATTTCTCCGATCGTTTGTTTTCGGAATTCGTCTCCAATAGATCTCAAAAATTCGTCGTTAATTCGTTTCCAAAGTTCGTCCCGATTGCGTCGCCCTCGCGTTGTTCGGGATCTTTTCCGGTTCTTAATCGAGCTCGAATTACTTAATTGTTAGGGTGAGTCCACTCGGCAGCACCTCACCTCTTGCCGCCGATCTTTTGTCACCATTCGGATTTGTTCATCCCATTTTTCAACGGTTAGGGTAAGTCCACTCGGCTTAATTGTTAGGGTAAGTCCACTCGGCTTAATTGTTAGGGTAAGTCCAATGCGATTACGAACTTCGATCGGTTTCGAGCTTCGGTCGGTTCCGAGCTCCGCTTTTGTGCACTATCTACGTGTAATCAACCCTTCTTCGATCTTTTGTAACTTCGAATAAGCATTTTTTACTCAAACTTCGCTCGAAAAGGCCTCTTTTCCGCTGCCCCGATCTGTCCAGAATCTGTCTGAGTTTTGCCCTCATAAATAAGGCCTTGTCCGCTGCCCACACCCGCCTCGCGTCGCTTGTCTCGGATCTGTCGCATTGTCGCATCGCTCCACGAGATCTGAACGTATCATGTCGGCCTTGTGCAGGCCATCAGCTCGTCTCGTCGGATAGCGACACCGTCTCCAGATCTCGTCTCTTCTCATCGCCGAACAGGTCGCAAATCGTCGCCGGACAGATCCTCTCGTCTGACAGCGACCCCGTCTCCAGATCTCGTCTCGAAGCAGATTTGTGCAAATGTTTCAGATTTGCGCACTCGAAGCAGGCCATTCCTTCCACAAATGTTTCAAATCAAGGCATTACTCTACTACCTTAGGCAGCATGGGTCTGTTACGGACTCGGCCGCAGGGGTACTGACTGGAGAGGAGAAGCGAGGAGTTGGAGTGACTGGACGCTGGTGGAGGTGGAGGTGGAGCTGGAGTCGGAGAGGAGGTGGTAGGAATAGTAGCGGAGGTGGAAGGGACAAGGGTGAAAAACGGAGGGGAGGTGGCGGAGCTGGAAGTGGATAGAGGGGTGGCAGGGGTAGTTGGGGCGGGATCAGAGTGGAGGTGAGGGTGGAGGCGGCCTGAAAGCTTTCTCTTTTACTTTTCGCTCTTTTAGGGTTTCGCTCTTTTTTTTTTTTTTTTAACCGATTTGTGGCAATTTTACTTTTAATAAAATTCAGGGCCGGTCCCGGGTTTTACAAGACCCGAGACCAACTTACAAAAAAGACCCTTACATATAGTTTTTTAAGAAATATTTCTCTTTATCTAATAGAAATTCTTTTTTCAAAAAAAAATCTCATCATCCTCTCTCTATTTCTCTTCCAGTGTATCTTCTTGTTTATGTTATGTCATTTTCGATCTGGAGCAATGGATGAAATTAAATATTATTAATACATGTTTCTAATTCTAGTTGGTAATTTTAAATCTTAAAAACATTAAATACACATATATTCATCGAGGAAACAAGTCAAATTCGAAAAATCCTAATCACATCTCTCTTGTCAGGTTTTGCAAAACACGTAAATTCTTCGAATTTTTAAAATTGAAATTCGGTACTTTAAAATTAGTTTGATGTTAATAATAATAATACCTTCTTCATTTGCGTCGTTACTTGATGAAGCATTCAATCTCTTCCTCGAAATTCTGCTTGGCATTATCATAGCAGGTGTTGGAGGGGGCGATTCTAGGGCAGAGGCACGACGATACAAGAATCACATCTGTGGAGTTGACTCAGGTGTCGTCGCTGGCCGTGGAGGCAACTCAGGCGGGTGGGCGTTGGCGATTCTGAGGTACGGCTTGGCTCGGTTCTAGACAAGAAGAAATAATGTTTTTTCGGATTGGGTTTGTTTTTTATTATCGGATATGTTTTCTTAAGTTATCGGGTCCGTACTATACACACTTGGGCCCTGCTAAATTTATTTAGTCCGGTCCAGTATTTTATTGGACTTTTTTGCTTACATAATCAATTTTCAGTAATACCAATATACACATATACATACATGCTATTTGAAATTTTGGGCCTCTTCTAAAACTGGATCCTAGACCCGGGCCTTATGGGCCTGCCCATATGGCCGGCCCTGATGGAGGTAGTCATAAGACAATTAAATGTTCCATCTTGAATTTAGAGTTTTTATTTCCCCAACACCCTCTGTATGATTAATTAATAATTAATGATTGGAGTAATTAACAAAAACATATTTGAATTAATTAATATATAATTAAAATACATATACATTAATAACATTTAATTAATATCAATTAACTGTTAATCGGATGTATTTTTGTTAATGATTATGTTAATTATTCATCAATTAATGGTTAATTGGTGATATAGAGAATGTAGTGGGAAAATGAGAGGGGTAAGGTATAATTATCCGTACCTATTTATCCCAACTAAGTGCAAAGGGTAACCGGATGCAATACTTTGGTAACGGGCTGAATAAAAAATTTACCTGCTCATTCCGATTTTTCAAGATTAACAGAGTAAATTTTGGCCTAGAGATCTTAAATAATGAATGGCTCAAAAAGATTAGATGTATCGAAGCATTTCTTTTCAAAAAATGTGATGGCAAAATGAGTGGCACCCTAGAATTATCTTTTTTTTACATTACTTCACGTTCTTGTATAGCAAAATACAAGACAAGGCAATGGCCCCTATCCTGAGATGAAATGATGTATACAAACGTGACGGGCACTAACATTTTTTTATTTGAGATACCACTCTTCATTCATAAGAAAAAAAAAAAATACTATTAACATATTTTTTTCAAACAAAAAGATTATTATCAAAATTTGCTTCCTCATTTATAAACAAAAATGCTATACATAATTTCCTACATCTTTACAAAGAAGGCGTACTAATGTTAAGTAGTAAAACTCTCAATTTTAACAAACTTCTAAGCACTACGATCCTCTACATTTTCCATACACCCTTCTAATTCTTCCAAGTCATCACAAACCCCAATTTTGCTGGCAGAATTAAAAGTACTCAATTTCTTGAATAACTGCAAAGAACTAGTATTCTTCGTCAACGAAAATGATACTAACATCAGCACGGTGCCGGTAAAGACAGCCATAGAGGCTGCTGACGTGGCACTGATCGCTTCGATCACGACCCCAATAATCCCAATAACAGGCCTACACTTTGTCATGCCTTTTAAACTAGAGGCAAGTCGAGAAATCTCCTTCTCGACACACCTTAGTGATCGTAGGCATGCAGCCAAGGAGATTTTATCTCCTCTTCGCATTGCAGATCGAAGCTCTGATTGGTTTTGTTTTAGATTCACCATTGCCGAACGGAACGAGCCGTACACATCAGCCAAGAGAAGGAAATCATCAAGAAACCCTTCGGTTGAAGATGATCGAATTAGGGTTTCTTGAATCTGAGATAGGCGCAAAAACTCTTCAAGGGCGGTTTGGAGCAATTCAATGTGGGTTAGACCAGATTCGAATCTGGCCATCGAGACATCTTTGTTAGCGGTCCAAGTTTGAATTGCCCGAATTTGTTCCTCGAGATGGGCGATGGAAGGGTGAGAAGGGCAAGGGAGACTCGCTGATCGAATGTGATACGAGGCGTGGCTGTTATTTCTGTGATTTGGGCTGAGAGCTGAGATGTAACGTGCAAATTCGGTCACCATTTTTTATTCTTTTGAAGATGTATATTGTATTTGGTTGTGGCTTTGAGATTTATGGAAGAGTCGCTTATATAGTTTCAAATTTGATATAATTGAGAGAGAGAGAGAGAATGTGATGTGGCACTTGATGTTTTTTTTTTGATTAAAAGTGGCACTTGATGTTAGGTGCGCAAATTAATCATAGGAGAATAGAATGCCACCACGTACCCTATCCTTAGCTGTTCTTCTTGATCATGCAGGCACAATAATTAATGATGAAAATTAATAATGCACACTTAATCTATATTTCTATATTTGTGTCCAGATTCCAATATATCTCCTCAATCTCCATACTGCGTGTATTGTAAGTTTGTAACAATCCCGGTTTTTCACTACAAATCCACATGTTTCTCTTTCAGCTTGCCACCAACCGAAGAGGAAAAGAAAATGTGGGTTATAATTGAAATTAAAAAAAGGTGGTTAATAGTAGCTCTGCTCAATTAAAAACTGGATGATTGATGAAATACCTAGTTTAGTTTCTATGGCAATATTGAAGACGAAAAAGTTCATTGGCCCCTAGTAAAAATTGTCCTAATGAAACATAATTTAGAAAGTTTGGGGTCGATTTCTCAAAAATTGAGATTTTAATATTTATATCTTCTGATTTAGTGAAAGCATTAGTAGTTTTAAATTATAAGTTGATGGAATTAATGAGCCTCAACCGTATTGTGCAATGTGCATCTACACATCGATCCACCTATCTATATATAGTGTGTGTATATATATGTAGATGCCAAATTATAAAATAAAATGAAAACATTATATTTACTGAAACGAAAAAAAAAGTGGATAGATGTGTAACAAAAACATTAATTTATTGGATTTTTTTTTAAATAATAAGTTCCACATCTTACTCAACCACCCAATGGGTCATTGGCTCATTTCAAAAGCTGGCAAAATGTGATCATCCCAAATCAGAACCCGATCCGATCTGAATCGAAAAATATTACAAATTACAAAGTCAACAATTCGAAAATGAATGACCCGGAATCCGGAACCTAATCGACATCGAATTATCCGAATTCGAAATCGAAACGAAATCAAATGATCCGAATTCGAAATCGAAACGAAATCGAATGATCCGTACCCGAAATAGAACGCCCGAACGATCCAAAATCCGAACTGACAGAAATCCGAACGACCGAAACTCGAATGACACGAAATCCGATATACTCGTCAACTTGTTGGTCAATTAAATCATCATTTCTTCCGCAAGATAAAGCCTTCCACAATACATGCATTTTGCTATATTTTTTGCTCCTTCGAATTCAACTATTCTGAGTCCACACTTTATATCTCGTCTTCTTTGATTTGGCGCTTAATTCTATAATATCATTGGTGTTCATTGTTGAATTGGTTCTTCACAAATCTACAATAACATATGATAGTCAATTTAATTAAATAATATCAATATAAATGAACTTGAAAAGAACAATTTAGAAAATTAGGAAATACATTTTTTTTGTAATTAGAGTTTGATAAGCTACTTTATTAGGTTTAGGCCTATCTAAGATATAACATAAATAAAAGCCACCAGCCGAAAAAAGTTGTAAAGAATTTTTTTTTTATAAATAGAAGCCACAGAATTTGACAAGTTACTTTACTAGGTTTTGATTCATAATTTTCAAATATTAATGTATATAAGTATTTTGTATGTATTAATGTCCAACTACAGGATTTTGTAAGAAAAATATTTGAAATTTGAGTATTTTTAATGTATTATTTTTTTAGTTTTAGAAATTCTAAAAATTGAATACTTTGTATATGTTAGAATTTAATTAGGTTACTCTCCAGAAAATCACATATTCACATAATTAATGTAAATGATTATAATATTTCCACATCTAAGTTAGAATATATCACGGCCAAACCCCCAGAAAATATTCAATTTGTATATAACGTGCAATTTCAATATTATGTATGATGTCACAAAATAAAAAATTGAATTATTTCCTTCATTGTCATCCTGTGAAAGTGAACAAATATTATGAACAATGTTTTAAATTGCGATATATCGGTCTATTACGGTTGGATTGTAATTTACATATGGTGACCGATATTGCGCGATATTGCGGCAATATTGCGGCACTATGTAGTTGTTTGCGGCATTGCGTTTGAGAAATATTTATTGCGATTTGCGTTATGGCGGCGCAATTGCGCCGCTATTTAAATCACTGATTATGAATATGGATCGAGTCGAAGAGCGGTACGTTTTAGTACAATTAATTAATTTGAAGCAAACTTCGTGGCCCCATGACAGCCTAACATAAGTTAAATATTAGAAATGTAAAAAAAAATACAAAGTTCAAATTTATTGCCAAACTAAGATCTTCAGGCTTAAAATCCGTAGAAATAAGCCAATGGCCCTAGAAACAAGATATATTGGGTGGTTGAGAGTATGAGGTGGAACTTGTATATTAAAAAAAAAATCCGATAAGTTAATATTTTTGTTGTACACATATATCCCCTTATTTCTCTTGTTTGAATAAATATAATGTTTTCATTTCATTTTATAATTTGGCATCTACGTATATATACACTATGTATATAGGTGGATCGATCTGTTGATGCTCAATACAGTTGAAGCTCTTTATTTCCATCAATTTATAATTTAAAAATATTTTTGCATTAAATCTGTTGATGCCCAACATTTCTGGACAATTTTTACTTGGGGTGAATGTTGTAGAACACGTGAAACGGAATGGAACGACGAGTCACCGTTTTAGTGTTTTACTGATAAAGCAGTTGTAAATGGTAAAGATCGGTCACTAAAATCGATAATATTTTAAAACAATTTACACACCTCCTTATTATGTACTTATTTTTGAACATCTTCATGAATCCACATCATAATGGTTATTCATGATTATTAACCATTAAATTTTGTAAGATGCCTTCGTCATAAACATTAATATTATATTTGATCATTTAAGATATGTATTTTGTATGATCATTTGTAACCATTTATAAGTATTAACTTGAACCGTTAGATATATTGATATGGCTTGATCTCAATCATTAATTCTTTATTAAATTTTCTTAAGTTTTTATTTTGTGTAATCATTATTTATCATTATTTTACATTATGTTTTAAGCATTGTTAGAAATCTACATCATCCTACATTAAAGATATGTATTATTATTATTGGATAGGTAGTCTATTCAATTATTTATCATTTCACATATGATTACATGATTAAATGTGAATGCAATGAAATATGAAAAAATTATATTTGAAATACTAATAACTTAATATGCAATATATAAAACATACATCATATTTAGTATTATTTTTAGAAATTTATTTTAAAAACCATCAAATATATTCATTTTAATTTTCACTTTATTTTGACATCTATATTAGAATAGTTCATATATACCGTTTACATAATTTGAATTTGTAAATATATTTTGTAAGAAGCGGAGTACATTGCGGCTTCCGAAGCCGCAAACGAGAAGGTTTGGATCAAGAAGTTTGTGACCGGACTCGGAGTAGTCCCGAGTATATCGGATCATGTGGTTGTGTATTGCGAAAATACATGCACAATAACACATGCCAAGGAACGGAGGTCACATCATCGTTCCTAGCATGTATTCCGAAAATTTCACCTGATCCGTGAGATTTTACAAAGGAAGGATGTGATCATTTCGAAAATTAATACTGACGAGAACGTAGAGGACGCGTTTACAAAGCCGCTTTCCTTAGTCAAGCATGATCGTCATGCGAAGACTATAGGTTTGAGATACCTAGAAGAGGAAAGTTGAGTTGTACTTATCTAAAACGATAGTCCTCGTAGGTTATAGTTGTAAAAGATGTATCAACCCATACTTATTCTATATTAGTGCATTTTCAAAAGTTTATATTTATTTAAATTTTATTTGCATTTATATTATATGAAAAACGTGTGAGGGTGGTGTAACTTGATTACATGAACTTTGATCCGTGACTTGTGTGAGAGTTTACATAATACGTGATTATGTTAAGTAAAATCGTCACACTAAAAGCTACATTTCAAAATCGTCCCTAGTCATGATTATGATGCTTAAGTGAGAAGCATATCTATTATAAGATAATAGACTAACGTGTACAATAGTATATTCGCCGAGGTAATGATTATGTTTTGTTAATCATACAACAAAGATGTTTGTCGAATATGGAATACGGATATGTATTAGGTTATACATATTGGACTTGACCAAAAGTGCGAGATCATGACGTTATTTAGTCATTATAGATGGACTCGTAACAAGTAGGATTTTAGTTCATCATACTTGAGGCGATCATGGATCATTTTGCATGTGTAGTGTAATACTTAGATTTGATCTTCCGATATTTGTAACAAAACGGCCAAAATGATATCATCGGGTATTGTCCGAAAAATAAAAAATTGATTTGAGTCACCAAGATAGAAATTATTTCTTTCGCGAGAAAGAAATATCCCTTAGCCATCTCGATGAATCGATTAACAAAATCTCTGGCCAAAGTCAATGATATTAAAAATTAATATCGATTGTGTTTGTTAATTCGATTCGGTATCGAAAATAAGTATAGTCAATCATAATATAATGATGACTATTACCGTGACTTTTGATTCACAGATCTCGCAAACAAGAGAACTAGTCACTATTTGAGATGAGGATAAATGATCACAATGATTTTTCGTTTTAACATGAATGTCTATGATGGATGTTTTCCTAGGTCCCGCTCATGAGCTTGTAAAGTTAGGCATAAGTTTACTAGCATCGTTAAACGAACCTACACGGTCACACAAAAAGTTGTCTTATTCTGGGTTTGATTAGCTGATTAATGCATATGTGATATGCATGTATTAATTCTCTAACATGGATGTATATATGATATACACTGACACATTTTAGTTAGATCTTAAACTGAGTGCGAGACTGAAGGAATTACAATTTTGGGTCAACTAACAAGATGTGCACATAAAGATGGCAAACATATAAGTTCGTGGAAACGGTTGAGGACACAATGAGATTATGCACAAGTAGAAACCAATGAAGGTTCCGTTTGGACGGAAGGAAAGCTCCGTATGAACAGAATGGTTATTCCTTTTGGACGGATTGCTCTATCCATTCAGACGGAAGCACACGAGCTGAGGAGCAGAATTACAGTGAGGCTTCCGTCTGGACGCAAGTGTTATCTGTCTAGACGGAGATGTTCCGTCTGAATGGATAGGTCAATCCGTCCATACGAAAGTATACGAGCTGAACAACACAGTAATAGTGAAACTTCCCTCTGGGCGCAAGTTTTGTCCGTCCAGACGGAACCTGTTCGAATTTCGTGTTTTCAGTTTCATGTAATTTATGCATTAATGGTTGCCAATTAAGGAACAAATATATGATATTTAGCCACTATCTCCCTCAGATCGGAATCTAAGGAAAATTGAGAGAAGAAAAAAGATAGAGAGAATAAAAAGTTTTCTCCACAAAAAATCAAGCAGGATTATGCGCAAGTTTTCGAGGAAGATTTGTGCGTAACAGAAAGACGAAACTCGCGGTGGATACGGATAGAGAAATATCAACTGAGATTTTTCGGTTGTAATCTAGGAAGATTTGTGGAGACGTAACTCGAGTCGAGACTGAAGGAAATGCAGTTTCACATCTACGGTAAAATCGTACGTATAAGGATATATGAACATGGTAGTTCATAGAAATATAACATGTGTATTAGGTGCACATATGTATATATGATATACATAATTAGATTGATAAGATAAGATTTTTGGAAAAATCTGTTTGGAACATTTTTACTAAAACGGACATAACTTTCGTATACGAACACCGATTTGGATGATTCAACTCTCATAAGTTAGATAATTGGATTATCTACAACTTTCATATTCAGTGGAAAAATATTTGAATAACGTAGGATGTTCATTCTAATGAAATACACGAAAGGTTGCGGCAGTTCGACGAAAGGACGCGAACGTTTACTAAAACTAGCATAAATTTCGGACTGGATATCCAAATTGGATAAACTCGGATTTGTTGGAAAGGTGATAAGATCATCTAGAAGTTTCGTTCAGAAAGTTCCTGTTAATTACGGATCTAAGTCGGTCGAAACTCTAGTTTAGTGAAAGTGTGTCTGCTGATTCTGCAGGAGACACATCTTTTGATCAAATCTTCTAGAAACTTGTCCTTTCATGCATATAAAAGTATCATTTGATTGATTAAAGAGTGTCTATTTACTGGTGAAGGAATATGAGTTATTCTATAAATAGGACCCTAATCTCGCTCAATCAGATCAATCTAAGAAACCATTATTTCCACTAATTAATCCAGTAATTAAGAGAGAGAAAAGTTCGCCGGAATTCTCCATTGATTCCGGCAAGAGTTTAAGCAAGAGTGATTACGAGGCGTCTAGGCAGTTTCGTGATTATCCGACGACTCCCGTTTAGCGATGGATACGAGTAGAGGTACGTATACGTTTGCGTAGTAACGAGTTAAGTTCATCAACTGACGAGAAGACGAACGGAGAAAGACGACCAGTTTGGGCGTGGGACGAACCGGTACGAGCGAAAAGGTGCGAACGAAAAGGTGCGACGTGAACGGAAGTGAAGGCTTCGCAGCGACAAACTCTTCGTAAGCGATCAATTTCGCTAGGTACAAATATTACGTTTATTAGATTTACGTATATTAGTTATAGGCAATTTGATAAACAAATCGTAGATGAGATCTCGGGGATTTGTACTCCGTCGAGTCCAATAATTATCCGCCACGCGGACTCGATGGGGTGTAGATAACCCAAAAGAGACGTGTGGGTGTGGGATGAACGTGAGACAAGAAGAAGAAATTAAAATGCATCAACCCTTCGTACGTGATCAATTTCATGCGGTATAATCCGCTTAGTTTTATTGCATGATGTGTACCCTAGTATCGTCGACGTGGTCCTTGGAACGGGGATCAGACCGCATCCGACAATTCGCTGTGCCGGGTGTGGGACTACGAATTCCCAACAGTCGTTATGTTTTTTTATAAAATTAAATTATATCCAATATATTATTATACAACAACACTAATATAAGTGTTAATATTTGATTAAAAATGAGACTTTTTGAATAATTTAATTAATTTTAAAACATATACATGATCATAAATAAGTTCAAATAATTTTATTTGAAATGATATTATCAATATTGTCATTCAAATTTGTTCAAAAAATATATAAGAACACTTTTTCGCCTCCAAAGCCTAAACACGCTCTCATATATACACATATACATACAAGGACAGAACTAGGGGGACTAGCTGCCCCCCCCCCCCCCCCCCCCCAAAGAAATTGCACATGCATGCATTTTTATGAAAATTCTTTTGAATTACTTTATCTTGACCCCCCCTATCATTCTGGTCCTCCCTCTTATTTCACCCTGGTTCCGTCCATGTATACATACATACATACATACATACATACATACATACTTACATCTTATATACATATACACAAACATGTCATAAACATCAACATCTCCAACAATGCGCACATTAAATTTTATCCTAACCTAAGCCGGTAAATCATAATCATATCTCTAAAAAAATCCACAAAAAAATTTAATTTGTGTCAGATCAAAACATCAGATGAAAAGAACGATATGTAAAAAGAAAACAAAAAACTTTTTCATGTTAAAAAATGGTCAAATCCGGTTCAAAAATGATTGGACCATTTTCTTAGACCGTGTTGCAAAAGACGAACTGATTTGAGACAATTTTACTGTTTTTCTATCGTTTTACACCTTTTTTACAATACAGTTGGGTTCAACGAACATTTTGGTCTTCAATATTCCCATAGAAACTAAACTAGGTACTTCATAAATCTTCCAGTTTCTAGTCAAGCAGAAGTACTCTTAAGCAATTTTTTTGTTTGTAACCAAGTTCGTGGTTAGTGCAAATAAAAGTTAATTATCATAGTTTATGCAGTTAATACAAAGGCGCCGTTTCATAGTGTGCCTGGAGAGGTTTCATAGTGCGCCTATATGCTATTTTTTGTTTATGATTTTAAACTTGTTTGGTTTGTATTTTATAATTATGATATTAATGAAATTTTTTGATTGAGTGTTAAATTTAGTTATGTTGAATATAATTTTGTTGATATATTTATGATGTTAATTAAATGGACTAATTGAATTAATTTGTAATGATAAAGAATGAATAATTTTTTGTAATGGACACAAAAAAATAATGAATCGATTGAATATTATCGGGAGGACGAGACAGCACCTCGTGGACATAATCTAACCATCACAACATAATCAAACCATACGAAACATCACAACATAATCTAATAATAATAAACTAAACAAGATGCAAACACCACAACATAATCTAACTGTCATCTCTCGGTGTATTATGTGTCGAGTCGAAATAGTCATGATGACCGTCGTATGGAGCACCACCATACGAACTACCCCCACCACCATACGAAGTGCCGGCACCACCATACGAACTACCCCCACCACCATACGAAGTACCCCCAACACCATATGAAGTGCCGGCACCACCATACGGACCTCCTGGAGCATATGGATTTTCACTCGATTGAAAGGTCGAGTTCATGAAATCCATAAGTCGTGAAGGCGTGCCATAATTCGGTCGCGACGTAGAAACATAGTCCGTGAAGGGGGGTTGAACAAACCCACTCCACGGACTAGTGTCGACCGATTGTTGTTGAGGTGGAGGATTAACCGTGGGCCCTGTCGGTACGTCATCGTTCTGAGGATTGTTAAAAGATAATGCCTCTAGCAAAACCGACATTCTATAAAGTTGTATCAAGTTTGTCTAGCACGCCGAATATCAAGCACGTCGAATATCAAGTTGTATCTCGTTGACCTATAATGCTGAATGAAAAAGTGTTAAGTTATATAAAGTTTTCATTATGATTTAATTTAATTTGATTGAAATTAATAAATGACGAAATACCATGGATCGCAAAAGTGGACCACTAGGTCGGAAGCTCACATTATGACGACTAATGTTGTTCACCATCCACCGGCTCGTTATTCGCCAAAATCATCTCATATAATCATGAAAACATACATATGCTTAGTTAAATACCATCAAAATAATGTAATGAAATTTTGTACCTTTCGAGTAAACCCACCGTTCAATACGGTTTCGTCCTCCTCGACAATATACGTAGTGCGCGCCTCCCAAATGTGGACATAACGCTGGACTTGTGAATTTTTTAATTTCCCACGAGGCGCCATTTTAGGGTTTGGAGGGATGTGTTGGCGGAAACCGAACTGGATCATGACTCTATTCGGTAGGTGCATCTCCACCGTACTAGTACATATCAACGGGATTTTGGCCATCCTATGCACAGAACCAACAAAACATTCCGACGGTAAATTCGTCGTCAACTCGTCCGTATAAGGACTCCAAGTAATCTGGAAAAAAAAATTGTAATTAATATATTTATAAGTAAATATTTTTATTTTTTTCTTACTTGTTCAGCTTGTAGTTTGTCGAACTGATCAGAATAATATAGGACCTCACTCTCTCTATTATTCTCTCTGTATGGGCACCAACATAATAATTCATGAGTGGGATCCCAACAATTGATCCCGGCATATTCATGTCAGGCCGTCCAATGATAAAATGAAACCAAGCCCAAATCTAGGAAAATTTCAAACAAAGAAAAAAAATTAATTTCTACAGATACATGTATAATAAATTATTTTGTATAAGCAAATGAATGAAAAATTACCTCAACAAGTGAGAACCAACCCGCTGATGTAGTTTGACCAATCTGGCATGCATCTCCCAAAGACTTGTACAAATGCGCGAGGATGGCGGCACCCCTGGCATAACTCCCGCATTTATCAAAATCCTCGAAGAAATATATGTAACCAAGATTGATGCGCGAGGATTACATGATTCAGTATCTAAATAATCATACACCATACTAAAATAAGGAATTACATAAATACACAAGTTTTGAATCAATCCTAATTTTAAGACCCAAAATTTATTTACTAAAGGACGACCTTCAAGCAAATTTCAAGACCCCTAATTTTATCTAATTTGAATCAATCCTAATTATATTACATTACAACAAGTTTTAAACTTCAATGGCATCTAAACAAATTTTCATTCAAATCATAAATTTTAATCTAAACAAATTTTTCAATGGCATTTTCGTAATTTCATTAAAGGGCTTCTATACATAAATTTTATTTTTGCCTCACCTAATTTTCTAATAAAACCCTAACTTTCAACAAATTTTCTTGCATAAATAATTTAACTAAAACAATTAAATACAAGACAAGAAATGTACCTTATAAGCAAAGATGAACAACTCTCAATTTCTCTAGCCCAAATCACCAAGAAAATATAGACCTCAATACCAAAAATCAAATCGTATCTGTCATTTAAAACACAAAATACACACATATAACTTCAAGCAAAAATTTATATAAGAAATTATCAACAAAAGAACAACGATTCATACCTTTTACCACCAACAAATAATCAACAAAAGAAGAGGAAACCAAGGAGGAGAAAGAAACCGAGAAGGGGAAGAAATCGGGAAGAAGAAATAAGAAGAGAGAAGGAAAAAGATGAAGAGAGAAGGAAAAAGAAAATAAAGGGGGTTATCGTGTATTGTGAAGAGGCGGAGTTTCAAATAGCGCCTTCGAAACGTGGCAACATCTGGTGAGAAGGTGAGCTTCCATTCCGCGCCTGGCGCTGTTTCAAATGTCGTCTTTTATAATTACTATTTAACCGTCCCTGTATAATCATTCGTTTAAAATTAAAGAAGGCGCAGTTCCATTCCCCGCCTATTACAAAAAGGCGCGGTTCAATTTTCCGCAAAAGACATTTTGTAAATTATTTTCAAAACTCGATTATTTCGTGAATAAACTTTTTCAACTTGGTTATTAACAAAAAATTTCCTATTCTTAACATTTTTTTTTAATGTAAATTTAACCACCATTTTCTTTTCCTCTTCAAATAAGAATAAGTATATAAACATTTCTAAGATCGCAAAATCCACCATGTTCGGTTGGCGGCAAGCAGTAAGAGAAACACGTGGATTTCGAGTGAAGAACAGGGATTGTTACAAACTTACAATGCACTCATTATCGAGATTGAGGAGATATATTGGAATCTGGAGCGGGACATAAATATAAAAAATATAGATTATTACAAACTTTCATGCCCTCTCTTCTGGCCCGTCGATCTTGAAACAAAGAGACGTGGAATATTAATTTCGATCATTAATTATTGTGCATGCACGATGATGAAGAACAGCGAAGTAAGGGTACGTGGTGGAATTCTATGCTCCTATGATTAATTGCACTCCTTACATTAAGGGCCACATCACATTCTCTCGCTCAATTATTTTAAATTCAAAACATTAGTACCTCTTCTTTATATATCATCATCGTGTCCTCTCCCTAGCCCCAACCAAACACAACATACATTTTCTAAAGAATCAAAAATGGTGACCGAATTTGCACGGTACATCTCAGCTCTCAGCCCAAGTCATAAAAATAACAGCCAAGCCGTTCGATCAGCGAGCCTCCCTAGCCCCTCTCACCCTTTCATCGCCCATCTCGAGGGACAAGTCCGGACAATTCAAGCTTGGACTGCCAACAAAGATGTCTCGATGGCCAGAATCGAATCTGGTTTAACCCACATTGAATTGCTCCAAACCGCCCTTGAAGAGTTTTTGCGCCTATCTCAGATTCAAGAAACCCTAATTCGATCATCTTCGACCGAAGGGTTTCTCGATGATTTCCTTCTCTTGGCTGATGTGTACGGCTCGTTCCGTTCAGCAATGGTGAATCTAAGACAAAACCAATCAGAGCTTCGATCTGCAATCCGAAGAGGAGACAAAATCTCCTTGACCGCGGGCCTGCGATCGTTAAGGCGTGTCCAGAAGGAGATTTCTCAACTCGCCTCAAGTTTAAAAGGCATGACCAAGTGTAGGCTCGTAGGTGCTTGTTCGAATGCTTTAGAGAGGGGGATTATTGGGATCGTGATCGAAGTAATAAGTGCGACATCAGCGGCCTCTATGGCTGTCTTTACCGGCACCGTGGTGATGTCAGTATCGTCTTCGTTGACAAAGAATACTAGCTCCTTGCAGTTATTCAAGAAATTGAGTACTTTTAATTCTGCCAGCAAAATTGGGGTTTGTGACGAGGACTCGGTTGCGATGGACAAATTGGAAGAATTAGAAGGGTGTATGGAAAATGTAGAAGATCGCAGCGAGCAAGTGCTTAGAAGTTTGTTAAAATTGAGAGTTTTACTGCTAAATATTAGTACGCCCTCATTGTAAAGATTGAGGAAATTATGTAGAGCAGTTTTGTATATAAATGAGGAAGGAAATTTTGATACATATATTTTTGGATAATCTTTTTGTTGGAACAAAATGTGTTATAATTACTTAGTTGTCTTATCTTTTCCAAGCAATGTTTTTGCTTATAAATTAAGATGTGTTATCTCAATTATTTGAATGTATACCTATCTAATACACACATATATCCAACTAAGATAGGGGACCATATTGCCTTGTGTTGTATCTTGCTCTACAAGAACATATTATTTATAATACACCCATTTTCAAGAGTATTTTGAGTAATTATCAATTAATGAGTATTTCAGGTAAATTTTCAAGTATATTTATCAATAAATAAGAGGCTAAATAGAAAATTTGAATTGTTCATGAAAGAACAAATATCCATAAAAAATAAAATTTATGATACACCCTTCTAAATACCAAAATATTTTTTTGTGGACTATAATCATATTAACGAGTACATCATTATATTCATTCGTCGTTCGTTTGCTAAACGTATCTAGAGGCTATACGTGCCGACAATACAAAAGCAAAACGATAATTCGATCGAAAGGCATCACCTATCGAATTTTACCAATGTAAATTCAATTGAAGAGTAATTTGCCAATGTTAATTCGATTGAAGAGACATTAAAACAAATTTTACCAATGTTAATTTTCACTCCGAATATCTTCTCATTTTGGGGTTTTTATATAAAGAGAGTATATGGAGAGTAATTTGCCCTTCTGGTTTGAGTTTTTTTTCAAAATTTTCGGTAGTAGGGTAAATGATCTTCTCGTTTTGGGGTTTTTGTATAAAGAGAAAGCCTCAAATGTCGTCGATTGCCAATTCATGTAACGAGGAAGACTTCTTATATTTGGACAATATATGAAGGAGGGGTTCAATATCACTCTCGTATAATATATTGATTAATGTTAAATTACAATATTATAATAATTATTGTTGTAATTAAACCATAATAAAAACTTGTTAGATATCCTTTTTTAAATAGTATTTTGTTTTAATACACTTTTATCATTATTACTCACTACTCAGCTATAACTAGTTGGTTTATCTTTTTTTGCGTATATTTTTTTCTTTTAAATAAAGTGGTGTCTCAATTATTTGTTGATAAATGAATGTCAATGCCCAACTTGTTTGCATAATACCAAATGTATCACTCCAGCTCATCTGGGACCATTGCCTTAATTATGTGGTATTTTCCTCTAAAAAAATGTAAGAAAATGTGCATAGTAAACGTGATGATTACCTAAAAACAAAATCCAATCACCATGGTGAAAATTACTAAATGATAAATATATAATGAAATTTTCTGTGAATCTTGTCGACATGTCCATTGCTATATTTAATTTGAGAAGATTATTTTTCTAGTTTTACTCAAACATCGAAGTATTACTTTCAGGAGCTCATATATGGAACCCCCCATATCCACTTGAGCATCCACGATATGGGGGGGGGGGGGCCATTTCAAATCTCCCAAATTTACACCAAAAAATATATTAATCGTTAATCAAAATTATTAATTTTGATGCAATTGTATTGACCGATAATCAACTTTAAATTAACCGTTAATTAAAATTTGAATTAACAAACAATAAAAAATGTGAGGTGCAATTTGGGGACATTTATCCATCCCACATCCATATTTTGTACCGTGGATGGTGTGGGATGTTTGAGGGGAAGAGTAGAGTTGTCCTTACTTTCAGTGTATCCAAACAAGAAGTCTGGTCAGAAATAATTGGGTCATTAATAATCGACCCACACGTGGGACTCATTCGTAATCATGACACGTCCATCTATCCAATGCCTGTAGCACAGCACACAGAAGAGAAGGTATTCATGAACCTATTTAATAATCATTCATGCATGATTTCATGAGAAGATCTTGACGTGACATTAATAATTGGCACCAATGCAAAGATTGTGACATAACACATCAAAAAAGTGGCCAAATGAGATAAACTACGTGTTGGCATGAGATATCTTTCTCATGCAGCAAGGTTTTTACCACCAATAATAGGACTCGTGGTTTATGAGTCTCTATAAATGCAAGGAGCCTCACTCAATTATTGGTAGTTAGTTATCAAGAAAAAAACAAAGCAATAGCGCCGACGAGATGTATTAATCAGAAGATATCTAATTATTTGGTACACAATAATCCACACATAAATACATAATCATTCTGTGATATGGCCTCGTTATTTCCATGGTTAATTATGGGAGATTTTAATATTACCTTAAATATGTGCGAAAGAACTAAAATTTCTAAGAATAATAAGATTACTTTACAGTTTAAAGAATTTATAAATAATATGAATTTAGTTGATCTATTATTAAAAGGGAAAAAAATATACATGGAGTAATTCAAATTCTAGGGCCAAATTGGATAGAGTTATTGTCAACAATTCATGGTTAAACTTATATCCAAACTCACAATTAAATGCTGGTACCAATATATGTTCTGACCATATACCCTTAATATTTGAAGCTAATACAAATGATCCTATATTTAATGGTTTTAGATTTGAAGCTAAATGGTTAAGACTTAAAGAGTATAATGATCTAATAAACACTAAATTACTTAATGACACATCTAAATCCGTTGAAGAACTATATACTAAGCTCAATAATTTAGGTAAAGATTTAAAAGATTTAAATAAAAATATAAATTTAAAATATAATGCACAAATGGAAAATTGTAAAGCTATTATAAAATGGTCAGAAGTTTTAGAAGATAATAGATTATTAACAGAAATTGAAAAATGGATTAAATTGCAAGCTAAATTAAGATTAGAAACCCTAATTTCTTTAGAAATTTTTTATTGGAGACAAATATCAAAGTTTAATTGGATTAAGCAAGGTGATGCTAATACAAAGTTTTTTCATTTACATGCATCTATTAAAAAGGCTAATTCAATGATATCAATACTTAAAGATAAAAATGGAGTTGAATATAAAGATCATAAAAATAAAGCAAAACTTTTATTTTCTTTTTACAGAGATTTAATGGGGAAAAATTCTATGAATGATAATAAATTTGGAAGTATTAATCTTAAGCCATTATATAAAAATGAAAATTTTGAATTATCTGACTTAGAAAAACAATTTGATATGGAAGATTTGTCATATTCAATCAATGTTACAGAAATCGCTAGGCGCTAGTCGGGCGGACGGGCACCGTCTAGCGCCTAGAGGGATTAATCGGGGATTAATCGGATCTAGGCGGATTTGTAATTTTACATAGTTTTTGTCATATTTTTTAATTTTTATATATTATAATTTGTGCTACAACTTTTTATACTAAAAATATTGTATATGAATTTTATTTAAGACAACGTCCAAACAAATTATAATACGAAATCTACAACATAACAATAACAGTGTTGTTGCTCGGATACGCCGATACGGCGATACGACAATTTAACATATGATTTAGGATACTATACGCGTATCGGATACGGGTAGATTTTGATTTTTCGGAGTATCCGCGCGACATTGAATTTAACACAAATCCAAATAAACTACAAAATAAAGTTACAAAAAATAGAAAGAAGAAAAAGAGAAGGGTGCATGTCTTAAGAAAAAAAAAAATAATAAATAAATAAAAAATAAGTGGGCTCGGCGGGCCTAGGCGGAATTATTCGGCGCCTAGGCAGTATCTAGGCGGGCCTAGGCGGAATTCCGTCTAGACAAAAACGACTAGGCTAAACCTGGGCGTTTGGTCGGCGCCTAGCGCCTAGGCGGCCGCCTAGACCGACTTTTAGAACAATGGATTCAATAAAAAGTTGGAAAGATAACAAGAGTCCAGGTCCAGATGGTTATACTGGAGAGTTTTTTAAAATGTACTGGGATAAATTAAAAAAATGAGTTATTAAGCCTTTTTAATGAAAATGGAAAATTAGGGTTATCTAAATTTAATACATCATACATAACATTAATAGCTAAAAAGGAAAATGCCATTGAACCAAAAGACTTTAGGCCAATAAGTTTAATTTCTAGTATTCAAAGAATCTTTTCAAAAAATTTATCAAACAGGTTAAGTCTTTATATTAATAAAATGATTTCTAAAAATCAATTGGGTTTCTTAAAGGGAAGAAATATTTCAGAGAATTATGTTTATGCTAGAGAAGTTTTATGTGCAGCTAAAAGGGATAATATACCATTAATAATTTTTAAACATGACATTCATAAAGCTTTTGATAGTGTATATTGGGAATTTTTAATAAATATTTTATTTGCAAGGGGTTTTGGTACCAATTTTATTACATGGATTAAAAATTATATCTTACCAGGAACTACTAGAATTATTCTAAATGGACATCCTGGTAAGTATATACACTTAAAAAGAGGTCTTAGACAAGGCGATCCTACTTCTACACATTTATTTTTATTGGTTATGGATGTATTATCTAAATTACTAGAGGATCTAAGTGAAAATGGTAATATTATTAAACCTTTAAAAAATATATTTGCAAGTCTTTTCTATGCAGATGATTCAATACTTTTTATAAAACCTGATATAAATATTAGTAAGAGGATTAAATTTATCCTAAATTTATTTGGTCAAGAGTCTGGGCTTAAAATGAATTTTTTGAAATCAGAAGTAATAGGGTTAAATGTATCAGATGAAAAAATGGATCTTATTTCTAAGGAATTAGGTTGTAAAATTGGGGAATTCCCTATTACTTATCTAGGTCTTCCATTACATTATAAAAAACCAACTAAAGATGATTATAAATTATTAATAGAAAAAATTTCAAATAAATTAACAGGTTGGAAAGGAAGTGTGATTAGTAAAGCTGGTAGATTAATACTTATAAATTCGGTTTTAACAGCAATGCCTATTTATTATTTTAATGTTTTTAAATTTCCTAAATGGGCACTTAGAGAGATTGATAAAATTAGGAAAAAGTTTTTTTGGAAAGGTACTAATAAAACTGACATTCATTTGGTTAATTGGGATTTAGTTTGTCAGCCAAAAGATAAGGGGGGATTAGGAGTATTAAATCTGGGAGTGTTTAATAAAGTATTACTAATTAAGTTTCTATGGTTATATTATAATTCTGAAAATAAATTAGTTTGGTTTAATTTAACTCAAAATCCTTTAAATAGTAATGATATATCAAAAAATAATAAAAATAATTCCTATTTTTGGAATGATGTTTTGAAAAATATTGACTTTTTTAATCACAGTATAAATATCATTATAGGAAATGGTCTAAACACAAATTTTTGGAAAGGAAGGTGGTGTGAAAAGCCTCTAATTATAAAATACTCAGAACTTTAATTATAGGAAATGGTCTAATCACAGTATAAATATCATTAAAGTAGAATATTTTCTAAAAACTATGAATGAATCAAATTTATATAATAACTTAGGTTTAAATATAACTTTATCAAAAGTGGCACAAGACCAGTTCCTTCAACTAGAGCAAATTTGCAATTCCCTTGATCTTATTCCATCTCAAAGAGACTCTTTTAAATGGATCTGGACTAAAAATGGAGTTTATACCTGTCAAAATGCATATCAACAATTAATTAAAGGAGTATTTATAAAGGCAGAATATTATAAAATTTGGAAAATAAAAATTGAGTTAAAGATTAAATTGTTTTTATGGTTAACATATTTAAATAAAATATTTGCTATAGATAATTTAAAGTGGAAAGTTTGGATTCTAGTTAATAGATGTATCCTTTGCAAGGATTCTGAGGAGAGTGTGAAACACTTATCCAACCAGTGTAGTTTTGTGAAACAAATCTGGATGAAATTGATTGCAAACACAGGAATTAGTGATAATTCAAACCAAAATCAACTTAATTTGTTAGAGGCAATCTTATGTGAAAAGAGTTCAAAACAATATAAAGTACTTATCTGTCTTCTTTTTTATCAGATCTGGACTGAGAGGTGTCATAGAATCTTTAATAATCAAATACTCTCTGAAGATCAACTGGTTGAGAGAATAACCTATGAATTCAAAATAAATGAATCAGTCAAAAACCCTTTATTTAGACATAGTCCTTTAAATGAAGATGCATTCACAGAAATAGAAGTTGAAATTCTCGAAACAAATCCAAATCCAATTCAAAATCAAAATCAAAATTTAATAGTTGAGAAATCAATCTACACTAATGAATTAAATTATGCAGGAGGATTAAGGATTGCAGCTATGGAGCAAAATCAGCAAAATCAGCAATGGAGCTATACTGGTACAGAGACCAGTATCAGTGCAAGTCAGAGAGATATGGATATAACTCAAGTCAATGACGAAAACCGATTACGAATGCAAAAGGAGAGACAAAATGAAGATCAAAGTGATGAGGACAGTACATTGAATGGTATTTGTAGTCGCTTATCGGATCTCCTTAGTGAATATAATTGAAAGCGCCAGATCTGAAGAGCACAAAGTTGGAAGAGGAGGAACGATGACATGGAGGAAAGGCTTCAGAGAATTCGTAGCTATATCGCCATTACGGACGTTCTTCGCAGTAAGAACTTAGGCGGTGGATTTTTTTATTGAAGAGGAGAAGAGAGTAGAAAGAAGAAAGAGAGAAGGCGGCGGAGTTTAGAGGTATTATACCTAGGGTGTGAAGAAGAATGGAATTTCTAAGTCCAAGATCTCAATGTTCAAGATTTCAAAAAAGAGTGAAGGTGTCTGGGATTATAAATTCCAAGTTTTTCTGGTCTTTTAAGGTTTATATTGATGTAATTAGTTAATATAAGTATGTAATATGAGGTATTTAGGAGTAGTGTTTTTAAACTTTAGGGCAAATACCTCTTACTTGTATTAACTTAATCAATATAAATGGAATATAATAGAAGTAGGGCATAAGAACCTACTCTATTTTCTTCAAAAAAAAAAAATTGACGAAGCGAAAATTAGCCCCTGAATTTTACTTTTTACTGGAAAATCATCAATTTTATGAAATCGAAACAAAAAGATTACCCAAATTCACCTTGGTACAAAAAAAATGCAAAATCTAAACAAAATAAGAGAGAATTTTTTTTTGGGGGTGAACCTTATCTTTGCCATCAAGTTCGCATAGTCCATCGTGAGGAATTTCGTGTTTGCCGTGAGGATTTGGTCGTTGGAAGCTAGTGATCGTCGAAAGGACATAGAGTAAGATATCTCGGTCTAGATTCATCATTAGGGTCTAGATCACTCTGGCCGAGTCGCTAGGAAGAACAAAAAAAGGAATTTGGCTAATATATGATTACGGGCTGAAGAAATGAAAAAAGTTGGAAGCCTATCATATGTGGAGTCCTGTAGAGCTGGCAAAGTTCACCCGATTCCGAAAAACCGATCCGAGTAACCTGAAGTCCGACCCGACCTGACTAATCACAATTTACGAAAATCAAACAATCCGACTCGGACCGATCCGGGGGACTAAATAACCCGAACCCGAAAATAAATATTTTATATGATATCCGAACTCGACCTGATCCGAAACCGAGTAACCCGAGACCCGAATATAACCCGAATTTACTATATGATTCAAATTTTATAGTTTAGAATTTTAGTTATTATTTTTGTCCGAAGTTGAATCAATTCAAACCCGACATAACCTGAACCCAAAGAATTTGACCTGGACACATATTTAACCCGAAAATAACCCGACCAAAATAAAACCCGAACACAACCCGACCCGATCCGAGTTAAGTTTACCAGAATATAACCCGGACATAAAAATGACCCGAACCCGAAAATACCCACCCGATTATGATCCGACCCACCCGATTTGCCACCTCTAGTGGCATGTTTGCAAGAGCAGAGATTGATGTAAAAGTAGGATATATATGGTTGAGACTAGAGCGGGCAAATATGATCCGAACCCGAAAGATCGACCCGAGTAATTTGGATTCCGACCCGACCTGACGAAACATAATTTTAAAAAATCAAACAACCCGACTCGGGCCGACCCGGGACCAAATAATCCGAACCCGAAATTAGATGTTGTATATGGTACTTGAACTTGACCTGATCCGAAATCGAGTAGCCCGAGACCCGAATATAACCCGAATTTAGTGCTTGACTCAAATTTTATAGTTTGGAATTTTAGTTATTATTTTTGTCCGAAACTGAAATCAATTCAAACCCGACATAACCCGAACCCGAAGAATCTGACCCGAATATAAATTTAACCCGAAAAGAACCCGATCAAAAGAAGATCCTAACACAACCCGACCCGATCCGAGTCATGCTCATCCAAAAATTATCCGGACATAAAAATGACCCGAACCCGAAAATACCACCCGATTATGACCCGACCCACCCGATTTGCCACCTCTAGTTGAGACTGAGTTAAGTTCATGAATTAAGATAGATGGCTGAGATTGAGTTAGAGTTGATGAATTAAGATAGATAGCAGGGATTTAATGAATAGACGTAAGAACTGAGATTGATGTAAAATAGGATTGACGGCTCAGATCGAGTTAGAGAGTTAATAAATTAAGATAGATGGCAATTCATAGAAGGGCTTCAGAGACAATATATGTTATATGGATCTCATTGCTTTGACGGGAAAGGTTTGATCAGGTATTAAGTAGCTAATCCTAGTAGCTAACAGTAGGAAGGCCACATTAGCATCTCTGTGGGCAACTAGTTACTTCTGTTCTTTGCTCGTGAGACTTTGTATTCAATCGGGCAAGGAAGTCCATAACCAAAACTAGCGAACGTCAGGATAGATTCTCATATATCAGAGGGAAGAAAAGACAAGCGCAAATATATGACTATTAAGTGGATGAAAGACAATGTAGTATTTTCCTTTAGTAAGATGAGGAAGACCTTGCTCTCCTAATAAGAGAAGCAAGCTACAACTCACCAAGGATAGTCGGAGAGTAATCAAAAGCTACTTACGCTCCCGGCTCCCAAGTAGAACGTAGGACGAGCTGACGACAGCAATGCAGCACCTGTATGAAAGTCAGGAGCAAAATACATCCAATAAATCAGGCCAGCCGGTCCTTCAAGTAGCTTGAGTGGCAATAACCAAGGTTTAAGCATAAATTCAATGGCCAAATCGATCACTATCAATCTTCAAACCTAATCATCCGGCGGATTGAAAAGCATTTTGATAGTAAGTAACTGGGTTTCAAAGAAAAAGATAGACGAGAAGAATTGGCACGTCGGAGTTTGGCTGACACAAAGCCCGACAAGAGAACAACAGAAGAGGAGAGCTATATTGACTGGAGGAATTCAACAGCTAGCCATTTCTGTATCGGAGTTTCCGTGGTCAAAAGTCCGCCCACGTCACCCAGGTCAATAAATTCAGGTGAACGAATTTCTTCCTCCTCTATGATACGCTCAGTGACCAGATTTTCTTTTTGACAAGACATATTGGAGTTGGCCGATGCGGTCGGTGGGCCTTTTGCAAGGCAAATATTCCAACCCCAAGAAGTAAGTAAATGAGAGCCTTGAGAATATATATAGCTTTGACTCTTGGTCTTGCTCCAAATTGAAGAAAATGCAGTTTCACATCTACGGTAAAATCGTACGTATAAGGATATATGAACATGATAGTTCATAGAAATATAACATGTGTATTAGATGCATATATGTATATATGATATACATAATTAGATTGATAAGATAAGATTTTTGGAAAAATCTGTTTGGAATATTTTTACTAAAACATACATAACTTTCTCATACGAACTCCGATTGGGATGATTCAACTCTCATAAGTTCGATAATTGGATTATCTACAATTTTAATATTCCGTGGAAAAACATTTGAATAACGCAGGACGTTCATTATAATGAAATACACGAAAGGTTGCGGCAGTTCGACGAAAGGACGCGAACGTTTACTAAAACTAGCATAACTTTCGGACTGGATATCCAAATTGGATAAACTCGAATTTGTTGGAAAGGTGATAAGATCATCTAGAAGTTTCGTTCAGAAAGTTCCTGTTAATTACGGACCTAAGTCGGTCGAAATTCCAGTTTAGTGAAAGTGTGTCTGCTGATTCTGCAGGAGACACATCTTTTGATCAAATCTTCTAGAAACTTGTCCTTTCATGCATATAAAAGTATCATTTGATTGATTAAAGAGTGTCTATTTACTGGTGAAGGAATACGAGTTATTATATAAATAGGACCCTAATCTCACTCAATCAAATCAATCTAAGAAACCATTATTTTCACTAATTAATCCAGTAATTAAGAGAGAGAAAAGTTCGCCGGAATTGTCCATTGATTCCGGCAAGAGTTTAAGCAAGAGTGATTACGAGGCGTCAAGGCAGTTTCGTGATTATCCGACGACTCCCGTTTCGCAGTGGATACGAGTAGAGGTACGTATACGTTTGCGTACTAACGAGTTAAGTTCATCAACCGACGAGAAGACGAACGGAGAAAGACGACCGGTTTGGGCGTGGGACGAACCGGTACGAGCGAAAATGTGCGAACGAAAAGGTGCGACGTGAACGGAAGTGAAGGCTTCGCATCGACAAACCCTTCGTAAACGATCAATTTCGCTAGGTACAAATATTACGTTTATTAGATTTACGTTATATTAGTTATAGGCAATTTGATAAACAAATAGTAGATGAGATCTCGGGGATTTGTACTCCGTCGAGTCCAATAATTATCCGCTGCGCGGACTCGATGGGGTGTAGATAACCCAACAGTGGTATCAGAGCGAACGTCATACGGTTTGCGTTATCAAATCGCAAGAAAAATGATTAAGATCATATGTAGGGTCATTTTAGTAAATTTTCCCAAAATTGAAACCTAAAATAAGATTTTAAAGTCAAATTAACAAGTAATCGAATGGTAAAATATTATAGGATAATTACTGGTACCATTGAATGTCTTGAAAATAGTTTTGCTTCGAAACGAACAAGGAATTCCTTATTTGACTACAAAACTTTAGAATTTTATTTTTATAATTCAATTTAATACATGAAAACCTTGTGAATATAAAACCTAGTAAGTTGATGTATGACACAACAAATCCCTCACAGCGAAATTTGAAATGATAGAATTTTGCGTAATTATAAACTAACTAGATGTCTCCCATATAAACAGTTGTCATGTTTGTTTACAAATATACGTGTGGATTGGGCCTTCGTCAGGCATGCGTATACGCGTAGTTCAATAGGACAATAAGCTTTAGTATAATTTAAATGTGGATTGGGCCTTCGTCAGGCATGTTTAAATTTAAACTAGTTGATACGTTTAGTATGGTTTTAGTTTAGATATTCAAGTTAATCGGATTAATTGGATAAGACATAGTTGAAATACACACACGGAATTTTGAATTACATACGATATAATTTAAATACTGAAATTTCATAAAGTTTGAGAGTCGCATATGATGATCTCTTTCGAGATCCTGCTGGATACGGCGGACAGATTGGTTGGTATTTTGTGCATAAATCTCCCCAATTGTATTACGCAATTCAAACATTTCTTCTGCTTCCAGGCGTAATATATTTGGATCTGCAGAAGGATCGGCAGTCCTAGGTTGGTAAATATTCACTCTAGCGTTTGGATATGCTACCCGGTTTGTTCCTCCGATGAGAATCAAAGATGTTGTTGATTTAGCGAATCCCACAACTAATGTAATCACATCAGGTATTACAGCTCTCATAGTCTCGCAAATAGCTAGTCCCGGTAGTACCGCTCCACCTGGAGAGTTTATAATATACAAGAAGATATCGTCATCTTCTTCGCTGCTGAGGAATAAGATTTGAGAAAGAATTTCTTGTGTGAGATTTAATAAATAGAGGTCATCAACGACTCATGAGTATTGTTGTAGTGTCATAATGAAGTAGTCTTTGGAGATTAGTTGGGTTAATTCTCTATTTAAGAGCGGCACTCAAATCAAACCAAGAAATATATATATTTTTTTAAATAATTAAATTATTTTATAATTTAACATCATTATGCTTGCTTATTGGGCTAATAGCGAGGACCGGTCCTGGTTGTACTCATTAGTCATGACTATCAATTTTGAAAACAAGCTATGAAACTTTTATTTGGAATACATTTATAAGAATCCAAATCCAAATCCAAATTTAATCGATAGTTATAATTAAGTGTCTTAACACATACAAGGATCATTTCACGGTATAATTCTATTAAAAGAGGTACATCAAACATCAAAAAAATTTCTAGTAAAGATTTAAGTCAATATAAAGAAAAAAAGTATAGTCATGTATACAAATCTATCCATGAAAAATATGAATATCTATTAGAAATATATATGCCGGATAATTTCAGAGATGGTATAAATTTCTATTCTAACTATAAATTCTAAATATTTTCTGAAAATGTATAGTTCTATTAAAAATTTGATGTAATAGTATTGTAAAAGAGGCATCCTTAATCCCACAAATTATATCACACATCTACAAAATTTATAATTAAAAAATGTATATTATCGTTAAAAATGTATAAACCAAACTTGTATGGTACTTACAAAAAAGTATGACACACACATACTAAATTATATTATGCATCAAAAAAATTGATCTAACATGTAAACAATATATTTCAAACCAAGCAACCATTGTGTGTATATATATATATATACACGCTAAAAAGAATCCACAAAAAGAATCCAAAAAAAAAAAAATCCAAAGTCCAAAATATACTATTGAAATTAGCAAAAAAATTTTTTTGTATATAACAAAATGTAATGTTGAAAATATATTATTTTATTCTTAATTTTTTTAATGTTAACATGTTGGATTCAACAGTACATTTTGTTCATTTAAATAATATATTTTATGATTGCAAATAAAAATGTATATCAAATAATCAGGGCCGGTCCGACATTTTTGGAGGCCTTTGGTAGTAAAATTAATAGTACTAATTAAATACTAATACCAGTCACACAATTTTATCAAATACGAAATTAATACAAAAATAGAGTCAAAATTATTACATAACTAACAATTATGGCTCAAATATAATTTTTTTAATATTGGTGGCAGTTCTTAAAACTATTATCTACGCTATATACACACTAAAAAGATATTTTCGGACCTAATTTTTTGACGGCCTTTCAGATATACCAATTTCTCGGCATTACACGACCGGACCTGAACATAACTAAAATATATTTTTCAAAATACATATAATACACGACTAATATATTTGAATACGAGACAAATAGGATCGGACCAATTTCTGGGATGAGCCAATTTTTTGGCATGCGACAAATACAGAACAAAATAAATAAATTTAATTGACGAAAAAAAATCATGTCTCATGGTAACATGGGCTTGCTCATTACATGTAATCGACATGCAAAATAAAACAAGTAGTACTAATAATACATAAAAAAAAATAGTAACGCGCTAAAGACAAACTCGTGGATTCACAGCAATGAACAGGACCTGTCTCCGAGTTCACTACACATGAATTGAAAATTGTAGATTTAGATCTCAAGTCTACTTAGAAACGAACAAGCCAGCCTTTTCACCTTTTTTTTATCCGCTTTCCTCAGAGGCTACGTGGAGGCTTTATATAAACAATTTAACGGCACCATTATCCAGCTAAGAGCTTGATTCTCGGATCGAGCCCCCTCCCCCCCCCCAACACACACTGTCCACTTGTCATCCCCTCGTGTACACTTCATTATTCCATCTCACAACCTAATTCTCTCCTGTTTAAATACCCTTCTTGTCTCTCCCTCTAGTTCATCTCAAATCTCAAAATCTAAAGATCAAGAAAAATCAAGAAAAATAATGATGCCTTCGTTTAGCCGTTCGATCTCTCTCCCTCTAAGCCCTCGTCATAAAAGCAACACGAAAGCTTCGTATCATGTCCGATCAGTGAGTCTGCCTTGCCGCTCGCACCCACTCATCTCCCACCTCGAACAACAAATTCATGCCGTAAGATCCTGGTCTGTCAACCAAGATCAGGGATCAACAGCATGGATTGAATCTGGCTTGGCAAAGATTCAAGCACTCCAATCAGCCGTCGAAGAGTTTCTCCACCTCTCTCAAACTCAAGAGACCTTAAACCATGCTTCTTCAACCCAAAATTTCCTCGAAGACTTTCTTCTACTTGCCGATATATACGGCTCGTTCATATCGACCATTGTGAATCTACAACAGCACCAATCAGAGGTTCAATCTGCAATAAGACGCGGTGACAAAATCTCGCTCGCCACCTGTCTGAGATCACAAAGAAGAATAGAGAAGGAGATCTCTCAACTCGCTTCGAGTCTAAAAAGAACCACAAAGTCTAGACCACTAGGTTTTGGATATTCAAATGCTGTAGAGGCTGAGATCGATGGTATCTTGACGGAAGTCATTAGCGCCACGTCAGCAGCCTCGATGGCTGTGTTTATGAGTGTCGCACAGATGTCAGCTTCATCTGCGAAAACTAACGGCGCGATGTGTTCTTTCAAGAAATTGGGTATTAGCTCTAGTACTTCGGCGAAGAATGAGTTTGTTGATATTGTGAAATTGGAGGAATTAGAAATGTGTATTGGAAATGTTGAGAGAAATAGTGAGAGGGTATTTAGGAGTTTGCTAAACTCGCGAGTTTTGCTTCTTAATATTAGCACTCCATCTTTGTAGAGAGTGGAACAAGAAAAATCAGAACTTTGTGTTGTATAGATTTTGTATAGAAAATTTTGTCTGGTTTATGTCTTGTGTCATCTTGTTAGTCTATGTTCTCATTATTTCCATGCACTATGAAAAATTTAAGATGTAAATCCATGTTTTAATTCCTTGAATTTTTTCTTTATTTAAAACTATTACATATGAAGTTAAATTTTTGATAAAAAAAATAAAGAGCTCATTTACTGTGTCTCTGAAATTTCCCTAACATCCTCTGTATCATGAATTAACGATTAATTATGAGTGGTGATGCATGTTCCCCTTAAAATCCCCTCATTTGATTGATGTGCTGGCGTCTGTATTAATGATGGTGGTAAACCATGATTATTTAATTTTTTCCATCATATATAAGAAAAGAAGGTAAAAAAAATTCACCGTTTCACACATCATTAATTTATTTAATATTTTTAACAACTTCGTTTACCACCATCTATAATTTGGAAAAGAAATCATTGGACTAAATTAATATACAAATTAACATGTGTTAAACGGATACATGAATGAAACCATCGTAAAAAATAAACAAAAATATAATAATGAAAATGAAAATAATAATTTCGCAAAAATTAGAAAATGAAAACATTTTTTTTTAAAAAATATATTGAAAAAAAAATAATAAAAATTTGTTCAAATAAATATAACTTATCATGTGTTAAATTAAATATAATAAAAATATTAAATAAAGAAAATTATTTTTTAATAATTTGATTTATCACCTAATCAATTTGGTTTACCACCTAATAAATACAGTTTTCCACGTAATTTAAAATTTAATGCATTTAGTCAATATTGCCACCACATCAATACATTGAGGGGATATTAAAGGGGACAAGTATAATTTTTCATTAATTATCATGGTGATTAACAAAAAATACTTTATTAATAATCAATTAATATATAATAAAAGTATGCATGCATTAACAATTAATAATCAATATTAATTAATTATTAAAGAAATGTCTTTTTTGTTGATCACCACGGTGATTATCACGAATTCGTGATAGAGGAGATTGGGGAATCTCATGGGCACAGTAGAATTAATTGTCCATAAATAAATAAATGAAAACGCTCCTCCCTCCTACCACCACACCTAAATTAGGTCACATTGAGCTAATAACAATGTTAAAAAATAACACAATAATTGCTAATAAAACCAAGAGGTAATTGACTTGAGCTAAGTACTGGACTCGGCAAATAAGGACTTCAATTATATGCACTAGTTTCTTTCATTTTATAACTTCAATGCACATGGCTTAGACAACTAGACCTATTAAAAACTTGTTGATCCTTACATGATTTGATCAATAATTAGACAGCTGTGACTGTATTATACACGTTTTATTGTTTTGAGACAATTTTATAAGGGTCTGGAGCTTGCCAATAGGCGTTCGGCGAAAATGTGTCCAAATACCATCTTAACCGTATGATGAATTGATTTTGTTTGATGTAAGTTAACTCTCTGTTTGTGTATCTGTTAACACTTGTTCTTCTATCTGGAAAGAAGCTCGCCAAAGACGAAAACATATCTCCCAAGCTGTGTTCTAGAAATCGGTCTTGACAATCAATTAGTCGTCTACTATTATGGTCTGCCGTATCTGCCAACGTCAGCCAATCCTGCCGAACGTCTGCCAAAATGATTTTTAATAGTTTTTTTTTGGCCGGATTTTTTTTGAGCTAAAATTGTTGAATAATTAAACTTAATTAGTAGTAATAGAAATTAATTAGTAGTAATAGAGTAATTAGAGTGACAAGTGTCCACATGCATGTAATTTGGGTCAATGAGTCAAAGTCATGACATGTGTTAGTATGTATGAAAGAGAGTGGACAAGTGTTACATGCATGCAAAAGAGTGGACAAGTGTTATTATGATAGTGACAAGTGTTAGTATGCATGTGAGTTGTGTATGCTATATAAACACCTCCATGGTGTTCATTATTGTATCATTTAAGTTAGTAAGCAAGTAAGAGAAATAAGACAGAAAATCTTGTAAGGTATCCCTTCCTCTTCTTCCTCTTCCCTCTTCTCCATAGAAATATAGCCATTATTATCCAACAAACTGGTATCAGAGCGAGCGAGAGCAATATTGCAATGGCGAGTTCGAATTTTCCATTTCAATTCCCTCGTCTTATGAAAGAAAATTACGAGAATTGGTGTATACGTTTGAAAGCTTTACTTGGTTGTCATGAATGTTGGGATGTCGTCGAAATTGGCTACACCGAGTCGGAAAACGTAAATCGGTTAACCGTTGCCGAAAAGGACACGTTGCTAAAGAGTCGAAAGAAGGATCGACAAGCGCTCACTCTCATTCATCAATGTTTGGATGAATCGATGTTCGAAAGAGTAGCTAATGCGACGAGTGCTAAGGAAGCATGGGAGATCCTACAAAAATCCAACCAAGGGGCAAATAAAGTAAAAAAGGTGCGTCTTCAAACGTTAAGAGGTGAATTTGAAGGATTGCGGATGAAAGAGTCCGAATCTATTGCGGATTTCTTTTCGAGAATATTGGCTATAGTGAATCAAATGAAACGATATGGAGAAGTTTTGGAGGATGTTCGGGTCATAGAGAAAGTACTTCGCTCGTTGCATGCAAAGTTCGAGCACATTGTAGTAGCAATCGAGGAGTCCAAAGACTTGGACGCTATGACCATTGAAGAACTTATGGGTTCGTTGCAAGCCCATGAAGAACGCATCAACAAGAAGAAGGAAGAACCGGCCGAACAAGTCTTCGCCGCGAAGCTCTCTTTAAAGGAGAAAGAAGGAGCTCGCGAAACAAGCCAACGTGGCAGAGGACGAAGACGCGGAGGACGAGGCCGAGGAAGTGGAAGGGGAGAACAAAAGCAAACTTTCAATAATGAAGGTAAATCATTTCGCGGTCGCGGTAGAGGAAGCTACTCGAGACAAAATTTCGAGTGCTATAATTGTCACAAGACTGGACATTATGCTCGAGATTGTTGGAATACACCAAACGATGGTAAAGAAAAGGCAAATTATGCCGAAAATGAAAAAGTCGATGCCACTTTATTGGTAGCTTACCATGAAGGAGAAGGAAAGAAGGATTTGTGGTGTCTCGACAATGGAGCGAGTAACCATATGTGTGGAGACAAAAGTAAATTCGTCGAGCTCGATAATTCGGTAATGGGTCACGTTACTTTTGGAGACCACTCAAAAGTGCAAATCGAAGGAAAAGGAACGATTTTGATTCGTACGAAGAATGGCGGTCACGAATACATGAGTAACGTGTATTACATACCGAACATGAAGACCAACATTTTGAGTTTGGGACAACTCCTCGAGAAGAACTATGAAGTTCACATGAAGAATCGTGCTCTCGTCCTTCAAGATGATCGAGGAAAGGTAATTGCGAAGGTACCCATGACGAAGAACAGGATGTTCTACCTCAAAATTCAAACCGATGTAGCGAAGTGTCTCAAGGCATGCGTGAAATAAACTTCTTGGATTTGGCACTTGAGACTTGGACATGCAAATTTTGGAGGCTTGAAGTTGATGGCACAAAAGAAAATGTTCAAGGGGTTACCGGCTATCGAAGAGCCGAATCAAATTTGCGAAGGATGTCTCATGGGAAAGCAATCCCGCAAGAGTTTTCCAAAGGAAGCCACTTCAAGAGCACTCAGACCACTTGATCTCATTCACGCCGACGTGTGCGGTCCGATCAAGCCATCTTCATTTGGTAAAAATCGGTACTTTCTACTCTTTATCGACGATTTTAGTACAAAGACTTGGGTCTATTTTTTGAAAGAAAAATCGGAAGCGTTTAATTCTTTCAAGAACTTCAAGGCCCTTGTGGAAAATGAAAGTGGATGCCATATTAAGTCGTTGAGAACCGATAGAGGTGGCGAGTTTTGCTCCAACGAGTTCAACAAGTTTTGTGAAGAACAATGCATCAAACAATTCTTGACCGTTCGGAGGTCTCCTCAACAAAATGGCGTAGTTGAAAGGAAAAATCGAAGCATTCTCAACATGGCGAGAAGCATGTTGAAGACAAAGAACATGCTGAAAGAGTTTTGGGCCGAAGCAGTCACTTGCGCAGTGTATCTATCGAATCGATGTTCGACGAAGAGTTCAGTCGAGCAAACTCCTCAAGAAGCTTGGAATGGAATAAAGCCGAATGTTTCGCATTTGAGAGTGTTTGGGTGCATCGGATATGTCCATGTACCGGATCAAGAACGATCGAAACTCGACTACAAGAGCAAGAAGCACATATTTGTTGGGTACTCTCAATGCTCGAAAGGATACAAGCTCTACAATCCAAATAACGGTAAAGTGATTGTTAGTCGAGATGTGGAGTTTGATGAAGAAGATGAGTGCAGGTGGAGTAATGAAGACAAAGAGAGGTATGATTTTCTACAATTTCAAGGCGATGATGAGGAAAGAGATGAAGTTCCTCAAGAACCGGTCACGCCTCCTCATTCTACAATTAATCCGAATATACCTTCATCATCATCTTCGAGTGGTAGTTCGAGTGAAATGCCACAAAAGACGAGAAGTATCCAGGAACTTTATGACGTGACACGCGACTTAAATGAAGACATGAATCTTTATTGTCATTTCGCAGATTGTGGTGTCATACTCTTTGAAGAAGCCGTAAAAGACGAAAGATGGAGGAAAGCTATGGACGAAGAAATGAAGTCCATAGAGAAGAATAATACTTGGGAGTTGGCGACTATACCCCAAGGAAAGAGACCTATCGGTGTAAAGTGGGTCTTTAAAGAAAAGAAGAATGCGAAAGGAGAAGTCGAGAGATACAAAGCTAGATTGGTAGCAAAAGGATATAGTCAACGAGCTGGGATAGACTATGACGAAGTCTTTGCCCCTGTTGTTCGACTCGAGACGATACGAATGATAATTGCGTTGGCGGCGCAAAACAAGTGGAGCATTCACCAATTAGATGTCAAGTCAGCTTTCTTGAATGGAACAATTGAAGAAGAGGTGTTCATTGAACAACCTCGTGGATACGCGATCAAAGGTCATGAAGATAAGGTGTTGAAATTGAAGAAAGCGTTGTATGGCTTGAAACAAGCACCTAGAGCATGGAATAGTCGAATCGACAAATATTTTTTGAAGAATGGGTTTGAAAAATGTCCACATGAGCATGCTCTCTATGTGAAGACAAACAAAGAAGGAGATATTTTGATTGTTTGTCTCTATGTGCATGATTTGATCTTTACAGGTAACAATCACCGCATGTTTGAAGAATTCAAAAGAGCAATGGCTAGAGAATTTGAGATGACCGATATTGGTCTAATGTCATACTATCTCGGGATCGAAGTCAAGCAAACGGAAGAAGGAATATTCATTTCGCAAGAAGGATTTTCTAATGATATTCTTAAAAAGTTCAAAATGGACAATTGCCAATCGGTGGCTACTCCGGTCGAAACCGGATTAAAATTGTCCAAGCACGAAGAAGAAGATCTTGTGGACCCATCTACCTACAAAAGCGCAATTGGTAGCTTGAGGTACTTAACTTGTACGAGACCGGATATTCTTTTTGGAGTCGGTCTTGTAAGTCGATTCATGGAGAAACCAACCGAGACGCATTTCAAGGCAGTGAAACAAATTTTTCGTTACATCAAGGGTACAAGTGATTATGGATTACACTATTCTTCTTCGAACGAATTCAAGCTTGTGGGATATAGCGATAGCGATTGGGCAGGCGATATGGATGACCGAAAAAGCACAACCGGTTTTGTTTTCTTTATGGGAGATACTGCATTCACATGGAGATCGAAGAAACAGTCAATCGTGACACTTTCGACGTGTGAAGCCGAGTACGTCGCTGCCGCATCATGTGTCTGCCATGCCATATGGCTTAAAGATTTATTGAAGGAGTTGAAGATCAAGCAAGATAAAGCTACTGAGATTTATGTTGACAATATGTCAGCTATTGCACTTGCGAAAAATCCGGTGTTTCATGATCGAAGCAAGCACATCGATACGAGGTATCATTTTATTCGAGATTGTGTTGCAAATGACGAAGTCAAGGTGAAATATGTGAAGACTCAAGATCAAGCTGCAGATATCTTCACGAAGGCGCTCAAGCATGATGTTTTTATCAAGTTGCGGATGATGCTTGGAGTCGCAAGGAATTAAGTTTAAGAGGGGGTGATGAATAATTAAACTTAATTAGTAGTAATAGAAATTAATTAGTAGTAATAGAGTAATTAGAGTGACAAGTGTCCACATGCATGTAATTTGGGTCAATGAGTCAAAGTCATGACATGTGTTAGTATGCATGAAAGAGAGTGGACAAGTGTTACATGCATGCAAAAGAGTGGACAAGTGTTATTAGGATAGTGATAAGTGTTAGTATGCATGTGAGTTGTGTATGCTATATAAACACCTCCATGTTGTTCATTATTGTATCATTCAAGTTAGTAAGCAAGTAAGAGAAATAAAAAGAAAAGCTTGTAAGGTATCCCTTCCTCTTCCCTCTTCTCCATAGAAATATAGTCATTATTATCCAACAAAAATTTCAGATTTTTATAAGTTTTTTTAGGCTTCTATTTTTTTCGCCATTCTCTCTCTTCGCTGCAAGGAAAAATATTCGTTTTCTTTTCTCATTTCTTGCAACAAAGAACAGCCGTGAAGGGAAAGCATTCTTCTAATTTCTCATTTCTTTCTCTGCTTTCTCCTTTCTCTCTTTTCGTGCAAGGTACGTGGTGGCTCTTGATATATGATGTAAAGTCAATCTACGCTTGCCATATTGTCATGTTGGGTTGGAGAGAACAACACAAGTTTATTTTATTTCAAAACGAACCAATAATATTATGCATGATCAATTCGAATAGGTGGCTCTTAGCAAGACAGTACGTGGTGGCTTTTCATAGCTCTAATTTAATTCGTTCAGATTTAGATTTAAGTTCATTGATATATTTAGATCCAAGTTTGTTGGGCCATGGAAGAACAAGAAAAAATATTTTATTCAATCCTTCTCCTTGCCCATCTCACCTCATCAATATCATACCATATTATTGTGCATGATAACTAAGAAGGCAGGTAAACCCATGCGATGTGGTGGCTTTCTCTTGCTGACACGGCTTGATTCTCGGATCGGTCCCCTTTAAATCTCATATTCAACTAAATTATTTCATATTCAAAAACCTAACCGCCTCCTCTTTAAATATCCTCGTCTTCCCCATTCTAACTCATCTCAGATTTAAAAGCTTCAACAAACAAGAACAAAACACAGAAGTCTACAAGAAGAACAAAAATGGTGCGTGGATTCAGTCATTCAATCTCTCTTCCTCTCAGCCCGAAGCACAGAGCAAACAAAAAAGCCTCCCATCACGTGAGGTCGGCGAGTCTTCCTTGCCATTCTCACCCACTCATCTCCAACCTTGAGGAACAAATCTATGCAGTTCGATCTTTGGCTGCCAACCCAGATGAAGCCACGTCAACCTCGGTCGAGGCGATCCTCTCTCAAATCGAAGCACTCCAAACTAGCGTGGAAGACTTTCTAAACCTAGCTCAAACTAAAAAAACTCTTCGTGTATCCGAGTCAACAATCTTCCTCCTCGAAAACTATCTTTTATTGGCCGATATATACGGGTCGTTTATTTCAACTATTGTGAATTTAAAGCAACACCAATTAGAGGTCCAATCTGCAATACGTCGATCTGACAAAGTCTCGCTCACCACTAGTTTACGATCACAAAGACATGTAGAGAAAGAGATTTCTCAACTCGCTTCTAGTTTAAAGAGTGTCTCTAAGTGTAAATCTGTAGGACTTCCATTAAATGCTAATGAGGCCGAGATTGTTGGGATTTTGATCGATGCAATTAGTGCTACATCAGCTGGATCCGTGGTTGCATTGAATGGAGTTGTGGCCATGTCGGCCTCAGTTTCATCGACGAAAAGTTCGAGATCTTTACAGATGTTTAAGAAATTTAGCACTTCAAATTCTTCAATTATGTACAGGGCTTTGGAAGAGGAGAGATTGGAAGAACTTGAGATATGTGTTGGAAATGTAGAAGAGTTAAGTAAGGGAGTGTTCAGAAGTTTCATAAATTCTAGGGTTTCGCTTCTTAATATTAGTAGTTCGTCATTGTAAAAAGAAATGCCAAGTTTGTAGATATAGTATTGACAGATTAATGGATAATACCGGCGCTACGTTGCGAAGATTTAAATTTTGTTGTTATTTTCTCTTTTTTTACATTAAATGTTACGGAAAAATATACTTGGCCTTCCAAACTCATTCCATACTCTTTGATGAGATAGCAAAAAAGTTTAAAGTCGGTTGTTTAGTCCCTCCAATTCACTCAATTAATTATTAATTGACACGTCAATAAATTAAATTAGTAGATATTAATTGACGGGTCCATTAATTAAAACGATCAATTAAATCGTTAATCGAATCAGTTAACAATACTAATCAATTAATTATTATTTACTACCTCATCAATATTTTTTTTCGTGTTATTGGGCTACATGTATAACCCCCAAATGTTTTTTTTTTTTTTTGAAAAACCCTGAAGTGAGCTTAATATCTCACATTGGGGTAAAAATATATTAAATATTTATTTACAAACTATCTATCCCTCATATCCATTACATCTCAACAAACAAAATATAACTTGTCAAAATAGTTAATTTGTGATACAAAAGGTGTGTGAGAAAATGAAGGAATATATAGTACAATTATTCTTTAAAAAAAAAAGATGGCTCTTGATATGATGTAAAGTCAATCTACGCTTGCCATATTGTCATGTTGGGTTGGAGAGAACAACACAGGTTTATTTTATTTAAAAAGCAACAAATAATATTATGCATGATCAATTAGAATAGGTGGCTCTTATCAAGACAGTACGTGGTGGCTTTTCAGGGCTCTCATTTAATTCGTTCAGATTTAGATTTAAGTTCATTGATATATAAATTTAGATCTAAGTTTGTTGGGCCATGGAAGAACAAGAAGAAATATTTTATTCAATCCTTCTCCTTGTCCATCTCACTTCATCAATATCATATCATATTATTGTGCATGATGATTAAGAAGGCAGGTAACCCACGCGACGTGGTGGCTTTCTCTTGCTGACACGGCTTGATTCTCGGATCGGTCCCCTTCGACCTTACTCACCATCCCCTCGTGTTAACCTCATATTCAACTAAATTATTTCATATTCAAAAGCCTGAGCGGCGCCTCTTTAAATATCCTCGTCTTCCCCATTCTAACTCATCTCAGATTTAAAAGCTTCAGCAAACAAGAACAAAACACAGAAGTCTAAAAGAAGAACAAAAATGGTGCGTGATTCAGTCATTCAGTCGCTCTTCCTCTCAGCCCGAAGCACAAAGGGAACAAAATATGAAAATTAAGTATTTTGTTTGTTTTAGACATAAATTATAGCATTTATTTGAAAAATATGATAATTGATATATTTGACGGTGTTAGACTTCATTTTTTATATTTTTTCAACTTTAAAATAAAATAAAATAAAAATTCGCACGTGTTAGTCTTCGATTTTGGAAGTTTTTTAAGAAAACACGAAAATTAACTATTTGGTTCGTTTTAGACATCAATTTTGACATTTATTAGAAAAATTGGATAATTGATATTTTGAAGGTGTTAAACTTCACTTTTTGCAGTTTATTTCAACTTTTTTTACACAAAAATAATAGAAATCCGCATGTGTTAGTCTTTGATTTTGGAGTTTTGAGTAAAACAAGAAAATTAAATATTTTTAATTTTATACATCAGTTTTGAGATTTTTTAGAAAAATATGACAATTGATATTTTTGAAAGTGTTAAACTTCACTTTTTGTATTTTTTGAAATTGTTTGAACAAATAAAATAGAAATTTGTATGTGTTAGTCTTAATTTTTTAGCTCTTTTGAGGAAAACATAAAAATTAAGTATTTTTTTGTTTTACACATCAATTTTGGCAATTATTAGAAAAGTATGATAATTGATATTTTTTAAGGTGTTAGACTTCACTTTTTGCATTTCATTCAAATTTTGTAAACAAAAAGAATATAAATTCGCATGTGTTAGTCTTCGATTTTGGAGTTTTTTTAGGAAATCAAGAAAATTAAGTATTTTCTTCGTTTGAGACATCAATTTTGGCATTTATTACAAAAATATTATAATTGATTTTTTTGAAGGTGTTAGACTTTATTTTTTGCAACTTTTCAACTTTTTAAAACAAAAAAAAACATAGAAATTCGCATGTGTTAGTCTTCAATTTTGGAGTTCTTTTTAGAAAAATATCAAAATTAAGTATTTTGTTTGTTTTAAACATACATTTTAGCATTTATTTGAAAAATATGATAATTGATATTTCTGAAGGTGTTAGACATCACTTTTTGCGTTTTTTCAACTTTTTAAACAAAAAATAAAAATTCGCATGTGTTGGTCTTCGATTTTATAGTTTTTTGTGGAAAACACGAAAATTAAGTATTTTGATCGTTTTAGACATCAATTTTGGTATTTATTAGAAAAATATGATAATTGATATTTTTGAAGGTGAGACTTCACTTTTTGCATTTTATTTCAACTTTTTTGTACAAAAATAATAGAAATCCGCTTGTGTTAGTCTTCGATTTTTGAGTTATTGAGTAAAACATTGAAAATAAATATTTTTCATTTTATACATCAGTTTTGGTATTTTTTTAGAAAAATATGATAAACGATATTTTTGAAAGTGTTAGACTTCAATTTTTGCATTTCTTCAACTTTTTTAAACAAAACAAAATAGAAATTTGCATTTGTTAGTCTTCAATTTTGGATCTCTTTTAAGGAAAATATGAAAATTAAATATTGTGTTCGTTTTAGACATCAATTTTGGCATTTATTACTAAAATATGATAATTGATATTTTTTAAGGTGTTAGACTTCACTTTTTGCATTTTATTTCAACTTTTGTATAGAAAAATAATAGAAATTCGCATGTGTTACTCTTCGATTTTGGAGTTATTGAGCACAAATATGATAAATGATATTTTTGAAAGTCTTAAACTTCATTTTTTGTATTTTTTCAACTTTTTTAAACAAAACAAAATAGAAATTTGCATACGTTAGTCTTCAATTTTGGAACTCTTTTGGGGACAACATGAAAATTAAGTATTTTGTTCGTTTTAGACATCTATTTTTGCATTGATTAAATGCATAATAGGATTGTGCAAAGTTAAGTTCCAGAGAGTGGTTCGTTCGAACTAACAATTGGGTTCGTTCGAACGGGCCACTACGAGTGTAAAATGGTTTTACACATATTCATTCCAGGGAGTGGTTCGTTCGAACCAACATTGGTGTTCGTTCGAACGGACTACAATGAATGATGTTTGAAATTAACACTGAAGTGGGACAGGAGATGGTTCGTTCGAACGAACCGTAAGGGTGCGTTCGAACGGAGCTCTTCGAGTATAAAATGATTTTATACATTCTCATGACAGGAAGCAGTTGGTTCGAACGAACCTTATGGTGCGTTCGAACGGAAATGTTGCTGGAAGTGTATATTGGATATACACAACCTTTCACCCAATCCTTGTCCTATTTTAGTATAAATAGGATGTTTCTCTCTCTCCTCTAGTTAGTTCAATCAATCCATTCAGTCTAATCTAGACAAGACAAGTTATGTCCAGAAATTAGAGAGACTCTTATCAAGTTGTTGAAAGAGTGCGAAGAGAAAGAGAGAAAAAGAAAAGAGGAGAAAAAAGTTTTCTTCGTCTAGAGAATCGAAAGCAATCATGCAAGTTCGCCAGTGCATCGTCTAGGCAGGTGCATCCGCAACCGAGGTACTATGACTCACGGTGGATACGGGTAGAGGAGCGACACTTGTGGCTCTTCGTTGTGATCAAACTGAAGGAGCAAAAGGCTGTGGAAGCGTGTGGACATGGGAAGCACGAAGACAACCGGAGCCGTTTCAAGACGGTGGGAGACGTGTGGTATGGGACGCATGGGCTAGTCACCAACGTGACACCTAAAAAGAGAAGGATGCGAGCGATCAACCCGTCGTGCGTGATCAATTTCACGCTGGTAATCGTCTGTCCTCCTTTGCATCGTACCCTCGATATCGAAGCGCGATCTCGGGATTTGGGAACCGGACCGGGCCTTCATATCCACTGCGCGGGCCCGGGGCCGGGATAATTACCTTAAGTGGTATCAAAGCGAACGCTGAGATTCGAGGATCGAATCATAGTCGTATATTCGATATACGCACGGGTAATCAAAGTTTGTACCCGTTTGCATGATGCTGGATATTTAGAAGTTTAATTTTTCGTTAAAATCACAAGTGGAATTCACTAGAGATCAATCATGAGATGATTGAGAGTATCTAGGAATGGTCGTGAAAAGATTTCATGATTTATCGCTTCGAAAACGAGCGAAAACGGCGAACAATTGCACGAAAACAGGGTTTTTAGGGTCCCCAGGGGCCAGTTCGTTCGAACTGACTGGCCAGTTCGTCCCGAACGAACCGGGGGTGCGGGGATGTGACCAAGGGTCTTGAAAGACAGGGATAGGTTCGTTCGAACGAACTACTATTTTTATATTTTTAATAAGTTTTTGAAAAAATTGAAATTTGTGTGTGTTAGTAAGTGTTAGTCTTCAATTACGGAGTATTTTGAGTGGGACATAAAAATTGAGTATTTTGCTTGTGTTACACTTAAATTTTAACAATTTTTACAAAAATATCTTAATCCCATTTTTTGAATGTGTTAGACTTCAGTTTTTGCATTTTTAAGAAGTATTTGAAAAAATTGAAATTTGTTTGTGTTAGTCTTCAATTATGGAGTATTTAGAGTACGACATGAAAATTGAGTATTTTGCTTGTGTTACACATCAATTTTAACATTTTTTTCAAAAATATCTCAATTGAATTTTTTGAAGGTGTTAGACTTCAGTTTTTGCATTTTTAAGAAAGTTTTGAAAAAATTGAAATTTGTGTGTGTTAGTCTTCAATTACGGAGTATTTTGAGTACGACACGAATATTGAGTATTTTACTTGTGTTACTCTTCAATTTTAGTATATTTTAAAAAATATCATAATTGACTTTTTTGAAGGTGTTAGACTTCTGTTTTTGCATTTTTCATAAATTTTTGAAAAAATTGAAATTTGTGTGTGTGAGTCTTTAATTACGGAGTATTTTGAGTACGGCGTGAAAATTGAGAATTTTGCTTGTGTTACATTTAAATTTTAAGAATTTTTGCAAAAATATCTTAATTCAATTTTTTGAAGGTGTTAGACTTTTGTTTTTGCATTTTTACGAAATTTATGAGTGTTAGTCTTCAATTACCGAGTATTTTGAGTACGGAATAAAAATTGAGTATTTCGCTTGTGTTACACTTCAATTTTCACATTTTTTAAAAAAATGTCTTAATTGAATTTTTTGAAGGTATTAGACTTCACTTTTTGCATTTTAATGAAAATTTTGAAATAATTGAAATTTGTGTGTGTTAGTCTTCAATTACAGAGTATTTTGAGTACGATATGAAAATTGAGTATTTTTCTTGTGTTATACGTCAATTTTAACTTTTTTAAAAAGTATCTTAATTAAATTTTTTGAAGGTGTTAGCATTCTGTCTTTGCATTTTTAAGAAATTTCGGAAAAATTTTAAATTTGTGTGTGTTAGTCCTCAATTACGGAGTATTTTGAGTATGACATGAAAATTGAGTATTTTCCTTGTGTTACACTTAAATTGTAACATTTTATTCTAAAATATCTTCATTGAATTTTTTGAAGGTGTTAGATTTCAGTTTTTATATTTTTAAGAAAGTTTTGAAAAAAATAAAATTTGTGTGTGTTAGTCTTCAATTACGGAGTAGTTTGAGTACGACTCGAAAATTGAGTATTTTACTTGTGTTACACTTCAATTTTAATATTTTTTTAAAAAATATCATAATTGAATTTTTTGAAGGTGTTAGACTTATGTTGTTGCATTTTAATAATTTTTTGAAAAAATTGAAATTTGTGTGTGTTAGTCTTCAATTACGGAGTATCTTCAGTACGACATGAAAATTGAGTATTTTACTTGTGTTACACTTCAATTTTAATATTTATTTAAAAAATATCATAATTGAATTTTTTGAAGGTGTTAGACTTCTGTTTTTGCATTTTTAATAAGTTTTTCAAAAAAATGAATGATCCTATTTTCCCAAAAATGCATAAATAGATGTCTGAAATGATCAAGATACTCTATTTTCATGTTTTCCTAAAAAAACTCCATTATTGAATACCAACAGAGCAAATTTCTATTTTTTCAAGTTTCGCAAAATGGTAAAAAGTGAAGTCTAATACCTTGCAAAAATTAAATTATTCATTTTTTTTAAAATGTCAAAATAGAGTTCTTAAACAATCAAAATACTCTATTTTCACATGTTTCTAAAAGAACATCCTAATTGAAGACTTAAAAATTTGTTTTTTTAAGTTCTCAAAACTGTAAAAAATCAAGTCTACCTTCAAAAAAAATGAGTGATCCTATTTTTCCATAAATGGCAAAATATATGTCTGAAATGAGCAAAATACTTTATTTTCGTATTTTTCCTCAAAGAAAAAATTCTGTACTTGAATACTAAAACGAGCAAATTTCTATTTTTTTTCAATATTTCCACAAAATGGTAAGAAGTGGAGTCTAATACCTTCAAAAAATTGAATAATCCTATTTTTTTTAATTCCAAATAAGATGTCGAAAACAATCAAAATGATTTATTATAATGTTTTTCTAAAAAAAAAAGTGTAATAGAAGAATATACAAGAAAATATCTATTTTTTTTTACTTTCGCAAAAATAAAAAATAGAGTCTAATACCTTAAAAAAAAAAAATCCAATTTTTGTATAAATTCCAAAATAGATGTCAAAAACGAGCAAGTATTTTATTTTCACGTTTTCCAAAAAAAACTCTGTAATTGAATACAAACACGGGCAAATTTATATGTATATATAAATTAAAAGTGAAATTCAAATTTTGTTTATGCAAGTGACAAGATACGGGCGTTGAAAGAAGAGAAGTTTTTACAGTGAAGTAATACTTGTCGAGAGGCTTGGAGGTAGGGATGTAAATTGGACGGATATTATCCAAACCAACCCGTATTTTACGGATAGTATCCGAATCCAAATTTTACATATAAATGGATATCGGTTTTTATATTTGATACAAATTTTTTTCTATTATGCATTTATAATTGGCATTAGAGACTACCAAAAGTATCCGCACAACAATAATTCCTGCATTAATGGTTAGGTATGGTTATGCCAATGCAAAAGCAATTTTTACACAACCATTTTCGAATTTAGTCCATACTACACCGTTCTATTTATTGTAGAGAATGAGGATATATATATATATATATATATATATATATATATATATATATATATATATATATATATATATATATGAGGGAGGCTAACCTACTTAATTAAGTACCAAATATTTGGTACTTAATGATTTTTAACCATTGAAATTGCATTAAGATTTGTTTTGTCATGATGATCATGAAATTGTGTGCATATCATTAAAGGCACAAATCTCAATGCAAATCCAACGGTTAAAAAACATTACGTATCAAATATTAGGTAATTAATTAAGTAGGTTAGCCGCCCTCTATATATATAATGGTTGCAAATAGCTTCACTAAACGTGACGCAACACCGATATAGTTTAGTTTAGAGGCAAAACGCTGTGCACTACAGTTTTTTAGTCTGCTACATCTGAATTAAATTTTTTTAGATTAATTTGTAAGAAATAAAATCAATTTAATTAAAAAATATATTTCTTGAAAATTTTAATAATTAAAAAATATTTTGGTTGATAAGTAATCCAAAAACCTATGTCTTTTTTTTATGTAGAGATGTTTTGACTTATTGAAGATGCTCATGTTCATATATTTCATGAATTATTTTATACGCTACAAATTATATCATCCAAAATAGCTCTCGCAATTGCGCACGCTAATCGCTCTCGCTACGAATAATAATCACCACGTTACGGACCGCTACACGTTATTTGCAACATTCAATATATATATATATATATATATATATATATATATGGGCCGGTTCCGTTGAGATCTTACTTCGAGTCCTTATTTTGAATTCAAATTCGAGTCGTTGATTAAAATTGGACGAGTGGCTGATCTTTAATTAAAATCCAAATATTACATGCTGCCCCTTGCCCGGCCCGTTATGTTAATTTCTATTTGAAAATCAAGACCTTCCCTAAATTAAATTTCTTGTCCATTACCTTATACAGCACGAGCCTCTTTCCCTTCCTCCCTCCCTCCCTAAACTAAACTATTATATCTCGCTCATGGACTTAGGGGTGTTCAAACGGTTCGGTTTATTCGGATCTCGAACCGAACCGGTCGAATTCGGTTTAATTGGTTCGGTTTTTCGGTCTATTTGGTTCGGTTCGGTTCAAAAAAAATATTGTTTGGTTTATTTGGTTCGGTTCGATTTTGAAATTTTGAAAATCCGATTAAACCGAACCGACCGAATAACATCCCATTTTTATATTTCTTTAATATGTTAATGTTTAAATATAAGAAAAATCATATAATTTTTTTATAAATTAATATAATTTTATTTTATAATATTAATTTATATCTTTTGACAAATAAAATATAAACTTTTTAGTAATTTATTTTCTTATTGGGTTCAACCGAATAAACCGAATAATAGTTCGGTTTATTCGGTTCGGTTTTTAATCGGTTCAAGTGTTAACTGGTTCGGTTCGGTTTAAATCGGTTTGACCTTATTCGGTTCGATTTGAACCGAACCAACCGAATGAACACCCCTATCATGGTTCTTCTCTAAATCTCATTAAAAAGTTGAAAAGTTGAAACCTCATGAAAAATGCACTATGTAAAAGTCGACAATAAAAAGCTAAAATAGCCAGTCAATCTTCCATGCCACCATCTCTCATGCATCTTCAGTCTTCTTCATTTCTAATTATGCTCACCTAAATTTTGCATTTCAATTCCTCTATTCTGATACAAGTTAGATTTTCTTATTAATCGAGTTGACGTGATTCTTCTTCTACTGCGCATCTAGTTACCTACCTATGCAGCCTTAATCTTAATTTTTTTTATTAATATCTTTGATCGCAAATTGCACTGTTCAAACCTAACCGCTGATTGCTTCCAAGTTTCATCAGATCGGAAAAAATTTCATCTTCCGTGTTAATAAATTGATTTTGCCATTGCTTCGAGCCCGCCTAAACTAGGATTGAGCATTTGTTTTGCCTCTCCCATTATTTTTTGTTGAAAGGTACATCCATATATTTCTCTAAATTTTGATTTGTTGAAACTTAATTTGCAGTCAGTAATACATGTTAATTTATGATTATATCAAGATTTTGCATTTTCAGATAGATTCAATGCACAATGCAGTTTGTCCTTCTAGGATGGTTAGTGAACAAATTAATGCACTGAACTGCAAACATACTAGGAAAGATTGGTGTCGAGGATTACTTTGGATGTGATAGCTTGAAGCTCGGCTCGTTGTGATGGATCAATCTGATAATTTTCATAAATGAAAACATATTAGTTATTCAAGTATAAAGTAAGATTCCAGGACTTGGTATACACTGATATCGTTAGTGCAAATAGGAATCTGTGAAGTTTTGGAGAAGAAGATAATCGTTTAATTGTGGGAAAAGAAGAGAAATCCCTGATGCTTACTAGGACGTGCAATAAAAGAAACATACATACTTGTTATGTTGCAAACAAGGCAAATGAATAAAATCAGATGCTTTTTTGGCATGTCAATGATTCGAGCAATATATATGAGTCCCAAATCTCGGACAGGGAAATGGGGAGCGGGTCTGGTCCGGTGGCCATTGGACTGTTGGTAATACGGGATTCGAATATGGATTTCTAATAGGAATTTCTAATAAACAAAACTGTCTTTTATAATTCTAATAGTCTCTTACAAGTCTTTCTCTCTTTTCTAATTGATATTTGATATGTTATTGCTAACCATCCAAGCCCTATTTATAGGCTCCATAAACTTGAGATACAAGAAATTAAACATTGCCTTAAAAACTATTTCCTAAACTAATTTCCTTATAATTAAAATCTGCCCCATAATTATTTCCTAACTTTCTTTCCTTAAAATAATCTTTCCCTAAAATTATTTGGGCTAATTAAACATGATAAATATTTAATTGGGCTTGGGATTTTTAACAAATTTCTCCCTTAAGCTCAAGCCTGTTCTTCATCCCGATCATCGTCTTGAAGTTCTCGAACAGCGCTGTCGGAAGCGGCTTCGTGAATAAGTCTGCTACCTGATCCTGGCTCGCCACATGAATCATTCGCATATCGCCTTTCTTCGCCTGCTCTCGAATGAAATGAAAACGCACATCAATGTGCTTACTCCTCTCATGATGGACCGGATTCTTTGCTAGCTCGATTGCGGATTTATTGTCGACTCGTATCTCGGTCGCGTCGTGTTGCGTCATCTTCAACTCGTGCAACAAATTCCTTAACCATGTCGCATGGCACACACACCACGATGCTGCCACGTATTCAGTCTCGCACGTCAATAGCGTCACTATTGGCTGTTTCTTCGAAAGCCACGTAAATGCAGTATCTCCCATGAAGAACACATAACCTGCTGTGCTTTTTCGATCGTCAACATCTCCACACCAATCACTGTCCGAGTAGCCCACCAACTTGTATTCGTCCGTCCTCGAGTAGTATAACCCGAGTGATTCAGTACCTCGAATGTACCGAAGAATCCTTTTTATCGCTTTCCAGTGTGAATGCCTCGGTTCCTCCATGAATCGGCTCACCACCCCAACACTATACGCAATGTCGGGCCTAGTGCAAGTAAGGTACCGCAAACTCCCAACCAAACTTCGAAATTTGCTCGGATCAACTCTGTCTCCTCCCTCAAATTTAGAGAGTTTCGCACCGATCTCCATCGGGGTCGTCACTGGGTTGCTGTCCTCCATCTTGTACATCTTCAGAATATTTTCTTCGCGTACGCCTCCTGTGATACAAAAATTCCTGACTCACCTTGTTTAACTTCGAGGCCAAGGAAGTATTTCATCATACCCAAATATGTCATCTCGAATTCTCCTTTCATCGCTTATTTGAATTCCTTCGCCATCTTCTCATTACTCCCCATGAAAATCAGATCATCAACATAGAGAGCAACAAACAACACGTCTTTTTCATTCTTTCTCACGTACAATGCATGCTTGTATGGGCATTGTACAAAGCTGCTCTTCTTGAAGTATGTGTCGATTCGGGTATTCCATGCTCGAGGTGTCTGTTTGAGCCCGTACAACGTCTTTCTCAACTTCAACACCTTTTCTTCTTTTCCAGTTTTCACGTAACCAGGTGGTCGCTCGACATAGACTTCTTCTTCGAGCACGCCATTCAGAAATGCTGATTTCACGTCCATTTGGTAGATCGGCCACTTGAATTGAGCTGCTTGAGATATGAGAAGTCGGATCATCTCCATTCTCGCAACAGGAGCGAAAACCTCATCGTAATCAATACCGGCCTGTTGCCGATACCCCTTCGCCACCAATCGAGCCTTGTACCTTTCGATCTCGCCTTGAGCATTCATCTTCTTCTTGTACACCCACTTGACTCCTATGGGCCTGCATTCTTTTGGTATCACGTCTTGTTTTTCTCGATAGCCCCAATCTCTTCATCCATCGCGGCTTGCCATTTTTTGTTTCTCATGGCTTTTTCAAAGGAAATATTCTCCGCATCTGCCAAAAGACAAACAAGAAGTACCTCACTGGTTGCATCGTACAGCTCTTGTAGGCTCCTTGTGCGCGTCTGTCGCGGCTCGTCTTCTTCATCAGGTATTGCGGGACTAGTCGGTACAGTAGCTGAGGATTCTTCTTTCTCGGACTCGTCTGACTCGGCGTCCTCATCGTCCATCTCGCACTTCTTACTCCAGTCCCATGCGCTCTTCTCATTCACATGAACATCTCGACTCACCACAACCTTTCTTTCAATCGGGTCGTACAACTTGTATGCCTTCGTTTTCTCGTCATATCCAATGAACACGAACTTCTTGCTTTTATCATCGAGCTTCGTCCTCCTTTGATCCGGTACATGTGCATATGCCACACTTTCGAACACCTTGAAATGCGACACCGTCGGTTTCTGACTACTCCAAGCTTCTTGAGATGTTTTCTCGCCTAATTTCGCATGAGGACATCGATTATGTACATACACCGCACACTGTACCGCCTCGGCCCAAAATTCTGTTGGCACTCCTTTGCTCTTCAACATCGACCGAACCATGTCGAGAATGGTCCGGTTCTTCCTCTCGGCCACACCATTTTGCTGAGGCGAGTATGGCGCAGTCAAAAATCTCTTAATCCCTTGCTCCTCACAAAAGCTCGTAAATGTGGTTGACGTGTACTCACCGCCTCTATCTGACCGCAAGGCTTTGATGTATCGCCCGGTCATCTTCTCGACAAGCACATTGAACCTCTTGAACACTTCGAATGCCTCGGATTTTTCCTTCAAAAAATAAACCCAGGTCCTCCTAGTGTAATCATCAACGAATGTAATAAAATACCTTTTCTCACTAAACGATTTTGGTGTGATCGGACCACAAATGTCGGTGTGCACCAGCTCGAGAGGGTTTGCTGCTTCATATTTCGCCTTCTTCTGAAATGGGATTGTTGCATGTTTACCGAGTACGCAACCTTCACAAAATCTGTTCGTGTAGTCCATATCTGGCAGACCGTGCACCATGTCCTTCTTGGCCAACTCTCGCAAGCCTCCATAGTGCAAGTGTCCAAACCGCAAATGCCAGAGCCAAGCTTTGTCCTCCATATCGACTCGTAAGCACATTCTATGCACACTTCTCAGGTTGAGCTTGAACATTCGATTCTTCGCCATCTCAACACGCGCAACCAATTGACCTCGATCGTCCTTCAGCTGCATCGTTCGATCTTTCATGAAGACCGAGTATCCTCTCTCCAATAGTTGCCCCATGCTGATTATGTTGCTCTTCATCTCAGGCATGTAATAGACATTTTTGATATGTCCTTCTTTACCATCCTTCTGATATAATCGAATTTTACCTTTACCCTTTACTTGGACCTTTGACGCATCACCAAATGACACGTGCCCATCGTCTAGCTCCTTCATCTCTACGAAAAGGTGTTTGTGCCCGCACATGTGGTTGCTTGCGCCGGTGTCGAGGTACCAGATTGTATCGCTCTCAGATGTGGTGTCTTTGTGAGCCATCATGAGAACACCATCATTTGCCTCCTTCTCTACTCGGTTGGCATTTTCTTTTACCTTTTTCTCGGACCAGCACTCCTTCGCGTAATGTCCTCGGAAGTTGAATTATATTACATTGGACTGATTTTTGTGTTAATATTAGATTTTTAAATTCAAACAAGAAAAATGAACTTCAATATTTTATTTTTTATTTTTATTTTTTTGATTAATTGAGGCGGGTTCAATGCCCCGCACCCAAAACTATATTGATATATAGTTACAAAGTAACCATGGTATTTACAAGGGTATTTACAAAGTTGGTTTTTTCTCGGTTAACCACACCTTTTGAGCTTATATTTGCATATTAACTTTACTCCTTATACTTTGAAGATATGTATTAATTTCTAACTAGATGTCGAAGACTAATTGCTTATATGTTATCGCTTTCTCTTGAAATATTCGCATACATCTTTCCTTCCATATATTATGTATCCCGTATGCCACTATGGTCTTCTTGTCTCCATTTGTTGTGTGGTCTATTAGTACTTGGATAATGTTTGTTTCTGATATGATCTGACGATTATAACTTACATCCAGTCCCGTCAATACTGCTACCGTGTATGGGCATTTATTAACTATATGATATACGGTTTCTCCTTGTTGCTTACATAATATGCATCTATTTGGAATTTGCCATCCCCTCTTGATCAAGTTGTCAACCGTTAATATCGCATTATTGGCGCATAACCAAACGAAGCATTTTATCTTGGGTTGTGCTTTAATTTTCCAAATGCTATTATGAGTGGTAATTGTATTTACTCCTCTTATGAGAAAATCGTACATACTTTTCGTAGAGAATAATCCGTCTGTTTTCCATCTCCATTTAATATCATCTTCCTGTTCCGTGTTAGACATTTGTAGCATATCATTCTTTAACTGTAGTATCTCTATGCCTGCCTGTGTTGATGTTGTTGTTTTGTGTAGGGGAATATCCTCGACCCCGGGCCCGCGCAGCGGATATGTAGGCCCGGTTCGATTCCCCGATTCCCGAGATCACGCCACGACTTCGAGGGTACGATGCGAATAGAAGGACAGATTCATACCAGTGCCAAATTGATGGCACACGAAGGGTTGATCGCCGCCTTCTATTTCCTTCGGTGTCACGTTGGTGACTAGCCCGTACGTCCCATACCGCACGTCTCCCACCGTTTCGACACGCCTCGGGTTGTCTTCGTGCGTTCCATGCCCGCATGATTCCACAGCCCGTTACTCGATTACTTCTCCGGTTTGATCACAACGAAGAGCCACATGTGTCGCTCCTCTACCCGTATCCACCGTGAGTCGTAGCACCTCGGTCGCGGATACATCTGCCTAGACGATGCACCGGCGAACTTGCATGATTGCGTTTCGATTCTCTAGACGGAGAAAACTCTTTTCTCCTTCTCTCTCAATCTCTTCGCACTCTTTCATCAAGTGATTAGAGTCTCTTAATTTCTGAATTAATTCTAAATTAACTCCATTAATTTTCTGGTTGAACTAATCTAATTATTCAACTGGTTGGACTGATGAGAGAGAGAGAGAGAAACATCCTATATATACTCCATAGGATAAGGATGGGCCAAAAGGTATGTATATCTTCTATACACCTTTTCAAACAGAAAACTGCATACACCCTTTCAGTAATCTGTCAGAACGAAAATATTAAATCGTTCCAACCGACTTTGAACATTTACGAAAGTTGTAGATAATCTAATTATCTTTCCAACTTAATTTGGCCCAGCCCAATTGGAGTTCGGACCCGGAAGTTACGGCCGTTTTACTGACTGTATGTCAAACTGTCGCACCCTTTCGGTATTTCATTAGAACGATACTGATACTTCGCTCAAATGAAATATATTACAACATGAAAGTTCTAGATAATCACATTATCTAACTAACCCAATTTGAACCATTCAAATCGGAGTTTCCTACTGAAAGTTATACCAGTTTTACTAATCTGTTTCGTATGCCCACGAACGCGTACGTTCGTTTGTCCTACGTACCATTTTAGCGATGATCCAAAACTGTATTTCCTTCAGTCTCCCACTCAGTTTCAGATTTACCTAAAAGGTACTCATGTATATCACATATACACTATTTCAGAGAATCTGGCCCGCGTATCAAATACGCTAAAGCCATGCACATCCAATGTGCAAAAACTTGCAATCAAGCCCGACATAGTACGACTTGTTGTGTGACCGTGTAGGTTCGTTTAACGATGGCAGTAGGCCGTTTCCATGGCACTACAAGCCCATGAGCGGGATCTAGTCACTCCATCATGGCTACCCATGTTAAAACGAAAAATGATTGTGATCATTGTGCCTATCTCGAATAGCGGTTACTAGTTCTCTTGTTTGCGATATCCGTTAATCAAAAGGCATGGTAATAGTCATCCTTATAATTTGATTAACTATACTTATTCCCCGATTCCGAGTTGATTTAACAAATTTCAATCGATATTAACCATTAATATCATTGACTCTGGCCAGAGATTTCGTTAATCGACTCATCGAGCGGCGCCTAAGAGATATCTCTTCCTTTCGGAATAAACAATTCCTATCTTGGAGACTCACATTGAATTCCGTGTTTCGGACAATACCCAATGATGACCCTTTTAACTCCCTGTTACGGTGAGCGTAAGATCATATCAAAGCATTGTGTTACGCACGTAACGCAATCAATGATCCCCTCAAGTATGAAGAATCTAAAACCCCATCCGTCACAAGTCCATCTATAATGACTAAACCATGTCATGGACTCGCGGCTTTGGTCATATCCAATACATGTAACATAACATATATCTACGTTCCCGATTCGACAAGCACATTGTCCCATGATTAGCAAAACATAATCATCTCCTCGGCAAACGTACTAGTGTACGCGTTCAGTCTATCCAATAATAGAAATGCTTCTCTCTTAAGCAAGCTGATCCGCGACTAGGGATGTTTAGAAATGACACTTTAAGTGTGACGGTTTCGCTGCACATGGTCCTCAACCATGTCGACGTCCACACAAGTTCAAATCAAGGTTCATGTAACAATCATATTACACAACCCGCACACTGTTTTCATATAAGGTGAATGCATATTTAATTTAAGTAAACAAAATTTTTAAAAGGAATGCATTCATATGGACTAAGTATTTGGGTGATACAACGTTTACCTATGGGTATCTCCATACCCATAACCTGCGAGGACTATCGTATTAGATAACTACACTCTACTCTCTTCTTCCTCCTCTAGGTATCTCCATACCCATAGTCATCGCATGACAGTCACGCGCGACTAGAGAGAGCGGTCTTGTAAACGGGTCCGCACGTTCCCGCTAGTGTTAATCATCATCAGGATTGGAACATTTCCAATACCTACGATCACATCTTTTCATAAAATTTCATGGATCAAATGAAATTTTCTGAGTATTGGCTAGAAGTGGTTGTGACCTCGGCATTTTTGGCTTGTACTATTGCGTCTCACGCAATAAACAACCATAAATCCGATAACTCGTGACTATTAGAGTTTGGTCATGTATCCTTGATCCATACCACTTCCTTTTGCGATTAATAACCGCAATATACTCGCCACCGTAAATAGAATCATAAACTATTGGTCTTGTGGAACCTTTCCACATAACCGTGTTTTCATTTAAGCAAAACATGTACACACTTTGTGATCGAAAGTCGTGCTACATATTTGGACGTGCTTCATCTTTGGAAACTGTTGTTTGTTATAACTCTTTATAACCAACACGTCCTCCACACCATTATAGATAATAAATCCTGAATTCTTTCGCAAAGTATTCAAGGATAAACTTCACCTCTATCAATACAAATCCCGATGGGTTTTAAATATACATAACCATTATGTATATAAATGTATAACCATTATACATTCACAAGAGTTAGTCTTATGTAATAGAATTACATTCAAACTCATGTGATTCCCATGAATTTATTGACGGTAAATTAGACGACTTATGTATACGACGGATAGCCACATACATATCATGACAGATATAATAGATCCTAACATCAAATGTAAGGCATCATATTATTACTTTTCGCGCTGCTTGATGTCTCACATCGAGCCGTTGAAAATTTCTGCCATTCGACATTTCGATTTATCTCCTCCAAGGAGTTTACATGTTGAAAACCATTTTCAACAATATGTCGATATATGTGCTATAACATAGAACGAGGAACTTCTTAGATCTATCCTATAGATCTTCACGCTTAATTCATAAGCGGTCTCGTCTAAATCATTTGTCGTTACAAGAAATACAACGCAGCTCCCACTAACCTTCATGTGTACACAAAATTTCCATTCGTTTCGACAATTTTATAACAGTTTATAATTTTGTCAAAACGAAAATTCCAATTCCGAGAAGCTTTCTCTAATCCATCATATGGATCGTTAAAGCGTGCATATCTTATCCTCGATTCTTATGAATCGACAAAACCGTAAGGTTGTGTCAAGTACACATCCTTTCATAAAATTTCTGTCAAGAAATTCGGTTTTGACATCCATTTTGCCACATCACATAGTCGTAATATGCGACCATGGCAAGCAGAATTTCGAGAATGTGAAAGCATGGCAACATGCGAAAACGTTTCTTCATAGTCCGACTATGAATTGCATGAAACTCTTCGCAAAAAGCCTCGCTTTACATATATGCGTATTCCTATCCATGTCGGTTCGTCATCTTGAAAAACCCACTCACATTTCACGGGTCTAACCCAGAAAGTAATGAAATCAAGTTCTGAACTTGATAATTAACATGGATCGAATCTCAGATTTCATGACACCATGTCATGTGGAATCAACTTTTCATAGCATCCTTGTAGGATATCGAATCATCATATGATTTCGATCTATCATCATTAGCCTCGATAAATCCGTATTTACCGGCTTATGATATAGCCTACTTAATCTACGAAAAATTCCTTTCTGTGTTCGACTTGCGTTCATCAACTCTTGATGAAGCCATGTCAACTTTCATCGGTACAATGTTCATTTTCAAATCACGAACTCTTTCGAGATTTATTCTACTCCCACTAGCCCGCATAGAGATAAATGACACCAAGTTCCAAACTTGTGCGCATCTAGTCCTCCTCCAAGAAGGCATCTCTTCGAGCCACGAAAATCTAATTTTCGTCGGGACGTAAGAACTAATACCCTTTAGTTACCTTAAGGATACACGAACAATTTCCAGATTTGGGATTGAGTTTAACCTAAACAAATTTCGAAATATACTCACATCCTCAAATCTGTACAAGTGACAATTTCGGAACCATTCCGATCCATATCTCATATGGCGTCTTTTGTACCGATTAGAAGGTTTATGGTCCATATCTTAATGCAACCATTCATTAGTGCCGCTGTCTCAAGGGCGTATCCCCAAAATATTTTTGGGAGATCCTATTGACTTATCATTTATCGAACCATGTCCAACATGCGTTCATTTCCTCTTTTCGGACACATTTCAATGTTCCGAATAAGGCAATCGTGAAACGATTCCACAATCATAAATGATCATCAATATTCATAACTCAAATATCGCCTCTTCGATCCTATCGAAAGGTTTAGCTCAAATACTCGCCTTCTCGATCCTATCGAAAAGCTTTGATTTTCTGGCTTAGTTGATTTTGTATTTCGTTTTTGAAACTCTTTGAACCTTTCAAAAGTCTCCGTTTCGGCACGCATTAAATAGATATTTCCATATCTAATTTAACCGTCCATAAACAGAACAAAATACTGATAGCCTCCTCTTGCCTCGGAACTTATCGGATCATCTACATGTGAATGTAAGTTCCAATAATTCGTTGGATCTTTCTCCAACCATTGGAGAATGATGCCATTTGTCGTCTTGCCTAATAAATAAGTATCGCATTAATCAATCGAATCTAATTCGAATGATTCTAGCAATCCATCATATGGAATCTAGATACGCGAATCTCGTTTATATGGCCAAGACGGCAATGCCAAAAGAAGCAATCAACTACTAGGTTTAATCCTCCTCGGATTTCACCATTTTTGAGTCATTAGTTTGGACAACTCCTTGTCCGAACTTTCTGTTTGGAAAATATTTTCCCAAAATACCCTTAGACATATATTTCTTTCGATCCCGCTTTTGAATTACAAGGACATCCACGCATCTTTATGCATTGGATTCCTCGGATACTCTGAGCATCTCCAATTCAAATTTAAATCGCATCATATGCAATTTCGGGATCGACTTATCTATCGAATGCATATGATATTCGGTTACGAAGATAAAATCTCGTACCATCAACACACGAGTGTTAATCAAAGACCCATAAGGCGTCGTAAAATTAACCTACTCTTTGAGCCGCATCGAACCATTCAACGCGCTCTAGCTCTTGAAACTATTTCATATACACCCTAAGTCTCAAAACAATTTTGAGAAATTTGCGTCTATACATGGCACCACAAGGCACGTAATATCGTTCGATTCCTTCTTAAAGTTTATCGAACCCGGCTTTCTCTAAAGCCATAGCATTGAGCCCCGAATCTACCATTTCCGTGTCCAACACGTTCCTTTAAGTCTAAGAACTATTCTTTGACTATCAAGGTTAATAACGGTAATTCCGGCTCAAAAGCCATCTATCATATCGATCTCATCGATATATTTGGTGTTGCTTGAAAACATAATTATAAACGGATGATGAAGATTAACTCCTAACCGTGCGTACTTAATCTATATGCTTATGTGATGAATATATGAATGTGTTATTTTTATCGAATCGATAACCCTCATACCGATACGGGACTCCAAGTCCATAACACTCAAGACCCATATTTTACGATCCTCCCATAAGTTGCTTTGGCAGACGAGTGGGATCTCGCTATTTAGGTAGGATTATATCCAATCACATCCAATTCGACTCTCGAACCTTTATAGGATTTCGGTGATGGATCGTATCCTATACAATCCCAGTTCCGTGTGTGCATCATATATATGCCCCGAACTTCCAATCAAGTCGGCTTTGGCCTCAACCCTTACTGGCTTGAACGGTTAAGTCACAACCATACTCATCGTATCGTTCAAATAAACTACTAATAAGTCGGCTTTGGCCTTAACCCTTATCAGTCCCTATTTAACGCTTGCCACCCCGTCGATGACTACAATAACCCATGTCGGCTTTGGCCTTAACCCATGTGAGACGTAGTACCGATCATAGTGGTTGTGAATATGGAAGGCATTTCCATGACTTAAATATTATGAGGGATCATGCCATTGCATGTTTCTAAATTCGTGACATAATCATATTATATCACTATCACAAGATTTGTAAATGCATATGATTTATTTAGGGAGATTAACTATTCTAAATAATTAATTATCTAATATGCTAGAATTTTTGATGCCGATCAAATCGATATAAAGAACTCAAACTTCCGAGCTTCGTAGCCAAAGTTATCGCGAAAACAAAAACAGCATCCAGAGAAGGGTCCGTTATAACGGACTTCCCCATCCGTTGTAACGCAAGGGCCGTGGGGCGCGAGAAAACCTCGCCCGGGATGCGTCCGGGGCGCCAAAAACTGCCCCCGGGGCGGCAGAAAAACTGTTTTTCTGCACCCTTTCGTTATTTCATTAGAACGACACTAATACTTCGCTCAAATAAAATATATTACAACATGAAAGTTCTAGATAATCTAATTATCTAACTAAAACAATTTGAACCATTCAAATCGGAATTTTCTACTGACAGTTATACCAGTTTTAGTAAAATACGAACAAACGAAAAGGTAAGTATATCCAATATACACCTTTTCAACCAGAAAACTACAGACACCTTTTCAGTATTCTGTTGAAACAAAATTATTAAGTTGTTCCAACCGACTTTGAACGTGAACGAAAGTTCTAGATAATCTTATTATCTAATTAACCCAATTGGATTGGACTCAATTGGAGTTTCGATGCGACATATACGGACGTTTTAGTCTCTGTATGTCAAACAGTCGCACCTTTTCAGTATTCCATAAAAACGACACTGATAATTCGTTCAAATGGAAAAACTTTATGTATCAAAGTCATAGATAATCTCATTATATAACTACGCCAATTTGATCCAATCAATTTGGAGTTTTTCACTGAAAATTATCTTAGTTTTACTCACTGTTTCGTATTCTAACTTTCTGCAGATTTTGCCGTTTCGTCCGTTTTCGCTCGTTTCCAAAACGATAAATCATGAAACTTTTTCACGATCATTCCTAGATACTCTCAATCAACTTTTGATCGATCTCTAGCGAATTCCACTTGTGATTTTAACGGAATTTGACTTTCTCTATATGTAACATCATGCAAACGGGTACGAACTTTGATAACCCGTGCGTATATCTAATATACGACTATGATTCGACCCTCGAATCGATGGCGATCGCTCTGATACCACTGTAGGGGAATATCCTCGACCCCGGGCCCGCGCAGCGGATATGTAGGCCCGGTTCGATTCCCCGATTCCCGAGATCACGCCACGACTTCGAAGGTACGATGCGAATAGAAGGACAGATTCATACCAGTGCCAAATTGATGGCACACGAAGGGTTGATCGCCGCCTTCTATTTCCTTCGGTGTCACGTTGGTGACTAGCCCGTACGTCCCATACCGCACGTCTCCCACCGTTTCGACACGCCTCGGGTTGTCTTCGTGCGTTCCATGCCCGCATGATTCCACAGCCCGTTACTCGATTACTTCTCCGGTTTGATCACAACGAAGAGCCACATGTGTCGCTCCTCTATCCGTATCCACCGTGAGTCGTAGCACCTCGGTCGCGGATGCATCTGCCTAGACGATGCACCGGCGAACTTGCATGATTGCGTTTCGATGCTCTAGACGGAGAAAACTCTTTTGTCCTTCTCTCTCAATCTCTTCGCACTCTTTCATCAAGTGATTAGAGTCTCTTAATTTCTGGATTAATTCTAAATTAACTCCATTAATTTTCTGGTTGAACTAATCTAATTATTCAACTGGTTGGACTGATGAGAGAGAGAGAAACATCCTATATATACTCCATAGGATAAGGATGGGCCAAAAGGTATGTATATCTTCTATACACCTTTTCAAACAGAAAACTGCATACACCCTTTCAGTAATCTGTCAGAACGAAAATATTAAATCGTTTCAACCGACTTTGAACATTTATGAAAGTTGTAGATAATCTAATTATCTTTCCAACCCAATTTGGCCCAGCCCAATTGGAGTTCGGACCCGAAAGTTAAGGCCGTTTTACTGACTGTATGTCAAACTGTCGCACCCTTTCGGTATTTCATTAGAACGATACTGATACTTCGCTCAAATGAAATATATTACAACATGCAAGTTCTAGATAATCCCATTATCTAACTAACCCAATTTGAACCATCCAAATCGGAGTTTCCTACTGAAAGTTATACCAGTTTTACTAATATGTTTCGTATGCCCACGAACGCGTACGTTCGTTTGTCCTACGTACCATTTTAGCGATGATCCAAAACTGTATTTCCTTCATTTTGATATTTTGTATTTCACCGTTAATCCATATTTGATCGATCATTTCAAATCCTTCCTCCTTATATGTATATAATATAGGATATTGATATTTCATTGCTATATCTCCATGCCAAATGTGCTCCCATAATTTTATGTTATTACCCTTTCCTTTGATCATCAGAACTGAAGTATTGAAGGGTTCATATAAGTAGTTGCATATTTTCCATAATCTTGATTTAATTTTTCCTTTCATTCCTAGATTCTCATATGCTTGGGTTCCGTATATCTCGTTCATTAGTTCCTTCCATATATTATTTCCAGGTTTAAACAATTTCCATATCCATTTCGTCAATAGTGCTTCATTGAAACTTTTAATATCCAATATCGATAATCCTCCATGCACCTTTGGTCTACACAGCTTTTTCCAAGCAACCAAAGGTAAACCTTTTCCAGTAGAATTAGGACCTTTCCATAGGAATTTTTTCATTATTTTCTCCATTCTTTTGATCACCCACTTTGGTAATTGGAATATTGACATAAAATATATTAACATGGAACTTAATACCGATTGAATCAATACTAATCTTCCCGCTATTGATAATATACCTTGTTTCCAACCATCCAATCTTGATATCATCTTTTCTAGTAATTCCTGGTACTCTTGTTTACTCAATTTTCCCGGTTTGAGAGGTAATACGAGGTATTTGATCGGGAATGACACGTGTTTGCATTGTAAGATGCTTTTAATCTCATCAGTGAATATTTGGTCCTCTTCCAATTTTGCAAATTCGGATTTGTCGTAATTAATTTTTAATCCCGATGCCGTTGCAAATTTTTCTATAATAAATTTGAACCTCATTATCTGAAGCGGTTTACTAGGCAAGAAGAAGATGGAATCATCGGCATAGTATAGGCCTGTACTTGCTCCTCTGAATATAGGATGCATGAAATCGTGTTGATTTGCTTTTCTAAATACCTTCGTCAATACGTCCATAGCCAATATAAACAACAGGGGTGATAACGCATCCCCTTGCCTGACTCCACGTTCCAGTCTGATTGTTTTGCCAACGGTATTATTGAGAATAATTTTGGTGAATCCACTTAATATCGCGTTCCTTATCCAGCTTATCATATTGATTCCAAAACCCCTACATTTCAGTATATTTAATATGAATTCCCAAGATACAGTATCGAAAGCCTTTGCAATGTCTGCCTTGAAGACTATCATATCAGTCTTGAATTCTTTGGCAGCATCCAACATGGTTTGAGCATAGCCGAATCCATCAATAATGTTCCTTGTTTTGACGAAGCCCGACTGTGTGTTATCCACCATTTCTGCAATACGTTTTTGTAGTCGAGTTGCCAATATTTTTGAAAATATTATTTGTATAGCGTTAACCAAGCTAATCGGTCTGAATTGTTCTGGCTTATCTGCTCCTTGTTTCTTCGGTACTAATACTATGTATGAATCATTAAGTCCTTGTAATCCCTTTTGCTTCACTTCCTCTGAATTGTATATGTTCAATATATCCTTGGTGATGATATTCCAAAAAAAATTATAAAATTCACCCGTAAAGCCATCCGGTCCCGGTGTTTTGTTATTACCCCAAGACCATATAGTTGTTTTGAGTTCCTCCATCGTAATGTCCTCATCCATGGTTTTTAATTGTATATTAGTGTTATATAGATTTTGCAAATCTATCACATGCTCATTGAGCCTCCTATCTTTTGTTCCCATTATTTCTTTAAAATGATCAAATAGTATTCTTGCCTTACCTTTATGATCTGTGTGAGGTATGTTGTCTTTTTGTAGTACCGCTATTTTGTTATTCCTATTATGACGTGTGGCTGTATGGTGAAAATATTCTGTATTCATGTCCCCTTGTTTTAGCCATTTTATCTTTGCTCTTTGCTTCCATATTTGTTCTTCATGCTTACTTAGCTCCAAAAATCTTCGTTTCATCCGGCACTTGAGCCAAATCTCGATATCACTCAGTATTTTTATTTCCACCTTCTGATCCAACCATTGAATTGTATCTCTACAATATTGTAGTTGTTGATTAATGTCACCAATTTTTTGCTTACTCCAGTCCTTGATTTGTTTTGCAATTGATTTCAATGTTTTGTGAAGTCCTGCGGTGTCCTTGATGTCCTCTTTTGTCCATTCCTTAGTTACAATATCTTGTATTTCTTTGTATTGTAGCCAATAATTCTCAAAACGGAAAAAATTGGGTTTTGGAAATGTTGTCTTAGCTGTGTATATAAGAGGAATATGGTCCGATGATGTATTAGTCCCGGTCCTTAGTTCTGAATTTGGGTGTTTTTCTGACCATTTGGCTGATATTAATACACGATCTAATTTGGACATCGTATTTGTTCTAGCCCACGTAAACTGTTGGCCAATCACTTGGAGATCCACTACTTGAATATCTGATATACATCTTCTAAAAGCTTGAGCTGCTCTCCAATCGTACATTTGACTTGTTCTCTCTGCTTCTGATAGAACCACATTAAAATCTCCTATGATCATCCACTGCTTATTATCGTTTGGCTTTATTTCTCTCAATTCCTCAAAGAAATTATGTCTTAATGATGCTTCATTTGGTCCATATACACTTGTGATGATGAGTTCTTCCATGTCCCATTTACATTGTAATGTAATAGATATCGAGAATACTTGTTTATTTATATTTTTAACCTCGAAGAGACTATTTTTCCATGCAATTAGAATACCACGTGATGATCCTCTAGCTGCCAATGTTTCGACTGAGTTTAATTGGTATCCACAGATCTGTTTTTGCAATTGAGGAGTCATGTCTTGTATCTGAATCAAGGAACATAGTTTAGTATACAATTTATATATGTTTTATGGGAAAACTTTATGTGTCATGTGTTTACAGTATTGTTAGTAACGTAACATGTTTGTCACAATTTTTGGCAATTTATATTAGAAATTGCTGTATTAGATTGTCAATAACCGTATTATTGAAGTATTATTGAGTTTGAATTTTGAAATATATTGTTGTACATACAACAAATAGCTATATTATTGTACATGCAACCAATAACCGAATTATTACGAATAACATGTTGTTCAATGTAGTAATTTGAGTTTTATTAGTTGAATTTGTTTTTATCATGTTTATGAATATATATCAATTTTTAAAATATTTTTTTTATATATTTTTTTCATTTTTTCCGATTTTTTTACCAACCATCCGATTTTTTTTTTCGACTCGGCCGAGTCTGGTCCGAGTCGACCGAGTCCCGAGTCGACGGACCCGACCGAGTCCGATATTCAGAACCATGCAAAATATCATGAATTCCACTAATTTCACCATTAATTTTTTATTCTATTTGACATTAGGTTTCTATTTCGGTGAATTTCTAGAACCTATTGAAGACAAGGTGTAATATGTTTGCTTTTATCTTGAATTTATTCATATGCTATCACATGGAATAATGACGATATTTGTGTGTATTTGTATTGCATCCACTTTTCAAAGCTTGTAGCCATGTTGTTCGACAAAATGTCTAAATGGGGGTGAGTAGGGGCATTCGCGAAAGGAAGAAGAATTGTCCCATCCTCATAGGGGTTTTGCTTTTTCTGCATAATACAGGCAATTTTCAAGTGTCTCTAAACAAGAGATTAAGACAAGGTTAAGTACCAAATGTAATTGAGATTCAGACTGGTAAATACATTAGGAACAATATGGAGTGTATTTTGTGTAAAAGCCATACATCACACCCTCAAAACATGGACTAAGCTCAATGACCAACACTGTCGTGTGGCCAACGCCGTCCAATGAAGTTAATTTCTTTGAATCTAAATATCAAAATAAAATTTCAATTGTATGGATATGATCAATATCATATAGATACATTGTAGAATAAATTCCGTGTGATTTTCATAATTTTATCTAATGAAAATGAAAACATATTTTTACAACCGTCTATTTTCATAAATTTTTACAACCGTCTATTTTCATAAATTTCATCTTAATCCAATCTATACAATTTTAATTGAATCCATTGACAAATATTTGAATTTTGCAACTTATTTCATGATAAATCATGTCATAAGTATTTTTACGTATTATGACGGATATGATAGAAATTTTTATTTTTTATGAAATTAAATCTACAACATTTCTAAGTGATAATGATAATATACATACGGATGAAATTTAATTTTGATATTTGAATTTAGAGAAATTTTCTCCGTTGGTCGTGTTGACTATACAAGAGCGTTGGCCATTGAGCCTAATCCTTTTTTTTTTAAGAAATTGGAGAGGGTTTGTACACCCCTCTTCCAAGTTTTTGCATTTATAAAAGCAACTCCAATTTTACATATTTGTGAATATACCCCTAATTCCCAAAACTACCCTATACATATGTTTCATACACAAAAAGGGTATATTACTATGATAAAACAAAATACTCTGGGCTATATACTAATTACCTCAGCCAAAACTCCTAGTAAAAGTATTTGCATATAATTTAATGATCCAGCCCAACATATACCCTAAAACAATTCCTTCTCGTAAACTCCGCGCCGCTTCTACACTCTTCTTCCACCTCCAGATCTATCTTCTTCTTCTCTCTCTTCTCTTTCTCTCGTCTCTTCTTCTTCTTCCTTCTTTGAGTTTTTACTGGTATGTTTTTCTTTTTTCATTCAATTTCTACTACGTTTCTTACTTTTTTGCTTTCATTTCATTGCTTTTGATCTTTTTTTGTTTTCTCGTATTTCTATTTTTCTTCGATTATTTCTTTAACTAGATCCTCTTCGGGTTTTTTCAGATCTGTGAAGGATCTCGAACATCTCTCTCTCCATATAACGAACTGATACATCGCAAATAGTTGCTTTTGGGTTTGAGGTGTGTCGTGTCTCAGTAGATCTGATCGAAACATTGTCTCTGTTTTTATGCTTAAGATTTTACTAAGCTTGTTTTTTTTTTAGTAATCTCCAAGTTTTTTTGGCATAAAGGGCATCGATTAACCATTACCCATCCTCTTTTTTTGCAAGTTATCGTTCGTGAGCACCCTGTTTTCCATCGCGAGCCAAATAAATGTTTTGAATCTCTCAGGGATTTTGATGGACCAAACGTTGGCTAGATCTGAATGAGAAAGAACTCCCAGTATAAGTTGGGAGTATGCATTACTGACAGTGAAAGTGTTTTTTGGATTGCCTTTCCAGAGTATTATATCTCTTTCTTCACTCAAATTGATTTGATTTAATTGCTCTTTAAGTTTTTTCATTTCTTCCTTTGCTTCCTCTGATATTCTGTTTTGGAAATGTGTTTCAATTGTTTTATTTTTTATTTGCCTAATTGTGATACCATTTCTCGATCTGTGACTATAGAGTAATGGATATCTCAATTTCATCTTCTCCCCCAACCCCCATTCCCCCTCCCAGAAAGAAATGTCTCCTCCTCCCCTGAGTTGACAGGTAATGTTGGCTTGAAAGAATGATCTATCTCTCTGTATAATCTTACAGAAGTAAGAAAGTTTCGGGTTTTGCAAATTGAGATCGTTGGTTGGGTTTAATGAAGGTATTAGGCTTTGCCAATTTAAGCCACTTGGATGGTTATATTTCCATTGCCACTTTAAGAGCAGAGCTCTGCTAAAGACCTCTAAATTGAGGAGGCCTAATCCCCCTCCCAATTTGGGTCTGCAGACATTCTGCCAGGCTACTAAAGGGTAGCCTGAGTTAGAGGTTCCTTTCTAGAGGAATTCCCTTCTTATCTTATCTATCTCTGTGATTGCCCATTTGGAAAACTTGAACACTTGGAAGTAGTATGTCGAAAGAGATGATAGTGCAGAATTTATGAGCACAATTATGTTTGTCATATTTAACATTGAGCCCTGCCATCCAATCACTTTTTTATTGAATTTTTCTATTATTTCTCTGAAAAACTCTTTGTTTGGTTTCTTATAATGAAGAGGATAACCCAAGTATTTAAATGGGAGGTCCTTTTTAGGGCATCCTAACTCTTTTTCTATGTTTTTTATGTTTTCTTCTCTTTCTTCTTCTCTTCTTCTGTCTCCTACTACTGTGAATTCAGATTTATCATAATTGATAATGACACCTCATGAGTTGCCAAATAAAATAAGAACCACTTTGAGTCTTCTCACTTGTGGTATTTCTGGCTTGACCAGAAATAATGAATCATTAGCATAGAATAATGCATTCTTTGCCCCTTTAATTGGTTTTTCAATGATCCCTCTTTTACTCAATTGCTCAAGTATTCTTCCTAAGGTATCCATGGCAATTATAAAGAGATGTGGGGAGAGTGGATCTGACCCTAATCCTAAATATATATCCATAAAAAAAATTCAAAGACCAAAATATATTATTGGAATTAGCAAAATATATTCTTATATTTATCAAAATATACTATTGAAAATGTATTATTTTATTCTCAATTTTAACTATGTTAACATATTGGATTTATCAGTATATTTTGCTAATTTGAATAGTTTATTTTGCTAGTTTCATATATATATATATCAATGTTTTAAATTGCGATATTGCGGTCCATTGCGGTCGGGTCTTTTTTGCAGCGGATTGCGTTTGCGGGCGCAATTGCGGCGCAATGAACTTATTGCGGACAGTCATTGCGATATTAAATTATGTAAAAATAATAGTTTGTTTAAATATATTTTTCACAATATTTTCTTCTAAAAAGGATAAAAAATTTGATTGTCCAGGAACATTTTCAGTATAAATAAAAGTTTATCATAAAATTTTCATTAAAATGGCAATTATACGGGATCTTTGGATTTGTATTTGCTGAAGAATTTTTTGTCGACATCCAAAAATATCAAAACACTATTACTCAAATTTTAAATCGAAACATCAATGAAATACAATGAAAATTATGAAAGCCATATATTTATAGATGAAAATGACATATTTTAGAAGTTATGTATGTTATGAGTATATTTTATCAAAATAAAATATTTTGATAATAAAACATGGAAACTAAGTATTAAATAATCTCAAAAATTATGTTATAATGTTTATATTAAATAATTCTTGACGAAATTAATTTAACGTGTGTTTCGTGTTTAATTCAGGGTAAAAGACAAAATTTCACAAATTCAAGCCCATCATTGCGTTCCTCTCGTCGAGACGAGCGATTTCAATATACATTTCGTGTAATTTGATGGAAGGATTTGAAAATTACAACGATTTGAATATTATCCCGCAATTTGTACCCGCAATTACCGCAATTTTTCCGCAATTTTCCCGCAATTACGCCGCAATGGCCGCAATTTTTCGAAAACGCAATATACCGCTATATGTTATTGCGAAATTGCGATTCTAAATTTCGGGCCGCAATTTCCGCAACTGCGCCGCAATTTAAAACACTGATATATATATATATATATATATATCTTTTTTTTTTAAGGAGGATCGATAATTTGTCGAAACCTCGAATATATTGCATTAAACGATCGTTACAATTTACAAAATTCTTGGGGGAATAGGAGAGTGACAATTCTATCCCCTAGAAATAAAGAAAGCGCCTTGCGCATAAAAAAGGAAGCTAGTAGACTAGGGACAATATTTGTTCCAGTCGATAGTGTCCTGTATGGTTAGTTGAGAGATACGGCTTGAGGATTGCGATTTGTCGTTGAATAACGCAGCATTCCTTGATTTCCAGATATTCGAAATCGCTGCTAGCCTTGCCTTTTGCCATAGTTGGTTTTTCTGAGTTGTCGACCAGAAATCTTGCGGGTTTGATAGACCTATCGATGCGTCGAGGATTCTAGAAATGAGAGCATTCCATATATCTGTTGAGAAGGTGCATTCAAATAATAGGTGTATTGTTGTCTCTATTTCTGTTGTACATAGGGGACATCTCTGGTTATTGGGCCAACCACGTAACTGTAGCTTATCACTTGTTAGTATGCGTGATTGAATAGCTAGCCATCCAAAGAAACGAACTTTAAGGGGAGCCTTGGCTTTAAAGAGGGGTGTGTTCCAGGGACAACTCACTCCCGGATTGATGAAGAAAGAGTATATTGATTTGGATTTCATGCGTTGAGATTGTTCATCAGGCCTATTCATGGATAAGCTAACGAAGGATTTGTATAGGGGGGCTAGATTAGCAAGATCTTTGATAAGGAACGAAATTCTTCTTTTTTTAGAGATAGCGCTATGCGCTAAGTCCATTGAGTTATATAACTTAATTAGAGTTTCGGACAAAAGGGAAGATTGATCATTAGTGGCTTTATCTATCCATTTCATCAATAGTGCATCATTTTGTACCTTTAGATTAGATAATCCTTTCCATAAGAATCTCCTTGCTATTGCATTGATCTCTTTGATGACCCATTGCGGGAGTTTTAGGACTTGCATATAGTGCACGGGTATTGCATTGAGCACCGACTTAATCAAAGTAAGACGTCCTCCTGAGGAGAGGAAGAGTCCTTTCCAGGAGGAGAGTTTGTTTCTCATTTTTTGATTAAGTGGTGCGAAAGCGATCCTAGGTGGTTTTCTGATGGATAGTGGTATTTCGAGATACGTGATTGGCAAGGATTGCTTGGAGCATTTTAGCATATCAGAGAGGATGGAATGGAGTTCCTCTGGTATCGTTATCGGCACAAAGGATGTTTTCTCCCAATTGATCTTAAGACCGGAGATCTCTGAGAATATGTCTAGGGCATATGATATTATTTTAAGATTAGATGATCGTGCTTCAACGAAAAGCACCGTGTCATCTGCGTATTGCATGGCTTTATGTGCAAATTTCATTGGTGCCGATAGAATGGGGTTAAGGGCTTCAAGAAGGTTTTGGAGGGCATCAACTACCAAGTTGAAAATTAGGGGTGAAAGGGGGTCCCCCTGCCTAAGTCCTCTTTGATGAACGAAACTGAAACCTTTTTGCCCGTTGATTCGTATTCGGGATGAAGATGAGGAAGTTAGGATTTTGATCCATTGGATCCATGGTGTTGGAAACCCTCGAGTAGATAGAAGGTTATGTAAGAAATCCCATGAAACCGCATCAAAAGATTTTCGAAAGTCTATTTTAAGCATTATAGATGGGGTTTTTGTTTTATGTAGATTTGAGAGGATTTCTCTTGTAGAGATGAACATTTTTGCTATGGATCGTTCACGGATAAAAGCAGCTTGCTTGTTTGAGATTAGAGTTGGTAGGATGGGTTGTAGTCGATTAGCTAGTAGTTTGGATAAGATTTTAGATATAGGGGTGATGATGCTGATCGGTCGAAATTCCGTCATGTCTAGAGCCTCATCCTTTTTTTTGATGAGTGATATGTCTGCGAAGTTAATCCTCTTCATTTCTTCTATGGTGATTGAGTTGTTATGGAAGGAGTTGCAAATCGAGTATATATCCTTTTGCATGATAGGCCAATATACTTGAAAGAATTCGGATGGGAATCCATCCGGTCCCACAGCCTTTCCTTTGGCTAGAGACATTATCGTTGATTTTATTTCCTCCATCGAGAAAGGATTGGCATGATTAGAGAGAAGATTGTAGTTGTTGGGTTGTGAATAGATGTTTGGGAGTATTATTGAGGACATTTGAGAGAAAGTGGGGGGTTTTGTACCGAGGAGTCCTTTATAGAATTTCGAGAAGTGATTGAGGATGAGTGTAGGTGATGTGATCAATTGGTCATTTACTTTGATCACCGAGATAGTGGATTTGAGTTTTTTAAAGGATGCCATTTTGTGAAAATAAGTCGTATTATTATCACCCAGTTTTAACCATCGATTGACACTTCATTGGCGTCATTTTTTCTCAGAGATAGATGTTAAATCTGCGATCTTTGTGCGAAGATCCACACGAAGTTTGTTTTCTAATGGAGATAAATGTCTAGATTCCTTTGAGAAGTCTAAGGAGCGAATTATTTCCTTTGCGGATGATAGGATTGGGTTAATGTTTTTGAATTTTTCATTGGCCCATTCGCAGATTTTTAGCTTCGAGGCTTTTATTTTTTGGATGAAAGTTTTCACCGGTGGAAGATTTACACTTGGCATCCAGATTGGCTCGAGAATTTGGGTGAGTTCGGGGTTTTTGAACCAATGTTGTTCAAACTTAAATGGCCTTTATGTGCGCTTTGATTGAGATGTGATGTGCAAGATAAGAGGAGGAGGATCCGAGGTTGTCATCGGTAAATCTTGAAACGAGAATTCCAAATTTTGCGAGAAAAAGTCGGTAGAGAGGAATGCTCTATCTAGTTTGGATAGAGTTGGTGAGGATCGCTTGTTACTACAAGTGAAGTGTCTACCAGCTAATTGTAATTCCATGAGGTGCAAGTTATCTAAACTTGTATTGAATTGCATGATGAGATTGATGTTTGGGTTATTGGCCGTCGTGTCATTAGGAGATCTAAGGAGGTTAAAATCTCCGACCACAATCCAAGGTAACCCGTTGGTATTCAAATTTTGGAGATCAAGCAAGAAAGCTTGCTTTAAAGAGGAGCAAGAGGGCCCATAGATGTTGGAAATGAGAATTTTTGTACCATCGGATAGAGCCAAGATGGTGTTGAGGGAGAAAGGAGATGAGAACGTGGAGATGAGAGAATATTGGTTAGACCAAGTTGTTAGAAGGCCTCCTTTTGTCCCATTGGAAGGAGACCACTCGAATGAGTTGAGGTTATTTGGGAGAAAATATTTAATAAGAAAAGGGTTGGGGTTGCATAACTTAATTTCTTGTATGCAAGCGATATTACATCTCGATGTTCTTAAAGATTCTCATACTATATTACGTTTATCTTTATAACATAAACCTCTTACATTCCTTATAACCAAGGAAAATTTATTAATCCGATCTAAAATTTAAAAAAAAAATTGCATCTAAAGATAGAAGATAGAATGAAAAATAGATAATAAAGCCGATAAGGAGCTTTATTCATCAAATCTCATGCGAAGGGAGGCATCCATCTCCATCATGTCCTTTGCGGTCTTCACAGGTGTGACCTTGTAAAATAGACAAATATGGATTAGTAAGAGTGTTTACTTGTTCAATTATAGATATAGATTTAGAGAGTATATGTTGATCTGAAGATTGATTAGGTGATAATTTTCCATTTGGAGGGATTCCTAACATATCCCTAATTTCCGCAATTATTGTTGATGATAAGGGTGAGATGGCCATTTTTTTACTTTGTAGTAAGTTACAATTGCAAAAGTAAGATACAATTGCAAAAGTAAGATACAAACCAAAAAATGATGTTTTCGGCCATCCTTAGACGAACGGTTCGTCTCCACGCGAGCTCAGATCTCGTATTTTTTCCTTTCCCGCTTTTTCCTTTCACTGCCCCCAGACTCACCCCGACTCGCCCGTCGCTGTTGCCCTCTGATCTCCGACTGGCTGCCGCTGTCGCAGTCGCTGTCGGATCTCCGCCTCGCTGTCGCTGTCGCTGCCGGATCTCCGCTGTCGGATCTCCGCCTCGCCCTCGCTGTTGCTGTCGATGTCACCGTCGCTGTCGCCGTCACCGTCGGATGACGGATCTCAGCCTCGCATCTCCGTCAGGGTTTGCCTCCACCCCGAAATCGCCACGAAATCGCCCCTCGCCACGAAATCGCCACGAAATTGCCTTTTTCCAGCGTTCGTCCAGTCGCCCCTTTCCATCGCCCATCGCCAGCCATCGTCATCGCCCCTTTCCGTCGCCCTCGCCATCGCCCGTCGCCCTTTTCCCTTTTCCTTTTCCGCTGGCGAATCGCCTCAGCAGACGCCTCAGCAGTCGCCAGCACTCAGCAGTCGCCAGCATGGAATCACTCAGCAGCTTACGCCTCCATTTCCTCCCTTTCCTCCAGTCGCACCTTACGCCTCAGCAGCTCGCCAGCTAGGGTTTCCGTCGCCGCTCGCCTCGGCAGCTCGCCAGCTAGGGTTTCCAGTCGTCGCCTTCGCCGTCGCCTCAGCAGTCGCACCGTACGCCACAGCAGCTCGCCAGCTAGGGTTTCCGTCGCCGCTCGCCTGAGCAGGTCGCCGGCTAGGGTTTCCGTCATCGTCGCGCCGATCTCATCCTCGTTTCTGTGCCGTTCGTTCGAGGCGATGTCGCTCGCTCGCGTCGTTTTCCTCCGTCGCCGCGGTCCAGAAGCTCTCGGATCTCGGATCTCCGTTCGCCTCGCAAAGGATTTTCAGAAGCTGGGTCGAAGAAGGCTTGAGAGAGGAGGGGGTGGAGGCGGCGGCTAGGGTTTGCCTCCACCCCAGAATCGCCAAGAGTTTCTATATTATCGTAAATAGATATTGGTTTGTTATTTTTAGCGGATTTCACTTTATCTTTGTCGTGAATAATTACACTATTTTGTTTGTTATTTTTGACGCGAGAATTAGAAATTAGGGGAGAGCCCGCACATATGAGAGTCCGCACATATGATATATATATATATCAAATATCAAATTTGATACATTTCATATGATAGAACTATACTAGTTATAAACGAACTGCCAGTAGTTACATATTATAATAATAATCATATAATCTATGGTGTGGCTTAGCTTTAGATTCTTGTTTATCGCATTTTCTCATTTTCCTGGACTTAAAGACCAATACAAAAATAATTATTCATGCCAATAATGTTTCTGTTCTGGATAGACATTTGAGTTATATTGTGCAATCATGTGAACCCACACATGTACTACAAGAAAGAAAAAATTTGCACGAGTCACAACTCAACCTACAAGCCATCGATGAATTCGAGTATTAAAAATTACATAAACTAAGATGTATTATTGCTGGGAAATATCAAAGTTATCACGAGGTCCTCTACAATGTTGGGTCGACAAGAACAATATGAACTTGTTTTATCTCTATTTATATATAAGTTTTGAATTAAGAGAGAGTTTATTTGTGTGCATGATTAAAAAAACAACTCATACTATTAATTTTCCATCTTGATATCTTTGATATCTTAGCTGTATTCTCAGATCTGGTCCCCTTTTACCATTAACAATCCACTCGTGCGTGCTTATTATAGTCTTATAATTATTATCAAACTTGGTGTACATTTCTATCTTCATAATCGTGGATCGGAGGTTCATATATAAAACTTCAATCTCCATTATTAGAAGATGATTATAGTATTGTATCTGCTACTACAAAGCAAGACTTGTTGAATCCACGACTGCAAATGCAAATCTGGTTGGATCCAAATGCTTAGTCATTGTTAGATGATCCAACTAATCATGTTTATCTCTTGTCTCTTCTCCTTTGACCCAACAACACATCTACAAAAAATTAAAGAAGGCTTAGTCCAGGCAAATAGGTATTCCAAATTTTTAATAATTTATTCATGTGATTAAAAATATTTAATTAACTACAGTTGTTAAATTATGCTTATAAATTTGTGTATATGTAGATTAATATAATTCTTGCTAGTTTTGTAGATTTTTGTTAGTTTATATGAATTTATCAGATTTGTTAGATTAATTAATAATATTATAATACTAAATCTGTTACTGGAATTGTTAGATCAATATTAATTTGTACGATTTTTGTTAGTTTGTAGATTAATAATTGGTATTATTTTTGTTACAATATTTTTTTGTTAGATTTATTTATATTAATATTAATAGTTTTAATAAATTAAATTATGAGGAGTTCTATCATAGCTTCACCTTTTTTTATGATACACTTTTTTTTGAGGATATTTTGAGTAATTATCAATTAATAAGTGTTTAAGCGGTACGATCTCAAGGGTGTTTATCAATTAATTGTATTGCTAAATAGGAAATATATATTATTCATTTAAAGGAAAAAAATAATCTCTATAAAAAGTAAATTCCATGATACATTCTTTGAAAAATATTATTTGAAAAAGAAGAAAATGAAGTTGGACGTTATCAATAAATCTGTGAAGAAATTATTCTTACAAATCATTCAGGGGCTGTTTTTTGATAGAATAATCTTTCGAAAATGAAAAATATTGTACTTTTGCCTAATAAACTACCGAAAATTAGGAGAACATTTTTTTTCCATATAATCAATCGAAAATAATAATTATATTTTAATATAGTAAATTATCTGGTTAGACAGATATTAAAATTGAAGTTTAATTAGTACACCAAACATTATTTTTAATAATTTGAAGAACCCCGAAGAAGACAAATGAATTAAGAAAAGAAGAACGCCGCAAAAAAGGATTATTTATCAAAAAATTCCGAACAACTAGAAAACACATGATAAGAAGAACACGGGAAGAAGACAAATGAATTAAGAAATGAGATTAACGAGTGAGATCTACAAACAACGGTAAAAAAAAATTAAATCATATATTAAATTTTCATGCATTGCGTGGTATGTTCAGAAAAGCAACAACTCATTAGTTGTGAAGATCTCACTACACACCTCACCATGATTCCCGGATCTATGCACCACCCCCTCATGTGCATTATTTTATTTTCAAAACAAAAAATTTCAATTTTAAATTCCTAATTTGCTTCTTTAAAAGCCCTTTCAACTCTCTGTTCTTCCCTCATTTCAAACCTCAAATCATTTCTCAAACCTAATCACAGCGAAAATGGTGCAAAAATTCAGCCGTTCGATCTCGTTCCCTCTAAGTCCTCGATTGATGACTCGCAGAGCATCGTACCATGTACGATCTGTAAGTCTTTCGTGCCGTTCTCATCCTTCCATTTCGAATTTAGAGGAGCAGATTAGGGTAGTCGGTTCTTGCGTTACCCGATCCGATCTTTCCATCGAAACCGGTCTTTCACAGATCGAACAACTCCACGGTGCCTTGAACGAGTTCCTCAACCTCTCGGAAACGAAGAATACTCTCTCCGGCTCGGCATCCATGGATTCCGTTCTCGAAGATTTTCTCAATCTTGCTGACTCGTACGGTTCGTTTCTATCAATGGTGGTCACGCTAAATCAACAACTATCTGAAGTTCAATCGGCATACAGAAGCCGAGATGCCACCTGGCTCGCCTCGTCTCTGAGATCTCAGAAGAAAATTGAAAAGGAGATGATCATAATCGCGTCTCAATTACGAGCTGTTTGCAGATCCTCGAATTCATCTAGATTGGGATCGAATGCCTCGGAGGCAGAGACATTTGGGATTTTGAAAGAGGCCATTAATGCGGTAATCCTTGCCTCGGTTGCCGTTTTCTCGAAAATAGCTTCGATATCTGCGAATGCCTCTTATACCGCATCTGGGTCGTCGAAGAAGAGGATTTTGAAGGAGGAGAAAGACACGATAATTTGTGATAATTTCGAAGAATTAGAGAAATGTGTTAAGATTGCAGAAAATCAGAGTGAGAAGATATTTAGGAGCACGGTGAAATCAAGAGTTTTGCTGTTGAATATCAGGAGTGGTTTATTTTAGAACAACAAAATTAATATCCAATGTAAATTAATTTTGTAGATAATTATGTAGATATACAAAACATAAATACACTTGTTAAATAGATGAAATAAATGAAAGTTTTTAATTATATGCGTCGCTTTCTTCGGTTTATTACAATGTTGTTACTAGCATCATATCAAAGTAACAAGTCAATAATTAAATGGTAATTGGTAAATTTATTGTTCACATATTAATACTAGAAAATAATATATATTGACACTGCAAAAACGTGTTATAAGGGAAAGCCTAACAGAAATGTGCTTAATTAATGATCCATGTAGATTAAGCAAAACCCACACATGGCCAACTAGTTATTTAGGTGGATAATAATGATAATCCAATCCTATATAATTGATATATTCTTGTAATTATTGTTGATATTATTATTGGTTGCACTAAGTTAATTATTTACCTAATATATATGTAAGTCAGTTAATTATGTGTATGTCCTTAATAATCCATCGATTTATACAGCGTGTCTAGATCAAAACTCACATGGCCAAGTTGTGCTTTGGATACTGATAATTACATTACATAACTAAATATCTTTATTTTTGAGAAAAATAGAATAACCTCGCATGTCCTACTTCTATTATTTTATTAATAAAATGTTATATTATAAAAAAATGTAATTTTTGGAGGTAGTTGACTTACACTAACTAAAACACTACTTCTAACTATCTCCATTTGAAGTTACAAAAATAAATAACACAACATTAATTTTTATAACCCTAGTTAAAATAATCCAGGATTTTATTTCTCGGTTCGCTAGAAATCCTGAATTCTCCCTCCTTTGCTTATTTTGGGTAGAATTCAGAATTCTTTTCCAGTATTTGGAGTCCTGGCATTATAGTAAAACCAAGCCTTTATTTCCTTACGTGGTTTTCATTTTCCAGGCTTAGAATTCCAGGTAGAGGATCCAGGAACTCCTTTCCTACGGTCTCCTTCTTCTTTCAGTAGTATCAATATCTGGCTAGTAGATATGATTGAACTTTCTTTAAGGCTCTTTATGGTCTTGATGGGTCAGTGATGAAATAGATTCTTTCAGAAATTTAAAAATGAAAAATGAAAGATTTTGTTTTCAAAAATAAGTATTGTTAGAATTGAATCGTAATTTCATGTTAATATACTATTTGTGGGTAAGATAAAAAAAAATTTTATATATTAGTGTTAACATACATCTTCCAAGTTCCACAAATGTATTATTTCTGGTGTGCATAATTATTTTTTGTATCAATATAAAATTGTTAAGACAAAGAGAGCTTCTATCATGCACCCTTTTGAAAAAGAGTAATTTGGGCACTAAATTTTTTGAAATATTAGTATGTATTACATTTTTTTTCTCCATTGCTTTTAATAAATGTTCAACACATTGAATGTGTTGCCTTCTTCTTCTTTTTTTGAGAAAAATAAAGTAGACTCTTGTGTCCAACTTCTATTCAATATATATATTGATTATTAGTTCATACAAATAAGAAAGTATTTGTCCTAAAATTTAAAAAAACTACTCCTAAATACCTTCTATTTTTACCTATATGTCCTAATAATCCTTTACCTTATATTTCCCCTTTCCTTTCTTTCCATTTTCATTCTCTCTCTCCGATCATTTCTTCTCCTCTCTGACCATGGTTACTAACTTACTATTAATATTTATGTAATTTAGTATTTTAAACAATGAACTCAAATCAACACATATAAGATCCAGAAATATTCACAAAACTAAATTAAACATCAATATAATCAAATTCTTGTCTTTGAGGTGCATACAATTCATCATTTTCGGAACATCTTCCTGGCCTCATTTTGGGCACACATACATAATTAGTAATTGAGATTTTAGTGGATCTAAGGTATCGAGAGTGGATCTAAGGTATCGAGACTTTAATATCTTTCTCTAAAAATATATTGTAATTTTAGAATCTTTTTTTGAAAAATATATTGTAGTTTTAGAAGAAAAAAAATTGGTTCTATCTCGACATGATAACATGATAAGTCTTGATTAATCTTTGATCTTTATAACCAAAGAATTCAAATCAGAACTCTATTTTTTTGAAGAAAAATAGAGTAGGTTCTTATGCCCTACTTCTATTATATTTCATTTATATTGATAATGAGGTAATACAAGTAAGAAGATATTTGTCCTAAATAATAAAAAACTACTCCAAAATACCTCGTATTTGGTACTTATATTACCTATAATACATCAATACAAACCCTGATTATTGAAATAACCTGGAAACTAATTCCATTGGACCCTTTTACCCTAGATATAAATATCCCTTTTAACACTGCCGCCTCTTTCCATTATTCCACACACCGCCTCTCTCTCTCTTTTCTACTACTCCTCCTTCTTCATCGTTGGCGATTTCCACAGCGATTCCTTGTCGATCTGCACAGCGATTCCAGAACGACTTCCACAGCGATTCCACAACGATTTCCACAGCGATTTCCACAAATCGATTGAAGAAACTCTTTTCCGTTGCAACATCTGGCTTCTCCTTGTCCAGTGTGCTTCTCAATCATTGAGGAGATCTGTCAATCTACTGCAGATAGCTTGCAAGGTATGATCCGCTTCATTCACCTCTCCATTTTCTCTTTCTCGTTGCATGCGAAAGCGATCTTCTTCTGTTAGGTCAGACTTGAGCCACCATAGATTTACTATTTCTCTTGATCCAGAAGTCAAATTAATCCTTTCATTTGTTGCATTTGTTGGAGAGTTACTTCTCCTTGCATCCAAGTCTCTCGGACTTCGGTAGTTTCCTTCAATCGCTATACTGATACCGGTACTGGAACTGTTACTGGTTCCAATACCAGTATAACTCCATTGTTGCTCCACTGCTCCATTCCTTATAATCCCTGCATAATTAAATTCATTAGTGTGGATTATATGCTCATTAGAGTAATTTTGATTTTCATTTGAACTTATTGAATTAGTATCTGAATTTTCTTCTTCATCAATATTACTTGGATTCCCAATAATATTTCCATCATTTATTACTTCATAATTAAAACATTTATTTTTGTAAGAATTTCCAACTGGTTTATTTATTTTATATCCATAGGTTATTCTCTCTATTAATTGATCTTCAGTTAGAGACTGGTTGGTAAAGATCCTACGACACCTCTCAAGCCAGATCTGTTATAAAAAGAGACAGATAAGTATTTTGATGTGTTTAGACTCCTTTGAACATAAGATTGATTCTAATGGTTTGAAGTGATTATTATTTGGATTATTAATTATGATATTTCCAATTAATTTCAGCCATACTTGCTTCACAAAACAGCACTGACTGGTTAAATGGTTCAAATTTTCCTCAAAATTTTCGCAAAGGACACATCTGTTGACTAAAACCCAACTTTTTTTCATGAGATTATCCACAGTAAGTACTTTGTTCAAATATAATAACCATAGAAATATTTTTATTTTTAGTTCAATTTTTATTTCCCATAATTTATAGTAATGTGCCTTTATATAAACTCCTTTAATTAATTGATGATATAACTACAACATTTCTGCCTTATTGGGACCGGGAAAAACCATCCCAATAAGCCTCCAAACTGTCCCAATAAGCATTTTGGGACGGTAGGCCGTCCCAAACAAGTCGAACCAAACAAGGGCGTACCAAACAGGGACGGGCCGTCCTAAAATGCTTGTTGGGACGGGCCGTCCTAAAATGTTTGTTGGGCCCGTCCCTGTTCAGACAACAATTTTGGTACGGCCTGTCCCTAATTAACATATGTGTTGTAGTGTATGCACTTTTGCAGGTATATTCTCTATTAAGACTCCAAATCCATTGGAAAGTATCTTTTTTAGATGGAATGAGATCAAGAGTACTGCAGATTTGCTCCAATTGAACAAACTGGTCTTGAGCAACTCTAGATAGATGTATGTTTAAACCCAAACTATTATATAAATTTGTTTCATTCATGATTTATAAAAAATATTCAATTGTGCCTTGTTTATTTTCTGAGAATGATTAAAGTTTTGAATATTTTTAGTATTCAGGGTTTTTCACACCATCTACCTTTCCAAAAATTAGTATTCATCACATTTCCTATTATTATATTTATACTATGATTAAAAAAATCAGTATTTTTTAAAACGTCATTCCAAAAATATGAATTGTTTTTGTTATTATTTTGATTGTCATCTGCATTTAGAGGATTTTCAGAATTGAACCAATCCAATTTCTTTTCTGAATTATAATATAACCATAACCATTTAATTAATAATACTTTATTAAAGATTTCTAAATTTAAAACTCCCAACCCCCCTTTATCTTTTGGCTGACATAAAATGTCCCAATTTACTAAGTTATATCCAGTTTTATTAGTACCTTTCCAAAAAAATTGTTTCCTAATTTTATCAATTTTTGTAATAGCCCATTTAGGGAACTTAAATACATTAAAATAATAGATAGACATGGCTGTTAAAACAAAATTCATAAGAACTAATCTTCCAACCATGTTTACCATACTTCCTTTCCAACCTGTTAGTTTATTTGTAATTTTTTCTATTAATAACATAAAATTCCTCTTTAGATGGTTTTTTATAATGTAAAGGAAAACCTAAATAAGTAATAGGAAATTTCCCAATTTTACAATCTAATTCTTTAGAACTTATTGCCATTTTATCATCAGAAACTTTTAAACCAATTACCTCAGATTTATTAAAGTTCATTTTAAGACCAGATTCTTGACCAAATAAATTTAGTATAAATTTAACACTCTTAATATTATTAATATCAGGTTTTAGGAAAAGAATTGAATCATCTGCATAGAATAGACTTGTGTACACTTTTCTTAAGGGTTTAATGATATAACCATTTTCACTTGTATATGGTGACCTTGATCCCGTTAGATTTATGTTCGGATATGGTGACCTTGATCCCATTTGATTTTTGTATGATGAGTAGAAAACTTGTATTAGTGCGTTAGTATTTGTAATTAATTTCTTTTGAATTTCCCTAATGGTAGGCTTAATTTGATCCTCTAGTGGATATACAACATTTATTGGGGATTTTTGGGCCTATCTTTATAGGGTATTTGGGCTTAAATAATTTTGGTCCTTTAACCAAGGTCATTAATTGGTTGTCAGTTGTATTATTTGAATTGAATGATATTTCCTCTGGCAGAATAATTATACCTTCATTTGGTCCCTCGTACTGGGCCGTACGCACGGGCTTTCGTGGTGCAGCAACCATCTCCACAGCCAGTCCTTTTCCCTTGTCTGACCCATTGGTAGGCATGTCTGACCGGTTGTGTGTTATAGTCTGCTGGGCCATGGGTTCATTAATGGCGAGTTGACTCCTGTTGCGCGGCTCATTTAATGGCAGTGGTTGCTTTGGTGATATTGCGAACATCGAGGTGATTTTAGGCTGTACGTTTAGCAGGTTGGTGTTGCCTCTCCTCGATCTTGGGTTATGTCCCCCTTCTTCCTCCTCCTGTTGCTCATCCTCTCCATTACGCACGAAATGGAGCTCTCCAGTTCCGCCATTGTTGTTCCCCTGAAGCTTTATTGCCGCCTTTTGGCTCGCGGTTCCTGCTGGATCCGGGTCATGTAGTGATATTAGGGTTTTAGCGATGGATTGAGGACTTGCTTGGATGATATTATTTGCGAAGATCATCGGCGCTAGGTCATCATTTTAAGAGGAGTCCCGACCAGTCCATGTCCGCTCGAATCTCCTGGTCCTACTCTTGGAAGGTATTGATCGTACCATCCGGTACGAAGTCTGCCTTCGAGATCGATTTAAACCCCGGGGGTTCCGTCGAAGATGAAGAGTCTGCCCCTTTGGGTTCGGACGGGTCTCGTTTTGCCAGTTCGTGGAGGTATAATTTTTGGATTTCTAGTGGAGAGGGGGTTTTGTTTGATGGTCTGATGAAGTGGTCTCGCCCTTCGAGTACCGTAATAGGGATTGTTTGAACATCTCGGCCATATCCTCCCGCTAGGGAGCCCACCGCATCCGGCACCATGTCCAGGTCCGCACATGCGACCACGACATCTAGGGTTCCCAGATTTTTGAGATTCTCGAGAGGCGGGTGGTGGAGAATTTTCCCAAAACCGCTTACGATTTGATCCAGTTCTCGAGGGGTCCAGGCATGCAGTGGTAGTCGCTGAAGTTTCATCCAGATTTTGAAATTGTAGTATACAATCTCTGCACCCATTTCTCTGCTCCAGGGGTAACAAATGAACCCGGCACGTTTGATTCCATCCATGGAGTGCAAGAGGAAGTTGTGTCTATCGATTCCATTTGGTAATTTTAGGATGTATTTATCCTCCTCCCAATATACCACTTCGAACGGTTGTTCCCACCGGCCTGAATTTTGGATTAAAATTTTTACCGTTGATAATTCATGATAGTTCACGTAGCCGGCATCCATAATTATCGCTTGCTCTAGCTCTCTTAGCTCTGCTTTGTGCTCCTCCGTCTCTCGAAGATAGCACAGTAGCCTCTTGGGTCTTCCCTTTGGCATGACCTGATTTGCCGGTCTTCCTCTTGGTATTAGGGCGTTGACTTCTCCTTCTTCCTCGATTCTCTGAGCGCAGTTTGCGTAGAGGTGTTCATTGTTGTAACAATGGCAGCATGCTCTCAGTTTGCGACATTTCGTCGTCTCATGACCATATTCGACACATCTGAGGCACAGTCCCTGCCATGATCGGTGAGATGCGTCCGGGGGGTAGCATGGTCTGGCCTGAAGAGATGGTAGCATCGCCGGGTTTTGCGGCAAAACCCTTCTTTTGGATGGTCCCGGGTGATCATTGAAAACCAGTCGCTTTGCCACTCGTCCGTCGTTAATCGCTGGACCTTTTGCTCTCTTGCCTTGCCGGTTATTGGTGCCGCGGTCTCGCTGAACTTGCTGCCTCATCGGATATGTGACCCTCCAGACCATGTCTCTCCCCTTGTTGTATCGTCCGTTTATGTTTCTTGCTTGCATATTTTCTCTCTTGTTTGTTTGTGTGTAATGTTTTTTGGTTGAGGCGTAAGTGAGGGGTGGCTTTAATGGTTTTTTAGCTAGGAGGGCGTCTCTGTAGGGAGTGGACGTCTGATAGCCTGTCTTAGGCTGTACCCGCTGTATCATCTTCCATCCATTGGCCAGATCTATGGTCCTCCGTTTCCCCCTCGCTCTCCATTGTCCATTTTGTAAGTGTTGGGTTTCGCCATTTCCGCTCCAGATTCGTTCTTTTGGAGCTCCAGTTCCCCAAGCTCCTTTCGCCATCTTCTTTTCAAATATAATTAATTGTTAAAATACCCAAAATACCCTTGTAAAAGGGTGTATGATAGAACTCCCCTTTTGGTTATATATGTGTTCAAATTTGTGTAGCATAATTTTTGTATATGCTCAAATTTAGAATATCTCAAACACTTTATAGGCTCTCTACATTCATACCTATAGTGAGTAGTTGATGGACATCTAAAACATTTTTGCTTAAATTGATCTACTTGTGGATTATTATATGAATTTATATGCTTTTAGATACTATATTCCATTGATTTTCATGATATTTGTTATTTTGTAGGGCTTGAGCATAAGTTTTGTTGTTGTTCATTTTGAGGACCAAAAAAGAAGAATAAAGGGAAATGAAAGTAGAAAAGAACTTAGCTCGATAGCCTGTAGATTTCCTTGGCGATGGCTCTTGCAGTGTTCTTCTAAATCTTCAATGTGAATCGCCTTTGTAGTATTTTATTGAAATTTTGCGAGGTATTATGAGAATTGTATAGTTGGACTTTGAACTGCCTCAGCAGTTTGTAACTGCCTAGAGCAGTTTGGATTTTTGTCTTGATTTGCTTGAACTTTGGTGATTTCTTTGTGTTTCTTTTTCCTTCTTGGATGAACTTGTTTGTGATTTTTCAATCGCCTTAGAGAGTTTCTTGAATCGCCTCCCAAATATATTTAACCCCCAAGTAATTAAAGTTCATTATAATATATTTTTGAAAGACAAAAGAATACAAAAGAATATTCAAATTCAAATTTCTCACTAAAATATCAATATCCAAGTAATTAAAGTTAGCAATTGCATACTACTGTCAAGAAAAGTTTTAGGAAGGAGGAGCCCTTTAACAGAATTAGTGTTTGATAATTTGCATTCGGGAATAAATAAAGGGCAACAATAGATACGCGTATTCAAACAGACAAGTTCAACAATAGAAAGTCAAAAAAAATAAAAAATTAACACCGTTTTTCGATCGTTTTCGGTGTTTTACGGTGTTTTTACAACATTGGGTTGTACGGGCTGTACCAGAGTATATCCCCAAACCAGTACCATCAAAACGGGCTGCGCAAAAGACAGATAAGAGAACATACGTTATGGTGATATAGAAAATGTGATGGGGAGATGAGGAGGTATGACATAATTATCCTTAAATGTTTGTACATAAGGGGTACCTGGTTTTGTCTGTAGAAGAGATCCAATTATCAATAAAATTCAGAATCACAAGAGCACATTTCCTGCCCTAAGGTTCGCCTCAAAAAAAAAAGTTTTAGATTTTGATTGGGCCTTAAATATTGTGCTTTCAAATACTTTTTGTGTCAATATGTTTATGGTACCACAAAACAGGGTACCGCATAAAACTGGCAACACGTAAAATTGCACATGGTGTTGTACGGGCTGTACCATCTTATATCCCCAAACCAGTACCACCAAAACGGGCTGCGCAAAAGACAGATAAGAGAACATACATGTCATGCTTCTCAAATCTGGTACCAAATCCATGACAACAAACCCGAGATCTCGATCAAAAGGTTTACGTGGTGAGTTCTGAGAGATAACAGCTAAGTACCATTATTTTTCCTATTTCATATCGAATATCCAGCTCAGTTTGTTTCTCTTCCCAAAGTCAAATTCTGTTTTTAAATCGTTGATTCCACTCGTGTGCTCTATTTAATTGCTCGTTACAAGAATAAGACAGAGATGAGGCCTACATTACAGCTCAATACATCATTAATTAATTAAACAAATGAATCATTCAAATATTTTGTTAGAGTAATCTACTAATCTACTAATATTTAAAGGATGATTCTATGGTAGGACCTTTTCACAAGGATATTTTGGGAATTTGTAGTTAATTAGATATTTTTAATTAAATTAGTTTCCTATTCGAACATTGCATTAATTATTATTTAAACTAGGGAATTGAAAAATACTCAAAATACCCTTGTTAATTTGTATAAGAATTAAAAAAAAATCCTACCATATAATCACCCAATATTTAAAGGGTGCATCCAAAACTAGGTCTCCCATTTTTACTAGTCTAGTAAGACCTAGATACTCGAGAGAAATTACTACTACACTTTGTTTTAAAAAACAATGAAACTACTTCAAACTTATAATGTGTCACTATAAGTAAAAATGTTACTTACAAGCATATTAAAATTTGTTCATTAACCTGTTGAAGGAAAAAGTTTCGTATATTTTCATGTCTAAGTATTATTTCTAACAACCAACAAGCCACTCGTGTACCCCTTGATTTGATTCCATTTCTATTAAGATTCTCCAGACAAACTTGATTTTTTTAAATTGGCACGACTATCGTGGCAACTTCCATTTGATCTTATTCTTTAAATATGAACACAACTCCACTTTTCTTCTTCGTCAATCATCAGTTGAATTTCACATCGCAACAAGCAATCAAAACAAAGAGAAGAGCAAAAATGGTACCAGTCTTCAGCCGCTCTCATGCACGTACCTCCAGTCTTCCTTCTTCATCTCATCCACTCATCTCTCATCTCGACACCGAGATCCGCGCTTTGCAATCTTGGCTTTCAAACAATGATCAAAATCCAGATACTCTGGACTCCGGTCTCCACCATGTCGATTGTCTCATCTCAATTCTTGATCAAGTTCTCAATCTTCCTGAAACAAAAGAAATTCTTCATCGCCATGAATCAACGGAGAATCTTCTCGACAACCTTCTTTGTTTAGCTGATGCGTACAATTCCCTTCGATCTATATCCATCACATTAAAACAAAACCATTCAGAATTGCACTCCGCATTGAGACGAAATGATCAATCATGGCTTGCTACATCAGCCAAAACTCAACGCCAAACAGCGAAAGAGATCTCTCAACTAGTCTCCATGTTAAAACAAATGACATGCGTCACTGTTTCCGATACGGAAGTTACGTCCATGGTCAAAGAGGCGTTGATGGTTTCGGCAATGGCATCGATAGAGGTTTTCTCAGAAGTAATCACAATTTGTTATAATGCATCTAGTGCTGTTTTAATGGTGGTTGGGTCAAGCAGGGTTTCGTTGTTCAAGAAAAAATGTTCTGAAGAGGAGAATGAAATGGTGGCCATGGAGAAATTGGAGAGGATGGAAGAATGTTTTGTGATTTTGGATAGAGGGAGTGAGAGGGTGTTTAGAGATTTAGTTAGAGCTAGGGTTTCACTATTGAATATTGTTTCTCAAATAGTATAGAGAATACTAAATGAAATGTAGTAGATTTGAATGATAGTTATAGGTTTTGAGAAAAATGATCTATTTTTGCAGATCATATTTTGTGTCCGTAATGGTTTATTTTAATACAAAATATCCATTTGCAATGATAATGACAATTTCATATTATATTAATTGCATCATATTATTAGAACTTATTTTTTATTTTTTATTTTTTTGAAGGAATACAAAAGTATTATGTCTTTTCATTAAAAAAGAAAAAGAAAAATAGAATTACATTTCAAACAGAAATTTCATTCCAAAAAAGAAAAATATCATAATCGAAACCCTAATTGTAAGGCTTCTTGGCTGACGATGCCAATCGATCGAGAAGCTTCGATCTAGATCTGCTGTTGCGAGATCTTGTCTTGAAAATCCGGCTTATAGTCTTCGTTGCCGTTCGCACGTGAAGACGAGGCCGATGCCGCCAAAAAAGTGAGTGGTATATGTACCCGAATTTTCTTGTACCGGTACAATTTGATATCGAAAATATGATCAATCCCAATCGTAACTGAAGATGAGCTATGGAGACCGATGTCGCCGTCTTCAAGAACACACTGCCTTCAAATCGCTCAATCGAATTAGGTGGGTATTACTCGAGAGAATTCACAAAACCTTGTCTCGTGGCATTGTTCCACAACGCAATGTTGACGTTTTCTCAATTTCGCAGTTTTGGCATCTCCATTCTTTGAAGGCCAAAACATTGTCAAGTGGCATACCATGTTTGTCTTCAGATTTTGCTTTCCCTACAAAGCAATTTTTAAACTGGCAGTCAACTGGCTCACCCAAAAACTTTGAAGGAGTGGCGATTTTCTTTTCGAATTGTGAGCCAATTAGCCACAAAAATTCCAAAGCCACACCTCACAGGGAGCATTTTTTCAGCGCCGTTGCACCTCGTGCTTCTATTGCGCCTCCATGCCGTTGCATAGACCAACTCAAAGGGCTCAACTAAATTGCGTCGCACATACTAAGATGCTTTCGGGGGGGGGCTAATACCTACTAGCAACTAGAAAGACAAAGTTCCAGATTAGATCACGACAAGATGAGTCAAGAAGGAGGGATCGGGTAGGGTTGCGGACATGGAGATTTTTGGGTAAGGGGGATCGGGTCGGATCTGAGGAAGAGATGGCCGCGCCTTGCTCATATGCAAGTTCTGAGGAGGGGGTGGTTGTGGCTTACAGGAGAGTGGGTCGGAGGAGGAGGAGGAGGGAGCCCGGGAAAAGATGGTCGGAGGGGGTGGCTTACGGGAGATTGGGTCGGAGGAGGAGGGAGCCAGGGAAAAGATGGTCGGAGGGGGTAGGGATGGGTGGAGGCGCCGTTAGGGTTGGCCTCCACCCCGATTTGAATCAGCAAAATATTATGAAATATTAATAATATTTGAGAATATTAACTTTATTATAATTACAACAACATAATAATAAAATAAAAATAAAAGTAATAATAATAATAATATATTTTTCGTAGAGATGAATTTTTAATTTATGTTAGTTTGTGAGGTTGATATAAATAAGCATTTGATATAATTTTATTTATAATATTGGGCCGCTAAATTATATTTATATGCATATTTTGTATTATAAAAATATTAATTTTGATCAAACTCCGTTGCGATGGTGAAGCGGCGCTATATCGCCCGCTAACGCTAACCGCTAAATGAAACGTCAAAAACGCTGCGTGCCGCTACACACTATTTAAAACATTGCTTAATTCATAGAGAATCATACAGCGTGAAATTGATCACGGAGATGGGTTGACTGCGTAGTTGCTTTGCTCGCTTCGATCCCGGTAACACGTGCGTCCCACGCCCGCATGATTCGACACCTTGCTCGAAGTTCCGAGTTGTCGAATACAACTGGATTGCTTTCTGGTTTGCACTTCGACCTTCCTCGAACTTGTTCTCGTTAGATCACAGCAAAGGCTTCAGCTGAAACCTCTCTACTCGTATTCACCGTGAGCCTCAGCTGAAACATCATGACGGTATACTCACAGATTAGCCTACACAGAAATACATTAATGTGCGTCATGACGGATCATATGGTGCGTCATGACGGACTATGTAATTTCTGACAGATTTGCATAATCTTATTATGCATCAAATCGTTCCGACGAACGCGTACGTTCATCTACCCTCATGCGTACAATCTACTAGTTGATCTGTAACTGTATTTCCTTTATATATATATATATATATATATATATATATATATGTGTGTGTGTGTGTGTGTGTGTGTGTGTGTGTGTGTGTGTGTGTGTGTATATATATATATATATATGGGGGAGGATCCTTGACATCAAGTTTGGACTCCCATATTGGACTCCCAAATTTAGACCGTTGATCCATTCAACAACGGTTGAGATCAATCAAAGAAAAATACACGGTCAATTCCGTTGTCCCGTGAACCAAACATCCCTTCTCTCTCTCTTTACCTCCTCCTCTCGGCATGGCGAAATGGAAGATCCGGTGACCTGGCAACGAATGGTGACACCCCTTCTCTCTCTCTTGCATTGCGGCGACTGAAGTCTCTAGGGACGGCAGAACCTAAGCCTCCTCTTGCGTCCTCCTCCCTGGTCGAGCGCACTCTGCCGCCACAGTTTTCTTCCATTATCTGCGATCTCGTGTTGTCAAGGTTGCTCCTAACTCTCGACTTCTGTCCCTATGACATTACACACTCGATTTCTGCCCATTTCTGCCCATGCCGTTGTTGTCATAGTAGCAAATAGCACGTGGTGACTACTCTCTTCCTTATCTCCTTTATTTAGATTGTTTGTCTTCCAAATTGGAGTAACCATTTTAGGATCGAATTAGCCTAAATGGACGAAATTTGCAAATTGAAGCTAAATTTTGAATCAATATGACTTAATTAGGGTTTATTGGGGATAATTTGATAAATTGCGGCTTGGTTATGGATTTGTTTGGCTAAATTTGAAATTAATTAATTAGTATAAAAAACCTCAATTGAAGAAATTTTGAAATGGGATTAAAATGTAAAAGCAACAATCCGCAATTGCATCATCCAATATAATTCAAAATTTCTCTTTCTTGCCTGAAAGGAGACTATTATGATCCAACACAATACTGTTCAGAAACTATCTTCCAGTGCCTTGAAGATCAAAACACAAGCACCATATTGAGAAATCTACCGTATTGTCATCTCTCCTCCCAAACCCTAGAAGAGCGAAGAGGAAAAAAAAAGTGTTCAAACTGGGGTGGAGGCGCCGCCTCTACCCCCACCCCCCGACCTTCCCCTATTCATCTCTAACAACTCGACCGCCTCTCCTTTCCCTCCCATATCCCACTCCCCTACACCTCCTCTCCTCCCCCTCCCCTCCCTGCCTCTATCCCCACTCCGTCGGACCCACACCCTAACCCCCATCCTCTGCCTTCCCACACACGAAAGCATCGAGACAACGAAGTTCGATGACAAACTGGTAGCTTGTGGCCAAGCAGAAATGGCCACTATACCTAATCCCTTTCTCTGAGACTCATCCCCTCATCCTTTCTTTTACCTCTCTAAATTGATGGAAGGCGGGAGCAGCGCAGCAAGCAACACAGCGCAGCGAGCAAGCAGCGCAACACTACGAGCAAGCAGCGTTGGAGGCGGCGCAGCTAGCAAGCAGCATTGGAAGCAGCACAGCGCAGCGAGCAAGCTGACTGAGACCAGTCGAGGCAGCAATTGAAGCGACAATTGTGCCAACAACGGAGGCGACAACTGTGGCAACAAATGAGGCAAGAATCGGGGCGAATTGAGGCAAAAATCGAGACAATTGTGTGGTTTGTGCCAGCAGCAAGGCTCGCCTCGTCGTGCCAGCAACAGGACGTCCATGTCGTCTCCTAGCAGCGAAGAACAGTGCATCTCTTTTCCCGGCAGTTGGTCCCCCATCCTCGTCGTCTCCTGACAGCGGGACCCAATGACGTGAACGGAAGGAGCTCCCAATCCGTTCAATTCCTCTCTCTATCTCTTACTTGGGCTCATTTCCTAACATGCCAAATCTCGGCAGCGACGGTTTCGGTCACGCGAAGACTATTGACCACGGCTGCAACGGGTCACGAGGTGACAACGGCAACAGCGGCTACGACCTCGCTTTCAAGCTTCAACGGCAACGAAGGCCTCAAATCTTGAAGACGGATTGTCAAGGAAAATAAGCCATCGATTGGAGACAAACCTTCAATTTGACCATGGTTTCGGTATGATTGAAATTTCTCGATCGATATGAAAAGAATTTTTCGACGGGCAAAAGGCCAAAGTAACATGTCGATAGAAGGGCTGGCATAGAGAAAACGCAAGACGGCGTCAAATGGAATCAACGACTAGAAAATCCTAAATTTGTATTAGGGTTTTGATTTTTTGTTTCTTTTTAAAGATGTATTTTTTTCTTTTTTCTTTTCTTGTTTAATGAAAAATATAGTAAACAATGTTTACTATTTTCAAAAAAAAAAAACACAAGCACCATATAGTTTTCTTTTTAATTAAATCTAATTAATTATTATATGCTTAATTTTAATTATTCTATGCACAGGATGATGAGCTAATAACAAACATGCTTGAGTTTGTACTCTATTTAATTTAGCTCTTTTTTGGTTCTTCTTAAATAAGGTAAACAATTTAAATAATATAAATATATTTTTTATTTTACCTAAGTTCGATTATTTATTTATTTTAAGTCAGAAACAAGGAGTGGAGGCAATAATGAGCGTGCATGGGTCGACACGATTAAAGCATGGCATTGTGCCACAGCAGAATTAATTGTCCCTCGGGCATAGCGTCGACCAGAATTTATCAATCTAAGACTTATAAATGTAGAAAGAATCGATCAGAAATGATTCCTCGAGCATTTGAATTAGGGTTTCGGTTAGAATTGTGACTTGCTTATATGAATTTGTATTGGGAGATTATGCCGAGTTAAGAGTTTCGAGTTATAATAAATTGATTTGTAAAAAGTTAACTTAGTTTTTCATTTGTAACCTGAGATCGTGCTATAGTTGTGACCCGAGATCGAATTCTGCCACTTTTTGGATTGCTAGCACAGGCTCTGTAATAATATTTAGAATAGTATAGACATAATTGTAATTTTTCAATTGTAGTATTAACTTCATGTGTTAATGGTACCAATGTTACATATTTTTTTCAAACAATTTGGAGAAAAAAAGAGAATAGTAGTTGATAATTTGGAAAAATTGTACATTAAGATTTTTTTTTTATGTTTTTGGACCATTTTGTAATTTTGGAAAAATATCTCTACATAATGTATGTACGGATTATCAATAGAATTTGTACATTTTGAAAAGAATCCTTGACTCAACGACTTTCAAAGTGATTAAAAATTCTCGACAAATCCTGGACAAAGAATCCTCGACCCAAAGTGATTAAAAATTTGGCATGAAGTGTACCATGCACCAGCTCATACCATTAACACGTGAAATTAATACTACCAACTGGAAGATTACAATAAAATGTATAATGCCCTCAAAATTAAAAAACAGTAATGCCTATAAACATAAAAATAAAAATATAATTACAATAAACTCGAGCGAACTACGTAATGCAAATACAATATAAAATAAAACTACATAGTAAAATACAAATTCATTTCTTTTATTATTTAATTTACACTTTTGCATTCTTTTATTTTTTGTTTCATTAGCTCTCGACCAAGTTAATAATGGTTCATTCGCTGCAACTACAGGATTCTATCGCCTCCTTTCATTCATACGACCTAACAACAAAAATTAAGCAAGTAATTATAATTAATAAGCTCAATTAACTACATTAAGCCCTAATTAAACTCAATTAACCCGAATCAAGTCATAAATAACCAAAGTAAATCCTAATCTAGTTCAATTCAATCATATTGAACGAAAATTTAGCCATGCTAATACCTAACTCAGCCCCAATTTGCCAAATTATCCACAACAAATACAATAGCTATCACATACCTGTCGTAACTTGTAAGTCACAAAAATGAGCTTCAATCCTGTATTTACCTCTAGTTATTCTTGAGGCAGTGTGAATTAATAAATAACTCACCGAAACCAGCATAAAACCTCTCTAATTACCCTGAAATTAATATATACTTCACCCAAATCAGCATAAAACCTGTCTAATTACCCTGAAATTAATCAAAAATCCACCCAAATCAGTATAAAAACCTCCGTAATTACCCTTTACCTCTAGTTATTTTTGGGGCAGTGTGAGCTCTCGCATTGATTTGAGGGGAGTGGCGAAATAGGGTTAGGGTTGTCGTGATTTGTGAGCTACGATTGTCGCCACAGAAGCTCGATCCCTATTAGAAAGAGGGCGGGAAAAGAGTTATCGACCATGGAGAAATGGCAGAAGTGAGCTAGCGCTAGTGAGATGGTGAGAGGAATGGGTTTTCGGCAATGTTCCAGAAATCGCTCGACGCTCGCTGGTCGGCAGACGACCATCAAGCGCCAAGGATGATTAATCGGGATTAATCGGGAATCTCGGCGGACCTCGGCGAATTTTTATTTTTTTATATTTAATATTTAAATTAATTAAACAAAATTACAAATCACAATTTTTTTAATAAGTTTTGAATAATTTAAGTAACAAAATACACTACGTCACTAAACTAACATAAACTCAAATAATAATAATAATTTATATATATATAAATAATATTAAAAATATGAAAAAATTTAGTCCAAATTTATTTTTTTGAATAGTATCCGACAAACGATCGTTTTCATTATTGATGCCTAATTTTTTTTGATGTCAATGGAGATCCATTAGCAATCCATAACGAAAACAATCGTTATTTTGAATAGTATCCCACAGCCTCTCATAATATATAATTTTTTGTGCTTCACATTCAAACAACTAGGTTATTGATGGCAATTAAAAAAAAAAAAAAAAAAAAAAAAACACTTCTAAAAATCGGCTCGGCGGTGGCTTGGCGGTCTTGACGGCCGCTTGGCGGCCGCTTGGCGGATTCCGCCAAACACAAAACGCCAAGGGCTTATCTCGACGGCGGACCATCGAGGAACGATTAATCGGTGATTAATCGGCCGCCAAGGCCGATTTCCATAACACTGGTTTTCGGTGAGGGGGGGTCTGGTCAAAGAGAGGGTTGGGGGCAGCGTGTAATTTTGAGTTAATCTCAGCCCTTCCTCTGATTAGATCGATGGTCTAGCTTAGGGAGTCTAATATGGGAGTCCAAACTTGATGTCAAGAGATCCTCCCCCTATATATATATATATATATATATATATATATATATATATATATATATATATATATATATATATATATATATATATATATATATATCTGTGTGTGTGTGTGTGTGTGTGTGTGTGGGTGGGTGTGCGCGTGTGTTTTTTTCAAAATATATAGATGAAAATTAAATCTTAGCCGTATATCATCTAGATGTGATCTATATCATGCATCTAGATGAAAATTAAAATCTTAACCGTATAGATGAAAATTAAATCTTAACATTGGCCAACAACATCCATTATGGATTGACGAAGGTATGACTTCACTCAATTTGGATCTAATCACCTCAAATCTTGTCAATTCAGTTAATAAAACCTAATTTCGTACCAAGAAAGGTGAAAATGGGCCAGAAGAGCAAATAAGCTGACTTAATGTCTGGAAGAACTTGAGAGGGGTGTGACGAAGGTGTTGGAAGAGAACGAGTGGAAATAGATCCACCCAAGAGTTGTCTCCCACTTGCTGGTCTGATCAGAAGGCTTTATAGGGAAAATTCGTGGTTCCTGAACCAAATCCATCCAAACCAACTCAACATACACCTTCACGATCTCCCCACGATCATTTCCATCTTTTGATCATGAAATTTGGTGCACTTGAGAGGAAGTTAGCTTCTCTCCAGTGATTTTATGACGAGAGTTTTCAGTGTGATTTTCATGTGTTAATTTGTATAGAGTTGAACCATTAAAGATATCATGTGAAGAACAACTGGAGAAGAGACAAGCATTACGCTGCAACGTTCGTTGTTCAAAGGTGTGAGTCTGTTGTGATCTTCTGTGTTCTTTTCTTTGTTTTCTTTCATGAAACGAGTTGGTTTTAAGAGGGGGTATGGGTCACCTGCTGAGGTCACGTGATTTTTAATGAATCATGTGATCACACAGTAATGGGTAATGGGTCAGTGTTATCTTCTTCTGCGGCAGAGTTTGTGTGGTCTTTATTGGGGGCTGCATAGTTTCTGGGCCACAAAGATTCGAGGGAACAGTGATTCTAATGGGTAATTAATTGGTGAGTTGGGGATCTGGTGTGGTATGTTCTGTGTGGCCATTCGTGTAAAGAGTCACTTGGGTGTGGGACTCACTTTCTCTCTCATCCTTTGTCCAAAAAATTAAGATAAATATACCACTTGGGTGTGGGTCCCACTTCCTCTCTCTTCATTTCTCTCTCATCCCTTCACTGAATGATATGATATATCAAATTCATCAGCAAAGAGAGAGTAGTGCATCCATGATCTCTATTTTGCCAATTTCCCATTCTTAACTCTGAAATTAACACAAGTTTAAATAATTAAGTTTTTGCCAGTGATATTCTAAATATGAAACAATTTAGATATTAATTAAATGATAAGTGTGCTAAATTTTTTTTTTAACTCCTTACAATATATTTATATGACCGGTACGAATAACCAGGTCTACGAGGGGGCTGTACTGGTACTCGTTTCAATTCACAAGGGGTAAATTAACCAAATTTGAATATTAATTCTTTTTCATTTGAATGTATGTATTTCAAGTTCCTTTTCTAATTTTTCTGCTTGCAACTTTTCAGTTAGACCCCTTCGAAGTCTTGAATTTGTTCTTGAGCGATTTAACAAAAAATACAAGTCTTCCTACTAGGTAATATTTAGGTAATTTAATTCTCTATCAATTTAAAAAAATATTATTGTAGGTTTAATATTTGAAATCTCCTTGAATAATATTGCGAATTTTTTTGAGTCATAATCAATTAAAAATTGTGTGAGAAGCGATTCAAGATTAATAAAGAAGACGATCTAGTTTCAGAGAAACAAAAAATTGTGTGAGAAGCGATTTAAGATTAATAAAGAAGACGATCTAGTTTCAGAGAAACACTCTCAGGCAGCTCTCTAACTGCTCTAGGTGGTTATACAACTGCCTAGGACAGTAATTAATCGATTTTGAGGCGTATCTCTGGTAACTGGTGGCTACGATAATTGCCTCTCTGGTGATTAACCTTCCTAATTCAATCAAACTAATCGAACACAAACACTGACAATGCCTTAATAAGGAAAAAGAGTATAGAGGCCCCTTGTTGAAAGGGGCTAAGCTCTTCAACTTTTTTGGGTTATAAGTCAGGATCAAGCTCAATTACAACAAGAAGAATAAAGAGAAACAAGAAGTGTTGAAAGGAGTAAGAGATTTGTAAGGACAATAAGCTGCATTCGATCTAAGTAAGGAACATGAAGCCAAGCTCTCCAGTAATAAGCTAAGTCTCTCTCTCTCATTTACTTTACCATGATTGAGTCTTACGCGCAAACCCTGAAAAATAACCTCAATCATGAAAATAACTGGGAATTAGTATCTCGAAAAAAATCTTTTAATAAGCCTAATAGTATCAATCAAAGAAAATGTTACAGATGTTTATCAACCACTCATGTCAGATTCCAGTGTAGAGAACCAATTAAATGTTTAAGATGTTTTAAAATTGAGCATATATAAAGAAACTGTTATACAAAACTAAATAAGGAAAAATAATTAATACCTAATTTTCAAGTTGCTCATATCAATGAAAACAATAACCTGAAATTCAAAAATAAGAATATTAATTTCAATAATGATAATATTAATAACAGTATACATGATCAAATAACAGTTAATTTGAACAAAAAGAGTTCTAGTGAAATATATACAAAAGACATAATTATAGAGAAATTACCTGAAAAGCTTTGAAATCCAATTGATCTTACGAAAATTATGGAGCCAATAGGAACAATAATTCCAGTTGGATCTTATATGCCAATATATATTATATCTCACTTAAAGCTTTCAGTTAATTGTACACAATATGCAAAAATTCCAAAATCTATCAAAGTCATAGATGATAATCAAACAAACATTCTAATCATTAAGGAAATTATCCAAAATGCAAGTACATCAAAAAGTATTCATAAACTCTCAGATAACATCATAGAGCATAAAAGAGTAGAGGAAGGGAAAAACATAAAAAACATCTCAAAACAAAAGTGGAAATTAAAAACATTAAACAATTTCAAAAACTAAATGATAAAAAATTTCACAGAACAGAAGAAGGAGACAAGCATAAAAAACATATAAAGGATAAATTTCCAGTTAAAAACATTCAAACTATAAATAAAATAAAAATAGTTAAAATCTGGCAAAAAAATAAGAAAATTTTAACATGTTGGAGGGTTAAGAAGATAAACCCTAATTTATGTGTTATAAATTACATATCCTCTGAAAAGGACATCATCATTGCAAATATGGAATTCATACCCTCTGAATAGAAAATCACTGGGCCAATGGGAGCACTTAATCTCACACAAATTATTTATCCACAAGGCAGTAAACAAATCAATCTTCAATTTATAAGGGAAATCTTTCTTCCCAATCAATCCTCATTTCATGTATCATCAAATATATATATAAGCATACCAGTTTCCATAAGTATTCCAATTCAATTGTAATCTCAATCACTTCCCAGGGACTAGCAATTATGCCAATAAAATCACCCAAATCACAAACAGTGATCAAATCTGTTTGTGATTTAAAAATAGATAAGGCTGCACAAAATAATAGTGAATCACAACAATTGATAATCTATGATTCCAATATTTATGAAGAACAACCAGTTAATCAATTCTTAATTACTGATGAGCCCACAACACCAACAAAAGGGATCTAACAAGTTGAAATTCAATAAGGTTCCTGCTAGATCTTCACTAGTACACTCATCTCCAGTTCAACAAATCAGATTCCCTATAAAAAATCAAAGAAAAATTAATGAATATTTTAAAGGTGAAAATAATATTTCTAAAAATATTACCTTTAATAGTATGGTCTCCAATTCAGAAGAATTGAAAGATCCAATTGAGTCTCCAATACAGACATATAACCAAAACATTAAGATTAATAAAGTTAAAACAAATAATAAAACATTAAAAATAGAGGAGCAAAGAATAAGTTCTAGGTTATTAACTGAACAAAGTGGCCATTATTCCTCTCCAGGGGAAAAAGCCCAACTAGTGAAGTATAAAGAAATTCAGAAAGAAAGGACTAAAAGATAAAAAAATAAAACTAATAATATTGAACTAAAAGAAATTAATATGGAAAATATAAAAGACATAAACAATAAAGATGAAATAATAGAAATTTTAATATCCATTGGAATAGATATCACAGATAATATAAATGAAACAATAAATAGTTTAGTTGATGAGCATTGTACTTAAGTACTTGCTCATTCAAGGAAGATTAAATAATATATATGAATTATAAAAAATTAAGAATATTATCTTGGAATGTTAGAGGATTAAATGCAGATCATAAAAAAATTATTGTTAATAAAACTATTTTAGATGAACATGTGGACATTTGTTGCTTACAAGAGACTAAAATGCAAATAATAGATAATAACATTAATAAAGAATGTTGTGGAAATATATTAAATAATTTCGAATACTTAAAATCAAATGGAGCATCAGGAGGAATTCTAATATCTTGGAATTCAAAACTTTTCAAACTAATTTCATGTAATACATTAAAGTATCCTATTTCAATAATATTACAATCTAATTGGGATGGAAATAATATATTACTTACTGGCATATATGGTCCTAATAAAAAAAATATATAAACTAGATTTTATAAATGAGTTAAATATATTAAGTGCTAATAATAAGTTACCATGGATATTATTAGGAGATTTTAATTTAACATTACACCTTCAAGAAAGAAGTGGACATAATAAATTACATGCAGGAACAAAAGAATTTAAGGATTTTATAGATAATGCAAATTTAAGAATTAATACATGTTCAGATCACATACCTATACTATATGAAGCAAACACTAATTATCCTATATTTAATGAATTCAGATTTGAAACTAAATGGCTTAAAATGAATGAATTTAAATAATTGATTGAAACACACATTAATAACAATAAAGCAGTAAAAATAAATTATTATTTTAATAAATTACAGGACCTTGGGAAAAATTTAAAGGATTTAAATAAAACAATGCAATCAAAATATAATATACAACTAAATAATTGCAAAAAGATAATTGATTGGTCAGATAAAATAGCTGATATTAGAGAGTTAATAAATGCAGAAAATGGATTAAATTACAAGCTAAATTAAGATATGAAACTTTATTAATGATTAATAAAATATATTGGAAACAAAGATCAAAATTTAACTGGATTAAGGAAGGAGATGCAAATACACATTTCTTTCATATACATGCATCAATTAAAAAATCTAACAATATGATATCAATATTAAAAAATAAACAATGGAATGAATTTAAAGATCATAAGAATAAAGCAAATTTATTATTTTCATTTCATAGAGACTTGAAGGGTAAAAAACCAGAAAATAATAAGGAATTTGGAAATATTAATTTAACTAAAATATATGAAAATAATAAAATGGAATTATCACACTTAAAAAATAATTTTAATATGAGTGAATTAAATGATTCAATTAAAACATTGAAAAATAATAAGAGTCCTGGACCAGATGGATATATTGAAGAATTTTTTTAAATATAATTGGGAAATTTTAAAAGAATAAATTCTAGATTTACTTAACAGTAATGCAAAGAGTGGACTAGATCAATTTAATTCATCTTATATAACACTTATACCTAAGAAAGAAAATGCTATTGAACCCAAAGATTTTAGACCTATAAGTTTAATATCTAGCATACAAAGAATTTTTTCTAAAATATTATCTAACAGATTATCACCACATATTAACTTAATGATTTCAAAAAATCAACTTGGTTTTTTAAACGGGAGAAATATTGCAGAAAATTATGTATATGCTAGAGAATTTCTATGTTTGGCAAATAGAAATAAAATACCTTTGATAATACTTAAACTTGACATACATAAAGCTTTTGATAGTGTATCTTGGGAATTCTTATTACAAATTCTAAAAGCAAGGGGTTTTGGCATAAATTTTATAAATTGGATAAAGAATTCAGTTCTTCCAGGAACTACAAAAGTGATATTGAATGGAATTTCTGGAAAATATATGCATTTAAAAAGGGATTTAAGACAAGGAGATCATTTGTCTACATACTTATTTCTATTGGTAATGGATGTATTATCAATTATTAGAGGATTTAAGTGAAATTTTTTTTATAATAAGACCAATTAATAATATTTACACTAGTTTATTTTATGCTTATGATTCAATATTATTCTTAAAACCAGATTTAATAAATATTAAAAGAATAAAATATATATTAAACTTATTTGGACAAGAATCAGGTTTAAAAATGAATTTCAATAAATCAGATATTATTGGATTAAATATAACTAATGACATCATAGACAATATTTCAAGAGAATTAAATTGTAAAATTGGGACTTTATCTATAAAATATTTAGGTTTACCTCTACATTTTAAAAAACCATCTAATTAACATTGCCACCGTTCTTATATGTTATATGCATTGTTCTCGGTGTATTTGCATTCGTCAACTCGTTAGGAGAATCACGGAGGGCTTAAATATCTTTCTTGCAAATTCTACTAATGCATGTTAGGATACAGGCGAAACTACGTGAGCTAGTATTGTCGTAGATTGCTACAAATGTAGGAATTTGATTTTTAATTCTAATTGTATCCAGTATTGTACTATGATTTAAATCATTTTTTAGTAATTTGAAGGTAATTTTCTCGTTTATTTGAGATTTAGTTACTCGTTCAATTTAGTTGGGAACCAAGTCACACGAGTTATTATCTGTTACATATATATTTCAGAAAGATCATCTCTTATTCACCACAATACCACATTCATTTATTTAACTAACAAAGAGTTTATTAACTTCAATGAACTCCAAAGTTCATTAGAAGGGCCTCATAGTGTAGCAGTCCAAGTTGGGTCCATAGCTAACCCCCAATATGTCACAATATCTCTTGTAAAACCCGATTCGATCCGCAACGGCGGCATTAGGACCTTTACCACACTCAACCCCTCCGTTAATTATATCAGTGATGACTCCAAATCCGGGCTTTCGACCGGCAGCCTGATCTGCTGCCGATGGGGTCCACTGTCCGGTGATTACGGCGTGGGAAGATGGTTTAGGAGACTGAGGAGTCATCCAAAACCATAACGCGGTCTTAAACGAGATGGTTGCGTCTGTAGCGACTAAATCTGGATTGTTTAGCAAGTCCTGTCCTATTGCTTTACCAGCCTGACCATAATTGTAGTTGCTGAGAAAAACAAGAATTTTATTATTATAAATTTATATGTTCTAAGTTCTATTACATAATGGTATTTTGAATCTACAAAATCATACTATGAGATTTGAATAGGTCCGCGTCCGTGGTACTTCTTGCCGGGGGCGCATGGATATTGCGAGTTCCTAACGCAGTAATCCGATGCTGCTCCGTTTTCTTCGACAAAACAATATCCCCATGCGAATTGCCCATCCGGTGCACTTGGCCAACCACCTATAATAATAGTTATTAACTTAGTAATTATCAAACAAATTAGCTGTATATATTTTATTCAATGAATACCGGTGGTTTCGTGCGACGTTTGGGCAAGGAAAGCCGCGATCTCACGTTTCCGAGTCTCGAGAGTCCCGGTTGTTCCGAAACCCTGAAACGAATTCGCAGCAGCGATGAAAGCATTGTATGTGTAAAAACCATGGCCGCGACAAGAAGCCTCGTTTCTATGTTTAAGCATTTGATCGAATAGGGCCGAACTAACAATGGACGACACACCACTGCTTACATCAGCAGCTTCGCTTACTCCAGCGTTGGCGCCTGCTCCGGTTTTACATTGGCTTTGGCAACCGACTCCACAATAGTCAGGCGTGGAGCCGCAGTAGCCGTACTGGCTGCAACAAAGGTTATTTGCACACGCAGCACCGCCAGCCTGAGTCCCACATTGTTGGGCTTGAGTGGAGATAAAGGAGATAGCCAAGGACAAGATGGTTATGAGTAAGAGCTTCATGGTTATTGATGGGAATGGAGAAGAAAGAATTATGTGGTGATGGTAGTATGAGGAAGGAGGTGTGCTTATATAGTGACATGGATGATGAATAATGCCGTTTGATTAATTAATGTAGTGGATTGACTCTAACTTTGAACTACTTCAACAACAACATATTGGTATATCCAAAAAAAAAAAAAAATCCAATTTTTATGTGTGATTAATCATACATGTCATAATTTGCAGAACTGCAATTCTTATCTTGATTTATTCATCTTGATTTATGCCAACTTATTTTCTTCTAAAATATATTTTCAACGGTTAAAGTTAACAACGCTAACTCATCCCAATTTAAAATATTTTTTTATAGACATGTTTAAAATATGGGGAATTCTATCATACACCCTTTTACAAGGGTATTTTGGGTATTTTCGCAATTAATTATATTAGTAAAAGGGTGTATCATAAAATGTATCTTTTATGGATATTTTTGTTTAAATAAACAACAACAAAATTCCAATTTAGTCCAACATTAATTGATAAATATATTTAACATCTTACCTTAAATATTCATAAATGGATAATTACTCCAAATACCCTTGAAAATGGGTGTATGATAAGGAAAATGGTGTATGATAGAAGCCCCCTTAAAATATATATCTCTGAATTGATCTATGAAAATATATAACTCTAAAATATACTTTGAATATCTTAGTTCTAGAATCATTCATAAAAATATGTAGTCTCTCAGTATAATTCATAGAAATTTATAGACATGTTCAAAATGTATGTAAAATTTCCAAGGAAAATATATATATATAACTCTAGAATATATTTTGATAGCCTTAGTTTTAGAATAATTCATAAAAATATCTAGTCTCTCCAGTAGTTCATGCTCTAGTATAAATAGGTGATCTTGTCTCGGTTTTGCATCAAGACACCAAAAAATCCTACCAAATAAAAAGTGAAATGAGAGTCCAATAGTTAGTTGGAGATTTGATATTTGAATAGTAAAATAATATCGTAAGAATTTTTTAGGGTTTAATTAAATTATCTTTATAATCTCGTTTCTCTGCTCAACAATGGCATCACAACAAGGTTCGGGGTCGGTTTTGTTAGAATTTACAGTGGGGCCAATATAGTGCAAGAAGTTTGCGGGCTTATTTGAAGAGACCAAGTCGCACCCATGGACTTTCGAATAACTTCTTAGTTTTAGAACAATCCATAAAATATGTAGTGTAGACAATCCCCTGATACAAATAAGTGAACTTGATATTCATTTGGCATCAATTTAAAATAAAATAAATTCATTTCGCAAAATAAAAAAGTTAAATAAGAATAGAGAAATATAGTAAGAATATTGGAGTGTTCAGTAAAATTATGATTATAATGATATCTCTTAACTCTCCATTAACTTGTAAGAATAGCATCAGTTATCAGAGACGGATCTTAATAGCATCTCCCCTCCCCTCACAAGATTTTTGATGAATATTGTATATATCTAGTTATGCAATTTATTTTATCATTCTAACAGTGTAAAATTTACTATTTGTCCCTCCTCTCAAGAAACTGTGACAAGATTTGTCCATTACTCACTTGGTGGAAGCGGCATCCACTATTCTCCACGAAAAAAAAAAAGAAGTGACCAAATGCTAGCCGACTGTTATTTCTTTCTAATCCAGGGATGCATCCCTTGCAGCCATGGTTGTGCCTCCCAGGGTCTTCTCCTCATCCTTATTCTCCATTGACATCTTCGACTTATTCTCTAATCTAGTGAAGGTATGAATCGCAAACCCTAAATGTCATACATTTGTTCTAGGACTTGGTGATTTTGCCTTTCGTCCTTGCACAAACAATGATGATTTTCTTCTTACTCTTCTTTGATTTTGCTCTTGAACCCTTGTCATTGTGGACCCTTGCTTCGCAGACCAACCTAACTATGTCCTTAACGTTGCGACCGCAATTAAGTGTCAAGTACCCGCAGACTAGATAAGGAGTGGGTATGGTGTATTCCTATTTGATCTTATTAACAGTTCTTCATCTTAAGCTCAGAAGAGAAGAAGCAAGGAGATGAATATGGAGCGTCTGATCTTAACGGCTAGTTTATTCTTAGCCATCTGATCTTAGTTATGTAGCAAATTGTAAAACAGCTCATAAGTAGATCATTATTATAATGGACTCTGGGTTTAAAACCCGATAAGTAGAATTGAGTCCGTTTAAGTGTTGGGTATAAATACCCTTGTAATCTGTCATTTAGAGGTACAGAAATTAATACAATTTGATTTAAGCAAGTCTTAATTACCTCTTTCATGGTATCAAGAGCGACACTAAGAGCAAACGCTCAAAGAATCTTCTGATACAAGAATTCTCTATTTCCTCATCTAAATGGAAGAAATCAACGATAAACCAGTTACCTTTTCTCAGAACTTCCAAATCAGACTCGACAAATCTAATTTTCTGATTTGGCAGTCTCAAATTGTTCCGGTTCTGAAAGGACATGGCTTAATTCATCATCTTGATCTCTCCATCGCCCCACCAGAGCCAATTCTTTCCACCGTGGGCGCCAATTCGGTTTTAATTCAGATCCCAAATCCAAAATTCCAGCATTGGGAGCGTCAAGATCAGCTAATCTTGGCTTTCTTGTTCTCCTCCTTGTCTGAATCGATCATGTCACAAGTTGCTACATATACAACCGCTCATGCTCTATGGACCTGTCTTCAACGCAGCTTTTCTTCTAATTCTTTAGCCAGATCTATTGAGACACGTCGGAGTCTTCTCAATCAATGACGCAACAACTCAAGCTGCTCTGACTTTCTCTCCAAGATCAAGCAGCTGGCGGATCTCCTTGGCTCGATTGGCGATCCCGTGTCTGATCGCGAGCTTCTTGTGTACACGATGACAGGTATTGGATCTGAATTCAACCCTGTTCTTGCAGCTCTTGCAGAACGGACTCAAGCTCCAACCTTCTCGGATCTTCAAGGCGCACTTCTCAATTATGAAGCCATGTTAGATCAGCAACAAGCTTCTTCTAACACTGCAATGGCGTTTCTTGCTCACAGACCTTCCTCTTCTTCTCACTCCACACCTAATACCTCTTCTCCTAACTCAATTTTGGGCCCTGGACCAATCATTGGGCCCTGGACCAATCATTGGGCCTACTTCCTCTCAACAACAATTTCCTTCCTCAGCCCAACTGTTCTACAGCCAGGCTTATTCTCAACATTCTGGGCAATCATTTCCAGGTTTTCAACAACCTCAATCTTTCCAACCATTTCCGCGCCCATATTACTCTAAAAAGAACAAGAACAAAAATTCAGGTGACAAACCAACTTGTCAGATATGCTTCAAGAATAACCATACCGCTGATCGTTGTTATCAACGGTTTAACCAAAATTTTCAACCACAATTTCCTCCTCGAGCCCCTGCTCCAGCTCCTCCAAGACCTGCCACGCCTTCTCCTCAAACCTTCATTGCTCAATCTGGACTCCATCCTTCGCCTTATGTCCAACCTCCGCACGAGTGGTTCTTGGATTCGGGAGCAACACATCATATCACCGGCGATATCAACAGCCTGAGTTCCTTCTCTCCTTATAATGGTTCTGAAGGGGTCAAAATTGGTAATGGCACAGGTTTGGTTATTCTTCATACTGGTTCCGTTACTCTTTCTTCTTCTTCTTCTTCTTCTTCGCTTCCTCTTTCAGTTACACTTAACACAGTTCTTCATGTCCCCTCTATCATGAAAAATCTAATTAGTGTGACTAAGCTTTGTGAAGATAACAATCTGTTTATTGAATTTCATTCTCGTGTTTGTTTTCTTAAGGATCAAACAACCAAAGCCACTATTATGGAAGCTCATCAAGTTGAAGGCTTGTATAAACTGGATTGTTCCAGCCCTCTCGCTTCTGCGCCCTCCATCTCTGCCTATGTCTCTGAATTAGCCTCTCTAGACACTTGGCATAGTCGATTATATCATACCTCTCATGATGTTCTTTCTCTTTTATTTCATTCGAATAAAATCAAAGTATCCAATAAAACTTTTCATTCTTGTACTGACTGTAATCGATCAAAGTCACATAAATTGCCTTTTTCCAATAATGCTTTTACATATTCTAATCCTCTTGATTTGATTCATACTGATGTATGGGGACCCTCTCTCATTCTCTCCTCTGAAGGATTTCGTTATTACGTCACTTTTATTGATGATCATTCCAAGTTTTCTTGGATTTATTTTCTCCAAACTAAGAATGAGGTCTCTCTCGCATTTTCTAAATTTAAAGTACTTGTTGAGAATTTATTTTCCAGGACTATTAAGAGGGTACAAAGCGATGGTGGCAGCGAGTTTTTCTTTCTTGCCAAGACCTATCCTCAAATTCTTCATCAAACAACGTGTCCTTACACACCTGAACAGAACGGGGTAGCTGAACGTAAACATCGCCATGTGTATGAGTTGAGTCTCTCTGCCATGTCTCATGCCGCCATCCCTTTTGAATACTGGCCAGAAATTTTTCACTCCACTGTGTTCGTCATTAATAGACTACCTACTCTTACTGAACCTCGTCTTTCACCATTTGAGAAGCTCTTTCACAAATCTCCCGATTATTCCTACTTCAAAATGTTGGGATGTGAATGTTTTCCATATCTCAAACCATATACTTCTCATAAATTTCAGTTTCGATCTTCCTCTTGTGTCTTTCTAGGATATAGCACTCATCATAAGGGCTATCGATGCCTTGATCTTACTTCCAAACGAGTCTACATCAGTCGTCATGTCAAGTTTAATGAACATGTCTTTCCTTTTCATCAATTTTCCGCAGATCTTCCTACCGCTACCTCAGTTCTCCCACTATCTCTTACTCTAGTACCATCTTCCACATCTTCCGCACTGCCAACTCTTCCTACAGATCATATTCCAAGGTCAGATTCTTCTGCTCCTAACACTCTTTCTTCTAATCCTCAGTCTTCCACTCACTCGATGATCACTCGTTCTCAGACAAACTCAGCTCGTCCTCGTGATTTCTCTGACTATGTTACTTTCATTGCTGATGCTTCCTCCTTGGAGCCATCTACTTTTTCCACTGCCAACAAATCACCTGAGTGGCGTGCTGCTATGGCCAGTGAAATAAACGCATTGCAACTAAATGGAACATGGACTCTTACACCTCCTCCAAATACTCACAATATTATTCCATGTAAGTGGGTGTTTAAAGTGAAACACAACTCAACTGGTGCAATCGAGCCTTATAAAGCACGTTTGGTTGCGAAAGGTTTCACTCAGGAAGAAGGGGTTGATTTTGATGAGACATTCAGCCCCGTTATCAAACCTACTACTGTTCGCTTGGTTCTCTCACTAGCAATCTCTCGAGGTTGGATTATTCATCAGCTGGATGTTAATAACGCTTTCTTGAATGGTGACTTGCCTGAGGTAGTATTCATGCACCAACCCCCTGGTTTCGTTGACCCATCCTTTCCTCATCATGTTTGTCGTTTACATAAGGCCATTTATGGCCTCAAGCAAGCTCCACGAGCTTGGTTCACCAAGCTTTCTTCTTGTCTCATCTCTCTAGGCTTCTCCATATCTCAATCAGACTCTTCCCTCTTTATAAGACAACAAGATCTTGAGATTACATGGGTTCTTGTTTATGTCGATGACATTCTTGTCACCGGCAACAATTCCTCGTCTATCTCCTCTCTCATTCACTCGCTTAACTCCAGTTTTTCTCTGAAAAATTTAGGACCCCTGCATTTTTTTCTCGGGATTGAATGCATCAAAACTACGACTGGTTATACTCTTTCTCAGTCTCAATACGTATCCACAATCATCTCTCGGGCAAAAATGGACCTCTGCAAACCGGCTAGTACGCCTCTGCCAACCGGTGAATCTGTATCGAAACACACTGGTACCCCCATGGAGGATCCTTCTCTCTATCGTCGAATTGTTGGTGCTCTTCAATACGCAACAATCACGAGACCGGACATTTCTTTTGCGGTCAATAAGTGCAGTCAATTCATGCACCAACCCACCGATTATCACTGGAGTTTGGCAAAGAGAGTTCTTCGTTATCTCAAAGGAACCCTAACCCATGGACTTAGCTTCAAGCACTCACTGGATTCAACGCGTCATGCCTATTCCGATGCCGATTGGGCAGGGTGCCCTGATGATCGTCGATCTACCACCGGATTTTGCATATTTCTGGGTCCCAATCTCATCTCATGGTCGTCTAAGAAGCAGCCTACGATTTCTCGGTCCAGTACCGAAGCAGAATACAAGGCGCTTGCTTGTGCCGCTGGTGAGCTAATCTGGCTCCAGTACCTTCTCCATGAGCTTGGTGTTTCCTCTCCTTCGCTTCCCATGTTGTGGTGTGACAATATCGGTGCCACCTACCTCGCCTCCAACCCGGTATTTCACGCTCGCACGAAACACATCGAAATTGACTATCATTTCGTACGTGAACGTGTCTCCAGTCACCAGCTTCTTGTTCGTTTCATTTGTTCGCGTGATCAACTCGCTGATGGTCTCACCAAATCACTTCCTACTCCTCGCTTCAATCTATTACGGGACAAGCTCACTGTTGTCTCCACGCCATTGGGCTTGAGGGGGGCTATTAACAGTTCTTCATCTTAAGCTCAGAAGAGAAGAAGCAAGGAGATGAATATGGAGCGTCTGATCTTAACGGCTAGTTTATTCTTAGCCATCTGATCTTAGTTATGTAGCAAATTGTAAAACAGCTCATAAGTAGATCATTATTATAATGGACTCTGGGTTTAAAACCCGATAAGTAGAATTGAGTCCGTTTAAGTGTTGGGTATAAATACCCTTGTAATCTGTCATTTAGAGGTACAGAAATTAATACAATTTGATTTAAGCAAGTCTTAATTACCTCTTTCAGATCTTGGGTGCAAACAAGAATATGGAGTAGCATAAATGACTGTATCTTTTTTGTTGTCGAGTCTAATGATGTTTTAGAACCTCCAGTTGGTGATTTGACAATTAATACGAGCCGTTAATTATATGTTTACTTTAATCGACTAACATGTGAATCAATATTACAAGAATACATGTTCGATTAAATGAGAACTTTGAAGTAAAGAAAAACAACTTGTAAGTAAGAATATACATGTCATCTTGTTCGTCGAACAGTGGCTTTTTAGTTTTTACTTTGGGGCCGTTTGATGTAAAAGACTTTGAAGAATATTGAAGGATTCTTGTATTTTTTAGAGAAAGTGAAATGAGGGTAAATATTTGAAGAACATCATTGTCTTGCATGTGTTGTTTGATGTGTTAGATTTAGATAATGGAAAGTGAAATATATTGTTTGATGTAAAGGATAATTGAAAAGTAGTTATCAAGGATACTTCGGTGTTGTCCCGAAAATATTATATTAATTGACTAAATATTATATATAACATTTGTTTTAGTATTTGTACATATTAATTTATTTATATATATTTTTAATACTAAATAATTATATTAATTGACTAATCCATATTACTTGTCCAGGATACTTCGATGTTGTCCCGAAAAATTGGCAAGACATCATTTGATGGAAAAAATGCATGATGGACAAGGACACGAAAAATCAAAGTCTTGCTTTGTCCCACAAATCAAACACCCAACCATACTACTAGTCCAGGAAACTAGCTTCTTTTCTTGCAAAATCCCTCTAAGTCCTTCGTAACATTTGTAGTGCCAACGGCAAGGAAATCAACTCAAGCACGGTTCGTCTCCATTTCATTACGAACAGAGAGGTCATATGAACTAAATTAAAAGTCTATTCTATTAGCCATATCTTTTATTCTAGAACAAAAGATTACGAAATGATAAATGATAATTTATATATTATATTTTGAAGTTGCGAAAAAGAAAAAGAAAAATATGTACAACTGTTGATAGAGAAAGGCGTTATATATAGTGCCCCTCAAACAAGAAAATTTTATGAAAATGCGTTAATTGAGAAGAGTTAAGGAAGATTAATTGGATTGATTTAATTAAAGAGTCTAATCAATTTAATTAACTTTTTCTGATTAACGAATCAGAATTTTTTTTTGTGTTCATGGGAACATAATATATTTACTCACCGAGAAACTAGTCCACCTCTATTAGTGAATGAAATGGAGAGAATCAAACTCAGAAGATGCCAATATCAAATCGTCAACAAATAATCTACAATCGTCACTCACACCACACAAGACATTAATAAATACATAAAACTAATTTTGACAATATAATATCAAGACAAAAAGAACGTAGAGAACTAGTACAAAAGAAAGTCTTATCTCTTAACCTAACAACTCAAAAATTGGGCCTCCAGGCTTATTAACCATGAAACCCAATATAAATACAGGCTCAAACAATATGCATAAAGGCCCAAATAAATATGGTATTCACAGCGTATACGATTCAGCTTTGCTCTTTGCTTGTTTGACGAGCCTTTCTTGTTGCGTCTTGGCCCATTCTTACCCTCACCATTTTTTGCGGTTCGTCTTCTCTCTTCTTCTCCCAATCTTCAAAATACCAGATTTTTTGGATGGTCACGGTAGTCTCCACGCCTCACTTCCAATCCTAGTATTCCCCTCACCATTTATAAAGAACTTCAGTCGTCCTTGTTAGTTCTAGCTCTTTGCTTCACTCAGGCTTTTCGTCGAATGGCTTACAGTCATACTTCTCACCCGCTTCTCTCTTCCTCCTTTTATGGCCCTAATCTGATCTCTAGACGTTCTCTCCGTCCAGTATGCCTCCTTTCGCCGAAACCCAACAGACCCAATTCAGTGAATTCGCTTTCTAATGCAGCAATGGCGACTATTCTCATCTCTACCATGGCTCAACCCGCTTTGGCCGATGATTTGGCCCCACAACAAGCTCCACCTGATTCCCCACAAGTTCAATTAGAGGCGGCCACGAAGCCCAACACTCCATCCAACCCGTTCGCACAAGCTCTTCTAACAGCTCCACGTCCCCAACAAGGAGCCACCGACCTCCCTGAAGGAACCCAATGGCGATACAGTGAATTCCTCAACGCTGTTAAAAAAGGCAAGGTGGAACGAGTCAGATTCTCTAAAGACGGTGGCGTTTTACAACTGACAGCCATTGACGGCCGTCGTGCTGCAGTGGTCGTCCCCAACGACCCAGATTTGATTGACATACTAGCAATGAACGGCGTAGATATCTCCGTTTCAGAAGGAGAAGGCGGAAGCGGATTGCTCAACGTCCTCGGCAACCTCCTCTTCCCAATTCTCGCCTTCGCCGGACTCTTCTTCCTCTTCCGTCGAGCACAGGGCGGTCCTGGTGGCGGTCCTGGCGGTCTCGGCGGCCCAATGGATTTCGGCCGGTCAAAATCCAAGTTCCAAGAAGTACCCGAAACCGGTGTTTCCTTCGCTGACGTGGCAGGAGCCGATCAAGCCAAGCTCGAGCTCCAAGAAGTCGTAGACTTCCTAAAAAACCCCGACAAATACACCGCATTGGGAGCTAAAATCCCCAAAGGTTGCCTCTTGGTAGGTCCACCTGGTACTGGCAAAACCCTCTTAGCTCGAGCCGTGGCCGGCGAAGCCGGAGTTCCTTTCTTCTCCTGCGCAGCCTCCGAATTCGTCGAGCTTTTCGTCGGTGTCGGAGCTTCGCGCGTAAGAGACCTCTTCGAAAAGGCAAAGTCGAAAGCTCCTTGCATTGTCTTCATCGACGAAATCGACGCCGTGGGTCGTCAGAGAGGTGCAGGATTAGGAGGAGGAAACGACGAGAGAGAACAAACCATCAACCAACTCTTAACTGAAATGGACGGTTTCTCAGGAAACAGCGGCGTGATTGTTTTGGCAGCGACGAACAGGCCTGACGTACTTGACTCAGCTCTGCTCAGACCGGGACGATTTGACCGCCAGGTCACTGTTGACCGGCCTGACGTGGCAGGCCGCGTCAGAATCTTGGAGGTCCATTCGAGAGGAAAATCCTTGGGGAAAGACGTGGACTTTGATAAAGTCGCGAGACGTACACCAGGTTTCACCGGAGCGGATCTCCAGAATTTAATGAACGAGGCAGCGATTTTAGCCGCCAGAAGAGATCTTAAAGAGATTAGCAAGGACGAGATCTCTGACGCGCTCGAGAGGATCATTGCCGGTCCCGAGAAGAAAAATGCCGTCGTTTCCGAAGATAGGAAAAAACTCGTCGCATATCACGGTAACCAAAGAATCATTTATTTCTTTATTTAATTTTTTATATAATTTTTTAATATATTTGTAGAGGCGGGACATGCGTTGGTTGGAGCATTGATGCCCGAATACGACCCCGTGGCAAAAATCTCGATAATTCCTCGAGGCCAGGCTGGCGGGTTGACTTTCTTCGCGCCGAGCGAAGAGAGACTCGAATCGGGTTTGTATAGTCGTAGTTACTTGGAGAACCAAATGGCCGTTGCCCTTGGTGGAAGGTAATTAAAATTAATAATTATTTAAAACAAATATATTATTTAAAAAAATATTATATAGGGTGGCGGAGGAGGTAATATTCGGGGACGAGAACGTGACGACGGGAGCGTCGAATGATTTCACGCAAGTGTCGAGAGTGGCGAGACAAATGGTCGAGAGATTCGGGTTTAGTAAAAAGATCGGACAGGTGGCGATTGGTAGTTCGGGCGGTAACCCTTTCTTGGGCCAACAGATGTCGAGTCAGAAGGATTATTCGATGGCGACGGCGGACATTGTGGACGCGGAAGTGAGAGAGCTGGTCGAAAAGGCGTATTCGCGCGCTAAGGAAATAGTGAACACGCACGTCGATATTCTTCATAAACTCGCGCAACTCTTAATCGAGAAGGAGACCGTGGATGGAGAGGAGTTCATGAGCTTGTTCATCGACGGCAAGGCCGAGCTTTTCGTTGCTTAAGATGGAGTTTGTTTGTTTGTTTGTTTTGTTTCTCTCTTTTTTGTAATTATCTATGACACGCTTTATTAAATAGAAAATTAATTATGATCTCCAAAAAAAAAAAACAATATTGACAAAGAGATTAAATTCTTCGGGAAGAGTAGTTGAATTTAGTCTTCGTTAGATTGCATGTGGAGTTCTTCGTAGGTCTTCTTGTTAGTCGATGCGAAGATTTGTAAAGATTCGAAGACTCTTGTCAAATTCGATTTCAAACTGTTTGGTCTTGATTGCATTTCCATTGTAGACGAATGTGAGTAATTTTGATGAGAAATAGACCGCAATTTCTTGTTGTATGATTCGAGTTTCTTGCGAAGAAGTTTCTCCTCCATTTCCATTACTCGAAGTGCTTTCAGTTCTTTGTTCTCCATTAATTTTTGATGTTGCTCGAACTTTTGCGTTTCGTGTAGATGAGAGATACTCGAAGTGAAAGACCGGATAGCTTCTATTACGCCGTTATCAAATATTCCCTTCTCCATGGTTTCTGACCAATCATTCAAGATCGTAAAAATAGGAGGCAACCCTAAACGGGAAGGAGAGAACGGTGCGACTCCATCCTCGGTTATTTCGGGTTGGTGATTCAAACCCGTTTTGAGCCAATTGTTCAATGATTGAATATAGTTTCTTTGAGCATTCACCCAAGTAGAGAAACTTGTAAGCCAAGTAAGTAAATCCAATTGGAGTTGTTTTGTTGTTTGAAAGTGAATTTCGCTATAATTCACACTTGATGCGAAAATAGAGTCAAGCGCTTGGATTTGTGATATCGCGTTTAATTGAACTCGATGGCTTTCGAACGCTACTTCCCACATTTTTAGCAGCCTGCAATATATTTTGTTTCACTTTAATGACAGATTTAAGAACAATCCAGACCAAATCTTAATAATATTTTGAGTATTAATCAATTAAATTAAAGGGGAATTCTATCATACACCCTTTTACAAGGATATTTTGGGTATTTTAGCAATTAATTATATTTGCAAAAGGGTGTATCATAAAATTTATCTTTTATGGATATTTTTGTTTAAATGAATAACAAAAAATTCCAATTTAGTCAAACATTAATTAATAAATATATTTGAGATCTTACCTGAAATATTTATAAATGGATAATTACTCCAAATACCCTTGAAAATTGGTGTATGATAAGAAAAATGGTGTATGATAGAAGCCCCCTAAATTAAAATATAATTTTTGTTTGAACGATTTAGATTTATTCTATTAATTAAACAAAAGAAATTGTGTACCATATAATTTTCTTAAAAATAATGTTTTTATTCTGCATATAGTTTGGCACTGATAAAATATTTGTTGCAAAATTATGCCTATCTTGGGTGAAAATGAAACTGTGTTTTTGTATACACAATAAGAGAAGTTTACAAAGTCCACAAAACTCAAATTAATAAGGGAAATTTTACTCTTCCCTTAGTTTTTCCACACATTGACGATATGAATGATTAACAACTAATCCTCCTCTTAATTAATACAAATACACTCTACTAACAATGAATACATATTAATTATTAATTGTTAATTCATATATACCTTAATTCTATAATAATTAATCATTAATCAAGTGTATTTGTGTTAATTAGAAAAGTAATTAATCACTAACCTCAAGATCGAAGATGTGCGGGGAATCTGGGAGCATAGTAAATATGCTCAATTAATAAAAATTAATAGTAAATGGGCTCAATTAATAAAATGAAGGTGAGAGGAAATGACATGGAACAAAAGTAATGAAATGATGGACCTAAGAAAGTGACTTGCTACTAAACCATGACATGACATGCAATCCCTTGTGTTAGGTTCAGTCTCCTTTGTAGTTTATATACATATAGTTCATTACTATATTTGAGGGGAGCTCAAGCATTGCTCTAAAGACAAAATGGCCATGCCATAATAAATTGGGACTTTTCCAATTGTGAAACATTTTTCTTAAAAAAAAATACATACCCTTCAACAAGTTCGCAAATTTGAGGCCATAATTCTTCATCCCTAATCTCGTTTATCTTTTTTGATATGGAACCAAGAACTTGCAGTGTTACTTTGATTTGTGTGGACAATTTTCTGGTTCTTTTTTGCATTTTTTCGATCTGTTCTCTTTCTGCCCCTCTATCGTCGAAATCGTCCAATTCGCTGCATTTTCTCTGATATTCATTCCTCAACTTCTCCTCACTCTGAAATTATAAAAAAGTAAGAGTTAAAACTTAAAGACATAACACAAAAGTCCATTCAATTCAAATATTATATATTGACATTAAACATATAATTAAATGATTGAGCAGTGACATGACAGATCTTGTCACGAATCAATGGGGAGCGATATTTTAATGGAGGCTACCGTGAGAAATTTTAATTTTCTTTTTTTGGAGGAGCCGTAGTATATATATTCCAATTTTATCATAAAATAAAATAAAATAGCATAATCATATATATACTCTCTCTCAAATAGATTGAGTGAATAACAAATAAATCAATCCTCTTTGGCCTAAAATATTTATGGATTCGGAAGGAAGCATTTTCATCCTATAATAAAAAAAAATCTAGAAAATTAGGCATCACATGTAAAACAATGAAGTTCATTTTATGTCTTTAACCGAAAGGCTAGATAGAAAATGACACCATTGTTAGTGGCAACCAAGTTATAATGATTACATTCCACTTAATTAATTTCAATTAGATATATTCTTTGCTCATTCAAATCATTCAAATTTAATCTTAAATAAATGTGTCCTTTATGGACATGGACGCTAGATGACGAGTCACCCAATTGTGGATTTTATGCCTCATTCACACAAGCTAATTTGGACTCATTATTTACACATCATGAAGAAGCTAATAAAACCAACAAGTGGAGGTACCCTTCATAAAGGGACAACTATGATGGTTTAACTTTTAGTGACTTTTAACCATATAGATCCAACTTTATATCATACAAAAATAATCTAATGAAACTTACATAATTCATGTAATTAACTATAACATAAGATTAGGGTATAAAGAGAAGCATATTTTTTTGCATACCTGTACTTCTTCAAGGAGTTTCGATTCCCACATATGCAGTTTCTGCATTGTAATGGATAAGCTACTATTGTCCAAAGCTCTATATTGTTCAGAATTGGAGAATTCATCATTAACAGAATTCTGAGGAGACGGCAATAATCCACAAATCATCAATCTAGCCACTGTTTATATTCAATAAAATAATGGAGAAAAAATTATAACAAAATGAAGTACAAAATTGACAAGTTCACAAAATTCATGTTCGAACAATATATACTAACCTTTTCTAATGGAATTTTTCAAGCTATAACGTCTCTTTCCGACTTCAAGTAATGCCGATATTTGCTCAGTCGCCTCGATCATTTTCTCAAACTGGTTTTTTATTTCAATCACAATTTCTGAATCATTTCTGTAAACCCTAGCCGGTTCCACCGCCACCTCTTCTCTCTCATCTTTTTTCTTTTCTTTTGCTTGAGCTTCGCGCATAAAACTACTCCTTGAACTGCTTACACTAATATTACTTGCACTTTCTTTCCCCGTTTTGAACTTATTATCAGTATTTTCTTTCGAGTCTACAGAAACTCTTTTGCTCGCGGAAGACGAGGCGATATGGACATGACCATCTTCTTCGTCATTTAGCTCTTCGAGTTCTGGTATCCCCTCCACTTCTCTCACTCGTCTCGAGCTCGAATATGGCACGTAACTCTCATAATATCTATCGTAACCCCCAAACGGGTCAAGAAAATCCCAAGTCGAGTTGTCTGGCGAAGCGGGTCTCGGTATAGGAGGAATAACAGGCTCTTGAACTGGTGGTTGTTGAGAGTTCGAATATCTTTGATTTTTGTTAGTATTATTAGAGAAGTTGAAGAAGCTACTCATTGGAGGCATTGGCATCCTATAGTCCATATGGGCTGGATAAGGATAAGGGGCAAAATTGGAATTTTGCATTTCTACAGAAGGTTTTTCGAAAGAGGTCGAGGAAGGTACTGAGCGGTGTTTTGATCGGTTGGTACTACCATCAGCATGCTCGGTACGGCTTGTTGATGACCTCGCAGAGTCGACCTTGATAGTGGTTGACCTGCCAGATGGCAAGTCTCGATCGGACGAAATCCCTAACTGAGCACGCCTAGATGATTGGACAGAATGGTGTATAAAGGCATGGAGAGAGGTGGAGAGAGAACGAAGAGACTGTGCGTACTCACCGTGTGCCTCGGATAAAGCATACCGGTTTTGAATCGATTTGTTAAGGAGATTACATCGGATTCGACAGTGTGATATCGCCGTCTCTTCTTCATGTTTCGAGATTTCGCAGCCCATGAGGGACTCTCAGGAAGTATAGCTTATGATTTAAGAGTTGAGGAGAAGAAGAGATGTGAATATATAGTCCTATTTGATGGGTGTGAAGGTGGAATCTTGGAGTATAATTTTTTCCTCTTTCTTTTCTTGTTGAATATGAGTGTATAATTGGAGTTGTCTTTTTGGTGAGGGTAGAGAAAGGTAGATAACCTCATGCACAAAAACAATTTCTTTTTTATTCATTGTTTGTTTTGTCATAACTTATTAAGATAAATATAATTATTTAGATTTAAGAGGGTTTGAGACCTATTTCTCTATGCTTTTCTCATGAATTTCACTGATAATGATACCGAAAACGAGAGTCAAATACGTGATTTTGACATTACGGCTACTATCATGTCAACTTGATTTTTTTAATTCGTTATTAGTTTCTACACGAATCAAGATTGGTACCTAAGTTATTAACAATTAAGACTGTCAAAATCTTAATTTTCTTGTTTGAAATTTAGTAGGTATTATTAACCTGCTACAAACATATCATTGAACGGGCTGGACCGGAATTTATAATGAACACAATTGGGCTAGATTATCAAGTAAAATTTTGTAGGCTTTCTCACTATCAAATTTCAGTATGTGTGAATGAAGTCCTTTTGGGTTTCTTTTGTAAGTACAGAATATTAAAGAACTTTTATATAAATTATAAACATATCATCAAATAAGCGGGACCAGAATATATTGAACTGGATTGGGGTTTGATATCATACAAAGCAGAATATATTGAACTGGATTGGGTTAGATTATCATACAAGTTCTGTGGCCTTTCTTGCTGTCTCAAAATAAAATATGTTAGAAGGAAGCTTTTTAGGCCTCATCTTTTTAAAGAATAAATAAATAAATATGTTTACATGTAGGATGTCAATGGGGGCCGATATTGTCCGAACTGACCCGAATTGTTAGGTAAGGGTGGACATTCGGTCGAACCGAACCGAACCGAATAAGAACAAACCGAATTAAACCGAACCGAACCGAACCGAATAAAATTTGAACCGATTTAAAACCAACCGAATAAACCGAATTTATTATTCGGTTTATTCGGTTGAACTAAATTAGAAGTTCTATAATGTTAAAATTCACATGTTATTTAGAAAAAAAATATAAAAAAAATCATATAAAATATACTTACGTTATTTCTAATTTTACAATATTTAAATTTAATTTTTTTAAATGAATATAATAGAAAAAATGAAAAATATTATTAATTCGGTCGGTTCGGTTTAATCGGTTCTGAAAATACCAAAACCGAACCGAACCGAATAAACCGAACAATATCAATTTTTGAACCGAACTGAACCGAATAAATCGAAAAACCGAACCGATTAAACTGAATTCGACCGGTTTGGTTCGGTTCCCAAATAAACCGAACCATTTGGCCACCCCTAATTGTATTCCAAAAATATCCGGATCCGAAAAAAAATATCCGAATCCGAACGGTCTGGGTCAGAACCGTATTCGTTTTGTACGGGTATGGATCCGGATCTAGGTGCTGATTTTTTGATGGATATGGATACTATCCGAATCCGAATAAAATGTGTAAACGGATATTCGTTTTTGTTGAAATCATATCTCAATCATAGCAATATCCAATGGATAATAACTCTATTTTAATTCATAATAATACTTAATAGACAATAACTTAATTTCACCGAATAGAAAATATTTTGTTTCGTTTCATAGTAATACATAATAAAAAATAATTTTATTTTATTTTTCGACGACACATCTACAAACTATTAGTTTTTCTTTCTCCAAATTTATTTATTTATTTCTCTCACTTTTATATTAATTTCTAATTAAATATATTATTTATTTTAAAAATACAAAATAATCAAGATTTAAGTTTAAAAAATAATATTATATTATTACATCATAGTATCTGTTTTAATATCTGAGTATAATCCGTATCTGACAATATCCGAAATGTATCCGGATCCGGGTAATTCCGGAATCGTATCTGTATCCGAAAAAAATATGGATATGGACATGGTATGATCGCTATCCGAACCGTTGACAGCCCTAATTACATGATGAATCCTCCTGCTATGATTTTGAATAATACATGAAACCTCGTCTTCTTTTTCTTCTTGAATTGTATCCAATTGCCACCCACGTGGCCGCGGCAAGGATTGGATGTAGTAAAAAGTAAGTAAAAGATGAGTGCAAATCAGCTTGTCATTGCGTGAATTGAATTCGAAGAAAAATAATAAAAATAATGCCAGTTCTGATACTTTTCAAACACTTTTCTAAATTCTCACTTATCCCGTCATCAATTATTTAAGCATTCGAAAAAAAAGTATGATTAATCCTGGACATTGATTTCACATTTTATGTTGCGGTCGGATATAAATACGAATACTATGATATGATAATTTAAAAGTCTAGACCTAGCAAGATTTCTTAGGTTTTTGGCTTGTTCCCATACATTATATCCTATAAAATAAGCAACATATCGTCAATGAACTTATAAATCAGTTGATTTAGTGTTGACATCAAAAATTATATATCGTGACATATTATGAATTTAAATATCATTGAAATCAATAAATGAAGAACAAACTAATCATTTCCATTTATTCTTAAAAGAAAAGAAATAACGATCATATCACGAAGAAAACAACTTACCAGTTTACGCTCAAGTAAATAAATATATCCAAAAAAAGAAACTTACTAGTTTACTACTGGAGCCTATTGGGTATTACAAGGTTTTGATACTATCCAATATTATGTAGTCAAATAAATAAATTATACATGGTAAATTTCATGAACTTTCGGGTTCTTTTCTTTTTGAGTCTTTGCTCTCCGTTGGGAGTTGGGACTGCTGCAATCACTTATATTGGTTTGTATCCGTTAGGAGTTGGAAATATTGGGGCCTGTATATTGGAGTTGGGGAAAACAAACTAGTCCAACTCTTAACATATCCAAAAAGAAAAAATATCATATTCACATTCGTATTCGAAATCGGATACTGCATTCGTATTCGAAATAGGGTATCAGATACCGTATTCGTATTCGAAATCGGATATCGAGTACCGTATTCGTATTCAAAATTGGATATCGAATATCGGATACTATATTCATATATGTATTCGCATCGGATACCGTATTCATATTCGCATCGGATACCGTATTCGTATTTGAAATCAGGTATCATATATCGTATGTCGTATTCGTATCTGTATCGGATATCGGATAGCGTATTCGTATCCGAAATCAAATATCGGATACCAGATATCGTATTCGTATTCGAAATATGATGTCTCTAAAGAATAATATTATCCAAAATTTAGTTGTATTACAAATAATATTCTCTTAAAATTAATGATAATAAAAAATAATGTCCTCTAAAAATTAATGATATTAAAAACATAATATTTTTTGAAATTATTTTTCTTTCATTTGTATTATTTAAAATACAAATTTCAAATTATTAGTATGATATATTTATGTGATATAAATATAATATTTTGATATGATTAAATAATAAATATAACTAATAATAATTATATAATTTCATAAGAAATAATACAATTCTAAAATATTTTATTCATTTCCTACATCTAATTCTGTGATTTTCATCAAACATCTCTTAAACATCCTAGGCTTATAGTTTTTGCATATTCCTGCTATTATAGTTTCCTGCTATTCATATATTCCTGCTATTATAGTTTTTTGCAACAACTAATTTCCTGTTGCTATACAAAACTATCCTAGCAAACACCCCCTTATCATCTCTTGTTCTGATATTTTTTTTATGAATCCGTAGACTAGTTAAACACTACCAATTTTGTTAATTGAAGTTAAAATTTCACCATTTTTAGTAAAAAAAAACAGAATTTGAAATCTCTGTACAGTTGAGGAGAAAACTTAATTGATGGGTCCCCTTTTTTAATTTTATGTTTATTATTGTGTTCCATGTTTAAATCCAAAATCGCTTCTTAATCGATGTATCGGCTATTTTCTTCGATAATTCTACTAACAAGTTTGCAATTTTTATTTGTTCATGTGAAAGGCAATGAAGATGACAAGTATAAGAATCCTGAGAACATGACTTCACTTCAGAAGCATGTAGCTTTCTTTGATAGAAACAAGGATGGACTAATATATCCATCGGAAACCTTTCGAGGTTTGTTCATAATTATTTATGTTGTAAGTAATATTTTTTTCTTACTACAATTTGGAGTGATTGTAATTATGTGATTATTATGTTTCTAATTAGGTTTTCGTGCAATTGGTATCGGCGTTGCTTTGTCGACAACGGCCTCGGTGTTCATCAATGGTTTTCTTGGACCTAAAACACGTCCTACGGTACTCTCGCATTTCCTCTCTCTCTCTCTTTCTCTCTCTCTCTCTCTCTCTCTCTCTCTCTCTCTCTATATATATATATATATATGGGGGCTTCTATTATACACCCCTTTCCTTATCATACACCCATTTTCAAGGGTATTTGGAGTAATTATCCATTTATGAATATTTAAGGTAAGATATCAAATATATTTATCAATTAATGTTTAACTAAATTTGAATTTTTTGTTGTTCATTTAAACCAAAATTTCCATAAAAAATAAATTTTATGATACACCCTTTTACAAATATAATTAATTACTAAAATACCCAAAATACCCTTGTAAAAGGGTGTATGATAGAACTCCCCTATATATATATATATATATATATATATATATATATATATATTAGTACAATTGATTAAACAATGCTATTAATCTAAGTGCTTGCGTAAATGCATCAGGGAAAATGGTCACCATCATTCCCTATTTATGTCGAAAACGTTTAGAAAGGTAAACATGGTGGCGATTCTGGCGTGTACGACTCTGAGGGGAGGTAAACTCATTGTTTCATAATTATTAATTACTTTTCTGTTTTGTAGATATTGTTGATTAATTTTCAGTGATTTTTTAATGTTTTCAAAGACATCATAACTATCTTTAATTTTAGTTAAGCCAATAGATTATAAGATTTAATATGAAAACAATTTTCTCATATTGTTGTTTTTCGAACATTATAGGTTTGTTCTTGAAAAATTTGAAGCGATATTTGAAAACCATGCAAAGACGAGACCAGACGCGCTATCATCGAAAGAACTCGACGGCCTTCTTGAGTTCAATCATGATCCTAAAGACCTCATGGGATCGTAAGTACTTATTGAATATTACCAAAAATAAAAGAAGTTTTTCTTTTACTTATCAAGGAAAATTGAATTAATCTCTTTATTTTTTATTTTAACTTTTTTTTTTACAGATTTGGTGGTCAAACTGAATGGAAAGTTCTGTACTCACTATGCAAAGATAAAGATGGATTTCTTCACAAGGATACTGTGAGAGACGTCTGTGATGGATCTTTGTTCGCCCAAATGGAGCAGAAAGCTTCTCATAACAAATCATGAAGTGCAACATCAATAAAAGAGTATCTTAGTTATAATTTATTTAAACATTTAGTTGTTTCTATAGTAAAGATGAATTTGATTGATTAATGTGCTTGATTGATATATGATTTAGAGGCCTTCTCTTATGTTGCACGGATACGGATACGGATATATAATTATTATTTTAATATATTTATATTGTATATAATTAATAATTAAATAATAAATTAACAATATTTTTAAATAAATATCATGACAATAAATAAAATCAACATAACAATACAAGTATCATAAAAATATTATAAATTTATTATAGAATTATCCTAGAACTAATTTTGAAGTATCCTAGATAATTTATTTAAATATATTATGGGCCAAAAATATGTGCCGAAATATCCTAAATGGAGTATTCTAACCGTAACATAAACGTATCACAGTCGTATCATGTCGTATCCTTTCGTATTCCAGCCGTATCCGAAAAAAATAAATATTAAAATAATTGGATACACCACGTGACGTATCCGATACGTATCCGAGCCGTATCGTATCCGTATACGTATCGGATACCCGTATCCTCAGGATACTTCTGCATTTTTGAAGTATCCATGTAACATAGGCCTTCTCCCGTGCCTCAAAATCCCCACATAATCATGATGACATCATCATGATATCATAACGGATAATTATGTCTTAATTGTTAATTTTAGTTAACGGTTAAATCCATAATTTTTTTTTTAAATAGATAGAGACTCTAATTACATATTATGTTTTATTAATCATGAATTAATTGTGTTAATTAAGATATTAATTAGGAATTATGACATCATCATGATTCTTGTGGGGACATTAGAGTTTTCCTATGATTTTGCTAACTTGTGTCTCTTTCATCAGTTAATTACATAATCAGCAGTTATTGGTGAGTTGGCACCGCGACGTGGCATGTTTTTGATGATTTTAATAGATGACGTGGCAATATTCATTAAAGGAGAATGTTGCTCTTCCCCCACTGTACGTCCCCCACAATTCTTGATGTGCTGGCTATGGATTAACACCCTACAAATTAACACAAAACATGAGTTAACATCAAAATTTACGTGTTATTTATATTATGTTATGATTTAACATCAAATTAAGGTGTTAAGTCATGTACTTGTGTGTTAATTTTTAGTGGTGACACGTCATCAAGAATGGTGGGGGATGATAGTGGGGGATGTACATCATCACTCTTCATTAAATATCAAAATATCCATTAAAATCAGTATCCATTAATCATTAAAATATAACCCATTAATCATTAAAACTAAACCCAAAACTCATTATAACTAAATCCAAAACCCATTAAAATATCCAAACCCAACCGAACCATCTCTCCCTCACAGCTCTCCTCTCTAATCTTTTCTCTTCTCGGCCGACTCTTTGAAGCTCTCACAAAACCCTAAAACCCCTACCTTAGTACCTTGTGTATCTCTCTCTAGTGATTAATGGCCTCAAACCTGCTGTTGCTAGAGTACTGCACCAGCTCAGCCACGGCGCGACGCCTCTTTCCATTGAAACCGGAATTATTTGTTAATAAGCCCAAGCCCAATTAAATATTTATCAAGTTTAATTAGCCCAAATAATTTTAGGGAAAGATTATTTTAAGGAAAGAAAGTTAGGAAACAATTATGGGGCAGATTTTAATTATAAGGAAATTAGTTTAGGAAATAGTTTTTAAGGCAATGTTTAATTCCTTGTATCTCAAGTTTATGGAGCCTATAAATAGGGCTTGGATGGTTAGCAATATATCATCAAATATCAATTAGAAAAGAGAGAAAGACTTGTAAGAGACTATTAGAATTATAAGAGAGTTTTGTTTATTAGAAATTTCTATTAGAAATTCCTATTCGAATCCCGTATTATCAACAAATTGGCATCAGAGCGATGGCGAGTTCTGGGAGTGTTTTTGGTCATATACCGCTACCGCGATTGACGAAGACGAATTACGAAGTATGGAGTATCCAGATGCGGGCGTTACTCGGTGCGCAAGATGTTTGGGAGATAGTCGAAGCTGGCTATGTGGAACCGGTTGCCGAAACGGAGCAGACGGTAAACCAGTTAAAAGCAATGAAAGAGAAACGAGTGAAGGACAAGACCGCCCTGTACCTGTTGTACCAAGCTGTAGACGAATCGGGTTTTCAGAAGATTGCCGGCGCGAAAACTTCGAAGGAAGCATGGGAAACTTTGGAGAGAGTGTTCAAAGGTGCCGACCGAGTAAAGCAAGTGAGGCTTCAGACTTTGCGAGGTGAATTGGAGTCCATGAAGATGAAGGAATCAGAGGGAGTATCCGACTACATCTCGCATGTACAAGCAGTGGCGAATCAGTTAAAGGGCAACGGAGAAGCTCTAACCGACGCAAGAGTTGTTGAGAAGATTCTACGATCTCTGACCGAGAAGTTCGAAAACGTGGTGTGTGCTATTGAAGAGTCGAAAGATTTAGGTCAAATGACTGTTGATGAATTGGCAGGTTCACTCGAAGCACACGAGCAGCGAAAGAAAAAGAAGGAGAATGAGACACAGCAAGAAGCTCTTCAAGTCAAGGCGACCATAGATGAAGACAAGGCGATGTACGCTAAGAACAATCGAGGAAGAGCACGCGGCCGTGGAGGTCGATTTGGTGGTCGAGGCAGAGGCGAAAACTATAACTCCGAAGAAAAGAAGCAACCGAATAAGCAAAATTGGCGCGACCGAGGACGAGGTCGTGGACAAGGGAGCTGGTCGAGTCGAGCAAGTGTCGAGTGCTACTACTGCGGCAAGCCTGGACACTACGCGAAGGAGTGTTGGTCCGAGAAAAAGGTAAAAGAAAATGCCAACCTAGTAGAGAAGGAGGTAAATGATGGTGTTCTCATGATGGCTCACAAAGACACCACATCGGAGAGCGATACGATCTGGTACCTCGACACCGGCGCAAGCAACCACATGTGCGGGCACAAACACCTTTTCGTAGAGATGAAGGAGCTAGACGATGGGCACGTGTCATTGGGAGATGCGTCAAAGGTCCAAGTGAAGGGCAAAGGTAAAATTCGATTCTATCAGAAGGATGGTAAAGAAGGACATATCGAAAATGTCTATTACGTGCCTGAGATGAAGAGCAACATAATCAGCATGGGGCAACTATTGGAGAAAGGATACTCGGTCTTCATGAAAGATCGAACGATGCAGCTGAAGGACAACCGAGGTCAATTGGTTGCGCGTGTTGAGATGGCGAAGAATCGAATGTTCAAGCTCAACCTGAGAAGTGTGCAAAGAATGTGCTTACGAGTCGACATGGAGGATAAAGCTTGGCTCTGGCATTTGCGGTTTGGACACTTGCACTATGGAGGCTTGCGAGAGTTGGCCAAGAAGGACATGGTGCACGGTCTGCCAGATATGGACTACACGAGCAAATTTTGCGAAGGTTTGATAAGACATTAATTATACACATTTTATGCCCTATACATAAGTGATATTGCACCATAATATGCATCAATTGTCTCCTTTATATATAATAATCATAATTTGAATGTTGATACTACTAATTAAATGAATATGTGATTTTAGGTGCAATTTGGATCAAGCATAACATGAAGAATAAAAAGAAATGAAGAGATGACCAAGATTCGGATTGCTGACCACTGCATTGTATTTCGGCCATAACTTTAGTTTTGGGCCTTAGATTAATTCATGCAGTAGCTTGTTGGAAAGAAGACACAAAGGTCCAACTTTCAATTATTTTCACCAGAGTCCAATTCGGACCAGAAGAAGGGTCAAATCGAGCATCTTCCAGGCTCTTCTATCATGCAATGGGCATACCCCTCATACCTTAGGCATGTGTACTTCACAAGGACTTCACACACTCCTCATGACCACTCTTTGGGCTATATAACCAGGTGCAAGGGCACCTTCTCTCTTGTTCCTTTTTACCTAGCAATTCTCCATCATTTTTAGTTTAGAATTTTAGTTATCATGTTTCTAGCGTAAGCCTCTTTAAGGCATAGTTAGTGTTTGTGTTGTTGTGTTGTAGCTTTTGAGACTTTTAATAATGAAGTATATTTGATTGTTGTTATTCTTTTCGTATTTTGAACTTATTATTTTCATGCTCAGTGATTCTTGTAAGTTTAATTAGGCCAATTTCTATGCTCAATAGCAATTTACAAGGGCCACAAATCTTAAATGGTTGCTTTGCTGAATAACTTCCATTAAGGGTTTGAATAATTTCTAGTGCAAATTTCTTTTTAACGGACTCAATAATCTCTGAACAAGCTCATTGTTTGGTAGGTTGTGATTTGTCCAAGTAGCCATTGATTTCTTTATTTTTGGTTATGATATTCAAATAGGTTAGTGTTTTGATTTACGAGCTGATCTAAGGTTGAAACACTTTCTTTTCGTTTTAGTTATTTATCGGTTAGATCTCATCTAACTGCACTTTGATCTTAATATCATTTTATTATTGAAGTCAAGGATAGAGTTACACGCAAAACACTACACGAAACTATGCCTTATCTCTCACTGAATCCAAACCTCGTTTTTACGTTACGTTTTCTTGTTTTGTTAAAATCAACCAACCAACAAATACCCCCCCAATTGTGTGTCTCTTTCTAGTTTTTGTGTTTGGTTTCATTTATGTTCTTTTCGTTTCTTTCTTTTAGTTTTGAGTTATTTTAGTTTTGAGTCTTTTCTTTTCTTTCTTTCTTTTATTTCTTTTCGCTTATTTTAATCTAGTCTAATCTACGCAGCTCTCTGTGGTTCGATCCCTACTTTCACTTTCTACATTTTTAAGTTTAGGGTTATAAATTTCTTTTGGTAAACCTTTTAACGACTGTAAAATATTGGTTATCAAGGTTGCGTACTCGGTAAACATGCAAGAGTCCCATTTCAGAAGAAGGCGAAATATGAAGCAGCAAACCCTCTCGAGCTGGTGCACACCGACATTTGTGGTCCGATCACACCGAAATCGTTTAGTGAGAAAATGTATTTTATTACATTCGTTGATGATTACACTAGGAGGACCTGGGTTTATTTTTTGAAGGAAAAATCCGAGGCATTCGAAGTGTTCAAGAGGTTCAAGGTGCTTGTCGAGAAGATGACCGGGCGATACATCAAAGCTTTGCGGTCAGATAGAGGCGGTGAGTACACGTCAACCGCATTTACGAGCTTTTGTGAGGAGCAAGGGATTAAGAGATTCTTGACTGCGCCATACTCGCCTCAGCAAAATGGTGTGGCCGAGAGGAAGAACCGGACCATTCTCGACATGGTTCGATCGATGTTGAAGAGCAAAGGAGTGCCAAAAGAATTTTGGGCCGAGGCGGTACAATGTGCGGTGTATGTACAAAATCGATGTCCTCATGCGAAATTAGGCGAGAAAACACCTCAAGAAGCGTGGAGCGGCATGAAACCGGCGCTGTCGCATCTCAAGGTGTTCGGAAGTGTGGCATATGCACATGTACCAGATCAAAGGAGGACGAAGCTCGATGATAAAAGCAAGAAGTTCGTGTTCATTGGATATGACGAGAAAACGAAGGCATACAAGTTGTACGACCCAATTGAAAGAAAAGTTGTGGTGAGCCGAGATGTCCATGTGAATGAGAAGAGCGCATGGGATTGGAGTAAGAAGTGCGAGATGGAGGATGAGGACGCCGAGTCAGACGAGTCCGAGAAAGATGAATCCGCAGCTACTGTACCGACTAGCCCCGCAATACCTGATGAAGAAGACGAACCGAGACAGACGCACACACGGAGCCTACAAGAGCTATACGATGCAACCAGTGAGGTACATCTTGTTTGTCTTTTGGCAGATGTGGAGAATATTTCCTTTGAAGAAGCCGTGAGAAACAAGAAATGGAAATTCGCGATGGATGAAGAGATTGGGGCTATCGAGAAAAACAAGACGTGGGACTTGGTCGAGTTACCAAAAGGATGCAGGCCCATAGGAGTCAAGTGGGTGTACAAAAAGAAGATGAATGCTCAAGGCGAGATCGAAAGGTACAAGGCTCGATTGGTGGCGAAGGGGTATCGGCAACAGGCCGGTATTGATTACGACGAGGTTTTCGCTCCTGTTGCGAGAATGGAGACGATCCGACTTCTCATATCTCAAGCAGCTCAATTCAAGTGGCTGATCTACCAGATGGACGTGAAATCGGCATTTCTGAATGGCGTGCTCGAAGAAGAAGTCTATGTCAAGCAACCACCTGGTTACGTGAAAACTGGAAAAGAAGAAAAGGTGTTGAAGTTGAGAAAGGCGTTGTACGGGCTCAAACAGGCACCTCGAGCATGGAATACCCGAATCGACACATACTTCAAGAAGAGCGGCTTTGTACAATGCCCATACGAGTATGCATTGTACGTGAGGAAGAAGGAAAAAGACGTGTTGTTTGTTGCTCTCTATGTTGATGACCTGATTTTCATGGGGAGTAATGAGAACATGGCAAAGGAATTCAAAGAAGCGATGACGCGAGAATTCGAGATGACAGATTTGGGTCTGATGAAATACTTCCTTGGCCTCGAAGTTAAACAAGGTGAGTCAGGGATTTTTGTATCGCAGGAGGCGTACGCGAAGGATATCCTGAAGAGGTACAAGATGGAGGACAGCAACCCAGTGACGACCCCGATGGAGCTCGGTGCGAAACTCTCTAAATTTGAGGGAGGAGACAGAGTTGATCCGAGCAAATTTCAAAGTTTGGTTGGGAGCTTGCGGTACCTTACTTGTACTAGGCCCGACATTGCGTATAGTGTTGGGGTGGTGAGTCGATTCATGGAGGAACCGAGACATTCACACTGGAAAGCGATAAAAAAGATTCTTCGGTACATTCGAGGTACGGAATCACTCGGGCTATATTACTCGAGGACGGACGAATACAAGCTAGTGGGCTACTCGGACAGTGATTGGTGTGGAGATGTTGACGATCGAAAAAGCAAAGGATCATATAGCCTATAGCCTAAAACGAACGAACTTGGAGTTGCGTTCGAACGAACAAAATTCTGGACAATCAAATTTTTTTTTGTCAAAAATGCCCAATAATTTAAAATTTCCAATTTATAAATTCGATTTGGTATAGCATATAGCCTAAAACGGGGATGATTGTCTGTGAATGCTTGTATGTGTGTTGTGTGGGGGCCGGTGAGCTTTCCAAATTGTATTTTATTTAATTATGTGGGGACCGGTGAGTCTTCCAAAGTTGTAATAAAATAAAATAGGTTTAGTTTTGAAGAAGGACCTTCAAGGCAAGACGACACGACACGAAGATTGGATCTTCAAGAAAAGCAAAGGATCATCTTGGGTTTTAGGGTAGGAAATTTAGGGTTTTATGATTGCTCATAAAACTAAAAGGCCAATATGCTATACCATAATATTTTATTTATTATTGTGAATGAATAAAATAAATGATTTTAAAAAGAAAAATCCTCCCACGTTATTATCAAGTCAATTGCCTCCCAAAGTGGAACCTTTAAGACTAGTGTTTGTTTATCTGTGTTGCATGGCCATAGTCTGGCACAGATTTACACGTGCGTAGCAAGTAAGGCATGCATTGATTAGGAATTGATGTGTTGCATGGCCATAGTCTGGCATGTCAATTCGCTGATTGAATGATACTCCACTTGTGGTTTGGACTTGACCAATTCGCTAGCTAGGCTAGGATTTGGGGCAAGGAGTGAGGTACACACACTTTTGGTTTTGAGTTTGACTCAATACCGGACCTCACGAATAAAGCAAGAATCGTCTTGGAGATGATTGGACATCGTCCTACCTGACGTGACGTATTTTCTGAGTGGTTGGCCATAGTAACCTTAGAAATACGTTAAATAGGGATCTTGTCCATTATGAGATTTAAGGTATCAAATCTCCGTTTCAATAGTGGGGGCTATTTGAAATGATAAAATAATGGGTATTTCAAGTTATTTAAAAATGAATTTTAATATATGAAAGACCACGTTATTAATTACATTATTTTTCAAAATTGTAGAATTCATGGCTTTACCAAGTAATAACCGCTTTAGTTTGCGTTCCATTTTGGAAAGGGAACGGATGAACGGAAAGAACTTTCTCGACTGGCAGAGGAATCTGAGATTCGTTCTGAAACAGGAAGGAAAGGCACACGTCTTGGAGACGCCTATCCCTCCTGTGCCAGGGGATGACGCAACTGGGGATGCCATATTCGAATATCAGGCCATGATGGATGATTCGAATGATGTCACATGCCTCATGTTGGCTACTATGGCTCCTGAATATCAAATCCAGTTTGAGAAACGGGATGCATACGAGATTATGAAACAACTAAGGGAGATGTTTCAGGTTCAAGCAAGGGTGGAGAAGTACCAAGCTCTTGTCAATGCGACGCAATGCAAGATGCAAGATAGTACGCCTGTTAGCTCGCACCTTCTCAAGATGAAAGGATATTTCGATCATCTTGAGAGGCTTGGCATAAAATTCGAGGTGGAGTTACAAACTGATTTGATCATGTTGTCACTGCCACCGAGTTTCGATTCGTTCATTTCGCATTTCCACATGTCAGACATGAAAAGGATCATTCCCCAGCTTATCGGAATGCTCAGAACATTCGAAGGTGACATGAAACCGCGGTACATGAAGTCTAGGACTTCGGAAGTATTGGTGGTTGAAGGGAAGAGTCCAAGCAATGGGAACAAAAATAAGAAGAGGAAGGCAAAGGGCAACAATGTTGCGCCTAAGCCTGTGGGCAAGAAAGCCAAGGATGACAAGAAGTGTTTCCACTGCCTCAAGGAGGGGCATTGGAAGCGTGATTGCGAGATCTTCCTGAGGGAGAGCAAGCAAAAGTCCGCTTCCTTGGACACACCAGCATCAGGTATTTTCGTTATCGAATCTTATTTCTTTACTTCATCATCATGGGTGTTGGACACTGGATACGGGACTCATATTTGTAATAATATGCAGGGCCTAAGAAGTAGAAGATCGTTGATTCGTGGCGAAGTTGACTTACGCGTCGGGAATGGAGCTCGAGTAGCAGCATTAGCCGAAGGGACGTATGATTTAACTTTGCCAAATGGACTTATTTTAGTTTTGGATAATTGTTGTTATGTACCTACTTTGAGTAGGAGTATTATTTCTGTTTCGAGACTGATTGCGGATGGATATGAATTAGTTATTGGTACTAATGATTGTTTTATTCGCAAGAATGACATTTTCTTTAGTAATGTTTTAGTTGAAAATGGTCTATATGTCTTGAATTTAGATAATAACAACAATAATCAGTCCATTTATAACATAAATACTACTCAAACTAATGAAACATACTCATGGCATTGTCGTCTCGGACACATAAACGAGAAACGCATTGCTAGACTCCAAAAGGATGGAGTGCTAGATTCTTTTGACTTAGAGTCAATAGAAAATTGCGAATCTTGTTTGATGGGTAAGATGACAAAGACACCTTTCTCCAAGAAAGGAGAAAGATCGAAAGATGTGTTGGCCATCATACATTCCGATGTATGTGGACCGATGAGTGTCGAGGCTAGAAATGGGTATCGATACTTTGTGACTTTTACTGACGATTATAGTAGATATGGTTATATATACTTAATGCGTCACAAAAGTGAAACTTTTGAGAAATTCAAAGAGTTTCAACATGAAGTAGAACTTCAACTGGGCAAGAAAGTAAAAGCCATTCGATCGGATCGAGGTGGTGAATACTTGAGCTATGAGTTTGAGGACTATCTTCGAGATTGTGGTATAGTATCACAATGGACTCCACCTGGTACACCCCAATGGAATGGAGTGTCCGAGAGGAGGAATCGGACCTTGTTAGACATGGTTCGCTCGATGATGAGTCGAACAGATTTGCCAAAGTCATTTTGGGGTTTCGCGCTTCAAACGGCCGCTCATATACTGAATAGAGTTCCGTCCAAATCGGTTGAAAAGACACCATATGAATTATGGTATGGCATGGTGCCATCATTGTCTTATCTTAAGATTTGGGGTTGCGAGGCATACGTCAAAAGGTTATTGACGGAAAAATTGAGTCAAGATCAGACAAATGTTTATTTGTGGGGTATCCTCAAGAAACAAAAGGATACTACTTTTACTTGCCTAGTGAAAACAAGGTTTTCGTGGCTCGACGAGGACATTTCTTAGAGAAGGAATTCCTAGATCGGTCAGCCAGTGGGAGTAAAATTGATCTCGAAGAAATTCGAGAACCACAAAATGAACAAGTTGATTTGGAACAAGATTCTGAGTTACCATTGGATGGTGAACCAGAATCTAGTACACAAGCTATACGTAGATCTGGTAGGAATCGTCAACAACCTGAGAGATATGGATTTCTCATTAGTAATGACGATACTGAGTTCTAGATTATGAGCCAACCTCCTACAAAGGTGCTATGTCTAGCCTGGATTCCTCGAAATGGCATGAAGCCATGAAAACCGAGATCCAGTCCATGTATGATAATAAGGTTTGAAATCTTATTGATCTACCTAATGGTGCTAAGACCGTTGGGTGCAAATGGGTTTGCAAGAAGAAAACTGACATGGATGGTAATGTACACACTTTTAAAGCAAGACTGGTGGCGAAAGGTTTCAAGCAAATTCATGGCATAGACTATGATGAAACGTTTTCTCCAGTAGCCATGTTTAAAAGTATTCGGATTCTTCTAGCAATAGCTGCATATCACGATTATGAGATATGGCAGATGGATGTCAAAATCGCTTTCCTTAACGGGAACCTTACCGAGGATGTGTATATGACACAACCCGAGGGTTTTGTCGATCCAAAGAATACGAATAAAGAGTGCAAGCTTGTGAAATCCATTTATGGATTAAAACAAGCATCTCGTGCGTGGAACATACGATTCGATGAGGTCATCGCAAAGTATGGTTTCATTCAAAATATCGAGGAACCTTGTGTATACAAGAAATTCAGTGGGAGTTCGGTCGTATTCCTCATCTTGTACGTGGACGACATCTTACTCATTGGAAATGACATCCCAATGCTTAACCAGGTTAAGACATATTTGGGAAGTCAATTCGCAATGAAGGACTTAGGAGAAGCCGCCTATATTCTAGGCGTGAAGATCTATAGAGATAGATCGAGGAGACTTCTCGGCCTATGTTTGGTTGGGAGCTTGCGGTACCTTACTTGTACTAGGCCCGACATTGCGTATAGTGTTGGGGTGGTGAGTCGATTCATGGAGGAACCGAGACATTCACACTGGAAAGCGATAAAAAGGATTCTTCGGTACATTCGAGGTACGGAATCACTCGGGCTATATTACTCGAGGACGGACGAATACAAGCTGGTGGGCTACTCGGACAGTGATTGGTGTGGAGATGTTGACGATCGAAAAAGCACAGCAGGTTATGTGTTTTACATGGGAGATACTGCGTTTACGTGGCTTTCGAAGAAACAGCCAATAGTGACGCTATCGACGTGCGAGGCGGAATACGTGGCAGCATCGTGGTGTGTGTGCCATGCGACATGGTTAAGGAATTTATTGCACGAGTTGAAGATGACGCAACACGAGGCGACTGAGATACGAGTCGACAATAAATCCGCAATCAAGCTAGCAAAGAATCCGGTCCATCATGAGAGGAGTAAGCACATTGATGTGCGTTTTCATTTCATTCGAGAGCAGGTAAAGAAAGGCGATATGCGAATGATTCATGTGGCGAGTCAGGATCAGGTAGCAGACATATTCACGAAGCCGCTTCCGACAGCGCTGTTCGAGAACTTCAAGACGATGATCGGGATGAAGAACAGGCTTGAGCTTAAGGGAGGAATTTGTTAATAAGTCCAAGCCCAATTAAATATTTATCAAGTTTAATTAGCCCAAATAATTTTAGGGAAAGATTATTTTAAGGAAAGAAAGTTAGGAAATAATTATGGGGCAGATTTTAATTATAAGGAAATTAGTTTAGGAAATAGTTTTTAAGGCAATGTTTAATTCCTTGTATCTCAAGTTTATGGAGCCTATAAATAAGGCTTGGATGGTTAACAATATATCATCAAATATCAATTAGAAAAGAGAGAAAGACTTGTAAGAGACTATTAGAATTATAAGAGAGTTTTGTTTATTAGAAATTTCTATTAGAAATTCATATTCGAATCCCGTATTACCAACATTATTGACGTGCTTCTCCAACGATCTCCATCTCTCACTCTCTCTCGCGCCCGCGCTCTCATCAATGAAGTTTCTCGGTCTGTCTCTCGCTCGATCCCGATCTGTTTATCCTTGTCTTACTCTTCTCTTATGATTGTCCTTCTTGCTCGATCCCGATCTTGTTGTCCTTCTCTTTGTCGCTCTTTTCTCTTCTCATTCCGTCTCTCGCTCTCTTCCTCTTTGTCGATTGGTATGGAGGGTATGGTCTCTGTCAAGTAAAGTAAGGAAAGGTAAATGAGAAATGAACGGTTGAGAATTGTAAGATCCACGTGGATGAATGGTAAAATAAAAAGGAGCGTGGCATGGTGAGGACAAATATATTGTAAATTAATGCCGATGCACGGAAATTTGAGGAAATCTCATGACAAGTCAAGGGATGTGTCCACCGAACAAAAACGTGTCCATTTCCACACAACTCTACCACTGTTGGATCTAATCTCGTGATATATATCTATGTTTAACCAAAGGAAAACTCTAACGTACCATTCCATTTCCCTCGCAAAATCGCGATGAAATCATTTCTCTCAATTAATATTATAATTAATAAAACATTAATATGTCATCAGAGTCTTCATCAATTAATAATTAATCGTTAATTCATCTTGTTAATTAAGATGATGTCATCATAATTTTATTGGAGAAATAAGGCACAGTAGAAGGCCTCGTAACCAAATTAACTCCCCGGTTTAATTCTTCTGTGAAAAAAGCTCTCTATTTGTCTATTTTGGAAATGGATCTAGCGTTTACCCCGTCTCCCGCTCTGATCGATTTCCTCATTCTCCCCTCACTGTCCGATCCTCCATGATGTATATGTATACAAATAAATGAGTTATAATAATATGATGCAATGAATAGAATATGAAATAAATTTTTTTGAAATGAAGTTATCATTATTATTGAAAATGGATATTATTAAAATAAAACATAATTATTATACGTTCCGTGTAGCGCGAATATTATCCTAGTAATTTAAAAAATGCTTAATTGATGTAAAATCTTCAAACCAGAACATCACCGACACAAAAAATGATCTGCAAAAATACATCATTTTTCTGAAAATCTACAACTCATATAATTCAAATCTATATATACTACAATACTACATTTCATTTAGTATTCTCTATACTATTTGAGAAACAATATTCAATAGTGAAACCCTAGCTCTAACTAAATCTCTAAACACCCTCTCACTCCCTCTATCCAAAATCACAAAACATCCTTCCATCATCTCCAATTTCTCCATGGCCACCATTTCTTTCTCCTTTTCAGAACATTTCTTCTTGAACAACGAAACCCTACTTGACCCAACCACCATTAAAACAGCACTAGATGCGTTATGACAAATTGAGTTTACTTCTGATAAAACCTCTATCGATGCCAGTGCCGAAACCATCAACGCCTCTTTGACCATGGATGTAACTTCTGTATCGGAAACAGTGACACATGTCATGTGTTTTAACATGGCGACAAGTTGAGAAATCTCTTTCTCTGTTTGGCGTTGAGTTTTGGCTGATGTAGCAAGCCATGATTGATCATTTCGTCTCAATGCGGAGTGCAATTCTGAATGGTTTGGCTTTAATGTGATGGATATAGATCGAAGGGAATTGTACGCATCAGCTAAACAAAGAAGGTTGTCGAGAAGATTCTCAGTTGATTCATGGCGACGAAGAGTATCTTTTGTTTCAGGAAGATTGAGAACTTGATCAAGAATTGAGATGAGACAATCGACATGGTGGAGACCAGAGTCCAGAGTATCTGGATTTTGATCATTGTTTGAAAGCCAAGATTGCAAAGCGCGGATCTCGGTGTCGAGATGAGAGATGAGTGGATGAGATGAAGAAGGAAGACTGGAGGTACGTGCATGGGAGCGGCTGAAGACTGGTACCATTTTTGCTCTTCTCTTTGTTTTGATTGCTTGTAGCGATGTGAAATTCAACTGCTGATTGATGAAGAAGAAAAGTGGAATTGTGTTCATATTTAAAGGATAAGATCAAATGGAAGTTGCCACGATAGTCGTGCCAATTTTAAAAAATCAAGTTGGTCTGGAGAATCTTAATAGAAATGGAAGCACATCAAGGGGTACACGAGTGGCTTGTTGGTTGTTAGAAATAATACTCGACATGAATATATACGAAACCTCTTCCTTAAACATGTTAATGAGCAAATTTTAATATGCTCGCAAGTAATATTTTTGCTTATTAATGACACATTATAAGTTTGAAGTAGTTGGCATTTCATTGTCTTTTAAAACTAATGTTAGTAGTAATTGTAGACCTAGTTTTGGAGGTAACTTTTAAATTATACTAAATCAAAATATTTGAATGATCCACTTGTTTAATTAGTTAATGGTGTATTGAGCTGTAATGTAGGCCTCATCTCTGTCTTATTCTCGTAATGAGCAATTAAATAGAGCACACGAGGGAATCAACGATTTGAAAATAGAATTTGACTTTGGGAAGAGAAACAAACTGAGCTGGATATTCGATATGAAATAGGAAAAATATACTGGTACACAGGACCAGCTTAGCTGTTATCTCTCAGAACTCACCACGTAAACCATTTATCGATCTCGGGTTTGTTGTCATAGATTTGGTACCAGATTTGGGAAACATGACATGTATGTTCTCTTCGTCTGTCTTTTGCGCAGCCCATTTTGGTGGTACTGGTTTGGGGATATGCTCTGGTACAGCCCGTACAATACCATGTGCAATTCTACTTGTTGCCAGTTTTATGGGGTACTCTGTTTTGTGGTATCGTAAAAACATATTGATATAGCACAAAAAAGTATTTAAAGCACAATATACAAGGCCCAATCAAAATCAAAATTTTTTTTTTTTTTGAGGCCAACCTAAGGGCAGGAAATGTGTTGTTGTGATTCTTAATTTTATTGATAATTGAATTGTCTTCTACGGACAAAACCAGGTATCTCAGTATCATTAATTAGTGATTAATTAACATGATCATTAACAAAAATATATTTAATTAACAATTAATTGATATTAATTAAGAATTGTTAATATATATGTATTTTAATTATATACTAGGAGAATACTCGGGTACGCAGCGAATATGTAAATTATGTTTTTCATTACAATATAAATTACATATTTGTATGATAATATTAATAATATCATTTTTAAATAAAGTTATTTGAAATTATTTATATATGATTATTCATACGTTTTACAATTATTTTATATTATGATAACAAAAAATCTCATTTTTTTTTATTCAAATAATAATATATGCGATACTTTCAGAATATATACATTTGCAGAAATTATAGGGGCATAACTGATCTTTTTCTAAAATATAGGGTTATATTTGGTATTTTTATGAAATTATAGGGCTATATAGGATACTTTCAGAATCTAAAGGGCTATATTTGATATTTTTTGTGAAAATGTATATATTTCGTTTGAATTTTGAGATTATTGTAGGTTTGAACTGAAATTTGGAATTATTGTATGGCACTAGATATCAATTTCGTGGAATCAAAAAAAGAGCGGCCATGTTCCGTACCAAGGCCAAGGAGAAGGACTTTGCATTGGTTCAAGTATAAACCCTTATGGGACCATGAAAGAGGAATCAATTGTCCTCGCATAATGATTTTTCTATCTTAAGCTCCCAAGGTATTGATTTTGAACCCAAGTTTGTGTGGAAATATAGATTTATTTTCATTTTTGAGTTATTTATTTTATATAGGATGAAGATTTTCGAGTGTTTAAATGACCAAGCATAGAAAGTATTTTAACATAAATTATAGAGAATATCGAAGTCAATGATCTTGATGTCAGGTATCATTTTGTATCATTTTGTGTGGTTAGATATCCAATACCAAAAAGAAATTTAAGAAAAAGAATTGTTGCAAAAATAAAATGGATGATTGAATTTTTGCTTTGCAGTTCTGATGGAAAATATTTAGCTGCATCTGAAAGAGATTTTAATGGAGATTCAGAGAAATTGACACAACAAGATTTGTATTGAACTATCCTTTTTTTTTTTTTTTTTTTATCTATTTGAAGATCTACAGTACTCTATATATTTACTACTCAGTACTGATACAGACGTCTGCGATTTAAAGATAGTTAATCCTAATGTACGGCTAGGATTCAATCACATAGTCAGTTACAAATCTTTTGTTACACGGATCATTTGTGACATGTGAATGTCTGACAGTGTGACAAGGATAGAACCCGTTATGACCAAACAAGTTCACTCCATTTGTTGAGAAACAAGGCATCTCCAGTGATCGATGTTTTACTCACTAACAACCCCCTTCAAGCTGGACGAAGCTGCAGCAACGGCAAGCTTGCAACACATTTCCTTGAATGCAGTGGACGGAAGCCCCTTGGTTAGGATATCAGCGATTTGATCTTTTGAGCACACGTAACGCACCATAATCTCTTTATTTGCAACCTTTCCCGCACAAAGTGATAGTCTATCTCTATATGTTTTGTGCGAGCTTGAAAGATTGGATTCGAAGCCAGAAATGAAGCACTGATATTGTCACGCCAAATGACTGGAGGTGAAGTAGTGGTCATGGAGAGTTCCATGGAGAGTTCATGGAGAAGAAACTGAAGCCAAGTTACTTCACCAGCAGCACAAGCAAGTGCCTTGTACTCGGCTTCTGTACTCGAACGAGATACAGTGGGTTGTTTTTTTGACGACCATGAGATCAAGTTAGGACCGAGAAATATTCAAAACCCGGTTGTGGATCGACGATCGTCAGGGCAACCAACCCAGTCTGCATCAGTGTACGTGTGTAGTGTGAGATCAGAGGCATGAGTAAGAGATAAACCAAGGTCGAGAGAGCCATTTAGATAGCGTAGGATTCTCTTGACTGCAGTCCAGTCATCTTCAATTGGTTGATGCATGTATTGACTGCACTTGTTAACAGCGAATGAGATTTCTGGGCGAGTGATGGTTGCGTACCGAAGAGCACCCACTGTGCTTCGATAGAGAGTTGGATCAGTAAGTGGTGTACCTTGATATTTGTACATGGATTGACCAGAAGCAATAGGAGTGGGAGAGGGTTTTGCAAGATGCATTTTTGCTCGAACTAGAATGTTTTGGATGTACTGCTTCTGGCACAGATGAATACCAGTGGGAGTAGTGTTGCATGAAATGCCAAGAAAATAGTTTAATGAACCGAGATCTTTGAGAGAAAATTCAGAGTTGAGAGTGGAAATGAGACTAGATATCTCACTGGTATTATTGCCGGTTATGAGGATATCGTCTACATAGACAAGTATCCATATAATAAGGGCATTTCCTGATCGAATGAATAGTGATGGATCAATAGAAGATGATTTGAAACCATGGCGAATGAGAGAATCTCGGAGCTTGGTAAACCAAGCTCTTGGAGCCTGTTTTAGTCCATAGATGGCTTTATTAAGTTTACATACATCACTACAACATATCAGGCCTGCTGGGACCGGCCGTCCCTAAAACAACCGACCCAAACAATTAGGGACGGTTAGTTTGGGTCTGCCCGATCCTATTGTTTGGGTTTGCCCGACCCAATAAGGACAAACCGTCCCAAATAATTAGCGTCGGCCCGTCGCTGTCGTTCCTACCGTCCCAAACAATTAGCGTCGGTCCGTCGCTGTCGTTCGCATCGTCGCAAAAAGCTAGCGTCGGCCCGTCGCTGTCGTGTCCACCGTCCCTATTCAGTGTTTGGGACCGGCCGACGCTAATTCTCTGCCATACCCCCCTGCCACACGTCCCCTCTCTCTCTTCTTTCCACACAGCCGTGCCCCCTTTTCCTCTATCTTCTTTTAATACTTGTCTCCCCTCTCTCTCTCTCTCTCTCTCTCTCTCTCTCTCTCTCGCTCTCTTCTTTCCCTCTCTCTCGCAGTCTTTCCTCTCTCTCTCTCTCTCTCTCTCTCTCTCTCTCTCTCTCTCTCTCTCTCTCGCAGTCTTTCCCTCTCTCTCTCTCTCTCGCTCTTTTCTGCCTTTCATTTTTTCGATAAGGAGAGAAGAAGCAGGATGTTGAATTTTTGTGTACAACAGAAGGTCGGATTTCGTTTAAAAACTAGTTTCTCCTCTCTATTATTTGCTTTTTTGTAATTTAAACTAGTTCTTTTCTTCATTATATGATTTTTTTTCAGCAGGAAGAATTTTCTTGAAGAAGCAACTCGTGAACCATGGAGCAACTCCTGAAGAAGGTTGGATTTGCTTTTTTCATAATTATTTGATGATTTTAGATCTTGTTTTAACTTTTTTGTGTTTAAAATTTCGTGAAGTAAACCCCTGAAGAAGCAACTCGTGAAGAAGATCCCTACCCTCTCTTGTTTTCTCCCCTCTCAAGTTGTCTTTCAAATGTAAATTTGTTGAACTTGTTTTATGAATTGATTTCATTTTTCTGTTTGTTATTTAGATCTTGCTTTTGACTGTTTTTAGTCGATTTTTGACCATTTTGGACAGTTTAGTGCTTGTTATTTTTAATCCCTGTTAATTTTATCTATTTTTTAATCCCTGTTATTTATTGTTGTATTTTTAAATCCTTTATCTATTTTTATTTTCAAAGTTGCTTAATTTTTACAATTTTTATTGCTGGATTAATTTTTGAACTATTTATTGGACTGTTTTTGAGCTATTTTTTTTGAGCTATCAATTTTGTATATTTTTTGATGTTTTGTTTTAATTAGTTGTCTCTTTGCTGTTTTTTTTTTTAATTCAGTTTTTAGAATTTATAATTAATTTTAATAAATATTTTTACTGTTTTTGTAACAAATTTTAATAACTTTGTTTAACTCTTTTGTTTTCTTATGAATTCAATTTGTTAAATTTTTCACTAACTTATTTTTACTGCATGTTGGTCTTATTTTTTTACTATTTTTGTTTCAACTAATTTTTCTTTTCATAACCATTTTTTTTTAAATTGTGTTACATAAACTTTACTTTTTTTTTTAATTCATTTTTTCGAATTTTTAATTATCTTTTCTTTACTTTTTTTGTTCTTATTGTTTTCCTTGTGTTTGTTCATTTAATTATTTTGTATATTTTCTTTACGGCTTTTGTTCTTATTATTTTTTCGAATTTTTACTTTCTTCTATTTTTCCTAGTTTTTGTTAAAAATATTTTCTTTGAACTTATCGGTGTTATTGTTCGTTTTCCAGTTTTTATTAAAAATATTTATTTCTTTTATCTATTTTTTTTTACTTTCTTCAATTCTTTTTTCTAATTTTTCTAATAGGAATGTGAATATGTGGGTTTCGAGCTTCAGCACGGCTTGATGATTCGAGTTTCGGCACGTACAATTTTTTAAAATACTTTTATTTGTGTATTCTTTGTATTGTAAAATTAAGTGTTAATTTGATTCTAATTGTCATTTATATCTAATTAGATTTTGATGTATATTAATTAAGATTTTATTGTATAATCGGTAAATAAATCGACAATCGATACATAGCTGTAGTAATGAAATGTGAATTGAATAATTATTTATTAATTCTTTTTTAAAAAATTCAGTTTATTTGTTTATTTTTTCTTCAATATTAAATATGTAATTATTTATTAGTTTGCATTAAAAAAATAATAAATAATTGTTGATTTAATATGAAATAAATAATAAACCAATAAACTGAATTTTTTGTAAAAATAATTATTAAATCAATTTGGGGCGGCCTGACACAGTTCTGAAACCGTCCCAATAGCCTTGTAGGGACTGCCCGTCCCTAACATAAAGTTGTCCCATCTCTGTTGCGTGGCAGGTACTTTTTAAGCATGGGACTGCCCGACCCAAAGGAAAACCGATCCTAATTGATGTTTGGGACGGCCCGACCCTGTCAGGGTCGGAGGCTTCAGGGACGGTACAACATAGACGGTTAACCGACCCTAAATTGGTTAGGGACGGTTTTGAGGTTATTTAGGGACGGTTTAAACCAACCCAAATTAAATGCTATGTTGTAGTGCATGGTGAGGAAGATCGAGATGATGAAACCCTGGAGGTTGTAGCATGTAAACATCACCTTCTATCTGACCATGAAGAAAGGCATTGTTTATGTCGATTTGCTTGATCTGCCAGTGGTTAGAAATAGCGAGAGAAAGAATTAACCTGATGGTTGTGGGTTTGATCACCGGGCTGAAGGTTTCATCGAAATCGACTCCTTCTTCTTGAGTGAAACCCTTGGCAACTAGTCTGGCTTTGTGCCTTTCAATGGATCCATCACTTCTCCTCTTAACTTTAAAAACCCATTTGCATGGGATTATGTTCGTATTGGGAGGAGGAGGTGTGAGAGTTCACGTGTTATTAGCCAAGAGTGCATTGATTTCAAATGCCATGGAACTTCGCAAGGCAGGATCTGTGTTGGCAGCTCGGAATGTTGTGGGTTCATCAGGAGAGAGTTATGTAGAGAGAGCCAAAAAATGGTGCATGGCGGAAATTTTCCCCTGCCTCTTCCTTGTGGTCGTGGGCCTCTGATGTTGAGAAATGGAGGATATCTTGGTTGTTGAAAGTATGAGTGGTTTGTTTGATTCTGGTTGGGATTAGTAGATTGAGAAGAGTTTGTATGTGCAATCAATGCTATATTAGAAGAAGTATCTTCTTTTTGTTGATTCAAGAGTGACTCGAACTCAAGAATCATTGATTGCAAATCATCAAATTTCACCGGTTCAGATCTTGTGGAGATAGTGTACGATATAGGATTGAATTCAGGTCCCGGACCTTGAATAGTGTAGATCAGTAGCTCTCGATCACTCAAATTATCTCCAATTGATCCAAGTAGATCAACTAAAGACTTGATCTTTTGGAGATATTCTGAGCAAGATAAGGTGTTCTTCTTCGTGTTGTGCAATTGTTTCCTCAGATCGATTACTCTTGATAAAGAAGGAGAAGAATAAATTCTTTGAAAAGTGTTTCATACCTCAAATGAAGATCTGCTGGTAGCAACTCGAGTGAGTACTCTCTCAGTCAACGATGAAAACAAGAACGCCATTATTAACTGATCTTGACAGTTCCATGAGAGATAGAGTGGATTCGGTTATGATTTGGTGATTTCATCCACGACTGATGTGGTGATAGGCGATGGAGGTTGAATCGAGTGATCAAGAAAGTGAAAAATATTGTGCCTCGAATCACCGGAATGACTTGCGATTGCCACAGTATCCAGTTCGATTCGTCCAGCTTGATTTGAATCGTCTGAGAGAAAGCAATGGGTTTGTCAGCAAGATTTGCCATTTCCAGGTTAAAGATTCAATCTTTCCTAGATCTTGAGTATCTTGATTAATAGAACGATGAGCGTGAGCTCAATTTCGCTCTGATACCATGAAAGAGATTTTAATAAAGATTCAGAGATTGACACAACAAGATTTGTATTGAACTATCTTTTTTTTTTTTTTTATCTATTTGAAGATCTACATTACTCTATATATACACTACTTAGTACTGATACAGACGTCTGAGATTTAAAGATAGTTAATCCTAATGTACGGCTAGGATTCAATCACATAGTCAGTTACAAATCTTTTGTTACACAGATCATTTGTGACATGTGAATGTCTGACAGTGTGACTAGGATAGAACCGGTATGACCAAACAAGTTCACTCCATTTGCTGAGAAACATGACATCTCCAGTGATCGATGTTTTACTCACTAATAGCATCGACAAATTCAGAACCATCAAGTGGACTTCAAGCGGGCACGATCATCGAGATCAGCATCCAGAGAAAAACGACAACTGGCGCAACTAGGACGAGCATCGAGATCGGAAAAGGACCTAATAAGCCCTAACATGAGATGTGTATTCTACATTAGAGGATGCAAGGCCTACAAGTTAATTAATGAAGTCAGTGATGAAGAAATGGAGATTGATGACAAAGACATTGAATATGATATGTCAAGTACCATGATTTTCGATTATTTACTAAATGATATATCAAGTACCATAATTATTATGAATATTTTAATTTTAATTACTTTTTAACAAGTCATTCTAGCACAGATTATTTGAAATGACATAAATACTTTTTTTTGTAAAATACTTGATGATTCTATTTAGCGAGCTAAAAAACACTTGCGCAAACGCTCGAAGATTTTGAAAACAAATATTTGATATAAAAAAAAAATAATTACAACATACATTCAATACAACTATTACAACATACATCCAATACAACTACAACGACATTACAAGAATAAACAGTAATTTGTCCACAAAAAAAAGACACTATGTCCCGCGCAATTGCGCTTGAGCGGGAAATTCGCTAGTAGTATTCTAAAATTTGAACATACTTTAACACCGAAAACAATTTATCTGTACTCACAATTTAATATTGATACAAAAAATAACTATGCACACCAGAAATAAAATATTTGTTGGAACTTGGAAGATGTATACTAACACTATAAAATATAAATAAATAAAAGATTTATCTTACCGACAAATAGTATATTAATATTAACATGAAATTACGATTCGATTCTAACAATATCTTCTTTTTCATTTTTAAATTTCTGAAAGAATCTATTTCACCACTGACCCATCAACACGATGAAGAGCCTTGAAGAAAGTTCAATAATATCTACTAGTCATATATTTAGTTGAGCTTTTCTATCGTGCCCTCATATTTCACCATCAAAATCGTGATGTCATCATCATGACATCACGATTTTGTTTTGGAAGAAATTAATCTACAATTTGCATCCGAACTCTTCTTCCAATTAATAATGATTCTAATTAATTTTTAATTAATTATTTTCTAATTGAATTAATCAATGATGTAATGAATTAAATTTCAATTAAAATTATTAAATTTTGGATACAAAATTAATTGAAAAAAAGTTGAGGTGCAAATTGGGAACATATTTTAAGTAGCCAGCAAATTGTGATGGCATCACGATTTGCTAGGGAAAACTGGGGGCAGGAATAATTTTCCTATTAGTTAGGTAATGTAATTATCAGCATCCAGAGCACAACTTGGCCATGTTAGTTTTGATCTAAGACACGCTGTTTAATTCGATGGGTTATTATGCACATACACATATTAGGTAAATAACAAACTTACGTATATATATTAGGTAAATAATTAACTTGGTGCAACCAATAATAATATCAACAATAATTACAAGAATATAGCAATTATATAGGATTGTATTTATCATTATTATGCACCTATATAACTAGTTGGCCATGTGTGGGTTTTGCCTAATCTACATGAATCATTAATTAAGCACATTTCTGTTAGGCTTTCCATTATAAAACGTTTTTGCAGTGTCAATATGTATTATTTTCTAGTATTTTTTTTTTTTAGAGAAAATAGAGTAGGCTCGAGAAGTCCCACGTCTATGATTTTTCATTAAGATTTTTAAAGTTTACAGCCCCTATTAGGATATTAATAACCATTACATGATTGAGAATACCCTACTTGAACTAAAATAGGAACTATTTTTTGACTTTTACAACCCTTCCTTTAAAAACCAGGAAAATACACAACAATAATGCTCAGAAAAGATAATCGGGAAACCAATATCATTATTTCGTCTATTTAATATGTGAACAATAAATTTACTAATATCATTATTTATTCACTTGTTAATTTGATATGATGCTAATAATGACATTGTAATAAACAGAAGAAATCGAAGCATACAATTAAAAACTTTCATTTATTTCATCTATTTAACAAGTGTATTTATGTTTTGTATATCTACATAATTATCTACAAAATTAATTTACATTGGATATTAATTTTGTTGTTCTAAAATAAACCACTCCTGATATTCAACAGCAAAACTCTTGATTTCACCGTGCTCCTAAATATCTTCTCACTCTGATTTTCTGCAATCTTAACACATTTCTCTAATTCTTCGAATTTATCACAAATTATCGTGTCTTTCTCCTCCTTCAAAATCCTCTTCTTCAACGACCCAGATGCGGCAGAGGAGGCATTCGCAGATATCGAAGCTATTTTTGAGAAAACGGCGACCGAGGCAAGGATTACCGCGTTAATGGCCTCTTTCAAAATCCCAAATGTTTCTGCCTCGGAAGCATTCGATCCCAATCTAGAATTCATTGAATTCGAGGATCTGCAAACAGCTCGTAATTGAGACGCGATTATGATCATCTCCTTTTCGATTTTCTTCTGAGATCTCAGAGACGAGGCGAGCCAGGTGGCGTCTCGGCTTCTGTATGCCGATTGAACTTCAGATAGTTGTTGATTTAGCGTGACCACCATTGATAGAAACGAACCGTACGAGTCAGCAAGATTGAGAAAATCTTCGAGAACAGAATCCATGGATGCCGAGCCGGAGAGAGTATTCTTCGTTTCCGAGAGGTTGAGGAACTCGTTCAAGGCACCGTGGAGTTGTTCGATCTGTGTAAGACCGATTTCGATGGAAAGATCGGATCGGGTAACGCAAGAACCGACTACCCTAATCTGCTCCTCCAAATTTGAGATGAAAGGATGAGAACGGCACGAAAGACTTACAGATCGTACATGGTACGATGCTCTGCGAGTCATCAATCGAGGGCTTAGAGGGAACGAGATCGAACGGCTGAATTTATGCACCATTTTCGCTGTGATTAGGTTTGAGAAATGATTTGAGGTTTGAAATGAGGGAAGAACAGAGAGTTGAAAGGGCTTTTAAAGAAGCAAATTAGGAATTTAAAATTGAAATTTTTTGTTTTGAAAATAAAATAATGCACACGAGGGGGTGGTGGTGCATAGATCCGGGAATCATGGTGAGGTGTGTAGTGAGATCTTCACAACTAATGAGTTGTTGCTTTTCTGAACATACCACGCAATGCATGAAAATTTAATATACGATTTAATTTTTTTTTTTTTACCGTTGTTTGTAGATCTCACTCGTTAATCACATTTCTTAATTCATTCGTCTTCTTCCCGTGTTCTTCTTATCATGTGTTTGCTACTTGTTCGGAATTTTTTGATAAATAATCCTTTTTTGCGGCGTTCTTCAAATTATTAAAAATAATGTTTGGTGTACTAATTAAACTTCAATTTTAATATCTGTCTAACCAGATAATTTACTATATTAAAGTATAATTAATATTTTCGATTGATTATATGGGAAACAAAGATGTTCTCCTAATTTTCGGTAGTTCATTAGGCAAGTACAATATTTTTCATTTTCGAAAGATTATTCTATAAAAAAACAGTCCCTGAATGGTTTGTAAGAATAATTTCTTCACAGATTTATTTATAACGTCCAACTTCATTTTCTTCTTCTTCAAATAATATTTTTCAAAGAATGTATCATGGAATTTAATTTTTATAGAGATTATTTTTTCCTTTAAATGAATAATATATATTTGCTATTTAGCAATACCATCAATTCATAAATACTCTTGAGATCGTACCGTTTAAACACTTATTAATTGATAATTACTCAAAATATCCTCAAAGTGTATCATAAAAAAATTAAAGCTATGATAGAACTCCTCCTAATTTAATTTATTAAATTATTAATATTAATATTAATCTACAAACTAACAAAAAATATTGTAACAAAAATAATACCAATTATTAATCTACAAACTAACAAAAATCGTACAAATTAATATTGATCTAACAATTCCAGTAACAGATTTAGTAATATTAATTAATCTAACAAATCTGATAAATTCATATAAACTAACAAAAATCTACAAAACTAGCAAGAATTATATTAATCTACATATACACAAATTTCTAAGCATAATTTAACAACAGTAGTAAATTAAATATTTTTAATCACATGAATAAATTATTTAAAATTTGAAATATTAATTAATCTAACAAATCTTATAAATTCATATAAACTAACAAAAATCTACAAAACTAGCGAGAATTATATTAATCTACATATACACAAATTTCTAAGCATAATTTAACAACAGTAGTAAATTAAATATTTTTAATCACATGAATAAATTAATCACATGAATAATTTAACAAATCCTATTTGCCTGGACTAAACCTTCTTTAATTTTTTGTAGATGTGTTGTTGGGTCAAAGGAGAAGAGACAAGAGATAAACATGATTAGTTGGATCCTCTAACAATGACTAAGCATTTGGATCCAAACCAGATTTGCATTTGCACTCGTCGATTCGACAAGTCTTGCTTTGTAGTAGCAGATACAATACTATAATCATCTTCTAATAATGGAGATTGAAATTTTATATATGAACCTCTGATCCACGATTATAAAGATAGAAATGTACACCAAGTTTGATAATAATTATAAGAATATAATAAGCACGCACGAGTGGATTGTTAATGGTAAAAGGGAACCAGATCTGAGAATACAGCTAAGATATCAAAGATATCAAGATGGAAAGAGTATGAGTTGTTTTTCTAATCATACACATAAATAAACTCTCTCTTAATTCAAAACTTACATATAAATAGAGATAAAACAAGTTCATATTGTTTTTGTCGACTCAACATTGCAGAGGACCTCGTGATAACTTTGATATTTCTCAGCAATAAAAGTATGAGTTGTTTTTTTAATACTCGAATTCATCGATGGCTTGTAGGTTTGAGTTGTGACTCGTGCAAATTTTGTCTTTCTTGTAGTACATGTGTGGGTTCACATGCTTGCACAATATAACTCAATGTCTATCCAAAACGGAAACATTATTGGCATGAATAATTATTTTTGTATTGGTCTTTAATTCCCGGAAAATGAGAAAACGTGATAAACAAGAATCTAAATCTAAGCCACACCATAGATTATATGATTATTGGCACCGATCAAAGTGAAAATTTTTGGGTGGTTAGTGCTCAATAATAAGATCCTAACCGGAGACAACTTACTAAAAAAAGGGTGGCCACACGACCCGACATGTGCCCTTTGCACAACACCATTGGAATCGGCCGAACACCTTTTCATGACTTGCTCATTCACGCAAGAAATTTGGCGTCGAATTGAGCCAAATGCCCTTTTGCAAAATACAACACTATTACTTCTATGGAAGAAAACGAACAACTCCAAAGCTCCGGATACAAGAGCACGATGGAACACTAAATGGCTAGCAACAATATGGTGTATTTGGAAGGAGCGCAACAATCGCATTTTTCAAAAAAAAGGTCGGATGCACGAACTAGTTCTCAAAGACATAGAAGATTTGGCAAGAAAATAGGATTTTAGTTGCTACGGAGGAAAACCGAGTAGGGTAGGCCTAGTGAGATAACAATCAAAGTTTGAGTTAGTAATAGGCATAGGAGAATTTCGTAGGCGAAAATTTAATTTACATTTATTTCTTAAAAACCATGTAAATAGTGTACTTTTCTTTTTTGAAATTTATAAAAATGAATGGATCGAGCGCGCATCGCGCTTGCCTTTCACCCAAAAAAAACTACTGGTAGTTCGCTTATAAACTAGTATAGAGTTCTATGATATGAAATGCATCAAATTTGATATACGTGTCTCTGTGTGTGTGAGGGAGGGAGGGAGGCTAACCTACTTAATTAAGTATCAAAACTTTGGTACATAATATTTTTTCACTATTAAATTTGCATCGAGATTTGTGTTTTTTCATGATGATCATGAAAATCTATGCACATCATTCAATGCAAATTTTCAATACAAATTCAATGGTGAAAATTTTTTAAGTACCAAAATTTTGATACTTAATTAACTAGGTTAGTATATATATATATATATATGATCAATAGCCAATACTCTTGTTTGGTCAATGTCGGCCAACAACGATAATTTTGCTAATTCAAAATATCAAAATATATCATTTGAGAATGTTGTAGATTAAATTTCATGAAAAATAAAAAATTCTATCATACTCATCATAATACTCAAAAGAATTTAACGGTCGAAAACATTTACAACATTATTCATCATTAAATAAATTTTGAAATTCGATTTTTTTTCGTTTTGGATTTATTTTAAGATTTGAAATGTCTATTTGCCTGGACTAAACCTTCTTTAATTTTTTGTAGATGTGTTGTTGGGTCAAAGGAGAAGAGACAAGAGATAAACATGATTAGTTGGATCCTCTAACAATGACTAAGCAATTGGATCCAACCAGATTTGCATTTGCACTCGTGGATCGAACAAGTCTTGCTTTTTCTTAATCATGCACATAAACAAACAATTTCTTAATTCAAAACTTATTTATAATTAGACATAAAAATTAAAATAAGTTCATATGTTCTTGTCGACCCGACATTGCAGAGGAATTCGTGAATTTATAAATTTAACTTTGATATTCCTCAGCAATAATACATCTTAGTCTAGTATTGCATATGTTTATGTAATGCTTAAGATTCGAAATGTTTCGTGAATGGCTTGTAGTAAAGAGTTGTAAGGTAACTCGTGCGAATTATTTGTCTTCCTTGGAGTGCACATGCACCCAATGTCTATCTAGAAAAGGAGCATTATTGACACGAATAATAATTATCTTTTTGTATTGGTCTTGGAGTCCAGGAAAATACTACCATTATCTAGAACAGGAGCATGCATTAAGCACTAATTATTCTTTCTTTCTTTCAAAGACAGAGAGGTTATCACAGCTTGACACGTGTCATATCCACTCCAAAGACAATTATGAACCCCAAAGAGCAAGTTCATTTTCACTCAATTCAGTCAATCTAGGGATGTCAATGGGTCGGATAAAAATTCGAACCCCGCAGATATCCGATCCGAACGGGACGGATTATATCCGGAAAAAAAATATCCGCGGATCGAGTAATACCCGAAAAAATATCCGTTTCGGGTTCGGGTTCGGATAAATTTTTACCCGCGAGTATATCCGTTATCCGAACCAGAATCCGAACCCGAAAAATTCTTGAAAATATCCGAAAATATCCTAGAATATGAAAATTTTGGATGTTTATGGATTAATTATTTGTAATATTTGAATTTTTTATGTATTTGTATAAGTTGCTTGTTTTACGTAATTAAAATTGTTGGTAATTTTACGTATTTATATAAAAAAAATTTATTTTTTATTTTTTTAATTTTTTATTAATAATTTTAGGATAACGGGTTCGGATATACCCGTTATCCGCGGAGGTTCGGGTATGATTTTTTATCCACGGGTATTTTTGATTCGGGTAATATCCGAAAATACGGGTTCGAATATGGGGGAGGCTTACCCGAACCCGACACGTCGAAATTCGTAGGTGTATTGTTCAACGGAAAAGCTTTAATTCGGGTGGTTTCGAGTTTGTGAGTTCAATTCCGGGGAATCCATTTTTTTTAAACAAAAAAAATATAATGAACGTCTCTGTAATGGATTTAAAATCTTATAATCGGTTATACATCAGGAAAAAATATTGGCCCACTGATATATATATCTTTTCTTTGCATGTCACAGGTTGGGGATTCGATTCACGAAAGTCGTCTAATTTTTTTTTAACTTCGTGAATGAATCAACATGTCAAATTCAGGTCATGACAAAAAGTATATTGGTTTGGGGTCCGAACTCATGTGAAATTAATTAAGTCGGTTTATGAGAGCCATTCACTGAGTTGGTAAAATTAAATTATCACTAAAATTAAAATCTTCACGTGTAACCCGAGAAAAATGGCATATATGAATTGATCAAAATCTTTGCATGTCACTGGTTTGGGGTCCGAACTCATGTGAAATAAATTTTGTATATGTTTTACTGAATCTTTAAATATCAAGTAAATATCTACAAAATTAGAAATATCATGAATAATCGTACAAAATACAAAATATATAATCAATATATTTCTAAAAATTGTACATGCGTAATATTAAAATATTTAGCCCGAAACGAACTTTTTTGCTCATGTAGGGTCTACCTCATTTTTCAATATTTTGTTGTCTTTCATTTTGTTATAAAACTAGGAAAATATCCGGCTTCGCTGCGATATAGTTCATTTTTTTTTTCTAACGATGGAATATTACCAAAATTAACAGGAACAATATTATGGGAACATATAAGAAAAAAATCAATGTCTTTGTTCAATGTACAAAAATCAAAATCCTTCATTAATACAATCAAAATTACAGGAAATTAGAATTTCGTGTACTTGTTTAATGTACAGAGCAAATCGTTTTAAGAAAACTCGAAAACCAATTGCATAACTTGTGCGTCAATCAATCTCGTAAAAGCCGGCATTCGAAGATATATATTGAAATCATCATACAGAAGTCGATCACGACTTGCACATGAAAACTTTGAGATCAACTCAGTCTGCACCTGAGAAATTGTATAAATTAAATGAGTGTATCATCCGCATATTAAAGAGAAGAGACATTTCTAATCATCCTTATAATGCATCGACTGCTAGACGCAAAAGTAACGGGAACAAGAGATCACCTTGTCTCATCCCTTTATGATGTCTGAAATACCTCCCACGTCTTCCATTAACTACCATTGTTGAGTGAGAAGTAGCGTAAATGTGTTAAATTCAATGAATCCCGTTTGTAAAAAAAACCCTTAGAAATTAGAATGTAAGACAAATAGTCCCAAGAAATCATATCAAAAACCCTCATGAAATCAATCTTAAGTAAAATAGTAGGAATTTTCTTCTTGTGATAAATAACCGACTCCTCACGGCAGACAACCTTTTGAAAAGAGGATGGCCTCATAACGCCACTTGTGTTCTTTGCAGCTCTTCATCGAATCGATGAATCACTTTTTCCTCTCTTGTCCCTTCTCATCCGAAGTATGGAGGACCATAGACCCAAACCTCCTCCCTTTACCGGGTCAATTACGGGAATTATGGTGGACAACATGGCGATCCAAGACCAATCAAGATGGTAAAACAACATGGGATATCACATGGTTGGCAACGGTGTGGATTCATTGGCGCGAGCGTAATAATCGCATCTTTCAAAGAAAAAATCGAATGCATGCGCTAGTTCTTAATAGCATACGTGATCTTACTCACATATGGAGGTCCATATTATTCCTTATTTTATGATTGAATGAAAAATGATTGGATGGAGCGTGCATCGCGCTTGTCTTTCCTTCAGAAAAAAAACACGAGGGAACATAGTCATGAGGGTACTTAGTCAAGTAACTAGCAATTTGCTAATAATTTTAACCGGGGCCGAAATGATACTGATAGGCCTGAAGTCGCCTAGTTGTTTTGACTGATCTTTTTTGGAATAAGGGAGACGATGATTTTGGATTGAACAATTCTCGAGCCCAAGCCTGTTCAACAACCTCAGTTATTTTGGATTATTGAATTATTCAGTTTTGTCCATTACTATGAGTATTTTGTCACAATTCATATTACTTATGCTACTTAGAAAATATTTTTTTATTTTTTATTTTTTAATTTGATAATATGTATTATATTTCTATAATAATAATCATAATATTATTTAAAATAAAAATGTTATTGTCTGTACTTATATAAATTTACTTAGAATAATATGTACTTGATCTGTTAAACACAATTTATAGAAAAAGTTATTAATAATAATAATTCCCAATTTAGTGTTTAAAACGGTACGGTACGGTCGGTCAGTGTTTTAGTATTTTATCGTAAAACGATCGTAAAATGGTTAAAAAAGATTAAAAAAAAAAGTCGCTTGAATCCGTAATAATTTATAGAAATTATAATTAAAATCTAAAGATAAAACAAACAAAAAAATAATAGTTTAATTTTTCAAATTCAACTGTTGTGAAGAAGTACTAATGAAAACATATCAACTTCGAAGTACTAATGTAAATCGGTCAATTAAACAAACGAATGTCCAAAATTAAAAATAACGTACGAAGTAATAATAAAACATATCAAATCAATGTCCAACGACATATACTATCATCCAAATAAAAATGTAAATCCAAACAAATACTAAATAATAAAATCATTTAATGCCAAATCCGTCGAAGTTAATCCATTGTTGTGAAGAAAAAGAAAGCAGCCATTGTCGCAAATTAAACCGAGCCGTCGACATCCTTTCGTCAATCGTGAAGAAGAGAACATCACTACCCTTGTCGTGAAGATGAAAAATAACTATAATAGAGACTCGATGAAAAAGAAGCCATTAGCGGAGAAAACTAAATGGCCCAAAAAGTTAAAAAAAAAAAATCGGCCCAAAATAATTAGGAAAAAAAATCGGTATGTAAAACAGGTGAAAAAGTTTTTTGGTCAAAACAGTCAAACACGGTTAAAAAACGTTTGACCATTTTTCGAAAAAATGGTACGGCCTTCCATCGTAACAACATGTTTCGGCTATTTTTGGGTGTTTTATGTGTTTTTACAACATTGTACGCAATACTAAACATAACATACATAAACATACCGGAGAAACCGCGTCATGTTATCATAGGACCCTCCTTAAAATCGTACACCCGATTTACGTTTTATCCAAATAAAATTCTTCTCATAATATAATATTATAATCATATAATTTACTAAATAACTTTTTATTTATAAAAAAAAATACGATTTTAATGCAAATCCTTGTTTTTGAAAACAATAGCCAAATTCATTTTATTTATAAACTCCCCAAATTCGAAATTATAATTTCATATATCATTAAAATCATATATAATCATATTTATATTCAAAATCAGTTTATAGAAATATCATTATAATCAAATTTATATTCGAAATAATATATGTTTTTATAACTCAACACATTTTATTTAAACAAAACATGTTTCAATCCAAATAACCGAAATATGATGAAAAGTGAAAATTACACTCACCTGATCGAACGAACTCAAAACGAATAGCCAACGAAAAGATGTGCGAAATCAAAACTCGAATGGGATCCCACCAACTCGCTTGCCAACTCTTCCATGATCATCTCCTGTTGGAACATTATTCCAACATTGGACTTATATGTAAAATATTATGTGTTGTAATATTGTCATTTAAATGCTTATTAATATAGTGATCAATTTTAGTTATAAAATTAAGTATTAAATGTGTCAATTAAGTTGTGGCCCTTTGATGTGTAGAATATTGTGGGTGATGATTCTATTTTCTATGATGGACTGAATTAGAAGATTCACATTAGGAGCCCAAAATGTATGTCTTTGTGAAAAGATGCCTTGTGGCTATATAATCAATTTGGTCCCAAGTACATATGATGATGAGATAATGTTCCATTCTTGAATCTGCCCCATTAAGATGAAAGAGAGATCCATTGGAGAAAATCAAAATGACTCTAAATTGGACATCGTAAAGTACTTGGAATCCATTTCTTGCAACTAAGGCTTCGTGAACGCAACAACAGTGATATCACAACATCAATTCGGACGGATTCCATACGTTTCCACATACGGTTAAGGTACGGTTTTGATTAAAATTATTCGGTTGAATTCACATAGTTATTACGGTCCATTTGTACGGGCAAAATTTTTTATTTTATTTCACGGAACGGTGCCGGATCGTTGCCGCCGTCCCAACATCTCCTTGATAGCATTATACTTGTCACCTTGCAATTTCCCACAATCTCCTCTCGGATTACCTATTTTCTTTAGTCACATATTTGAGTCAAGAGGAGAGGATGAAATGAACATTAGAATACACAAAGCGTGATACGTGTGATATATATCTACTACTCTAAACCTAGGGGTGTCAACGGTTCAGATACGGTTCGGACAGTGGTCGTACCAGATCCATATCTATAGTTTTTTTTCGGATATTGATCGGGATACGGTACTATCCGGATCCGGATACGGTTCGGATATTAAACGGGTACGGATACGGTTCGGATATTGTCGGATACGAATACGGATACGGATCCTATTCGGATATTAAAACGGATATTATAATATAATAATATAATAATATTTTTAAAATTCAAATATTGATTATTTTATAATTTTAAAACAAATTATATATACACACATATATATAAGTGATTATTGATTATTATGTATTATTGTGAATTAAAATATAGTTATTGTCTATTATGTATTATTATAATTTTGATCATGATTACAACAAAACGGATACCCATTTACAAATTTTATTCGGATCCGAAATAAAATATCCGGATCCATCAAAAATTTATCTCCTAGATCCGGATCCATACTCGTAAAAACGGATACGGTTCCGGATCCGGTTCCATCCGGATCCGGATATTTTATTTTCGGATCCGGATATTTTTCGGATACAGTTCGAATCGGTTCAGGCAATATCCGCCCCATTGACACCCTATTTAAACCGCCTTAGAAGAAACGGACTGTGGGCAAAGCTCGCATATCAGCCCAATCTAAATGAGTTGGTCTTTTCCAATATATAATCCCAAAATTTTATATATTTGCAAATCTAGAAAATAAAAATATCATGTAAAATTAATTATAAAAATTACTTTAAATTAGATAAAAATAATCTTGCAAAGATGGCTTATGAAAATTTATGAAAATGTGATTATAATCTTATTTTTTATATTTATTACAAGTTGTATATTTTTTTTGGTTAACTGAAAAAGTAATATTTCTTACTTGCTACTATAAAATAAAATATCTCCAAGGTGCAGACTTGCATAATATTTTATTATTTTGGTCATGAGATGATATTTTCCGAAGTTACACATAATTCTTGAATCATGAATATTTTTAATTTCATATTTTTATTAGTGATATCAATGAAACTTGAACCATTAACCTATAGTATCTTATGCAAACAATTAATCACTTGGATATGAGGTCATTGGTAGAGATCATGTCAATAAATGAATAGCACTCTTGTATCGTATTCTCTAATTTGTTATGTCAATGTTAGATCTCTTATTTTTTTAAAGATTGATGTTTTATGTATTACTATAAATTAATTTCAAACCTTGCACTGTTTTTTAATCTAAATGCAAATTCTTGTATTTTATATTCGAATTAACATCATGATTACAATAATAATTGGATAAGAGCAGAGTTTTCTACACAGAGAGAGTTACCAAGTTTCTTGTTGATATACTATTTTATATTCATTAACTATGGGTCTTAATTATTTAACCCGTACTGGGTTTTAGAAAGTTTGGAAATTTATCTTTCAAAGGTAAAATATTTATGATTGACAGGATTTGTAGGATAATAGATTAAATGAAGTCAATAAAGTCCCAAGAAATAAGCACAGCTACAATATATGGATCATATTGGTTTTCCATTTCTTCCTCTAAAATGATCATGTTGTCGTCACCATATTTTAATTCGTTAAATAAATTATGTAAACATTTAGGTTCATTTTAATATATGGATTAATGCTTGATGAATACTATTGCTATACTATAAATTTTTTTAAGTTTACCTTTATGGCATTGCAAATTTAATGCAATAATAGAGAAAATAACAACAAAATTAAAATCTCTGTATTATTCTAGTAGCTAATGATATGTCAATACTTTATCTACAAACATGTTATTTGTTTTTACAATGACGAACTACTAATATTAAGAAGTGAAACCCTAGAATTTATGAAACTTCTGAACACTTGCTCACTTAACTCTTCTACGTTTCCAACACAGATCTCAAATTCTTCCAATCTCTTCTCTTCCAAAGCCCTATACTTAATTGAAGAATATGAAGTGCTAAATTTCTTAAACATCGGTAAAGATTCTAAAGAACTCGAACTTTTCGTCGATGAAACTGAGGCCGACATGGCCACAACTCCATTCAATGCAGCCACGGATCCAGCTGATGTGGCACTAATTGCATCGATCAAAATCCCAACAATCTCGGCCTTGTTAGCATTTGATGGAAGTCCTACAGATTTACACTTAGAGACACTCTTTAAGCTAGAAGCGAGTTGAGAAATCTCTTTCTCTACATGTCTTTGTGATCGTAAACTAGTGGTGAGCGAGACTTTGTCAGATCGACGTATTGCAGATTGGACCTCTGATTGGTGTTGCTTTAAATTCACAATAGTCGAAATAAAACCCGTATATAACGGCCAATAGAAGATAGTTTTCGAGGAGGAAGATTGTTGACTCGGATACACGGAGAGTTTCTTGAGTTTGAGCTAGGTTTAGAAAATCTTCCACGTCAGTTTGGAGTCTTTCGATTTGAGAGAGGATCGCCTCGACCGAAGTTGACGTGGCTTCATCTGGGTTGGCAGCCAAAGATTGAACTGCATGGATTTGTTCCTCAAGGTTGGAGATGAGTGGGTGAGAATGGCAAGGAAGACTCGCCGACCTCACGTGATGTGCGGCTTTTTTGTTTGATTTGTGCTTCGGGCTGAGAGGAAGAGAGATTGAATGACTGAATCCACGCACCATTTTTGTTCTTCTAGACTTCTGTGTTTTGTTCTTGTTTGTTGAAGCTTTTAAATCTGAGATGAGTTAGAATGGGGAAGACGAGGATATTTAAAGAGGACGCAGTTAGGTTTTTGAATATGAGGCAGTGTTTTTAAAACCGGCCCGGACCGGCCGGTTCGCCCAAAAAAACCGGACCCGGAGAGAAAACCGGGTTGGTTCGTGTAATAGACCGGAAATGTATAAGAACCGAACAAACCGGCTATAACCGGCGGGTTTTAGTAAAAAAACCGGACCGCTAGACCCAGAAAAAACGGGCCGGTTTATTTCATCTCTTCTTTCCGAACATAAATTTTTTTTTATCTTATTTCTTTCCTTGCAAAATGTGATTATTTTCCTTATTTCCCTGAAGATTTTGTTTCCATTCCATCAAACTGCCTCCGAATTCTTTCTCTTTGTTTTGTATCATTATTTAGATTTAGAAGTTGAACTATTTCTCACAATTATGTGGTACGAAATAGGATAGTCTTGCGAGTTGAAATTTTTTCGCTAATAACCCTGTTAAGCTGTGCTACGAAATTTGAAGTCTAATATCCTTTACCGGTGAAAGAATATCTATAAGAAGTGTCCATCAAGTGAAATAATATCCATTAATGTGTACACAATTCTTTCTTCCCATTAATTGACAAAAAAATATCATAGTTTTAAACTCAGTAAACAATGTCCATCATGTTTTAATTACTCTTTAGTCTTTCTGAATTCTTAGTTCATTAACTAGACTAGAAATTTAATTAGTTATTCATCAAATTTTCTGTACAATAATTTAATATGTACTGCCAAAAATTCCAGATATGACTTATTAATTTTTTTATAAACATTTTTTGTAAATTTTCAGTTGTATCAAATTTCGTATTTTTAGTATGGGAGAATAATTGGATTGAACTATGTAATTTTTTTATGCATAATACTTAAATTTAAGTCATTAAATATAATGATATTTATTAAATTTTCAAACCAGCAAATGAACCGGTTGACCCACCGGTCCGACCAATGAACCAGTGATCCGAGCCTTGACCGGGTCGCTGTCCGGTCCGGTTTTAAAAACATTGATATGAGGTGTACACGAGGGGACCGATCCGATAATCAAGGCGTGTCAGCAAGAGAAGGCCACCACGTCGCATGGGTTACCTGCCTTCTTAATTATCATGCACAATAATATGATATGATATTTTTTTTTTATTTTTTTTTTGCAAAAAAGCCCTTAGGTAATATGATATGATATTGATTGAGGCCATTTACTGTACCCCTATGCATTCCTAATTTGAGGATGAGTCTTCGAGTGGGAGGAACTCATTTCCGTCTCCCAAAAATTACCCCTCACAATAATTTCCCATATTATGAGGTGAGATGGGCAAGAAGAAGGATTGAATAAAATATTTCTTGTTGTACTTTCATGGCCCAACAAACTTAGATCTAAATATATATATATATATATATATATATCAATGAATTTAAATCTAAATCTGAACGAATTAAATGAGAGCTCATGACCTATTCTTATTGATCATGCATAGTATTATTTGTTCGTTTTTTGAAATAAAATAAACTTGTGTTGTTCAGAATTTATCCTAGGCACCTATTCTTATTGATCCACTATAATTGATAGTGGATGAAAATACTGGATTCTGGTGAAGTCTGTTTAAAATATTTTGTTGTTTGAACCAATTTCGTATGCACCAACACTACAACAGATGGGAGTATCAGCGACGGGCGTATGCCATCAGCGACAGCCCGTCGCTAATAAAACAATCTTTCTGCGACGGGCCGTCGCATAAGAGTATTACCGATGGTTTTATTAGCGACGGACCGTCGATGATGTTCAAATTTTTCCGTTGGCCCGTCACTGATGCTTTGCACCGTCGCTAATACTCTGCGTTGGCCCGTCGCAGATTCATAAACCGTCGCTAATAGGTTGCGTCGGCCCGTCACAGATTCATAAACCGTCGCTAAAGGCTCTCGCATATGTTGAAATAACCGCCATATATTTTCAAAATATCTCCGACGGACCGTCGCTAAGGTTTGACCGTCGCAGATAAGTACAAGCGACGGCCCGTCGCTAATGTTATCCCGTCGGTGAAGTTTGTGCACAATTACTTAACCCCGTTGGCCCCTTTCTCTCTCTTTACACTCATTCACCCCTCTTCCCCTCCTCTCCACACAGCACCCCCGCTCTTTCCCCTCTTCTCCGCAGCCCCCCTGCCCCGCCCCTAACTACAGCCCCGCCTCCCGCGACTGGTGACGGCCACGGCCACGGTGACTTCTCCTCTCGCGATTGGTGACTGGTGACTGGCGACGGCGACTTTGAGTGTGCTGCACAGCCCCCTGCACCTCCCCTCTTTCCACTCTTGCTAGATGAAGGTATAATTTCTTAATTTTTTAGAGTTAAGGTTAGGGTTTCTAAATTTTTTATAGTTTTAAGTACTCTTAGGTTTTTTACATCCTGTTCATTTTTAGTTTAAATTCTGTTTTGAAAGTTGATTTCTATTTTTTACATCCTGTTCATTTTTAGGATAATTTAGTATCGTCATTGAATTTTTGGTTTATTGAATTCAGCTGTGGTGGCTGAAAACTTGCCAGAAGATCATTGCTACCAGAATCTAATGAATGTTTTCTAAGCTGTTGGGAGGTAAATATCAAATCAAGTCGATATATATTTCGAAATGAGATTAATTAATAATTAAGGGTTATTAACTTTTCATTTAATTTAAATGCAGTGTCCAGACTATTCGCACAGCCATGGTTTCATCCTCTCCAACCGGGCATAGAGGGCTCGGCGAACAAGATCGGTGTGGTGAATGCTGATGTCGTCGTGGTGAATGCTGATCGGCGAATAATTTAGGGTATAATTTAGGGTTTAATTAGGGTTTAATTAGGGTATAATTTAGGGTTTAATTTAGGGTATAATTAGGGTATAATTTAGGGTATAATTAGGGTTTAATTAGGGTATAATTTAGTTCATTTTTGTTTGTTAATTTCTGAAATTATTAGTATATTAATATTATTATATTTTTCTATTATGTTTAATTTTTTTATTTTCAGAAAATAATATTTTTAATTAATACGTAATTTTATTGTGTTATTTTGCAGCTTGTTTTGATGACGTCCAATAACAGGAGAAATCGGAGGCGCATACCAGTAGCAGGGGTTCGAGACGCGGTGCCGATGCGGTGAGTGTTCGAGACGCGGTGCTGATGAAGGTTCGAAATAAATGGAGGCGTCCAGTAGCAGGGTTCTCAGTAATTGTGTTAATAAAATATTTCAAACTTGACTAAACCAAGTTTTGTTTATTGAATTCGAAATCTTTTTTTTTGGTACAGGACTCGACACTTGGTGTTGGGCGCGGACGAGACGTTATGCGTGCTAAGGTCAGTTAAATCTTTTTTTATTCCACTCAAATATAATATTTAATTTTATTAATCATAATTATGAATAAAAAAATTTAGGATTTTTATTCATTATTATTTCAAAATTAGTCGTAATTATGCTTGGTTGGTAACCCTAAACCCTAATTACTGAGAATTATTAATTATTATATCATAATTTTTTGTATTTTCCAGATTTAAAACAATAAATATAATATAATTTTATATTAACTTTGTGATTTCATTATTTATTACTAATTATTTTCTGAACTTAATTTGAAATTATGCTTGGTTTGAAATTTGTGTTAACAATTTTCATATTTTATTCTACATGACGGAGTGAAACCGTCGCTGAAAATAAAACGTCGCTGAAACCAGTATTAGCGACGGGCCATCGCTGAAAGTGACATCAGCGACGCAGCTTTCGGCGATGGTTATTTAGCGACGGCGGGCCGTCGGTAACATCTTTAGCGACGGTTTTTGCGTCTTTTAGTTCCATTGGTAGCTACTCAGAATAAAACCTATATATCGATGAGTTCACACTCTGCTTTCGTTGGCGTACAAGTAGAGAACAGTGCGTCAGGTTTGCTCCGTCATTCCATTTTTCTGATGAGTGATGATGTACTTCCCCCTCTTCTGTCCCCCCAGAGGGCTTGATGTGCTGGCACTCTGGGGTGTTAATCCATAACACCATTTTTTTGGGTGTTAATCCATAACCCCGTTGACTTTGGGGGTGTTAATCCATAACACCGTATCAGATTCTGATTGGTTGGATCATTTACACAACTTTAATGCAACCAATAGGAAGCTGCCACGTGGCATTCGTGGTAAATTGCGGTTCGTATTATTACTCCGCTGGCTTTGGGGGTGTTAATCCATAACACCATTGACTTTGGGGAATGTTAATCCATAAAACAATTTTGGGGTGTTAATCCATAACACCAAAATTGTTTTTATGGATTAACATTCCCCAAAGTCAATGGTGTTATGGATTAACACCCCCAAAACCAGCGGGAGTAATAATACGAACCGCAATTTACCCACGAATGCCACGTGTCAGCTTCTTATTGGTTGCATTAAAGTTGTGTAAATGATCCAACCAATCAGAATCTGTCACGGTGTTATGAATTAACACCCCCAAAGTCGACGGTGTTATAGATTAACATCCAAAAAAAAATGGTGTTATGGATTAACACCCCGAGTGCCAGCACATAATACTGCCAGCACATCAAGAGTGCTAGGGGAAAGGTGGGGGAAGTTGAACATTTTCCTTTTCTGATTAGCTCACCTTCTTATATATGGACAAATTAATACTGCATTTTTCAACTTTTCATTTGCGGTTGGATACAGATTAATGTGGTGCTTAATTGATTTAATTAAGGTTGATTGATATTTTAATTGGTGTTTATTTTGTAAGTTAATGGTTAATCCACAGATTCAACTTGATTGAAGCTTTGATTACAGTTTGATTATTTATTATGAACAAGACTTAATTATGTAGATCGAATGTGAATATGGTTTGATTGTGCTACTCGAATATAACCAGGTTAAGGGTTAATTTATGACTAAATCAGGATGTATTATTGATTCATCTCCTCATGATTTATCACTTGCAATTATTTTTTCTATTTGGTGGAGGAGTTTTAACAGCCTGCAAAAAGATATTTATAAAGGCACATTTATTTTTTATATTTCTAATTAATTTACTTGCAGTTATTTGTTTTTTTTTTCTTCTATTCGTGCTACTCGAATATGGGTCAATTAAATGTATATAGAAAAAGAGCGGACACCCAAAAAAGAAAGATTTGGGATAAACTATGGGCGTCCATAACATGGCAAATATGGTTAGAACGTAATGCCCGGATTTTTCGCAAAAAAGGACGAACACCAATAACAACGGCGATAAAAGCGATTTCGGAGACGACACTTTGGCTACGTTTGGACAAGAGGAGGCGCTATGACACTTGAATTTATTATAGATTTTGGTTCGAAATATTTTTTTCTTTTCCTTTTTCTTTTTTATTATTGTATAAAACTTTCGTTTTAATACAAGTTCGAATACCACCGGTATTCCTTTCAAAAAAAAAAAAAAAAATGTATATTTATGCAATTGAGATTTAATTTTGAAAATTTCATAATTAAAACTTTATTTTATTTCAAAATGAAACAACAGACATATTTTATTTTTCAACTTGTACTGCTATTAAGACATGTCTGGCAATAAGATAAGAACATGTAAAAGGATCTTTTGAATCAAATTGACAATTATAATTCAAAAGTAATGATAATTTTAAGAGTATAGAATCATCAAAGAAAATGGTAATTTTAAATTCTGAGGAGTGAGAGATATAGAATCGCTCGTGAGACTCGGAGAGAGAATAAGATCTTCGATCGAGATACGCCGACGTAACTTGTCAGTTCGCAAGTTGCAGAATGAGACTCGCCATGGAGCTTGCGAAGCTGAAGGATAGTAAGTCACTTCATAAGTTTTTCGTTAAACTTAACAGAATAACTCACTTTTATCTAATTTGATATTAATAATTTTGGAGGGACAAATATGATATGAGGAACTCTACTCTTCTCCTCAAACATCCCACACCATCCACGATCCGTACAACACATGGGTGTGGGATGGATAAATGACCCCAAATTGCACCCCACATTTTCGATTGTTTGTTAATTCAAATTTTAATTAACGGTTAATTCAAAGTTGATTACCGGTCAATACAATTGCATCAAAATTAATAATTTTAATTAACGGTGAATACATTTTTGGGTGTAAATTTGGGAGATTTGAAATGGCCCCCCCATATCGTGGATGCTCAAGTGGATATGGTGGGTTCCATATATGAGCTCATATGATATTATGAGCGTTTAAATGGATATACCTGAAATTATCCATTTTTGTTTTGTGAATATTATTTTAAAATTGAGGAAATATTGAACAAGCAGAAATATAAGAAAGGGTTTAGACACTAGCAATTATTTATATTTTTCAACGATTAATTTTATTCGATATTTCTAAAAAAAGTAAAATAAAATTTTAATGTTACATATAACATAATAATAATATAATAATAAAGAAATTTTTAAAAAAAAAAACTAACTATTCTTGATATTTCAAAAAAAACCCGAACTTCTTCAAAACTCCAAAAAAAAAACCCTCCCAAACTTTTCAGTTTCATCTAACCCCCTATCATCAAGTTATCATTAAATTATTCAATTAAAATGTTACATTTTTCTAAATGATCAAATTATCCTTCAACAACATTTTTTATTTTTAATACTAATAATAAATAACAAATAATTTATGGAAATAAAAAATAAATTTGATAATAATAATAATAAATAAATTATTATTATTAATAATAATAGTAGTAATGATTTTTGGAAATAATAATAATATAAATGTCTCGAAAAGTTCCGAAAATAGTAAAAATGCAATTTTTGGAAACTAAAAAATACATATTAAATAATTTTTTATTCCAAAAAATTCGAAATAGTTAACAAAAATAGAAATATAATATTATTTTAGCATTAGTTTTAATGCACATTCATTGTTCATAATATTAGCTGTTGAAATCAATCTTGATGCTGAAATTAAAATTAGCTACAATACATATTTTTGACAAGAAATACTATTTTAGCAAGTGATTTTTATTAACAATTATTGAGAATTATAACTAAATGCTAAAATAAAATTATTTTGTCAAGATATTTTCATGAATAATTTTTTATATTGTTGTTTTTTTTTTATTGTTTAATGCTAATTATGTATGACAAAATATATAATAAATAAAATATTAAAATGATGTATATGACATATATTTTTTTTAAATTAGTATATGTTACAAAAATATTTATGGAGATTTTTAAATTAATAAAATAATAAAAAAAAAAGTTAAATATAATTAAATGTGCAAAATAGAGGGGTATTTTGGTCAAAAAATTTTCAATTCATATGGTAGGGGTGTACGTAGACCGGGTTGGGCGTGGTTTTATCGAAACTATAACCCAACCCAATTATAACGGGTTTTTATTTTTGCAACCCGAAACCCAACATGACCGGGTTGAACGGGTTAGCCTGCGTTTTTTTTGCCGAGTATATACTATAGAAATATATGTTCATATGTTAACAAAAAATATACAATAAGAATTATGTTTTTAATTAAATCATCGAAATATTTTTAACAAACACACAAATCCCAATTAGAAAATAAATCTTAATCAGTTAAACCATATAATATAATGAGCACTCAATTCAATGGTACCACTTAAACTTCAACCATATAATATAGCATTAATTAAATAAATCTAAATTCCTAAATTTCTATTACAATGTTAATATAAAGAAAATCTTGTTGCAAAAGTTCCCAAAATGTGATATTAAGTAAATATGTTATTTAAGAAGTTTAGGGATGTAGATAATTTTTCGCTAATTAATTGGAAATTTGAAGTTTCAATTGCCGGGTTGGGTAATTAATACGAGTTTTTAATTTCAAATTTGAAGTTTCAATTTGGATAAGGAGAAGAGATCGATGAAGGGTCTCAGAGCTGTTAAAGAAGGCAATGGCGACTGGTTTCGAATGGAGAAAAAAACCACACGTGCCAAGCCTTTCACACCCTACAGCCCTATAAAGCATCCTCTCAACATCTGTGGCCCTAACCTAGCCTCCCCCCCCATCTACGACCTAAAGCAACAACAACAAGCTACACACCCACAAATGGCCTCCCCTCCCAGAAACGAGAACACACCGGATCCCAACTACAAAAGAAGACCTGGTAAAGAGCCGGCAGTTTATCAACCAAAGAAGCCACAACCTAACAATGGACCCAAACTGCTAGCAAGCTCCATGGCGGCTTCGAGAAACCATGTTACTAGACATGCAACCACCATCATGACCAAAGATACGCCTATCATCACTCTCCCACCCAAACATGCACTTCGAACCTACACCCAACCGGCCATCACAGGTCACTCCTCTCCACCCATCCCAACCACCAAACCATCGTACGCCACGCAAGTGAGCAAAGGAGTCAAACGCAAACCGGAACACCAGTCACTCCGCTCCACCCACCCCAACACTCTACAGCGTCATCGTCAACAAAAACCGAGGCTCTGCTGGCCTCCTTCTCCGCACGATCCTGCATGGTTCGGTCTGTGTCATAACTGCCTAGAGGACGGCCATCGCACGGAAGACTGAACCGGCAGAATAGCTTGCGTGAAATGTAGACGATCGGGTCACACTGCAAAATACTGCAGGAATGGTGATAAAAATCAGACAGTCCCCAACAAAGTCTTCATCCCCAACACCCTAGAGCCGAGAGGGCAGAGGGGTCCTGAAAACATGCCCCGTAACAGACCCATTAACCCGGTGGTGTATCTGCGTCAAACCGAACAGCATTTCACTGAAGTTAATCGAATTCGAAGACATGGCATCGTCATTGATGCACGTTGTGTGTCACACCACTCAAGGTATGCCGTCAATGTCCTCATGACGAAATGCTATCCATGGACGGAGGACTTTCAACTTGTCTTTTGGGGAAACGATCGATACCTCGCAATCCTACCATCGTCGGTAGATCGTGACGCCTTCTTCGAGAATAATACGGGTCGTTTGACTCGGGCTAGTTTCGTATTGTTTCCCTGGGACTCAACAATCAATGGGAAGCCGGTGGAATTCAAGTACCGGGTTTGGCTTCAACTGGTCCATCTACCCCCACAATTCTGGAATCCCGTTGATATTGCGGCGATCACCGGCTACTTTGGAGCTCTAATGAAGCACGAACCACTAGATTCAGTCGAACAAATAGAATCTCTATCAGTGCTAGTAGCAACATCGGAACTGACCCATGTACCGGAAGCGATGATTTTAAGGACAGGAGGCCTCGATTATTTCATTCGTATCCATGTCTCTAGCCACGACAGTGAACCACTCTTGTTCTATATCCCACAGGACCCAACCCCAACTTCGGCTATCTATGAGCAGGCCAAGCTCATGGCAATGGAGGCAAACTTCCCACCGGATTCCCCCACAGACCAGACTTGTATCGAGCCTCAATGGTCCGTTGATTCATTTGATAACTCTTCTCAAGATCGAGATAAGATTTCGGTGGAGGCCTCATGGCTAAGAAGCGTCTATGAATTCCTCCCATCTCGTTTCTAGGCCAACATCCCCGAACAAATCAAGAAAACCGTCCGCTGCAACCACCCAACCGAAGAACGTGACCCGCTACAACTCATGGTTGATCATGGCATCAACTCACACATGGGGGATCCACACTCAATCCATGCAGCAATGGAAGAATCACAGGATGATACGGAAATGCTGCAGCGGGGGAATCTCAGTCAGCAGCCACCAGAGCAGCGACAGATACGCCAGGGAGACAACCTGGACATAGGACACTGCAAGAAGAAGGGTCGAATGACGCTTAGTGAACAGGAGAAGGAAGCATTAATCCAAGAGTCACAGGCGTGCATCGAAGCGATAATAAACATGGGGCCTAGACCTGGTCCGTATGAACCAATGAGCCCTAACATCTCGGATAAAGAAGAGGCGGAGGAAGACCTTGTACAGGGACAGGAAGCAGATGATTTTGGGCTTGAGGACTCGGAGGACGAGCTATACAAAGGTATAAATCCTCATCCTTTAAATAAATCAATGGGCCTATTATCTGATATGGATCATATAAATCCATCTAATAAATCTCTAAAATCCAAGGACTTTAAACTAAAAAGGAAAAACAAGCTTTCTAAACAAAGAAACCGGGCCCTTCTAAAGCCCCATCTAGTTAAAAGAATTGGGCCAGGACATGTAAAAATTAAAACAAAAAATGTAAATTATCAGAACAGGCCAAGACTGAGTCTCTAAAGGAAACAAATAATCCACCAAGTCTGTCCTCAGAAGGAACTAAGACCAAAAGCACAAATATTACATCACGCAAAACAAAACTAGCTATAAAAAGTTTAGGATTAATAGAGTACATGGAGGAGGAAAAAATTAAACGAACTAGTCTATCTCTATTGGATATACAAAAAGTAATTACAAGTCTAGGAATTATCAATGTTCATGACCCATCTAGCATATTTGATAACACTAATAATAACCCCACCTTATCCATGATCAAACATGACATGCAAGTCCAAAACGAATTTTCTAAAGGCTCTCTTATGGCTCCCTCAGAAGCCTTATCTACTATGACTAATTCACATAAAAAAATTATTGTAGACCAAGAGACCGACCAAGGAATGGAAGATGAGCAACTATTGGATTATGGCGAGGGTCTCGAGGAGATGGATTTTTAAAATCCGACTATCATCCACACACGGATTTATCCATTATCTCTTTTTCTTGCTAGTTTTTTTAAAATTTTATTATGTCGTGTAACGAACTTAAAATTATCTCTTGGAATGCACGAGGATTAGGAAATATCGAGAAGTGTAATGTGGTCAAGGAAAATATTAGGGCATCCAAAGGAAATATATTATGCATTCAAGAAACAAAATGGAGTGACACAACTCTTTTTGATTTCAAGAAAATATGCCCTAATAACTATAAACATTATTGTGCAAAAAATGCTAATGGTTCTAAAGGAGGATTGCTCATAGCTTGGTCCGCCCGGTTTAACGCATCAAATGTCACAATAAAAGATCACTCAATCTCAATCACTCTAACTTCCATGGAAGGTTTCAAATTTCTCCTCACTAATGTCTATGGACCCAACCAAGGTAACCTTAAACAAATCTTTTTAAATGAGTTATCCCAATCCAATCCATTAATGTATCCTTGGATCATAATCGGGGACTTCGATCTCTATAGATCTCCAAATGATTCGACATCCCAAACTCACAAAATCAACCAAATCACGCTTTTTAACGATTTCATCAATTCCAACCATCTAGTCGAAACCGAATTAATTGGAAGGAACTTCACCTGGTCCAATAAACGAGAAAACCCAACGTTTTCGAGAATAGATCGGGCATTCCTATCTCACCATTTCAACTCTTTAAACCTACACTCCTCGCTTAACTCACTCCCAAACACAACCTCTGACCATGCCCCAATCCAACTGACCATCAAACCGTACACTAACACCAAAACTAGAAACAACAAAATTGAAATGTACTGGCTTAATCATGAGGAAGCATCGGTCATCATCACTAACGAATGGACTTCAACCTATAAAGGATTATGCATGGCAAAAAGTTTCATTTCCAAGGTGATCAACGTAAAAAAGGAACTCCTTAGTTGGGCGAATGATAAGTTCTTACACTTAAATCCGAAAATGGAAGTAGCGAAATACTTAATAACCCAACTCGATCTGGCGGAGGAAGTAAGATTACTATCCAAGGACGAACTCAAACTTAGAACGGTCTTAAAAGAACAAATTCACAATCTGGCAAATATTCAAGAACAAAAATGGAAACTAAGATATGCATGTAATTGGCTGAAACTAGGTGATCAAAATGTTGGGGATTCTACCCTGCCCCGGGCCCGCGCAGCGGATATGTAGGCCCGGTCCGGTTCCCCGATTCCCGAGATCACGCCATGACTTCGACGGGTACGATGCAAATAAGAAGATTAGATTCATACCAGTGCAAAATTGATTGCACACGAAGGGTTGATTGCTATTCTTCTTTTCCGTGTCACGTTGGTGACAATCCGCGCGTCCCACACCACGCGTCTTTCACCGTTCCGTTGATGTTGCCGATTCGCTCGATTTCGTCTTCGACAGAAATTACTCGTCCGAATCGATCACAACCGAAAGAGCCCCAATCGTGACTCATCTACGTGTATCCACCTTGACTCGTAAGACGTCGGTCACGGGTGCAACTGCCTAGATGATGCACCGGCGAACTTGCTTGATTGTTTGATTCTCTATATCGGAAAACACCTTTTCACGGTTTCTCTCTCTTTACACCCTTTCTCTCTCTAGAAAGTTGGCTTACAATTCTCTGGAATATTCTGAATTAATTAACTGAATTGAACCACCGAGATGAGAGAGAATTATCCTATTTATATCACATAGGATTAGGATGGGCCAAAAGACATGTATATCCAATATACACTCTTTCACACAGAAAGTTGCATGTATCTGTCCAGTATTCTGTCCATACGAAATTGGTAAATTCCTCTGACAGAAAATCACCGAACACTAAAGTTGTAGATAATCTTATTATCTACTGGACCCAATTTGGCCCGGCCCAATTGGAGTTCGTATGCAAGAGTTATGACTGTTAGTAAAACAGTAAGTCAAACTATTGCACCCTTTCGGTATTTCATATAAACGACACTAATACTTCATTCATATGAAATATATTTCTATATGAAGGTTGTAGATAATCTTATTATCTATCTAACCCAATTTGAACCATTCAAATTGGATTTTCCTACTGAAAGATATGACCACGAATGTACGCTTACATTCGTTTATCCTTGTGTACACTTTTACGGTTGATCCTGAAACTGTATTTCCTTCAGTCTCCCACTCAATTTCAGATCTACCTAAAAGGTACTCATGCATATCCAATATGCACGATTTTAGAGAATATAGCTCGCATATCATATACCAAGCTACGCACATCTTATGTGCCAACTTTATAATCAAGCCCGACTTAGTACGACTCGTTGTGTGACCAAGTAGGTTCGGTTAACGATGGCAGTAGGCTGTTTCCATAGCACTACAAGCCCATGAGCGGGATCTAGTCACTCCATCATGGCTACCCATATTAACACGAAGAATGATTGTGATCATTGTACCTATCTCGAATAGCGGTCATTAGTTCTCTTGTTAGCGATATCCGTTAATCAAAAGGCATGGTGGTAGTCATCCTTATATTTTGATTAACTATACTTATTCCTCGTTTCCGAACTGATTTAACAAATTCAATCGATATTAACCGTTAATATCATTGACCAAGGCCTTGGTTTTCGTTAATCAATTCATCGAGTGGCCTAAGAGATATCTCTTCCTTTCGGAATAAACAATTCCTATCTTGGAGACTCACACTGAATTCCGTGTTTCGGACAATACCCAATGATGACCGTTTTAGCTCCCTGTTACGATGAGCGTAAGATCATATCAAAGCATTGTGTTATGCACGTAACGCAATCAATGGTCCCCTCAAGTATGAAGAACCTAATACCCTACTCGTCGCAAGTCCATCTATAATGACTAAACCATGTCATGGTCTTGCGGCTTCGGTCATATCCAATATATGTCACCTAGCATATATCTACGTTCCCGATTCGACAAACACCTTTGTCATATGATTAGCAAAACATAATCATCTCCTCGGCTAACGTACTAGTGTACATGTTCAGTCTATTATCTGATAATGTAAATGCTTCACTCTTAAGCAAACTGAATCATGACTAGGGATGTTTAGAAATGAAACTTTAAGTGTGACGGTTTCGCTGCACATAGTCCTCAACTGTGTCGACGTCCACACAAGTTCAAATCAGGGTTCATGTAATCAAATTACACAACCCGCACACAGTTTTCATATAAGGTGAATGCATAAAAATTTAAGTAAACAATTTTTTTAAAATGCACTCATATGGATTAAGTATTGGGGCGATGCAACGTTTACCTATGGGTATCTCCATACCCACAACCTGCGAGGGCTATCGTATTAGATAACTACACTCTACTCTCTTCTTCATCCTCTAGGTATCTCATACCCATAGTCATCGCATGACATTCACGCGCGACTAGAGAGAGCGGTTTTGTAAACGGTTCCGCACGTTGCCGCTAGTGTTAATCTTCTTAAGGTTTGGAACATTTTCATATACCTATGATCACATCTTTTCACAAAATTTCACGGATCAAATGAAATTTTCTGAGTATTGGCTAGAAGTGGTTGTGACCTCGGCATTTTTGACTTGTACTATTGCGTCTCACGCAATCCACAACCATAAATCCGATAACTCGTGACTACTCGAGTTTGGTCATGTATCCTTGATCCATACCGCTTCCTTTTGTGATTCCTAACCACAATATTGTAGGGTTACGCACACGATTATCATAGTGTGCAGCGGAAATTAGTTCACGTACGTAACCTAATTCTACCGGGATCACGCCCTAAAACCAACGAAAAAGGAAGAGTTGTGGATAGAATTACCTCGTACAAGTTAGTATGTGTCGATTACTTCTCCAAATCCATGAACCTTCTCCAAGAATCGCTCGTGCAATCCCTCTACTCGTGTCCACCTCGATTTCGTCCGATCGGAAATCGCCAACGCCGTTCTAGTCGACGTCACGATTGAATCTCTCAAATCCTTTTCTCAATTCTCCCTCTCAATCTCTCAGATCTAATCTGAATTCTGTGGAAGAAGAAGAAGAGAAACGACGGCTCAAAACCCTAGAAAACTTAGGTCAAAAAAACGAAATCAGAATTCTATATATATAGGAATTCAGTCAGTTCGAACGCACCTAAATGGTTCGTTCGAACGAACCCAGTTCGTTCGAACGCACTTCAGTAGTTCGTTCGAACGAACCCAGATCTGACTGTCACGAATAAGTTCGTTCGAAACGCACTCATATAATTCGTTCGAACGAACCTAATTCTGACTGCAGAATTGCCTATTTATATAAATTCTTCCAAGTTAATTCTTAAGCCATATTTTCTTTCAAACTCCCTCTTGGATTAAGACTTAATCAACTTGGTCATATGTCCAACATATGTCGTGAGATCTAATCACACGTGATTCCATTTTGTTTGTCCAACAAACGTATTGGTGAGAATTATCTTGAGAATCCGATATGTTACGAAATCTTGGTGTGACCTTGTAGGTTCGTCTAAGACTGGCAGTGGATATGGCAGCAATCCACAAGGTATTACGAGCACTAGACTGCCGTTAATACCTACCCAGAATTAGCACGAAAAAGGTGGAGAACACCTTTATGAAGATGCAGTACATCTTCATACCTAGCTCAGATAAGTGTTACTAGTCCTCTTGTTCGCGATATCTTCCGATCAAAAGGGTCACGGTGAAGCGTAAGACTTCAAGTCATCCCCTTTTCTTTTTGATCAGATACACTCTTTCTCGATAAGAATTAGATTGATAATAACAATGTGAACTCTACTGAGTTCCATCGAGCTTGGCCAAGCATTTCATCAATCTCAATTCAATCGAGGGGCCCGAGAGATATCTCCCTCTATAATTTTTCAAGGTTAGAAAGGAACAATTCCTATCTTGCAATCTCACATCCTTTGCCTATGCTAGAAACAATACCCAATAGTAATCTCTGCTACACAGTTACGCGTAGGGTTAATTATATCAAAGCATTGTCTTTTCACATACTAGGTATCCGTGAGACCAGTCAAGTATGAAGAACTAAAACGCACTATCTGGATATGAGTTCGTCTCCAATGACTCTAACCATGTTACAAACTCATATAGTGGTCAGTCCAATATACGACGCCGCGTATATCCATATTCTAGAATCGACGCTACCGTCCCAGATCAGTAAAACCTGATCATCTCATCTACGAATATGTCAGTGTATGTAAAAGTCTCCATTCAGTGAATGGACTACCTGGTTCAAACCTATGAACAACTTTATACACGAGGGGCGTTTTAGAATTATATTCATTCCTTTTAGCGGTTTTACTCTCATTCAATTGACGAATCAATATGCCAGACTATGGCCATGCAACATATTATTCTCAATTGACTCGATGCACTAAACTAGAATAAAATTGAAGGTCTATCCGATTATTATAATCGAATAACCTTTCACACACTTTCTTGTTATTTAAAATTTTTGAAATATGAAGGTTTAGGTCATATAATGAATAATAATATAAATATATGTCTCATAAACAAATACAATCCCAATAACACGCCTAGGGTATAATAAATGTTCTCCCACTTGCACTAGGCAGATCGAATCCCCTTATGCAATAAGAAACATAAATAAAACACCCAATCTAACACTGCGATAGATATCCCAATCATATCGCCCTAGCATGATGCTCATGCTTGGCACGTGATAGTGGCTTCGTAAATGGATCGGCCACGTTATCATCCGTAGGTATCTTCATTATTTTCACGTCACCTCTCTTCGTAATCTCACGAATCAAGTGGTAACGCCGGAGTACATGCTTGGACCTGTGATGCGCTCGCGGTTCCTTGGATTGTGCTATTGCTCCGTTATTGTCACAATACACATCCATGGGACTCGAGATGCTTGGCATAACTCCAAGTTCCATCACGAACTGTCGTAGCCAGACAGCCTCCTTTGCGGCTTCCGAAGCCGCGATGTATTCCGCTTCAGTTGTAGAATCAGCCACCGTCTTCTGTTTGGAGCTTTTCCAAACAACAGCTCCGCCATTGAGCGTGAAGACGTAACCACTTTGAGATTGGAAATCGTCCGGGCAAGTTTGGAAACTAGCATCTGTATATCCTAGGATAATCAGATCTCCTTCCGAACCTCCATAGACAAGAAACATATCTTTAGTATTCCTGAGATACTTAAGAATGCTCTTGACTGCGGACCAGTGAACTTCCCCGGGATCAGACTGATAGCGGGAAGTCACACTCAACGCATATGCGACGTTTGGTCTAGTACATATCATGGCATACATGATCGATCCTATAGCCAAAGCGTATGGGATCCGACTCATTCGCTCACGTTCAGCGTCCGTTGAAGGACACTGATCCTTAGTGAGCGTGATGCCATGTGACATTGGCAGAAATCCTTTCTTGGATTGCTCCATGTGAAACCTAGTTATCACTTTGTCAATATATGTACTTTGACTTAGTCCGAGAAGTCTTCTCGATCTATCTCTATAGATCTTCACGCCTAGAATATAGGCGGCTTCTCCTAAGTCCTTCATTGCGAATTGACTTCCCAAATATGTCTTAACCTGATTAAGCATTGGGATGTCATTTCCAATGAGTAAGATGTCGTCCACGTACAAGATGAGGAATACGACCGAACTCCCACTGAATTTCTTGTATACACAAGGTTCCTCGATATTTTGAATGAAACCATACTTTGCGATGACTTCATCGAATCGTATGTTCCACGCACGAGATGCTTGTTTTAATCCATAGATGGATTTCACAAGCTTGCACACTTTATTCGTATTCTTTGGATCGACAAAACCCTCGGGTTGTGTCATATACACATCCTCGGTAAGGTTCCCGTTAAGGAAAGCGGTTTTGACATCCATCTGCCATATCTCATAATCGTGATATGCAGCTATTGCTAGAAGAATCCGAATACTTTGAAACATGGCTACTGGAGAAAACGTTTCATCATAGTCTATGCCATGAATTTGCTTGAAACCTTTCGCCACCAGTCTTGCTTTAAAAGTGTGTACATTACCATCCATGTCAGTTTTCTTCTTGAAAACCCATTTGCACCCAACGGTCTTAGCACCATTAGGTAGATCAATAAGATTCCAAACCTTATTATCATACATGGACTAGATCTCGGTTTTCATGGCTTCATGCCATTTCGAGGAATCCAGGCTAGACATAGCACCTTTGTAGGAGGTTGGCTCATCATCTAGAGTCAACTCAGTATCGTCATTACTAATGAGAAATCCATATCTCTCAGGTTGTTGACGATTCCAACCAGATCTACGTATAGCTTGTGTACTAGATTCTGGTTCACCATCCAATGGTAACTCAGAATCTTGTTCCAAATCAACTTGTTCATTTTGTGGTTCTCAAATTTCTTCGAGATCAATTTTACTCCCACTGGCTTGACGATCTAGGAATTCCTTCTCTAAGAAGTGTCCTCGTCGAGCCACGAAAACCTTGTTTTCGCTAGGCAAGTAAAAGTAGTATTCTTTTGTTTCTTGAGGATACCCCACAAATAAACACTTGTCTGATCTTGGCTCGAGTTTTTCCGTCAATAACCTTTTGACGTATGCCTCGCAACCCCAAATCTTAAGATAAGACAATGATGGCACCATGCCATACCATAATTCATATGGTGTCTTTTTAACCGATTTGGACGGAACTCTATTCAGTATATGAGCGGCCGTTTGAAGCGCGAAACCCCAAAATGACTTTGGCAAATCCGTTCGACTCATCATCGAGCAAACCATGTCCAACAAGGTCTGATTCCTCCTCTCGGACACTCCATTCCATTGGGGTGTACCGGGTGGGGTCCATTGTGATACTATACCACAATCTCGAAGATAGTCCTCAAACTCATAGCTCAAGTATTCACCACCTCGATCCGATCGAATGGCTTTTACTTTCTTGCCCAGTTGAAGTTCTACTTCATGTTGAAACTCTTTGAACTTCTCAAAAGTTTCACTTTTGTGACGCATTAAGTATATATAACCATATCTACTATAATCGTCAGTATAAGTCTCAAAGTAGCGATACCCATTTCTAGCCTCGACACTCATCGGTCCACATACATCGGAATGTATGAGGGCCAACACATCTTTCGATCTTTCTCCTTTCTTGGAGAAAGGTGTCTTTGTCATCTTACCCATCAAACAAGATGCGCAATTTTCTATTGACTCTAAGTCAAAAGAATCTAGCACTCCATCATTTTGGAGTCTAGCAATGCGTTTCTCGTTTATGTGTCCGAGACGACAATGCCATGAGTATGTTTCATTAGTTTGAGTGGTATTTATGTTATAAATGGACTAATTATTGTTGTTATTATCTAAATCCAAGACATATAGACCATTTTCAACTAGAACATTACTAAAGAAAATGTCATTCTTGCGAATAAAACAATCATTAGTACCAATAACTAATTCATATCCATCCGCAATCAGTCTCGAAATAGAAATAATACTCCTACTCAAAGTAGGTATATAACAACAATTATCCAAAACTAAAATAAGTCCATTTGGCAAAGTTAAATCATACGTCCCTTCGGCTAATGCTGCTACTCGAGCTCCATTCCCGACGCGTAAATCAACTTCGCAACGAATCAACGATCTTCTACTTCTTAGGCCCTGCATATTATTACAAATATGAGTCCCACATCCAGTGTCCAACACCCATGATGATGAAGTAAAGAAATAAGATTCGATAACAAAAATACCTGATGCCGGTGTGTCCAAGGAAGCGGTCTTTTGCTTGCTCTCCCTCAGGAAGATCTCGCAATCACGCTTCCAATGCCCCTCCTTGAGGCAGTGGAAACACTTCTTGTCATCCTTGGCTTTCTTGCCCACAGGCTTAGGCGCAACCTTGTTGCCCTTTGCCTTCCTCTTCTTGTTTTTGTTCCCATTACTTGGACTCTTCCCATCAACCACCAATACTTCCGAAGTCCTAGACTTCATGTACCGCGGTTTCATGTCACCTTCGAATGTTCTGAGCATTCCGAAAAGCTGGGGAATGGTCATTTTCATGTCTGACATGTGGAAATGCGAAATGAACGAATCGAAACTCGGTGGCAGTGACAACATGATCAAATCAGTTTGTAACTCCACCTCGAATTTCATGCCAAGCCGCTCAAGATGATCGAAATATCCTTTCATCTTGAGAAGGTGCGAGCTAACGGGCGTACCCTCTTGCATCTTGCATTGCGTCGCATTGCCAAGAGCTTGATACTTCTCCACCCTTGCTTGAACCTGAAACATCTCCCTGAGTTGTTTCATAATCTCGTATGCATCCTGTTTCTCAAACTGGATTTGATATTCAGGAGTCATAGTAGCCAACATGAGGCATGTGACATCATTCGAACTTTCCATAATGGTCGTATGTTCGAATACATCATCCTCAGTTGCGTCATCACCTGGCACAGGAGGGAGAAGCGTCTCCAAGACATGTGCCTTTCCTTCCTGTTTCAGAACGAATCCCAGATTCCTCTGCCAGTCGAGAAAGTTCTTTCCGTTCATTCGTTCCCTTTCCAAAATGGAACGCAAACTAAATCGGTTATTACTTGGTAAAGCCATGAATTCTACAATTTTGAAAAATAATGTAATTAATAACGTGGTCTTTCATATATTAAAATTCATTTTTAAATAACTTGAAATACCCATTATTTTATCATTTCAAATAGCCCCCACTATTGAAACGGAGATTCGATACCTTAAATCTCATAATGGACAAGATCCATATTTAACGTATTTCTAAGGTGACTATGGCCAACCACTCAGAAAATATGTCACGTCGGGTAGGACGGTGTCCAATCATCTCCAAGACGATTCTTGCTTTATTCGTGAGGTCCGGTATTGAGTCCAACTCAAAACCAGAGTGTGTGTACCTCACTCCTTGCCCCAAACCCTAGCCTAGCTAGTGAATTGGTCAAGTCCAAACCACAAATGGAGTATCATTCAATCAGCGAATTGACACGCCAGACTATGGCCATGCAACACGTCAATTCCTAATCAATTCATGCCTTCCTTGCTACGCACGTGTAAATCTGTGCCAGACTATGGCCATGCAACACAGATAAACAAATACTAGTCTAGAAGGTTCCATTTAGGGAGACATAAGACTTGATAATTACGTGGGAGGATTTTACTTTTTATTAAAATCATTTATTTTATTCATTCACAATAACAAATAAAATAATAAGGTATAACATATTGGCCTTTTAGTTTTATGAGCAATCATAAAACCCTAAAATTCCCAATCCTAAAACCCAAGATGATTCCTTGCTTCATGTGAAGATCCAATCTTCGTATCGTGTCGTCTTGCCTTGAAGGTCCTTCTTCAAAACTAAACCTATTTTATTTTATTACAACTTTGGAAGACTCACCGGTCCCCACATAATGAAATAAAATACAATTTGGAAAGCTCACTGGCCCCCACACAACACACATTACAAGCAACACAAACAATCATCCCCGTTTTAGGCTATATGCTATACCGTATCGAATTTATAATTTTTTTTTTTTTTTTTGAACCAGAAATAGGTCCGTTCGAACGCAACTCCGAACGCAACTCCAAGTTCGTTCGAACGGATCAGTCCGTTCGAACCGAACACTAGGTTCGTTCGACCAGACCAGTTCGTTCGAACGCAACTCCAAGTTCGTTCGAACGAACCCTATTCTGCCAGCTTTTCTAATTTCTGAAATTCAACCCAAAAATTCTAAAATTTCCTAAATTCGAATTAAATCATCGATTTTCGATGGTTTTAACGAGCGATTGCTCTAATACCACTGTAGGGTTACGCACACGATTATCATAGTGTGCAGCGGAAATTAGTTCACGTGCGTAACCTAATTCTACCGGGATCACGCCCTAAAACCAACGAAAAAGGAAGAGTTGTGGATATAATTACCTCGTACAAGTTAGTACGTGTCGATTACTTCTCCAAATCCGTGAACCTTCTCCAAGAATCGCTCGTGCAATCCCTCTACTCGTGTCCACCTCGATTTCGTCCGATCGGAAATCGCCAACGCCGTTCTAGTCAACGTCACGATTGAATCTCTCAAATCCTTTTCTCAATTCTTCCTCTCAATCTCTCAGATCTAATCTGAATTCTGTGGAAGAAGAAGAAGAGAAACGACGGCTCAAAACCCTAGAAAACTTAGGTCAAAAAAAACGAAATCAGAATTCTATATATATAGGAATTCAGTCAGTTCGAACGCACCTAAATGGTTCGTTCGAACGAACCCAGTTCGTTCGAACGCACTTCAGTAGTTCGTTCGAACGAACCCAGATCTGACTGTCACGAATAAGTCCGTTCGAACGCACTCATATAATTCATTCGAACGAACCTAATTCTGACTGCAGAATTGCCTATTTATATAAATTCTTCCAAGTTAATTCTTAAGCCATATTTTCTTTCAAATATACTCGCCTCCGTAAATAGAATCATTAATTATTGGTCATGTGGAACTTTTCCCCATAACCATGTTTTCGTTTAAGCAAATCATGTACACACTTTGTGATCAAAAGTCGTGCTACATATTTGGACGTGCCATATTTGGAAACAGTTGTTGTTATAACTCTTTATAACCAACACGTCCTTCACACCATTATAGAAAAAATAAAATCCTGAATTCTTTCATAAAGTATTCAAGGATAAACTTCACCGCTATTAATACAAATCCCGATGGGTTTAAATATACATAACCATTATGGATATATATGTATAACCATTATACATTCACAAGAGTTAGTCTCATGTAATCGCATTACATTCAAACTCGTGTGATTCCCTTGGATTTTAATGACGATGAATTAGACGCTTTATGTGTACGACGTATAGCCACATACATGTCATGACAGATATAATAGATCCTCACATCAAATGTAAAGCATCATATTATTATTTTCCGCCCTACTTGATGTCGCACATCGAGCCGTAGAAAATTTCTGTCGTTCGACATTTCGATTTAACTCCGCCATGGAGTTATATGTTGAAAACCATTTTCAACAATATGTCGATATACGTGCTATATTATAGAACGAGGAACTTCTTAGATCTATCCTATAGATCTTCACGCTTAATTCATAAGCGGTCTCGCCTAAATTTTGTGTCGTTACAAGAAATATAACGCGACTCCCACTAACCTTCATGTGTACACAAAGTTTTCCATTCGTTTCGACAATGTTATAACAGTTTATAACTTCGTCAAAACGAATATTCCAATTCCGAGAAGCTTTTTCTAATCCATCATATGGATCGTTAAAGCGTGCATATCCTATCCCCGATTCTTATGAATCGAAAAAACCGTAAGGTTGTGTCAAGTACACACCCTTTCATAAAATTTCTGTCAAGAAATTCGGTTTTGACATCCATTTTGCCACATCACATAGTCATAATATGCGATCATGACAAGCAGAATTTTGAGAATGTGAAAGCATGGCAACATGCGAAAACGTTTCTTCATAGTCCGACTATGAATTACTTGAAACTCTTCGCTACGAGCCTCGCTTTGCATATATGCAAATTCCTATCCATGTAGGTTCTTCACCTTGAAAACCCATTCACATTTCATGAGTCTAACCCAGAAAGTGATTGAATCAAGTTCCAAACTTGATAACGTACACGGATTGAATCTCAGATTTCATGACACCATGTCATGTGGAATCAACTTTTCATAGCATCCTTGTAGGATATCGAATCATCATATGATATCAATCTATCATCATTAGCCACGATAAATCCGTATTTATCGGCGTATGATATATAGCCAACTTGATCTATAAAAATTCCTTTGTGTGTTCGACTTGTATTCATCGACTCTTGATGAAGTCGTGAAAACTTTCATCGGTACAATGTTCATTTTTCAGATCTCGAACTCTTTCGAGATTTATTCTACTCCCACTACCCCGCATAGAGATAAGCGACATCAAGTTCCCAACTTGTGCGCATCATGTCCTCCTCCAAGAAGGCATCTCTTCGAGCCACGAAAATCTTATTTTCGTCGGGACGTTAGAACTAATACCCTTTAGTTTCCTTAAGGATATATCATAAACGAACAATTTTCAGATTTGGGATTGAGTTTAATCGAAACAAATTTCGAAATATACTCACATCCTCAAATCTGTATAAATGACAACTTCGGAACCATTCCGATCCATATCTCATATGGTGTCTTTTGTACCGATTAGAAGGTTTATGGTCCATATCATATATGCAACCATTCATTAGTGCTGCTGTCTCAAGGACGTATCCCCAAAACATTTTTGGGAGATCCGTTTGACTTATCATTTATCGAACCATGTCCAACATGCGTTCAATTCCTCTTTTCGGACACATCTCAATGTTCCGAAATGAAAATAATCGTGAAACGATTTCACAATCATGAATGATAATCAATATTTATAACTCAAATATCGCCTCTTTGATCCTATCGAAAAGTTTAGCTCAAATACTCGCCTTCTCGGTCCTATCGAAAAGCTTTGATTTTCTTGCTTAGTTGATTTCGTATTTCGTTTTGAAACTCTATGAACCTTTCAAAATCTCCGTTTCGGTACGCATTAAATAGATATTTTCATATCTACTTTAACCGTCCATAAACGTAACAAAATACTGATAGCCTCCTCTTGCCTCCAAACTTATCGGAACATTTACATCTTAATGTAATTTCCAATAATTCGTTGAATCTTTCTCCAACCTTTGGAGAATGATGCCTTTTGTCATCTTGCCTAATAAATAAGTATCGCATTAATCAATCGAATCTAATTCAAATGATTCTAGCAATCCATCATATGGAATCTAGATACACGTATCTCGTTTATTTGGCCAAGACGGCAAAGCCAAAAGAAGCAATCAACTTCTAGGTTTAATCCTCCTCGGATTTCACCGTTCTTTGAGTCATTAGTTGGGACAACTCCTTGTCTGAACTTTCTGTTTGGAAAATATTTTCCCAAAATACCCTTAGACATACATTTCTTTCGATCCCTCCTTTGAATTACAAGGACATCCACGTATCTATATACATTGGATTCCTCGGATACTCCGAGCATCTCCAATTCAATTTTAAATCGCATCTCATGCAATTTAGGGATCGACTTATCTATCGAATGCATATGATATTCGGTCACGAATATCAAATCTCGTACCAACAACACACGAGTGTTAATCAAAGACCCATAAGGCGTCTCAAAATTAACCAACTCTTTGAGCCGCATTGAACCTTTCAATGCGCTCTAGCTCTTGAAACTATTTCATGAGCGTTGTGTTTTATTTTCATATACACCCGAATTCTCAAAATAATTTTGAGAAATTTGCGTCTACACATGCCACCACAAGGCATGTAATATTGTTCGATTCCTTCTTAAAGTGTATCGAACCCGGCATTCTCTAAAGCCAAAGCCTCGAGCCCCGAATCTACCGTTTCCGTGTCCAACACGTTCCTTTAAGTCTAAGAACTATTCTTTGACTATGAAGGTTAATTACGGTAATTCCGACCCAAAAGCCATCTATCATATCGATCTCATCGATATATATTTGGTGTTTGCTTGAAAACATAATTCTAAATGGATGATGAAGATTAAACTTCTAACCGTGCGTACTTAATCTATAAGCTTACATGATGAATATATGAATAGTGCTATTTTATCGAATCGATAACCCTCATACCGATACGGGACTCCAAGTCCAAGTCCATAACACCCAAGATCCATATTTCGCAATCCTTCCATCAGTGACTATGGCCGACAAATGGGATCTCGCTTATTTAGGTAGGATTATTATCCAATCGTATCATATACGACTCTTGAACCTTTATAGAATTTTGGTGATGGATCGTATCATATACAATCCCAATTCCGTGTGTGCATTCTATCTATGCCCCGAACTCTAATCGGATTAGCTTGGACGGTTAAGTCACAACCATATCTAACGTATCGTTCAATTGAACTACTCACGTGCCCGACTATGGCCTGAACCCACGTGAGTCCCCAATTAACGCTTACCACCCGCATCAATACATACAATAATACGTGCCCGACTATGGCCTGAAACCACGCATTATGTCATACCAATCTCGATGGATGTGGACATGGAAGGCATTTCCACGACTTAAATATTATGAGGGATCATGCCTATACATGTTTAAATAATTCGTGACATAATCATATTATATCACTATCACAAGATTTCTAAATGCATATGATTTATTTAGGGAGACTAATTATTCTAAATAAATACTAATCTATATGCTAGTATGATTGAATTAATTGATTAGAGATAAATATAGGCCTAAAGGTATGTATATCTCATATACACCTTTTCAAACAGAAAACTGCATATACCCTTTCAGTAATCTGTCAGAACGAAAATGGTAAATTCCTCTGACAGAATATCAACTAACAAAAAAGTTGTAGATAATCTTATTATATTTCCAACCCAATTTGGCCCAGCCCAATTGGAGTTCGGACCCGAAAATTACGGCCGTTTTACTGACTATATGTCAAACTGTCGCACCCTTTCGGTATTTCATTAGAACGACACTGATACTTCGCTCAAATGAAATATATTACAACATGAAAGTTCTAGATAATCTTATTATCTAACTAACCCAATTTGAACCATTCACATCTGAGTTTCCTACTGACAGTTATACCAGTTTTAGTAAAATACGAACAAACGAAAAGGTAAGTATATCCAATAGACACCTTTTTCAACCAGAAAACTACAGACACCTTTTCAGTATTCTGTTGAAACGAAAATACTAAATTGTTCCAACAGACTTTGAATGTGAACGAAAGTTCTAGATAATCTTATTATCTAACTAACCCAATTGGATTGGACTCAATGGGAGTTTCGATGCGACATACACGGACGTTTTAGTCTCTGTATGTCAAACAGTCGCACCCTTTCAGTATTCCATAAAAACGACACTGATAATTCGTTCAAATGAAACAACTTTCTGTATCAAAGTCATAGATAATCTCATTATCTAACTACTCCAATTTGATCCAATCAATTTGGAGTTTCCCACTGAAAATTATCTTAGTTTTACTCACTGTTTCGTATTCTAATTTTCTGCAGATTTTGCCGTTTCTTCCGTTTTCGCTCGTTTCTGAAACGATAAATCATGAAACATTTTCACGATAATTCCTAGATACTCTCAATCAACTTTTGATTGATCTCTAGTGAATTCTACTTGTGATTTTTAACGAAATTGGAATCTCTATATCTATCATCATGCAAACGGGTACGAACTTTGATAACCCGTGCGTATATCGAATATACGACTATGATTCGACCCTCGAATCGATGGCGATCGCTCTGATACCACTGTTGGGGATTCTACCCTGCCCCGGGCCCGCGCAGCGGATATGTAGGCCCGGTCCGGTTCCCCGATTCCCGAGATCACGATGACTTCGACGGGTATGATGCAAATAAGAAGATTAGATTCATACCAGTGCAAAATTGATTGCACACGAAGGGTTGATTGCTATTCTTCTTTTCCGTGTCACGTTGGTGACAATCCGCGCGTCCCACACCACGCGTCTTTCACCGTTCCGTTGATGTTGCCGATTCGCTCGATTTCGTCTTCGACAGAAATTACTCGTCCGAATCGATCACAACCGAAAGAGCCCCAATCGTGACTCATCTACGTGTATCCACCTTGACTCGTAAGACGTCGGTCACGGGTGCAACTGCCTAGATGATGCACCGGCGAACTTGCTTGATTGTTTGATTCTCTATATCGGAAAACACCTTTTCACGGTTTCTCTCTCTTTACACCCTTTCTCTCTCTAGAAAGTTGGCTTACAATTCTCTGGAATATTCTGAATTAATTAACTGAATTGAACCACCGAGATGAGAGAGAATTATCCTATTTATATCACATAGGATTAGGATGGGCCAAAAGACATGTATATCCAATATACACTATTTCACACAGAAAGTTGCATGTATCTGTCCAGTATTCTGTCCATACGAAATTGGTAAATTCCTCTGACAGAAAATCAACCAACACTAAAGTTGTAGATAATCTTATTATCTACACGACCCAATTTGGACCGGCCCAATTGGAGTTCGTATGCAAAAGTTATGACTGTTAGTAAAACAGTATATCAAACTATTGCACCCTTTCGGTATTTCATATAAACGACACTAATACTTCATTCATATGAAATATATTTCTATATGAAGGTTGTAGATAATCTTATTATCTATCTAACCCAATTTGAACCATTCAAATTGGATTTTCCTACTGAAAGATATGACCACGAATGTACGCTTACATTCGTTTATCCTTGTGTACACTTTTACGATTGATCCTGAAACTGTATTTCCTTCACAAAACACAACCTACTTTCACGCAATCGCATCCTCAAAATATAAAGGAAATTTTATAACCAAAATAACTTTCCAAGGCAAAGTACTAACAACCACCGACGAATTACTCACAGTTTTTACAAACTATTATAAAAGGATTCTAGGCCAGGAAAATTCCCCAAAGGTACACTATGATTTATCAATCTTGTACCCAACCAGGGTTTCAAGCCATGATCAACTAATTCTGCCGTTCTCCGAAAAAGAAATTAAGGATGCAATCTTTGACATCCCCAAAGGAAAGACATCAGGGGAAGATGGCCTCCCAATAGAATTCTTTCAACTTCATTGGGATACCTTGAAAAAAGATATTATGAATATTTTCCTCAAATACCAAAACCACACACTGGACTTAAGACCTCTAAATAGAGCGCAGATAGTGCTAATCCCTAAATGCACGGGGGCGAATTCTCTGGCAGATTTCAGACCAATCAGCATCATCACAGCCATGGCAAAAATTATCTCTAAATCATTGGCTACGAGGTTACAACCACTCTTACCATCGCTAATACATAAACGACAAACATCTTTCATTAAAAAAAGATCCATTATCGAAACCTTCTTGGTAGCTAGAGAGCTACTATCAAACTTTCATAAAAGGAAAATTCCATCGGTAATGATAAAACTCGATTTCACCAAGGCCTTCGACAATATATCCTAGGATTTCCTACAACACATTCTCCTAGTCAGGGGATTCCCAGACAAATGGATTCTTTGGATAATGGCCATACTCAAATCTTCCTCATCATCAATTAAGCCAAATGGTAAAGAATGCCCCCCCCCCCCCCATTTCAACATGGAAAAGGACTAAGATAGGGTGACCCCCTGTCTCCACTAATCTTTAACCTAGTCGTAGACATCCTTGAACCAATTATAACGAATCTCAATATACTATTTAATACAAATACGACTATAGCACCAACGGCCCTCCAATATGCTGACGACACACTTATATTTATGGAAGCATCACCAAGGAACTTAAAAGTCTTTACCCTGGCTCTCAAATTATTCTCTTCGATATCAGGCTTAGAAATAAATTGGTCAAAGTCCAGTTTTGTACCCATAGCTGTACCTGACCAATATCACAGTTTGATACAGGACATCCTAGGATGTCAAAGGAAAACATTACCAATTAAGTATCTAGGTCTCCCCTTATCGGTCAGAAAGCCAAAGAGGGTCACTTTCCAGCCGTTGCTGAATAAAATACAAAATAAGCTGTCACTGTGGAAGGGTAAACTATTATCACTAGGAGGACGGTTAACATTAGTTAAATCAGTCCTAAATGCGCTACCACTGCATTACATGCAGGCAATGTCAATACCAAAAGGGGTAATAAAAGAAATTGACAAAACGACCAGAAGTTTCCTCTGGTCGGGTAAAGATACATGCTCAGGAGGTCGGTGTCTCATCAATTGGAACAAAGTAACACTCCCAAAGATACATGGGGGGTTGGGGATCTTATATCTCCTAACGCATAACAACTCGCTCCTCTTAAAATGGTTATGGAAATTACAAAAGGAACCGGATGGGCTATGGGCGGAAACCATAAACTCTATATATCATAAAACCAACCCAGGGGATCTAAGTTCGACACCAATCCGATACTCATCATATTTCATTAAAGATCTCATTAAGTTATTACCTTTCTACAATATATCAATCCAAAAGGAAGATAACGAATGGAAATGGAAGTGGACATCAAAAGAAAATTTCACATCTTCATCGGCCTACAAAATATGGAGACACCCAGGAATAATTGTCAAATGGAACGCAAAATTGTGGAAGCTTAAAATTCCAAATAAAGTAAAATTCTTCGGGTGGCTGGCAATGAACGACAAGCTGCTGACTGCAGATAACCTAATTAAACGTGATTGGCCGAATCAAGGAACATGCCCAAACTGCCAAAATAACAGGGGGGAAGATTGCACACACTTATTTATAAGTTGTCCCTTCGCCAAAACAATATGGGCCAAGTTATCTCTCACACTAGGCTTCAACATATCTTTGGGCAATTCAATCCTCTCGATGTGGTTATCCAATAAAGGAAGATGTCCTGATTCTCTAAAACCGAATTGGGACATATATTTCATGTCAGGTATTTGGAATATTTGGAAACGCAGGAACTCGACGATTTTCAACTCCAAGAACATTCTAGCCGGGACAACGTTTCACAAAGCCATAGCGGACGCAACAAATTGGAAAACACTGCGGTAGCGTAGGGGATACTAGAAATAGGAGTAGTAATAGGAATTTGACAATTAGCGATTGTTAGGGATCTCTGGAAAATACACGCCACGCGTGCTTTTCTAAGATTTTGTAAATTATTTATTTATATTAATATAAAATCTGAGCAACAATTTTGTTGCTCATTCAAAAAAAAAATTTGGAGAGAGATTTTTTTGGAGTATCCAAAAAAGTGGGGTTTTTTTCAAATTCAAAAAAAGATACGGAGCTATATGAAAATTTCCGTAATAATAATAGTTTTGTTATTTTCATTTCAACAATACAATGCTAAAAGAAAATCATGTATAATGTTATTTATTTATTAAGGGCTTGTTTGGATGCACTAGTATGGTAAATACAGGTTTTTTGCATTTTGTTTTGGCAATGTACATATAAAATAAGCAACCTTAGATACATTCTATTCATAAGAGAACCTTGAACCGAGAACCGCAAATGTTTCGGCACCATTTGATAAATTATATATATATATATTTTGATTAATTTGATAATTTATATTTTTTCGATGGTGAAACATCATTATTGATTTCTAAGCATACTTAATAGTTTTAATATGAAGACACATTTTTTCTATGTTTGGTTGAATATTATAGGTTGAAAATATATATTAGATAATGCCGGTTTATTAGTCGAAAGAAGGAGTTCGTAAGACCCAAAGGCCACTTTGCGAATTTTAATATGAACAATTTTCTTAAGAAAAATATTGTGAATTGAATTGCCTTTATTTGTGTTCAAAAAATATTTTCAACTTTTTAACTTTCATGTACTTTTGTATAACTAAAACTTACTCCAACCTTACAAGTAAATTATGTTGCGATTCATTATATTGTAAACCAATTTTAACAACCATATTGCTTGTTTTGAAGAAATTAACAATGAGATTAAAATAAATGCACGGTAAAATATTATACATAACAAAATTTCTCTAAATATTTTATGATTGTTTTAATATACTGAAGAATAAAATTAAGATTCTCGCAGCGTAGCGCGGGCATTATCCTAGTATAATATAATACAATATAATTTAATTGGGGTAATTTTGTAAGTTAAATTTTAATTTAATTAGTATTATTATTTTATATATTGAAATGTCATAGTGTCATTTGCATGAGATATGTATTAATCATGAATTAATTTTATAATTATCTAAAAACTAACTAAAAATATTTGAGTTATCATGTATGTTTAATTATCAATTATATTTATTCTATAACTAAGTCGAATTAAATATTAAAATCATGAATTTCACACTAAGAATCAAACAATGATTTTATATACATATATTTTTAAAATACAACTAATCAAATAATTTACAAACAATTTACATGGAATCTCAAATACATCGATTACCAAATATATATATATATATCAATGTATTACAAAATCTCTCAAATCAAATATGATCACTATTTTCTCGTTTTAGCCATTAATTTTGATATTTTTTTTTAATTTCTGTTTTGCTCTCGTAAAGAGTACTCCCCCACTCCAACTCAGTACTATCATTTCTTCTTCACGGAGGTGACCTTTGTTTAGTTTTTTGCAAAGGAGAAGTGCTTTGATTGAATTCTCTTGGTCACACCACATTTTAAGGCGATATTTAGGAATGTCAACAGGTCGGATTCGGGTCGGGTATAGCTTAATTCATATTATTATCATTATTAAACGGATAATATTCATACCCATCCCGTCAACTAAGCGGGTATTTTACCCGCCCCATTTAGTACTCGCGGGAAATTCGAATTACTCGCGGAAAATTTTATCCATACATAAACATATACAAAAACATTAAAATATATTGACGAAAAATATATATTTTCAAATTAAAGTAACATCACATAACATAATAATATCACAAAATCACAAAATACACAATAAATATTTTTAGGCAGAAATTATGGACCGTAAAATAACGAAAATTGTATAATAAAATTAAATCTGTAGAAACGTGAAATAACAGTAAAAAGTAAAATTAAATAAACAGAAGTCTAGGATCTTATTTATTTTAGTTTTATTTACTAAACGAATAGAAAAATTAAAATGTATAATAAAATATTGTAAAAAAAATAGATTAAAATCATTAAAAACAACAAAAATTATACAAAAATATTAATATATTAATATAACTAGGGTTATTAAGAACCAAGTTCCGGTCGAGTACGACCTTATCCATATCATATTCGTACCCGTGCCGGATATTTTTAATCGGGTAATATCCGACCCGCAAGTAGGCTTAATCGGGTATTACCCGACCCGTCCGGATCGGACACCCGTCGGGCACGGGTATTATACCCAATCCAGTGACATCTTCTCTCCCATTATCTCCACTTTGAAATAATTTAAACATACATTTTCATTCTTAACCGCAAGAATGTTAGATATTCAACCTAAAAAAATAAGAATGTTAGTTAAGGAGTTGGTCCATAATTTTATTAAAATATCCTTGTTAAATCATCCCTTTCCAAGATACTAGTAATGTCTAATTTGTCAATTAGATAACCACTAATGTTAGATAAGATAAAATTGAAATGTATATAGTCTTCCTAAAATACCAAACCAATGTTCTCACTAGTTGGACAGAAAAAAGAAGAATGAAATTCTTCTTTGTATCACATCATTGTACAATTTCAATGGTTCACAATCATTTCAATTGTTATAATGTGATAATTGGAAAATTTTAAATAATTGATTAACTCTTAATTTGTCTATGACTATAAAAATTTCTTTATGAACATATATGTTTACTCAACTTTGTAACATTTTAGATAACCGCATCACGTGACATGGATTATTGCAATTTGCTAGGACTCGTTATGTTCAATTGCTTTATCGTTTATAAAAAATTATTTGTTCAAAATGTGAATGCAATTAGAATTGTGAAGAGTTGGTGCATCAAATACTAACAAATCAATGTATAGTTTTTTAGAGCATAGAAAGAATATTATTATTATTTTTAAAAAAATAATTTTAAAAATGATCAAACATAAAATTTTCTCTAATTTAAATTTACAGAGAGAAAGGTATATAAGAAAAGACAATGCTAAATAATATATATTTCCATAATTAGACTTAAAGTATATTGTTATTAGTATCTTCAAAAATGCGATTTAAAAAAAAAATTACGCAATACTAAGTATATTATAGTTGTGATTTTACTAAAAATACCTTTATATTGAATTTTACTAAATTTGATAAAAAAAGAAAAAGAAAAGCTTACCCTTAAACTTCTAAAGCATATAAGAAATAGTAATTTCTATTTCTAAGCTTTAAATTCAAAAATACCATATGATATTAAATAATTGCTAATCGCCTTTTTGCTCATTTATTTTAATGTCTAATCGATATTTGGTTTCTTCATCATTTTTCTATTAAATGTTCAAAAAAATGTGATGTCATGTTTTAGTTATTTTTTTGTATGAAATGAAAATTTTATTAGTATTATATAATCAGTGACGTGTAGTACTAGTGACATGATTCATTACTTTTTATGTTTAGTATTGTCTGAATTATTGTGAAAAATAATGATATAATATTTGTTGTAATATTTCATTTGTAATTGTATTATGTCTAAAATATTATTACACGAGCGACACATATTATTATATGGTAAAAAAATAATCATTTATTAGCATAATATAAAATATGTAAATGATTATACAGGGCCGATCCTATATGTTTAGCGATCCTAAGAGATCATTAACTTGAGATCTTTTAATATATTAATAATTTATGATATACCAAGTTTAACGAATGAAAATATATCAAAATATAGAGATAATAAATATAATTCAAATATCAAAAATACAGTAATAATACCAAGTATAACTAGTAGAAGTTAACAAAAGAATATAAATTTACAACTAATAATTAATTGATCACATAAAAACCAAATGAAATTCATAATATTTTCATTTAAAATGGATATTATAAATTCTTCTAGCATAGTTGAATTATTCAAAAGTTGCTCATGTTCTTCTAGATTTTTCATAAACATGCTGGAGGTATTTAAAATTTTTCTTTTTTTTGACATTATCTCTTCACAAAAGAGATAACATGAAACAACATGCATGTGGATTACGACTTGCTCTTCTGAACAAGCAATGTCATTGTATTTATTTGACTTAATCTTTAATTGTCTACGTGTGTGAACCGAAACTACCCAATTGATTATGCTAATAATCACACAAGCAATATGGATATGTGTTAAATTTTGATAACAACTAGCTAAATTCAAAAAAATGTCTATTGTTATCAAGTTAAAGAGGATATGTGTTAAATTTCTGTTGGCAACAAAATTATATGAGGAACTTTCATTTTAGCCTTCTCTGTTCTATCAGACAAAAAATACATACTATAAAAAATTTATTTGGAAAAGAAATTAATAAAAGGGAAAATCGCGTAATGACTCGCTAGAGAATCTGCCACATAGAAAATGCAATATATAAGTTTTACTCTTTTAAATCTAGTTCATAGCCGCCAAAATATACCAAAGAATTGGAAATAGTGGAGACCGTAGAAGAAGGTGGCGTGATGCTTTACAATTGGCCAAAGAATTATTCGCCTTGATCAAAAGTCTCAGTTCTATCTGTTCTACACTATACACTCAATTTTATAACCTATAACCCATAATCAATTTAACAGATTTCCAGGGTGAGCAGAAAAATCCACAAATGTTTTGACCAATAATCTCAGTTCCATCTATAAAAAGGCCCCTTCTCCAAATACCTCCATAAGATAGTGAAAAGTGAGATAGATCAAGCAAGACAAAAATGAAACTTTTAATCTTAACAATCATTTCCTTTTCTTCAATTCTCCTCTCCACTCAAGCCCAGCAATGTGGGTCCCAGGCCGGCGGTGCATTATGTGCCAATAATCTTTGTTGCAGCCAGTACGGTTATTGCGGGTCTGATCCCGTTACCTATTGCGGAACCGGTTGTCAAAGCCAATGTTCCGGTGCTGGCAGCGGAGCTGGCGGAAGTGGGGTTGCGTCCATTATCAGTTCATCTCTGTTCGAACAAATGCTTAAACATAGAAACGACGCTGGTTGTAGCAATGGCTTCTACACATACAATGCGTTTATTGCAGCTGCGAATTCGTATCCTGCTTTCGGAACCACCGGAAGTAGTGACGTTCAAAAGAGGGAGATCGCCGCTTTCCTAGCCCAAACATCCCACGAAACCACCGGTAACTTAAATTTGATAAAATTTCAAGGAAATTAATTTTGAGTCGATTCGTTTTGTTAACAAATTTAGTTAATTTGATTTGATCAATAGGTGGTTGGTCGACTGCTCCAGATGGACCGTACGCTTGGGGATACTGTTTCATTCAAGAAAAATCACCCCCGTCTGATTACTGCGTTCAGAGCTCGCAATACCCTTGCGCTGCTGGCAAGAAGTACTATGGCCGAGGACCCATTCAAATCTCTTTGTAAGTTCATCATTAGATACTTTATTATAATGATAAAAAACATACTGAAAATTTTGTAATTGTTTTTCGACCAGCAACTATAATTATGGACAGTGTGGTCAGGCCATAAGCCAAGATCTACTAAACAACCCGGACTTGGTTGCCACCGACGCAACCGTCTCGTTCAAAACTGCATTATGGTTCTGGATGACTGCTCAGTCTCCGAAACCGTCTTCGCATGCCGTAATAACCGGTCAATGGACCCCATCATCGGCCGACCAGGCTGCTGGTCGAGTACCTGGATATGGAGTCATTACAGATATAATAAATGGAGGGATCGAGTGCGGTAAAGGTTCGAATGCAGCTGTGGCGGATCGAATTGGGTTTTATAAAAGATATTGCGATATTTTGGGGGTTGGCTATGGAGATAACTTGGATTGCGCTAATATGCAACCTTTTAATTAATTTTGAGAGTTTAAGAGATATTTTGGGGGTTGGTTATGGAGATTAATAAAGTTTGTGTGCCCCTAAAAAAAATAAAATTTGTGTGCAATAAAATAAATTCATGTGTATGAATGATCTATTATTGTGAAATAAATATTGAGTTTCAGAGATATTTTATATAAATGATGGTGATAATGGTAATAAATATCAAAAAAATGACATTAATTCACAAATGATATGTATAGTGGTGAGACACTTGGTTGTGGCTCTACATTTACTAATCTCTTAACCATTATAAACCATTTTTTTAGAACATTTTTTTCTTCTTTAATGTTTCCATTATAAACCATCTCTTACAAGTTTATATTCACCTCCATTTACTATATTGATTCAAATCAAATACAAACAACCTTATATTCCAAAAAAAATCAAACAAAAATTGTCTTCAAACATATCATTTTCTTTGTGTATATTATTAATTATAATCAAAACATACAAAAATGATGTAATATATAATATCGGTTTCAAATATAATTATGCATATACAATAATACAAAATTATTGAACATAAGATGCACAATAATATTATTATTATTAATCCTATTATAATATTTTACAAACAATTTACTGCAATACCATGATACCACGTCATTTTTTCTATCCAACCAGGTGCCAAATAAAAGTGCCAAATAAAACTGCATCTACATCTTTATCTTTTACATTACGCGTCTTTATGAAAGATGCATTCAAAGTCCCCACTCTTCTTCATACGTGCTCACGTGTACTTGCAAGAGGATGCACCCCACTGTTAATATTCTTCAAATCTCAAGAGAAAATACACCTCTTTCTTGGGGGAGAGACACCCCCTTCTTGCCGCCGCTCAGAATCTCAAGGGAAGTGACACCTCCTTCTTGACGCTCATAATCTCAAGACTCGCACAGCGGGAAGGAATCCTATCTCTTCCTCTTCTTGCTTCGCACAGAAGGCTCAATCGGAAGGGCACAAATTTGTACATATCTTTTCACTTCGCTTCACTTTCGAATCTCTTTCTCTTCTCTTTCGCTTCTCTTTCTCTTCGCTATTAATTAGTAGGATTAATTCCTCAGAGGTCTATGTTCTTTTCACTGATTTTTTTTTCGATTCCTCAAGGATAGTTCATGCGTGGTTGTTCTTTTTGATTCCTTGTCGGCTGAAAAGAGAGGGGTACTAATATTTGGATTTCGCAAATCCTCTTTCGGAATAGATCCGTGTGTGTTCAAACAATTCCATTCAATTGATGCTTGTGGATGATTATCCTTTTCTAACATTTGCTATTGCCTTATCTTTGTTAACAAGGTATAAACTTTTACTTATTTTTTTCGAATCCTCTTAGTTAGGCAGTTTCCAAATTCACTTAGAATCAATTACCTTTCTCTGCATGTTTTTTTTTTCAAATTAGGTGAATAGGCTATAATAAATTGAAAGGCAAAAGCTTTTGATGATATGGTGTTCGCTGAAATCACTCTAAGACGTTTCTTCATATTTGAAGATCCAAATACTACACTCATTTCATAGGTATTAACCATATCTCGTCTATTATTTTCTATTCATGATTTAGTGTTTAGTCCATTATTTTCATTGTTGTTAACAATGTATCAAAACAACTGGCGATTGTTTTCTTCATTTTTATCAAGGTATAAATTTTTTAGAAATATTTAAAACTTCTCAGTGGAGCAATTTTAAGATTGCGTTTCAATTTAATCGAAAGCATTTAAAGTTAACGGATATTATTGATCAAGGAATAATAATTGGAATTACGTAAAGTCTCATAAATATTTTTTCAATTTCAGAAAAGACTATAATTTTCCTTGCAATTTCCCAATTCTCCAAACTCAGAAATCTGTGAATCAGGTAATATAAAACGATTGATTTGATATATTCTGGTGGCTTGATCAGTAGGAAATTCTATCTATTCATGCCTATGTGTTGAAGTTTGTACCTTTGATAGTTTTTCAATATAGGGTTTTATGGAATCAGAAATTTATAATTTATAATATTCTTCAGGAAAATATAGTTTTTGTGTAGTTAGGAGATGGAATTTTTTTGCCGGTTTGATACATAGTTATGATAGTGATAGTACAGTTTGATGAACCATTACGATTTTATGTTAAAATGTAATCTCTTCTCTTCGAGGATATTTACTAATAGTTACTTATTTTTCTTCTCACGTTAATTCATATGACAAGACTTTATTTTGTTGCAATGCAGAAGGTTTAGCAAGCATGGAGAACAGTGAGATGAGATTACTCTATAAGAAGTTTTTCATAGTTCGAGATTCGAAGTACAAATTCAATACACAGGTATTCAATCATATCTCATTTATTTCGTTTTCATTCATGATTTAATGTTTAAAATATCATTTGCATTTTTTTTAGTTTGTTAACGTTTATCATTCTACATTCAAAATTATAATTTCATATGTGATATTTGTTTGTTAAACCATATATTTGATATACATTAAAAAAATCTATGTACAAATTGACATTGTGAAAATCTATTAAATTATATATTAATAAAATAATGAGAAAAATATTGGATGCATACTTTAATTGAAATAATATTTGTAAGTCTGATATGAACCATACACAGAATATAGTTTAATTGAATCATGTTTTATCAAATAATGCACTATGAATAAATTTAAACAAACTAGGGTTTAATTGCAAAATTTTGTTAGAATGTAAGATATTATATGAAACTATTACTTACATACCAATGATTTAATTCATGATATAAAACAGATTTATTTATTGTATACGTGCTATATAAAATTGGAAAATATTATATGAAAATTTATATAGCACACATTTATTAAATCATATTTCGAACCTTTCATTGATATATTTCATGATATAAAACAGCTTTATTGTATATGTGCTATATAAATTTGGAAAATATTATATGAAAGTTACATAGAATACCTTTATTAAATCATATTTCGAATTTCATTGATATTATTCATGATATAAAATAGCCTTATTGTATATGTGCTTAATAAAATTGGAGAATATTATATAAAAAGTTGCATAGCAAACGTGCATTATTCAACAGACACCTTATTAGGAGCCTAATGATCGCACTCTCAATTGTTTATGAGTAGGATCAATTCTAAATTACGGTATAAAATATTAAAAAAGATTAAGTAGGGTCATTCAAGGAAAATTTCACTCTGAAGGCTCTAAATTACGGTATATAATATTAAAAAAGATTATATCTTATGAGTCGGGTCATTAATGTACAATTTTCACCCTGAAGGTCTTCCTCAACGTATCTGCGGCTCTGATGAGGTTTCTTTAAATTATAAAGACTAAATATATCATATCTATTTTCCCATTTTTTATATTTATTATTTATTACAGGGACCAAATCATTATTGGTGTATAATCTTAGGTCTGGATGCCCCCCCTCCACCTTAAAGGTCACGCCTCTCAGGTATATATTTTTTTATTTTTTTATTTTGCACGTTTGTATTTGTAAACTATTTGTTGTTGTTTTGATGTGAAATAATCTAATCTAATTTTGTTTAATTTAACAGATGAATGCAGTTGATTTTGCAGTGTGAGGTGCAAATGTAGTGTCATGTAGTTTGAACCTATTAAAGGTTTCTGAATTTTCAATAACAGAGGGGCCTTTTTACAAATTTCCCCTTTTTATTTATATTTTATTTAATTTTCTTGAATATATGTAGGTGTGGGATTGCTTTACTGGTTCGTGAATATTTGTGTTTGGCTCAGAACAAACTGAAAGCTTCTACTTCGGAACGCTTGACAAGGCGAGGTCGCTTCCGATTTGAATTTAAGCATGAGGTACTATTTGATATTTATTTAACAATATATAAATATTTTAATATTGATTGATTAAAAATGAATTAATTAAAATCGCAAGACATGGTGTATCCATCGATAGTGACGATGGAATTTTAGTATGGAATTTTGCAAAGATAATCTTTTATTTGTAGGAGCGATTCGCGTGTGAAAGGCTGGGATTTTGATGATTGTTTGTTTCTTTTAGGAATTTCATTTTGTATATATGATTTGTTATAGGAATTGCTGAGAATAAAACGAGCAAAGAAGTATAGAAGTACAAAGCAGTGAAATAGAAACATGATAGGCAGGGGTTTAATTGAAACAATGCAACTGAAAAATGTTTTAATATAAGACGATCTATACTTCCTTTAAGTGGAATTAAAACGATATATTTGCATCTCATATCTTTTTTCACATTATACCATTAACATATTATAATGTCTCATATCTTGTATCATATTTTGAATATGTATTGTAAGGGGAGCTATTACTGGGCTAATACTCTGGAGATCTAATTCTTGATAATGTCAACCAACTCTTCCCTAACTAATAAAAGAAAATACAAAACACTAAATTATGTGAAAATACACGATACTTAAATTCTGTGAAAATATACGACATTAGAATTCTTGATTATTACTGTAAAAACTATATTAGAATTCTGAGTTTTTTAAGAATATATGACGCTTCTCTTTGATTTCTGATAATGAAGGAGCCATGTTGCATATTTTTGATAATGATATAGCTAGAGATAGAAACAAACCCGTAAAAATATTTTAATTACAACTATAATAATTAAAATTCTTATTATGACATTGTCAAACCGTAAAAATATTCGAAATAAATCATTCTCAAGGATAATTGCATTGTTAAACCGTAAATAAATAAATTACAATGTCATATTTGTATCTCGTATATTGTCCACAGTAATCAATTAAATTAAATGAAGTGCAAAACTAAAAAAAATTGGTCAACAAAAGTCAGTGTATTAAAATTATCATTAATAATTTTAGAAAATAAAACATCCAAAATAATAACTTTGGTCATATCATATTATTTCAACAATTATGGACTAATGCAAATAAGATTGTTAATGTAAATAAATTTTATATAAATTTATTTAAAAATTTAAATCTATGCCTATGGTCTGAATTACAAATTTGTTACACTATTTTGTATGGGATTAATAAATGGCCATAATATTTCAATATTCCATTATTTGTATGAGATTAATAAATTATAAAGGGTCCTGAGATTTAAATATTTGTATTCCTCTTTTTATGATGGTAACGACAATATTTTTAATGACGCTTGTCAACGATATAAATTTGTTTATATTATATATATTTGTTTTTAAAATGTTGTTTAATGTAAGAATACGAATAAACATTGCTTATATTTTTATTTAATACCCAAAAAACCAAAATATATATTATTATATCCGCAGCGAAGCGCGGGTATTTTCCTAGTAAATAAATAATTAGTGACATAATAATTGAAACATGATTATGACTTTTATATACGGTGTGTATAACAAAATATACACAAATAATTATCTTTTATGTACTAAAAATAATTATTAATATGAGTATAGTTTATAAATCATGATACTTTTATCTTAATTACAATATATGATGATGTGTTTCAATCTCTGTTATTTGCGAATTTTCACTGATGAATTTCATTAAAAGAACAGTTGGCCCATAGGTTACGCCATGAATTAGCTCAGGGAAATTTTACTTTTCCCCTCCACTTCCTCAAAAAAAAAACTCTTGATGACATCACCTTTCTCCCAATTACTCTCAAATCTCAATTAATCCAAATGTACTTAGTTAATATGGGTTTATTGGTTAATTGGGGCACTAATTATGATCATTTAATTAGGAGCATTTAATTAGGATCACCTGCCAATGGACCCATAACTCACTTGGTTGGAAATGAGACATAAAAAATCATATGACGTAAGAGTTTGTGAATTCAAGTCTCACTGATATCAAAGAATGGAGAATCACCGAACATTCTCCATTTACTTTTCTTTTTTTTAATTAGAGTCTGGATTAACTTTTTTGCCACTTAATTAGGATTTGGTTTAACAATGATGACATCATTGAGGCTTTTTGTAAGGATGTGGTTGGGACAAATATATACCTCATTAGTTCAACCATATAGATGTTTTAATAAATTTCGGAATGTACGTTAAAGTTAATAAATGAACCGTCCTACAAAATTCAAAAATATGAGAGCAATTTTCATGCGTGCTCATGCGAAAAAATATTATGTATATCCCGTACAAATTCAACAAAAACAATTTCATATGTATCCTTTTAAAAATAAAAATAAAATATATCTGAAGACGAATTTTACGGAATCTAAAAAAATTTTGAAATTTAATTTTACAAAAGATAGTATGATTTCTAAATTTGTAATAATTCTTAAAATTTTCACTGCTCTCCATTTTTAAAATTTTATAATTTATATATGTATCCGTAGCGGAACAAGGGTCTCAACTCTCACCTTGTTTACTATAAATAATAAATGCAATTCAAAAGTTGTTAATTCAACTTTTTTAGAACATAGTTGTAATATTTTATAACAAAAAATAACAAAAATGAAATTTATAATATTTTCAATTAAAATTGATATTTTCAACTTACCATGTTTTTCCAGTATTTTCATAAACAAATATGTTGAAGGTATTTTGAAGTTTTCTTTTTTGATCTTTTCTCTTCAAAAAAGAACAGTATAAAGCAGAGTTATATGTAGATAATGACTTGCGATTGTGAACAAGCATTATCATTATATTTATTCGGCCTAATTTCTCATCGTGGGTGTGAACTAAAACTATACAATTAATTGTATTAATAAGCACACAAGAGCTAAATATAATTTGCGAGGCCTAGTTACGATATCAACCCAAAAACATGTTATGTGTTTTTTTACATTATCGGATATGAAGTTATACTTAGATGAATTATAACAACAATATGATGAGATTGATATAATATAATATTATTTATTTTGAAATAATACTCATTATGATTATATAAAATAGTTTCATATTAAAATTAAAACTATAATTATAATGCTTGGAGTGACGCATGTTGATATATGATAAACAAATATGAGTAATTTGTTAGCATAGTGTAAAATATATATATACATGGTCATAGAAGACCGATTCTACATTTTGAGGGACCCTAAACGATCATTAATTGGAGGTCTTTTAATATATTGATAATTAATGACATGCTTAGTCTAATGAAGAAAATATATCAAAATTGAAATAATAAATATAATTCAAAATATCAAAATATACAAATAATACCAAGTCTAATTAGTAGAAGTTATCAAAAAATATATAAATTTACTATAAATAATAAATGCAATTCAAAAGTTTAATTCAACATTTTTAGAGGATAGTTGAATTATTTAATCACATAAAAAACAAAAATGAAATTTATAATATTATCAGTTAAAATGGATATTACCAACTTACCATGTATTTCCATACTTTTCATACATGTTGGAGGTAAATTAAATTTTCCAGAATTCTATGATCCGGTATATTATCCACATTATACCTGGACAATGTCTTACCATTGTTTTTTTTTTTTTTTTGAGTAAATGGAGAAGGCTCGGTCGTTCTTCATCCATTAGTGTTAATGAGACTTGAACCCACAACCTCTCACAACATATGATTTATCGTATATTTTATAAAATACATCTAAAAATAAATAATACATAAAGATATGAAAACATATAAATACATCTAAAATGTATAACATATATATTTTAAAGATACTTATAAAAATGTATAACACACAAAAGACATAAAAACATGGATGAGGGACAACGTGCGTTTGGAGTATGTTTGGCGGGCAAAATAGCAAAAAATTTACTTTATATATGAGAAAACAAAATATCACGTGTCTCTTTCCTGTTGATTTCGGTGACCGGAATGCACAACACTAGAGTGCACAATCTTTTCTAATTAAAATTCACTTGCTTATTTATGATAATAAACACCATTACAAGAGGAGTGGGTCTAAGGTCTTGCATCAAAGAAGGGTTTTTTTGTACCAATGGTTTCATAGCCTAGTGGTGAGGTGCTTAACACAAACTACCATAGATCTTGGGTTCGAGTCTCGTTGGTATTATCAATATAAATATGAAACTAAATATATCCACGATTCGTGAATTAAGTATTTTTCAACAAAACAAAAAAAAAAAATTCTTTGCCACCATATCATATTAAGGTTTCATTATTACCACTCACTTTGAGCTACCCGGTTCCTTCTGAACATCAGTTCCTAAATAATCTAAACTCACTACCCTATGATATCATCGATGTAACTAAGTTACTAGCGGCTCTCGAGCCCTCTCGATAGTCTGTCTTCTTGCGTCTTACCCTACACCTGTTTTGGAAGCTGGATAGGGTAGGTGGTGGATCGACTCGATTGCTTCGACTGTCATGCAAATCTGGTTTGGTGATCGGCCTCCATATTTTCTTGACCGGTAATATGCTGAATAGTAAATCCCTCGTTTTTTTCTTATAACAAATTTAAAATTACAAAAAAAATATTATTAATGAAAATTGTATACAATTTTCTAATTTCTTTTATGAAAAGTAGATAATTGATACAATTTTGTTTTATGTTTTGAAATATGATAAAAAAAATCAATTAAAATCACATGGACAAATGACTTCTCATTTTCTTTTTCTGGGGCACCCACGGTCCCACACACATTTTGCTCATTTTTTTTCTCCGGGCCACCGACTCTCATTTTTCTCATTTTTTTTTCCGGGCCACACATTCACATTTTTTTAACGAAAAACAATTACAATGCAGCAATCCTTGCAGCACGGCGCACTACTATATCCTAATTTACTGTTAAATTGGGAAAATGTTATTGTTATCAAATAAAAATTCTACTACAAAATTTCACTCACAAAATAAAAAAATATATTATGTATTTTTTTTTTTTTTTTTTTTTTTTTATGTATTGATATCACTCACTACCCAATCTGCCTCATGGAAAATAATATATAGAAAGGGTAATTTTACAAGCCCCTCAAACCCACTTTGGCCTTGCCGATATGGATTTGAGGGGAATTCCCATCCCCAAATTGCACCCCCAAAATTCGATTGATGGTTAATTGAAATTTTAATTAACAGTTAATTCAAATTTAATTATCGGTTAATACATTTGTACTATTTATCAATAAAATTAATAATTTCAATTAACAGTTAATACAATATTGGGTACACGAATTGGGGACACCAATTGGCCCCCCATATCGGCACACCCGTGGTGGGTTTCAGGGGTACCATATACGACCTCTGAATTTCGAAATTCATACCAAAGAGTCGTAAGATTTTCCAATGAAGTGTAGAAAAAGGTGGCGTTAGGCCTAACAAATGGCCCAAGAATTAATTGTGTTTGTCATGGTCAGAAATCTCAGAATTGATTTCTAGGATAAACAGCAAAATGCACCAATCTTGACCAATAATCTCAGTGCCATCTATCCTCACTCCTCGATATAAAAGGCCCTCTTCTCCAAATACACCATAAGCAAAGTGAAGAGTGAGATCGAAACAAAATAAAAAATGAAACTCTTAATCTTAACCATCATTTCCTTTTCTTCATTTCTCTTCTCCACTCAAGCCCAGCAATGCGGATCCCAGGCTGGCGGTGCCACATGTGCCAATAATCTTTGTTGTAGCCAATACGGCTATTGCGGGTCCACATCCGCATATTGCGGACTCAATTGTCAAAGCCAATGTTCCGGTGGTGGCGGAGGCGGTGGAAGCGGAGGCGGAGGCGGAAGTGGGGTAGGGTCCATTGTTAGTTCATCTCTTTTCGATCAAATGCTTAAACATAGAAATGACGCGGCTTGTCCTAGTAATGGCTTCTACACATACAATGCGTTTATTGCTGCTGCAAATTCGTTTCCTGCTTTTGGAACCACCGGAAGCAGCGACGTTCGAAAGAGGGAGATCGCCGCTTTCCTAGCCCAAACATCCCACGAAACCACCGGTAACTTCAAAAAAAAAATAAACGGGAATTAGTTTCGAGTCGATCCGTTTTGTTAAACAAATTTGATCATTTTTGTTCGATCGATAGGTGGTTGGGCAAGTGCTCCCGATGGACCATACGCTTGGGGATACTGTTTCATTCAAGAAAATGGAGCCACGTCTGACTATTGCGTTCAGAGTTCGCAATATCCTTGCGCTGCTGGCAAGAAGTACTATGGCCGAGGACCCATTCAAATCTCTTAGTAAGTTGATCATTAGATACTTTATTATGATCAAAAAAAACATACTGAAAATTTTGTAATTTTTTTTTTCGACCAGCAACTATAATTATGGACAGTGTGGTCAGGCGATAAACCAAAATCTGCTTAACAACCCGGATTTAGTTGCGACCGACGCAACCGTCTCATTCAAAACTGCGTTATGGTTCTGGATGACTGCTCAGTCTCCGAAACCATCTTCGCATGCTGTGATAACCGGTCAATGGACCCCGTCGGCATCGGATCAGGCTGCTGGTCGAGTGCCTGGATATGGAGTCATTACAGATATAATTAATGGGGGGATCGAGTGCGGTAAAGGCTCGAATGCAGCTGTGGCGGATCGAATTGGGTTCTTTAAAAGATATTGCGATATTTTGGGTGTTGGTTATGGAAATAACTTGGATTGCGCTAATATGAAACCTTTTTAAATTTGAGAGTTTATTGTACTGAATAATAAAGTCTGTGTGAAATAAAAGTAATGCATGTGTACTATGAATGGCACATGAGGCATTGTTGTGAAAAAAATCTTGAGTTTCAGAGATTTTTAAATAAATTATGGCGATAATTACAAATATTACAAAAAATAGTGATTTAGATAGGAACATTATTTTATGGATACAAAATTAATTTCTTGGATCCATAAAAAATGTTCAATGTCCGAATCATAATCCTGAGAAAAATATATTTTTTTTATCAGAATTAATTTCTTGGCAATAATTAATTCAAAATTCATATATTTTTTTTTATCAATATCTCGCACTTAATTGATTGTTTTTTTACAAAAAAAATATACAATTTTTTGATGCAGCGGGCCAATACCCTACTAAGATTGTATTGATCAAATTTAAAGTTTTAAACTACAAAGATCTTTTACAAGATTTCGAACCCATAATCACAAATTGGATGCTATGACTATCTATAGCAAATTTAAACATGTCTAGAGGACGAACAGAGACGATGCTACTTCAGGGATCCACTCCATCTTTTAGCGCGCTACAACTAAAAACCTGCTTCAAAACGCAAGATTAGCGCTAAGAAGCAACCCTAGTTGAGTACTAACGTCCCACCCCCAAGGTTGTTGTACTTGACTTGACGCTCCCCCACTTGTTGCCCGCCTCAGCCAGACGTTGTGTAGTGGTCGGCCTTACGTAGCGCTTTGACTGATTGGGTCCCCGTTGGAGACAAAAGAGAAAGGGAACCCTTGGTGTCGTGACGTTTTGGTGACATAGCCAAGGTTACTATAGATGGATTTCTGTTAAAGTTAATAATGGAAGATTAAAAAGAGATAAAGATAAAAAAAAAAAAAATGAAGTCAAGATCGTTTGATTAACTTGCTTGAAAATAATTTTATAATTACACAAATATTTATAGATTAAATTTCTGAACTAACTAACTACCACATAATTACTTGACTAATCATAGCCACTCATTTTTAACTCACTAACACATTAACTAGCCAATCGTCTCCATTTCACTATTTAATGGAGACCTCCTTTTCAATCTTCTAACATCCCCCCTCAAGCGCAACCGGTGACTTGTCGACGGTAAGCTTGAATCCAATACAGTTGCGAAAATACTCGTACCGGTTTGGTACCGGTTGGTTAGATTTCTTGAAAAATTTTGATAGAAAGAGATTTTTAGAGAAGAAAAATAAAAGAGTTTTTAGAGAAAAGAACGGTATTTTTGAAAAATTCTTGAATATAGATGTAAATTGGTTTTGCAGGAGAAGAGTAGTAGTTTTAAAATGCATTGCAAGGAGAATTAGAGATTGTTTGTTTAGGAAATGTGATTTGAAAAAAAATTCGGGTATGGATGTAAGCTTTGTAATTGTTAATGGGTTAACGGATTATAAAGAAATAGAGAATTGTGAAGAGAGTGATACCAAAAACGAGTAGAACATATTTTGTACCAGTTTTGGCATATACCTGGTGTTGGTATTGGTGAGGCGGATTCAATACCGGTTTCGGTGATATGTCGAGAGTACCAGTTTTGCATTCGGATTGGTACCGAAATTGAAGAGAGCTTGGTACCGGTTAATTGGTACCAATATCAGGTTTAGGCTGACCCTGTAGAGATTTTGGGGTATGTTTGGATTATTTCTTGATTGGAGAGTATTTGGGGGATTAGTTTTGCGGATGAATATTAAAGAATTCAACAAGAAGAAGAGAAGACAATCTGAGCAGATTTTTTCAGAATATTTGTTGGAGAATGATAATTAACATCAAAAGATACACACAAATAAATAGATAGATACAAACACCAAAATGTGTACACAGTAATTTATGAATTGATACTATATTTTGAGATAAGGGTGAGATTATTTTTCAACACTCCTTACTCTAATTTCTCACATTTTTTTTTTCCTCTCTCTAAAAACATATAAGATAGGTTGCATTTATAGATCACATGCACCCTCTCAAATACAATTTTTTGTTTATTCTAAATACTTCTATTCTATTTAATATACACATATTTATTCAAGAAACATCTCTCATTCACACACAAATACATTGAATATTATTCTGTCTCTAAATTACACATAATATTATTAATTAATATATTAAAAAAACATTAATTTTCAATAGACCCGGTTTTTGTTCAAAAGAGGATAAAGGATTATCGGTTTTAATTAGGGGTGTCAACGGTTCGGATCCGGTTTGGATAGTGGTCATACCAGATCCATATCCATATTTTTTTTCGGATCGGATCCGGATACGGAATTACCCGGATCCGGATACGGTTCGGATAATAAATGGATACGGATACGGTTCGGATATTGTCGGATACGAATAATGATACGGTTCTCTTTCAGATATTAAAACGAATACTATGTTATCATAACATGACTTACTTTTTAACTATAAATATATATAATTTGTGACATGAACGATAAATTTGATTATATTTAAACGTAATTTTACGATTGTGAGTTTAAATCACTCACAAATCATTAATTTGTATATGCTTTTTCAACTAATATCAAATATAATACATAAAAATAATATATAATATACGTATCCGGATCCGGTTCCGGATACTCGCATCCGACTCCGAGTATCCGGATCCTAAAAATACCCGGATCCGGAACACGGATCCGGTCCCCGCACCAAAATCGAATATCGAATCCGGTTCCGGATCCTAAAATTAGCAACCAGATCCATATCCGGATCCACTCGGATCCGGATATTTTTTTCGAATCCGGATATTTCTTCGTATACGGTTCGGATCGGTTCGGGCAATATCCACACCATTGACATCCCTAGTTTTAATTCCCCTTCGCCATCCTCATGTACCAGTAGTACTTTATATGGCACCATTGAGTACATAAGAGAAAGAGAAGCGGGCCTCAGAACAGTCGATAGAACAGTCGATACTGGTACAGGAGATTGCGCATGTGGTAAGACAAGCTCTGCAGATGTTAATTTACCCTGAATTGGGTCTGCAGCCAATTGATTAGTTGGGGGAACAACCATGAGATGGTCTTTGGGCACTGAATTGGAAAACTTAAATTGAGATGATACTGTACAAGGTTGATTTTGGAGTCTTTTCGATGAAGAAGTATAGAGTGATGGTCATCGTTGAAGAAATCTAGGCCTTTGCAACGTCGTTTCAACGCGGCTGACAAGTGGGTCCGACGAAATCGACAACTCCGGTGACTAAGACGGTTAACAGTTTGGGGTTCTTCAGACTCGCAAGAAGAACAACGCATAAACAGAGGCGAGTCGAAAAAGTGTATTGTAGAGAGAGAGAGAGAGAGTGAAAACCCTAGAAGAGGGGAGGTTTAGAGTTTTTTTTTTTTTTTTTTTACTGTCGAAGAGAAAAATAGAGAGGAGGGTTGATTTCGTGACACTTTGCTGGAAGGAGAAAAAATAAATGTGGAAAATTAGATCTAGGAATTTGAGGAAAACTTTTTGATTGAGAGATATTAAGAAAAAAAATGTCGAATTTAAGAGATACAGAAAAAGAGATTTTTGATTTAAGATAGAAGAAAGAATTTAAGAGGATCTATTAAGCGTTTGTTTTTTAGCAAAAAGTCGAGAGATCCAGAATTTAACCACCGAATTGCTCTCGAAATCATACATGGACACAATGACGCATCCACGTTGGTAGACCACGTTCGGTGCAAAATGAGCAAAACAATCCCGTGAAGAATCTGTACATGCTTCTTGAATAGTGATATTAACAAAAAGAAAAAAATACTAAATACAAGAAATTTCATTTAAATTTGACATGATTTAAAAATAAAATTATCATTTTATATTTAAATTTCCTGTCAATATCATTACCCTCTCTTCTTTATGCTACTTGTGAGGTGCCATTTCCTCCCCACTTCTCACTAAGCGAGATTAAATGGAACTTGTTTTGTTTATCTTAGACTAATTAAATCGTGTCCGGCTGAAATTCATAGTTTTCACAAATTTCGAAAAGTTGAAAACTTTTGGTACAACAATTTCTTTCATTGAAATTCTAAAGTTTCAGAAATTTCAACAATTTAAACACCTCTCTTTCACGGAGATTCCATAATTTCTATGGCAGTTTCAACAATTTGAAAAAGATTTGGTACTATGTAACTTGATTAAATATAACATAGACAAATAACAAAGAAGTACAATTAAGATTTGGTTGGAAAAACAGAGGGTAATTGAACAGTATTTGTATAAAATCTAAATGCGCAAAACAGAGAGGGTAACAAAGAAGTACAATTAAGTTTTGTTGAAAATGAAGCTTTGTTGGAAAAACAGAGGGTAATTGATGTATCTTGTTTAAATATGATATGTTTTGGTTTGTTGAATGCACGTGTAAGATTTTGATTTTGAATGAAAATTTGACAAAATATGGTACCAGTCAGTCAATCGTTGATTATTACAAACCTAACAAAACTTGTATAATGAAATTATGGTGAAACTAACAAAAAATTATATCCAAAACAAATTGGTACCAAACTAGCATGTATTTCATATTTTCACATTGTTGGGTTGAAAAAGAAAATTAGAAATACGATTCTTTGCAGTGAATAGATGAGAATTTGCAAAGAAAAAGATTGTATGATATCAGATGTGAATTGCAGAGAGAGAATGAGTGAGGAGGTGAATTTTGTATCTAAAGAGAGAATTGCTGCGCGCCCCTCCAACTCCTTCAATAGAAAGTCTATATCGGCCGGCAAATCGGAGACGACCAACTCATCTACTTTTTGGTTTGTTGCATAGCTCGATATATCGATGCCCATGTTATGGTCCTTTCCCCTCTGAAAATACTAGCGTTGCGTTCTTTCCAAACGGTCTATTCTGTTGACAACCATGCGTATCGAGTTGTCTAATATGGCTCATCGGTTCATGTTTAAGTATCGTGCTATTCTATTTTGAATTTCGGTTGAGTAGGGGCTTGACATAGACTCTGGTTAATTAAGTGTTGCCCTCACATAATTTTTTTAATTAAGTATAAAACCATGTTGTTATCACATCTTGAACTGATACATCAAAAAGATGTCCTGAGGTTTCCGAAAATATTAAACATGTTATATTATTTTTATAAATATTACAAAAACTTGGAACTACAAATATGAATTGAGTTTTAAATCTAATAAATCATATAGTTCATAATTCACATTAATTTTGATACTAATTCAGCATATAACTCCTTATAAATTGAGGAGACCATTGATCCATCCATGGACTCCTCAATTGGGTCAGAAACGGGTCTTGCGTCCAATCAAACCCGTTATATGCCGGCACTTCAAGAACCGGTAAATTAAATTGTTCATCGTATTTCACTTTCTCCTTCTCTATTAATCCTTCTTTATTATCTACTGGCTCCATGGTGATGTAATTTTGAATCGGGTCTTGATCCGACGAGGAAAATGAATCGGGTGGTGAATCGGAATTCGTGTGTGAAGATTTCGATTCCAATTCCATCGCGACTCGATGTTCAAGCTCTTTTAATGAAACCGCCTTTTGGTATATCTTGCACAACACTATGTCCTCCTGTATATATCATTGAATAATTCATCAATTTCATTTATACTTTGACAGTAAGTATTCTTTTATCTTAAAATTTTCAGAAAATTTAATTCTAATTTTAGGCCCCAGTTTCTTAAAGATTTAATTTATCTGTCTGTATACTGGAACTGGTCAAGGTCCTTGTGATACTGAATTTTCAAATTGGTCTGTTTCACTTTTTGCATTTTCCCACAATCTTTATCACAAGTCAAGCATGATGTCAACCATCATGATAGATACCAAAATACCAGTTGTCCTCTCCAGCAAAAAAATAATTGGAGATATCCAATTGAACCCTTAATCGAATTTTAATTTTTATAATGATATGAACTCTATTTATTCATTACCTTTGGGGGTTGTGAAGGTGAATGTGATTCATCTGGAAGTCGATACTCGTTCATGATCCATTCTGTCTTATTGCCCCGCGGTGCACGGCCCGTGTAGTATACCAACGTCTTTTTCAATCCAATAAGACGCTTCGGGTTGCTTACGGTTCGGACCGGTCGATCCGATCCAGTCGCTTTCCAAAACCCGTGCTCAGTCGTTCTGCTCGGTCTGCCGCCATTCGACTGTTTTCGATCCCTCGGCACGAAGAAGTACCACTCCCTTTCCCCTATCTTTGACAAACCTATTTTCACATGAATACTATAATTAGTACTCGAATTAAAAAAATGTATTTGTTTCTTAATTGAAACCGAGTTGATTTTGAATTTTGAAATTTGAATTTTCACAAGAAAGTACCGGGGAGTTCGTGAGGATCGTAGCGGTAGAGATGTATGGTGGGGATGATATCGAATTGTAGTTTCTTCCCTTGTGCGGCTCGCTTCAAGTAGAAATCCAGCAATTCTTCTTCGGTCGGGTGGAAACGGAATCCCGGTAATTCCGGTTCCGATCCTCTTTTCTCCATGTCTCTATATCAAGCTAACTTATTTTATATGTGTATTTTCTCACTAAAATATCTTTGTTGGTTATGTTTTTTGTTGTAGTGTGGAGGGACGAATGAGTTTGATGCATTTATAAGGAGGGAATCGAATGTTGGTGGAGCCTACAGAGATTAGATTATTCAAAGCTGCTATCTATTATTGTTTATTGAATTTTCTTTACCATTGAGCTTTTTGTGGTCTCTTTTTAGGGGAAAAATATATTTAATTAAATAATGCATTAACAAGTTTACTGGCTAATTATTGACTTCATTTTTCGGCTCCTATGAATTAAATATTGGTGGATATAATAATGAGTAAAAAGTAAGAAAGATATATCTGACTCCTCTAAATTTTCCTAAACAAATTGATGTGTTAATAATTAGTAACGAACCAAACAAATAAAATATTGATATGAATGAAATAAGAAAAATATACATGTTAAATTAGATTTATATACTCATTTATTGTATACACATTTGTTAACACGCATGAAAATATACATGTTAAATTAGATTTATCAACACAAATGAATTAATTAATACACTATTTACTAGATTTTTTTTATCCACCTTGATAACACGCATGCAAAGCACTTGTTACGACATTTCTCATTGGTGTTTCATTTTTTATTTTAATGGATCGTTTGGTTCGGTTAAATAAATGGTATACTCGGACAAGTGTTTTAATTTGTTTTGTTTTCATATTTAATTTGCAAATTAGATAATAAAATAATGTAAATCCAAGTTACTCAAAAATATATTTGATGAGATAACTATGCACAACACTATGGAAAGAATATGATTATTTAGAATAATTTTATCATAATTTTTTGAAATAAAATAATTTCTTTTTTTTATTTTCATGTACATTATTTTAATTTGAAAAAATTAAATAGTAAAAGTATTCCAATTTATTCTTTACATTAGTTAAATTATAATATTTAAAACGATTTATAAATATAGAATCTTCAAGGAATGATAATATTTAATTTATTCAAATAATATAAAGATATATGCATTGAGTAAACATAATAACAGTGCATATTTTGCAATAACATGAAATTTCATGGAAAATATTTTTTTGAAATCATCATCTTATTTCTATTTCTAATTCTAATTCTAATTCTAATTCTAATATATATTTAAAACTCGAAACAAACATCCCTAAATATTTACAATTCCAATGATCTACTATCTCAAGATGTAATTAGTGTTTAAATAAAGATTGCGTAACAAATAGATGGACATCCTAATAATAAAAAATCAATAAGTTGTATCTAATTATATAAAAAGAAAAAATATATATATATATCATTTAATATCTCCTCAATATATTGATGTGTTGACAATAAATAATAAATATTAAATTATAGTAATGATAAATTATAATGAGTGATAAATTTTGTTAATTATGCGGTATATCACGTTATTTTGGTGGTAAACCACACTAATTAGATAATAACTTTATTTTATTTGAATATTTTTTATTATTTCATTTTACACACGATAAATAATATTTATTTAAACAATTTTTTCAATTATTGATCACGATCTCTTTAAAAAAACAAAATGTTTTTATTTAAAATTTTGAGATTTTATTTCCGGGCATCTGTAAGTTTGTTCGTACTTGGTGGTATTCTTTTTTGCCAACAAGTTATTGTATTATTGAAAATATGAATTCTTTAAATGATTTCTGAAACGATAAAAAAAAATTCTCTCTCGTTCTATATATGATAGCTAAAATAAAGTTTCATTGTTTATCAATAACACCTTATGTTGATAGATCTCAGATTTTTCTCAAATAAATGTACTTGCCATATATCATACCCAACTAATCTAGAGAATTGAAAATTGTAAAAACAATGTATATCATTATTCTATAAAAATTACAAAAATAAATCAGTAGTTTTTTCTATTGATTTAAATCAAGATTCTCCACTAATAATATACAATAATGATAGCCACCTAGATTTTGCACCTAGATTTTGTCTAGAAGCATGCATGACAAATCACAGTGTAACCACGTCAAACTTTTAAATATAAATAAAATTCTAAATGATGGAAAATCAACTGGTTATTGAAAATCTTGAACATAAATTTCTATCTAAATCGTCTGATAATAATAATTTATTTAATTGCACTTTTAAAAATTAGGGTTCATCCAAATTAACACTGTACAACGGTCACTACCCTTGAGACTAGTCAGAGTGGACCCTTGTTCCACCTATGTCAATTCAAGCCACAAACTAATGATATACATTGCCCTTATTTTCTTCTCATACGTCCATAACCGTGTTGAAATATTCAAAATTACACTAGAAACTTTGACACGATTATTTTGTACTTAGTGCCCTTTAGTTCGGTGCAAGTCCTCGGTCGATCAATATCACAAGCAAGAAATGAAGAAATGTCACCTTAGATACCTACAATATCTAGTACTGTTAGTCCTGGCCCTTGCATGACAATTTCAAAGTATGACTAACAGATCAAAACTAACGCATCAAATTATGATTAAATGATAATTATGCAAAAAAACAAAACTTATCTAAAGAAAAAATATATGGAATACAATTTCTTCTGTTGAAATTTTGTGTGATAAATTGAATTTGAATTATTCAAACTAATTTGATAATCTAATTAATTTGGTTTAAATTATTTAAATATAATCTATCTTATAAGTTAGACAAAAGTATAGTATATAAATGAGCTCGGCGCATTGGTCTGAAGTCTTATTATTGTCTTATTTCATTCACGGTGCATGTGGACCGGGTTTATCCAAGTTACGATAAAATCCGGTCCTTGATTTTTAATCCAACGGCTGAGAGCAAATTTGATGACGAATCTGGTAAGAGGTATTTTGTAAGCATTAATCTAATTAAATAATATCATATAATTATGTTATGTAAGGCTCGAAAGATATTTGCCACATTTAGAGATGAAAAGACGATGAAGATATATTGTTAATGGTCCGTGCCGGTCCCGGAGAAAGGCCAGCAAATCCACGACCACATGAGTTGGGACACCATTTTAGAATTTACTATTTACACTATGTGACGTAGCACAATTGATAAATAGTTTAATTGTGATTCATAAATCATGAGTTCAATAACCTAATATAATATATATTTTTCTGGTTATTTTTAATTTTAACAATATTGTATAATTTATTTCTATTTTTAATCTTAATTAAAAAAAAATTATAATATAATTATAAAAATATTTTATAAACCATGAAATATTAAATATTTTCATATAAAAGTTTAAATGCGTTTTCCAATCATTACTAGATATTTTTTATCTATCAATAATAAAAAAATATTGTCCACAACACGTTTGATTGATGAATAAAAAACAATTTCGACAAAATAATAATTTTGAATTTTTTTTCTGAAATAATAGAATGTTAAATTATTTTATTGATACATTTTATTTTTATTTTTATGCGGAATATATTTTTGGTAATAAATATGAGTATCCGGTACAAATTGGGGCTAGGGCGCTTAAAATATTGGGCCTACCTTGTTAATGGTTAACTACTGAAATCTTTAGAAAAATAAAACAATTTCATGCACAAATCCGAAAATCAACAAATATAATAATATAGACATCAAATTGAGAATCATCTAATTGGAGAAGTTATATAGTTATCTAACGCAACATGATAATCTTTTATTTTAATTATTGTTTTTTTTATTTGAGATCGTTAGTTTGTATTATTCGTAAGGTGTTTAGTTATGTAATTTTATTAAAAAAAAATTTGATGTGCAATGAACATTTCTTTTATTTAGTTTGATATTTTGATTGGTTGTTCGACGACTATAAATTAAAAATATATATATTATCGCAATACAAATATCTATACATCGGGCAAAGCAATAAGTAGGAGGAGAGCAGTCGGGGAGGTGTTCATCCTCGAGAAACAACCCACGAGGCGCAAGATATCCCTAAACGTATCGAAATTTTATGTTTTGGATCATATATATTTATTTGAGTATATTTTCATTTCAATCCAAAATTATACCCACCCCATTTCGAAATTGTTATTTATATATTTTTTTTCGGATTATTTATAACAAAGTGGATAATTATGTTTTTATACCGAAATTAAAATATATGTTATATTTTTTTTTAGCTTTTTGCAAAATAGTTTGAATTTTAAAGAAACATGCTAGTATATTTTCTGTTTTACATGATGAGATTGAAAGTATAGTATAAATAATATGCCAAAGTATAGTTTAAATAATATGCGACAAAGTTTTCCATTTTTGGAATTCCTCTTTGTTGATCTTCTTATAATGCAGCGAGTATGTTGGGAAATATCCCCGGCCCCGGGCCCGCGCAGCGGATATGTAGGCCCGGTCCGGTTCTCCGATTCCCGAGATCACGCCACGACTTCGAGGGTACGATGCAAATATAAGGTTAGATCTTTACCGGTGCAAAATTGATTGCACACGAAGGGTTGATCGCTGCCTTCTTTCTCCTGTCACGTTGGTGACAATACGCGCGTCCCACATCACGCGTCTTTCACCGCTCGTTGACTTCGCCGATTCGCTTGATTTCGTCTCCGACTCAATCTACTCGTCCGAATCGATCACAATCGTGAGAGCCTCAGTTGTTGCTCCTCTACGTGTATCCACCTTGAATCGCAAGACGTCGGTCACGGATGCACCTGCCTAGACGATGCACCGGTGAACTTGCTTAATCGAATTGATTCTCTAAACCGTAAAACATCTTTTCACGGTTTCTCTCTTTTACACCTTTTCACTCTCTAGAAATTTGTCTCACAATTTTCTGGATAATTCTGAATGAATTGCTTAGTTCAGATGAGAGAGAAAATCCTATTTATATATTATAGGATCAGGATTAGCCAAAAGGCATGTATATCCAATATACACCCTCTCACACAGAAAACTGCATGAACCTGGTCAGTATTCTGTCCAGACGAAATTGATAAATTTCTCTGACATAAAATCAACCAACACGAAAGTTGTAGATAATCTTATTATCTACACGACCCAATTTGACCCAGCCCAATTGGAGTTCGTATGCAAAAGTTATGACTGTTTTACTAACTATATGTCATACTGTTGCACCCTTTCGGTATTTCACAGAAACGACACTTATACTTCGTTCATATGAAATATATTTCTACATGAAGGTAATAGATAATCTAATTATCTATCTTACCCAATTTGAACCATTCAAATCGGATTTTCCTACTGAAAGATATGGCTACGAATGTACGACTACATTCGTTTATCCTTGTGTACACTTTTACGGTTGATCCTGAAACTGTATTTCCTTCAGTCTCCCACTCAATTTCAGATCTACCTAAAAGGTACTCATGCATATCCAATACGCACGATTTTAGAGAATATAGCTCGCGTATCAAATACCAAGCTATGCACATCCTATGTGCCAATTTTATGATCAAGCCCGACTTAGTACGACTCGTTGTGTGACCATGTAGGTTCGACTTAACGATGGCAATAGATTGTTTCCAATGCCTACAAGCTCATGAGCGGGATCTAGTCACTCCATCATAGCTATCCATGTTAAACGAATAATGATTGTGATCATTGTGCCTATCTCGAATAGCGGTTACTAGTTCTCTTGTTTGCGATATCCGTTAATCAAAAGGCATGGTAATAGTCATCCTTATAATTTGATTAACTACACTTATTCCCCGATTCCGAGTTGAGTTAACAAATTTCAATCGATATTAACCACTAATATCATTGACTGCGGCCGCAGGTTTCGTTAATCGACTCATCGAGCGGCGCCTAAGAGATATCTCTTCCTTTCGGAATAAACAATTCCTATCTTGGAGACTCACATTGAATTCCGTGTTTCGGACAATACCCAATGATGACCCTTTTAACTCCCTGTTACGGTGAGCGTAAGATCATATCAAAGCATTGTGTTACGCACGAAACGCAATCAATGATCCCCTCAAGTTTGAAGAATCTAAAACCCCATCCGTCGCAAGTCCATCTATAATGACTAAATCATGTCATGGTCTCGCGGCTTCGGTCATATCCAATACATGTAACCTAACATATATCTACGTTCCCGATTCGACAAACTCATTTGTCCCATGATTAGCAAAACATAATCATCTCCTCGGCAAACGTACTAGTGTACGCGTTCAGTCTATTATCTAATAATAGAAATGCTTCTCTCTTAAGCAAGCTGATCCGCGACTAGGGATGTTCAGAAATGACACTTTAAGTGTGACGGTTTCGCTGCACATGGTCCTCAACCATGTCGACGTCCACACAAGTTCAAATCAAGGTTCGTGTAACAATCATATTACACAACCCAGCACACAGTTTTCATATAAGATAGATGCAAAATGAAAAATTTTAAAATTCTGAAATTGCATTACTATAAGATAAGTTTGGGGTGATACAACGTTTACTAATAATCTATTAGACTAATCTCGTCCTACGAAACTATCGTTTTAGATAACTAACTACTCTCTTCCTCCTCTAGGTATCTCAAACCTATAGCTTTCGCATGATAATCGTGCTTAGCTTGCGAGAGTGGCTTAGTAAACGGGTCCGCAACATTCCTGTCAGTATCAATCTTCTCAATAATCACATCCTTCCTTTGCAAAATCTCACGGATCAAGTGAAATTTTCTGAGTATGTGCTTGGAGCGTTGATGTGCCCTCGGTTCCTTGGACTGTGCTATTGCGCCCGTATTGTCGCAATACACAACTACAGGTTCCGAGATGCTCGGGACTACACCAAGCTCCGACACAAACTTCTTGATCCAAACCGCCTCCTTTGCCGCTTCGGAAGCCGCAATATACTCCGATTCAGTTGTAGAGTCTGCTATCGTGGGTTGTTTGGAACTTTTCCAAACTACCGCTCCACCATTTAGACAAAATACGTATCCGCTTTGTGATCGAAAGTCATCGATACATGTTTGGAAACTGGCGTCGGTATATCCATTGATGACCAACCCGGATGTCTTTCCACCATAAATTAGAAATTGATCCTTAGTTCTTCGTAAGTACTTAAGGATGTTCTTAACCGCGATCCAATGCATATCCCCTGGATTAGATTGGTAACGCGAAACGACGCTCAATGCGTACGACACATCGGGGCGCGTACAAATCATGGCATACATAATTGATCCAACCGCCGAAGCGTATGGAACAATACTCATCGCATTCTTATCTTCGCTCGATGTCGGACATTGAGATTTAGAATACGATATGCCACTCGACATTGGAAGAAGTCCTTTCTTCGAAATTTGCATTGAAAACCGTTTCAACACTTTGTCGATGTACGTGCTTTGACTCAAGCCGAGTAATTTCTTGGATCTATCTCTATAAATCCTCACGCCTAATATATAAGCGGCCTCGCCCGTTAAGGAATGCGGTTTTGACATCCATTTGCCAAATCTCGTAATCATAATACGCAGAGATAGCAAGTAAGATCCGTATGGATTTAAGCATTGCCACGGGAGAAAACGTTTCTTCATGGTCTACACCATGAATTTGTTTGAAACCTTTCGCCACAAGCCGTGCTTTATAAGTGTTCACATTCCCATCCATGTCGGTTTTCTTCTTGAAGACCCACTTACATCCCACTGGTTTAACCCCGGGAGGTGGATCAATCAAGTTCCAAACTTGATTATCGTACATGGATTGAATCTCGAATTTCATGGCAGATTGCCACTTATCGGAATCCTCGCTTTTCATAGCCTCGCGATAAGATGTCGGTTCATCATCTATGAATTCGACTTCATCATCATTTGCCACGATAAAACCATATCGTATAGGCTATTGACGAATCCTACCCGATCTACGAACTGCGCCTTGTGCACTTGACTCCGGATCCTCAACATTTGAGGAAATCGGATCAACGTTCATCGGTTCAACATTCGTTTGCGGGTCTCGAATTTCTTCGAGATCTATTTCAGTCTCATTCACTCGCTTAGAGATAAAGTCCTCCTCAAGGAAGACTGCTCTTCGAGCTACGAAAACTTTATTTTCGACGGGATTATAGAAATAATACCCCATTGTTTCCTTGGGATACCCTACAAATAAACATTTTTCAGACTTGGGATCGAGCTTGTCCGATAATAATTTTCGAACATAAGCCTCACATCCCCAAATCTTAACATAAGACAACTTCGGAACTGTTCCGGTCCATATCTCATATGGCGTCTTAGGTACCGATTTAGAAGGTATGCGGTTTAATAAGTAAGCCGCTGTCTCTAGGGCATATCCCCAAAACGATTTTGGAAGGAAAGTTTGACTCATCATGGATCGAATCATGTCCAACAAGGTTCGATTTCTCCTCTCGGACACGCCATTCCATTGTGGCGTTCCTGCCGGAGTCCATTGTGGAACTATTCCACAATCTTTTAGATGATCTTCAAACTCATAGCTCAAATATTCACCACCTCGATCCGATCGAATGGCTTTAATTTTCTTGCCAAGCTGATTTTCAACTTCGTTTTGAAACTCTTTGAACTTTTCAAAGGTCTCCGCTTTAGTACGCATCAAATAGATATATCCATATCTACTATGATCATCCGTAAACGTAACAAAGTATCGATAGCCTCCTCTTGCCTCGATGCTCATCGGTCCACACACATCGGAATGTATGAGTTCCAATAGATCGTTGGACCGTTCTCCAACCTTGGAGAACGGCGCCTTAGTCATCTTGCCAAGCAAACAAAATTCGCAATTCCCAAATGAATCCAATTCAAATGAGTCTAGTAGTCCATCTTTATGGAGTCTAGCAATGCGTTTCTCATTCACATGACCGAGACGACAATGCCAAAAGAAAGTCCGATTATCAACTTTAGATTTAATCCTTTTTGTATTAACGTTATATATGGACTTATTATTTCCGTGATCGAAATCCAACACATAAACACCATTTTCTAACAGAACATTTCCATAGATAATAGAATCCTTACATATCGAAAACTCATTATTCCTAATAACGAATTCATAGCCATCATTGGCCAGTTTCGACACACTTATTATGTTCTTACATAACGTTGGTACATAATAACAATTATTTAGTACTAAAATAAGTCCACTAGGCAAAGTCAAATTAACTACTCCTACGGCAAATGCAGCAACTCTTGCTCCATTCCCGACGCGTAGATCGACTTCACCCTTTTCCAACCTTCGACTATTTTGAAGAACCTGCATATTTCGACAAATATGAGTCCCACAACCGGTATCCAATACCCAATTAGTCATAGTTGAAATATTAACTTCAATAACGTTAATACCTCAGAGGCCGGTTGCTGAAACCGCCTTGCCCTTCTTCACCTCCTCGAGGTAAGACTTGCAATCGCGCTTCCAATGTCCAGCCTTGTGACAATGAAAGCACGTCTCATCCTTGGATTTCTCCTTTCCCCTTTTATTCGGCTTCGAACGTTTCTTAGCCGAACCGCCCTTGGACTTTGATCTCTTACGATCCTTATTCTGAATTGTGAGAATATTTCCGGCAACTCTTGCCCTGTTCTCTCCGGACGACTTTAACGTCTCCGATTCAAAATTCTTGAGCATTCCGTGAAGCTCCGGGATCGTCTTATCCATCGAATGCATGTGATAGTTAGTCACGAACGGAGAAAACATTGGAGGAAGTGCACACAAGATCAAATCTTGTTGCATAATCTTCGACAATTTCTCTCCTAGCTTCTCAAGACGGTCTATGAGAGCTTGCACCTTCAAAACGTGAGTACTCACTGAAGACCCCGAAGGCATCTTGCAGTTTACTAACTCCTTGAGCGTACTGAACCGTTCAATACGCTCCTGCTCTTGGAACATTTCCTTGAGCACAACGTCTATGATGTGCGCATCCGAGTCCTCAAACTGCTTTTGAAGACTAGCGTCCATACATGCCAACATGAGGCACGTAACATCATTTGAGTCCTTTTTAAGTTTCTCAAACGCGGCCTTTTCTTCGGCCGTAGCATCGGGGCCCGATTCTACTAGTTCCGTATCCAATACGTGACTCTTGCCCTCTTGCCTGAGAACTATTCTCAGGTTTCGGTGCCAGTCAAAGTAGTTCCGACCCACTAGCTTATCCTTTTCTAACGTCGATCTAATCGACATGGTGTTGGTGGTACTAGAAGACATATTCTACAAATGAAGTGAAAGATTGATTACTAACGTTGCGTACTTATCTTATAGGGCTTATATGATGATTATATGATAGTGTTATTTTATCGAATCGATAACCCTCATACCGATACGGGACTCCAAGTCCATAACACTCAAGACCCATATTTCCGTTCCTCCCACAAGTGACTTTAGCCTATCGGGTGGGATCCCGTTATTTAGGTAGGATTATATCCAATCGCATCCAATGCGACTCTTGAACCTTTATAGGATTTCGGTGATAGATTGTATCCAATACAATCCCAGTTCCGTGTGTGCATCATATCTATGCCCCGAACTCCAATCTGATTGGTCTGGACGGTTAAGTCACAACCATCTCCATCGTATCGTTCAAATAGGCTACTAGTGAGTCGACTTTAGCTTGTGCCTCACAAGTCCCGATTTAACGCTTGCCACCCTTTCGATTGTTTCAATATCACGTGCCCGACTTTAGCCTGAACCCACGTGAAACGTAACACCGAACTCGATAGTTGTGGATATGGAAGGCATTTTCATGACTTAAATATTATGAGGGATTATGCCATTGCATGTTTCTAAATTCGTGACATAATCCAATTATATCACTATCACAAGATTTTCATAAATGCATATGTTTTTATTTGGGAGTCTAATTATTCTAAATAATTATCTAACTATATGCTAGTATGATTGATGCCGATCAAATCGATATAAAGAACTCAAAATTCCAAGTTGTGTAGCCAAAGTTATCACGAAAACAAAACCAGCAACCAGAAACCAGTCCGTTGCAACGGACATCCAGTTTACTTGGCACTCCGTTACAACGGAATACCAGTCCGTTACAACGCTATTTATTCCGGAGTTTGGCCAAAATTGCCAGAAACATGTCCGTTGCAACGCAACCTTGGTCCGTTACAACGCTATTTTCTGCAAACCTTTGTCCAAATTTCCAGAAACCTGTCCGTTACAACGCAACATACAGTCCGTTGCAACGAAAAAACTGCGTAGACATCCGTTACAACGGACCCAGTCCGTTACAACGGACTCCAATAGACACCATTGGCATCCCCGCAACCTCGTATCAGATACAAGGTCCGTTACAACGGACTCCAAGTCCGTTACAACGGAATATGCAGTTTTTCACAGTCCTCCTCACACCCCCGCATCCTATACAGGGTCCGTTACAACGGACTCCAAGTCCGTTATAACGGAATATGTGTTTTTCGCAGAAATTTCCAATTTCCTGAAGGAATAATGCCCTAGGCTGAATGAAATAATGCCCTGGGCTGAACTAAATAATACCCTAGGCTAAACTGTTTAGCTTGTATGTAAACAAAGGATAGTTATTATTTATGTGTTGTTAATCTAATATTTTAATATTGAATTAAAGTTTCATTTAATACGTGTACTGGTTATTTAACATATTTAGGAATATGTGAATAAGCCTTGAATTGTATCACTAGTTTATACATCATCATAATACGTGATTATGATAGTAAAACTGTATCAATGAACGTAATACGATTCTAAATGTCCCTGGTCATATATATGATGTATATAGAGATATACATGTCTAAGGAAATAGAATATATATGTACACCAGTATATTCGCATATGAGATGATTATGTTTTACTGATCATGGACATGGAATACATAGAGATGTAGTGATGTCAAATATGGAATATAGATATGTATTAGAGACTACATATTGGACTGACCAACTTATGAGAATATACATGGTTATTGTCATTATATATATTCTCATAAACAAATAGAATTTTAGTTCTTTGACCTGAGGTTATCATTAGATTTCTCACCTGTGAATTGTGATACTTAGATATGTTTCTTTGTTATCTTTAACCGGGTAATCAAGATCATCATTGGGTATTACATGAAGCATGTTGGAGGATGTGAATAACCAAGATGGAAGTTGTTCCTTTCATGATTGAAAGAGATATCTCTCAGGGCCCCCTGATGAATTAGGATTGAAGGAAATGCGTGGCCACGCTCAATAAGATTAACATGTGTTGTTAATACTAATTGAACATTCAATCTAATTCTATATCGGGAAAGAGTTAAGTTGATTTAGAAAGGATGACATTTGACCATGTCTTTGATCAACAGATATCGTATGAACAAGAGAGCTAGTAATTTGTCTATTTGATAAATAGGTTATGATCACAAATCATTTATTTAATTTGGGTAGTCATAATGCCTTGCTAGAGGCCAACTATGATTTGCATATTTAAATAGAGATTTAATATGCTGCCAACTTTAAATAAACCTATAGGGTCACACACAAAGACAAGTTAGGACTGGACACAGAAAATCAGGAAAGTAGATATTATTCAGTTTGAATCAGGATGTTATTCTGATTTTGAATCAGGATATTATTCTGTTCGAAAGTGGATATTATTCTGTTCGAACGAGGATATTATTCTGTTCGAATAGAAGGTGTAAAGCATTAAATGAATGCTACATGCATGTATGGGTGCATGACATTAATGCTCTGGATATCATTCATTGGATGAAAGATATTAGGTGGGAAAGAATAGTTTTTTCCCCACTCGATGAAAAACACACACTAAGACTTCTTGAAAGAAGAAGAAAAAGATTCACTCATTTTTCTTAGAACAGATTTTTGACTAAAAGAAAAGAGTTTTCTTGGAGAGTCAAAAAGAAGAGAAAAAGGGTTTTCTCAGTGAAAAGAAAAGAGTGAAGCTTGGCTGAATTTCTTTTTGAAAGAAAAGAGAAGCAAGCAGATTTTCTGAAGGGAGGAAGGATCCGACTAGCATCGGAGGCCTTCACATCCAGCCTAGACGAGTCGCGTGTGGATACCGATAGAGGATAGTGCCGGTTCGAGCACACCAACGTGATCTCAGGAAGCTTCCTTCAACCAGATTTGAACTAAATCTGAGGTGAAAATTTTGAAACTCTTCCTTCGTATCTAATTAGCGATACACAGATCCATGGCTTAAGGGGTTCGGGTAAATTCCGCTGCGCAATCTGATTGCAACAAAGTTGCCCGGATTCCCCAACAGTGGTATCAGAGCCACGTGTATCGTTTATTAGATCGATTTAGTATATTAGATGTACTAGTTTAGAGTTTCTGAGAATTATAAAACTACATATGTATTTTGATTGATATTATGCATAAGAAGGTGCACTGTCTCGAGCAGGGTATTATTGCATGAGATGCAAGATGTTATTCTGTTTGAACGAGGATGTTATTCTGTTCAAACAGAAATGTACACTGTCTCACGCTGAGATTTACTGCATTAGATGCAGGATATTGTTGCATGAGATGCAGGATATTATTCTGGTCTCACGTGGAGATTATTGCATATGTATTAGTCGAAATGTATGTATGTATTTTATAATTCAACGATATATGATATAGCATGGGCCAAAAACTTTGTGTTGTGATTGAATGATGTGATTGTATGTATGTTGTGCATGTTGTAAATTTGATTTATGGCTAAAGGCAACCAGTAAGTTGTCCAAATTGTAATTTTATTTTATTAAGGCAACCGGTGAGTTGTCCAAGTTGTAAAATAAATAAGGTTGTAAATTAAAGAAGATGAAGGAGTTCATCGCCTCAACCGATTACATGGTGAAGGAGTTCATCAGGACAACCAATCACAAGATGAAGGAGTTCATCACCACAACCTATCACATGATGAAGAAGCTAATCGCCATAACCGATCACATGATGAAGGAGTTCATCACCACGTCCATTGTTGTAATGAAGGAGTTCATTATAAGTAATTAATTAGGGATCTTTATAGTGGCTTATAAAGATCATGGCCATGCTATGTCATTAAATTAATTATTCTGTGATGTGTGATGTGATATGCTTTTGCATGTGATAAATAAATTAGAAATCCCTCTACTAATTATTAAGTTGAGAAAATGCCTCCCATATTCTGAAATTCTCAGGGCCTTTATATCACTCACATGGGTCATGCCAAAGCTGGGTGTGTGAGCTTATATAGTTGGCGGGAGAATATGCATTGATTAATTACCAACATAGGTCATGCCAAAGCTGGGTGTGTTGATAGATTAATTGGATGATAATCAGTTATGGTTAGTACTTAACTAAGTAGCAAGTCGGACTTGAACTTAGGGCATAAGATGAGATATGTACACACATGGTTTTTTGAGTTAGACTCATAAACCCCTGATCTCATAAATGATCTCAAGAGTTGCATGGAGATGCAATTGGATTTGATCCTACCTAAATAACAGAATTCTGAGACGAGCCAAAGCCGATTAGGATTTTGCGAAATATGGATCTTGAGCCACTATGGTACATGTAGTTGGAATGTATCCGAACCAACACAGTGAGGGTTGTTGATTTGATAAAAATAGTGGGAGTATTTTAAATGAACTAAAACATAAATGTTATCATCTATAAAAGTATTAATTTTGCACATTTTATTCCATGTAGAAAAATGTCCTCAAACAGTTTAAATTTGCGATCTCTCCTTGAGAAGGAGAAGTTGAATGGTAAAAACTTTCTGGATTGGGAGCGAAATCTAAGAATTGTTCTTAGGGCCGAACATAAGGGTTATGTTCTTGATGAGCCTCTCCCAACTGAAGAACCACCAGCAGATGCTGACCAAGTGGACCAAGAATACTATGAAAAGTTCATAGATGATGATGTTGAAATAACCTGTCTCATGTTGGCAACTATGTCATCGGATCTTCAAAAGCAGTTTGTAGATTCGCATGCATATGTTATGCACAAACAGCTCAAGGAAATGTTCCAAGAGCAAGCCAGACTTGAGAGGTTTAACACTCACAAGGCGTTGTTCAACTGTAAAATGGTCTCGGGTACATCTGTGAGTGCACATGTTTTAAAGATGAAAGGTTATGTTGATAACCTTGAGAAACTAGGTGCGAAAGTCAGCCATGAGATGGAAACTGACTTGATTCTTGAGTCTTTGACTCCGAATTTCGCACAGTTTGTTTCTAACTACAACATGCACTCTATGGATAAAACAATACCGGAATTACATGGTATGCTCAAGAATTTTGAGGCTACCAATAGGTCCGGAGACTTCAAGGCATCAAATGTCAACGAAGTTCTGATGGTTCAAAAGGGAAAGTTCAAGAAGAAGTTCAAAGGCAAGAACAAAGGTAAGGGCAAGATGTTGCCCAAACCAAAGATCAAGAAATCTGAACCGACCACTTGTTTCCATTGCCATAAAGATGGCCATTGGAAAAGGAACTGCCCTCTTTACTTAGAAGAAGTGAAGAAGAAGAAATCAGTTTCGGCAAGTGCCTCAGGTATTGATGTTAACTTATCTACTTTGTCAAATTGGGTATTAGATACCGGATGTGGCACTCACATTTGTAAAAATGTGCAGGGACTACAAAGTAGAAGGAAATTAGCTAAAGGTGAAATGGACCTACGTGTGGGAAATGGAGCAAGAGTTGCTGCTTTAGCCGTAGGAAATTACCATTTAACTTTACCTAATGGATTTGTATTAGAACTAAACAATTGTTGTTTTGTACCTGGTATGAACAGGAATATTATTTCTATTTCAAGTTTAGCTTTGGATGGTTACAAATTTATTATAGAAGATAATAATTGTACTATCCGTAAAGGAGAAATTTTCTATGGAAATGTTTCATTAGAAAATGGTCTCTATGTGCTAGATCTGAATAATCACAAATCCATATTTAATATCAATACCGAAAGGATAATGTCTCATGTTGATAATCAGACCTACTTTTGGCATTGTCGTTTAGGCCATATAAATGAGAAACGCATTTCTAAACTCCATACTGATGGACTTTTAGACTCATTTGATATGAGATCATATGAGACATGTGAGTCTTGTTTATTAGGCAAAATGACTAAGAAACCTTTCTCAAATGTTGGTGAAAGATCCAATGAGTTGTTGGAGCTCGTACATACTGATGTATGTGGCCCAATGAGCATGGAAGCCAGAGGAGGTTATAAATACTTCATTACATTCACTGATGACTATAGTAGATATGGTTTTGTCTACTTGATGAGACAAAAGTCAGAATCGTTTGAAAGGTTCAAAGATTTTAAGAATGAAGTAGAGAATCAACTAGGCAAGAAAATAAAGTCCATTCGATCTGATCGAGGTGGTGAATATTTGAGCCAAGATTTTGATGACTATCTAAGAGATTGTGGAATTGTTTCACAATTAACTCCACCCGGTACACCTCAATGGAATGGTGCTTCCGAGAGGAGAAATCGTACCTTGTTGGACATGGTTCGATCAATGATGAGTCAAACTGATCTCCCGAAATCGTTTTGGGGTTATGCCATTGAAACAGCCGCATTCATACTGAATAGAATTCCATCTAAATCCGTAGAAAAGACTCCATATGAGATATGGACAGGAAGAACTCCGAGTTTGTCTTTTCTGAAGATTTGGGGTTGCGAGGCATATGTTAAACGCATGATGTCAGATAAGCTTGGACCCAAATCGGATAAATGTTTGTTCGTGGGATATCCTAAGGAAACTAAAGGGTATTACTTTTACATCCCCTCAGAAAATAAGATTTTCATAGCTAGAAATGGAGTCTTCTTAGAGAAGGAGTTCATTTCCAAGAGAGCTAGTGGGAGTAAGGTTGATCTTGAAGAAGTTCAAGATTCCCAAACTGAAAATGAACATGAGATGGAAAATATTTCGGGTTCACCAAATGTTGGAGAATCAGAAAATGTTACACAAGAACCACCTCGTAGATCTAGTAGGAATCGTCAAGAGCCCGAGAGATATGGATTTCTCGTGACTAATGATGATGATGTGTTGGCCATGGATGATGAACCAACATCCTACGTAGAGGCTATGATGAGTGAAGATTCACAGAAATGGCAAGAAGCCATGAATGTCGAGATACAATCCATGTATGACAATCAAGTTTGGAACTTGATTGATCCACCTGAAGGATTAAAAACCATTGGGTGTAAGTGGGTTTTCAAGAAGAAAACTGACATGGATGGTAAGGTGCATACTTACAAAGCACGGCTTGTGGCGAAAGGTTTCAAGCAAACTCATGGTATAGACTATGATGAAACGTTTTCGCCCGTGGCCATGCTTAAGTCTATAAGAATTCTACTTGCCATAGCCGCATATTATGACTATGAAATATGGCAAATGGATGTCAAAACTGCTTTCCTTAACGGGAACTTGAACGAGGATGTATACATGATACAACCCGAGGGTTTTGTCGATCCAAAGAATTCTAAGAAAGTATGCAAGCTTCAAAAGTCTATTTATGGTTTGAAGCAAGCATCTCGAAGTTGGAATCTTCGTTTTGATGAAGTAATCAAGGATTATGGTTTCATCAAGAATGTGGAGGAAGCTTGTGTATACAAGAAATTCAGTGGGAGTGCACATGTATTCTTAGTTCTTTATGTGGATGACATATTGCTCATTGGCAATGATATACCTATGCTCTTAAGTGTTAAGAAATATTTGGGGAATCAATTTTCAATGAAAGACCTAGGAGAAGCAGCTTATATATTAGGCGTAAAGATCTATAGAGATAGATCAAGGAAGCTTCTAGGTCTGAGTCAAAGTACATACATTGACAAGGTATTGAAGAGGTTCAATATGCAAGATTCCAAGAGAGGATCCTTGCCAATGTCGCATGGTATCTCGTTAGATAAATCTCAATGTCCGACATCGAGAGATGAACGAGAACGCATGAATAGAGTACCATATGCTTCTGCAATTGGATCTATTATGTATGCGATGATATGTACTAGACCAGATGTGTCATATGCATTAAGTGTAACAAGCAGATACCAATCAGATCCAGGTGAGAGTCACTGGATAGCAGTAAAGAATATTCTTAAGTACTTGAGAAGAACTAAAGATGTATTCTTAATCTATGGAGGTTTGGAAAGTGAGCTGGTGATAAAGGGTTATACCGATGCTAGCTTTCAAACCTGCATAGATGATTTTAGATCGCAAAGTGGTTATGTATTCTGTTTGAACGGAGGAGCAGTTGTTTGGAAAAGTTCCAAACAGCAAACTGTCGCAGATTCTACAACGGAAGCGGAGTATATAGCAGCTTCAGAAGCAGCTAAGGAAGCTGTTTGGATCAAGAAATTTGTGGCAGAACTAGGTGTAGTTCCAAGTGTGTTGGACCCTGTGACTCTCTTTTGTGATAAAAATGGAGCAATTGCGCAATCTAGGGAGCCAAGGTCACACCATAGATCCAAACACATACTTCGGCGTTTTCATCTAATTCGAGAGATAATAGAGAGAGGAGACGTGAATGTGTGCAAAATTCCAACTGATGATAATATAGCTGATCCGTTTACTAAGCCGCTCTCGATAGCGAAACATGATCGTCATGCTAGAGCTATTGGTTTGGATTACCTCAGAGAGGAGAGTTGAGTGTGTATTATTATTATCAGTTCACCCTAGTGCAAGTGGGAGACTGAAGGAATAATGCCCTAGGCTGAATGAAATAATGCCCTGGGCTGAACTAAATAATACCCTAGGCTAAACTGTTTAGCTTGTATGTAAACAAAGGATAGTTATTATTTATGTGTTGTTAATCTAATATTTTAATATTGAATTAAAGTTTCATTTAATACGTGTACTGGTTATTTAACATATTTAGGAATATGTGAATAAGCCTTGAATTGTATCACTAGTTTATACATCATCATAATACGTGATTATGATAGTAAAACTGTATCAATGAACGTAATACGATTCTAAATGTCCCTGGTCATATATATGATGTATATAGAGATATACATGTCTAAGGAAATAGAATATATATGTACACCAGTATATTCGCATATGAGATGATTATGTTTTACTGATCATGGACATGGAATACATAGAGATGTAGTGATGTCAAATATGGAATATAGATATGTATTAGAGACTACATATTGGACTGACCAACTTATGAGAATATACATGGTTATTGTCATTATATATATTCTCATAAACAAATAGAATTTTAGTTCTTTGACCTGAGGTTATCATTAGATTTCTCACCTGTGAATTGTGATACTTAGATATGTTTCTTTGTTATCTTTAACCGGGTAATCAAGATCATCATTGGGTATTACATGAAGCATGTTGGAGGATGTGAATAACCAAGATGGAAGTTGTTCCTTTCATGATTGAAAGAGATATCTCTCAGGGCCCCCTGATGAATTAGGATTGAAGGAAATGCGTGGCCACGCTCAATAAGATTAACATGTGTTGTTAATACTAATTGAACATTCAATCTAATTCTATATCGGGAAAGAGTTAAGTTGATTTAGAAAGGATGACATTTGACCATGTCTTTGATCAACAGATATCGTATGAACAAGAGAGCTAGTAATTTGTCTATTTGATAAATAGGTTATGATCACAAATCATTTATTTAATTTGGGTAGTCATAATGCCTTGCTAGAGGCCAACTATGATTTGCATATTTAAATAGAGATTTAATATGCTGCCAACTTTAAATAAACCTATAGGGTCACACACAAAGACAAGTTATGACTGGACACAGAAAATCAGGAAAGTAGATATTATTCAGTTTGAATCAGGATGTTATTCTGATTTTGAATCAGGATATTATTCTGTTCGAAAGTGGATATTATTCTGTTCGAACGAGGATATTATTCTGTTCGAATAGAAGGTGTAAAGCATTAAATGAATGCTACATGCATGTATGGGTGCATGACATTAATGCTCTGGATATCATTCATTGGATGAAAGATATTAGGTGGGAAAGAATAGTTTTTTCCCCACTCGATGAAAAACACACACTAAGACTTCTTGAAAGAAGAAGAAAAAGATTCACTCATTTTTCTTAGAACAGATTTTTGACTAAAAGAAAAGAGTTTTCTTGGAGAGTCAAAAAGAAGAGAAAAAGGGTTTTCTCAGTGAAAAGAAAAGAGTGAAGCTTGGCTGAATTTCTTTTTGAAAGAAAAGAGAAGCAAGCAGATTTTCTGAAGGGAGGAAGGATCCGACTAGCATCGGAGGCCTTCACATCCAGCCTAGACGAGTCGCGTGTGGATACCGATAGAGGGTAGTGCCGGTTCGAGCACACCAACGTGATCTCAGGAAGCTTCCTTCAACCAGATTTGAACTAAATCTGAGGTGAAAATTTTGAAACTCTTCCTTCGTATCTAATTAGCGATACACAGATCCATGGCTTAAGGGGTTCGGGTAAATTCCGCTGCGCAATCTGATTGCAACAAAGTTGCCCGGATTCCCCAACATTTCCTGTATATGCTACAGTGTCCGTTGCGACGGACTGAGCAGTCCGTTATAACGGACTATGCGATTTTTGCACTGTTCAGTCTGTTTTCGCTCGTTTCCAAAACGATCAATCATGAAACCTTTTCACGATCATTCCTAGATACTCTCAATCAACTATTGATCGATCTCTAGCGAATTTCACTTGTGATTTTAATGGAATTTGACATTCTAAATATGTAACATCATGCAAACGGGTACGAACTTTGATAACCCGTGCGTATATCTAATATACGACTATGATTCGACCCTCGAATCGATGGCGATCGCTCTGATACCACTGTTGGGAAATATCCCCGGCCCCGGGCCCGCGCAGCGGATATGTAGGCCCGGTCCGGTTCCCCGATTCCCGAGATCACGCCACGACTTCGAGGGTACGATGCAAATAGAAGGTTAGATCTTTACCGGTGCAAAATTGATTGCACACGAAGGGTTGATCGCTGCCTTCTTTCTCCTGTCACGTTGGTGACAATACGCGCGTCCCACACCACGCGTCTTTCACCGCTCGTTGACTTCGCCGATTCGCTTGATTTCGTCTCCGACTCAATCTACTCGTCCGAATCGATCACAATCGTGAGAGCCTCAGTTGTTGCTCCTCTACGTGTATCCACCTTGAATCGCAAGACGTCGGTCACGGATGCACCTGCCTAGACGATGCACCGGTGAACTTGCTTAATCGAATTGATTCTCTAAACCGTAAAACACCTTTTCACGGTTTCTCTCTTTTACACCTTTTCACTCTCTAGAAATTTGTCTCACAATTTTCTGGATAATACTGAATGAATTGCTTAGTTCAGATGAGAGAGAAAATCCTATTTATATATTATAGGATCAGGATTAGCCAAAAGGCATTTATATCCAATATACACCCTCTCACACAGAAAACTGCATGAACCTGGTCAGTATTCTGTCCAGACGAAATTGATAAATTTCTCTGACATAAAATCAACCAACACGAAAGTTGTAGATAATCTTATTATCTACACGACCCAATTTGGCCCAGCCCAATTGGAGTTCTTATGCAAAAGTTATGACTGCTTTACTAACTATATATCATACTGTTGCACCCTTTCGGTATTTCACAGAAACGACACTTATACTTCGTTTATATGAAATATATTTCTACATGAAGGTAATAGATAATCTAATTATCTATCTTACCCAATTTGAACCATTCAAATCGGATTTTCCTACTGAAAGATATGGCTACGAATGTACGACTACATTCGTTTATCCTTGTGTACACTTTTACGGTTGATCCTGAAACTGTATTTCCTTCAGTCTCCCACTCAATTTCAGATCTACCTAAAAGGTACTCATGCATATCCAATACGCACGATTTTAGAGAATATAGCTCGCGTATCAAATACCAAGCTATGCACATCCTTAAAAACGGGTCAGTCCGGATTTTTAATTTCAAATCCGTAATCCGAACCGTAAAAACGGGTCGGTCCGGGTCCCGACCAAACAATTTCGAAATCCTTAAAAACGGGTCAGTCCGGATCAAGTTAGGCGGGTCGAAAATTTTTGCGTACACCCCTACAATCTAGTTCAGTGTCTCCAAACACATTAAGCGATAGATGACAGCCCCCGATTAGTGTCTCGATGAAGGTTATATCTTCCGGTCTCTCTTCCATCTTTATCAGGAAATCAACAACTAATATGAATAAATGAGATGATAGTGAATCTCCTGTCTTAATTCCCTCTTTAAATGAATAATCTTTTCTAGAATATCATTAAATATTATCTCGGTGCATCTTAATTCCCTCTTTAATGATTCCTTTTTCCAAATTCTCTTATTCCTTAGTATCTTAAAGACTTAAGCCATGAGATATATTATTAGTTTTGAATACAAAAATTAGTCGTTGTGTATTGTCTAAACCAAATATTCAGAAAAAAAAAACTTCGTCTCTAAAAATCAATTTGATTTTGACAGTATAGATATTTAAACTGATAAATTTAACGGTTGTGGCCTGTGGGTCATATAGAAAATTTAACTTGAGTCGTTGGACACGTGGCTGAAAAACAATTGAATTGTATACTGAAAATAAAAATAAAAGGCCAAATTTCATACCTACTCCTACAAAATCCCACAATTTTACGTATATTCTTGCAAAACGTGAAATATCATGAATATCCCTACAAAATTACTAAAATTTCACGAATGCCCTTTTTAATTTCGATTAACTATCTGCTAAGATTACCCCTAATTTATGCTTTTTCGATTTTTCCGACATAAAATGTATTGCATATTTACATAGGGGGTAAAATCGAAAAAACAAAATTTAATGGTAATCTTAGCAAATAGTTAACAAAAATCTAACAAAAAATGACATTCATGAAATTATAATAATTTTGTAGAGGTATTCATGATATTTCACGTTTTGCAGGGATATACGTGAAATTGTGGGGATTTGTAAGGATACATAAGAAATTTGGCCAAGATACAAACTATATTTTATTTTATGGAAAATTTTAAAAAAATTTCCTAACTTTTTTGGATATTCTAAAAAACTGTCTATCTTTATGAAAAGTTCAGAAAATCCTCTCTACCAAATTTTTATTTTGAATATCTCATATAGAGATTAAAACTAACAATGGATGGAGTTAAAAAAAAAAAATTGACCAAAATATCCTTCTATTTATATATGTAGTAATTAAAAAAATATTTTTGTTATTTTTATTAACTTTATTAGTTGTACGAAAATTGGGGTTTGAAAACCCTCTCTACCAAAAAACCCCATATACCAAACTTTTAATTCCTATAGGAAGGTATTTGAAAATAAAAATTTAATAGAGAAGTTTTTTTGGAGTTTTCAAAAAAACCGAAGATTTTTTAAAATATTCAAAAAAATTAGGGTTTATTTTGAAAATTTCCCTTATTTCATTTTGAGTTTACACAAAAATGGGGTCCAAAGATATAATTGCAATGGCTAGAAATTACACTCGAAAGATTGTGGAAATTTCGAACGCGTTGCAAAAAAACAGAAACTTTGTGAATCGTGTCAAGTCTCCCCTTCGATTGACGGTGTTTAATTAAGTCAGCCTGACTTGCGAAGTATTTACCCAAAAAGTCTTTTGAGTGGGGGACAAAGACATTACAAATTCCAAGGACTTGAGAGTTCAATTTTCGCCCTTCGTCAAGTCGTCCACCCCTCAGTCTCGAGAAACAAGGAATAAATGGTACCATAAAATACTGAATGATCATCTTAATTGCAAATTTTAAGATCATATTTCTAAAAATCATAATAAATGTATACCCCATGTACCCTTTGATAACACATGAAATGATGAAAAAAATAAAAAGTGAAAGAAATGTAATTTTATTTTATTTAAAAATTATTTGGGAAATTAAATAGTAGAAGAGTGAAAAAAATAGTTAAATTAATATTTATAATTGAAAGAATGAGAGAGAGAATAGAAAAATCCAATTATTCCATTTTCTTTCACTCTTTCATCTTTTTCATGAAATAGAGTTAAAACTGTTATAAATGTGAATGTATAATATGTACAAGTGTGAAAAATTTAGACATTGAGGAAGATGTATGGACATGGAAAGATGCAAATTGGAGGTTTCACACTGGAGAGATGCACATTGGAGGTTTCACACTGGAGCGTTCACATTGGATGAAAGGGTGTTGTGTTCCCTATATAAGGATGGTTTGTGTGGTTCATTTGTAGAGACAATTTCAGTCCAATAATAAAAAAACTTTCTCTCTCTATTTCTTGTGTTATTTACTTTCCGTTTATAATAAAAAACCATTTTATTTTGTTTTTTTCCGATCTTGTTCGGCAGAATAAATATATTTTTTTCACTATCTTCAATTATTTCATTCTAACTCCATGTTGCCGAACATGTCTCAAAAGAATAAACAAATTATGTCAATAACACTACGTAACTTAGTTGTTAAGTGTTTGACACAACAAAATCATATGTTGAAGAAATTATAAGTTCAAATCTCATCGGTATTATATAAAAAAAACACCAATAACGACAACTCGATTGTTTATTGAGTGTCATTAAAAAAAATTATATAAATAATCCTTGTAGAAAATAAGATTGTTAACGAACCGAGTCAAGCCGAAATAATGCCAACTCGACTTTGGTTCCAGATCGAATCAAGTTAGCTCGGCTCGAATTAAATGCAAATGTTCGAATATTCTTGAGAACTCGAAATCGGCTAGGTATGGATCAAGCTAGTCCGACTCAATCTTAATTAAGAGTTTGGGATCTATTTTCAATTCCAATAAATTAAAAAAAAACATAGACAAATATTAATACCCAAAAAATAAGCATAATCTCAGTGATCACATTTTTTTTTATAATAAATGGAGAATGTTCATATGTCATCCATTCATTGATGCCAATGATGATTGAACTCACAACATCTCAATGATCTCATCTTGTTTTTTGAAGTCAATGGGCTCATACCACAGTTGATTGGCTGTGAGACCCAAAAAATCATATGTTGTGAGATGTTGTGGGTTCGATCTCCATTGATATCAATTGATGGAGAACATATGAAACTTCTCCATTTATTATCAAAAACATCTTGTTTTTGAAGTATTCACAATTACGCCCGCCTTGAGTTCATTATTAGTTTGATTCAAATCAAGGAATGAATCGGAGCGAGCCAAAGCTCGAGCCCCGGTCAGCTCGGTTTGGACGCAAGCTGTCACGGCTCGGATCAATTCACTCGTCGTATCATAACAACGCTCTTCATGTCGAACTCGTCGACATGATAGACTGTTGAATAAAATAAAATATGATAGTTTGAAGATATTTTCAGCCAAACTAACATTAAATAAATAAACAAATATGATGTTTTTAAATTAAGGATGAATCCTGATTATATTTCATATGTATTCTTGGGCCATTTCATGATATTTCCAATTTTGAAGGAGTAATGTAAGGCCCACAAGACATTCACCAAGATTTTTATAGTACAATTTCATCAAACATTTGGAAAGAGGCCCAAATATTTGAAAAGACACAAATTCGGGCTCAAATTACTTCAGCCCATTTGTTCTTCAGCCATGTGTCGTTTGATTCTTTGTATCTAATCCAAATTTTGTTAGTACTGAGAGGAGGAGAAGACGAAGAAGTGAAGCAAAGCAAAGCATCTCTTCACGGAGAAGAAACGACGACGAAGAAAGCTAATAGCCCATGTCGTCACTCTCCTCAGTGAAGCCAGTGGCGACCTCATCGACTTGCTTCCGCTATCCTCCAGGTTCTCGTACAGCCTCACCTATATCTCTTCCATTTCGTGGATTCCCAAAGAAGAACACTCGATTGCTGCTTATTCGTGCCGCCGCCGCCGGTGATGAACCCAAAACCCCTCCTCCGCCCAACAATGGAAGCATAGTACACCCCCCATTCCGTTTCTCTCTACTATCAGTAAAATTTCTTCATTTTCCCGCATTTCTAACTCGAGTTTTACACTGTTACGCAGCCGAAGAGCAGAAGAGAGATCCTCTTAGAATACGTGAAAACCGTCCAGCCCGATTTCATGGAACTATTCATCAAGCGAGCTCCTCCTCAGGTCCAATTCTCAAACATTTCATATCATCGTTTCAATTATAAGTAACCAATCATATTAACTTAGGTTGTCGATGCAATGCGGCAAACTGTAACCAACATGATCGGGAGCCTTCCTCCCCAATTCTTCGCAATTACGGTCACAACGGTAATTAATTACCTCTCTCTTTCATTTGATGATAAATTGAGGTTTAATTAATTTAATTTCTCGTTACAGGTGGCAGAGAATCTAGCGCAATTAATGTACAGCGTAATGATGACTGGATACATGTTCAGAAACGCTCAGTATCGAGTCGAACTTCAGCAAAGTCTCGCTCAAATCGCTCTTCCCGAACCCAAAAACGTATATATCATAATTCAGGGGCCTTTTTGCAAATTTTCCAGTATAAATTATAAAAAAATGTTTTTTTGTAATAGACGGAAGAATACGCGCAAGGGACACAGAAGAAAGTAACTGGAGAGGTTATAAGATGGAATAATATAACCGGGGCCAAGAAAATCGACGCTGTAGAATACATCGAATTGTTAGAGAGAGAAATCGAGGAGTTGAATAAACAAGTTTCTGGAATGTCCAAAAACGGTCCCAATCAAATCTTGGATTTTTTGAAAACTTTAGAGCCTCAAAATTTGAAGGCACAATTTTTTTTTCAAAAAGTTAAACGCTAATGAATATTTTGATATTAATTTTAAATTTTGGGTTTTTAGGAATTGAGTAGTACTGCTGGAGAGGATGTGGTATTTGCGATGAATACTTTTATAAAACGCCTTTTATCTGTTTCGGATCCTGAAAAAATGAAGGTACTAGTAACTACAAATTAAATAATTAATTACGAATATTTTTTAATTTTTTTTTTTTAATTGTAGACGACGGTGGCGGCTTCAAGTGCGGCTGAGCTGGCGAATTTGTTGTATTGGTTAATGATTGTGGGATATAGTATGAGAAATATCGAGGTGCGATATGATTTGGACAGAGTTCTTGGGACTTCGCCTAAACTTCAGGAGCTTCCTCCTGGAGAAAATATTTGATTACGAAATTTTGGTCGAGAGTTGGGAATTTTAGTTGTTTGATTTTTAAATGCCATTTTATAATTTGTTCGACGAGGCGATTTGTTGAATGTTTGGTAGATTTTTAGAAAATCAAGGTGCGAAGTATTCAAAATCAAAATAAAAAATATGTTTTATATGGTACAATAGGTGCGAAGTATACAAAATCGAAATCAAGGTGTCGAATGTTAATTTGATAGCATTTCAGGAAATCAAGGTAAAAATCATGATGAATCTTGGAATACCAAAATCTAAAAATAATCGGGGAATACCATAATACATGATACATGTCTATACTATGCACCTTATACATGACTACTAATAAAAAGTGTGATGAATTCTAGTAAAATGTATGACTATATCATGTACATGGTTTTTATTACACGGCTTCTTCGACTATAAATGTATGCAATTGCATTCAAAAATTGATCGTGTCTTCGATCTTAGTATGCGATAAATGCAGTCATTCACGAACAATTTTTTTTTTTAAGTTATCGGAGGAAGTCAAAATAAAAGATATTTATGATCTATGTCATAGTTGGATTTACCAAATTTTAAGATTTATGATAAATATTTGGACCTCGTCCCGTATCAACTGTGGATTTAAAAAGAAATTCAGAATAATAAATACATACATCGTGTACAAGATAAAATTCAGAGGCGTTAATTAAACTTTATTATTCGCCCGTAAACAACGTAATCGATGTATACGGGTGAAGACAATGAAATGCAAGAGATAAGTTTCATAGAATCAGGTTTGTCGTAGATGGTTATTTTGCTGGCCTTAATTGTTGTAACAAATGAAGGTTAAACAGGCACATTTATTTTTAAGATGTCCAAAAATGTATATTATAGATATAAAAGAATATAATATTATAACGATAAAAAAAATGCAAATTTGATGGTAAAAATCAGTTCTGTACAATTATGCATGAAATTTTTTAATAATATCAAATGTATTATGATATTTTGTGGTTTATACTTATAATAATATTGTTGAACTAAATTCATTATTTAAGAGCTTGCAATTTTCATTTAGTATACTTAATAACTAAGTTTAGAAAGGGGAGACCTCATGATCAATATTTCTTTTTCTTTTTGAGATCACATCTCAGGGAATATCCTAAATATTCTTAAAATGCCTCTCGGTAACATCTCTATTAGGGAACGATTCGCGCGCAAAAAAAAAAAACTTTTCCATTAGAATGTAATGGATATACCTCTCTTTTGTTTGAAACTAGCTTCTTCCCCCGCGCAAATTGCGTGGGAGTTGTACGGGTGTTCTCGAATTTGTGACTATTTTTTTTTTTTGTCTTTTTTGTGTTATTTCATTTTTTATTTAATATTGTAGTTCATTACAATTTCTCGAATTTAAATAAATATATCATATATGTTGATCGCGCGCATGATATCAACAAATTATGAAGACATTGTACATAACATATAAGAATGCAATACACAAAACATAAATATTTCGCGACTAAAAAAACAAATAACATTAGATAACTTTTAATAGTAAAAGAAACAAAAAAAATTACAATAATATAAAGTTTTAATTAATTATGTTATTAAAAAATTACATAATTAAATACCTCCAAACAAACGAATTCTCAATTATAGAACAATTATATTTAATTAATGTGATAATTAAAACATATAATTAAATATTCATTAATTTTTGTTCAAATTTATGAATTCGAATAAATATTAATTATGTATTAAATTAACAACTAACATGTATTAGTTACAATGTTTTAAATTGCGATATAGCGGTCCATTGCGCTTGGACTGTAGTTTACATATAATTACCGATATTGCGGCGCTATTTAGTACGTTGCGGTGTTACATTTTATAAATATTTATTGCGATTTGCGCTATGACGGCGCAATTGCGCCGCAATTTAAATCACTGATTAGTTATCATTTTAACTAAATGTATTAATTAGATCATAGAGGATGTTATGGTGAAATTTGGGTAAATATATCATATTTTCAATTAAAATTATACAACTCAAAATAAATTTTGACTGACGGGATTTCAAAACCCGGTTCACCGGGTTTAAAAACTAGTTATGGGTTATTTTTGGAATATTATAAAAAAGGGATTTTAAAACCCGGTTCACGAGATCGTTAAGGCTATCGTTTTCCAAGACCGTCGTTCCTCTTTAACGATTTGTTTCGTGCGGCTCAAAAATTCTTGCATGAATCCTTGTGTCCCGTAAAAACTCCACGACACTTGTAGTCTTCGCTCCATCCCCCTCCAAACCTTTTGGGTATATGAGCAATGTTGAAGTAGGTGGTCGATTGCTTCATTTTGTTGTCGGCAAAGCGTACATGTCGATGTATGAGGCCATCAATTGGCATCAATGGATGGATGGTCATCGAGGCTTCTCCATTTTATTCGTTTTTCGTTTTTTCTTATGGGGCCATCCCTTTATTATCAAGATTTCGGTCGTGTTCAAGCGATTGTGAAAGACGAGCCATAGGAAGAAGCAAGCCTTTAACGGAGCTTTCGTCGACCAAAGTTCCTTGTGCCAAGTGGTTTGCATACCCGGGTTTCGTTGAAATAGGTATGCCGACTTTGTGGTAAAGCTACCCGAGACGGTCCAACGCCAAGTCGTGTCGTCTATCCCCTCCCTTGTTGTGGAGGTTTTGTAAAGTGGGAGTAGCTTTTGGAGCTCCTTGAAGAGGGGTGAGAGAGAGGCTGTTGGTCTTCCTTGGAGATCCTCGACTTGCTCAATTCTATATAGAAGTCTCGTGTATTTGGTCCAAAGATTGTTGGGTTGCTTATCCAATTTTCAAAGGAACTTTTGTAATAGGGCGTCGTTCATAGTGCGCAAGTGCAAGATGCCAAGACCTCTGTTTTTTTTTTGGGAGACGCACGGTATCCCAATTAATTAGGTTCCGGCCCGCTTTATGTTGACCTTGTCCACTCCAAAGGAAATTTCGCATTAGTTTTTCGATTTGGTCGGTTATTCATATTGGAAGTTTGGATGTTTGCATAAGGTAGATTGGTACGGCATTTATCGTTGCCTTTAGTAGCGTCATTCTTCCACCAAAATATAGGAGACGGCCCTTCCATGAGACTAGCTATATGTAATTGAATTTTCTTAATGAGAGGAAGGAAGGGTGGTTTGGAAATTTTCTTATACAATAGCAGAGTGATGACTCCCAACTTTAAAAGAAAGAAGAAGAAGAAGAATTTGTGGAAATCATGCATGGAATAATTATGGGATTTTATTATTTGCAGTCAACTGCGAAAGAGTCGAGTGTTGCTGAGCTATGTTGTTATTTTCGTTCATAGTGCATTCAAAATTCAAGATGAATCTTCAAGTGTTGTACATGTTGTGCATCTTACTCATGACTACTTAAAAAAAGTGTGATGGACTAGAGCCAAAAATGTATGATCCTATGTTTTGTATTGTATGACTTGTTCGACTATAAATTTGTATGCATCTTGCATATAAGGTTATATTGCAACTTTTTAAATCTTAATAATAATGCTAGCTAGATGTGAACATTCAATGATACATTTTAAGCTATCGTAATCAAAATAAATAATGCATATTAAATAAATACATGTGATTTATAAGATACGTTTTTTTATCACGGTCCATGATGGATATTGAATGAATATAACATTATGGGGATATTTTGAGTGAGAAGAAATGCAACTGCCGAAATATTAACTTGGGTATACAACTTATCTTCAAAAATCCATTGAAGACGTTGAAATATTTGTCATCAAGTGTCTAGCACTCTACTACGATATAAGTAAGTTTCATTATGTTTTCTTCTAGTTCTAATTAATTGAGATGTTTATAATAATTAATATTTTTTTCATTTTACTTTCAATTAGATTAAAGTAAACTCATCATGTTTTCTATAATGGGTTCAACAAGGACCTCGACGCTGCAACAATTGGACTATGATGCATAAACATTACTAAAAACTTCAAGAATATAAAACATTATTAACAACCCAAAGAAACAACTAAAGGTTCAGTTCTGAATGTAATTCACGAAATCAATTTATGTTATTATCTTTAAAATTGTACAATTTATCATGAATAATAATTAATTTTATTTTTCTTATACTTATTTCATTATTCAAATATGAACAAACATGACTGAAAACACACTCGAAGACCAAGCAATCAATAGCTCAAACATTTTATGAACACAAAACAAAATCATGAACTACCAACAAAAACACCAAAATAAAACCATATTCATATAATTTTGTGACCACCATGTTCGATTCCAAATACAAACAATAAAAATGTACTAACCATATTGTGGGGCCCGCGCTGCCATGTTGCTGACCTGTGCAGACACCTGTGCAGCCCTTATACGCGCAGAAAGTGCTCGATGAAAAAACTGCTCTCGAGATAAACCCCTTATACTCTTCATGTACCCTTCGAACGGTACCGCACCATCCTGTACCGCCTTATCCAGAGCATATATTGTATCCTCGACTGCCAGGTCAGCAGCGGTACACTCAACCATCTGACGCGACAGGTCGTCCGAAGGCTGGAACGCATCGTCCACGTCGACCTCTCCCATCCTCTTCGTGTTATTCTCTCTCACCCAGTTCTCGATTAGATCTGTGTTCATGAGAATTAATTGGAGTTGTTGCTCTAGAGCTTCTTTTTCATTCATCATGTCGCGCAACCCAACATTCAGTTCTCCTTCTCTTCTTCTTAGCTCGGCTTGGGTTGAGAAAAGTGCTTCGATTTCAGTTTCTTTCGATTTGCAAATGGTGGATATGTCTTCGTGGACCGTGCTGACTATTTTGTTAATGGCATTTCGCCGGAACACCTCAGTTGGATCTTCTGTGGCAGTCACAGCTGGAGGCCGTGCAGTCGGAGGTGGTGCTGGGTACGGTCTGCCGGAGTACAGCGAAGAAGATGAGGGATTAGAGGTAATAGGTGGAGAAATAACTGGTCTGGTAATAGGATTAGGGCTTGGAGTCTGACTAGGACTGGGAGCCTGACGAGTGAACAAAGGCGGATCGAGACCAAAGAGATGAGAAAGAGATTTAACAAGATCGACTAGATTGGAAGAAGGGAAGATCCAGGAGCGCAAGTAGGGGATTTGAACCAATCCAGATCGATCCACATGAGCATGATTCGCCTTGATCACCATATCGCGAGTAGGGGACAGATAAACCAGAGGCGGCGATCTAGGGTACACTTCAGGGAGCCAGATAACAACAGGGATGTTGTAATAGACGCCGGAGAAGAAGATCGGGAAAGTACCATCAGTCTGAAGAAGAGTAGCGTTACGGCCGTCGTTGTGAGTGAACAAGGCGGATTTAGGATGGAGGGAAGGAAATGTTTCGATGAGAGAGACGAGATGGTTGCGGATCAGCCATTTGACGTCTTCGGCGTACGGCAAGGCGGCCGGACCCCGCTGGGAAAGCGCCGCGCTGAGGAATTGGGCGGCGTATTGGGCGGTCTGGGTTGATTGCATCGGAGACGTCGGAGGTGGAACCATAGAAGACGAATTGAGTGGCTTCGTGTGGAAGAAAAGAGTAGATTGGGAAATGGAATGGAGGACTGATTGCGTGATGAGCCAGGTCTATTTGCCGTGTATTATTCAAGCGTGTGAATTAATTCGCGAGAACGAAATTAGCTTTTGGATTATTAAGCAAGATTTTCCAATTTCTAGATTTAGCCACTTTATTGAATTAATTAATATTCATTCTATTTATAATCAAGATTTTCCAATTTCTAGATTTAGCCACTTTATTGAATTAATATTCACTAGCTTTATCCCCGCGCAATTGTGCGGGATGTTTTTTATATAATTATTTAAATAGAATTAACGCGTGTGTCAATTAACGAAAATGCGTTTGAACTAAATTAATCTAATCAACATATTTGCAAATATCATGATGTCAATAGATGCATAAAGTTCATGAAATTAGTCTATCACGGATATTATTTTCTAATATAATTTCTATAAATAGCATTTGTTCAGGTGCTTCTAAAATCGGAAAAAAGACCAAATTTTAAATATGTATGTAAAATAGGAAAAAAAGACCAAATGTAAAAAAGGACAAAAATGTAAAATAAGAAAAAAGGTCAAAATGTAAAAAAAAACCGAAATATAAATAAAAAGGATCAAAATGTAAATTAAAACTAAAAGGACCAAAATGTAAATAAAAAGGACCAAAATATAAATTAAAAATGATAAAAAGGTCCGAAATGTAAATTAAAAAGGACTAAAATATAAATAAAAATGACCAGAATGTAAATTAAAATTAAAAAGGACCAAAATGTAAATTAAAAAATGTAAAAAAGGACCGAAATGTAAATAAAAATTTTGAGTTTTAGATAGATCAATATATTATATTTTAGTTTTCAAAGGACAAATTTGATATTTTGAGTTTTTTAAGGGGCATACTGGAAATCATCCCAAATTAAAAAAAAAAAAATCACCAATCAAAACAACATTATCTACCCGTTCCCTCTTACTTACTGGACCTGATTCGCACCACCACCACCGAACCCCATTTTCCTCCCAAGAGCCCCCAACTGGTCGACGAAACTCCCCGCAGTTAAAATCTCGGTACACCCATACACCACGTGCTTGCCCACACCATTCCCTCCATGGACCAGGTCCATCAAACTCCTATACTCCACATAATTCCCTCCACCAATCATAAACACAATCGCCTCTCTAAACGGACCTTTAAAAACCGCGCCCGACCCGCCTTTCGGCGCTCGCGGATCCAACAACAAATAGTTCTCTATTTCCGAACCCGGTCTCGCTTCCATCAACGCATCCACTGTCCTCGTCAGCGCCAGCTGCGCTTCGCTGGACAACAAATTCTTCATGCCAGCTGTCACCGCGCTGATGGACTGTCCGTACAATTTTTCAGCCCAGTCCACTAAATTACTCTTATTCGCAGAACTATTCGCGCTTGGAAAAGACGCGTTTAAAGCCTTAATTCTTTTCACGTACATGAACGCGCTGGTGTCCACTTCCGATTCTTTCAATGCGGTTTCAATGCTCTCCAGTTCGGACGGAACTGGAGACTCCATAGACAAGAGATAAACTATGGCTAATCTTAATTTATCTTCTTTGGTTCCTTTTCCTTCTAATAAATTGAAAAGAATTGATTTATCGACGCTTCCTTTGGTTAACATATCGTTCTCGCAATTGCAAAACGCGTCTAGAGATCTCTCTTTGATGCGATTCAACAAACTTGTGGCGATAAGTGTGTGTTTATCGATGATCTTTTTTCGTTCGGTCAACTCTGGAAGAGAGTTGACCGTGTGCATTAAATGCTTGGTGCTGCCAATCAAATCTGGAGCTTCGAATTCCCCTCCAGTTCGGCCTCCAGTTTTTCTGATCACTTCGTCGTAATCTTCCTTGTACTTCTTTAATTTCTCTTCGATTTCTTCGGCTACTTTGGGGAATGGAGAGTAACTGTTCGAAGCCCAGAATGGATCTGAGTCGTCCAATTCGTACGATTTCATTATGTTTTCGACGGGTATGTTGACTTTGTTGACTTTTAATCCTAGCAAATCGTGTACTAAAGGGCGGTAAGTGAAATCATGCTGAACTGCGACTGAGAGTTCGAAGTTTCGATCGAAGAGGCAAAGAACCGGTCTTTGGAATGACATGGCGAGACCACCTCCTCCTTCGGTGAATAAATTCGGCTTTGAAATCAGGTGATCTCTTAACCGGGAATCCAAAGCCGAGGCTACCATTTCGGCTGGACCGCCTCGAGCACATCGGATTACTGGTACTACTTGGAGAGTTGCTAATACGGAGAAGATTCCAGAAGCAATTTTCTCGATGATCGCCTCGATTTCCGTGTCTGAACATGACGGGTCATTTAATTGAAGGTATGTAGATTCTTGGCCGAGTGAAAAGAGGGATTCTTCGAGGGAAATGAATTCTAGGTATTGGTCGTGCAGCTTTGAGATCCGCGATGCGGAATTTGATTGCACGGTTTTCGATGCGAGTTGGTCGAGGAGGGGACGGGGGAGAGAGGAGGAGAAGTTGAGGTGGAACGAGTCATAGAGAGGGGAAGAAGCGTCTTTTGCGATGAGGTCTATGTTTTGAGGGGTGGCTTGGGTGAAATAGATAGCTGGTACGCCGGGTACGGCTTGGCGAGTCTTTTCGATGGGGAAATAAAGAGTGATGCCGTGCTTGCGGAGGTCCGAGACGCGGATTAATGGTGAGAGGATTGTGCGGCAAAAGGAATCCATGATTAGGATCTTGTACACTTCTTCTGATTCTTCAGATGAGTTTGTCGAGAGGGAGTTTGAGTTTGATGAAGGGGATTGGTTTAGGTTTAACATTTTGATGATCAGACCTGAGATTTAAAAAAAAAAAAAAGAGAGAAAGGTTAAATCTTTGAGCGAATTTACAAATGCTTCAGAATTCATAGCTATAGAAGGCAAAATCAAGATGAGATAGAACAAAGTTGTGTCATTGTGATTCAGATTCGGAGGTTGCTTAAGCTGAAAAACTGTACAATCGATAATATCGAATTCATGAGAAAGTAAAGCAATAAGAATTAGCCGTGAGAGAGAATTGGACTTACTGGTTTGCTTCTGACGGAGATTGAGCGCCATGGAAGCGAGATCTGAGAGGAGATCCCGAGATCTGGAGAGAGAGGATTCGAGAAGAAGGGTGGAAAATCAAAGATGCAAAGTGATGGTTGTTGTAATTTAGATTCTAACGGGGGCCTCTTTGTGTATTTCCCAGGCAGAGGACGGGAACTGGCGAATTTGCTTATGTACAGGAATTTTTTTTTATTGTAAGCCGGTAAAGTGTTGATTTCGCAGAAATTATAAATAACCTATGTTACGTGGCGGATACTTAAAAATGCAAAAATGTCATACTGATATATCTGATTATTTAAAAAAAAAAATCAATAACGTACAACAAGATACGACAATGTACGACCGTGAATATTTTCAGAATAAGACTAAAATATTTCATTTATGATATTTCAATAACGTTTAGATACGTTAAGTGGTGGTTATTTTTTATAGCGATAGCGCGCATCGTGCGTTATCGCAAAAGATATACGGATTTTGTAATTTATAAAACATAAAATAATTAAGTATCAATATGTAATAAAAAATAATATTTAAAATAACAAATATGTATATTAAACATATTAAATAGAAATTTATAAAATAATTAATAAGTTATTTGAGAACGATATTTTCAACAAATCATAACATCTCGATTTAAATAGGAAAGATTTTATTTATTTAGTTTTTCAGTGATTTTAATTATTATAATTTTTTATGAATATTTTAATTAAATTAATTTAAATTTTTATAAATTCATCCAAAAATATTTTATTTAGATCCGAAAGTATTTTATTTAGATGTAGTGGATTAGCACGAAAGAATCATATTCCAATCTATACTGCACGGATACGGGTACATATATCGTATCGGTATCGGATACGACGATACAGTAATTTTCAAAAAACGTAGGATACGATGCGTTTGTATATATATTATAAATTAAATTTATTAACAATAATTTTAAGTAAATAATTATATTTCATTTATAATAATGCACATAGATTGATAAAAAAAATTTTACAATTACAATAATAAATATCCATTCGTTACACAAGTCTGTGCAAAAATTGTGCCACAAAAGAACAAAACTCATTAAAGAATTCAACATAGAAAAGCAACAGAGAAATACACGGCCCATGGGCTTTCACTTAAAAAAAAAAAAGATACGAGGAATTCGGAACGGTAAGATAGATGTTCATAATAGTCTCACCACACTAAACTACGAAATTCAAGAACCCATTCATTCTATAAATAAGTCCCGACTCTCAGTCTTAATTGGACAAGGATGTGGCCTTTAAGAAAGCTCCAATACGCCAGCTAGCGGATTGGATATGTATCGGATGCATATCGTGTGCGTATCCGTATTGGATATGTATCGGATGCATATCGTGTGCGTATCCGTATTGGATATGTGTTTGATATGGAACGTTTTCATTTTTGGTTAATTGGAGTAACACAAATTCCTATTGATTGAAATATAGGATATTGATCAAAGATTGATGAAAATGTTAAGCCAAAAGATCCACGAATCCTACGCATCTTGGTGAGAAGAGTCTTTACTGTGGTTTGAAGTTGTAGTGGTAATAATCGGAGGAGAGCAAATCGGGTCATCAAGATATCCTATGAGACGCGATCGTTGCGAATAAGCACAATATTTTTATTTCCAAAGCATTAAATTTTCACTCTAAAGTTCGAAGGAATTGTAACAAGAGAATAAAATGGGTAAGATCCATCCTTTATTTTGATTCGCTCCAATATCTGCATTATCTTTTTATTTTTGTAAATTATATGGACAAAACATAGCTTGTTGCGATGAATTACTCACAATATATATTAAAAAATGTTTCCTAACAATGATAATTTATGTTCTTCAAAAGAAAAAGGAAAAATCATTTTTGCATGAATATACTCATTCATTACGCATGCATGCAATTTTAAACTCGAACAAAATGTGTACGAACATTTTGAATTAAATTTTTTATTAGCATGGCTAATGAGTAACTCAACACATATAATGCAATTATTCATTCACGGATATATTGTTTCCTTCCTAAGCCTCCCAATGAAATATATATGAATATATTGTTCGTGATGTAATGTATTTAGTACTAGCTTTCAATTCACGTCGTTACAACCTAGCATTCTGTTAACTTAAAAATGAATAAACGAAGAAGGTCGAGTGATTATTCATCCATTAATGTTAATTATACTTGAAATCACAATCTCTCATAACATATGATTTTTGTGTCTCACACCCAACCAACTAGGCTATTGAGCTATTGGTTTATATTAACTTCTAAAGGCCTATTGTCTGACTATCAACATATACTCGGAATGATTATGGGCTAAGTTTGCTTTAATAATATGAAAATATAAATGACTAAATAATTAAAAGTATAATAAAGAAAAACTGAAATATAAAGACGTGCTAATAAATTAGAGGCCTACTCTTCCCTATGAATTAGAAAGATACTAGCTTAAACCCCGCACAATTGCGCGGGACTTGATGCCTTTTATTTGTTGACAAATTATTTTTCTTATTTTTTGTTTAATCTTTTATTTGTCATTTATTTTTGTAAAATTTGAACATTTCAAATATACCCCTCTACAAATCTGAAATTATCAAAAATATTGTTGTAAAATCAGATAATTTTACAAATATTTCTCTAAAAGCTGAAGAGATAAAAAAAAATATCCTTTAGAAATATCAAATATACCTCTCTAAAATCAGAGAATAACAAAAAACACTGTACAAAAAGAAAATTGAACATATACCCCTCTAAAAATAGATATGACTCATTCAGCTTCAGATACGACCCATGGTAGAAATTCATTGAACGACGACTTTAGAATCTGCCAATAAATAAATAAAACTGAAATTTATGAAATTAATAAAAAAAAGAAATAATACTGAAATCGATAAAACTGAGCCTCAATTTAATGCTGGAATTATTAGGGGTTTTATCAAATAATAGCCCCTCATAAAAAAGAAGATGAAAGTAACCAAACAAAACTTTTTTCCGCACGTTACTTCAGAGTAACCAAATTAATATCTTTTCCAACAAAATCAAATTAGTTTCTATACAATCATTAAACAGTGTAACATTCACTTGAAATAAAATTGTTTTTATCTTCTACGTCAAATAACCAATTCGTCTTTGGAAGGTTGGAAATAACCACCGAGGCTGGAAATTTTCTTGACTATCTTACCGAAGTAATCAATTTTACTGTTAAGTGTTCACTCTTTTTTTACAAAAAATAAAAATAAAAGATAATGTTCAGATTGGTCCTTTATTTTCTTGAAATTACAGAAAGACCTAATCTCGTCTCTTGAACAAAGCTATTATCCAATGATTTTTTCTTCGAAAAGAAGGCCTATATTCCCATATTTTTTTAAATGGATCTCGTTATATGGTATGAAAAAATCCTTCTTTTAACTTTTCAATCTGAAAAGTGAAACAAAGGACCAACTCGTTGAGATTGTTCAGAAGTACTTTTTTTTAAGTTCCGAAGTAAAGGGCATTTTTGATAATATCAGAAAATAAAAGGGCACTTTTATTCGTGAATAATTAAATATTTTTTTGAGCTTACATGATTTTATTCTTTTAATTCGCTTTTTTAATTTTTCTCCTGGTGCAAGGATTGTTCTCCATTTCCTTATCGATAATCTTAGTATTTACTTCATCCATGTTTAATGTATATTAATAATTCTATCGCACCTTTCACTCATTTTTTCATGAGTTGCCTCCACGAAATTATGCGTCCATATCAGCATTATCTCATGTCTTGCGAAGGAAATAAAACAAAGTTCAAGGACTGAAATGCAAAATTTTCACATATTTAATAAATAAGCAAAAATTAACATACTAATTAGTTGAATTTCAGAATTCTCAACAATAAAATTAACATACTAATTTTCGAAGAAAACGCCAAGCTACCAGGTAGATTCGTCTGAATTGATGCTCTGTATATAAATTAGAAATTTAGTTAGTAAATTAAAATAGTTAATGTTTTATAATTAACAATGAATAACTAATTCATTACTTTCTTATGCTTCTGCGATAATTTGAGGTATTTTAATATTGGTACTCGAGATTTAAAAATTGCAAAGAATAGTTCGCAGTTGAAAATAATCAAAATAAATAAAATTAATTGCGAGGATAATCTATAAAATATACTTGACATAAATAAATTTAACAGATAAAATTAGAGAAGAAAACTCTTACATATTGTTCTTCGTCGAAGCATATGTGGATCCCACGTTCAAGAGAGCCTCGATACAAATTATCACTGTGCCTACTTAAAGAAAATGTTAGTTACTCCTCAATTTTCGTTTACTAAAAATGTATTGGATTTAATAAAATCCTGAAGTTCTAATAATTACTCGATTTTTAGACCCCAAATCAACCAGAAAAGGAAAAAAAAAATACCACGCAAAAACTGTAGAAAGTTGACAGTAAATCCGGCCAAATTGGACATAAACTGCAGAAATTTGGTCTTTGAGTTTGGAAAAACTCAGCTTGGGAAAAAAAGAACTGAAATTTTTTCAAAGTTCCAGAATTTAACAATCCCCAAATCTGAGTTTCAAAGAAAAAAGAGGAAATTTGGTCTTCAAATCTACAGGAAAGGAAGAAGCAAGAATTTTCAGCCAATCCCGAAGCCAAAAACCAACAAATCGAGAAGAAAAAAAAGAACAAATCCTTGACGGCAAAAGAAGAAGAGAAAATGACTACCTCACCATGTCATGGAAGACGAAAAAGGGAGAGGAGGCGGCCGGACGGGCTGAAATCGACGCTCTCGTCGCTGGGTTTTTTTTTCGCCATTAGTTGTCAGCTAGGACTAATCGGCTAGGGTTTATCGAGGGAGGTAGAATGGGCTGGAGAGAGAAGAGAGAGAAAGAGAAGATATATATATATTTTTGCCTTGAAAAATTGAATGATCTTGGTTCATCGTGCACCACGATGTGCAATAGAAAATATGTTATTTGGTGTACAAATACCGAATCCATGTAATTAATAGACGGCTCAGATGTAATCCATTCAAAACATGCGAGATCCGACGGTCCATAATGATTTGATGACGTGGAGCTTTGTGGAAGGCCGATTTTTGTTTACTTTATACATACTAGTTTTATCCACGAGCAATTGCGCGGAATTTTTTTATATAATTATTTAAATAGAATTAACGCGTGTGCGAATTAACGCGCATGCGTTTAAACTAAATTAATCTAATCATGATGTCAATAGATGCATAAGGTTCATGAAATTATTCTATCACGGATATTATTTTCTAATATAATTTGTATAAATAGCATTTGTTCAGGTGCTTCTAAAATTGATTAATATAATCAGGACATATTCACAAATTTTAATATGTATGTAAAATAGAAAAAAAGACCAAATGTAAAAAAGGTCCAAAATGTAAAATAAGAAAAAAAGATCAAAATGTAAAAAGGACCGAAATATAAATTAAAAAGGACTAAAATATAAATTAATACTAAAAAGGACCAAAATGTAAATTAAAATAGTAAAAAAGGACCGAAATATAAATTAAAAGGACAAAAATGTAAATAAAAAGGAAAAAAATATAAATTAAAACTAAAAAGGACCAAAATATAAATTAAAAAATGTAAAAAAGGACCGAAATGTAAATGTAAAGGACCAAAATGTAAATAAAAAGGACCAAAATGTAAATTAAAACTAAAAAGGACCAAAATATAAATAAAAAGGACCAAAATGTAAATTAAAAAAATATTTTTTTTACAAAAAAAACCCTGATGACGTGAAGGCTTAGAATTGCAAGAATTTTGTCTACTTTATACATAAGATTAATAATTACTAGATTTATCCCCACGCAATTGCGCGGGATGTTTTTTATATAATTATTTAAATAGAATTAACGCGTGTGCGAATTAACGCGCATGCGTTTGAACTAAATTAATTTAATCATGACATATTTGCAAATATCATGATGTCAATAGATGCATAAGGTTCATGAAATTAGTCTATCACGGATATTATTTTCTAGTATAATTTGTATAAATAACATTTGTTCAGATGCTTCTAAAATCGATTAATATAATCATGACATATTCGCAAATTTTAATATGTATGTAAAATAGGAAAAAAAGACCAAACGTAAAAAATGTAAAATAAGAAAAAAGGATAAAAATGTAAAAATGGACCGAAATGTAAATAAAAAAGGACCAAAATATAAATTAAAACAAAAATGACCAAAATATAAAAAATGACCAAAATGTAAAATAAGAAAAATGATCAAAATGTAAAAAAGGACCGAAATATAATATAAAAAGGACCAAAATGTAAATAAAAAGGACCAAAATGTAAAATAAAAAATGATCGAAATGTAAAAAAGGACCGTAATGTAATTTAAAAAGGACCAAAATATAAATAAAAAGAACCAAAATGTAAATTTTAAAACTAAAATGGACCAAAATGTAAATAAAAATGATCAAAATATAAATTAAAAAAATATTTTTTTTACACAAAGGCCCTTGATGACGTGGAGGCCTAGAATTGCAAGAAATTTCCTAACTTTATACATAAGATATAATTAATAATTTATCATATATTTTTAGCAAACTACTTTTGATTAAACTAGTTTTGATTAAAAATATCCAAGCATATTCTTCTCTATAGGTCCGATCCTGTATATTTAGAGGCATGTAACATGATGTTACGATAATCCAAAATTACGAAATTATATCATCTAAAAACGAAACATATTTTTTTAATGTAAAATTAAATAAATATTAATAAAAGTGAGTTCAAAATATTACAAAATATGCAACTAGCATATTCATTTAAATATTGATCTTCTTGTATTTTTGGAAGCAAATGCATCAATTAAATTTGCATAATAAAAATCTTGCGTGAAATCATTTTCAATCGATAATATATATAGCCAATACATTTAATTTTTTATTAATTTCAACTTTGAAAGACTCTTTTCAAAAAAAAATTCGTCCAATGCAATCAGGGCCGGCCCCGGGGCAAGTCCCGCAAGACCCCGGGCTAGGGCAACGGTTTGAGTAAGGGCAACCATTGAGATCTAGTAGTATATCTTGGTAAGCTAGAAAATGAAAATCTAAGTATCAATGGAGAAAAAGAGCTGGGGGAAGAAGAAATTGTTGAAGAAAGAAGGGTCTCGGTTGTTGTGCACGAAATTATGACGAAGAAAAAAATCATAAGTAAGATTTTCTGTGGACATAAAATTATATTGTGTTATGTATAAGTAGTTAAATTTCTATTACTTGTTGTTATATGTAGAAAAACACATACACATTGTACAATATAAAGTTGTATAATATCTGATTCAATTAAATATGAACAATTAATATTATCAAAACATATACTATTTTCAAGATAAAACATAAAATATTCTTGTTGAAAAAGAAAAAAGCAAACATGTTAATATCCATCTTTTTCCTCTATGAAAAAGAAAAAAAGCAATCATGTTATATTCTTGTTGTACAACATAAAATATTCTTGTTAAAATATTAGTATGCAAATACAGAATTTTTTTAATTAAAATAAAATAAAAATTTATTTGCAAATTTTCATATCTCAAGATAAATTATTTCAATGTTTATGATTTAAATTGAAATGAATTTTAGATAAATTTAAGCATGATGAATTAATTAAGAAAACATATTTTACAAAATTGAAGAAGTTTATTTTTTCAAACATAGGTTAGTAAAATGATGAAATATATTTATGCAAAAAAATATTAATATATATTAGATTTACAAATTTATTTTTGTAATTTTGAATTGTTTATTCATTATCGAATAATATGGGGTGGAACTCTTCCTAATCTTCTTATTTATAAGAAAATTCTTTTGAAATAATATAAAACATATGTATTTTCAGCAATTTGTTGTCAATGTTTTCTTCATTTTTTTTCACTTGCTTGGATGTGCTTATCTGGATGTTTTCTTCATCTCAAGTCAGTTAATTTTCTTATTTTTTGTTGTAATGAATGTAAAAAGTATTTTAGAAGCTAAATATTTATTTTATGTATTTTTTCTTTGTATTCTTTTTATTGTTATTTCATTCTCTCCATGGGTCTCTCTCCACGGGACAAAGACGGAAAGAATCAAATACGTGAATAAGAATTAAGCTTGTTCAAAAAAGATAAAGGTGCCGGCAAAGACAGGGGCAACATCTCAAATTAATATATTGGACCGTAGACATTGTGGGCTAGGGCAACCGAATCGTCGGGGCCGGTCCTGAATGCAATCGTGACCGGAATGGTCAAAAATATTTGAAATGCAATCCACAAATCTTCCTTGCGCGAAAAATCACAAAACCAAACAAATATGAACTTAAAATCTGCTCAAATAGTTTTCGAAATTAAATTCAAAAAGAATTATTATGAGAGAGATAATTTAACTGGCCTTAGCATGCATAATAGGTCGTCCACGTCCAAGACCAAGTGCCAAGCTTTTACTTTAAAAAAGAAAATTTGAATTCAATAAACAAAACTTGATTTTAATCAAGTTGGAAATATGTGATTTGTTATTATGATATATTTTATTTTATATAGTAATAATTTTTTTTTTGAGAATTTATGAGGTTGTACTACGATATATTTTATTTTGTGTAATAATAATATTTGTTTATAGATAACTTATAAGGGTGCATGTAAATTTTTTTTAAAAATTTTATTCTTCTTTTTTAGAGAATAGAAGCACATGAAATATTATATGATATATAAGAGGAAAACAATGTATTTACTTTAAAAAATACAAGATAATTTATAAATAGTAATATTTTTGACCTCGTGAGTCGTGTGGTTCTACAAAACCCAGCAATTTTATCAAAGAAATTGCCTTGAACGGCTGAGTACAAGACGGTTTAAATACCACCGGCACTTAATTTATAATTTTATATGCATCATAGGAATAGGATTACTTGACTTATATGATAGAGAAGAAATATGCATGGATATTTTTTTATTCAAAACTGGTTTACTCAAAATATTTGGTAAATATCTTTTTTCATTATACTTTTAATTATTTAGTCATTTAAAATTTCATATTATTCGAGTATATGTTGATAGATTACTTCGAAGTTGATAGAATGGTGGGTTGTAAACTTGTAACATCAATTGATAAGGGAAAATATATTATGCCTCACAATTCATCCCAACATTCCTGATGAGGGATTAATTGAAATTAGCTGGGTTAATTAATATTTAAATTAATGTTAACTGACACGTTTAATTAACACGTTAATTCATTTATTATGTTAATATTAGTGCATGTTAATCGACATGTCAATTCAATGAACCGATCAATTAACCCGTTAATTCATTCAGAAACATCCTTGCCCTGTCATTAATGATGTTGGAGGGCATCATATGTAATCCCAATTGATAATTAGTACCGAATACATACCACGAACAATATATTCATGATTATGCCATTGGGAGGCTTCAGTAGGAAACAATATATACATGAATGAAAAAATGCATTATGTGTGTCGGGTTACTCATTAGCCATGATAATCAAACAAATTAAATTCAAAATGTTCGTACAAATTTGGTTCAAGTTTAAAATTGCATGCATGCGTAATGAATGAGTATATTCATGCAAAAATAATTTTTTCTTTTTCTTTTTAAGGACATAAATTATCATTGTTAGGAAACATTTCTGATGTTACGAGTAAATTCATCGCAACAAGCTATGTTTCGTCCATATAATTTACAAAAATAAATAAGTACCGCAGATATCAGAGTGAATCAAAATAAAGTACGGATCTTACCCATTTCATTCTCTCATGTTATTTCCTTCAAACTTGACCGCCATAATTCCATACTTTCAAAATCACAAATTGTGTCCATTCTCAACAATCACGATCATTCATGATATCTTGAAGACACGATTCACACTCCTCCCTCCTCCAATTATTATCGATTCGATTGGTTACAGGACAAACAATGATCCTCAATCTGAGCCACCAACATTGCAAGCGTCAGGACTTGCATCGTCGATTGCTCCACCCCTAGGGATCTTCGAGGTTCTATCCAATGCAGATGTGCATCAGTAAAATTATCTTGTAATGGTGTGTTAACACCTACAAAAACTAATTTTCTAGTATAATACGAAATTTCAAATCCTAGATAAGAAAAGAAATCAGCATAGTAAAAACAATGACAAAATTAACTAGTTGATTCAAAGTTTCTTAGAACACTAAATTAACAATCTAAAGGAACACGTAACGGCCTCGCAACAACAACACACAGAATAGGAACCACGCCTTAAAATAAACAGTCTCTCTCCTTCTCTCTCTCTGCCCTCTCTCACTCTACAAAACACACGAATCGATAATCTACCTCCTTACTGGCGGCACCGCACCTCTGCCAGTTGGCACTGCACCGCGCCCCATAGTTTGTTGCTACATTACAAACCAAACAAATATGAACTCAAAATCAGCTCAAATAGTTTTCGAAATTACAATTCGAAAATAATTATTATGAGAGAGAGAATTAAACTGACCTTAGCACGCATGACAGCTCGTCCACGTCCAACACCAAGTGCCGATCCTTTCCCCTATACCAAAAAAAAAAGATTTCGAATTCAATAAACAAAGTTACAAAACTTAAATTCATCAAGTTAGAAATATTAAATACCTTGATTCTTGCTTCTAAGCGTTTGAACATGGGGGCATTCTTCAGCATATCAGGAATAATCATAAACCTTCAATAATTAAAACCTATCAGAATTCAAAATTTGAAATGAAATCGAATATTTGAATTTGCAATTCTCTCTTTAATACTAAAATTACCTCACTCTACTGCCACGGATGAAGACATGCTCGAGCAGAGAAACCTTACCATCCTGTCAACATGATAAATTTAAAGATCGTTAACAAATCCTCTGTTGAAAATTGAAACCCTAAATAAATACAGAGAGAAGGATCGAAAAAGAAAGAAGAAGGAAGAAACCTTGGAGGTGAAGGTAATATTCTCGAGCTGGCAGTTCCAGTTATCCTCGCATTCGATTAGACTACCTCTATACAGTTCGCCGGTCTTCAACTCAACCGTGACCACGTGTCCTGCCGCCTCGTGCAATAGCTTCACCGGTATTCCTAAGCTTCTACTCATCCTTCTTCTTCTTCTTCTTCTTCTTCTTCTTCTCACTCGCTACTAGACTTCCCTTCCTCTTTCTCCTACGGAACCTTCTCTTTGGATTCGAAGCTTTAAACCCTAGTCGAGTCGAGAAGAAAGAACGAGAAACCCCGAAACTAATGGGCTTTTAAGCCCTTGCTGGTTGAAAAGCTTTGAAGAAACAGGAAAATAAAGTCCGACTTTTATAAACCGGGAATTGATATCCCAACCTTGAACGCTTCTGGTTTATAAAACTGAGAAATTGTTTCTTTTCTAGGGATAAAGGCGCGCGAGCCCAATTTTTGAAGGCAAAGGAGTATTGCTAACATGCTCTCCACCCCAGCCAGGCAGATAACCCGTTCGACGAAATGCCTCAACGAACTCAAATCTCTTCTCTCGACGGATGCTTCTTCTTGCACCGATCTGCCAAGGCGACTTGGCCGGACAAAGCGAAAACCTCTCGTCACGGGCATAACCGAACTGAAGAGAAGAGGTCGGAAAGAGCGGGAATCCAGGCAAGAGGTGCGTGAATTCGTGCTGCACCCGCCTGAGAACGGGATGCTTGTTCAGAACTTGATTCCAGTTGCACATGAGGTGTTTGATGCACGGCGAATGCTTTTCTCTTGTGTCCAAAAGGTTATGGAGATCATTCCTGTACACTCCTGCAGGTACGAAACAGAAAAAAAAATGATAAATTCATCAAGGAAATTCGATAATAATGTCAATTCGATGCAATTAATTGTCAATCAAGCAGGATTTGTGAAGAAGTACATGTTGGGAGGACTCCACACAAGATTCGCACATGCAATTTCTCGAACAGTCTTTCAACCAAAGAACATTCATGGATCAAAGGAGAGACAGAGCACATTCTCCCAAAGATAGAATCGTTCCATTTGTACGATAGATTAGGCCGAGCAGTTTCTCACGAAGAGAGGCTCCAAGTGGATCGGATCCCAGCCATTGTCGAGCTCTGCATACAAGCTGGGGTGAATTTACCAGAATACCCCACAAAGAGACGACCTTTTCCACTCTATAATATTGCTGGAAAGCTTATCGATTTCGAGAAGAAACATCCAAGGGATTACGAATGTGGGAAAGATATCGAGACCTCTGGGTTCTGGAAATGGAGAGGATATAAAACTGGAGAGGACTCGATATCTTTCTCTCAAGATACCAGTCTTCAAGGTTTGATTTTGTTGATTAATTTTTCACTTTTATCCCCAATTTTATTATTTTATTTTTACTTTTTTTGATAGATGTGGCAATTGAAGGTATGAAAGCATGGGAAACAGTTAAAAAAGGTGCGAAAAAATTAATCAAAAAATATGCAGTACAAACTTGTGGTTTTTGTCCTGAAGTACAAGTGGGTCCCAAGGGTCATCGCGCCAGGTATTATTCAAATTATTTGCAAAACAAAAACATACCCCATTGTTATCGAAACTTGTAAAAAAGCCCTTCCATTCTTCAAAAATTTATAAAACAGTATTTCCTTGCTGACTGCTGTATAAGAATGGGGGATCTTTTTGCAATTACCCATAAAATAGGTTATCTTTGCAATTACCCATAAAATAGGGGATCTTTTTGCAATTTTCCTTGCTGTATAAGAATGGTCGAGTTAGTTACCATTCTGTTACGATGATGACATCAGCGAATAACTAACTTCTTGTTACATTGCGTCAGGATACGCCTGACGTATAACTAATTTCTGTTACCATGATGACATCAGCAAATAATTAACTTCTGTTATGTTGCGTCAGAATATGCCAGGCGTACAAGCACCAGATGAGGGCGGGACAGCACGCATGGCAAGAAGCGACCGTTGACGATATTTTATTACCAGTTTATGTTTGGCACGTGAATAAATCAAAATATGATAATAATGAACCGCTTTTGAATGAGCTTCAAATGTACTACGGGAAGCTTCCTGCGGCTGTCGAGCTGTTTTGTCATGCTGGTGCTGACGTGGCGGAAGAGTATTGGCCGATCATGAGACGCGACGTGGTCGTGCCTGAGTTGGGCGAAGAAAAACTAGCTGTTTAATGTATGCTTGTTTTGTTTCGGGTTTGTATATTTTAAAAGGGTGTTTACATATTTATCCTTTAAAAAATGTAAAATATCATTTATACCCTTTCAAAAACTTAAAAATATCAAAAATACCGACATCGTTAATGGGGTGCTAAAATTTGTAAAATTTATTATAGTTTTAGTTTATAAATCTTCTAAAATTATTATGAAGTTGATGATTTTGGAGAGGTCAAAAGGGTAAATATGAGATTATAGATTTCAAATGATCCAGAGTAGGCCTAATAAAGCCCGTTTAGACCCAATTTGGTACATCATGAATGTTCTAGATCTCTCTCAAAATCTATGGATTATATTAAAGACAAAACGGTAAGTATTACTAATTAGTTTCTCCATTTCTTAAAGAAATCTCCTTAATCCCTTTTACATTCTACCGTACGCGTGTCCCTGTCCTTTTCAGACTTCTCCGCCCCACAAAAAAGTTTCCCACGTAGCAATTCAAATATGTTAATAAACTGACTCGTTACACGGTTTACATGGTCCGGATGGACTGAAAGGATCTGGAATTGTTTCATGTGGGCTCCGGTTTACATTCTACCGTATCGTATCGTTTCGTACATAATTTTTCACCAATTTTTTCTCTACGATTCATAGCAATCTGTTTACGCTTTGAGGAGTTCAAATAACGTGTTTTTGGATCATTTGTATCGTATCATTTACTACATAACCTTTCACCAAATTTAACAAACACTAAGAAAAATTTCATTACGATTCATAGCATTCTTCTCATGCTTTGAGGAGTTTAAATATCGTGTTTTTAGATCTTTTCTATTGTATCGTTTAGTACATAATTTTTCCCCAAATTTTGCAAACACTAAGAAAATTTTCTTTACGATTCATAGCAATCGGTTTATTCTTTGAGGAGTTCAAATAACGTGTTTTAGATCATTTGTATCGTATCGTTTACTACATAATTTTTCACCAAATTTTACAAACACTAAGAAAGTTTCTCTACGATTCATAGCAATCTGTTTACGCTTTGAGGAGTTCAAATAATGTGTTTTTAGATCATTTGTATCGTATCGTTTACTACATAAATTTTCACTAAATTTAACAAACACTAAGAAAATTTTCATTACGATTCATAGTATTCTTTTCATGCTTTGAGGAGTTCAAATAACGTGTTTTTAGATCATTTGTATCGTATCGTTCAGTACATAATTTTTTCCCAAATTTTGCAAACACTAAGAAAGTTTTCATTACGATTCATAGCAATCTGTTTACGCTTTGAGGAGTTCAAATAACGTGTTTTTAGATCATTTGTATCGTATCGTTTACTAAATTTAACAAACACCAAGAAATTTTTCATTACGATTCATAGCATTCTTTTCATGCCTTGAGGAGTTCAAATAACGTGCTTTTGTTTTTAGATCATTTGTATCGTATCGTTTAGTACATAACTTTTCCCCAAATTTTGCAAACACTAAGAAAATTTTCATTACGATTCATAGCAATCTGTTTACGCTTTGAGGAGTTCAAATAACGTGTTTTTAGATAATTTGTATCGTATCGTTTACTACATAACTCTTCACCAAATTTAACAAACACTAAGAAAGTTTTTATTACGACTCATATCATTCTTTTCATGCTTTGAGGATTTCAAATAACGTGTTTTTAGATCATATGTATCGTATCGTTTAGTACATAATTTTTTCCCAAATTTTGCAAACACTAAGAAAATTTTCTTTACGATTCATAGTAATCTGTTTACGTTTTGAGGAGTTCAAGTATTACTAATTAGTTTCTCCATTTCTTAAAGAAATCTCCTTAATCCCTTTTACATTCTACCGTACACGTGTCCCTGTCCTTTTCAGACTTCTCCGCCCCACAAAAAAGTTTCCCACGTAGCAATTCAAATATGTTAATAAACTGACTCGTTACGCGGTTTACATGGTCCGGACGGACAAAAAGGATCCGGAATTGTTTCCTGTGGGCTCCGGTTGTCACAAAAAGGAGCAAATGCATCACGTTTTTCATTGGCGCGAGTTTTGTATTGTTTCTGCTTCATCAACGGCCAAAAAGAGAGAAGACGACCAACACCAGCGAGACAGTATAAGAGAAAGAGAGAGAGAGAGAGTGTGTGCGAGATCATTAGATGATTGCAATCTTGACAACTCAGAGATTTGATCGAGCTAAGAATTCGGTGAAAAATGTTATGCGGTTCTTCTAGTGGGTTGCTGCCTCTGCCGGTCACCTGTGCTTTCAATCTCAACAGTCACAGGGAGGTAAAGTGTAAAAGCCACCTGCATTTTCATGCATTGATTGCGTTTTAGTCCTTTTTTTTAGATCTGTTAGTTCTTATCTTTTGTTTGTGATTTTTGTTGTTGTTCAGGGTTTGGGTAAGCAAGGGATAGTGCGTTTGGGTTTGATCGGTAATGGATCCGTAATCGTTCCTTCTCAATTTAGTTTCGGGAACTCGATCAGACTTTCAAGTTCTACTGGTCGCAAGGTACGTATCAAATTTCATTTCAAGTTCAATTGGGTCCATGCTAGCTCAATTTGGGCTTACTTGAACTGAAAATAGATTTGGGGATAGTGCTTACTTAGATTGTTATACTCCGAGTTGATTTACTGACATTTTTGGGTATGTATGCAAGATTGAGCGTGGTTTGTCAGCAGCAACAACTTTAGAAGACACGCCAATCATGACAGTGACCGAAGAAGAAATCGAGAATCTCGGAATATTCCAAGTAGATCCGCTTTTGAAAGAATTCAAGGACCATTTCGCATATAGGTGGAATAGTTACGTCGAACAAAAATCACTCATCGAGAAATATGAAGGCGGTCTCGGCAAGTTCTCCCAAGGTATTTCACTTTATCTTTTTTACAATCTTTTCATTTTTTTCAAATTTACCCATAAATTTCTCAAATTTTATTTCAGGCTATTTGAAATTCGGTTTCAACATAGAAGACGATGCAATTGTGTACCGTGAATGGGCTCCTGGTGCCCAGTAAGTATAAATTTAAAAATTTGCAATTTAGCCTTTCTATTTCATTAAATTTTCTATTCTTTTAACAGGGAGGCGCAATTAATTGGGGATTTCAACGATTGGGACGGATCAAAACACAACATGGAAAAAGACAAATTCGGCGTATGGAGCATAACAATCCCACACTCGGATGGCAAACCCGTAATTCCTCACAACTCCAGGGTTAAGTTCCGGTTCAAACATGGTCTAGGCGAGTGGGTTGACCGGGTCCCCGCTTGGATCCGTTACGCCACTTTCGACCAGACCCGTTTCGCCGCCCCTTATGACGGCGTCTTCTGGGACCCTCCCCCTTCTGAAAGGTATACATGATATTTCCTATACTTTGTAGGGGCATAAATGATATTTTAAGAATTTTACAGGTACGAGTTCAAGTATCCGAGACCGGCGAAGCCGTGCGCCCCGCGTATCTACGAGGCGCACATAGGAATGAGCGGTGAAAACCCCGAAATAAACACGTACCGCAAATTCGCAGACGAAATCCTGCCTCGAATAAAAGCGAACAATTACAACACGGTACAACTCATGGCGGTGATGGAGCATTCCTACTACGCTTCCTTCGGTTACCACGTCACCAATTTCTTCGCCCCCTCGAGCCGCTACGGGTCCCCCGAAGATCTCAAGTACTTGATCGACGAAGCCCATCGCCTCGGGATCCGTGTTTTCATGGACGTGATCCATTCCCATGCGAGCAACAACGTAACGGATGGTCTCAACGGTTTCGACGTGGGCCAACAGAGCGAGGAGAGTTATTTCCATACCGGCGAAAAAGGGTACCATCAATTATGGGACTCGAGAATTTTCAATTACTCAAATTGGGAGGTTTTGAGGTTTCTCCTCTCGAATTTGAAATATTGGATTCAAGAGTTCAAATTTGACGGGTTTCGATTCGATGGGGTGACCTCGATGTTGTACCACCATCACGGAATTAACATCGGATTTTCGGGGGATTATAAGGAATATTTCGGGTTCGATACCGATGTCAAGGCGGTTGTTTATTTAATGCTGGCGAACGAACTGGTACGAGGAATTTTACCGGAGGGGGAAGTGATTGCGGAGGATGTTTCGGGAATGCCGGCGTTGTGTCGACCGGTACGGGAAGGCGGTACCGGTTTCGATTTCAGACTTGCGATGGCCGTACCGGATTTGTGGATTGATTATTTAAAGAATAAAGCGGATTCGGATTGGAGCATGAGTGAGATTGTTTCCAGCTTGACGAATAGGAGGTATAGTGAGAAATGCGTCGCTTATGCTGAAAGCCATGACCAGGTATATTATATTATATTAAATTTAATTTAATTAATTAATTGAATTTATTTTTATTTGTTTTATTATTTTGTAGTCGATTGTGGGGGACAAGACGATAGCGTTTATGTTAATGGATAAGGAGATGTATACTGGCATGTCTGATTTGGAGCCTGCTTCGAGTGTAATTGAACGAGGCATTGCTCTTCAAAAGGTTTTGATTTTATAAATTTAATATTTTTCTATTTTTAATTTAGATGCGAATTAAATTAATAATTTTTGTAGATGATACATTTCATAACTATGGCACTGGGAGGGGAAGGCTACCTTAATTTCATGGGAAATGAGGTTGGTAATTTAAATGATGCATTATGATAATAATAATAATTTTATTTATTTATTTAATTAATTTGTGTGTATAGTTTGGGCATCCAGAATGGATAGATTTCCCAAGAGAAGGAAATGACTGGAGTTATGAAAAATGTAGGCGTCAATGGAGTCTCGTCGATACTGACCATCTCAGATACAAAGTATTATTATAATATTATTTTCGAACTTGTATTTTATTTTTGGAAATGTTTTTATTTTGTTGGTCTTGTAGTACATGAATGCATTTGATAGTGCGATGAATTTATTGGATGAGAAATTCTCGTTCCTCTCAAACCCCAAGCAAATCGTGAGTAGCGCCAGCGAGGACGAAAAGGTAATTTTCAAATTTGAACTTTTTCTAATTAAAATTATATCATATAATAATAATAATCTAATCTTAAAGGTAATTGTTTTCGAGCGTGGGGATCTCGTCTTCGTCTTCAACTTCCATCCCGAAAACACATACGAAGGGTAAATTTTATTTATATTTAATTTATATAAATTAATAATTAATTAAGTATTATGTTTTGAAATATTTAGATATAAAGTTGGGTGCGATTTGCCTGGCAAATATAAAGTTGTGCTCGATTCGGATGCCTTCGAATTCGGTGGACAAGGAAGAGTAAGTTAAATATTAAATATTAACAACAATAACAATAAATAATAATAATTTATTTTTTTATTAATTATTAATAGGTTGGTCATGACGTGGAACATTTTACTGAGCCGGAAGGCGTACCGGGTATACCCGAAACGAATTTCAATAACCGCCCGAACTCTTTCAAAGTTCTCTCTCCATCCCGCACTTGTGTGGTACTACAACGATACTAACATCCTTATTAAAATATAAATATTATCATAAATCCCCATACAGAACTTGCAAAATTTTCACTTAAACCCCTCTTTTTTTTGTAATAGGTGTATTGTAGGGTCGAAGAAAGTGAGGAGAATAGAGACGAAGAAAGTGAGGAGAATAGAGACGAAGAGGCCGCGCAGGGAATTCTTGAAGAGATTCCGCGTTAAATAATGAAATAATAAGTAATGAAACTGATTATTTCAGTTCATTTGTGCAATAAATAAAAGAATATCTAATAATAAGACTTTAATTAAATAATAAATAAGAATGCATAACCTCTTGTTACCCACCATTACCATCACTATCGGACTCTCCAGTTCCGAAACCCAATCTTTTTCTCTGCCTCCTCCTCCCACTTGCAGTTTCCCCACCGTCGCCAAAACTTCCATTATTCAATAACGGGTCGTCAAGAATGGAGGACCCGCAAAAATGCAACTATCATCCTTTGTCATCTTCTTCTCTTTCTTCTTGATCTTCTGCGATCTTATGTAAATTTTGCATTGATTGGCTCCACTGTTTGATTCATCGTAAATTCCAAATCCTATGCTATCTACACAAAACAAAATAAACATATGGGCATTTTTGTAATTTTAATTTTTTTTGACAAGCCAAAACTCACGTATTCTCCTCCACCAAGGAACTTGTAGATCATCTTTGGGTTTGGAGTGAAGTGAGTCCCAAGTGGGTCAAGTTTCATATTCTAATTTTCTCCTCAATCCAATCCTCAACCTCTAAAAAATCAGTTGCACGGCTGGCCAGCCCTGGATTTTGAGCTCCACAGGCCACACAACTCTCTTATGGAAGTTTTCTTCTAAATCTCTCTCTAAATGCCTCAAAAACGTGTTCCAGTCTCTCCCTCCACTTCTGCCAGTACCAGATCATTGGTACAGCCGTGGATTTTAAGACCTTATCTCTTCAAACCAAAGCCATGGTTCAAGGCCCTCTTTCTCCTGATCATTTTGGCAGGTCCAGTCTTGAATTTTTGGAGGCCTGTGACGATTATTATTACGATATATCGAAAAAACTAAAACGAATATTACATGTGCTGAAATTTTGCTAAAACTGACTTTCCAAAATTTTGATGAAAAATCTCCGAATTTTGCTCAAATTTTGTCGAAGAACCAAGGATTTTTAGTAAAAAAAAAAAAAAAAAAAAAAAAATTCATAATGTCATAAAACCTAAATTTTAGTGTAAATCCCACAAGTTTGCTCAACAACAGCTCTATTTTGCTCAAATTTTGTCGAATATCCTAGATTTTCGGAAAAAAAAAAAATCTGAATATTTCTTAAATTTTGATACAAACCCCTGAATTTAATTCTAATAATTCAAATTAAATTAATGAACAAGAATTATAATTTTCTATCTTAATTGTAATATAATATATAAATAGCTTTATCTAAAACATACTATTTTAATTGTAATATAATAAAGAAATGACTTAAAACCACTCTTTACTCTCTTTACTTGTTCCATTTGACATGCAGAAAAATAAAAGATACACACTTGGTGTATCCTGGACCCCATAATATGTTTGTTTTTGGTGAATGGTTCACTTACGCCGGGTTCGTACCATATCTCCCCTCCCCCTCCCCCTCCCCCTCCCCCTCCCTCCTTGCTCGATTACTTCCCTATAAACATTGGTTGTAAAGCTGGTTTTTGTACTGTCCGTACTGTCTTTTTTAGAAGAGGAGCAGAAGACATGTTATTTTTATGTGATCTTTTGTGGTCATAACTGTAATATATTTCTTATAATTATTTCATATACAATAAAACTAATAGAAATATAGAAAGTTACAGATCAAATTTTACAAATGATCCCAATACTCTTGTACTGCCTTATTTCCTTCTACTCATCTTCTTCAAATTTCTCTCTTTCAAACTCGTTTCTCGTTTCGCCATTATTGTGTTCATTGTTTATATACCAAAAATACTAGAGGAAAATCATATCAACTATCTACACTTTGCGAAATCTCAGACCAGTTCTTATCATTATATGGCTCTATGCATGCACTATCAAAAAAAAGGGAGGCCTATAAAAAAAAGGAGGTCTGTGACCTGGGCCAACTCGGCCAAAGCCCAGGTCCGGCCCTGCATTTTGGTACCGAGAAATCGAATTTTGACAAAGAAAGGAGGAAGTTATGATGATTTTTCTCTAGCTCAAGACTATTCACACGAAGTGTTCGATCAAATGCATGACTCAGAACCTTACTAGGTTGGATCCAGACCCGAATCAACACCCATTAACCCATACCCATTATTTCAAATGGTTCTCATGGATCCTCAGTGGCGTATTTTTGATGCAATCTTCATTAAATATTATAATTCAGTGTATTTTCCTAACAACTACATGAGCTTGAAATAGAAGAACAACTCCGTCGTTAGAACTGATTCTGTTGGAGCCTTAACTTAACTGTCCCCTCTTCCTCTCCATTCCATCAGTGACTGGACGTCCCCATAATCTGTCCGTGAGCAAAAATACACAGCAAAAACATACAGCACTCTCTCCATTTTCGCCGAGAAAATGACGACGATAGTAAAACGACCCTAACTTCATTCACGATGCTCCAAATCTCGCGAAGTTTTCGGAAAAAGGATCGTGGCCACGTCGTGCATCTATATAGCTCTCCAATTTGAGCAAAAATGGACTCTCTAAGACTGCTTTTGCTATAAATAGCTTCAGTTTTGATCTAGTTTTGGTGACACACCATTATATCCATTCGTGAGTGCTTTCAAGCACTTGTGAACCATTTTCACAAAACTCCCCCAAGCTATCTTGGATCACCTAGGCTCTTGATTCACCTTAATTTTCAAGATTTGCCCCAAAATCAAGCCGAAACCCTAAATCAGTGAACTCAAGAATCGAGCTCTCTAGCTTAAATCAAAGATCAACCTTCACTCCTCCACCTCACTAGATCAAGAACGAATCTTAAAAGACAACTTCACTCAAGCACTCAAGATATTTGGTTATTCACTCATTTTTCTCTATTTTTTATGGTTTTAATGTGATTTTTGAATCATGTTTGATTGTGTTATATGAAGTTTATTTAGTGTTTATATTTAATCTGACATTTTTATTTTTTCCTGAATTTTTAGAATATTTTCTTGAATTTACTTGTGAAGTACTTTTAATTTCTGATTATTCTCTGTAACTGTTTGGTGATTTAAATTCCAATTAATTTTTTTTAATTATTCTAAAAATATGATCTTGTTAAACAACTTTAGTACTTGATTTTTGTGTAAATAGTTTTACCATTTTAATCAATATTAAGTTTGTTAAAAATTTCCAAAGTTCACTTCAAGAATAATTTCCTGAAACTTTCAATTTTCTTGTGCTTTTAATTGAATTTTTTGGGTACTTTATAGAACTCGAACATCCAGATCAAAAGTATCTTGTTTTAGATCTAGATCTCTAGTTATGTAGAATTTTACCCCATGCCATTTGGATAATTAACGAATTAGGTATGACCGTTTTAGCCTACTTTCTCATTAATTTTTCTTGCTGTTCTAGATCTAAAAAAATTATTATAAAAACATATTCTTGTAAATCATTTGATCTAGTTTGTATAGAAGTTTGTCTCAATGAATTTGAAGGATTTCATGGTTTGTTGTGAATTTATGAAAATTACGGAAAATCTAAATCTATAAGGGAACTTTTGAAATTGTGTGATAATCTTGATGTTGTTCTGTTTTGAATTGATTTTTCTGTGAGATCTGGATTGTGACATACTGATCTAAGGATATCATTTGGTAGATAACTGGTTTTAATTTGTGAAAATACAAGTTTGAGAACATTTCAAGAAATTAGTGAATTGTTATAATTGTACAAAGTTACCTAACTGCCAAGAAAAAGTCACTGGGTTTTAAATTTAATGCAAAAATTTAGGGACCTAACTGTAAATTAGTGAAATTTTTGCTGGTTGCTCCAATTTGCACCAAATTTGTTTCAGAGATCTCATTGATAGTGTTTTGCACATCTGTGTAAAGTATCAAGTCTTGAATTTGATTCGAAATTTTTATTATTTCAACTCCAAATACACACGTGTTTCCCCTGAGAACGAACTTTTACTTACATTGGACTAAATTAAAGCTCATATAAATTTTGTTGATTTACCCCAAGAATTGAATCAAATTTCAACGACCAATTTTTTGGGGTTATCAAGACTACATCGAGTTTCCTCACAATCATCTCATGCCAAAATATTTTTTATAATTGTCTTACTTGCAATTATTACCTTACTTCAATTGTGGAACTCTGATCAGTTCTTTATTTGGAATCCATACAAATTATTGTTCATTAATTCAAAATTTGCGATTTAAAGTCATACATGCTTGAAAAATTTGAGCTAATCGCCGCGTTGCTAGTACAAGACGACGATTCTTCTTCGAGACGAGAACGGTGGATACGAGTAGAGGTTTTAAAGTTTCGGAGCTAGAAGTGATCAACTCGAACCGCCGCGAGTTTTTGTCGCCACCGAATCAAGCGTGATTAAGAGGTAATAAACACAAACTCTTCCTTCGATGTTTGATTTGTTTGCACGGATCCTTGTGGTCAAGTCCTGAGGACTACTTTTTTTTTTGGTTATTTCCGTTGCGTTTCTAACTGCGAGACCCAACACAACATACTCGCAACTTTGAGTGTTTTTGAAAAGTTTCGAAAACGGTATCCTTGCTCAGAACCCATAAGAATCCAATTCTTGTATTCTTATTCGAAAATCATTCCCAAATATGTCTAAAAAATTTCTTGTTCAAATTCTCTTACTTTAGAATTGATTGGATATTTAATTTTTTTTTTATTTTTTTATTTTTTTTTATTTTCTACAATTTTGTAAATATAGCTTACTTGAATATTTATATTTTGTATGACCGTACTCCCACTATTCTTTTCGAATCAATAACCTACACGTTAATGAAACCGAAACAACGATAATTGTTCTTGTTTCTAATGGTCAAGATCCAAATTGTGTATATTTTAAGCCAAATTGAGCCATGCAACTAAAAATATACCGTTTCGGTACGATCACATCCATTTGCATCAAATGCAACTCTCGAGTCACTCGTGAGATAGGCTATCGAGTCCAACTCAACAATCCTTGTGTGTAATCTCACTCTATAACCTAATTTTACATATAAAGCTGAGTCCAACTTGAATATTTATACAATCCTTGTGTGTAATCTCACTCGCATAATTTTTTTTTTCAAATAGTAAGATATTTACTTAATAATAGAAAATATCATATGTTGTGAGAGATTGTGCGTTCAAGCCTCATTAGCATCAATGGATGGTGGACATATGACCGTTCTCTATTTATTATAAAAAATAAATAAATAAATACCCAAGATGGAGAAGGAAACAAAAACTAAAAATATCATGAAATAAGTCCCGAAAAATATACGTCAAGGAAAAAAATACAAGATATAACTACACAACAACAAAAATATTGAAAATATAAAATTCAAACAAAATATATCAAAAAGAACATCAAATCTCGCGCAATTGCGCGGGGTGTTGCTAGTTCAGTTTAATATTTAACATCATCTCCCTTGAACATGAATCTGTTGGAGCTCTAGGGTATGTTCTGTAGGTAAGATTCGACGCGTGAGATTGGTAGCATCTGGGTGTTCTTGTATTTGTGTTCCATGCGTTGAAGGAGAATTCATCCCTGATGATTGGTCTGATATGGTATCATTATTCGTCAAACCCACTTGATCTCCATTTGCTTCGCCAAGACTTTCTCCAGCGCTGTTCACTGTTGATTTGTTACGATCCAAGACAGACCGGACAGCAGAATCCATCCGGTCAAACTGCTTAACCAACACACGAAATGTATCATATGCAGTTTCGTGATCACTAAATTCACCTTTTATACTATCCCAATTTCGGTACACATATCGTCCTAGATGGATTATGATCAAGAGGACCGAGACAACACCGGTTATGATAAAAAGACCTGCAAAGTTTCTGAAACTTAGGCTCAGAGAGCCCGAGACAGCACCTTGCCTAGGGCAACTGCTAAGGTCACCCAACCATTTTTTGTCAATCTGAGTCATTTCATCTCCTTCTGTTGCCATGGACACATCTTGTACCAGTGGTGAGCCTTTTGGAAATACCTAAAAAACATCAAACAAGACGAGACCTCAAATTATAAAGATAGGATGTGTGTTTATGGAGAAATGATCATGATTAATTAGAGAATCTTACAAAACCAAATCCACCTGTCTTGTAGGTCGGACCGATCATTGCATGGTTAGCACAATACTTCCCTAAGAAGACCTTAAGATAAGGAATCTCATCGAAAATAGCCGAAACCCCTCCATTGGATGAACCCTTGGCAAGGGACTCGGCATATTCTTCAATTGTATAATATTTCCTCAATTTATGTGGGTCAACACGCAGTCTTGAATTTAAGAAATCAAGTACTATAACGTTTCCGGCTTGATATCCAATATGGTCTCCTTGTCTTAAGAGTTCGTTTACATCTGTAACGGTTGGGGTTAGTTGTTGTATAGTCAGCATGGATGCCAGACTCGCCGTGTAGCTTGAAGTTAGGATTAGCACTACAAATACCCAGATAATAACCAAGATTCTCGATAGGCTACTTCGTAATTTTGCATCTGACCAATGAATGAAATTACATAAGATTGAAAGGCAATTATATATGTATAAACGATTTCTACTTTATTTGAAACAATAGCAGTATGAATGATTTTCAATTCCAAGTGAATTATTATTTTTGTAAAGGGTTTTAAAAATTAAAGAACTGGGAAATTTAAAAAAATATGAGATAAAGAAACTAAACAAACTGTGAGAAAAGACGAGAGTAGAGAATGCAAAGTAAATTGTGAGGCCGACTTGCTCCAATTTCGTCCCTCGAAACTCCGAATTTATCCTGTGCTCAATCACCCATACAGTGAATCCAATGAGGAAGAAGAACGCGAGACTAGTTAGCCATAACGTGGTAGTTAGAGGTTGCAAAAAAATCCACATTGAATTACTCATGCCCACTTTGATTGGCACAACCATCGATATACCCGAGTCTGTATATGGCAATGTAAAATCCACATAATTTGTCCTGCTGGCAGTAATTGTGGTGTCCCCCACAAACGCATCAAAATTCTGTTCTCAATTTAGATATGATATTATTAATAAAATGATAAATAGATGAAAAATGTGTTTATAGTAGATTAGTGGAAGTAAATTTGTGAAGACTTACCCCAAGATGGACTTCAGAGATGACATCGTCATATGTGTATCCGACGGAAACGGGCACGTACTCATAGCTTACATAGTAAGGAAGCTTTTTTATGGCAGCATCAAAAATATCGATAAAGTAGCCTGTAACACTGGATGTGTTTGTGATTGGCTCTACATTCACAAATTGTAGGAAAGTTTGTTTAATCGGCACAGCAATACACAGTGTCTTCCCTTTGGTTGGGTTGATCCAACCTTTGGGTGTTAACATCGAGTTCCCTGGCCATATGATCTTCTTTAGCCTTTTATTCCTATTACCATAGTCACTTGTTATCCCTTCTCCTTTATTCCAAAATTCTATCGTTCTCGTGCTATTTCCTATCATATTAAATATCTCATATGCATGCAGCTGAAGTTGTCCATCTATGAGAGTAAAATTACCAGCCAACCCATTAAACGTAGTGTTATGAATTGTAGTGAGTAGTTTAGCCCCGGTTTGGGAAACACCAATTTTATCGAATGTCATGGAATATCCAGTCCCCCTTTTTGGCATTAGAAAGCTCGGGTTGGTTACATTTGCCTTCTCAACTGCAATTGCCATCGCCCAAGTTGCATCATATGCCCAAAACTGGTATACGTTTGGTTCGCTCACGTTACTGTCTGGGTAATCTTGCTGATACCTCGCTTGGAAACGAGCCGAGAATTGCGTTATTTTATTTGACGGCGGTAAATAAGGCCGAAATCCAACCACACCTTGCATGGAGGTTAAGATGGTTGGTTCAAGCGTGTCAATCACATATCCTACACTATCCGTTACGATCCAGACATAACCCTCAGACAACATGTTAAGCTTTTGTGCGATGCGGAATAGCCGTGTAGCAAGAGCAAAACGCATATGAACCAAAAACACAGATGATTGTAAGTTCATGAGTCGGGAGAGTTCCATTTCAATCTGGTCATCTATTGCCGTGCTAGGTATAACAGCACGATCAAGAATTTGTACATCAAATGGTCCAAGTGCATCTATAAGGGAGGGGAGAATGCCATACCCGTAGTAAGAGTCTTCACAAATTGGGATCACAGCACGCCAACCGAACTGTCGGATGAAGCTGGCGATAGGGAGGGATTGGGATGAATCATTGAGACAAGCACGAGTGAAATATGGAGAGTGGGACGGGGAAATGATTGGGGATGTAGCAGAGAAGGAGAGAAGAGGGACATGGGCTCGATCACACAGAAAAGTAACAAACTCGGTCTCAGTCGAGGTTTGGGGACCCATTATGGCTTCCACTTGAGTCTTCAATAGATCCACAACTATATATGACAAAAGAGATTTCTGTTAATATCGGGATTGATGGGGTAACGATACTTGATATATTTTTTAAGAGAATTCTAGATCACGAATTATGCTTATTATAAATTTCTATTTTTTATGTTGATGCTCATGGGACACAAATTCATAATCTCTTCCACACATGATTCTATTGTGTCAAGTACTCAACCAACTTGATTATGAGATCATTGGCAATAATAGGTGATACTTGATCCTAGATTTTATGAGAGTGTTGTTGGTATACTTACATTTTTATCTTATTTTTTTGGATTCTTGATTACGTGATAATATTTTTTTATATAATTTAACATTTTAATTTATATTTTGTAACTATTAACCACCTTGATTTATATAATTTACATTCTTAGTTTATGATTTAGTTTTTTTAATTTTTACTTAAACACTAACTATCACGCCATCGAGGACTGGTTTCTTCTTGAGAGAGTTTAATATATAGGGAAAATATATTGTGCCTCGCATTTCACCTCAACACTCTTGATGAGGTGGACATGAAATTAATTGGGTTGATTAACATTTCAATTAAGGTTTAATTGACACGTCAATTCATTTTAGTATGTTAATATTAATACATACTGATTGACATGTCAATTCAATGAAAGATCAATTAACTCGTTAATTCATGCAATTAAGGGTATTAATCAATCCAATTAAACACATTTGCCCATGTTTGGGTGAGTTTTGGGGCATGATATTTCAAAAATGCAGAAGTATTCTGGGATACGAGTATCCGATACGAATATGGGTGCAATACGGGTCAGATACAGATAGGGATGCAATAGGGTCGGATACATCACGTGGAGTGTTCGATTATTTTAATATTTATTATTTACGAATACGGATGGATGTTCCATTTAGGATACTTCAACCAATTAAATATTCCGGTCCATAATATTTTTATATAGAATCATTTAGGATAATTCTAAATTAGTTTCATGATACTTCTAGAATAGGTCTATGATATTTTTATGATACTTGTATTGTTGATTGGTTTTATTTATTGTCATGATATTAATTTAAAAATATTATTAATTTATAATTTAAAAATAATAACTATATTGTCGTATTCGTATTCTGAATTTTTTGAAAATTATCGTATCGACGTATCACCCTATCCGTATCGCATTGTATATGATACCCGTAACCGTATTTGTGGAACATAATATATAATCTGTGTTGCACAGATACGGCGATACAGCGACGCGTATCGGATACGGCGATACGACAATTTAACATATGATTTAGGATACGATACGAATAAATTCGGTTTTTTGAAGTATTCGCGCAACATAGTATATAACCCTAATATATAATAGAAAAAATATTACGTTAGCCAGAAACTTTATTTTTTGTTCTCAATTTTTTTTTTAAATGTTGATTTGTTAACTACTACATATTTTTTGAAGTACAATACGTTTCTTATTGACCTTATAAAATACACATTTTCGTTGTGTGATATGCTCTGTCATATACATTTTAGATGTCAGGCACCTTTAAAAGTTTATGTACATTTTTAACTGCAATATACCTTTTTTTTAGTTGAACGTTGTGACTTGTGCCTCTATATACATTTTATATTTCATAAGATATAAATGAAACATGTAGTATGCTTCAAAAATGTACGTTGCAGTTAAAAATCTCTATAATATTTTTAGCATATATAATATATTTTACAAAAATTATGTCATTTATATAATTTTAATACTTTATTTATCATTTGTTTTAATGAAAAATAATATCAAATAATAAAAATATAAACAAAGATACAAAAAATAATCATCTTGAAAATATTTTGGCAGAAAAATATTTTGTTAGCCATTAGTTTTAAAGTCCATTTTTTTTAAATATATTTTTAATATTTTCAAGATGTCGAATAATATTTTTTTTACAAGTTCGCATTTTTTGGATGAAATGATGATAAGTTTAGTTCGACTAATATCTTGAATTTTTTTTTTTACTAGTTCGCATTTTGGCTAAGTTTCGAATCATTTATTTTTCAATATTTTTCGATTCGGCTCGAGTTCAAGTTCGAACATATCGGGTCATTTTTTGTGTCGGGTCATATTTTGCCAGCTCTAGAAATTAGTTACTGATAAAACTCACCGTAGCGGAAAAAATATTTGTGAATCACGTAAATATGTTTTTTCCTAGAATAAAGTATTGTTAAGAGTTATTTAAATAGAACCTATAGGATCAATGGAAAATAAATGTGAATTATGGATCAAACATAAAATATATATCACATTTTTTTTTCATATTTATACTCATATTGTTATGTGATAAATACTTATTAAATGACAAAATTAATTTGTAATTTTCCCGTAACATGTAAATAAAAATTCAAATATATATATATATATATATATATATATATATATATATATATATATATATATATATATATATATATATATATATATTGAACAGGTTTCACGAAATGAATGATTTTACATCTAGATTTGAACCTAGAAACATACGTGACAAATCTTAGTACTACAACGTCAAACTTAAAAATTAAAACAAAAACTTTAAATTTTTTATATTTGATTGTCACGTATATATCTAGGTACAAATCTAGATACGAAATTTATGTGCCTATCATTATAGCTAAAAATTGTGTGAATTACCAGCAGAAGCAGCCCCAACAGTTTCATTCATGGAATCCCAAAAATCAAAACTAATTCTAGTTCTGAAATGTGGATTCGCGGCATAGAAATCCTCCATCGCAATCATAATGGTTGTGCGGCTTCTCTTCCCTTCCAGTTGTGTGAGATCGAGCACAACTCCAACACGCACCGGTCTTGATGTGGCATCCTGAGCACGAACTAGATAGCTTTCGGAGTCAATAACGGAGAAGAAAATCAAGAAGGAGAAGAACAAGATAGAAGGTAAAGGCATGCACGCAAGGCGCTTGTTTTTTTCTGTTTCCATTTAGACTTGTGGTAGAGGCTCCTCGTGAAGGATTTTTGATACTTATAGTAATAGTAATAGTAATAGTAATTCTGATATTATACTCAAATTTAGTCAAAACTTTAATTACGAAATTGTGAGCTAGATACGCGTTTGTAACTCGAGACTATTTATGTGTGGTTTTGAAATTGTGAACCAGTGATTTACACGTTAACCAGAAGAACTGTTTATTTCTGTGTTTTTTTTCTGTAGCGGGCCAAACAAAAGATTTCACTTGCTAAATAAATTCATCTCGAATGATTCCACGAGTGAAGTTATCAATTATCATCTAGATGAATCTGGTCGTACAATTTACTTTGAATAGATCGTATATTAGCATAGCGCCACATTGACATTGAACAGAAAAATCTCCAAGGAAAGAGCACCACAAACAACTTAGAATCTTCAATATTTATTATGTGATAAGTGCTTTAATATTCAAAATACTCAAAATACAAGCATTTTAAAAAAATATAGTAATAAAGTAACACATACAAAATATATGATTTTATATTTTTTAGCAAAAAAAATAGAAATTAAAGATTAATACGTGCAAAGTACTATTTTTAAAATTTTAAAATTTTATAGGAACATGTTGTAACAAAATACTAACTATAGAAAATACCTAATTTTTAATTTTGTATTAATACCGTCAAAATTGGAATGCTTAATAAATGCATAATACTAAAATTTACTAAAAAGTATCACAATTGAATGTTAACACGTGCAAAATACTCAATTTCATATATTTTCTCGAAAAATGTGGTCATAAAAAAACATATTTCAAAATACTTAATTTTCAGTATATTTTCCTCAAACATGCAAAAATTGAAGGGTAACACGCGCAAAATATAACTTTTTTTTTATAAATATTGCACTTATAAATACTGACATTGATAAATACTGAACTTCAAAGTTTTTTCTCAATTAATTCCCGAAATTGAAGAGTCGAATAGTAGTTTTTTTCCAGGTCTTTTCCATCAATTACCTTCGGTTGTTGTTCCATGAAAAATAAGGAGAACACTGAAGGGAATTATCCCGTCTCCGGGCCCGCGCAGCGGATATGAAGGCCCGGTCCGGTTCCCAAAATCCAAGATCACGCTTCGATATCGAGGGTACGATGCAAAGTAGGATAGACGATTACCAGCGTGAAATTGATCACGCACGACGGGTTGATCGCTCGCATCCTTCTCTTCCTTCGGTGTCACGTTGGTGACTAGCCCGTACGTCCCATACCGCACGTCTCCCACCATCTTGACACGTTTCCGGTTGTCTTCGCGCGTTCCATGCCCGCACGCTTCCACAGCCCGTTACTCGATTACTTCTCCGGTTTGATCACAACGAAGAGCCACATATGTCGCTCCTCTACCCGTATCCACCGTGAGTCGTAGCACCTCGGTCGCGGATGCATCTGTCTAGACGATGCACTGGCGAACTTGCATGATTGCGTTTTGATTCTCTAAGACGGAGAAAACTCTTTTCTCCTCTTTTTTCTTTCTCTCAATCTCTTCGCACTCTTTCATCATCTGATTAGAGTCTCATCATTTCTGGATAAAATCCATTAATTATCTGCACTGAACTTATGAGAGAGAGAGAGAGAAAAACATCATATATATACTCCATAGGATAAGGATGGGCCAAAATGTATGTATATCTTCTATACACCTTTTCAAACAGAAAACTGCATACACCCTTTCAGTATTCTGTCAGAACGAAAATATCAAATCGTTCCAACCGACTTTGAACATTTACGAAAGTTGTAGATAATATTATTATATTTCCAACCCAATTGGATCCAGCCCAATTGGAGTTCGGACCCGAACGTTACGCCCGTTTTACTGACTGTATATCAAACCGTCGCACCCTTTCGGTATTCCATTAGAACGACACTGATACGTCGCTCAAATGGACAATCTTACAACATGAAAGTTCTAGATAACCTCAGTATCTAACTAACCCAGTTTGAATCATTCAAATCGGAGTTACCTGCTGAAAGGTATACCAGTTTTACTAATCTGTTTAGTATGCCCACGAACGCGTACGTTCGTTTGTCCTACGTACCATTTTAGCGTTGATCCAAAACTGTATTTCCTTCAGTCTCCCACTCAGTTTCAGATCTACCTAAAATGTACTCATGTATATCACATATACACTATATCAAAGAATCTAGCCCGCGTATCATATACGCTAAAGCCATGCACATCCTATGTGCAAAAACTTGCAATCAAGCCCGACATAGTACGACTCGTTGTGTGACCGTGTAGGTTCGTTTAACGATGGCAGTATGCCGTTTCCATGGCACTACAAGCCCATGAGCGGGATCTAGTCACTCCATCATGGCTACCCATGTTAAAACGAAAAATGATTGTGATCATTGTGCCTATCTCGAATAGCGGTTACTAGTTCTCTTGTTTGCGATATCCGTTAATCAAAAGGCATGGTGGTAGTCATCCTTATGTCTTGATTAACTATACTTATTTCCCGATTCCGAATTGAGTTAACAAATTACAATCGATATTAACTTTTAATATCATTGACTCTGGCCAGAGATTTCGTTAATCAATTCATCGAGCGGCCTAAGAGATATCTCTTCCTTTCGGAATAAACAATTCCTATCTTGGAGACTCATATTGAATTCCGTGTTTCACACAATACCCAATGATGACCGTTTTGGCCCCCTGTTACGGTAGGCGTAAGGTCATATCAAAGCATTGTGTTACGCACGTAACGCAATCAATGGTCCCCTCAAGTGTGAAGAACCTAAAACCCCATCCGTCGCAAGTTCATCTATAATGACTAAACCATGTCATGGTCTCGCGGCTTTGGTCATATCCAATACATGTAACCTAACATATATCTACGTTCCCGATTCGACAAGCACCTTGTCCCATGATTAGCAAAACATAATCATCTCCTCGGCAAACGTACTAGTGTACACGTCCAGTATATTATCTGATAATAGAAATGCTTCTCTCTTAAGCAAACTGATACGCGACTAGGGATGTTTAGAAATGACACTTTAAGTGTGACGGTTTTGCTGCACATAATCATCAATTATGCCGGCGTCCACACAAGTTCAAATCAGGGTTCATGTAACAATCATATTACACAACCCGCACACAGTTTTCATATAAGGTGAATGCATATTAATTTAAGTAAACAAATTTTTTAAAAGGGATGCATTCATATGGACTAAGTATTTGGGTGATACAACGTTTACCTATGGGTATCTCCATACCCATAACCTGCGAGGACTATCGTATTTAGATAACTACACTCTACTTTCTTCTTCCTCCTCTAGGTATCTCCATACCCATAGTCATCGCATGACAGTCATGCACGACTAGAGAGAGCGGTTTTGTAAACGGGTCCGCACGTTCCCGCTAGTGTTAATCATCATCAGGATTGGAACATTTCCAATACCTACGATCATATCTTTTCACAAAATTTCATGGATCAAATGAAATTTTCTGAGTATTGGCTAGAAGTGGTTGTGACCTCGGCATTTTTGGCTTGTACAATTGCGTCTCACGCAATAAACAACCATAAATCCGATAACTCGCGACTACTAGAGTTTGGTCATGTATCCTTGATCCATACCACTTCCTTTTGCGATTAATAACCGCAATATACTCGCCTCCGTAAATAGAATCATAAACTATTGGTCTTGTGGAACCTTTCCACATAACCGTGTTTTCATTTAAGCAAAACATGTACACACTTTGTGATCGAAAGTCGTGTTACATATTTGGACGTGCTTAATCTTTGGAAACTGTTGGTGTTATAACTTTTTATAACCAACACGTCCTCCACACCATTATAGATAAAATAAAATCCTGAATTCTTTCGCAAAGTATTCAAGGATAATCCTCACCGCTATCAATACAAATCTCGATGGGTTTAAATATACATAATCATTATGTATATATTTGTATAACCATTATACATTCACAAGTGTTAGTCTCATGTAATCGAATTACATTCAAACTCATGTGATTCCCATGAATTTTATTGACGGTGAACTAGACGCTTTATTTGTCTGACAGATAGCCACATACATATCATGACAGATATAATAGATCCAACATCAAATGTAAGGCATCATTTTATTACTTTTCGCGCTGATTGATGTCTCACATCGAGCCGTTGAAAATTTCTGTCATTCGACATTTCGATTTAACTCCGCCAAGGAGTAATATGTTGAAAACCATTTTCAACAATATGTCGATATATGTGCTATAACATAGAACGAGGAACTTCTTAGATCTATCCTATAGATCTTCACGCTTATTTCATAAGCGGTCTCGCCTAAATCCTTTGTCGTTACAAGAAATATAACGTGGCTCCCTCTAACCTTCATGTGTACACAAAGTTTCCATTCGTTCCGACAATGTTATAGCAGTTTATAACTTCATCAAAACGAATATTCCAATTCCGAGAAGCTTTCTCTAATCCATCATATGAATCGTTAAAGCGTGCATATCTTATCCCCGATTCTTATGAATCGACAAAACCGTAAGGTTGTGTCAAGTACACATCCTTTCATAAAATTTCTGTCAAGAAATTTGGTTTTGACATCCATTTTGCCACATCATATAGTCATAATACGCGACCATGTCAAGCAGAATTTCGAGAATGTGAAAGCATGGCAACATGCGAAAACGTTTCTTCATAGTCCGACTATGAAATTCTTGAAACTCTTCGCTACGAGCCTCGCTTTACATATATGCGTATTCCTATCCATGTAGGTTCTTCATCTTGAAAAACCCACTCACATTTTACGGGTCTAACCCAGAAAGTAATGAAATCAAGTTCTGAACTTGATAATTTACATGGATCGAATCTCAGATTTCATGACACCGTGTCATGTGGAATCAACTTTTCATAGCATCCTTGTAGGATATCGAATCATCATTAGCCACGATAAATACGTATTTACCGGCTTATGATATAGCCTACTTGATCTACGAAAAATTCCTTTGTGTGTTTGACTTGCGTTCATCAACTCTTGATGAAGCCATGTCAACTTTCATCGGTACAATGTTCATTTTCAAATCTCGAACTCTTTCGAGATTTATTCTACTCCCACTAGCCCGCATAGAGATAAATGGCACCAAGTTCCAAACTTGTGCGCATCTAGTCCTCCTCCGAGAAGGCATCTCTTCGAACCACGAAAATCTCATTTTCGTCGGGACGTTAGAACTAATACCCTTTAGTTTCCTTAAGGATAAACGAACAATTTTTAGATTTGGGATTGAGTTTAACCGAAACAAATTTCGAAACACACTCATATCCTCAAATATGTACAAGTGACAACTTCGGAACCATTCCGATCCATATCTCATATGGCGTCTTTTGTACCGATTAGAAGGTTTATGGTTTATATCTTATATGCAACCATTCATTAGTGCCGCTGTCGCAAGGGCGTATCCCCAAAATATTTTTGGCAGATCCTATTGACTTATCATTTATCGAACCATGTCCAACATGCGTTCATTTCCTCTTTTCGGACACATCTCAATGTTCCGAATAAAGGTAATCGTGAAACGATTCCACAATCATAAATGATCATCAATATTCATAACTCAAATATCGCCTCTTCGATCCTATCGAAAGGTTTAGCTCAAATCTTCGCCTTCTCGATCCCATCGAAAAGCTTTGATTTTCTTGCTCAGTTGATTTCGTATTTCGTTTTTGAAACTCTTTGAACCTTTCAAAAGTTCCGTTTCGGCACGCATTAAATAGATATTTCCATATCTACTTTAACCGTCCATAAACATAACAAAATACTGATAGCCTCCTCTTGCCTCGGAACTTATCGGATCATCTACATGTGAATGTAAGTTCCAATAATTCGTTGGATCTTGCTCCAACCTTTGGAGAATGATGCTCTTTGCCATCTTGCCTAATAAATAAGTATCGCATTAATCAATCAAATTTAATTCGAATGATTCTAGTATTCCATCATATGGAATCTAGATACGCGTATCTCGTTTATATGACCATGACGGCAATGCCAAAAGAAGCAATCAACTTCTAGGTTTAATCCTCCTCGGATTTCACCATTCTTTGAGTCACTAGTTTGGACAACTCCTTGTCCGAACTTTCCGTTTTGGAAAACATTTTCCCAAAATACCCTTAGACATACATTTCTTTCGATCCCGCTTTTGAATTACAAGGACATCCACGCATCTATATGCATTGGATTCCTCGGATACTCCGAGCATCTCCAATTCAAATTTAAATCACATCTCATGCAGTTTCGGGATCGACTTATCTATCGAATGCATATGATATTCGGTCACTAAGATCAAATCTCGTACCATCAACACACGAGTGTTAATCCAAGACCCATAAGGCGTCTCAAAATTAACCTACTCTTTGAGCCGCATTGAATCATTCAACGCGCTCTAGCTCTTGAAACTATTTCATGAGCGTTGTGTTTTATTTTCATATACACCCGAATTCTCAAAACAATTTTGAGAATATGCGTCTATACATGCCACCACAAGGCACGTAATATCGTTCGATTCCTTCTTAAAGTTTATCGAACCCGGCTTTCTCTAAAGCCAATGCCTCGAGCCCCGAATCTACCATTTCCGTGTCCAACACGTTCCTTTAAGTCTAAGAACTATTCTTTGACTATCAAGGTTAATAACGGTAATTCCGGCCCAAAAGCTATCTATCATATCGATCTCATCGATATATTTGGTGTTGCTTGAAAACATAATTCTAAACAGATGATGAAGATTAACTCCTAACCGTGCGTACTTAATCTATATGCTTATATGATGAATATATGACAATGTTATTTTATCGAATCAGTAACCCTCATACCGATACGGGACTCCAAGTCCATAACATTCAAGATCCATATTTTACGATCCTCCCATAAGTGACTATGGCCGACAAATGAGATCTCGATATTTTAGGTAGGATTAAATCCAATCGTATCCAATACGACTCTCTTTCCTTTATAGAATTTCGGTGATGGATCGTATCCTATACAATACCAGTTCCGTGTGTGCATTCTATCTATGCCCCGAACTCCAATCTGATTGGCTTGGACGGTCAAGTCACAACCGTATCCATCGTATCGTTCAATTGAACTACTCACGTGCCCGACTATGGCCTGAAACCACGTGAGTCCCCAATTAACGCTTACCACCCGCACCAATATATACAATAGTACGTGCCCGACTATGGCCTGAAACCACGCACTATGTCATATCAATCTCGATGGTTGTGGATATGGAAGGCATTTCCATGACTTAAATATTATGAGGGATCATGTCATTGCATGTTTCTAAATTCGCGACATAATCATATTATATTACTATCACAAGTTTTTCTAATGCATATGCACTATCTATGGAGACTAAATTATTCTAAATAATAATTAAATAAATATGAAATAAATTGGTGCAAAGAATACGAATTTTCGAAGTGTGTAGTCAAAAAACAAATCTGGCAACCAGGGGCTCGTGCGTCATGATGCACCATAAGTTGCGTCATGATGCACTACCTCATGTAACTCTTTACACAGGATTTTCGTACAGTCCGTCATGACTGACAGTTTGGTGCATCATGACTGACCAACATCAAAAACTTGCAGGGCCCTAGCGTCATGACTCACCAAACGGTGCGTCATGACTGACCAACAGCCTCCGCTCGGTGCGTCATGACTGACCGATAGGTCCGTCATGACTGACAAACAGCACCCGCTCGGTGCGTCATGACTGACCGATCGGTGCGTCATGACTGACCAAAGGCACCCCGCGAATCCGTGGCACCCGCTCGGTGCGTCATGACTGACCACTGGTGCGTCATGACTGACCGTGCATTTTTTGCCAATTCTGCCCTGATTTTGATTTCGTTTTTCATCGTTTCGAAAACGATCGATCATGAAACTTTTTTCACGATCATTCCTAGATACTCTCAATCATCCTATGACTGATCTCTAGTGAATTCACTTGTGATTTTAATCGAAATTCCTTTTCAATCACCAATTTTCATGCAAACGGGTACGAACTTTGATAACCCGTGCGTATATCCAATATACGAATATGATTCGACCCTCGAATCTCAGCGCTCGCTCTGATACCACTGAAGGGAATTATCCCGTCTCCGGGCCCGCGCAGCGGATATGAAGACCCGGTCCGGTTCCCAAAATCCAAGATCACGCTTCGATATCGAGGGTACGATGCAAAGTAGGATAGACGATTACCAGCGTGAAATTGATCATGCACGACGGGTTGATCGCTCGCATCCTTCTCTTCCTTCGGTGTCACGTTGGTGACTAGCCCGTACGTCCCATACCGCACGTCTCCCACCATCTTGACACGTTTCCGGTTGTCTTCGCGCGTTCCATGCCCGCACGCTTCCACAGCCCGTTACTCGATTACTTCTCCGGTTTGATCACAACGAAGAGCCACATATGTCGCTCCTCTACCCGTATCCACCGTGAGTCGTAGCACCTCGGTCGCGGATGCATCTGTCTAGACGATGCACCGGCGAACTTGCATGATTGCGTTTCGATTCTCTAAGACGGAGAAAACTCTTTTCTCCTCTTTTTTCTTTCTCTCAATCTCTTCGCACTCTTTCATCATCTGATTAGAGTCTCATAATTTCTGGATAAAATCCATTAATTATCTGCACTGAACTTATGAGAGAGAGAGAGAGAGAGAGAGAAAAACATCCTATATATACTCCATAGGATAAGGATGGGCCAAAAGGTATGTATATCTTCTATACACCTTTTCAAATAGAAAACTGCATACACCCTTTCAGTATTCTGTCAGAACGAAAATATCAAATCATTCCAACCGACTTTGAACATTTACGAAAGTTGTAGATAATCTTATTATATTTCCAACCCAATTGGATCCAGCCCAATTGGAGTTCGGACCCGAAAGTTACGCCCGTTTTACTGACTGTATGTCAAACCGTCGCACCCTTTCGGTATTCCATTAGAACGACACTGATACGTCGCTCAAATGGACAATATTACAACATGACAGTTCTAGATAATCTCATTATCTAACTAACCCAATTTGAATCATTCAAATCGGAGTTATGTACTGAAAGTTATACCAGTTTTACTAATCTGTTTAGTATGCCCACGAACGCGTACGTTCGTTTGTCCTACGTACCATTTTAGCGTTGATCCAAAACTGTATTTCCTTCAAACACTGCTTGTGTTTTCTATCTTTTGTAATAACTAGGAGATTACCCGCGTTTCGCGGCGGTTTTGATTCATTTGATTTACTATACACATAATATATAGTTATGATTTTTCGGGATCAAATATAAGACTTTATAAAAATTAATATCATATTGATTAAGGAAGTTTGATTGTGAGAAAATTATTATATCATTTTTGAATATGACACAATGCGAAATATTTATTTAGTATTTTAATACAACATATACTAAAAAGAAAAATGTCACTATAAAATAATTAAACAACATGCGTGGACATAAACAAAAATCAAAACCATATGATATTCTAAATTTTCATATCTAAAATTAAGAAATAATAACATTGTAAAAGTTTAAAAAAATTATTTGTGTCTGATAATTTTTATGTTTCATGTTCATTATTGAAAAATATTATCTAAGTTCAAGAAATTATTTGTGTTTAGTAAATAAATATATTTCATTATTTTTTTGAGAGATTAACATGAAACTGTTTTAACTAAAAATACAAATATAATATAATTGTTTTAAAAAAAATAAAATAATAATAAGGATGTACAATTTTTTTCAATTATATGTTTAAAAATAATAATAATTGGGATTATAAGTCATTAATGTAATTATATTTTTTTTTACGTAATTGTTTTCATAATTTTATGTTAGAGAAAATTATTAAATATATGATAATAACATACTTAGTAGTATGTGCAATTTTTATCAATTATAGTTTTAAAAATAATAATTATTAGGCTTACAAGTTATTAATGTAATTATATTTATTTTTATATCTTTTTTTACATAATTGTTTTCATAATTTTAAGTTAGAGAAAAATATTAAATATATGATAATATGGATCTCAAAATAAAAATAAAATTCAAGCGAATATATTTCTTAATTTTTTTAAATTATATTATGAAAATACTAACAATATTTGATGTATTTATGATATTATATATTAATTTATTAATGTTAGATATTTAAACTTTTCAAATTTTATTTGTATTCACAATTGATCATGTAAAATATTGTGAAAAAATTGAAAATCAAATACAATTGGTTCAACATGAATCTAACAAATAATATTTTGACACGTCATCAGTGTAAGGTGATGTGGCATTCTAAAATTGCTTAAAAGTATGTGTAAAATAAGGGACACATAAATGTTTACAAATAAAACATAATCACACAAAATCAAAAATTAATCTATGGTTTATATATTGCCACATATCATAATCTAATGGTTGAAATAATTGTGATGATGTGGCATGAGTTGTGATGAGGTGGCATGAGGAAATTGCATAAATATGGATCCAAAATAAGGGGGTTGGTAAATTATAGTTATAACATATTAATTATATTAATGTGTAATTAACTAATACATCAACTTATCAACTTATGTGTATTTTATTTAATATATTAAAATTTTAATTAATTTATATTTTTTATATTAAGTTAAATTATTTTTTCATAGAACATAATATTAATAAATAATTTTTATCAACCAATTAATAAATTATAATATGTATGTGTGTGTGTGTGTGTGTGTGTGTGTGTGTGTGTGTGTGTGTGTGTGTATATATATATATATATATATATATATATATATATATATATATATAGAGAGAGAGAGAGAGAGAGAGAGAGAGAGAGAGAGAGAGAGAGAGAGAGAGAGAGAGAGAGAGAGAGTCCGTCTACTGTGACATTGATGGCACCAAACAATTTGTGCCATTAAATTTTAAACCGTAGGATTGCATGAGTTTGGGCGGATCAACATTGGATGATTTAATTTGTGATTAACGGAGTAATGGCCCGTCTATACCCTTTATCCCTTTGTTCATTCGTTGTTTCTCTCATACATCTCTGTAGCACGCCCTGGGTCTTCTTCCTCGAATCCCTCTAATCGCCTAGTAGTGTCCTGAAAGAAAATATGGCTTAAGAATTAACTTTGGAAGAATTTATATAGGCAAATCTGCAGTCAGAATTGGGCCAGTTCATAAATCTGGGCCCGTTCAGAACTTAGGGTTTTAACCTAATAATTATGGTTTAAACTTTTCGGGCCTATTCTGATAATTAGGCTTTTAACCTAATTTCGGCCTGTTAGGGTTTAACCTAATTTTGGTTTAACCTAATCCTGCCTATATATATATATTCTGATTTTCATTTTTCTCTCTCTTGCTCTCCATTTTTCTGAAACCCTTATTCGGCTGCCGAATTTTTCTCTCTTTCACACAGAATAAAATTGAGATTTGGAGAGTTTTGAGTAGATAAATCTGAGCAAGTTCTTGAGAAAAATAATCGTGACGTCGACTAGAACGGCGTTGGCGGTTCCGATCAGACGAACATCAAGGTGGACACGAGTAGAGGGACTGCACAAGCAATCCTTGGAGAAGTTTCACGAATTTGGAGAAGAAGTCGACACGTACTAACTTGTACGAGGTAAAATTCTGAACAACTCTTCCTTTTTCATGGTTTTTCGAACGTGATCCAGGTAGAATTATGTTATACATGTGTAAATAATTCCGCTGCACACATAAATAATCATATGTATAACCCTTCAGTGGTATCAGAGCAATCGCTCGTTAAAACCATCGAAAATTAGATTTTCATATTTACAGATTAGAATTTTATAATTTGAGAAATTTTAGAATTTTGGGCTAAATTGCAAAATTACACAATATAAGTTCTGTTGAAAATTAGATTTTCAGAATATATTGTAATTAATACAGATTAGATTTGTTTAAAAATTGTATTTTTAAAAAAAATTAGATTTTCAGAATAAAAATGGAAATTCAGAAAAAAAATTAGATTTTCAAAATATATTTTGTAATTAATACAGATTAGATCTGTTGAAAATTGGATTTTCAGAAAAATTAGATTTTCAGAATATATTGTAATAAATACAGATTGGATCTGTTGAAAAATTTGATTTGTGAAATATATTTTAATAAATACAGATTTTCAAAAAAAAAAAAAAAAAAAAAAAAAAAAATGGAAATTGGATTCAGTACAAAAGTTGAAATTTTTTTTCTGTCGTGCGTTCGATCGAACTTGGAGTTGCGATCGTACGAACAAAATTCTGGACAACAAATTTTTTTTTTCTGTCAAAAATGCCCAATAATTTAAAATTTCCAATTTATAAATTCGATTCGGTATAGCATATAGCCTAAAACGGGGATGATTGTCTGTGAATGCTTGTAATTTGTGTTGTGTGGGGGCCGGTGAGCTTTCCAAATTGTAATATATTTTATTGTGGGGACCGGTGAGTCTTCCAAAGTTGTAATAAAATAGGTTTAGTTTTGAAGCGCGAATCAAGGCAAGACGAAACAACACGACACGGAGATTGGATCTTCAAAGCAAGAAGTCATCTTGGGTTTCAGGGTTGGGAATTTAGGGTTTTATGATTGCTCATAAAACTAAAAGGCCTATATGCTATACCGTACAATTTTATTTGTTTTTGAGAATGAATAAAATAAATGTTAAATAAATGATTTTATGAAAAGAAAATCCCCCCACGTAATTATCAAGTAATTTGCCTCCCAAAGTGGAACCTTCGAAACTAGTATTTGTTTATTTGTGTTGCATGGCCATAGTCTGACACAGATTTACACGTACGTAGCAAGGAAGGCATGCATTGATTAGGAGTTGACGTGTTGTACGGCCTTAGTCTGGCATGTCAATTCGCTAATTGAATGATACTCCATTTGTGGTTTGGACTTGACCAATTTGCTAGCTAGGCTAGTATTTGGGGCAAGGAGTGAGGTACACTTACTATGGTTTTGAGTTGGACTCAATACCGGACCTCACGAATAAAGCAAGAATCGCCTTGGAGATGATTGGACGCTGTCCTACCCGACGTGACGTATTTTCTGAGTGGTTGGCCATAGTCACCTTAGAAACACGTTAAATAGGGATCTTGTCCATTATGAGATTTAAGGTATCAAATCTCCGTTTCAATAGTGGGGGCTATTTGAAATGATAAAATAATGGGTATTTCAAGTTGTTTAAAATGAATTTTAATATATGAAAGATTTCATGGCTTTACCAAGTAATAACCGCTTTAGTTTGCGTTTCATTTTGGAAAGGGAACGAATGAACGGAAAGAATTTTCTCGACTGGCAGAGGAATCTGGGATTCGTTCTGAAACAGGAAGGAAAGTCACATGTCTTGGAGACACCTATCCCTTCTGTGCTAGGGGATGACGCAACTGGGGATGCCATATTCGAATATACGACCATGATGGACGATTCGAATGATGTCACATGCCTCAAGTTGGCTACTATGACTCCTGAATATCAAATCCAGTTTGAGAAACAGGATGCATACGAGATTATGAAACAACTCAGGGAGATGTTTCAGGTTCAAGCAAGGGTGGAGAAGTATCAAGCTCTTGGCAATGCGAGATGCAAGATGCAAGAGGGTACACCAGTTAGCTCTCATCTTCTCAAGATGAAAGGATATTTCGATCATCTTGAGAGGCTTGGCATGAAATTCGAGTTGGAGTTACAAACTGATTTGATCATGTTGTCACTGCCACCGAGTTTCGATTCGTTCATTTCGCATTTCCACATGTCAGACATGAAAAGGACCATTCCCCAGCTTTTCGGAATGCTCAGAACATTCGAAAGTGACAGGAAACCGCGGTACATGAAGTCTAGGACTTCGGAGGTATTGGTGGTTGAAGGGAAGAGTCCAAGCAATGGGAACAAAAACAAGAAGAGGAAGGTAAAGGGCAACAAGGTTGCGCCTAAGACAGTGAGCAAAAAGCCAAGGATGACAAGAAGTGCTTCCACTGCCTCAAGGAAGGGCATTGGAAGCGTGATTGCGAGATCTTCCTGAGGGAGAGCAAGCAAAAGACCGCTTCCTCGGACACACCGGCATCAGGTATTTCCGTTATCGATTCTTATTTCTTTACTTCATCATCATGGGTGTTGGACACTGGATGTGGGACTCATATTTGTAATAATATGCAGGGCCTAAGAAGTAGAAGATCGTTGATTCGTGGCGAAGTTGATTTACGTGTCGGGAATGGAGCTCGAGTAGCAGCATTAGCCGAAGGGACGTATGATTTAACTTTGCCAAGTGGACTTATTTTAGTTTTGAATAATTGTTGTTATGCACCTACTTTGAGTAGGAGTATTATTTCTGTTTCTCGACTTATTGCAGATGGATTTGAATTAGTTATTGGTACTATTGATTGTTTTATTCGCAAGAATGACATTTTTTTTAGTAATGTTCTAGTTGAGAATGGTCTATATGTCTTGGATCTAGAAAATAACAAAAAGAATCAGTCCATTTATAACATAAATACTACTCAAACTAATGAAACATACTCATGGCATTGTCGTCTCGGACACATAAACGAGAAACGCATTGCTAGACTCCAAAAGGATGGAGTGCTAGATTCTTTTGACTTAGAGTCAATAAAAAATTGCGAATCTTGTTTGATGGGTAAGATGACAAAGACTCCTTTCTCCAAAAAGGGAGAAAGATCAAAAGATGTGTTGTCTCTCATACATTCCGATGTATGTGGACCGATGAGTGTCGAGGCTCGAAATGGGTATCGCTACTTCGTGACTTTTACTGACGATTATAGTAGATATGGATATCTATACTTAATGCGTCACAAAAGTGAAATTTTTGAGAAATTCAAAGAGTTTCAACATGAGGTAGAACTTCAACTGGGCAAGAAAGTAAAAGCCATTCGATCGGATCGAGGTGGCGAATACTTGACCTATGAGTTTGAGGACTATCTTCGAGATTGTGGTATAGTATCACAATGGACTCCACCCGGTACACCCCAATGGAATGGAGTGTCCGAGAGGAGGAATCGGACTTTGTTAGACATGGTTCGCTCGATGATGAGTCGAACAGATTTGCCAAAGTCATTTTGGGGTTTCGCGCTTCAAACGGCCGCTCATATACTGAATAGAGTTCCGTCCAAATCGGTTGAAAAGACACCATATGAATTATGGTATGGCATGGTGCCATCATTGTCTTATCTTAAGATTTGGGGTTGCGAGGCATACGTCAAAAGGTTATTGACGGAAAAACTCGAGCCAAGATCAGACAAGTGTTTATTTGTGGGGTATCCTCAAGAAACAAAAGGATACTACTTTTACTTGCCTAGCGAAAACAAGGTTTTCGTGGCTCGACGAGGACACTTCTTAGAGAAGGAATTCCTAGATCGTCAAGCAAGTGGGAGTAAAATTGATCTCGAAGAAATTCGAGAACCACAAAGTGAACAAGTTGATTTGGAACAAGATTCTGAGTTACCATTGGATGGTGAACCAGAATCTAGTACACAAGCTATACGTAGATCTGGTAGGAATCATCAACAACCTGAGAGATATGGATTTCTCATTAGTAATGACGATAATGAGTTGACTCTAGATGATGAGCCAACCTCCTACAAAGGTTCTATGTCTAGCATGGATTCCTCGAAATGGCATGAAGCCATGAAAACCGAGATTCAGTCCATGTATGATAATAAGGTTTGGAATCTTATTGATCTACCTAATGGTGCGAAGACCGTTGGGTGCAAATGGGTTTTCAAGAAGAAAACCGACATGGATGGTAATGTACACACTTTTAAAGCAAGACTGGTGGCGAAAGGTTTCAAGCAAATTCATGGCATAAACTATGATGAAACGTTTTCTCCAGTAGCCATGTTTAAAAGTATTCGCATTCTTCTAGCAATAGCTGCATATCACGATTATGAGATATGACAGATGGATGTCAAAACCGCTTTCCTTAACGGGAACCTTACCGAGGATGTGTATATGACACAACCCGAGGGTTTTGTCGATCCAAAGAATACGAATAAAGTGTGCAAACTTGTGAAATCCATTTATGGATTAAAACAAGCATCTCGTGCGTGGAACATACAATTCGATGAGGTCATCGCAAAGTATGGTTTCATTCAAAATATCGAGGAACCTTGTGTATACAAGAAATTCAGTGGGAGTTCGGTCGTATTCCTCATCTTGTACGTGGACGACATCTTACTCATTGGAAATGACATCCCAATGCTTAACCAGGTTAAGGCATATTTGGAAAGTCAATTCGCAATGAAGGACTTAGGAGAAGCCGCCTATATTCTAGGCGTGAAGATCTATAGAGATAGATCGAGGAGACTTCTCGAACTAAGTCAAAGTACATATATTGACAAAGTGATAACTAGGTTTTACATGGAGCAATCCAAGAAAGGATTTCTGCCAATGTCACATGGCATCGCTCTCACTAAGGATCAGTGTCCTTCAACGGACACTGAACGTGAGCGAATGAGTCGGATCCCATACGCTTCGGCTATAGGATCGATCATGTGTGCCATGATATGTACTAGAACCAGATATCGCATATGCGTTGAGTGTGACTTCCCGCTATCAGTCTGATCTCTGGGAAGTTCACTGGTCCGCAGTCAAGAGCATTCTTAAGTATCTCAGGAATACTAAAGATATGTTTCTTGTCTATGGAGGTTCGGAAGGAGATCTGATTATCCAAGGATATACAAATGCTAGTTTCCAAACTTGCCCGGACGATTTCCAATCTCAAAATGGTTACGTCTTCATGCTCAATGGCGGAGCTGTTGTTTGGAAAAGCTCCAAACAGAAGACGGTGGCTGATTCTACAACTGAAGCGGAATACATCGCGGCTTCGGAAGTCGGAAAGGAAGCTGTCTGGCTACGATAGTTCGTGATGGAACTTGGCGTTATGCCAAGCATCTCGGGTCCCATGAATGTCTATTGTGACAATAACGGAGCAATAGCACAATCCAAGGAACCGCGAGCACATCACAGGTCCAAGCATGTACTCCGGCGTTACCACTTGATTCGTGAGATTACAAAGAGAGGTGACGTGAAAATAATGAAGATACCTACCGATGATAACGTGGCCGATCCATTTACGAAGCCACTATCACGTGCCAAGCATGAGCATCATGTTAGGGCGATAGGATTGGGATATCTATCGCAGTGTTAGATTGGGTGTTTTATTTATGTTTCTTATTGCACAAGGGGATTCGATCTGCCTAGTGCAAGTGGGAGAACATTTATTATGCCCTAGGCGTGTAATTGGGATTGTATTTGTTTATGAGACATATATTTATATTATTATTCATCATATGACCTAAACCTTCATATTTCAAAATTTTTAAATAACGAGAAAGTGTGTGAAAGGTTATTCGATTATAATAATCGGATAGACCTTGAATTTTATTCTAGTTTAGTGCATCGAGTCAGTTGAGAATAATATGTTGCATGGCCATAGTCTGGCATATTGATTCGTCAATTGAATGATAGTAAAACCACTAAACGGAATGAATATAATTCTAAAACGTCCCTCGTGTATAAAGTTGTTCATAGGTTTGAACCAGGTAGTCCAATCACTGAATGGAGACTTTTACATACACTGGCATATTCGTAGATGAGATGATCATGTTTTACTGATCTGGGACGGTAGCATCGATTCTAGAATATGGATATACGCGGCGTCATATATTGGACTGACCACTATATGAGTTTGTGACATGGTTAGAGTCATTGGAGACAAACTCATATCCAGATAGTGCGTTTTAGTTCTTCATACTTGAGTGATCTCACGGATACCTAGTATGTGAAAAGACAATGCTTTAATATAATTAACCCTACACGTAACTGTGTAACAGAGATTATTATTGAGTATTGTTTTTAGCATAGGCAAAGGATGTGAGGTTGCAAGATAGGAATTGTTCCTTTCTAGCCTTGAAAAAGATAGAGGGAGATATCTCTCGGGTCCCTCGATTGAATTGAGATTGATGAAATGCTTGGCCAAGCTCGATGGAACTCAATAGAGTTCGCATTGTTATTATCAATCTAATTCTTATCAAGAAAGAGTATATCTGATCAAAAGAAAAGAGGATGACTTGAAGTTTTAGGCTTCACCGTGACTCTTTTGATCGGAAGTTATCGCGAACAAGAGGACTAGTAACACTTATCTGAGCTAGGTATGAAGATGTACTGCATCTGCATAAATGTGTTCTCCACCTTTTTCGTGCTAATTCTGGGTAGGTATTAACGGCAGTCTAGTGCTCGCAATACCTTGTGGATTGCTGCCATATCCAATGCCAATCTTAAACGAATCTACAACGGTCACACCAAGATTTCGTAACATATCGGATTCTCAAGATAATGCTCACCAATACGTTTGTTGGACAAACAAAATGAAATCACGTGTGATTAGATCTCACGACATATGTTGGACATATGACCAAGTTGATTAAGTCTTAATCCAAGAGGGAGTTTGAAAGAAAATATGGCTTAAGAATTAACTTGGAAGAATTTATATAGGCAAATCTGCAGTCAGAATTGGGCCAGTTCATAAATCTGGGCCTGTTCAGAACTTAGGGTTTTAACCTAATAATTATGGTTTAAACTTTTCGGGCCTATTCTGGTAATTAGGCTTTTAACCTAATTTCGGCCTGTTAGGGTTTAACCTAATTTTGGTTTAACCTAATCCTGCCTATATATATATTCTGATTTTCATTTTTCTCTCTCTTGCTCTCCATTTTTCTAAAACCCTAATTCGGCCGCCGAATTTTTCTCTCTTTCACACAGAATAAAATTGAGATTTGGAGAGTTTTGAGTAGATAAATCTGAGCAAGTTCTTGAGAGAAATAATCGTGACGTCGACTAGAACGGCGTTGGCGGTTCCGATCAGACGAACATCAAGGTGGACACGAGTAGAGGGACTGCACAAGCAATCCTTGGAGAAGGTTCACGAATTTGGAGAAGAAGTCGACACGTACTAACTTGTACGAGGTAAAATTCTGAACAACTCTTCCTTTTTCATGGTTTTTCGAACGTGATCCAGGTAGAATTATGTTATACATGTGTAAATAATTCCGCTGCACACATAAATAATCATATGTATAACCCTACATGTCCCTTTAATGACGTAGTTGGGCTCTAGTTCTCTTCAAACGAGTTGGTCTCTCGCTTTGGATGCCCTTTGGTTGAGTTGGTCTCTCTACCTGTCTCTTTCGTTGTTAAGTGGATTTTCTATTAAGTTATCTTCAAACGATTTTTACATTAGGTTCTCTTATTCTTTGTCGTGAAATGGAATTAAATCAATTCTCAATCTTGCAATTTCAGGAACAATAGTTACAATTCAACCAAAACCACACGGAATTTGAAACAAAAAACAGAGAATAATAAACCTGAGAATCGTATCAGACTTTAGGGCGTCTCTTTACAACATGAAAAATAACAGCTCGTCAGAATTTGGTAGCAGATCTGAAAAAAACCAGCTCGTCAAAAATAGATCCATAAAAATCACGAACGCAAGGGAAAAGTGCTGGGCTGATCGCACGAGATGGAGAGCGGTGGGATTGTTTGAAGATCTCAGACGCAAGAGAAGTCTAGGGTTATCGATATGGAGCTCTTCCATTCATGGCGAGCTCTACAGAGAGAGAGAGAGAGAGAGAGAGAGAGAGAGAGAGAGAGAGAGAGAGAGAGAGAGAGAGAGAGAGAGAGAGAGTGAGTGTGTGTGATACTGTTTGTACCAAAGGATAGAGAGAGAGGAGAGTTATCTGGGTAAAGAATTGGGTTTGGGCAGAACGCAAAGATTTTTTGGGCAGACATGTCATGCTTATTTTTCAATAGATCTCAGCCGTGAATCAAAATCAGATGAAGAGTCCAGATACGGACTCAAAATAAGGACTCGAAACAATAGATCTCAACCGTCCCCATATATATATATATATATATATATATATATATATATATATATATATATATATATATATATATAGAGAGAGAGAGAGAGAGAGAGAGAGAGAGAGAGAGAGAGAGAGAGAGAGAGAGAGAGTCTACTGTGACATTGATGGCACCAAACAATTTGTGCCATTAAATTTTTGTTTTTTGAAGGAGGGTCGACAATGTGTCGAGGCCTCGAATATATATTAGATCAAAAATGACGAGTTACAGCTTACATTGTTATGAATGATCCAAATATTTGGATGATTCTAGATAATAAAGAGTAACCTAAAAGACTACCCTGAATTATAAATTACTACTTGTAATCTAAGAGAAATTAGCAGTATTTATTCCAAGCTATTATGTCTTGAAGGGCCAGATTGAAGACACGTGTTGAAGATTGTGTTTTGTCGTTGAAGATGGCGTCATTACGGGATTTCCAAATATTCCATGTGATTGCCAACCAGGCCATTTGCCATAGCTTTGTGGTATTGGCGAACGACCAGAATTCAATCGGATTTGAGAATTGGGGGATTGGGTCGGGAATTCGAGAAGAGAAGTTAGCCCATAATTGTTTAGGGAAGATACATTCGTATAAGAGGTGTTTGGAAGTCTGTTCTTCTGTTTTTCACAAAGGACATAAATGATTATTTGGCCAACCCCTTTGTTGCAATCTGTCACTCGTCAGAATGCGTGACTGTATGGCTAACCAACCAAAGAATCGGACTTTTAGAGGGGCTTGAGCTTTAAAAAGCTGAGTGTTCCATGGACAAGTAACTCCAGGGTTTATGAAGGAATATATTTTTTTGGATTGGAAGGTTTGCATTGGGGTTGTAGATTCGTCCGTTTGAGGATAATTGAAGGTATTGTAAAGAGGTACCAGTTTCGCCAGATCTTTGAGAAAGAAGGAGGATAATCGTTGTTGAGAGATTGAATTAAGGATAATGTTTGTTGAATTATATAGCTCTTCCAATGTTTGAGACCAGAGTGAGGATTGGTCGTTAATTGCTTTATGAATCCACTTCATCAGTAGAGATTCATTTTGTAGTTTTAAATTTGTTAGACCCAAACCTCCATTTGCTTTGGGCAAGGAGACTTTATTCCAATTTTAAACCGTAGGATTGCATGAGTTTGGGCGGATCAACATTGGATGATTTAATTTGTGATTAACGGAGTAATGGCCCGTCTATACCCTTTATCCCTTTGTTCATTCGTTGTTTCTCTCATACATCTCTGTAGCACGCCCTGGGTCTTCTTCCTCGAATCCCTCTAATCGCCTAGTAGTGTCCCTCTAATGGCGTAGTTGGGCTCTAGTTCTCTTCAAACGAGTTGGTCTCTCGCTTTGGATGCCCTTTGGTTGAGTTGGTCTCTCTACCTGTCTCTTTCGTTGTTAAGTGGATTTTCTTTCATATCAAACACACGACAATGTCCCTTGTCCTGGAAAGGAGTCTCATTTCTTCCAGATTCCTGCAAAATGACGCAAACCAAACAGGCCCTAAGTTCTCTTCAAACGATTTTTACATTAGGTTCTCTTATTCTTTGTCGTGACATGGTCTGGATTTCTTTCCTTCTCTCTTTTGACTTGGTCTGGTTTCCCTCAATTGTGTGAGTTTCTTCAAATAATTCAATTGTTTCTTCAAATCAAGTGGAACCAATAAATGTTTGATTTTTGTCTGAGTACTGATTTTTGTTTCTTCAAATAATTCAATTGTTTCTTCAAATCTTCAATTAATCTTTTTCGCTGTTATCTGAGTACTGATTTTTTTGTCTTTTATTCATGTTTGATTACTTCCAATGATTTTGTTTGAGCTGATGCTCAATTTGGATGCAATTCATCGAATTAACTGTCCTTGATATGAAATTAGTTTTATTCAATTTTCAATAAAGTTCTTCAGGTTTATTTATGTGTGTAATTTTTTAATTTTGTTTTAAAGATTAATTGGATGCTTCAATATGTTTTTAATGAATTAGATATATAATTATGTACGAAATTTTCTTCTGAATGTAATGAAGATGTAATTCTTATGATATTGTTTATTAATGTCATGGCGAAAATATAACATTGATGATAGTTATGAATTTTTAAGTAAATTACTTCCCTAAATTGAAATATATTTGGCGAATTTTTTATCGCAAACATTGTTTACATTTTGCATGGTTGATACGTAGTGCTTACAACAAACTACATACACAAACCATGCTTGCAAACTACGTACACAAATCAGTACGATACATATAAATATATAAACATCAAATACAACCAAAATCAAACATATCATCCGTCATAGTAAAATGGGGAGTTCTATCATACACCCTTTTACAAAGGTATTTTGGATATTTTAGCAATTAATTCTATTTGTAAAAGGGTGTATCATAAAATTTATCTTTTATGGAGATTTTTGTTAAAATTAACATTAAAAAATTCCAATTTAGTCAAAAATTAATTAATAAATATGTTTAATATGTTACCTTAAATATTCATAAATGGATAATTACTCCAAATACCCTTGAAAATGAGTGTATGATAAGAAAATGAGTGTATGATAGAATCCCCCAATAATACATCTCAAACCAAAAGAAAGACAAAAGTTAACTTCTTTTTAAGTAGAGAGGTACCCTATTCTTCTTTATTTGACAAAAAAAAAACAATTTTTATCTTACCTCAAACATCTAACATATCATAAAATTCCGAAAATAATTCAATTAACATTTATATCCTTACTTTCACAAGTCATTTATTAAGAATCGAATTAATAAATTTTTCGTCAAGAATAAAACACAGGGAATTATTATTAGATGAATTTGACCCAAATTGAGCATCAATTGTAATCAAACCATTTGAAAGTAAGAGAATCAAAATTACCTACTGATAAATTGCAACTCAATTATGAAAATGATCCAAAGATACGTCATGTATCTAACTGACACGATTGGTTCAAGTAAGGTTTCCCTAGTGGTAAGAGAATTAGATGAATTGAACCAAAATTATCCAGGTAAAATCTGCAAAGTTTATATTTTTTGGATTTCCTTGCCTTTTCGGTGATATGGGTAAGCTTAATGGTGCTAGATCTGCAGCCAGTGCGGCTCTTGTTGCTCCTGTGATACGATGTTGACGAGAGAGAGTGGTAAGTCCGATCGATCTACAGTCGTCGGTGTGGCTCCTCCTAATGCTGCGAGACGATGCCGACTAGAGAGAGAGAGAGAGAGCACATCGAAGAGCACACGGGGAGAGGATGGTGTAGAGTAGAGACAAAATGAAAAGCACCAAGGGGCTGTTTGGCAGCTGGAATTTAGAAGCGAGCGGCACATTATTTTCCAGCAAAGTGTGAAATCTCTGTTTGGCAACTTTTCTTGGAGTAGAATAATATAGTGCGGTAAAATATTTTGTACTAGATGCCAACAAAATATACTTCTCCCAAATTGAGCGAATTCCAAGATGGAGCATCTCCTTTTGGCGTGAACACTCTCTCTCTCTCTCTCTCTCTCTCTCTCTCTCTCTCTTTTCTAGGTCTGGTGGTGCTTAAATCGTCTCTTCAACTCTCCCATATCCAATTTATGATGGACAAGCTTCTTAGCAAAGACAAGTTTTTTCTACTATATCTTTTCGAAAAAGTAGTATATTTCTTTGCCCACTTCTCTTTCTTGCTGCGACCAATTTCTCCATCTGAAGTCCTACTGCGATCGAGCTCAACAAATCCATCCTCTCTTGCTTACTCCCCTTAAAATAGTATATCAATTTTGTTATTTATTTGTTTTTAGTTAATTTGGTAATTTTGTATGCATGTTGATAAATTATTTTCTTCATGCAGCTACGAGGGGAAACAGGAAAAAAAAAGTTGGGTTGCTTAATCAGGATGATTTATTTTCAAGTTGGCAAATCGTTGTTATGTTGCTCTCCTGTTTGTAAATAAATTGGGTTTCATTTTTTCATATATGCATAGAAATTAAGATGGTTCCCGTTTGCTTAATAAATGTCATTTTTTAATAAATGTGATTATATTTCAAGTGGGTTCAAATCTTGATTAGTTGTGATTTGTTTTTTTATGATGTGTCATTTTGGATACAAACTTAGATGGTAATATTATCTTTTTTCTCAAACAAATATAATTATATTTAAAATTCACTAATTATTTTCATATTTTACGATAACAAAATTCTATAATTTTTCAAACAACCAAACAAAGAATTATCTTTTCCAACATCTTATATTTTGAACATCCAAACAAACTAAAAAATTATTTTTTCCAGAATTATTTTTACCTCCAACTTATAATTCAATTCCATTCTACTAATTCTACTTGCCAAACAGGCCCCAAGTTAAAAGTCAAGTCCAATAGAGAGACGGAAACAAAAGAGAGAAGACGCCTGTTAATCATGATCAATCCAAGTTGCTTGATCCGCACAAATCGAAAGGTTAATAAGTTATAACAAGAGAGAGAGAGAGAGAGAGAGAGAGAGAGAGAGAGAGAGAGAGAGAGGATGACTAAGATATTTAATTAAGTATCATGGGTTGAGTACTTGTGACTTTTTAACCATTGGATTTGCTTTGAGATTTGTGCATTTAATGATGAGCACAAACTTTCATGGATATCATTAATGATGAGCACAAATTTGTATAGATATCATTAAAAAACACAAATCTCAAAGCAAATCCAATTGTCAAAAAGTCCTAAGTACTCAACCCATGATACTTAATTAAATATCTTGGCCATCCTTATATAAATGATGACTAAGATACTTAATTAAGTATCATGGGTCGAATACTTATGATTTTTTGACCATTGAATTTGTTTTTAGATTTGTGAATTTAATGATGAGCACAAACTTTTATGGATATCATTAATGAGTGATGCTAAAATACTCAAGTGAGTATTGTGGTCATTATACTCCAGACGTTTTTTTAGCCATTATATTTTCATCAAGATTAATGTTTTTAGTTAAAATGTTAGTTTATTTCTCATATAGAGTGATGCTACAAAGTTATGTGTACATTATGTAATATATAAATTTATATTTCAAATATTGTATAGTATTTCTTTTAACATTAAACGTTAATCAATACTAATTAATATATTAAATCCATATATCAATAAATTAATATATATTAATTAATACATAACACATATTAATGGATAATATTAACTAAACGAGGTCATGTTCAAGTGTTTTACATTTGATACTTCACGTCAAACAATATTTTTTACTTTCATTATTTCACATTCTCACACATCAAATAACACACATAAGAACATATATCTTTCAAAATTTTCATCATTATTTCATTTTCTAATTGCTCCATATCCTCCAAATTGTCTTACATCAATCGCCCCTAACTCATACAATATACTCAATTTCTAATTTTTCTCTCGTAAACTATAAAAAACTTAAATCTAACCCTGTAAAACATATAATTTTCATATATGAAATTTAACGTGTTCAAATCAGTGTTGTAAAAAACGATGAAAATAATAAAACGACCGTAGCTTATTTTACAGCGAAAAATGTTTTGAAGACCATTTTTCGCATAAAATATTTGTGGTTGAGAAAAAAAAAAGGGGGAATTTCTTCCATGTCCTCACAAGAGATGAAAATAACAAATTTATCCTTCTAAAATAGAAAATTACATATTTATCCCTTTTAAACTTAATTTATTTCAAATTTATCAAAACTTGACAGATAGGATAAGTTAACAGAAATTTATTTTGTTGACTAATTTGCCCTTAACATAAACCCAATAAAAACTATTTCAAACCCATTAAAAATCTAATTACAAATCCGAACCCGTTAGGAATACCTAATCTACACCCAACCCGAAACCTTCTTGTCCAAACCTCAGAGTCATCTTCGTCGGTTCTCCAAAGTCTTCTCGAAAGCGAGCAATGGCAAGCTCGCGCGAGATCGCGATGGCGACGAATCTGTTGAAGCTGACGAAGCTCACACCCTCGATCTCGAGCGATGGCGACGTTGGCGACGTTGTCCAAATCGTCTTCCCCAAACCATGATGGCGAGCGATTTTGGAGACGTTGGCGACGGCCAATCTGTCGAAGCAGGTGAAGCTCGAACCTCCGTTGAATATGTCAACTTAGTCTTGGTCTTGTATGATTTTCAATTTTCAATTTCCAATTTTCCAATTTACTAATTAGGGTTTATCGAAGTATTTAAATTGGGGGTTTTCAATTTTCAATTTGTAGACTGAAATCAGTTTTTGGGTAATGGATTTTACTTCTGATTTTTTCGTGGTGGAAATTAAAATTGATACTTGCTGATAAAGGAAGGTTCTTGTGATATACATATATGTTATTATTGTACTTTACTAGTTTACTGTATGAATCTCATAACATTCGTCATAATAGGTTCGCTAATTTCATTGATGATATAAGTGGTGTTGTTAATGTGGCATGGAAGAGAAGTTTTCTTTTGTGTTTCTCTTAATTCGATTAGGGCACTCTTTTGGGCCGAATGGAGAAATTCTTCTCTCTTGATTTGGCTTCTGCTACCAAATCGGTACCGAGCTGGCCCGTTTTCAGTGCTGGATTATTTGTTTCCATTTCGCTCGTTTTATCTCTCTATCTCATCATAGAGTGTATCTCTGCATGTAACCAACATAAGTAAATTTCTCGCTTAATTTTTTTTTTAAATGTTATGTTTAGTAATTTGACTTGTTTGTTCTAATTGTTCGTGAATTTCAGGAACAAAAATTCTTGATTGGTCTCATTCTAATGGTTCCAGTAGGAGTTGAATCGGTATGTTCAGTATTATATAGTATATTATTGATATTATTATTTTTTTTCTTGATTGGTCTCATTCTCTTAGCAATCCTTTGATAGTTGAAGTATCTTTTTTTAATAATAGATATGAGTTGCGGAATTGGATTACGAATTGCGGTTGCGGAATTGGATTACTAGTTGCGATTGCGGAATTGGATTATGAGTTGCAGTTACGGAATTGGATTACGAGTTGCGGTTGCGGAATTGATTGTTTCATTGTAATTTTTTTTATGATCCTTGTATGTTTAGAGTCATGTTATGATCTTTGTAATTGTGTTGTAATCTAGTCGGGAAATTTTTGGAATCATGTTGTAATCTTTGTAATTGTGTTGTGATCAAGTCGGGATCGAGTAGAAAAGTTTCAATCTTTGTAATCATCTTGTAATTGAGTCGGGAAATAAAATTATAATGTTAAATTTTGTCAAATTAATTAATTTTTTCTTAAAATTATTCTTCTGTACTTAACAAAATAATCATGTGATACCAAGTTCATCAATTATCAAGCAAACTAACATAACAAACAACAAATGATAATAAGGAATACTAAGTTTATAACAAAACAACAAATGATAATTACAAATTTTCTTACAACATAACAAAATAACATGAATTCCAAAACAACATACAAAATTGTGATGCTAAGTTCATCAATATCAAAACAACATAGCAAAATAACATGAATTTCAAAACAACATATCAAAATCACAACATGACACAATAATTCTAAAATCAAAATCACATAAATTCCAAAACTTAAATATTTTCCTCCACTATCATTTGGTATTGAATTGGTGGCCAAGCTTTCTTCTTTCATCGCCCCCTACATATAAAAGATGACATCATATTAGAACAAGAACAAAAATAATTTCTGGAACTAAATACGTTTTGAAAGTAAGTTTATTTATCTTTTCCTATTCGAAATTTGTGATGAACTCGAAGTTCCAAATGTACTTTCAAGAGGAGAATTTTTGCAAGTTTCAATGCTAATATTGTGAGATTCCTCAAATTCCAAATTTATCTCACAATTCATGATTTTTACTACAATTGAAGGTTATTTCATTGAGGAGAAGAGAATAAAAGGGGAAAGATTATGAGAGGCCAACATACTACAAAGTGGTGAAGAGCCTTATCTCGTGAACAGAAAGAAGAGGAAGAGAGTACCGTATCTCGCGAACTTCGCGAACAGAGTAGAGGCAGGCCTTGCTTCGCCGCCAGAGACAAGCTCGGAGAAGATGAAGAGCCGCACCTTGCTTTTGGCGACACAGCCAAACCTTGCTTCGCCGCTAGAGAGTCACTGCTCCGCCAAAACACCTTGCGTCGCCAAATAGTTGCGATCCAAGTCATCCAACAGATCGAGTTACCATGAAAAAGATGAACAACTTAGGGGGTGTTTGGAGGTAAGAATTTCAAGAGGAATTAGAATCTTAAGATTCAACAAATTGAAATTTTTTGTTTGGACACCTTTTAAATGTGGAATTAGGAAATGAGGGTAAATATTTCTCCATACAAAACCTACAAATTGTAATTCTCCAAATATCTACAGTGCCAAGATGATGGAAAGTTTAAAGCTAATAAAATGCATGCTAATTAAGTTTAGAGCTTATCTTAATAAGAATAATAATAATAATTACTATAACAATTATAATATAAATATAATATAATATAGAATAATACAACAATGCATTTAAATTTTATAAGTTACAATATTATAGTATTTTTATATATTATTATAATAATTATAATAATTATATTACTAATATATTAAAGTAGGGTAAAATATTATAATTACAGAATAATTATATTATAATATTATATAGCATTATAATAATATATAATAATTACTGTACATAATAATTAAATTATATATATAAACAATATAATATAATATATATTATTATATGAATAAAATACAATATTATAATAATATAAGAATGTATTTAAAATATTATATTATTATTATATCTATTATACAGATAACTATGATATAATTATTTGTTATAATAATAATAATAATAATAATAATAATATATTAATATGTAAATATTATTTTAATATATTTATATAAATATTATTACTAATATAATATATTTATATAAATATGAATATATAAATATTTTTAAATAAATATATTATTATTATTTACAATATTTTAATATTAATATTAGTATTAGTATTATAATAATATATTATTATTATAATTAATATTATAATATTATTAAAATTAGTACCGTAATATTACTACAATTAATAATATTATGATAATTTTGTATTGCAATAATGTTATATTAATTATAATCATATTATTAATATTTTCAAACTATTATTATTATTATTATAATATAATATAATAATAACGACAACAATAATAACATTATTACAATATTATAATAATATAATATCATAATAACAATAACAATAACAATAATAATAATAATAATAATAATAATAATAATAATAATAATAATAATAATAATAATAATAATATATTAATTTAATATTATAACAATACTATTATATTGTATTAATTTTAATGAAACATTAGTTTTATATTTCCAATAGCGAAATTCCAAAATTTTGTAAACAACCAAACAGAGAATTATATTTTCCAGCATCTTATAATTTGGGCATCCAAACAAACTGTGGAATTACTAATTCCAGAACTTTTTACTCCTCCACCTTATAATCTGATTCCACTCTACTAATTCCGCTTGCCAAACATTACTGGAGAGCTTACGATGAAAGAAGATGAAAGAAAAATACCAAAAATACTGGACACTCAAGTTAGCTTGCAAGTTAAATTGGTTTAGTAAATAGAAGGATATTATAGTCATTAAATATTTTATGTGTTATTTTAATTAAATTTAGAAATTAAAATAATATATTTTTAACAGAAATTTAACAGAAACTTAACGGTAGGGATAAATTTGATATTTATAAATTTTAAGAGGATATTTATGAAACTAATTGAGTTTAAAAAAGTTAAATATGTAATTGTTCATTTTAGAGGGATAATTATGTTATTTTGAATTCATGGAGGCCCAAAAAAAAAAATGTTTCGGCCAGCTTTCATTTTTTTTCAAAGTTTGGTCCATGGCCCAGCTGTCTTTTTCAAAGTTTGACTCGTGAATGTTTTCTTTCTTCGTTGCTTTAAACACGACCGAAATCACAAAGAAATTAAAAAAAAAACAATAAAATCTGGTGATACTTGTGTGGACATTATATATCAATATCCTAATTTATCAACATATGAATATGTATTTATGTATTTGTATTTGCATTTGTACCTTGATTTGATCAACGATTATGGTCTTCTGGGGAATTATATTATTATTTTATTTTTGTATAGTTTGGTAATCCAGAATGGATACATTTTTCAAGAGAAACAAATGAGTAGAGTTATGAAAAATATAGTCGTCAATGGAGTCTCGTAGATACTCACCATATCAGATACAAAAAGTATTATTATTATTATATTATTATTTTTATGTCTGTGAAGACTAAACCTAGCGGCTTCCATACCCCTCCCCCCGGTTTGGGTACGAGATCGACCGGTTTGGATACGAGATCGACCGGTTCGGAACTTCGGATATTTTATAGATACGAAACAAACCTGGTTTGAGTACATTAAAGCTCCGTTACGGGTAGTGACGTCTTCCTTCTCGTATTCTCAAGTGCAATTGAAGACGATGCATTGAGAGACATAACGATTACGACGGCAAACGTGTCCGAACACAAGACGACGATCACATATGGCCGTGATGGTGAAAGCACAGATGACCGAGATAGTAATGCCCCACGTGGCAGCGGTTCGACTATATTAGATTTGGCTAAGTATAATTTTGAGGATCTTTTCTATTGCTTATGTGGGCCGTGTTCCGATTTTTTTTTTTTTTTAAGGATAATGCAATATCATTTTCTTTTTAAGTTTTAACGACCACACTTAACATATTTCATCTGTTGCCTTAAAAAAGAATATTATTATTTTATTTTGTTAAATGTTTGTATTTTGTTTGTTTTTGTAGTACATGAATGCATTTGATAGAGCGATGAATTTATTGGACGAGAAATTCTCGTTCGTCTCAAACCCCAAGCAAATTGTGAGTAGCATCAACGAGAAGAAAAGGTAATTTTATTTCCTATCTACAATTTTCTTTTTTTATTAAATATTTTACGAATTAATAATAATAATAATAATAATTTAATTTCATAAAAGTTATCGTTTTTGGGCGTGATGATCTAGTCTGTCTTTAACTTCCATCCCGCAAACACATTCGGAGGAAAAATTTCATTTCATTTGATTTGATTTAATTTATATAAATTAATAATTAATTATTATGTTTTGAAATATTTAGATATAAAGCTGGGTGCAATTTGCATTTGCATTTGATTTGATTTAATTTATATAAATTAATAATTAATTATTATATTTTGAAATATTTAGATATAAAGTTGGGTGCAATTTGCATGACAAATATAAAGTGGTGCTCGATTCGGATGCTCTCGAATTCGGTGGACAAGGAAGAGCAAGTATTAAGGGGAATTCTATGGTAATTCCTTTGGAAAAGGGTAATGTGAGTATTTTTAATTAATTGGATTTTTTTTCTTCTTTATATGCATGATAAAAACTTTTTATTTTGTCTAACATTGGTTGATAATAATACACTTGAATCTTATTATTAAATATTCATTGATTGACAAATATCCAAAATACCTTTATAAAAAAATTTACTATAAGAAAAACTCATATCACAGAACTCCTCAATTATTAAATATTAACGACAACAACAATAACAATAACAATAATTATTATATATTTTATTTTATTTTTGAAATTTTTTAGAGAAGGCTTTAATAGTCCCTCTTCTAAATGTATTCTTTTATAAATTTCAGTCCAGAATTTTATAGTAACCTCTTTTCTTTTGGGCTTTTACATTACCCTTTTTTTCACTTCCAAATCACGCCCAGAAATTACAAGTAACTTAACTACTCTATTAAATATAGATTATTCTAGCGACTCTTCGTGTATATCGCCACCGCTGGCTCATCCACTCATCTTCTCGCATTAAAAGCGCACTCACTACGCTCTCCTCTTCTCCCTTCCTTATCTATCTCTTTCTACTCTAATCTTTCCTCCTCCTATCTACTATTTCCCTTCCTCTCTCTTCGACGAAGCTCCTCTGAAGAGCTCTCGAGTACAAGGTCCATTCCTCTCTTATCTCCTCGAGCATTAACTCCTCCGATCTCCTCCGATCTGAATACACTCTTGCATACCTCTCTCTCCATACGCCGTACGCGAAGAAGACAGCAAACTCCTTCGCCAAGATATTTCCCTGAGCCTTACACACTAGATCCATGGCTTCTTTATGGCTGCTAGGCAGGGTTGACGCTATTTTTGCTCTCGTTGAAGCCCAGATCTGGTTTATTTTTCGCATGACATGGAACATTTTACTGAGCCGGAAGGCATACCGGGTATACTCGAAACGAATTTCAATAACCGCCCGAACTCTTTCAAAGTTCTCTCTCCATCCCGCACTTGTGTGGTACTACAACGATACTAACATCCTTATTAAAATATAAATATTATCATAAATGCCCATACATAACTTGCAAAATTTTCACTTAAACCCCTCTTTTTTTGTAATAGGTGTATTATAGGGTCGAAGAAAGTGAGGAGAATAGAGACGAAGAGGCGGCGCAGGGAATTCTTGAAGAGATTCCGTGTTAAATAATGAAATAATAATTAATGAAGCTGATTATTTCAGTTCATTTGTGCAATAAATAAAGAATGTCTAATAATAAAACATTAATTAAATAATAAATAAGAATGCATAACCTCTTGTTACCCACCATTACCATCACCACTTGCAGTTTCCCCACCGTCACTAAAACTTCCATTATTCAATAACGGGTCGTCAAGAATGGAGGACCCGAAAAAATGCAACTATCATCCTTTGTCATCTTCTTCTCTTTCTTCTTTATCTTCTGGGATCTTATGTAAATTTTGCATCGATTGGTTCCGCTGCTTGATTCATCGTAAATTTCAAATCCTTTGCTATCTACACAAAACAAAATAAACATATGGGCATTTTTGTAATTTTAATTTTTTTGACTTACGTATTCTCCTCCACCAAGAAACTTGTAGATCATTTTGGGTTTGGAGTGAAGTGAGTCCCAAATGGGTCAAGTTTCATATTCTAATTTTCTCCTCAATCCAGTTCTCAACCTCTAAAAAAGCAGTTGCACGGTTGGCCAGCCCTGGATATTGAACTCCACAAGCCACACAAGTCTCTTATGGAAGTTTTTCTTCTAAATCTCTCTCTAAATGCCTCAAAAACGTGTTCCAATCTCTCCCTCCACTTCTGCCAGTACCTGATCATTGGTACAGCCGTGGATTTTAAGACCTTGTCTCTTCAAACCAAAGCCATGGTTCAAGGCCCTCTTTCTCCTGATCATTTTGGTACCGAGAAATCGAATTTTGACAAAGAAAGGAGGAAGTTATGATGATTTTTCTCTAGCTCAAGACTATTCACACGAAGTGTTCGATCAAATGCATGACTCAGAACCTTACTAGGTTGGATCCAGACCCGAATCAACACCCATTAACCCATACCCATTATTTCAAATGGTTCTCATGGATCCTCAGTGGCGTATTTTTGATGCAATCTTCATTAAATATTATAATTCAGTGTATTTTCCTAACAACTACCTGAGCTCGAAACAGAAGAACAACTCAGTCGTTAGAACTGATTCTGTTGGAGCCTCAACTTAACTGTCCCCTCTTCCTCTCCATTCCAGCAGTGACTGGACGTCCCCAATAATCTGTCTGTGAGCAAAAATACACAGCAAAAACATACTGCACTCTCTCCATTTTCGCCGAGAAAATGACGACGATAGTAAAACGACCCTAACTTCATTCGCGATGCTCCAAATCTCGCGAAGTTTTCGGAAAAATGATCGTGGCCACGTCGTGCATCTATATAGCTCTCCAATTTGAGCAAAAATGGACTCTCTAAGACTGCTTTTGCTATAAATAGCTTCAGTTTTGATCTAGTTTTGGTGACACACCATTATATCCATTCGTGAGTGCTTTCAAGCACTTGTTAACCATTTTCACTAAACTCCCCCAAGCTCTCTTGGATCACCTAGGCTCTTGATTCACCTTAATTTTCAAGATTTGCCCCAAAATCAAGGCGAAACGCTAAATCAGTGAACTCAAGCCACAATCAAGCTCTCTAGCTTAAATCAAAGATCAACCTTCACTCCTCCACCTCACTAGATCAAGAACGAATCTTAAAAGACAACTTCACTCAAGCACTCAATATATTTGGTTATTCACTCATTTTTCTCTATTTTTTATGGTTTTAATGTGATTTTCTTTGTCAAACTTGATGAATCATGTTTGATTGTGTTAATATGAAGTTTATTTAGTGTTTATATTTAATCTGAAATTTTTCCTGAATTTTTAGAATATTTTCTTGAATTTACTTGTGAAGTACTTTTAATTTCTGATTATTCTCTGTAACTGTTTTGTGATTTAATTTCCAATTAATTTTTTTTAATTATTCTAAAAATATGATCTTGTCAAACAACTTTAGTACTTGATTTTTGTGTAAATAGTTTTACCATTTTAATCAATATTAAGTTTGTTAAAAATTTCCAAAGTTCCCTTCAAGAATAATTTCCTGAAATTTTTAATTTTCTTGTGCTTTTAATTGAATTTTTTGGGTACTTTATAGAACTCGAACATCCAGATCAAAAGTATCTTGTTTTAGATCTAGATCTCTAGTTTATGTAGAATTTTACTCCATGTCATTTGGATAATTAACAAATTATGACCGTTTTAGCCTACTTTCTCATTAATTTTTCTTGCTGTTCTAGATCTAAAAAATTTATTGTAAAAACATATTCTTGTAAATCATTTGATCTAGTTTGTATAGAAGTTTGTCTCAATGAATTTGAAGGATTTCATGGTTTGTTGTGAATTTATGAAAATTACGGAAAATTTAAATCTATAAGGGAACTTTTGAAATTGTGTGTGATAATCTTGATGTTCTTCTGTTTTTAATTGATTTTTCTGTGAGATCTGGATTGTGACATACTGATCTAAGTATATCATTTGGTAGATAACTGGTTTTAATTTGTGAAAATACAAGTTTGAGAACATTTCAAGAAATTAGTGAATTGTTATAATTGTACAAAGTTACTTAACTGCCAAGAAAAAGTCACTGGGTTTTAATGCAAAAATTTAGGGACCTAACTGTAAATTAGTGAAATTTTTGCTGGTTGCTCCAATTTGCACCAAATTTGTTTCAGAGATCATTGATAGTGTTTTGCACATCTGTGTAAAGTATCAAGTTTTGAATTTGATTCGAAATTTTTATTATTTCAACTCTAAATACACACATGTTTCCCCTGAGAACGAACTTTTCTTTACATTGGACTAAATTAAAGCTCATATAAATTTTGTTCATTTACCCCAAGAATTGAATCACATTTCAACGATCAATTTTTTGGGGTTATCAAGACTACATCGAGTTTCCTCACAATCTTCTCATGCCAAAATATTTTCTATAATTGTCTTACTTGCAACTATTACCTTACTTCAATTGTGGAACTCTGATCAGTTCTTTATTTGGAATCCATACAAATTGTTGTTTATTAATTCAAAATTTACGATTTAAAGTCATACATGCTTGAAAAATTTGAGCAGATCGCCGCGTTGCTAGTACAAAACGGCGATTCTTCTTTGAGACGAGCCCGATGGATACGAGTAGAGGTTTTAAAGTTTCGGAGCCAGACGTGATCAACTCGAACCGCCGCGAGTTTTTATCGTCACCGATTCAAACGTGATTCAGAGGTAATAAACACAAACTCTTCCTTCGATGTTTGATTTGTTTGCACGGATCCTTGTGGTCAAGTCATGAGGACTACTTTTTTTGTTATTTCCGTTGCGTTTCTAACTGCGGGACCCAACACGACATACTCGCAACTTTGAGTGTTTTTGAACAGTTTCGAAAACGGTCTCTATCCTTGCTCAAAACCCATCAGAATCCAATTCTTGTATTCTTATTCGAAAGCCATTCTCAAATATGTCTAAAAAATTTCTTGTTCAAATTCTCTTACTTGAGAATTGATTGGATATTTAAATTTTATTGTTTTTTTATTTTCTACAATTTTGTAAATATAGCTTAAATTAATGGCTTACTTGAATATTTATATTTTGTATGACCGTACTCCCACTATTCTTTTCGAATCAATAACCTACACGTTAATGAAACCGAAACAAAGATAATTGTTCTTGTTTCTAATGGTCAAGATCCAAATTGTGTATATTTTAAAGCCAAATTGAGCCATGCAACTAAAAATATACCGTTTCGGTACGATCACATCCAATTGCATCAAATGCAACTCTCGAGTCACTCGTGAGATAGGCTACCGAGTCCAACTCAACAATCCTTGTGTGTAATCTCACTCCATAACCTAATTTTAGATATAAAGTTGAGTCCAACTTGAATATTTATACAATCCTTGTGTGTAATCTCACTCGCATAATTTTTTTTTCAAATAGTAAGATATTTACTTAATAATAGAAAATATCATATGTTGTGAGAAATTGTGCGATCAAGCCTCATTAACATCAATGGATGGTGGACATATGAACCTTCTCTATTTATTATAAAAAAAAAACAAAAAAAAACAAATACCCAAGATGGAGAAGAAAACAAAAACTAAAAAAATATCATGAAATGACTCCCGAAAAATATACGTCAAGGAAAAAAATACAAGATATAACTACACAACAACAAAAATATTGAAAATAAAAGATTCAAACAAAATATATCAAAAAGAACATCAAATCTCGCGCAATTGCGCAGGGTGTTGCAAGTTCAGTTTAATATTTAACATCATCTCCCTTGAACATGAATCTGTTGGAGCTCTAGGGTATGTTCTGTAGGTAAGATTCGACGCGTGAGATTGGTAGCATCTGGGTGTTCTTGTGTTTGTGTTCCATGCATTGAAGGAGAATTCATCCCTGATGATTGGTCTGATATGGTATCATTATTCGTCAAACCCACTTGATCTCCATTTGCTTCGCCACGACTTTCTCCAGCGCTGTTCACTGATGATTTGTTACGATCCAAGGCAGACCGGACAGCAGAATCCATCCGGTCAAACTGCTTAACCAACGCACGAAATGTATCATATGCAGTTTCGTGATCACTAAATTCACCTTTTATCCTATCCCAATTTCGGTACACATATCGTCCTAGATGGATTGTGATCAAGAGGACAGAGACAACACCTGTTATGATAAAAAGACCTGCAAAATTTCTGAAACTTAGGCTCAGAGAGCCCGAGACAGCACCTTGCCTAGGGCAATTGCTAAGGTCACCCAACCATTTTTTGTCAATCTGAGTCATTTCATCTCCTTCTGTTGCCATGGACACATCTTGTACCAGTGGTGAGCCTTTTGGAAATACCTAAAAAAGATCAAACAAGATGAGACCTCAAATTATAAAGATAGGATGTGTGTTTATGGAGAAATGATCATGATTAATTAGAGAATCTTACAAAACCAAATCCATCTTTCTTGTAGGTCGGACCGATCATTGTATGGTCAGCACAATACTTCCCTAAGAAGACCTTAAGATAAGGAATCTCATCGAAAATAGCCGAAACCCCTCCATTGGATGAACCCTTTGCAAGGAACTCGGCATATTCTTCAATTGTACAATATTTCCTCAATTTATTTGGGTCAACATGCAGTCTTGATTTTAAGAAATCAAGTACTATAACGTTTCCGGATTGATATCCAATGTAGTGATCTCCTTGTCTTAAGAGTTCGTTTACATCTGTAATGGTTGGGGTTAGTTGTTGTATAGTCAGCATGGATGCCAGACTCGCCGTGTAGCTTGAAGTTAGGATTAGCACTACAAATACCCAGATAATAACCAAGATTCTCGATAGGCTGCTTCGTAATTTTGCATCTGACCAATGAATGAAATTATATAAGATTGAAAGGAAATTATATATGTATAAACGGTTTCTACTTTATTTGAAACAATAGCAGTATGAATGATTTCCAATTCCAAGTGAATTATTATTTTTGTAAAGGGTTTTAAAAATTAAAGAACTGGGAAATTTAAAAAAATACGAGATAAAGAAACTAAACAAACTGTGAGAAAAGACGAGAGTAGAGAATGCAAAGTAAATTGTGAGGCCGACTTGCTACAATTTCGTCCCTCGAAACTCTGGATTTATCCTGTGCTCAATCACCCATACAGTGAATCCAATGAGGAAGAAGAACGCGAGACTAGTTAGCCATAACGTGGTAGTTAGAGGTTGCAGAAAAATCCACATTGAATTACTCGTGCCCACTTTGATTGGCACAACCATCGATATACCCGAGTCTGTATATGGCAATGTAAAATCCACATAATTTGTCCTGTTGGCAGTAATTGTGGTGTCCCCACTACAACATACCTGGCCTATTGGGGCGGCCAAAACTGACCCAATAAGGCCTCAAAACCGCCCCTATAGGTTATTGGGTCGGTGAGGCGACCCTAAATGGGTGTCCCTAAAAGCTGCGTTCCTGTCAGGGGCAGGCCGACCCTATAGTCCTTTTGGGGCGGTATTTATTGGGGCGGGCCGACCCTAAAAGCGTGTCAGTCCAATCACAGCGCAGGGTCACATCAGTACAGGGTTTTGGGGCGGGCCGACCCTATAACATGCCTTATTGGGGCGGGCGGACCCAATAACCCTATAATTATTAATTATTGGAAATATTATATTATAATTATTCATTATATAAATAATTTTTTAATTATATTAATTAGTAAATATACCAAATATTATATTATAATTAGTTATTACATAAATAATTATATTTATATGAAATACTCATCTTGCACACAAATTCACCAAACAACCAAATCCTCAAAACACACAAACATAAATCCAACGAGAAAATCCAACAAAGACGACTAATTATTACATACAAATTTGACCAAAAAGATGGTGAAAATGAATTTTTAAAACTTAAACAAAATAATAATAATTAAGAGGCCAAATTATTACAACATTAATTTTTTGACAAATTTAATACTAGTACAAACACATCTAGAAAAATTAACCGTCTTGAGAGGACAACTCTCTTCTCGACTTCCTCCATTCTCGCCAAGTAGATTCTCGTTCTTCGACAATTCTCACCACAACTCCATTCTTACCCCTGAACAAAACAAAATTAATTAATTTACTAATAAGTAATTAACCCTAAATAAACCCTAATTAACAGTACTTAACCTGAAATAAACCCTAATTACAAGAGATAAACGTACCAGAAGAGAGGATCACCATTCCCAGCAATAGTCCCGCAACCAATTGCTTCGTCTTCCTCGCGGAGAGCGGAGAGCTTCGTCAGATTCCAGAGAGAGAAAAAAATGTCAAAAAAAATGTCAAAGAAATTTATTGAAATTAATGTAGGTATCGAGTATTAATCAGTAAAAAAAATTGAATTTATGAAACGAAATAAGAAATTTTGAATTTTAGTAGAATATATACCTCGTAGTTTCGCATTTAGAACTCAACTCCATAGGCTTATAAACAATTGAAGCCTGCATTAAACAATTAAAACCATAATTAAACAATTCAAACTCCGAATCAGCAATTAAAATCATAATTCAACAATTAAAACCCAAATTCAGCAATAATGACAAAAATCGTAACCCTAATTCTACCAAAATTAATTAATTTACTAATAAGTAATTAACCCTAAATAAACCCTAATTAACAGTACTTAACCTGCCAGATTTGAAAAACAGTCAAAAAACTTGCAACAAAAACAGATCTGAAATCGTATATAGTTCTCTTTTTACTAGCAAAAAAAGTTTCCACACTAGAACAAGAAATTAAAACCTGCCAGATTTCAAAAACAAAAAAATAAAACCTGCCAGATTTGAAAAACAAAAAATTAACCCCAAATTTTTGAACCCCGAAAAATTAAATCCTGCCAGCTTTAAAAAACAGTCAAAAAATTGGAACAAAAACAGATCTGAAATCGTATATGGTTCTCTTTTTACTAGCAAATTTTTTTTCCACACTAGAACAAAAAATTAAAACCTGCCAACTTTCAAAAACAAAAAATTAAAACCTGCCAGATTTGAAAAACAAAAAATTAACCCCAAATTTTTGAACCCCGAAAAATTAAATCCTACCAGCTTTAAAAAACAGTCAAAAAAACCGAAACAAAAACAGATCTGAAATCGTATATAACTTCAAATTACTAGCAAAAACAAATTCCACACTAGAACAGATTTCCACGACAAAAATAGATTTCTACACTGGATTGAACAACAATAAACTAGCAAAAAAAATTGATACCTTCAAATAAAAATCTGAAATCGAAGTAGACTCATCCGTATTCTTCAGTTGCCATATTCAAATCGAGGAAGAAAAAGATTCGAGAACGAGAGCTTGGTGAGGATTGAGGGCATCTGCGAGGGAGAGAGGGGAGATGAGGGCGGGAGAGAGGGGAGATGAGGGCGAAGAGAGGGCAGATGAGGGCGCGAGAGGGGAAAGTTCGCTAAGTGCTGTGGGAGGGGGATAATAAAGAGGCAGTTATTGGGGCGGTGAGAAGTTGGGGCGGGCCGACCCTAATTCTATTGGGGCGGTCAGGGGGGTTGGGGCTGGCCGACCCTAATGCTATTGGGGCGGTCAGGGGGTTGGGGCGGGCCGACCCTAATGCTATTGGGGCGGTCAGGGGGTTGGGGGCAGGCCGACCCTAATTCTATTGGGGCGGTCAGAAAGGTTGGGGCGGGCGGACCCTGCAGTTAGGGGCGGGCCGACCCAAAAAAAGGACGACCCAACAGCGTTACAGGGACGGTCGTGGCAGACCCAATAATTATTGGGGCGGGCTGACCCAACATTTTGAACTATAGGGGCGGGCTGACCCTGTTCTGACCGACCCAAAAGCGTTATTGGGACGGCCCGACCCAATAAAGAGCACATTTTAGGGGCCCCCACAAACGCATCAAAATTCTGTTCTCAATTTAGATATGATATTATTAATAAAATGATAAATAGATGAAAAATGTGTTTATAGTAGATTAGTGGAAGTAAATTTGTGAATACTTACCCCAAGATGGACTTCAGAGATGAGATCGTCATGTGTGTATTTGTCGGAAATGGGCACGTACTCATAGCTTACATGGTAAGGAAGCTTTTTTATGGCAGCATCCAAAATTTCGATGCTGTAGCCTGTAATATTGGATGTGTTTGTGATTGGCTCTGATGGACTGACAAATTGTGAGAACGATTGTTTCACCGGCACAGCAATACGCAATGTCTTCCCTTTGGTTGGGTTGACCCAACCTTTGGGTGTTAACGTCGAGTTCCCTGGCCATATGATCTTCTTTAGCTTTTTATTCCTATTACCATAGTCACTTGTTATCCCTTCTCCTTTATTCCAAAATTCTATCGTTCTCGTGCCATTTCCTATCATATTAAATATCTCATATGCATGCAGCTGAAGTTGTCCATCTATGAGAATAAAATTACCAGCCAACCCATTAAACGTAGTGTTATGAATTGTAGTGAGTAGTTTAGCCCCGGTTTGGGAAACACCAATTTTATCGAATGCCATGGAATATCCAGCCCCCCTTTTTGGCATTAGAAAGCTCGGGTTGGTTACATGTGCCTTCTCAACTGCAATTGCCATCGTCCAAGTTGCATCATATGCCCAGAACTGGTATATGTTTGGTTCGCTCACGTTACTGTCTGGGTAATCTTGCTGATACCTCGCTTGGAAACGAGCCGAGAATTGCGTTATTTTATTTGACGGTGGTAAATAAGGCCGAAATCCAACCACACCTTGCATGGAGGTTAAGATGGTTGGTTCAAGCGTGTCAATCACATATCCTACACTATCCGTTACGATCCAGACATAACCCTCAGACAACATGTTAAGCTTTTGTATGATGCGGAATAGCCATGTAGCAAGAGCAAAACGCATATGAACCAAAAACACAGATGTTTCTAAGTTCATGAGTCGGGCGAGTTCCTTTTCAATCTGGTCATCTATTGCCGTGCTAGGTATAACAGCACGATCAAGAATTTGTACATCAAATGGTCCAAGTGCATCTATAAGGGAGGGGAGAATGCCATACCCGTAGTAAGAGTCTTCACAAATTGGGATCACAGCACGCCAACCGAACTGTCGGATGAAGCTGGCGATAGGGAGGGATTGGGATGAATCATTGAGACAAGCACGAGTGAAATATGGAGAGTGGGACGGGGAAATGATTGGGGATGTAGCAGAGAAGGAGAGAAGAGGGACATGGGCTCGATCACACAAAAAAGTAACAAACTCGGTCTCAGTCGAGGTTTGGGGACCCATTATGGCTTCCACTTGAGTCTTCAGTAGATCCACAACTATATATGACAAAAGAGATTTCTGTTAATATCGGGATTGATGGGGGTAACGATACTTGATATATTTTTTAAGAGAATTCTAGATCACGAATTATGGCTATTATAAATTTCTATTTTTTATGTTGATGCTCATGGGACACAAATTCATAATCTCTTCCACACATGATTCTATTGTGTCAAGTACTCAACCAATTTGATTATGAGATCATTGGCAATAATAGGTGATACTTGATCCTAGATTTTATGAGAGTGTTGTTGGTATACTTACATTTTTATCTTATTTTTTTGGATTCTTCATTACGTGATAATATTTTTTTATATAATTTAACATTTTAATTTATATTTTGTAACTATTAACCACCTTGATTTATATAATTTACATTCTTAGTTTATGATTTAGTTTTTTTAATTTTTACTTAAACACTAACTATCACGCCATCGAGGACTGGTTTCTTCTTGAGAGAGTTTAATATATAGGGAAAATATATTGTGTCTCGCATTTCACCTCAACACTCTTGATGAGGTGGACATGAAATTAATTGGGTTGATTAACATTTCAATTAAGGTTTAATTGACACATCAATTCATTTTAGTATGTTAATATTAATACATATTGATTGACATGTCAATTCAATGAAAGATCAATTAACTCGTTAATTCATGCAATTAAGGGTATTAATCAATCCAATTAAACACATTTGCCCATGTTTGGGTGAGTTTTGGGGCATGATATTTCAAAAATGCAGAAGTATTCTGGGATACGAGTATCCGATACGAATATGGGTGCGATACGGGTCAGATACATATAGGGCTGCAATAGGGTCGGATACATCACGTGGAGTGTTCGATTATTTTAATATTTATTATTTACGAATACGGATGGATGTTCCATTTAGGATACTTCAACCAATTAAATATTCCGGTCCATAATATTTTTATATAGAATCATTTAGGATAATTCTAAATTAGTTTCATGATACTTCTAGAATAGGTCTATGATATTTTTATGATACTTGTATTGTTGATTGATTTTATTTATTGTCATGATATTAATTTAAAAATATTATTAATTTATAATTTAAAAATAATAACTATATTGTCGTATTCGTATTCTGAATTTTTTGAAAATTATCGTATCGACGTATCACCCTATCCGTATCGCATTGTATATGATACCCGTAACCGTATTTGTGGAACATAATATATAATCTGTGTTGCACGGATACGGCGATACAGCGACACGTATCGGATACGGCGATACGACAATTTAACATATGATTTAGGATACGATACGGATAAATTCGGTTTTTTGAAGTATTCGCGCAACATAGTATATAACCCTAATATATAATAGAAAAAAATATTACGTTAGCCAGAAACTTTATTTTTTGTTCTCAATTTTTTTTTAAATGTTGATTTGTTAACTACTACATATTTTTTGAAGTACAATACGTTTCTTATTGACCTTATAAAATACACATTTTCGTTGTGTGATATGCTCTGTCATATACATTTTAGATGTCAGGCACCTTTAAAAGTTTATGTACATTTTTAACCGCAATATATCTTTTTTTTAGTTGAACGTTGTGACTTGTGCCTCTATATACATTTTATATTTCATAAGATATAAATGAAACATGTAGTATGCTTCAAAAATGTATGTTGCAGTTAAAAATCTCTATAATATTTTTAGCATATATAATATATTTTACAAAAATTATGTCATTTATATAATTTTAATACTTTATTTATCATTTGTTTTAATGAAAAATAATATCAAATAATAAAAATATAAACAAAGATACAAAAAATAATCATCTTGAAAATATTTTGGCAGAAAAATATTTTGTTAGCCATTAGTTTTAAAGTCCATTTTTTTTAAAATATATTTTTAATATTTTCAAGATGTCGAATAATATTTTTTTTACAAGTTCGCATTTTTTGGATGAAATGATGATAAGTTTAGTTCGACTAATATCTTGAATTTTTTTTTTACTAGTTCGCATTTTGGCTAAGTTTCGAATCATTTATTTTTCAATATTTTTCGATTCGGCTCGAGTTCAAGTTCGAACATATCGGGTCATTTTTTGTGTCGGGTCATATTTTGCCAGCTCTTGAAATTAGTTACCGATAAAACTCACCGTAGCGGAAAAAATATTTGTGAATCACGTAAATATGTTTTTCCTAGAATAAAGTATTGTTAAGAGTTATTTAAATAGAACCTATAGGATCAATGGAAAATAAATGTGAATTATGGATCAAACATAAAATATATATCACATTTTTTTTCATATTTATACTCATATGTTATGTGATAAATACATATTGAATGACAAAATGAATAATTTCACAAAATTAATTTGTAATAATTGTCCCGTAACATGTAAATATAAATTCAAAAAAAAAAAAATATATATATATATATAACAGGTTTCACGAAATGAATGATTTTACATCTAGATTTGAACGTAGAAACATATGTGACAAATCTTAGTACTATCACGTCAAACTTAAAAATTAAAACAAAACTTTAAATTTTTTATATTTGATTGTCACGTATGTATCTAGGTACATATCTAGATACGACATTTAGGTGTCTATCATTATAGCTAAAAATTGTGTGAATTACCAGCAGAAGCAGCCCCAACAGTTTCATTCATGGAATCCCAAAAATCAAAACTAATTCTAGTTCTGAAATGTGGATTCGCGGCATAGAAATCCTCTATCGCAATCATAATGGTCGTGCGGCTTCTCTTCCCTTCCAGTTGTGTGAGATCGAGCACAACTCCAACACGCACCGGTCTTGATGTGGCATCCTGAGCTCGAACTAGATAGCTTTCGGAGTCAATAATGGAGAAGAAAATCAAGAAGGAGAAGAACAAGATACGAGGTAAAGGCATGCACACAAGGCGCTTGGTTTTTGCTGTTTCCATTTAGACTTGGGGTAGAGGCTCCTCGTGAAGGATTTTTGATACTTATAGTAATAGTAATAGTAATTCTGATATTATACTCAAATTTAGTCAAAACTTTAATTACGAAATTGTGAACTAGATACGCGTTTGTAACTCGAGACTATTTATGTGGTTTTGAAATTGTGAACCAGTGATTAGATACACGTTAGCCAGAAGTCCTGTTTATTTCTGTGTTTTTTCTGTAGCGGGCCAAACAAAAGATTTCACTTGCTAAATAAATTCACCTCGAATGATTCGACGAGTGAAGTTATCAATTATCATCTAGATGAATCTGGTCGTACAATTTACTTTGAATAGATCGTATATTAGCATAGCGCCACATTGACATTGAACAGAAAAATCTCCAAGGAAAGAGCACCACAAACAACTTAGAATCTTCAATATTTATTATGTGACAAGTGCTTTAATATTCAAAATACTCAAAATACAAGCATTTTAAAAAAATATAGTAATAAAGTAACACATACAAAATATATGATTTTATATTTTTTAGCAAAACAAAATAAAAATTAAAGATTAATACGTGCAAAGTACTATTTTTAAAATTTTAAAATTTTATAGGAACATGTTGTAACTAAATACTAACTACAGAAAATACCTAATTTTTAATTTTGTATTAATACCGTCAAAATTGGAATGCTTAATAAATGCATAATACTAAAATTTACTAAAAAGTATCGCAATTGAATGTTAACACGTGCAAAATACTCAATTTCATATATTTTCTCGAAAAATGTGGTCATAAAAAACATATTTCAAAATACTTAATTTTCAGTATATTTTCCTCAAACATGCAAAAATTGAAGGGTAACACGCGCAAAATACAACTTTTTTTTATAAATATTGCACTTATAAATACTGACATTGATAAATACTGAACTTTAAAGTTTTTTCTCAATTAATTTCCGAAATTGAAGAGTCGAATAGTAGTTTTTTTCAAGGTCTTTTCCATCAATTACCTTCGGTTGTTGTTCCATGAAAAATAAGGAGAACACTGCTTGTGTTTTCTATCTTTTGTAATAATTATAGTTATGACAAATTAATTATATTAATGTGTAATTAACTAATACATCAACTTATCAACTTATGTGTATTTTATTTAATATATTAAAAATATAATTAATTTATATTTTTTATATTAAGTTAAATTATTTTTTCATAGAGCATAATATTAATAAATAATTTTTATCAACCAATTAATAAATTATAATATGTATGTGTGTGTGTGTGTGTGTGTGTTTGTGTGTGTGTGTGTGTGTGTGTATATATATATATATATATATATATATATATATATATATATATATATAGGGAGTCTATATAGCTTGTACAAGCAAATCTTGATTTTTGCTTGTAACTTTTATACCCTTAGATATGCATTAAGATCTGTGCAAACTTTTAATAACACGCGCTTCCGTTTGAGATGAAATTACCGTCAAGCAACACTACTTCGGTTAACTTCTTTTATTTCTCTGTTTCACGAAGCTTTTACCTCTCTCTCTCTCTCTCTCTCTCTCTCTCTCTCTCTCTCTCTCTCTCTCTCTCTCTCTCTCTCTCTCTCTCTCTTCTTCTTCTTCTTCTTCGAAGCTCTCAAGGAAGCTGGAAGTGACTAGAAAAAAAAGCTGTCCCGATGAATCCTTCCCTCTGCCTGCACTATATACTCCCTTCCCTTTGGCATGCGGTGAACACTTTCCCTATGGAGCCCCCCCTCTCTCTCTCTCTCTCTCTCTCTCTCTCTCTCTGAGGACTCCCTGACGAACGTCATGCTCCGGTCTCTTCATCTCATGGCAAGAACTGCTTGCTTGCGGCAGTTGGATTCCGCCACGGCGTCTTCTCTCTTCCCACGAACAAAAATCTCACATAAAACCCTACCCTTCGAACTCTCCTCTCACGAATAATGGGGTCTACGTACAAACATGTTGCTGCAATTGATTAAGGTATAATTTGGTACAATTGAAGTATAATTGGGCACATTTGAGGTCTAATTGAGAAGTAATGCCAATTTGGTATAATTGAGTTGAAATTGAGATTTATTGGTTATTTTATGGGACAAATTGAGTATATTTTGGCGATAAAATGATACAGTAGACACTAATTATGTATAAATGAGGCTAATTAGTGTTCATTAATTGAACTAATCGTAGGCCCTAACAAAAAATTGATTCCTAACCCATATTCTTCATGGTAGATGCTAAGCCGAGTCCGGGACGCAACAGAACCATTGCGAGCATTGAACTATGTTGTGAAGAAATTGGACTTCGATTAATTTAGGTAAAATTTTGAACTCTCGTGCAAACCCTCGACGAAAAGGCTACTTTTATCGATTAAGGTAAATTGGGTACAATTTTGCATTTCACCCCTCTTTTTCTTTTCAAAATTACAAAAAAACCCCTTCACTAATGCAAATATATATATCTGAAAAACTATTTTCCAGGCTTTGGTCGTAATATATGAGCACAAGATTTGGGTTTGAATTGCTCAAAGTCGGAATAGTCGGAGTTGGATTGGAATGTGATGTATATGAAATTTTCAATACTCATGCACAAGTTTTTTTTTTCAAGGTTTTACTCAAAAGTTTGGGTTATACTCGAAGTCGTATATGGAAGTTGTGTTAGGGTTCGGTTATGATTGTGTCTTTTGTGTATATCTAATTATATTTGGTGATTAGATTTATGTTGAGTTAAGGTTGTGTTTTAGAATTGTAATCGATTGATTTGTGCAAGTTAAATTGAGTCCAAATGTTATAATTGAGATTATATTTATAATTGTGTATATTTATGTATATCAAATTTTTTTGGGGGAATTTCTTGTATGTCCCTCCAAAAACACAAAATATCATATTTGTCCTTACAAAATTGTTATTATCAAATTTAACCCTCTAAAACTTAATTCATATCAAATTAATTCAAAACTAACAAATCTGTTAAACTTAACAAAAAAATAGTACAATGACTAATCTACCCTCCAAACCCGATAAGCCCATAAACCCGATAAGTAAGCTCAACTTGGCACTTCTTCTTCTAGCGATCCACTCCTCCTCTTAAGCTCTTCTCCATGGCAACTTCTTCTAGCGAGACGATTCTTCCAGCCAGACGAAGCTCTTCCTCCTTTTATCCACACTCTCAATTACTAGGTTCTCTTGACGAGATGCTCGCTGTCGCCGTGGAGGCTGCACAGAGCGTAAGCATTGTAATTTTTTCTCTTATCTTTTTACTATCCCCAAAGTGAAATTGCATTCACAACCAATTTCTAGAGATCTCAAATATTTTGGTTTTTTTTAATCTTGCTGCAGGTTATCAAGGATTTTATTTGCTTGATTTCTTTGTAAAAAACATTACCCTGCTCACAAGGTGTTTTCCCCCTTTTTATTTGCTTGATTTCTTTGTAAAAAACATTACCCTGCTCACAAGGTGTTTTCCCCCTTTTTATTTGCTTGATTTCTTTGTACTTATGAAGATTCTTTTGTGATCGTGCTATGCAGGTTCCCATTTGTTTGTGTGATCATGCGATGCAGGTTCCCATTTGGTTGATTTCTTTCCGTTTTGTTTTGAGTACATGTTTTGATTCCTTCAAATTGTAAACACCTATGTAATATAATTGAGAAATGTGTACAATTGTATCCAAATTGAGTTTATAAATACTTTCACAAATTTGGTCTAATTTTAATCATTTTCTCAAACATAGTCAAAATTTGTTTGTTTATACTAGTTTTGTTTTACCTGTTTTGCAAATGACTTTTCAAAATAAACATAACAAAACAAAAATTAAAACTGCATAAGATAGCAAAATTAAATCAATCAACTATCATGACTTAAATATAGTCTTGCGTAAATGTTTGGTGTTGGAGTGGATGACGTGCGTTCTTTTTTCCTCGCCCTCTATATTTCAGTAATGACAACATATTAGATTACAAAAACAGAATGCATTCAATAGTTACAAAACTAAACAACATTTTTTTACCTTTTTTTGTTTGATGTTTGTGATGAACCCGATGCTTCGATTGGCTCGGGATTTTTGCAAGTTTTTTGTTGGTGTCCGTAAAGACCACATCGCTTACATTTGTGCCTTTTTTTGGGCTCATCGGGTGCCTTTATTCGATTCTTTCTAGGACGCCCAGTCGAACGCTTCAAAATAGGTGGATAAATCTTATAGCCTTTGTCTACATGAATCCAGTGATCTTTTCCGGGCATTGGACCAATTTCCATGGCATAAGCCAATTTGAACTTATCAATTGTGAAATAAGAATCCACGTGATTGTCCCAACTAGCATCCCTTATGAAACCAACAAAGGCAGCAGCATGGACACAAGGAAGACCTCTCACTTGCCAAGCTCGACAACTACAAGTTTTTTCATCGAGAATAACTTCCCAGCGACTTCCATTTCCGTGTACTTCTGCCCGATTGTCACTACTTCTATGCACTTCGTATGCTCCAAGACCCTACATGTCGAAAATTAATAAGATGTGTGACTGCTTGGAATCTACTTTCGAAACAATGTTAAATACTTTCAAGCAAATTAGAGATATACCTTGGATATAGTCTTCAAATATGCATCAGCACTTGGAACCAACTTTCCCTTCCAATTTCTTGCTATTCTCCTTCTTTCATCAAATTTCACCATAATTTTTTGTCTAATAGCATCTAGAAGGTCAAGTACAGGACGACACCTCGCTTCGGCAATCCAAGAGTTAAATGTTTCCGATATATTATTAGTAAGGTAATCACATTTGGCAGTTGTACCAAACTTGCTCCTACTCCATATTTTGCTATGTTCTTTTTCGAGATAAGTAAATGCTTCTCGACGGACCACACGAATCTCATTCATTATTTCATTGTACCGGTTTGGAGAGTAGGTGCGTGCTGCGTTCCATAAGGAAAAGTTCAAGAAGTCACCACCAAAATGTTTTTTGAAATTGCTATATAAGTGCCTCATGCATTCTCGATGCTCTGCGCTTGGATAGACTTGTGCAACAGCTGCTCCTAACCCTTTTTGCATATCAGAGGAGATAACAAGACCCTCGGGTGTTCCTATTGCTTGTTGCAATGCCTTAAGAAACCACACCCACGAGTCAGTATTTTTCGATTCAAGCACACCATAAGCGACCGGAAACATCCAATTATTACCATCGATAGCTGTAGCAGCCGCAAGTACTCCATTGAATTTTCCCTTTAGATGACAAGCATCAAGTCCTATGTAGGGTCGACACCCCACGATAAATCCTCTAGCACAAGCACCTAGCGCGACAAAGAACCGTTGAAAGTGGTCTTTATCCTTTTTCTTCTCAAGATGTATATCAACCACACTCCCAGGATTCCTTCTCAACAATTCCTCTTTGAAATCTTCAATCCTTGTGAATGAATCTTCCCATTTACCATATATGTCCCTCAAAGCTTGTTCTTTCCCGCGATAAACCCTCAAATATGGTGCATTAACGCTATACTTGTCACAAAGCCATTTCCTAAGTACAGTTACTGGCACATCCCCCTCAACCTTCAGTTTATCAATTACTCTATCGGCAATCCATCCTTGAGTTGCTCTTTTATTGCCGGACTTGTTACTTCTTGTGCATGTATGCGTATCATTCATTGTTTTGATCTACACAAATTTCATGAAAATTATTAACATAAAATATATAATTAAAATAAGAAGTTATTCTATTTTTATTCTAACCTCAAAAGTAATATTATCTTGTAGAACCGAAGCATGAATTCTCCAAGCACAATTTTTATTCGCACACCTTGCCGTAACGCGTTGTTGGTTACTTTTCTCCAGTAAATACTCAAATTCTTTCACCAAAGCAAAGTGGTTCAATGCTCTTCTAAACATAATTACATTTGGAAATTTCGAATTGATCTCCATAATCGGGTCATCTTTGTTATATGTATAAGTTTCTCCTTCGTACTTTGAAACCTCCTCGTCACTGCCACTACTATAACGACTATGATAACTATTCTCACTTGCACAATAATCTGAACCCTCCTCAACATGTTGCTGGTCCGATTCTAATCCCAAAATCTCATTCCTTCCCTCCATGGTTATTTCATTCTCTTGACCATTATTGTCATGTGTCACAAAGATGACTACTTCGTTCTTTTCTTCATGCATATTTTGCATTAGAAGAAAATTTTCATCTGTGTCGAGTCGAATAAACGATTGTTGTTCGGCAAATCTATCGAGAAACAACATAGAAACAACTTGATTGCTCTCCCATGGAAATAGTTTTTCCACGTCTTCCCTCAAATCATTTAGCTTATAGGAGAACATATCCGCACAAATTGTTTTTTGTTTCAGGAAGCAATACTTTCTCCTAGATGAATTCTTGATAAACTTGAAATATCCTCCGTACTTTATTATTAACTTGTAATTAGATGGACCTTGTCTAAAAAACAAAATAAAAATGAAGTTAAATACTTATTTAATGAAAACAAGAAAAAAATGACATACTCAATAGTAGGAGATTCAATCATATTTTCCCATCTAGGCTTATAGTATTCATCTTTTCCAGCTTCTAGCTCCATCTCACAATTCATGTAAGCAAGCTGCACAAAAATTATGTTAATTACGAAATCTGTAATGTTGTGCTTCATATGCACAAGAACTATATTAATGACAAAGTCTTGTTGTGCTTTGTATTATAAACTATTATATACAGAGGACTTTTCAACAAAAATGAAATTTGCCCCATTTATTTAGTACAGCTAGATTCTCAATGTTTCCTACCAATCAATATAAAGATCAGGGATAAAATATGAAATTAATATGATTACCTGATTTCTCTCATTCATACAAATCGACGAGCTCCTTTTGATTTTCTATCCATGCATGCAATATTTTTCTTCAGGACCAAAATACGAATAGGGGAAACTAGATGAAATGGAAATGAAGGGTGAGCTCTTGGAGTGGGAAAAGAAGAAGATGAACAGACACTGTGAAAAAACAAAAGAAAATAGAAATGGGTTTGTAGACTGAATAATGGCTTTAGATAATGAAGGGTATCTTAGTCATTTAAATTTATAATTATAATTAATTAGAACTAACAAATACTTAATTACAATAAATTGGATGGAAAGTTAACAATTTGGACAAATTTGATATTATATAAGTTTTAGATGGATTTATTTGATAAATTTTTTGTTTTGAATGGATAAATTTGTTAGTTTTTTTGTTTTGGGTGGACAAATTTGATATTAACGATTTTAGAGAGACAAATATGATATTTTGTGTTTTTGGAGGGACATACAAGAAATTCCCCCAATTTTTTTATATGAATTGTCATATTAATCAAAATAAGACTAATAAATTGATTGTGTACATCAAATTGTCTTCGATTTTTTTTCAAAAAAACTTGGCACAATGTAGCAGCTGGGGATTTGTTCTATTATATGTATATCCAATTCAATGTCACTTCTCGAGACTAATAAAAATTTTACCATATTTCTGGCCAAATTTTCAAAAAATTGTCATTATTTACACATACATACACTAATACACATCCAATTTGAATTTCAATACACATTCTAATTTCAATTTCAATACACGTACAATACATGTTTGGTACCCTAAAGTCTAATGGGTCCTCCTTGTGAGGGCTGACGGAAGGGATGATGATCTCATAGTTGGTACATGTGGTATAGTTAGCTACCGCTCATTACGTGGTACTTGCTCTTCTACTCGAATGTAACGACTTCTCTTTTGCTCAGCATTCCTTGATCGCAGTCTCATTGTGTGTTGATCGCAGTCTCATTGTGTGTTGATCGCAGTCTCATTGTGTGTTGATCGCAGTCTCTTTTGCTAAGCTCCTTTCCGTTTTGCCTTCGATCATCTTCTATTAAACAAAATTACATAATAACCACATTAATATATATGTCACTTTGTTTTATAAATTCATGACACAAAATGAATCGAAAAAGGTGAAAAAGGGGCTAACCAATTGGAATGTACCCTGAAGATCGAAACTTATCCTTCGTTTCGAAGAAAGCCAAAAAAGACGGACCAATTTGTCGTCAGTAACAAGAGAGTCTTCTAATTAGTCTCTAATACAAACTTTGCAAGAGTAAATTGATGGAATCAAGTCAAGCAACAAAAATTGATGGAATAGTTACTGTAGCCTCATTCGAAAAAGAAAAAAAATTGATGGAATCGAGTCAAGCAAGAGTAAATTGATTAATTATAACCTATTTTTAGAATCCAATTATAACCTGTATTGATCGACCCAAAAAGAGGAGATGATATCGATTAATTAGACTGCTCTAGATCCTAATTAGAATATAATGCATCTTAATTAACACTACTAGACCAAAATTAGACCAAAATCAGCACCATACCTACTTTAATACATCCTAATTAGACTCTACTACACCTTAATCAACTAAAATTAGTAATTTTTAGACTCAAATAAACCCAATCCAGCAAAAGCAAAGACATCATAAACAACAGATTTCTCTCTCTCTCTCTCTCTCTCTCTCTCTCTCTCTCTGAGAGAGATACCTAATGGATCGAACTAGAAGCTGTAATGTAGAGGGGTCTTGGAAGAGGCGAACCAGAGAGTGAGTACCTTGTGCTACCTTCGTGTGAAGAAGAGGAAGAGGCGAACCAGAGAAGAAGAAGTCCACACGGCATGGCAGCAAGAAGAGCAAAAAGCACCGCCATTGAAGTAACGTGAAAGAACTAACAAACGGAATGAACGGAATGAAGTTATTAACGGAGCGTGTATTTTAATGCTATGTGCACGGATCTTAATGCATATCTAAGGGTACAAAAGTTACAAGCAAAAATCAAGATTTGCTTGTGCAAGCTATATAGGCTCGCTCTCTCTCTATATATATGACATTGATGGCACCAAACAATTTGTGCCATTAAATTTTAAACCGTAGGATTGCATGAGTTTGGGCGGATCAACATTGGATGATTTAATTTGTGATTAACGGAGTAATGGCCCGTCTATGGAGCATTTCTGCATGTAGCCTTTTTTAGAATAAAAATTCAAAAACTAACCTCGTTTTCGAAAATATTCCAAAAATAACCTCATTTTTCGCAAATATTCCAAAAATAACCCCTTTCGGGTTTTTAAATCCTGCCGCTACAGTATCTCTACAGTGTTTTGAGAAAAAAAAAAAAGATTTATTCTCCTTCAAAATGTACCCACCGAATTCTCCATTATTTAACTATTACATTTAATTAACTTGATAATTACAACATATCATTAAATATTAACTAATATTTATTCCAATTCATGAATTCGAATAAATATTAATTATGTATTAAGTTAATAGCTAACAATAAAATTAATATTTATGAATTCAAATGTACCCACCGAATTCTCTATTATTGAAATATTAATTATGCTGTTAGTTATTAACTTAATACATAATTAATATTTATTCGAATTCATAAATTAGAATAAATTGGAATAAATATTAGTTAATATTTAATGATATGTTGTAATTATCACGTTAATTAAATGTAATAGTTAAATAATGTAGAATTCGGGGGGTACATTTTGAAGGAGAATAATTTTTTTTTCCAAAGCACTGTAGTGGCGAGATTTAAAAACCCGAAACACTGTAGCGGCGAGATTTAAAAACCCGAAAGTGATTATTTTTGGAATATTTTCGAAAAGGGAATTAATTTTTGAATTTTTATTCTAAAAAAAGCTACGTGCAGAAATGCTCCCCGTCTGTACCCTTTATCCGTTTGTTCATTCGTTGTTTCTCTCATACATCTCTGTAGCACGCCCTGGGTCTTCTTCCTCGAATCCCTCTAATCGCCTAGTAGTGTCCCTCCAATGGCGTAGTTGGGCTCTAGTTCTCTTCAAACGAGTTGGTCTCTCGCTTTGGATGCCCTTTGGTTGAGTTGGTCTCTCTACCTGTCTCTTTCGTTGTTAAGTGGATTTTCTATTAAGTTCTCTTCAAACGATTTTTACATTAGGTTCTCTTATTCTTTGTCGTGACATGGTCTGGATTTCTTTCCTTCTCTCTTTTGACTTGGTCTACTCTGGTTTCCCTCAATTGTGTGAGTTTCTTCAAATAATTCAATTGTTTCTTCAAATCAAGTGGAACCAATAAATGTTTGATTTTTGTCTGAGTACTGATTTTTGTTTCTTCAAATAATTCAATTGTTTCTTCAAATCTTCAATTAATCTTTTTCGCTGTTATCTGAGTACTGATTTTTTTGTCTTTTATTCATGTTTGATTACTTCCAATGATTTTGTTTGAGCTGATGCTCAATTTGGATGCAATTCATCGAATTAACTGTCCTTGATATGAAATTAGTTTTATTCAATTTTCAATAAAGTTCTTCAGGTTTATTTATGTGTGTAATTTTTTAATTTTGTTTTAAAGACTAATTGGATGCTTCAATATGTTTTTAATGAATTAGATATATAATTATGTACGAAATTTTCTTCTGAATGTAATGAAGATGTAATTCTTATGATATTGTTTATTAAGGTCATGGCGAAAATATAACATTGATGATAGTTATGAATTTTTAAGTAAATTACTTCCCTAAATTGAAATATATTTGGCGAATTTTTTATCGCAAACATTGTTTACATTTTGCATGGTTGATACGTAGTGCTTGCAACAAACTACATACACAAACCATGCTTGCAAACTACGTACACAAATCAGTACGATACATGTAAATATATAAACATCAAACACAACCAAAATCAAACATATCATCCGTCATAGTAAAATACATCTCAAACCAAAAGAAAGACAAAAGATAACTTCTTTTTAAGTAGAGAGATACCCTATTCTTCTTTATTTGACAAAAAAAAAAAAACCAATTTTTATCTTACCTCAACATCTAACATAGTAACATATCATAAAATTCCGAAAATCATTCAATTAACATTTATATCCTTACTTTCACAAGTCATTTATTAAGAATCGAATTAATAAATTTTTCGTCAAGAATAAAAACAGGGAATTATTATTAGATGAATTTGACCCAAATTGAGCATCAATTGTAATCAAACCATTTCAAAATTACCTACTGATAAATTGCAACTCAATTATCAAAACGATCCAAAGATACGTCATGTATCTAACTTAGAGGTGGCAAATCCGGCCCGAACCCGAAAAAACTGCCCGACTCGCCCGAGGTCCGACTCGCCCGTGACCCGAAAAATTTAGAAAATTCAAACGACCGAACCCGTCCGACCCGAACCCGAGAAATCCGACCCAAAATTGATCCGGCGTGACATATTATAATTATTATTCCGACCCAACTCGACCCGAATCCGAATTGTCCGAAACCCGATAAACCCGATTATGACAAGTCCGAACTCAAATAGTCCGAACCCAAATTGACCCGGTGTTATCATTTTTTGTAATTCAATCTATTAACTAATCTCTGTAATATTATATTTATTACATTTTTCGAGAGTGAGATGACACCAGTTGTTTCAAATAAAAAACAGAGACCTGGATTTGGATAATAGTTTAATTTTATATCCAATATTTGACAAAATTGATTTATAGAATCATTAAAAAAAATCCGACACAACCCGAATTTGACTAACCCGAATTCCGACAGAATCCGAATCCGGAACAAACCGCGTCCGCGAATCACCCCGAACTTGAAAACCCGACCAGACTATAATTTTCAACTCGAAATTGATCCGACCAAATATGGTCCGATCCGAACCCACCTTGATCCGAATTGACTTAACCCGATGAGATCCGAACCCAAAAATTAGTCCGAAACCGTCCAACCCGCCTGTTTGCCACCTTATTCTAACTGTCACGATTGGTTCAAGTAAGGTTTCCCTAGTGGTAAGAGAATTAGATGAATTGAACCAAAATTATCCAGGTAAAATCTGCAAAGTTTATATTTTTTGGATTTCCTTGCCTTTTCGGTGATATGGGTAAGCTTAATGGTGCTAGATCTGCAGCCAGTGCGGCTCTTGTTGCTCCTGTGATACGATGTTGACGAGAGAGAGTGGTAAGTCCGATCGATCTACAGTCGTCGGTGTGGCTCCTCCTAATGCTGCGAGACGATGCCGACTAGAGAGAGAGAGAGAGAGCACATCGAAGAGCACACGGGGAGAGGATGGTGTAGAGTAGAGACAAAATGAAAAGCACCAAGGGGCTGTTTGGCAGCTGGAATTTAGAAGCGAGCGGCACATTATTTTCCAGCAAAGTGTGAAATCTCTGTTTGGCAACTTTTCTTGGAGTAGAATAATATAGTGCGGTAAAATATTTTGTACTAGATGCCAACAAAATATACTTCTCCCAAATTGAGCGAATTCCAAGATGGAGCATCTCCTTTTGGCGTGAACACTCTCTCTCTCTCTCTCTCTCTCTCTCTCTCTCTCTCTCTCTCTCTCTCTCTCTCTTTTCTAGGTCTGGTGGTGCTTAAATCGTCTCTTCAACTCTCCCATATCCAATTTATGATGGACAAGCTTCTTAGCAAAGACAAGTTTTTTCTACTATATCTTTTCGAAAAAGTAGTATATTTCTTTGCCCACTTCTCTTTCTTGCTGCGACCAATTTCTCCATCTGAAGTCCTACTGCGATCGAGCTCAACAAATCCATCCTCTCTTGCTTACTCCCCTTAAAATAGTATATCAATTTTGTTATTTATTTGTTTTTAGTTAATTTGGTAATTTTGTATGCATGTTGATAAATTATTTTCTTCATGCAGCTACGAGGGGAAACAGGAAAAAAAAAGTTGGGTTGCTTAATCAGGATGATTTATTTTCAAGTTGGCAAATCGTTGTTATGTTGCTCTCCTGTTTGTAAATAAATTGGGTTTCATTTTTTCATATATGCATAGAAATTAAGATGGTTCCCGTTTGCTTAATAAATGTCATTTTTTAATAAATGTGATTATATTTCAAGTGGGTTCAAATCTTGATTAGTTGTGATTTGTTTTTTTATGATGTGTCATTTTGGATACAAACTTAGATGGTAATATTATCTTTTTTCTCAAACAAATATAATTATATTTAAAATTCACTAATTATTTTCATATTTTACGATAACAAAATTCTATAATTTTTCAAACAACCAAACAAAGAATTATCTTTTCCAACATCTTATATTTTGAACATCCAAACAAACTAAAAAATTATTTTTTCCAGAATTATTTTTACCTCCAACTTATAATTCAATTCCATTCTACTAATTCTACTTGCCAAACAGGCCCCAAGTTAAAAGTCAAGTCCAATAGAGAGACGGAAACAAAAGAGAGAAGACGCCTGTTAATCATGATCAATCCAAGTTGCTTGATCCGCACAAATCGAAAGGTTAATAAGTTATAACAAGAGAGAGAGAGAGAGAGAGAGAGAGAGAGAGAGAGAGAGAGAGAGAGGATGACTAAGATATTTAATTAAGTATCATGGGTTGAGTACTTGTGACTTTTTAACCATTGGATTTGCTTTGAGATTTGTGCATTTAATGATGAGCACAAACTTTCATGGATATCATTAATGATGAGCACAAATTTGTATAGATATCATTAAAAAACACAAATCTCAAAGCAAATCCAATTGTCAAAAAGTCCTAAGTACTCAACCCATGATACTTAATTAAATATCTTGGCCATCCTTATATAAATGATGACTAAGATACTTAATTAAGTATCATGGGTCGAATACTTATGATTTTTTGACCATTGCATTTGTTTTTAGATTTGTGAATTTAATGATGAGCACAAACTTTTATGGATATCATTAATGAGTGATGCTAAAATACTCAAGTGAGTATTGTGGTCATTATACTCCAGACGTTTTTTTAGCCATTATATTTTCATCAAGATTAATGTTTTTAGTTAAAATGTTAGTTTATTTCTCATATAGAGTGATGCTACAAAGTTATGTGTACATTATGTAATATATAAATTTATATTTCAAATATTGTATAGTATTTCTTTTAACATTAAACGTTAATCAATACTAATTAATATATTAAATCCATATATCAATAAATTAATATATATTAATTAATACATAACACATATTAATGGATAATATTAACTAAACGAGGTCATGTTCAAGTGTTTTACATTTGATACTTCACGTCAAACAATATTTTTTACTTTCATTATTTCACATTCTCACACATCAAATAACACACATAAGAACATATATCTTTCAAAATTTTCATCATTATTTCATTTTCTAATTGCTCCATATCCTCCAAATTGTCTTACATCAATCGCCCCTAACTCATACAATATACTCAATTTCTAATTTTTCTCTCGTAAACTATAAAAAACTTAAATCTAACCCTGTAAAACATATAATTTTCATATATGAAATTTAACGTGTTCAAATCAGTGTTGTAAAAAACGATGAAAATAATAAAACGACCGTAGCTTATTTTACAGCGAAAAACGTTTTGAAGACCATTTTTCGCATAAAATATTTGTGGTTGAGAAAAAAAAAAGGGGGAATTTCTTCCATGTCCTCACAAGAGATGAAAATAACAAATTTATCCTTCTAAAATAGAAAATTACATATTTATCCCTTTTAAACTTAATTTATTTCAAATTTATCAAAACTTGACAGATAGGATAAGTTAACAGAAATTTATTTTGTTGACTAATTTGCCCTTAACATAAACCCAATAAAAACTATTTCAAACCCATTAAAAATCTAATTACAAATCCGAACCCGTTAGGAATACCTAATCTACACCCAACCCGAAACCTTCTTGTCCAAACCTCAGAGTCATCTTCGTCGGTTCTCCAAAGTCTTCTCGAAAGCGAGCAATGGCAAGCTCGCGCGAGATCGCGATGGCGACGAATCTGTTGAAGCTGACGAAGCTCACACCCTCGATCTCGAGCGATGGCGACGTTGGCGACGTTGTCCAAATCGTCTTCCCCAAACCATGATGGCGAGCGATTTTGGAGACGTTGGCGACGGCCAATCTGTCGAAGCAGGTGAAGCTCGAACCTCCGTTGAATATGTCAACTTAGTCTTGGTCTTGTATGATTTTCAATTTTCAATTTCCAATTTTCCAATTTACTAATTAGGGTTTATCGAAGTATTTAAATTGGGGGTTTTCAATTTTCAATTTGTAGACTGAAATCAGTTTTTGGGTAATGGATTTTACTTCTGATTTTTTCGTGGTGGAAATTAAAATTGATACTTGCTGATAAAGGAAGGTTCTTGTGATATACATATATGTTATTATTGTACTTTACTAGTTTACTGTATGAATCTCATAACATTCGTCATAATAGGTTCGCTAATTTCATTGATGATATAAGTGGTGTTGCTAATGTGGCATGGAAGAGAAGTTTTCTTTTGTGTTTCTCTTAATTCGATTAGGGCACTCTTTTGGGCCGAATGGAGAAATTCTTCTCTCTTGATTTGGCTTCTGCTACCAAATCGGTACCGAGCTGGCCCGTTTTCAGTGCTGGATTATTTGTTTCCATTTCGCTCGTTTTATCTCTCTATCTCATCATAGAGTGTATCTCTGCATGTAACCAACATAAGTAAATTTCTCGCTTAATTTTTTTTTTAAATGTTATGTTTAGTAATTTGACTTGTTTGTTCTAATTGTTCGTGAATTTCAGGAACAAAAATTCTTGATTGGTCTCATTCTAATGGTTCCAGTAGGAGTTGAATCGGTATGTTCAGTATTATATAGTATATTATTGATATTATTATTTTTTTTCTTGATTGGTCTCATTCTCTTAGCAATCCTTTGATAGTTGAAGTATCTTTTTTTAATAATAGATATGAGTTGCGGAATTGGATTACGAATTGCGGTTGCGGAATTGGATTACTAGTTGCGATTGCGGAATTGGATTATGAGTTGCAGTTACGGAATTGGATTACGAGTTGCGGTTGCGGAATTGATTGTTTCATTGTAATTTTTTTTATGATCCTTGTATGTTTAGAGTCATGTTATGATCTTTGTAATTGTGTTGTAATCTAGTCGGGAAATTTTTGGAATCATGTTGTAATCTTTGTAATTGTGTTGTGATCAAGTCGGGATCGAGTAGAAAAGTTTCAATCTTTGTAATCATCTTGTAATTGAGTCGGGAAATAAAATTATAATGTTAAATTTTGTCAAATTAATTAATTTTTTCTTAAAATTATTCTTCTGTACTTAACAAAATAATCATGTGATACCAAGTTCATCAATTATCAAGCAAACTAACATAACAAACAACAAATGATAATAAGGAATACTAAGTTTATAACAAAACAACAAATGATAATTACAAATTTTCTTACAACATAACAAAATAACATGAATTCCAAAACAACATACAAAATTGTGATGCTAAGTTCATCAATATCAAAACAACATAGCAAAATAACATGAATTTCAAAACAACATATCAAAATCACAACATGACACAATAATTCTAAAATCAAAATCACATAAATTCCAAAACTTAAATATTTTCCTCCACTATCATTTGGTATTGAATTGGTGGCCAAGCTTTCTTCTTTCATCGCCCCCTACATATAAAAGATGACATCATATTAGAACAAGAACAAAAATAATTTTTGGAACTAAATACGTTTTGAAAGTAAGTTTATTTATCTTTTCCTATTCGAAATTTGTGATGAACTCGAAGTTCCAAATGTACTTTCAAGAGGAGAATTTTTGCAAGTTTCAATGCTAATATTGTGAGATTCCTCAAATTCCAAATTTATCTCACAATTCATGATTTTTACTACAATTGAAGGTTATTTCATTGAGGAGAAGAGAATAAAAGGGGAAAGATTATGAGAGGCCAACATACTACAAAGTGGTGAAGAGCCTTATCTCGTGAACAGAAAGAAGAGGAAGAGAGTACCGTATCTCGCGAACTTCGCGAACAGAGTAGAGGCAGGCCTTGCTTCGCCGCCAGAGACAAGCTCGGAGAAGATGAAGAGCCGCACCTTGCTTTTGGCGACACAGCCAAACCTTGCTTCGCCGCTAGAGAGTCACTGCTCCGCCAAAACACCTTGCGTCGCCAAATAGTTGCGATCCAAGTCATCCAACAGATCGAGTTACCATGAAAAAGATGAACAACTTAGGGGGTGTTTGGAGGTAAGAATTTCAAGAGGAATTAGAATCTTAAGATTCAACAAATTGAAATTTTTTGTTTGGACACCTTTTAAATGTGGAATTAGGAAATGAGGGTAAATATTTCTCCATACAAAACCTACAAATTGTAATTCTCCAAATATCTAGAGTGCCAAGATGATGGAAAGTTTAAAGCTAATAAAATGCATGCTAATTAAGTTTAGAGCTTATCTTAATAAGAATAATAATAATAATAATTACTATAACAATTATAATATAAATATAATATAATATAGAATAATACAACAATGCATTTAAATTTTATAAGTTACAATATTATAGTATTTTTATATATTATTATAATAATTATAATAATTATATTACTAATATATTAAAGTAGGGTAAAATATTATAATTACAGAATAATTATATTATAATATTATATAGCATTATAATAATATATAATAATTACTGTACATAATAATTAAATTATATATATAAACAATATAATATAATATATATTATTATATGAATAAAATACAATATTATAATAATATAAGAATGTATTTAAAATATTATATTATTATTATATCTATTATACAGATAACTATGATATAATTATTTGTTATAATAATAATAATAATAATAATAATAATATATTAATATGTAAATATTATTTTAATATATTTATATAAATATTATTACTAATATAATATATTTATATAAATATGAATATATAAATATTTTTAAATAAATATATTATTATTATTTACAATATTTTAATATTAATATTAGTATTAGTATTATAATAATATATTATTATTATAATTAATATTATAATATTATTAAAATTAGTACCGTAATATTACTACAATTAATAATATTATGATAATTTTGTATTGCAATAATGTTATATTAATTATAATCATATTATTAATATTTTCAAACTATTATTATTATTATTATAATATAATATAATAATAACGACAACAATAATAACATTATTACAATATTATAATAATATAATATCATAATAACAATAACAATAACAATAATAATAATAATAATAATAATAATAATAATAATAATAATAATAATAATAATAATAATAATAATAATAATAATAATAATAATAATAATAATATATTAATTTAATATTATAACAATACTATTATATTGTATTAATTTTAATGAAACATTAGTTTTATATTTCCAATAGCGAAATTCCAAAATTTTGTAAACAACCAAACAGAGAATTATATTTTCCAGCATCTTATAATTTGGGCATCCAAACAAACTGTGGAATTACTAATTCCAGAACTTTTTACTCCTCCACCTTATAATCTGATTCCACTCTACTAATTCCGCTTGCCAAACATTACTGGAGAGCTTACGATGAAAGAAGATGAAAGAAAAATACCAAAAATACTGGACACTCAAGTTAGCTTGCAAGTTAAATTGGTTTAGTAAATAGAAGGATATTATAGTCATTAAATATTTTATGTGTTATTTTAATTAAATTTAGAAATTAAAATAATATATTTTTAACAGAAATTTAACAGAAACTTAACGGTAGGGATAAATTTGATATTTATAAATTTTAAGAGGATATTTATGAAACTAATTGAGTTTAAAAAAGTTAAATATGTAATTGTTCATTTTAGAGGGATAATTATGTTATTTTGAATTCATGGAGGCCCAAAAAAAAAATGTTTCGGCCAGCTTTCATTTTTTTTCAAAGTTTGGTCCATGGCCCAGCTGTCTTTTTCAAAGTTTGACTCGTGAATGTTTTCTTTCTTCGTTGCTTTAAACACGACCGAAATCACAAAGAAATTAAAAAAAAAACAATAAAATCTGGTGATACTTGTGTGGACATTATATATCAATATCCTAATTTATCAACATATGAATATGTATTTATGTATTTGTATTTGCATTTGTACCTTGATTTGATCAACGATTATGGTCTTCTGGGGAATTATATTATTATTTTATTTTTGTATAGTTTGGTAATCCAGAATGGATACATTTTTCAAGAGAAACAAATGAGTAGAGTTATGAAAAATATAGTCGTCAATGGAGTCTCGTAGATACTCACCATATCAGATACAAAATATATTCTTATTATTATATTATTATTTTTTATGTCTGTGAAGACTAAACCTAGCGGCCTCCATACCCCTCCCCCCGGTTTGGGTACGAGATTGACCGGTTTGGATACGAGATCGACCGGTTGGGATACTTTATAGATACGAAACAAACCTGGTTTGAGTACATTAAAGCTCTGGTACGGGTAGTGACGTCTTCCTTCTCGTATTCTCAAGTGCAATTGAAGACGATGCATTGAGAGACATAACGATTACGACGGCAAACGTGTCCGAACACAAGACGACGATCACATATGGCCGTGATGGTGAAAGCACAGATGACCGAGATAGTAATGCCCCACGTGGCAGCGGTTCGACTATATTAGATTTGGCTAAGTATAATTTTGAGGATCTTTTCTATTGCTTATGTGGGCCGTGTTCCGATTATTATTTTTATTTTTTTTAAGGAAAATGCAATATCATTTTCTTTTTAAGTTTTAACGACTACACTTAACATATTTCATCTGTTGCCTTAAAAAAGAATATTATTTTTTTTTTTTTGTTAAATGTTTGTATTTTGTTTGTTTTTGTGGTACATGAATGCATTTGATAGAGCGATGAATTTATTGGACGAGAAATTCTCGTTCGTCTCAAACCCCAAGCAAATTGTGAGTAGCATCAACGAGAAGAAAAGGTAATTTTATTTCCTATCTACAATTTTCTTTTTTTATTAAATATTTTACGAATTAATAATAATAATAATTTAATTTCATAAAAGTTATCGTTTTTGGGCGTGATGATCTAGTCTGTCTTTAACTTCCATCCTGAAAACACATACGGAGGAAAAATTTGATTTGATTTGATTTAATTTATATAAATTAATAATTAATTATTATGTTTTGAAATATTTAGATATAAAGCTGGGTGCAATTTGCATTTGATTTTATTTGATTTATATAAATTAATAATTAATTATTATATTTTGAAATATTTAGATATAAAGTTGGGTGCAATTTGCATGACAAATATAAAGTCGTGCTCGATTCGGATGCTCTCGAATTCTGTGGACAAGGAAGAGCAAGTATTAAGGGGAACTAGGACAATTCCCGCGCTCCGCTGCGGATTTTTTCAATTATTTGTTCGATAAAATCAAGATCAATAAAAAAAATCGTGCAATCATATTCAACAAAAAAATAGAAATAAATAAAAGTTATTAGTACAACATTAATCAAAATTTAAGAATTGTTAAACTAAACATGCATTAAAAGAGGTCGAGCTTATTTTGATATTATGGTTCAGTCATAAAATAGAGCAACATATACATAGCATTAGAATCGTATTTTTATTGCAAAAGAGTGGAAGAACAAACAAAATTGAAGGATGAATAAACATATTCTTTTGTTGACTTCAACTTCATACTCATCAGTACAAATCCTTGATAACTGGTCCTCTATTCTTTTATACAAGTTATTATTTTTCGAAAAAATATATAGAATACTTTTTTTTACAAAGCAGAAGACAACGACAGTAGGTAAAAATAAGACGATGTATGAAGAATAGAGTTCATGAATATATTTAGAAAAAAATATAAAAAATATATAGAAAGACTCTTAGATACATTCATGTAGTCCTGAACTCTATTCCTTTCTTTGCTTTTTATAGAGAAAAATATATAGAAATTAATAGAAAGAAATTAATTTATCATTGTATAAAGTGGACATTACTTTATCAATATATGAAGTGACTTAAAGAATGGAAAGAAACGGCCATGACAGTAGGTAAAACTAAGACAATAGAAATTATATAATATGAGGACTTGTATATCTATAAAACTTGGAGAGAAATATTATATTTTTTTGCAGTGATATCATAAACTCTGCTTGTTCATGCAAAATATTTGCTATTAAAAAGTAGTAAAGAATCTTCTATAATAATGAAATAACCTATGGTGAGAGAAGCGTAGTCTTGTCTCTTGTGAAGTATTGCTTAAAAATCATCAACAAAAGGGCTTGTGAAAATGCTCCTATTAAAATTATATAGATAATACATTAAATATGAATATACAATTTAAACAAGGGAATGGTCTTTACGTAATTTTTTCTATTATAATTAGATAAATAATAATACCTTGGAAGTTCAATATACAAAGATGTAGGGTTTTTTTTTTGTAATTTTGAAGAAAGCAGGGAGCTTCCTATGAATACCTAGACACACCTCACATGAAATAAATAGAACAGTTTATTAAACTCATCCTTGCGAATTGCGATCATAAAAGTACACATTTTTTTAAAGGATTTATAGCTTTGCCATAACCTCATCGCGAGAACTATGACAAGCAACTCTATACCAAGACTTGCTTGTGCATTTGAGTTCAGATACTCATCGATGTTTGTTTGGATTTCTCTTGCTAGAGTTGGACCAAAAACCTGAAAGAAAGTTTCCAAAATGAATTTTTGAAAGTAAAAAAAGTAGATATTGTTATGAAAAAACTTTGGGAAAAGTAGTGTTTAGCTTCGTAACACTGCTTGGCATAACATGTTCATAAATTTGTTATTACTAGGACAATATCCCGCGCTTCGCTGCGGGGTATATTATTTGATAAGAAATAATATAATAAGCAAAAGTAATAATTTTATATATTATTTGATATATTTAGAATTTGTACGAATCAAAAATATTATAATAAGCACAAAAAATGCAGCTTGGTACCAATCAAAACTGTTATAATAAGCCAAAAAAAATAATAATACCAGCTCAGGCTAACAAAAAGTATTTGTGTGAATAATATTTTGTTTAGTTAACAGTAAAATTATAGTATACAAATTATTTTTATTAATACGATGAAAAATTCAAATATTTTATTTAGAACACAAGACATATGTCAATTATATTTATTAATACGATGAAAAATTCAAATATTTTATTTAGAACACAAGACATACGTCAAATAAAATAAAATTAAAAAAAAAAAATTGAACAGTACCGGAATGAACAGTAGCCGAATAAACAGTAACGGTGATGGTAAACAGTAACGGGATGAACAGTAAAATACGACGATGAACAGTGACGGAAAATTGAACAGTACCGGAATGAACAGTAGCCGAATAAACAGTAACGGTGACGTGGTAAACAGTAACGGGATGAACAGTAAAATATGACGATGAACAGTGACGGGACGAACAGTAAAAGGTGACGTGGCCTCACCATATATCAGGTATTCAAAAATTAATGGGAGGGGAGATTAGAATAAAATAATATAGAGAAATCTAAAAAACAAAAGAAAATAGATCATTGTGTTCGAGCATTCTAGTATTTTACTAAAAATACCTTTTTATCTGAATTTGCTGCTTTAAATTTAAATAGATGATTGCCTTTCAATTCCTCAGCTTCCTGTTTTCACTTCACATATAAAACTCAATATACAAAAAATCAATCAATTTGAAATAATAATAAATATTTGCAAGCCTATTAATATGAATATGTCTCAAACTTTTATTCTCAGCTCTGCTTTTATGCATTGAATCGAGCTCCTAAAATCCCGCAGTAAAAATAAAAATATGAAACTTTTTTTGCAATAAATAACCTTTTGTTATAATTATATTTTATAATCTTATTCCAATTGCTTCCCATTGACCAACCTGAAAATTTCAAAAATAGAAAAAACATCAAACATTCTAAAAATAATGTAAAATTATATCTGAAAAAAAATTAAGTTATTTACCCTCTACGAGCCTCAAATCTCTCAGCCTTTCTGATGGTCTGTAAATTTAGGGCTCTCTTGGCACCGTTATTTTTAGCCTTAAATCAGTCTGAAAACAAGCAAAATTGTAATAAGTTTATAGCATGATCTTTACAAATAATTACATGTAAAACACAACGAAAATATCCTCACCGGAGGAATGGAGTTTCAAAGTCTGATCATTTTGTCTTTCATTGGATAAACCTGCAAATTGAAAAAACACCAGTCAAATAATAGCAATAATTTTCCTTAACATTCTAGTAATGGGTAAAATTGAGAAACTTACATCAAAGAAAGTATGTCCTTTCGAAGGCATGAAGTCTGTCCCCGTGCTTTACCAAACAAAACCTAGAGAGGAATTAAATGAAGCAAGTTAGAGAGGAATCCACATTTTCAGCTATGTAACTAAAAAAAAACAATCCAAAACTTGATTTTTCAGCTATCTAACTCAAAAAGAACAATTCAAAACTCGAAATTGAAAGTTCAATCCAACCTGTCACAAAGTCCTCGAAAAATTAGCACGAAATGAAGCATTTTCGGAAGGTCCTCTCTTTGCGTGGCTTTCTTTCTGGTTAGAACACGACAGCGATTGTACTGTCTCTCCACCACCGCCTCTTTAGAAAACGGAGGTAGCCACGATGGTGAGAGGCAGTGTTGCGGGGGTGCGATCTTGCTATGCGCTTTGGTCGATCCTTCTCTCTTTCTCGCTCTTTTTCTCTTCTCGTTATGTCTCTTGCTCTCTCTCTTTGTATATTTCTTTTTCTTTGTCAATTGGGGTGTCAATTGGGCTGGGGCACGGCTCCCCAGGGGGTAAAGAAAAAAAAGTACGGAGGGTATGGACTATGGTCTCTATCTGTCGAATAAGTAGGAAGGCAAATAAAAATTGCAAGAACAAATATCTGGATGGTAAAACAAGTAACGTGGCACCATGAGAGCTCAGTTATTGTAAAATTAATAAGAGGGGTAAATTCTATGTTAATTCCTTTTGAAAAGGGTAATGTGAGTATTTTTAATTAATTGGATTTTTTTTTTCTTTATATGCACGATAAAAACTTTTTATTTTGTTTAACATTGGTTGATAATAATACACTTGAATCTTATTATTAAATATTCATTGATTGACAAATATTCAAAACACCCTTATAAAAAAATCTACTATAAGAAAAACTCATATCATAGAACTCCTCAATTATTAAATATTAACGACAACAACAATAACAATAATAATTATTATTATATTTTTTTATAAATTATTAAAAGGTTGGTCATGACATGGAACATTTTACTAGCCGGAAGGCATACCGGGTATACCCCGAAACGAATTTCAATAACCGCCCGAACTCTTTCAAAGTTCTCTCTCCATCCCGCACTTGTGTGGTACTACAACGATACTAACGTCCTTATTAAAATATAAATATTATCATAAATGCCCATACAGAACTTGCAAAATTTTCACTTAAACCCTTTTTTTTTTTGTAATAGGTGTATTGTAGGGTCGAAGAAAGTGAGGAGAATAGAGACGAAGAGGCCGCGCAGGAAATTCTTGAAGAGATTCCGCGTTAAATAATGAAATAATAAGTAATGAAACTGATTATTTCAGTTCATTTGTGTAATAAATAAAGAATATTTCCGAAACATGGACGAGAAATAGGGGGAGATTGGGAAAAAACGAAAGGAAAGCTTGGGACATATTGTGGGCGGCGACACTATGGACTATTTGGCGAGAGCGAAATGCAAGAATCTTCAATTCCAAAAACAAATCACCGGAGTGGACGGCAAAAAAAGCGGTGGAACAAGCGACTACATGGTATATGATACTTGCAAGAAAGAACTCCACAACTTCTTAAGACCGAAGCGGGCACGAAAAATCGCCTTCATGTAATTTTCTTTGAACTATGTAACTCATTTTTCTTTACCCATTTATATATGACAGAATACCAATTTGGTATTCCTTTCAAAAAAAAATAAAAAATAAAGAATATCTAATAATAAAACTTTAATTAAATAATAAATAAGAATGCATAACCTCTTGTTACCCACCATTACCATCACCATCGGACTCTCCAGTTCCGAAACCCAATCTTTTTCTCTACCTCCTTCTCCCACTTGCAGTTTCCCACTTCCATTATTCAATAACGGGTCGTCAAGAATGGAGGATCCGAAAAAATGCAACTATCATCCTTTGTCATCATCTTCTCTTTCTTATTTATCTTCTGCGATCTTATGTAAATTTTGCATTGACTGGCTCCACTGCTTCATTCATCGTAAATTTCGAATCCTTTGCTATCTACACAAAACAAAATAAACATATGGGCATTTTTGTAATTTTAATTTTGCTATCTAACACAAAACAAAATAAACATATGGGCGTTTTTGTAATTTTAATTTTTTTGACAAGCCAAAACTCACGTATTCTCCTCCACCAAGAAACTTGTAGATCATTTTTGGGTTTGAACTTTGGAGTGAAGTGAGCCCCAAATGGGTCAAGTTTCATATTTTAATTTTCTCCTCAACATCTCAAAAATCAGTTGCACGGCTGGCCAGCCCTGGATTTTGAGCTCCACAGGTCACACAAGTCTCTTATAAGTTTTTCTTCTAAATCTCTCTCTAAATGCCTCAAAAACGTGTTCCAATCCAATCTCTCCCTCCACTTCTGCCAGTACCAGATCATTGGTACAGCCGTGGATTTTAAGACCTTTATCTCTTCAAACCAAAGCCATGGTTCAAGGCCCTCTTTCTCCTGATCATTTCGGTACCGAGAAATCGAATTTTGACAAAGAAAGGAGGAAGTTATGATGGTTTTTCTCTAGCTCAAGACTATTCACACGAAGTGTTCGATCAAATGCATGACTCAGAACCTTACTAGGTTGGATCCAGACCCGAATCAACACCCATTAACCCATACCCATTATTTCAAATGGTTCTCATGGATCCTCAGTGGCGTATTTTTGATGCAATCTTCATTAAATATTATAATTCAGTGTATTTTCCTAACAACTACATGAGCTCGAAACAGAAGAACAACTCGATCGTTAGAACTGATTCTGTTGGATCCTTAACTGTCCCTTCTTCCTCTCCATTCCATCAGTGACTGGACGTCCCCATAATCTGTCCGTGAGCAAAAATACACAGCAAAAACATACTGCACTCTCTCCATTTTCGCCGAGAAAATGACGACGATAGTAAAACGACCCTAACTTCATTCGGGATGCTCCAAATCTCGCGAAGTTTTCGGAAAAATGATCGTGGCCACGTCGTGCATCTATATAGCTCTCCAATTTTAGCAAAAATGGACTCTCTAAGACTGCTTTTGCTATAAATAGCTTCAGTTTTGATCTAGTTTTGGTGACACACCATTATATCCATTCGTGAGTGCTTTCAAGCACTTGTTAACCATTTTCACTAAACTCCCCCAAGCTCTCTTGGATCACCTAGGCTCTTGATTCACCTTAATTTTCAAGATTTGCTCCAAAATCAAGGCGAAACCCTAAATCAGTGAACTCAAGCCACAATCGAGCTCTCTAGCTTAAATCAAAGATCAACCTTCACTCCTCCACCTCACTAGATCAAGAACGAATCTTAAAAGACGACTTCACTCAAGCACTCAATATATTTGGTCATTCACTCATTTTTCTCTATTTTTTATGGTTTTAATGTGATTTTCTTTGTCAAACTTGATGAATCATGTTTGATTGTGTTATATGAAGTTTATTTAGTGTTTATATTTAACCTGAAATTTTTCCTGAATTTTTAGAATATTTTCTTGAATTTACTTGTGAAGTACTTTTAATTTCTGATTATTCTCTGTAACTGTTTTGTGATTTAAATTCCAATTAATTTTTTTTAATTATTCTAAAAATATGATCTTGTCAAACAACTTTAGTACTTGATTTTTGTGTAAATAGTTTTACCATTTTAATCAATATTAAGTTTGTTAAAAATTTCCAAAGTTCCCTTCAAGAATAATTTCCTGAAATTTTTAATTTTCTTGTGCTTTTAATCGAATTTTTTGGGTACTTTATAGAACTCGAACATCCAGATCAAAAGTATCTTGTTTTAGATCTAGATCTCTAGTTTATGTAGAATTTTACCCCATGTCATTTGGATAATTAACGAATTAGGTATGACCGTTTTAGCCTACTTTCTCATTAATTTTTCTTGCTGTTCTAGATCTAAAAAAATTATTATAAAAACATATTCTTGTAAATCATTTGATATAGTTTGTATAGAAGTTTGTCTCAATGAATTTGAAGGATTTCATGGTTTGTTGTGAATTTATGAAAATTACGGAAAATTTAAATCTACAAGGGACCTTTTGAAATTGTGTGATAATCTTGATGTTCTTCTGTTTTGAATTGATTTTTCTGTGACATCTGGATTGTGACATACTGATCTAAGTATATCATTTGGTAGATAACTGGTTTTAATTTGTGAAAATACAAGTTTGAGAACATTTCAAGAAATTAGTGAATTGTTATAATTGTACAAAGTTACCTAACTGCCAAGAAAAAGTAACTGGGTTTTAATGCAAAAATTTAGGGACCTAACTGTAAATTAGTGAAATTTTTGCTGGTTGCTCCAATTTGCACCAAATTTGTTTCAGAGATCATTGATAGTGTTTTGCACATCTGTGTAAAGTATCAAGTCTTGAATTTGATTCGAAATTTTTATTATTTCAAGTCTAAATACACACATGTTTCCCCTGAGAACGAACTTTTACTTACATTGGACTAAATTAAAGCTCATATAAATTTTGTTGATTTACCCCAAGAATTGATTCACATTTCAACGACCAATTTTTTGGAGTTATCAAGACTACATCGAGTTTCCTCACAATCATCTTATGCCAAAATCTTTTCTTTAATTGTCTTACTTGCAACTATTACCTTACTTCAATTGTGGAACTCTGATCAGTTCTTTATTTGGAATCCATACAAATTATTGTTCATTAATTCAAAATTTGCGATTTAAAGTCATACATGCTTGAAAACTTTGAGCTGATCGCCGCGTTGCTAGTACAAGACGATGATTCTTCTTCGAGACGAGAACGGTGGATACGAGTAGAGGTTTTAAAGTTTCGGAGCTAGAAGTGATCAACTCGAACCGCCGCGAGTTTTTGTCACCACCGAATCAAGCGTGATTCAGAGGTAATAAACACAAACTCTTCCTTTGATGTTTAATTTGTTTGCATGGATCCTTGTGGTCAAGTTCTGAGGACTACTTTTTTTTTGTTATTTCCGTTGCGTTTCTAACTGCGAGACCCAACGCAACATACTCGCAACTTTGAGTGTTTTTGAAAAGTTTCGAAAACGGTATCCTTGCTCAGAACCCATAAGAATCCAATTCTTGTATTCTTATTCGAAAACCATTCTCAAATATGTCTAAAAATTTTCTTGTTCAAATTCTCTTTCTTGAGAATTGATTGGATATTTAAATTTTATTGTTTTTTTATTTTCTACAATTTTGTAAATATAGCTTAAATTAATGGCTTATTTGAATATTTTTTTGTATGACCGTACTACCACTATTCTTTTTGAATTAATAACCTACACGTTAATGAAACCGAAACAACGATAATTGTTCTTGTTTCTAATGGTCAAGATCCGAATTGTGTATATTTTAAAGCCAAATTGAGCCATGCAACTAAAAATATACCGTTTCGGTACGATCACATCCAATTGCATCAAATGCAACTCTCGATATAAAGTTGAGCCATGCAACTAAAAATATACCGAGTCCAACTCAACAATCCTTGTGTGTAATCTCACTATATAACCTAATTTTAGATATAAAGTTGAGTCCAACTTGAATATTTATACAATCCTTGTGTGTAATCTCACTCGCATAATTTTTTTTTCAAATAGTAAGATATTTACTTAATAATAGAAAATATCATATGTTGTGAAAAATTGTGCGTTCAAGCCTCATTGACATCAATGGATGATGGACATATGAACCTTCTCTATTTATTATAAAAAAAAAAAAAAAAAAAATACCCAAGATGGAGAAGAAAACAAAAACAAAAACAAATATCATGAAATGACTCCCGAAAAATACACGCCAACGAAAAAAATACAAGATATAGCTACACAATAACAAAAATATTGAAAATAAAAAATCCAAACAAAATATATCAAAAAGAACATCAAATCTCGCGCAATTGCGCGGGGTGTTGCAAGTTCAGTTTAATATTTAACATCATCCTGTGGGGCATGTGGAAGGAGAGGAATGCGAGGTTATTCCGCAATAAGTCCAATTCTCCAACATCGGTGGCAATGCAAGCAACCGAAAATGCAAAAATGTGGTGTAAAGTGAAGAACTAGGTCCAGTTAAGACATGCTTCGCGAGAATGCTTAGGATAATAAATTTTACTTTTTTCAAACCCTCATTGTAAATAACATTATTTCATATATGAAATTTCATAGGTCGGCAATAGACGTCCAATTCAAAAAAAAAATTTAACATCATCTCCCTTGAACATGAATCTGTTGGAGCTCTAGGGTATGTTCTGTAGGTAAGATTCGACGCGTGAGATTGGTAGCATCTGGGTGTTCTTGTGTTTGTGTTCCATGCATTGAAGGAGAATTCATCCCTAATAGTTGGTCTGATATGGTATCATTATTCAGCAAATCCACTTGATCTCCATTTGCTTCGCCACGACTTTCTCCAGCGCTGTTCACTGATGATTTGTTACGATCCAAGGCAGACCGGACAGCAGAATCCATCCGGTCAAACTGCTTAACCAACGCACGAAATGTATCATATGCAGTTTCGTGATCACTAAATTCACCTTTTATACTATCCCAATTTCGGTACACATATCGTCCTAGATGGATTATGATCAAGAGGACCGAGACAACACCGGTTATGATAAAAAGACCTGCAAAGTTTCTGAAACTTAGGCTCAGAGAGCCCGAGACAGCACCTTGCCTAGGGCAACTGCTAAGGTCACCCAACCATTTTTTGTCAATCTGAGTCATTTCATCTCCTTCTGTTGCCATGGACACATCCTGTACCAGTGGTGAGCCTTTTGGAAATACCTAAAAAAGATCAAACAAGACGAGACCTCAAATTATAAAGATAGGATGTGTGTGTATGGAGAAATGATCATGATTAATTAGAGAATCTTACAAAACCAAATCCATCTGTCTTGTAGGTCGGACCGATCATTGTATGGTTAGCACAATACTTCCCTAAGAAGACCTTAAGATAAGGAATCTCATCGAAAATAGCCGAAACCCCTCCATTGGATGAACCCTTGGCAAGGGCCTCGGCATATTTTTCAATTGTGTCATATGTCCTCAATTTAAGTGTGTCAACACTCAGTCTTGATTTTAAGAAATCAAGTACTACATCGTTTCTGGCTTGATATCCAATGTAGTCTCCTTGTCTGAAGAGTTCGTTTACATCTGTAACGGTTGGGGTTAGTTGTTGTATAGTCAGCATGGATGCCAGACTCGCCGTGTAGCTTGAAGTTAGGATTATCACTACAAATACCCAGATAATAACCAAGATTCTCGATAGGTTGCTTCGTAATTTTTCATCTGACCAAGGAATGAAATTACATAAGATTGAAAGGCAATTATATCTGTATAAACGATTTCTACTTTATTTGAAACAATAGCAATATGAATGATTTCCAATTCCAAGTGAATTATTATTTTTGTAAAGGGTTTTAAAAATTAAAGAACTGGGAAATTTAAAAAAATATGAGATAAAGAAACTAAACAAACTGTGAGAAAAGACGAGAGTAGAGAATGCAAAGTAAATTGTGAGGCCGACTTGCTCCAATTTCGTTCCTCGAAACTCTGGATTTATCCTGTGCTCAATCACCCATACAGTGAATCCAATGAGGAAGAAGAACGCGAGACTAGTTAGCCATAACGTGGTAGTTAGAGGTTGCAGAAAAATCCACATTGAATTACTCGTGCCCACTTTGATTGGCACAACCATCGATATACCCGAGTCTGTATATGGCAATGTAAAATCCACATAATTTGTCCTGTTGGCAGTAATTGTGGTGTCCGCCACAAACGCATCAAAATTCTGTTCTCAATTTAGACATGATATTATTAATAAAATGATAAATAGATGAAAAATGTGTTTATAGTAGATTAGTGGAAGTAAATTTGTGAATACTTACTCCAAGATGGACGTCATAGATGACATCGGAATATGTGTATCCGTCGGAAATGGGCACATACTCATACTCATAGCTTACATGGTAAGGAAGCTTTTTTATGGCAGCATCAAAAATATCGATGGAGTAGCCTGTAATATTGGATGTGTTTGTGATTGGCTTTGATACACTGACAAATTGTGGGAAAGCTTGTTTCACCGGCACGGCAATACACAGTGTCTTCCCTTTGGTTGGGTTGACCCAACCTTTGGGTGTTAACGTCGAGTCCCCTGGCCATATGATCGTCTTTTGTTTTTTATTCCTATTACCATAGTCACTTGTTATCCCTTCTCCTCTATTCCAAAATCCTATCGTTCTCGTGTTTTTCCTATCATATTGAATATCTCATATGCATGCAGCTGAAGTTGTCCGTCTATGAGAGTAAAATTACCAGCCAACCCATTAAACCTAGTGTTATGAATTGCAGTGAGTAGTTTAGCCCCGTTATGCGAAACACCAATTTTATCGAATGCCGTGGAATATCCACTGCCCCTTTTTGGCATTAGAAACCTCGGGTTGGTTACATTTGCCTTCTCAACTGCAATTGCCATCGCC